>CM073001.1:24178438-25462188 GCA_037038555.1 Rhynchonycteris naso
TCAGGATGCACTTTTCTACTATGTTGTAATCTGATATTTCTTACGATAATTATAATACAAATATCCTCTTTAATGTAATATATGCAATAATGTAGTTAAGTCTGCGGCAGTTGCTTTGATTTTTTTTGAGACTTCTCTTGTTTAAAAATGCATTAAGTAAAGGGAAAATCTATACTTATAAAGTGGGCTGAAAGGGTTTTATAATAGTATTTTTATCATTTTGAATTTATAAAAGTTATATTAGTCTCATATAGTGAGACTTTAACAAGAAGATTCGCATTACTGCCTAATTTTTCAAATAATCTGTAATAGAGACATCTTTCTATATATTTACCTTGTTATAATATGCTGTATTATCTTTCAAATGGCAAGAACCAGGAAGTGAAGTTTTCCTTTAGCTATCTTTTAGACTTATGAATGATCAGAAAAGAATGCATCTATAGATCATTTTGGAACAAAATTGTTAAACTAATGACCAACCTGTTTCTCTGTGTTCAGGTCATGTCTATTTTTACTAGAAATGAGAATCATTGTTTCTTAAAAAATATATATATAACCATTCTGCACTCAGTTCTAATATATTGAATTTTTGGTATTGTATAAAGTCACATAAACGTTGTGATATTTATATTTGCTGAAGGACATATAAACATGCCAGATAATGTAAAGATATGAAATTATGCTTGGAAGAGTCAATGTTTTTAAAATAGATTATGTCTCTATAAATGTATAATTTTAATGTGGTTCCAATAAAAAATAATATATGTTTAAATAGATTTTTTTCAGGCTCTTTCTTTATGAGATAAGCCACTGGAAATTTGATTCTATTAAGATAAACAATATAGGCCTGACTTGTGGTGGCAAAGTAGGTTAAGCTTCGACCTGGAATGTTGAGGTCACCCGTTTGAAACCCTTGGCTTGCTTGGTCAAGGCGCATATGAGAAGCAACAGCTGATGATTCCTGCTCCTCCCCCACCGTTTTTCTCTCTGTCTCCTCTCTGTAAAATCAATAAATAAAAATCTTAAAAAAAATCCAACAGAGTTAAGTATAGTAATAACAGAAAATATTTTTATTGTGTTGACAGATAAAAAAATTACATATAGGATTACTAAAAATTTTTTTCAAATATTTAAGAATTTCGATAACTCAGTAAAAAATGGGCAAGGGATAGGAAAAGATAATTTACAAAAGATAAAACACCAAAGTCAACAAATAGATAGATTTCAATCATACATTTTATCATAAAGTTTAGCTGAATTTTATGTCCACCAAATAGAACAATTAAAAATATTGCTAATATTAAGTATGATTAAAGACATGTCAGATATTTTGCATCCTAATGGGGTTATTGATATAACAACTATTGAGGGACATTTGGTGGCATTTATTTAATTTTAAGCATGCATGCTTTATGACATTGCCATTTTTTTATGATGTTAACCTATCTATACAGCAGTAGGGCATGAGAAATTAACAAAAAACCCCATATTGTACAAAATATGACACTGTCACACAGACTGATTTGTAAGAGATAGTATGAAAAAAGCAAGCTGAAAATATATAAAAAGTATTGTATTAAAATACAGAAAGTGCATTATTCATTGGTATAGAATGTCTTGTAGGACCCGCATCAAGGATTCAAGTGGTTACTGAGAAGGGGAGACTGAGGCTGTGGGTTGTTGGGAAAGAATGAATTTTATTTACTTTTCTTAATTTAAATAGTGTCATAGACATTTATTAAGACATTAGCTGTGTAATCAGGCATTTATTATTAAAGGAATACTACGTAAGTGTCTAGTCTGGAATCAGAAAGATACAGTCTTGAATAGCACTTATAAGCTAGGGTATATCTTTTTAGATAAATATAAATACATTCTTTTCCTCCAGTGAAGCAGTTTGATGAAGCAGAATGCCACTTGTAGTTTAGAAGACTGAATTGAAGATTTCTAAAGATAAAATTTCTAATTACAGACTTGACATACCTTGGGATAATTCTTTGCTCTTTGTCAAATCAGTAAGGAAACACCCTTGTTTGTGTTGTAAGTATTAAGGATTGATTTGCACAACCTCCTTTTTACCCTTATCTAGTCTCCATTGTCAGGATCATGATCCAAATATCTGGGAATGAGAGAAAGCTGCTATTATGGGATAGACTATATAAAAAATGTTATACACAGAATGAAATGTATATGTAAACGTACCTATCACATGCTTAAGAAAAGGGCTGTTCCCCTTTATAAACTTTACGATTTTCCTGCTGCTCAAAGAAGAAGAGAAAGAAGAAAGATAAGGAAGAGGGAAGGGAGAGCGAGAGAGTGTTTGCACTTTTATTTTGTGGAAAAGGAGATTATGTGGTCATTGTTTTCTATGGATGGGGGCTGACTACTTATTAGAACATACAATTTTTAAAGTGGTCTTGTGAGTTTATGTACTGAAGAAAGGAATAAGACACATCTTTTACAAATTTCATAAATTCATTCTTTAGATATATTTTGGCTGCCTACACATGCTGTACTAGGTGGTGCTGAAATAATTGGGAACACAGAGGCAGAGCTCCTGTCTGGTGCAGATTAACTTTTGGGTCATAGGCAGACATAAAAGCCACTGTAAAATACTTGTGAGATTTAAAACTATGAATAAATGAATTAAGGGCACAGAGAATTCAGGTAGAGAAAAGTGCCAATGCCCATGGGGTCCAGCAGAGGATCCTGGAGAAATAAACTGAACCCACATAATACAGAAAATATAGACCATAGTAGAAAGATGAATTTTGTTCTAAATGCAATAGAAACCATTGAAGAATTTGTAATAGTGCTGTTATTTAGATGATAAAATGATCACATTTTCTGACTGACAGTAAAAAATAAATTTTTTTAAAACATCTTTTTTTTATAATAACAACAGCCCACAGTTATTTAACAGCTATTAAGTTTTAGCACTATGGCAAACACTTTCCATAAAATTTATTGAAATTCACAACTTAATTATACATATTACTGAAAAAAAAGTAATTGTATAAAGAAGTCTATTCCATGCACCACAGTGTGGTGATTATGTTCTTTCACTGAACAAAGGCTGTCTTTATTCACATACACAATTAATACTCTTAGAAACTTTTATTAAAATTAAAGTTTTTTTGTGGTGGTAAGAACGTAAAATCTATCCTCTTATTAATTATAGACACAATGTTGTACGTCAGATTTATAGTGTTTTTTCATCTTATGTAACTGAGAATTTATACCCATTGAACAGCAACTCCCCACTTTCCCTTTCCCCCTAGTATTTGGCAGTCATCATTCTGCTCTTTGTTTTAATGAGCTTGACTATTTTAAATACTCCATATAAGTGGAATCATGGAGTATTTATCCTTCCGTGACAGGTTATTTCACTTATCATGTCTTCCATGTTGTCACATATGGCAGGATTTACTTCCTTTTTTAAGGCTGAATAATAGTGTATGTATTTACCACATTGTCTTTATCCATTTTTCTAGTGATGGATATCTAGGTTGTTTCCAAATCTTGTGAATATTGCTGCCATGAACTAACTTAGGACTGAAGATATTTCTTCAAGCTTCCTGATTTCTTTTTTTTTTTTTTTTATAGGGACAGAGAGAGAGTCAGAGAGCGGGATAGATAGGGACGGACAGACAGGAACGGAGAGAGATGAGAAGCATCAATCATCAGGTTTTTGTTGCCGTTGCGAAACCATAGTTGTTCATTGATTGCTTTCTCACATGTGCCTTGACCGCGGGCCTTCAGCAGACTGAGCCACTCCTTGCTGGAGCCAGTGACCTTGGGTCCAAGCTGGTGAGCTTTTGCTCAAACCCGATGAGCCCACGCTCAAGCTGGCAACCTCGGGGTCTCGAACCTGGGTCCTTCCACATCCCAGTCCGACGCTCTATCCACTGTGCCACTACCTGGTCAGGCCAGCTTCCTCATTTCAATTCATTTAGAATATTATTAGGTCGTATAGTAGTTCTATTTTTAATTTTTTTAAGGACCCTCTTTACTGGTTTCCATAGTGGCTGCACACAGTTTTCCATTCCTACCAAAAGTGCTCAAGGCTTACAATTTCTCCACATCCTTGCCCCAAATTACCCTCTTTAAAAATAGTAGTCACCTGTGGTTTAGATTTGCACTTTCATGATGAGGAAAAAATATGTTGAATATCTTTTCATATACCTGTTGGCCATTTTTATGACTTCTTTGGAGAGCTAATTAAGCCCTTTGCCTATTTAAAATATTTGGTTATTATTATTATTATTTTTGCTGTTTTCTTGTAGGAATTTGTTATATATTTTGGATAGTAGTCGCTTATCAGACATACTGTTTACAAATATTTTCTTCCATTTTATAGGTTGCCTTTTCAGTCTGTTGATTGTTTCCTTTGTTGTACAGAAGATTTTTAGTTTGATGTAGTCCCATGTGTCTACTTTTGTTTTTAAAATGCTAGTTATAGATGTGAATAAGTATTGTGTTCGTTCAGTGAAAGAATGTGTACACCATGTGGTGGTGCATGGAAAATATATAGGTAGATGTATAAAAGATGCTTTTAAGAATCTAGTTGTATAAATGAATCAAGATAGTGTTAAAAAAACACCTACCCCCACCAAAAAAAACCTCAAAATAGGTCTCTTTGTTTTTAGGTAAACACTTGAGAATTAAAAGTTTTTGTCTGTATTTTTGATTCTTTAGTCCAAGAGAATAATTATTAAGTAAAACAGAAGTAAACATATTTTATTAATTTTTTGCATTTTGGGGTAGATAAATCCTTAGGGTAGAGATAAAGTCTTCTAAGAATAATTTTTGTTTCTGTTGAGATTAAATTTTACTCAGTCTGGGACATGTGTCCTTACCTAGATTATCAAATGACACATAAATTTCCCCTCATTATTAATTTCCACAATGGTGATTTCAATATTCAGTGAATGCATAACATGACAAGATGCTCCATTAGAGAAAACAATTCTATTTTCTGTTGATGGATAAACAGTTTAGCTTGAGATCATTTGATAGTTTCTGCCTTAAACTATTTGGTGTCCCAAGGTAGAGGTATTTTTTAGAGCTAGCCCTTGCACCATGTCATTGTAATGACACTGTAAAACAATTCTTTTAATACTGTCCAATAAAACACTGTGACATCTTAAATCTGAGTTGCTTTACTTTTTAAAGGGTGAAGAATGCATGATTCCTTTCCATCTGCCTCCCTCCAGCAAGGCAATCATCAGGTACAAAGGAGGAAGCTCAGGGGAAACACATTGTCACTTTATAAATACGTTCAAGATAACCATATAGATGGAGGGGGAATTGCTTACAGTCAGAGAAGATAAGGGGACAAGGTGACAATAACCTAGAATTATTCAAAAATAGAAGTTTAGCTTTTTCAATGGGCAAAATAACATATAATGGAGGACATTCCCACACAAACATATACTCTGCAGAGTCTGAAAGTGGTTATCAGAATCATCACAGGAAAGGAAAGTTTGTGCTTAGCCATTGATTTATAATGAATGAATGAGACTCTTAGTTTTGAAAGTGAGGCCAGCTCCTGTTAATGGGTCAAGTTGTATGTGTGTGAGAGAGAAAGGACTGTAGTGGAGAAACCTGCAAGGGATGGTTTTGGGAAGTTGTCTGTATTCAACGAGAACAGATTTCTAAACTGATAGTTACCATTTGAATTTCAAACTTCAATTTCAGTAACAAATGCTGAGAAAAAAAGTTCTTCTATCTCCAATTAAATTTCCATTTCCTACAAAGAAACAACAACCAAATAACCACAAGCAAACAACTCATACTCAGAAGGATCTCTACATGTAAGCTTGGAAACAGTTGTCATTTTAATTAACATTATTGTGTTGCGTAGTGTCAACTCCATTTTGCTGAGCCAAAATAACCAAAATCTAACTCATTAGAAGGCTGTCAGTCAATAGAAGCATTTCAAGTATTAGTTTGTCAGAAAAAAATACTTTCCAGTACAAGGTCATAATCTTCTTAAAGATAAGACTTGGGCTGGGGTAGGTGGGGTGATGCTAAAGTTTATAATGGCTGTCTTACGTTGTTTGGACTGCTGTGACCAAACACCACAGTCTGGATGGCTTACAAACAACAGAAATTTAGTTCTTACAGTTATAGAGGCTGGAAGCCCAAGATCAGGGTGCTAGTATGATCAGGTGAGAGTGGCATACTTGTCATTGTATTCTTACGTGGCAAAAAAGGCTGGGGAGGTTTGTGGTGTTTCAAGAGCATTAATACTATTCATAAGGCCTTCATTCTTTTGACCCAGGCACCTCCCAAAGGTCTCACCTCCTAAAAATCTCACATTAGGGCATTAGGATTTTAACATGTGAATTTTGCAGGACACAAACATTCAGACCATAGCAGTGGCTGTATCCTGATGCCAGAGCCAAATTTTCCCCTGTGTGTTGCTCAAACCCATAAGAAGAACCAGACTGTTGTTGTTTGCAAATAATCCATTGACACATCTTCATATTTGAGCTGGAATTCCCAGGATTTTTCTATTAGCAGTGACATTTCACAAATATTGTTTTAATATCTTGATGTACCTCTCTTCAGAATCCAACATACCTCTGTAAAACATGCTCTCCCTTTGACATGAGTTTGCATAATGTAAACTGAAGGTGGACATTCTAATTACAGACTGATGGGAAATGCTTTGGCTGCCTTATTCCAGGTATATAAAGCTGACAACACACAAGGACAATCTCTGTCTGCCTGGGTGCTTCCTTTGAAATTTCTAGTCACTGGGCTAAGGAACACCTCTGTTTTCAGTGGAAATTTTGACGCATTGGTAGTTGTTTAATAATAAATATATTTTATTTCTATTTAGATTTTACATTATTTTTAATTGCATCATACAATACAACTGTTGCAATGCTTTATGCCACCCTGAAAAAGAAAAGTCTCCCTTAATAGAAGGACCGAAGTGATAATGGGGAAAATAAAATGGGTTAATGCATAGGAAATGTGGTTTTAGAGTCTTTATCAAAAAATAGTGTGATAGACAGATAGGCAAAGTTCCACATTTTACTTCCAAATGACCCAAACCAGTGAAATCCTATAAGAATATGGAGACAGTCAACTAGCAAGATGGTCATTAAATAGGTACTGTATACCCCCTTCTCCCTTTTATCCCATTGGCAAGGAGTATTATCTGCCTCTGCTTAGCCAGGGTTGTGCACACTGTGATGCTCAGCAAAGCAGCAGAGAACCACTGTATTTTTACTTTAGAATGAATACTACAACATTTCATGGAACCTTTTTGGTTTCTTTTCTCTAGTGGGGTGGGTGAAATAAGCACCAGGTGATCCTGGATGGGAGAGAAAATCTTAGGGTCCAATTTGTGAACAAACTTTCAAACGAGTCCGTTTCCCTGAGGTACTGTATCTGGACCTTCTCTCTGTACAACCTCACAGGGAGGGGTCTTCAGAGTCAACTTTTTCTCTTTCAACTTTCCCGTTCTGCTTAGTCACCCTTTCTCCTTGCCTTTTGATGAAAAAAAAAAAAGTCATTAATTCCCTGGGGCAATTCCTCTTGTTTCTCTCTCAATCTTGTTCTGATTCTGTTTTTCTAATGTACCTGCTTGCATTCTTTCTCTCTTTTTCTCTTTATCCCCTCTCTCTGCCTTTTGTTTAAGCAGCTTAATTATTCTTTTCTGGAGCCTGATTAATGAATTAAAAAAAGAAGGGGGAGCGGGGCTAAAGCCCGGGACAGGTAGAGGCTCACAGCTGAACGCACACCAGCAGCTCTGTCTGACCGGAGAAAACACAGCGAGCAGGCTTTGACCACAGGGACTGGGTGGAAGCCCAGGAACAGGCTGGGTCTGCAGCTGAGCAAAGGTGCTCACCCCTACCCTTGGTGCTGAGGCTTGTGGCTTGAGTGCAGTGTGCAACCCCACTTGTGGGGGCAAGGCAGAGGCCCAGACAGACTGAGGTTGTAGAGCTGGGAACCAGAACACAGCCCCTCCAGTGGAGGAGAGGTGGAAATCACAGCAACAGCCACAGTGGGCCAGCGCTGGCAATGCCCATACACAACAGCCCTAGGCAGCGGCAGAGGGGTGGCTAGCCTGCAGACAGACCACAACTAGGGAACACAAAGGCAACACCCATTGGACTCCAGTGGACACACCCTTCTTATACACAGACAAAATGGGCAGGCAGAGAAATGCAACCCAAATAAAATAAGAAAAATCTCCAGAGAAGGACCTGAATGAACCAGATATAACCAAATTACCAGATGCAGAATGTAAAATAATGATAGTTAGGATGTCCAAAAAAATTAGAGCAACAATGGATAGTCATTACAAACACCTAAATAAAGAGATAACAAGTATAAAAAACGAAATTGAAATAATAAAAAAGAATCAGACAGAAATGACAAACACAGCATCAAAACTGAAGACCACAATGGAAGGAATTAAAATCAGGATGAATCACGCTGAGGATCGAATAAACGAGTTAGAGGACACAATAAACAAAGGCACAGAAGCAGAGCAGAAAACAGAAAAGAGACTCAAAAAATGTGAGGAAACTCTAAGGGAGCTCTGTGACAACATGAAGAGAAATAACATGAGCATCGTAGGAGTTCCTGAAGAAGAGGAGAAGAACAAGAAATAGAAACTTTATTCAATCAAATCATAGCTGAAAACTTCTCTAAATTAAGGTTGGAAAATGTTTCATACGTTCAAGAAGCACAGAGAACTCCATTAAAGAGAAACCCAAAGAAATCTACACCAAGACACAGCATAGTTAAAATACCAAAGTTAAGGGATAAAGAGAAAAATTTAAAAGCTCCTAGAGAAAAAAAGGCTATCACCTACAAAGGAGCCCCCATAAAGATGACATCCGACATCTCAAAGAAATACTTGAGGCCAAAAGGGAATGGCAAGATATATTCAAAGTAATGCAGAACAAGAACCTACAACCAAGACTACTCTATCCAGCACGGCTAACATTTAAAATTGAAGGAGAAATAAACAGCTTCCCAGAAAAAAAAGCCTCAAGGAATTCATTAAAACCAAACCAATTCTGCAAGATATGCTAAGGGACCTGTTGTGAACAGTTCAAAGGGAGGAAAGAATATAGCAAAAGAAGAATACAGCTTTAAAGAATAAAATGGCAATAAATAACTACATATCAATAATAACCTTAAATGTAAATGGATTAAATGATTCAATCAAAAGACATAGGATAGCTGTGTGGATAAAGAAACAGGACCCATACATATGCTGTCTACAAGAGACACACCTTACAACAAAAGATGCATGTAGGCTGAAGGTAAAAGGATGAAAAAAATATTTCAATCAAATGGAAATGAAAAAAAGCAGGGGTAGCAATATTTATATCTGACAAAATGGACTTTAAAACAAAGGCTGTAGTAAGAGATAAGAAGGACACTACATAATGATAAAGGGAACAATTCAACAGGAAGATATAACTATTATAGATATCTACGCACGAAATATAGGAGCCCCGACATACATAAAGCAGACTTTGATGGATATAAAGGGCAAGATTAACAGCAATACTATCATAGTAGGAAATTTCAGTATTCCACTAACATCACTGGATAGATCCTCAAGAAAGAAAATTAATAAAGAAACAAAAGACTTAAAAGATACACTAGGTCAACTTGATATAATAGATATCCTCAGAACTTTTCACCCTAAAGCAGTAGAATATACATCTTTTCAAGTGCTTATGGTACATTCTCTAGGATAGACCACAATTTGGACACAAAAATGGTCTCAATAAATTTAAGAAGATTGAAATCATATCAAGCATTTTCTCTGATCACAATGCCATGAAACTAGAAATTAACCACAAAAGAAAAACTGAAAAATACTCAAAACTTGGAAACTAAATAGCATGTTATTAAATAATGAATGGATTAACTATCAGATCAAAGAAATAATAAAAAAGTTTCTAGAAACAAATGATAATGAGCATACATCAACTAAAAATTTATGGGACACAGCAAAAGCAGTACTGAGAGAGAAGTTCATAGCAATACGGGCATACCATAAGAAGCTAGAAAAAGCTCAAATAAGCAACCAGACCCTGCATCTAAAAGAACTAGAAAAACAACAGGAAATAAAGCCCAGGAATAAAAGAAGGAAGCAAATAATAAAATCAGAGCAGAAATAAATGACATAATGGTTAAGGAAACAATACAGAGGATCAATGAAACCAGGAGCTGGTTCTTTGAAAAGGTAAGCAAGATCGATGAACCTTTAACTAGACTCACCAAGAAAAAAGGAGAGAGGACTCAAACAAAATTAGAAATGAGAGTGAAGAAATAACAACTGACACAACAGAAATACAAAGTATTGTAAGAAAATACTATGAAGAACTGTATAACAAGAAATTAGGAGACCTAGGTGAAATGGACAAATTTCTTGAATCATATAACCTTCCAAAAATCAATCTGGAAGAATCAGAACACCTAAACAGATCAATTACAACAAATGAGACTGAAACAGTTATCCAAACCTCCCAACAAAGAAAAGTCCTGGGCCTGATGGCTTCACAAGTGAATTCTACCAAAAATTCGAAGAAGAACTAACTCCTATCCTCCTCAAGCTATTTCAAAAAATTCAAGAGGAAGGAAGACTTCCAAACTCCTTTTATGAGGCAAGCATAATTCTGATACCAAAACTGGGCAAAGACAACACAAAGAAAGAAAATTATAGGTCAATATCCCTGATGAATTTAGATGCTAAAATTCTCAACAAAATATTAGCCAACCGGATCCTGCAATATATGAAAAAAATTATACACCATGATCAAGTGGGATTTATTCTGTAGAGGCAATGCTGGTTCAATATTCGCAAATCAGTGGATGGGATTCATCACATAAACAAAAGGAAGGACAAAAATCACATGATAATTTCAATAAATGCAGAAAAAGCATTTGATAAAATCTAGCACCCATTCATGCTCAAAACCTTCAGTAAAGTGGGAATACAGGGAACATTCCTTAACATGATAAAGGTCATCTATGACAAACCCACAGCAAACATCATACTAAAGGGGCAAAATTTAAAAAACAATCCCTTTAAGATCAGGAACCAGACAGGGGTGCCCCCTTTCACCACTCTTATTCAACATAGTTCTGGAAGTCCTAACTACAGCAATCAGACAAGATAAAAAAAAGAAGGTATCCAAATTGAAAAAGAAGAATTAAAATTGTCATTATTTGCAGATGATATGATATTGTTTATAGAAAACCCTAAAGTCTCAGTCAAAAAACTACTGGACCTGATAAATTAATTCAGCAAGGTGGCAGGATATAAAATTAACACTCAAAAATCAGAGGCATTTTTATATACCAACAATGAACTGTCAGCAAAAGAAATTAAGGAAACAACCCCCTTCACTATTGCAACCAAAAAAATAAAGTACCTAGGAGTAAATTTAACCAAGGAGGTTAAGGACTTGTACTTGGAAAATTATAAAACATTGGTAAAAGAAATCAAGGAAGATACAAACAAGTGGAAGCATATTCTGTGCTTATGGTTAGGAAGAATAAACATCATTAAAATTTCTATATTGCCCAAAGCAATACCAATTAAAATACCAATGACATACTTCAAAGATATAGAACACATATTCCAAAAATTTATATGGAACCAAAAAAGAACACGAATAGCTTCAGCAACATTAAAAAGAAAAAATAAAGCAGGAGGTATCACTCTTCTGGATATCAAGGTATACTACAGGCCATTGTACTCAAGACAGCCTGGTACTAGCATAAGAACAGGCATATAGATCAATGGAACAGAACAGAGAACCCAGAAATAAACCCACACCTTTATGGACAACTGATATTTGACAAAGTAGAAAAGAACATACAATGGAGTAAAGACAGCCTCTTTAACAAATGGTGTTGGGAAAATTGGACATCTACCTGCAAAAAATGAAGCTAGACCATCAACTTACACCATTTACAAAAACAAACTCAAAATGGATAAAAGACTTAAATGTAAGCCGTATAACCATAAGCATCTTAGAAGAAAACATAGGCAGCAAGCTCTCCGACATCTGTTGCAGCAATATGTTTGCCGATTTATCTCCACAGGCAAATGAAATAAAAGGCAAGATAAACAAATGGGACTATATCAAACTAAAAAGTTTTTGCACAGCTAAAGACAATAAGAACAGAATAAAAAGACAAACCACACAATGGAAGAACATATTCGACAACATATCTGATAAGGGGTTAATAACCAAAATTTATAAAGAACTTATAAAACTCAACACCAGGAAGACAAACAGTCTAATCAAAAAATGGGCAAAAGAAATGATTAGAAATTTCTCCAAAGCGGACATACAGATGGCCAATGGGCATATGAAAAATTGCTCAACATCACTAATCATTAGAGAAATGCAAATTAAAACCACAATGAGATATCACTTCACACCAGTCAGAAGGGTGCTCATCAGCAAAACAACACAGAAGAAGTGCTGGCAAGGATGTGGAGAAAAGGGAACCCTTCTGCACTGTTAATGGGAATGAAGACTGGTGCAGCCACTGTGAAAAACAGTATGGAGATTCCTCAAAAAATTAAAATTCGAACTGCCTTTTGACCCAGCTATCCCACTTATAGGAATATACCCTAAGAACACCATAGCACTGTTTGAAAAGAATAAATGCGCCCCCATGTTCGTGGCAGCATTGTTCACAATAACGAAGATCTGGAACCAGCCCAAGTGTCCGTCAGAAGACGAGTGGATTAAAAAGCTTTGGTACATATATACTATGGAATACTACTCAGCCATAAGAAATGATGACATCCGAACATTTACAACAGAATGGAACGACCTTGATAACATTATATGGAGTGAAATAAGTAAAACAGAAAAAAACTGAGAACAGCATGATTTCATACATGGGTGGGACATAAAAGTGAGACTATGAGACATGGACAAGAGTGTGGTGGTTACGGGGTGGGGGAAAGGAGGGGAGGGAGGGAGGGGGTGGAGGGAAGGGGCACAAAGAAAACCAGATAGAAGGTGTCAGAGGACAATTTGACTTTGGGTTATGGGTATGCAACATAATTGAATGATAACATAACCTGGAGATGTTTTCTTTGAACATATGTACCCTGATTTATTAATGTCACCCCATTAAAATTAATAAAAATTAACTGACAAAAAAAATGAAGAGCCTGACCTGTGGTGGCGTAGTGGATAAAGCGTCGACCTGGGAACACTGAAGTCGCCAGTTTAAAACCCTGCACTGGTCTGATCAAGGCACATATGGGAGTTTAGCTTCCAGCTCCTCCCCCCTTTCTCTCTCTTTCTCTCTCTCACGCTGTGTCTCTCTCTAAAAAAAAAAAAAAAAAAAAAAAAACGAAGAAAAAGAAGAGGAAAGAATTTCATTTGAAATGGTATGATGATAAGAATTCTGCGAGTTAGAAAGAGTGTATTTTAGAGAATGTACAGTGTGTCCGTAAAGTCATGGAGCACTTTTGGCTTTTGACCGGCCAAAAGTGCACCATGACTTTACGGACACGCTGTATATACACGCATTCAGAAGAAATACTGTGAATCCACCAGAGATGTAGCTTTCTGGGAGCTGAAGCCATATTCTTTTACACCGATGTATTTTACTTAACTGTCGTGCATTCAGATCTTTGTTATTGTTTAAAAGTGTTCACTTCTTTTCTCTGAAAGTCAGATCTTTTGCAAGCAATTATTTTACTGTAATATGCACTACCTTTCTCCGTGTTCCAAGTTTAAAGACATGCATTTTTCAAGGCAGCCACCAGAGTCAAGTTGCAGAATTTCCAGAATTGTTTCCTCTGTTCCTCATAGTATCAAGGGGTCCATCCATTGGGAGCAAACCCGGGTTTCATAAGCACTGTGCTTCATCAGGTTGCAAAAAATAAAGTGCAGCTTGCCTATTAAGAGTACTTGAGTCAAATTTTATGGGGATTTAAATAAATGGGTTTTATGGTTATTCTTGCAAAACTTATGTTTTCTGATTTAACTTACAACTACAAGTGATACCTTTCTCTCTTTTGTCACCTCAAGTTCTCTTAGCATACAAACTACTCCCTGGGGAGAAGCAACTTAGATGGAAACATAATATAACTGTAACTTAATGGAACCCCAATGGCCTTTAAAAGTTAATGCTGCCAATGCAATTAATGAAGCTTCTAAAGTGAGGGCTGAAAGCCCGAGGATAATTTATGCATTGGGATGATCTGGTTCATTGTTGACGTTATTTTGCATTCCCCAGGCATTCAAGTAGATCATGGCAACACATGCAAAAAATAGGACAAGAAGACATTTTTGACTCCTATGAATAAGAAATTAGTCTTCAAATTAGAAGAATTTAAAAAGATTTTAAAAGGGAATACCATAGCTAGTTGGGGGAAAGGAAAGTTTTGCTTTGTAAGAATTCCACTAATAAGTACATATGAGAAAGACCAATAGAATTCTAAGTCACATTTTGCAATTCTGGATGAAATAATGGCCTTAGGCAACAATTACAATAAATTCTAAAATCATTAGGGGAAAGCATGATTTGAAATTTTATAATGAGGATCAGATTAACATCATCTGAATCCCCTGATAAATCTTAATATCATTAAATATGGGACAACCAGATATCACACGGAGTCTCAATGATTTGTAGTAAGTACAAAACACCGCATGTGAAGTGTATTTGTCAAAATAATTGAGGTTGGTTATCTTAAGTCCCCCAAGATCTATCTGCCAGATTATAGGAAATATAGGAGATAGAAGAAAGTCAACATATATACCATTAGGAAGGAATCAGTCAAATGCAGAAAGTGGAATATTTGATCATATGTACCAATGGACTAAATAAAATGAGGGGCGATGTTATAAAATGAATGAAACTTAAATGATATTCAATGATGTAATATGTAGGCATCGAGGGATCTTTAATAAATCAACTAAACAAAAGATATTAAGAAATTGAATTTTAAAGTATGGTGATTATTTAAAGTAATCATTTTGGTTAGAAAAGCATGCTTACATTTTTACGTTAAAATATTGTGATGTATGTGATTTGCTTTAAAATAGTGACGAAAATATGGGGGTCAGTAGATGAATTGGGAGTGGCCATACGTTGATACATATTAAAGCTGGGTAGATGATGACTCATGAACATGTTCTCTGTGTTTCTGGTTCTGTTTGAGAATTTGCAGTGAAAAGGGGAACGTGACTATCTTATCACAGACAGAAAAATGATAAGTGAACAAGTTGTATTTTGTATCCCTAGGGATTTGAAGACATGGTGTAATCAGGTCAAATATGGCTGTAGTTCAGAGCTGATATGAATTTTTTTTTTTAACAGGGACAGAGAGAGAGAGAGAGAGGGATAGATAGGGACAGACAGACAGACAGGAACGGAGAGAGATGAGAAACATCAATCATTAGTTTTTTTGTTGCCGTTGCAACACCTTAGTTGTTCATTGATTGCTTTCTCATATGTGCCTTGACCGCGGGCCTTCAGCGGACTGAGTAAACCCCTTGCTGGAGCCAGCGACCTTGGGTTCAAGCTGACGAACTTTTGCTTAAGCCAGATGGGCCCGCGCTCAAGCTGGCGGGCTCGGGGTCTCAAATCTGGGTCTTCCGTATCCCAGTCCGATGCTCTATCCACTGCGCCACCGCCTGGTCAGGCTGATATGAAATTTTTAGACACTGTTCAGATATAGTCACAAAAAAGGGGAGTGTTTAAATTTTGTGTTAAATTACCATTTCTGTAAACCTATTTTAAACATTTTCCTTGTGAATTTTACCTATTTTTGAGATGTACATAATATAGTTTCTAAACCATGTTGCTGATAGTTGTTCTATTAATTTAACCAATCCAAGAGTTTTCTTGGTTTTAATGTTGTTAAAATACCAAATTTTCTAATTTACAGCATTAGTAATGGTGAGGGAAAAATATTTAGGTCCCAATCATTTGCAGGTGGTACTTTGTATCTTCTTTATGTAAATAACTTGTACTAACAAGTTAGATGATCATAATATTTGTTATATCTATTTAATGTGAAAATATTTTCTCACCTCTTACTCAAACATACATACACACAAACGATTTGACAGTAATTTAGTTTATTTCAAACAAGTCATGCAAAGTGCATTTTATTTTTTCTAGTTTTTTATTTTTACTTATTTGTTTACCTTTATTGAATTTATTGGTTAGCGTAGTTATACAGGTTTCAGGTGCCCAATTCTACAGCACATCTCTGTGCATTGTATTGTGTTCAACCCTCCAAGTCAAGCCCTCATCCATCCCCCATTTCTCACCTCTGTACCCTTTTCCACCTCCACCCCCAGTCACCACAAAGTACATTTTAAACAATCATATGTGATTGTATTTGGTCAAGTATCTAAAACAATGCGTGAAATTGGGGAAACTGAGGGGATAAATAATATTTAAGGGTTTGCATCTTTTCAAAGGTGCTGAGAAGTAAAACAGCTTGAATGTAAATAATGAAGTCACAGTGTGTGTGCACGCGCAGGGCGGTCTACTGTGTAATGCAAACATTTAGCCATACACATCCTTTTTTTTCCTTTTCTTTTAATTTAATTAATAGTGTTTACATAGATTCTAGGGTAACCCCGACTGCATTCCCCCTTTCCCATATTCCTCTCCACATCTCCCTTGCCCCCTTTCTACAGCGCCCTTCACATTTCCCTTCAGGTTTATCCCATCCTATCCTCCCATTTCCCTCTGTCGTCTTTTCCTCTGGTCCCTTTGATCTCTCCTCTGTCTCAATTCCGTTCCTCAGTTCTCAATGTTCTTTGGATTCCTCAAATGAGTGAGGTCATATAATATTTTTCTTTTTCTGCCTGGCTTATTTCACTTAACATAATAGTTTCCAGGCCCCTCCATATTGTTGCAAAAGGTAATATTTCCTTCTTTTTCATGGCCCCATAGTATTCCATTGTATATATGTACCAAAGCTTTTAATCCACTTGTCCACTGATGGACACTTGGGCTGTTTCCATATCTTCGCTATTGTGAACAATGCTGCAGTAAACATGAGGGTGCATTTCTTATTTTTAGTCGGTGATATGGTGTCCTTGGGATATATTCCTATAAGTGGGATGGCTGGGTCAAAGGGCAGTACCATTTCAAATTTTTTGAAGAATCTCCATACTGTTTTCCACAGTGGCAGCACCAGTCTGCATTCCCACCAGCAGTGCAGGAGGGTTCCCTTTTCTCCACATCCTCGCCAGCACCTATAATGTGTTGTTTTGTAAATGAGCACCATTCTGACTGGTGTGAGGTGGTATCTCATTGTGGTTTCAATTTGCATTTCTCTAATGATTAGTGATGTTGAGCATTTTTTCATATGCCTATCGGCCATCTGTATGTCCTCTTTGGAGAACTGTCTATTCATTTTTTGTGCCCATTTTTTGATTGGATTGTTTGTCTTCCTGGTGTTGAGTTTTACAAGTTCTTTATAAATTTTGGTTATTAACCCTTTATCAGATATGTTGTCGAATATGTTCACACATTGTGTGGTTTGTCTTTTTATTCTGTTCATATTGTCTTTAGCTGTGCAAAAGCTTTTTAGTTTGATAGAGTCCCATTTGTTTATCCTGTCTTTTATTTCATTTGCCCCTGGAGATAAATCAGCAAATATATTGCTTCAATAGATGTCGGAGAGTTTACTGCCTATGTTTTCTTCTAGAATGCTTATGGTTTCACGACTTACATTTAAGTCCTTTATCCATTTTGAGTTTATTTTTGTGCATGGTGTAAGTTGGTAGTCAAGTTTCATTTTTTTGCTGGTAGCTGTCCAGTTTTCCCAACACCATTTGTTAAAGAGGCTGTCTTTACTCCACTGTAAAGAGGCTGTCTTTACTCCACTCTTACCTCCTTTGTGAAATATCAATTGTTCATAAAGATGTGGCTTTATTTCTGGGTTCTCTGTTCTGTTCCATTGATCTATATGCCTGTTTTTATGCCAGTACCAAGCGGTTTTGAGTACAATGGCCTTGTAGTATAACTTGATATCAAAAAGTGTGATACCTCCCACTTTATTCTTCTTTTTCAAGATTGCTGATGCTATTCGTGTTCTTTTTTGGTTCCATATAAATTTTTGGAATATGTGTTCTATATCTTTGAAGTATGTCATTGGTATTTTAATTGGTATTGCATTGAATATATAAATTGCTTTGGGTAATATAGAGATTTTAATGATGTTTATTCTTCCTAACCATGAACACGGTATGTGCTTCCACTTGTTTGTGTCTTTCTTGATTTCTTTTATCAATGTTTTATAATTTTCTGAGTACAAGTCTTTAACTTCCCTGGTTAAATTTACTCTTAGGTACTTTATTTTTTGTTGTTGCAATAGTGAAGGAGATTGTTTCCTTAATTTCTTTTTCTGACATTTTATTGTTCGTGTATAGATATGCCTCTGATTTCTGTGTGTTAATTTTATATCCTGCCACCTTGCAGAATTCGTTTATTAGGTCCAGTAGTTTCTTGAATGAGCCTTTAGGGTTTTCTATATACAGTATCATATCATTTGCAAATAATGATAGTTTTACTTCTTTTTTTCCAATTTGGATGCTTTTTATTTCTTCTTGTCTGATTGCTGTAGCTAGGACTTCCAGTACTATGTTGAATAAGAGTGGTGAAAGGGGACACCCCTGCCTAGTTTCTGATCTTAAGGGGATTGCTTTTAATTTTTGCCCATTAATTATGATGTTGGCTGTGGGTTTGTCATAAATGGCCTTTATCATGTTGAGGTATGTTCCCTGTATTCCCACTTTGCTAAGAGTTTTGATCATTAATTAGTAAGGGATTTTATCAAATGCTTTTTCTGCATTTATTGAAATTATCATGTGGTTTTTCTCCTTTTTTTTATGTTGTGAATCACATTAATTGATTTACGAATGTTGTATCATCCTTGTCTCCCCAGAATAAATCCCACTTGATCTTGATGTATGATTTTTTTCGTATATTGCTGGATGCCATTTGCTAATAATATTTTGTTGAGGATTTTAGCATCTAAATTCATTGGATATTGGCCTATAATTTTCTTTCTTTGTGTTGTCTTTGCCAGGTTTTAGAATCAGAATTATGCTTGCCTCATAAAAGGAACTTGGTAGTGTTGCCTCCTCTTGAATTTTTTGATATAGGTTGAGAAGAATAGGAGTTAGTTCTTCTTTGATTATTTGGTAGAATTCACCAGTGAAGCCATCAGGCCCAGGGGTTTTGTTTTTTGGGAGCTATTTGATAACTGTAACAATCTCTTTTGTTTTAATTGGTCTGTTTAAGTTTTCTGATTCTTCCAGATTGATTTTTGGAAGATTATATGTTTCAAGGAATTTGTCCGTTTACCTAGGTTGTTTAATTTTTTGTCATACAGTTCTTCATAGTATTTTCTTACAGTATTTTGTCTTTCTTTGTGTCGGTTGTTATTTCTCCACTCTTATTTCTAATTTTATTTATTTGAGTCCTCTCACTTCTTTTCTTGGTGAGTCTCAATAAAGGTTCATGATCTTGTTTACCCTTTCAAATAACCAGCTCTTGGTTTCATTGATGATCTGTATTGTTTCTTTAGCCTCTATGTCATTTATTTCCACTCTGATCTTTATTATTTCCTTTTTTCTACTACCTCTGGGCCTTACTTGCTGTTCCTTTTTTAGTTCTTTTACATGAAGGGTTAGGTTGTTTATTTGAGCTTTTTCAAGCTTCTTAAGGAATGACTGCAGTGTCATGAACTTCCCTCTCAAGACTGCTCTAGCTGTGTCCCATAAATTTTGAGTTGTTGTTTGTTCATTGTCATTCGTTTCTAGGAATTATTTTATTTCTTCTTTGATTTCATTGTTAATCCATTCGTTATTTAATAACATGCTATTTAGTTTCAATGTGTTTGAGTATTTTTCAGTTATTCTGTTGTTGTTCATTTCTAGTTTCATGCCATTGGGATCAGAGAAAATGCTTGATATGATTTCAATCTTCTTAAACTTATTGAGACTTCTTTTGTGTCCTAACATGTGGTCTATCCTAGAGAATATACCATGAGCACTTGAAAAGAATGTATATTCTGCTGCTTTAGGGTGAAAGGTTCTGAAAATATCTATTAAATCGAGTTGACCTAGTGTGTCCTTTAAGTCTGCTGTTTCTGTGTTAATTATTTTTCTTGAGGGTGTATCTAGTGATCTTTGTGGGGTATTGAAATCTCCTACTATTATAGTATTGCTGTTGATCTTGCCCTTTATATCCATCAAAGTCTGCTTTATACATTTAGATGCTCCTATATTAAGTGCATAGATATTTATGATAGTTATATCTTCCTGTTGGATTGCTCCCTTTATCATTATGTAGTGACCTTCCTTATCTCTTACTATAGCCTTGGTTTTAAAGTCCATTTTGTTTGATTTAAGTATTGTTATCCCAGCTTTTTTTTCATTTCTATTTGCATGAAATATTTTTTTCCATCCTTTTACCTTCAGTCTATGTGTATCTTTTGTTTTAAGGTGTGTCTCTTGTAGACAGCATATATACAGGTCCTGTTTTTTTACTCATGCAGCTACCCTATGTCTTTTTTTAAAAATTTTTTAAATTTCTTTTTATTTATTTATTTTAGAGAGGAGACACAGAGTGAGAGAGAGGGAGAGAGAGAGAGAGAGAGAGAGAGAGAAAGGGGGGAGGAGCTAGAAGCATCAACTCCCATATGTGCCTTGACCAGACCAGTGCAGGGTTTTGAACTGGCGACCTCAGTGTTCCTAGGTCGACGCTTTATCCACTGCACCACCACAGGTCAGGCCCCTATGTCTTTTGATTGGATCATTTAATCCATTTACATTTAAGGTTATTATTGATATGTAGTTGTTTATTACCATATTATATTTTAAAGGTGTATTCCTCTTTTGCTATATTCTTTTCCCACTTTGATCTGTTTACAACAGGCCCCTTAACATTTCCTACAGCATTGGTTTCATTGTAATGAATTCCTTGAGTTTGTTTTTTTTTTGTCTGGGAAGCTTTTTATTCTCCCTCAGTTTTAATTAATTAGTTATTTATAAAAAATTAATATTATTTATTCATTTTAGAGAGAGGGGACACAGAGAGACAGACAGAGAGAAAGAAAGGGGGAGGCATAGAAAGCATCAACTTTCATATGTGCCTTGACCAGGCAAGCCCTGGTTTTCGAACTGGGAACCTCACTGTCCCAGGTCGACACTTTACCCACTACGCCACCACATGTCAGGCCTCTCCCTCAGTTTAAATTTTTTTTTAAAATTTATTCATTTTAGAGGAAAGGGAGGGAGAGAGAGAAAGAGAGAGAGAGAGAGAGAGAGAGAGAGAGAGAGAGAAGGGGGGGAGGAGCAGAAAGCTTCAACTCCCATATGTGCCTTGACCGGGCAAGCCCAGGGTTTCGAACCGGCAACCTCAGCATTCCAGGTTGACGCTTTATCCACTGCGCCACCACAGGTCAGGCTCTCCCTCAGTTTTAAATGATAGCCTTGCTGGATAAAGAAGTCTTGATTGTCGGCTCTTATTCTGCATTTGAATATTTCTTGCCATTCCCTTCTAGCCTCAAGTGTTTCTGTTGAGAAGTCGGATGTCATCCTTATGGGGGCTCCTTTGTAGGTGATAGCCTTTTTTACTCTAGCAGCTTTTAATATTTTCTCTTTATCACTTAGCTTTGGTATTTTAATTATGATGTGTCTTGGTGTAGGTTTCTTTGGGTTTCTCTTTAATGGAGATCTCTGTGATTCTTGAACTTGTGAGACCCTTCCTTACATCAATTTAGGAAAGTTTTCAGCTATAATTTGATTGAATAAAGTTTCTATCCCTTGTTCTTTCTCTTCTTCTTCAGGAACCCCTATTATGTGGATGTTATTTCTCTTCATGTTGTCAAGAGCTCTCTTAGAGTTTCCTCAGACTTTTGAGTCTTTTATCTTTTTTCTGCTCTGCTTCCATGCCTTTGTTCATCTTTTCTTCCGACTCGCTGATTCGATCCTCAGCTTCATCTATCCTGCTTTGAATTCCTTCCATTGTGGTCTTCATTTCTGATATTGTATTTGTCATCTCCAACTGATTCTTTTTTAATATTTCAATGTCCTTTTTTTTATACTTGCTATCTCTTTATTTAGGTGTTCATAATGACCATCCATTGTTGTTCTAAGATCCCTAAAGCATCCTAACAATCATTATTCTAAACTCTGCGTCAGGAATCTTGGTTATTTTCATATTGCTCAGTTCATTTCCTGGAGGATTCTCTTGTGGTTTCTTTTGGATTGCACTTTTCTGTCTTCTCGTTTTGTCTGTGTGTTTGAGTGTGTTGTTTGAAGAGGTGGTTGAGTCTAGGCTTGGTGTTGTCTGCCTCCAATTTTCAGTTGTGTTATTTCTAGGTCTTCTTGGGTTGGCTTCAGCTGTTGTTTTTAATCCACTGTGGAATTTGGCTTTTCTAGTAGAGCCGCTTTGGAGTCTTGATTTGTTTGTTTTCTTCTGTTTTCATAACTGGGTGGTAGTCATGTTTACTAATCTCAGCATGGGGCTTATTTGAAACTGTATCCAGGAATGGGGTGGCTGTAACCTAAGACTCTGAAGACCTGATCTGCCAGTTACTTTCTCTTGGGGCAGGGTGCTTTCTCTGCTTCAGTAGGGGGAGGTGTATCTCAGATCTCCATGGAGACCTGAGTTACTGCCCCTCATCCCCACTTCTTGTTTTCAGTTTTATCTTGTTGTGCTGATTGGAGCTGGAGAGATATCTTCAGATGGTTGACCCAGAACCACTTTAGTCTTGTGTTATGTGAAACGATCAACCCCTCCCCAAGCTATGGCTGCCTCCAGCACCTTCTCCAGGTATGGCTGCATCCAGCACTGGATTAGTCTGCTGCTCAGGTCCTCCCATGCATTTCTGTTTGTCACTGGCTATCTCTCTCTCCCCCTTTCCTTTTGGAAAACCAGCCAGCTCTTTCAATACACCTCGTTCTCAGGTCCCCAGGCAAGTGGCTGTGAGTGATATTTTCTACTGTTTTCCTTGGATTGAAAGCCTTTCTGGGCTCTCAACCTCACTCTCCCCTCCTTTGTTCCTGTAAGCAGGGGAGACTCACTGCTCCTCAGTGCACCCCACCAGGCTCAGTGTGGCTTCTTCTTTGCTCCTTGGTTTTTGAGAGCAGTTCTTATAGTCCAGAGTTGTTTTTTTTCATGCTGATTGTTCCTAAATTAATTTGTAATCCAGTTTGGTGATGTGAGCTGGGAGTCTGTGCG
Organism: Rhynchonycteris naso; assembly: GCA_037038555.1. NCBI lineage: Eukaryota > Metazoa > Chordata > Mammalia > Chiroptera > Emballonuridae > Rhynchonycteris > Rhynchonycteris naso. The sequence continues at coordinate 24,201,689 of CM073001.1, forward strand.
TCTGACTACTCCACTGCCATCTTGTGTTCTCTGTCATACACATCCTTTTTACAGTCTCCCACAGCAATCTAATCCACATGGCACCTTGTCTTCCTACCTTACTCTCTACCCATCAGATGCACCAAACGCAAACATAGTGTAAGTGAAACGACTACGTCTGCCCCTGGCAAGACCCCATCCATTAAACAGAATTTGTGATGTTTCATTTGATGTCTCATCTTACGTGCTCACACACATGTGCATTTTATTTTATTTTGGTAGGAACACTTAACATAAGAGTATACCATCTTAAAAAGTTAAGTGGACAATATTGTTGACTGTTGGTAAAATGTTGTACAGCAGATTTTTGGGACGTATCCTGGTTAGTACTGTTCGAATTATTTCCCCCTAGTGATCTGGGAGACTTGTTGATTGTTCTCTCTGACCTGTTCTTGTACAGCATGTGTCCTATCAGACAAATCTCAAGGAACTCATTTCTTTCTGTTCCGCTGCATTGAATGCCCGTCTATCTAATGCCACTGTGTGTTATGTCCCACTTGATTTTCTTTCCAACTTATTGTTTCTCTTAGTAAGATTTTTGTTTACATCCATTCCCTGTTGTAAGTTAGATATGCTAAACATCAGATAAAAAAGCTGAATACAAGTATTAGTGTCTCAGGGATACTCTTGGTTTCTTTGGGGAGTTTCAATTGCAGCATTTTTTTTTTCTTAAATGGGACTCAGTGCTCATGGGAATAAGGAGCCAACATAAAACGTAGTGATGTGAACAGATTTGAAAGACCAAACACCACAATAAAATTCACCTTCTGGGACTCTTTCGGACTTTGAAGGAGGATTGTGGAGCACTCTTTTATTTAAGCACTGCAGGTCCCTGAGCACACATGATTTCGAGACACATGGAGGGTTTCTGGAAACTGGATCAGTCCCAAGAATCGTTTTATGGAAAATATCCAATTAAGTGTTTGTTAACTTTTCATGTGGAAGAAATCTCATTCACATTAAACTAATTCAGTGTTTTAGAGAAGAAAAAACAACAAGAACGAATTACTCAGTTACTGGAGATTAGATCATTCCCAGGTGGGTCTATTCATTTGTGGAAAGTGGTGGCTCTTTCAGAGTTTGGTTCTGGGACCAGCAGCACCAACATTACCTGGAAATTTGTAAGAAATGCATATTATCACACCTGACTCCAGACCAGCTGGTTCAAAAACTCCTGGGAGGGGCTCAGAAATCTGTTTTCACAAACCTACCAGGAGATTCTGGGGAGTGTACAAATTTAAGTACTATTGGTTGAATGTGTATTTTTTAAAAAGAAAGATCTTGAAATTTTTAATCCATTTTTTAAATTTTTATTAATACTGTAAAATCCTTTGAAATAATCCTTCAGGTCAAATAAGTAGTTCTCATTCTTCCTTTCAAGATTACTAACGAAGCAATGAGATTTCCTACTATCTTGATAATTTTACTTATTGTTAAGTCAGAAAATATTTATGTTTATCATTGTTATTGAAACTGCATTTTACTTAGGTTTGGAGTTTAGTGTTTTGGACTAGAAAATGGAAGAATCAAGGGCAGGCGGCAACACAATAGCCCATATATGTTTTCATCAGTGCCTCAGCCTTGCAGGGTTTGTGTTCTGCTCTCATAGTGTTCCAGTAACACTTGTGTTGCCTGAAAGCAATTTTTGACAAAAGTTGTTTCGAAGCCCCATGTGTGTGGGAGGTGGTGGAGGTGAGTGGAGACTAAAACAGACTACAGAGAGCTCTGATTTCATTGCTTCTGCCCAGGCTGTGTCTGTCAAAGCCCCCATACCCACCTTAGCTAGATGTTGTGCCTTTGAAGATGGAGGAAGTGTACCACCAGCCAAGGAGAGCAGGGAGCCTCTAGTAGCTGAAAACATTAAGGACATGGGTTCTCCTGAAAGGACATCCTACAGAAAAGAATATAGCACTGTGGACACCTTGATTTTAGCCCCAAGAAATTGTTTTAAAATTTGTGACCTCCAGAACCATAAGACAGCGATTTTCGACTGATGTGGTGTGGCATACCAGTGCGCTGTGAGAATTTTTAAAACTCTTTTCTCTTAGATTGTCAAATACAAAAAAATGACAGCAGCTCACAACAATAGCTGTCCAGTGTAAATTAATCAAAATAATACATAATTTTTTGTCAGATCAGCAGAAAATATATATCTTGGTGTGCTGCAGAACATTAGTAATTAGTTTATGTGCGCCATGAGATGAAAAAGGTTGAAAATCGCTGCCAAAATATCATACACTTGTGTTGTTTTAAGCCGCTAATTTGTGTTAATTGCTTATAGTAGTAAAAGGAAACAAATACATTGTTGAAAAGGATAAAGTAATTAGTAATGATAAAAACTAACATGCAAACAAATTACTTGAAGATCCTCATGATCGAGGTGACTATAAATTGGCTAAGTACGAATTTTATTTAACTGAATATCTTGAACAGATTTTAGGTGACTTGGTGAAATGGAAATGTTCTTGAGAAAGAAGTTTAACTGAAGAACTAATTTCATGTCCTTAGAGGTCTTTTCTTTGATAATTAATTGCCTAATGGAAAATCAGTTCATAATCAATATTTTTTGGAAGTTTATATAAGGGACTTGAAATGGAGCCATTTCTGTTCTTCTGAGCATATCATCAGACCCATTTTACTCCACAAAGGCAAGAATATTTTATCCCTGGTCAGGGCGCATACAAGACTCAACCAATAAAGGCATAAATAAGTGGAACATCAAGATGGATGTTTTTCTCACTCTCTCCCCTTCTTCCTCTCTCTCAAATCAATAAATTTTTTAAAAAGGAAGAGAAAATAACAAGAGCTTGTTACTAATATGGCAACAAATGAGGAAACGAGCATGAGGCTGATAATTTTAAGAAATGCTGAAATGCTGCCAGGGCACAGGCTGTTGCCAGCCGCCTGGTTATTTTCTGCATAGTTTTCACATCATTGTCCAAATGTATTTGGCGAAATGGAAGTTTAGTTATTGCTGAAATTGTTTGCAAGGCTCTAAGAAAATTCTTTACAACATATTTGGGACAATGAAGAATTTGGATGAAAGAAAACTGTGATAGATGGTTTCTCTTTGAGGTCTATTGTAGTCACTGTGGCAGCCCAACTTAAATCTTACTATCTTGCTTCGGAGGTACTCCAAGGGAAAAATGTTTCGTTTTTTTTTTTTGTGAAGAGCTGTTTAACACAGGAAAACTTCACCTTCAATAAGATAATTTCTGGGCACAGGAACAATTGAAACATTATTTCTTCAAAAGCACGGGAATATACTCCAGAAACCCTCCTTGTAGAATATGCTTCCATTTATGTCCTGTTACTGCTGTCACAGCTTTTGTGCCCACCTTTCTTGTGTTTCCGAGTGATGGATAGAGTTGTCACTCCATAGACAGTTTAGAGAGGTGTTCTGAACTGTCATTGTTTAGGAAGTTTTTATTCTTCTAAGGACCGTGGAAGAAAGATGCAGTAAAAGATGTTAGGTCAGACACCTACAGGTTTTCTATACTTAATTCCATTGTGTATTTTTTCTATCTGATGGTATCAATGATTTCATGTGAGAGCATTTTCTTTGATGCAGCTCACAGATTGAGTACAGGAAATTTGATTTTGATCAGTTTGAAAATGGCTGGGGTGGTTATATGTGTAAGAAAGCTTTTATAGTTTTCTAAATTTTATATATTCTTTGCTCAGTAGTTTTCAATTTCATCCAGATATGAGTATTTTATTTATTTTTTAATTTTTCATTTTTCTATTATGTCCTTAGTCCTCATTCTTCTTCAAGAATGAAGCCCTAGGTGCCAATGGGTCCTCCTATAGAAACAAGCAAGATGTGATACATTTACTCTTAACACTTACCAGGATGCCTTAACCCAAGTTCATTTGACATTGGCTGAATTTTTTTTAAATCACAGAATATGATTATTTAGTTATGATTTTAATCTTCTTTCTCACCAAATAAAGCAAAGCTATGTCTTCTGGACTGCAAATCAATTTTCCATGAATTCCTTGCTTGGAAAATTTTCTTTTTCTTCATCTTATTCTCTTTGTTTTCATTTCAAAGAAAGCTCTTTCCTGTCATACTGAACACTTTCCAAAGTGTGCTTTTTAAAAGAAATATATTGGGGTGACACTGGTCAACAAAATTATACAGGTTTCAGGTGCATAATTTTACAAGACATTATCTGTACATTGTGTTCAGCACCCCAAATCAAGTCTCCATCCATCTATTTTTTCTTTTTTAACTTTTTAATTTTCCTATTCTGAGATGTGGTTTATTCCCCTGGCATTAAGTCTCATTTACACGTTCAAGAGCATTTTTATTTTAGTTACCTTTGAAACTGATTTTTTTTGTTCTGCTTTATAAAATTAAAAATAAAACTACCCTATGATCCAGCAGTTCCACTTCTGGGTATATAGCCAAAAGAGTTGAAATTAGCATTTCCAAGAGATATCTATACCTCCATGTTTATTACTGTGTTACTCACAATAGACAGGATATAGAAACAGCTCAGATGCCTAGCAACAGATGAATGGGTAAAGAAAATTGGTACATGCAGCAATGGAATATTATTCAGCCTTAAAAAGGAAGAAATCCTGCTATATGCAACAACATGGATGAACTTAGAGGACGTTATACTAAGTGAAATAAACCAGTCACTGAAGGGCACATACTGCATTAATTCACCTACACTGTATATGTTATCTAAAATAGTTAAACACATAGAAGCAGAGAATAGACTAGTGGTTGTCAGGGGCAGGAGGAAAGGGCAGAGGTTGCTCAAGGAGTATAAACTTTTCAGTTATGCAGGATGAATACTTTCCAGAGGTCTGCTGTACAGCATAGTGCCTACAGTGTACAATGCAGTATTGTGCATTTTAATAGATATAAGAGGATAGATTTAACGTTTTCTTACCACGAAAGCAACAAAAAGCCCCAACAAAAACAGAAAACGTTTTCGTGTGATGAATGTATTTAGTACCTTGGTGATGATATCAAGGATGTATGCATACATCCAAACTCATCAAGATATATATATTTGCAATATTTATCAAAAAAGCCTAAACCAAACGGAATTAATAAACTTTTTCTTTATAACTGTAGAGACTTGCCTATCTTTTCTACCTTCTTTCTTGAAATCCTTACTACCTTCAGATACATACTGCCTAGAACTGTGTTGATTGCAAAAGTATGTATTTTGCGGTAGAGTGGGGATTACATGTGCCTGTGTTTACACCTCTCTGCACCTCTCTTCGGGAGAGATCAGTCTCCTTCTGGAATGTGGAAATGGAATGTTCTGCAGAAGTTCTCTGCTTTGCTTTGTTTCTATTTCCTGTAATGTTTTTTTTTTTCCTATAGGAAATTTCAGCAATCTTATCCTTAACACTAGGGGATCTGATTTCAACATGAATTTGGTGGTGGTGGGGGGAATATGTCCAGTCTATATAAAGTAAGAGAAGAGACAACTCATGCCTTTAATGTTACAAAAAGAATCCAGGCCTTGACTAAGTGAAGTATGGGATGATGCACGTCCTTATAGCTGCAGCCAGCCAGTGCAAAAGTGGGTCCTAAAAATGGTGGACCGGCTCTGGCCAGTTAGCTCAGTTGGTTGGAATGTCACCCCTCTGCACCAAGGTTTGAATCTGAGTCAGGGCGCAAGTGGTAGTCAACCAATGACTGCATAGGTAGGTGGGAGAACAGATCAATATTTCTTCTTTCATCTTGCTCTAAAACCAATAAAAATAAATTTTAAAAAATTCTACTAAAGGAAAAAAGACCAATCAGATCGTATTCAGCCTGCAAAACCTGCTATGCACTGAGTCACCATTGTCATCATTTTGGCCTCAGTTACCATGCGACCTCTTTCCCTAATATGTTGAATAACTGGAACATTTGCCTCCCACAGATGTTTACCGGCACAGTCACTGCTATTTTGGAGATGAGAGAACTGAAGACCAGCAAGAATAAAAAGCTTGAGCAAGAATATTTTCTCTCTTGTACGAAACTGTATCTCTTGAACCTAGATTTTAGTAGACACTCAGTGAATATTTAATGAGTTGAAATTTATGTTTCCCTGGGAATTTATAACAATTGTGAAAACATGTATTTTATAAACATTTCACTATAACATATTTCAGGAGTGAAAAGTTGAAGAGAATTTAAGCATTCACTAATAGCAGAAGATGATATTATGACATAGATTAGGATATATTTGTAAAACATATTGCAGTACTTTAAAGTGAAAGCAGATTGTAAATTACTGTGGATTCAATCATGTAACGTATGTATAGGTACTTTGAGAAAAATGATTGGAAGCATATAAACAAAATGTTAGCAGTGGTTATCTGTGGATGGTGGGATTATTTATTTTATGTGCAATTTCTACTTTCCTTTTTTTCATGTTTTTTTTAAAATTTATTTAATTATTTGTGTTTACATAGATTCTAAGGTCACCCCAAGTGCATCCCCCTTTCCCCATATTCCCCTCCACATCTCCCTTGCTACCTCCCTATAAAACCCTCCCACCTTCCCTTCAGGCTTATCCCATCCTATCCTCCCCTTTCCCTCTGTCCTCTTTTCCTCTGGTCCCTTTGATCCCTCCTCTGTCTCAGTTCCATTCCTCAGTTCTCATTGTTCCTTGGATTTCTCAAATGAGTGAGGTCATATGATATTTTTCTTTCTCTGCTTGGCTTATTTCACTCAACATAATAGTTTCCAGGTCCCTCCATATTGTTGCTAAAGATAATATTTCCTTCTTTTTCATGGCCCCATAGTATTCCATTGTATATATGTACCAAAGCTTTTAATCCACTCGTCCACTGATGGACACTTGGGCTGTTTCCATATCTTCGCTATTGTGAACAATGCTGCAATAAACATGGGGGTGCATTTCTTATTTTCAGTCGGTGATATGGTGTCCTTGGGATATATTCCTATAAGTGGGATAGCTGGGTCAAAGGGCAGTTCCATTTCTAATTTTTTGAAGAATCTCCATACTGTTTTCCACAGTGGCTGCACCAGTCTGCATTCCCACCAGCAGTGCAGGAGGGTTCCCTTTTCTCCACATCCTCTCCAGCCCTTACTCTGTGTTGTTTTGCTGATGAGTGTCATTCTGACTGGTGTGAGGTGATATCTCATTGTGGTTTTAATCTGCATTTCTCTAATGATTAGTGATGTTGCGCATTTTTTCATATGCCTATTGGCCATCTGTATGTCCTCTTTGGAGAACTGTCTATTCATTTTTTGTGCTCATTTTTTGATTGGATTATTTGTCTTCCTGGTGTTGAGTTTTACAAGTTGTTTATAAATTTTGGTTATTACCCCTTATCAGACGTATTGTTGAATATGTTCTCCCATTGTGTGGCTTGTCTTTTTATTCTGTTCATGTTGTCTTTAGCTGTGCAAAAGCTTTTTAGTTTGATATAGTCCCATTTGTTTATCCTGTCTTTTATTACATTTGCCTGTGGAGATAAATCAGCAAATATATTGCTTCGATAGATGTTGGTGAGCTTCCTGCCTATGTTTTCTTCTAGGATGCTTATGGTTTCATGACTTACATTTAAGTCCTTTATTCATTTTGAATTTATTTTTGTGCATGGTGTAAGTTGGTGGTCTAGTTTCATTTTATTTTTAGGTAGCTGTCCAGTTTTCCCAACACCATTTGTTAAAGAGACTGTCTTTACTCCATTGTATGCTCTTACCTCCTTTGTCAAATATCAGCTGTCCATAAAGATGTGGGTTTATTTCTGGGTTCTCTGTTCTGTTCTGTTGATCTATATGCCTGTTCTTATGCCAGTACCAGGCTGTCTTGAGTATAATGGCCTTGTAGTATAACTTGATATCAGGAAGTGTAATACCTCCCACTTTATTCTTCCTTTTCAAGATTGCTGAGACTATTCCTGTTCTTTTATGGTTCCATATAAATTTTTGGAATATGTGTTCTATATCTTTAAAGTATGTCATTGGTATTTTCATTGGTATTACATTGAATTTATAAATTGCTCTGGGTAATATAGTTATTTTAATGATTCTTCCTAACCATGAACATGGTATATGCTTCCACTTGTTTGAGTCTTCCATGATTTCTTTTATCAATGTTTTATAATTTTCTGAGTACAAGTCTTTAACCTTCTTAGTTAAATTTACTCCTAGGTACTTTATTTATTATTATTATTATTTGCAATAGTGAAGGAGATTTTTTCCTTAATTTCACTTTTGGACATTTCATTGTTCGTGTATAAAAATGCCTCTGATTTCTGAGTATTAATTTTATATCCTGCCACCTTGCTGAATACGTTTATTAGGTCCATTAGTTTTTTGACTGAGACTTTAGGGTTTTCTATGTACAGTATTATACCATCTGCAAATAATGATAGTTTTACTTCTTCTTTTCCAATTTGGATGCCTTTTATTTCTTCTTCTTTTCTGATTGCTGTAGCTAGGACTTCCAGTACTATGTTGAAGAAGAGTGGTGAAAGAGGGCACCTCTGCCTTGTTCCTGATTTTAGGGGAATTGCTTTTAATTTTTGCCCATTAATCATGATGTTGGCTGTGGGTTTGTCATAGATGGCCTTTATCATGTTGAGGTATGTTCCCTGTATTTCCACTTTGTTAAGAGTTTTGGTCATAAATGGGCAGCAGGATTTTATCAAATGCTTTTTCTGCATTTATTGAAATTATCATGTGGTTTTTCTCTTTCCTTTTGTTTATGTGATGAATCACATTAATTGATTTGGGAATGTTGTACCAAACTTACCTCCCTAGAATAAATCCCACTTGATCATGATGTATGATTTTTTTCATGTATTGCTGGATCCAGTTTGCTAGTATTTTGTTGAGAATTTTAGCATCTAAATTCATCAGGGATATTGGCTTATAATTTTCTTTCTTTGTGTTGTCTTTGCGTGGTTTTGGAATCAGAATTATGCTGACCTCATAAAAGGAACTTGGAAGTGTTCCTTCTTCTTGAATTTTTTTGAAATAGCTTGAGAAGGATTGGAGTTAGTTCTTTGAATATTTGGTAGAATTCACCAGTGAAGCCATCAGGCCCAGGGGTTTTGTTTTTGGGGAACTTTTTGATAACTTTCAATCTCTTTTGTTGTAATCGGTCTGTTTAGGTTTTCTGATTCTTCGAGATTGATTTTTGGAATATTATATGTTTCAAGGAATTTGTTCATTTCACCTAGGTTGTTTAATTTTTTGTCATACAGTTCTTCATAGTATTTTCTTACAGTATTTTGTATTTCTGTTGTGTCGGTTGTTATTTCTCCACTCTCATTTCTAATTTTATTTATTTGAGTTCTCTCCTGTTTTCTGGTAAGTCTCGTTAAAGGTTCATCGACCTTGTTTACTCTTTCAAAGAACCAGCTCTTGGTTTCATTGATCCTCTGTATTGTTTCTTTAGCCTCTATGTCATTTATTTCCGCTCTGATCTTTATTATTTCCTTCTTTCAACTACCTCTGGGCCTTACTTGCTGTTCCTTTTCTAGGTCTTTTAGATGAAGGGTTAGGTTGTTTATTTGAGCTTTTTCAAGCTTCTTAAGGAATGCCTGTAGTGCTATGAACTTCCCTCTCAAGACTGCTCTAGCTGTATCCCATAAATTTTGAGTTGTTGTTTATTATTATTCTTTTCTAGGAATTATTTTATTTCTTCTTTGATTTCACTGTTAACCCGTTGGTTATTTATTAACATGCTATTTAATTTTAATGTGTTTGAGTATTTTTCAGTTATTCTGTTGTTGTTGATTTCTAGTTTTATGCCATTGTGTTCAGAGAAAATGCTTGATATGATTTCAGTCTTCTTAAATTTGTTGAGATTGCTTTTGTGTCCTAACTGTGGTCTATCCTAGAGAATATAGCATGAGCACTTGAAAAGATTGTATATTCTGCTGCTTTAGGGTTAAAGGTTCTAAAGATATATGTTAAATCGAGTTTATCTAGTGTGTCCTTTAAGTCTGCTGTTTCTTTGTTAATTTTCTTTCTTGAGGATCTATCTAGTGATGTTAGTGGGGTATTGAAATCTCCTACTATTACAGTATTGCTGTTGATCTTGCCTTTTATAACCATCAAAGTCTGCTTTATATATTTAGGTGCTGCTATATTAGGTGTGTAGATATTTAGGATACTTATATCTCCCTGTTGGATTGCTCCCTTTATCATTATGTAGTCACCTTCTTTATCTCTTACTATAGTCTTTGTTTTAAAGTCCATTTTGTCTGATATAAGTATTGCTAACCCAGCTTTTTTAAAATTTCCATTTGCATGAAATATTGTTTTCCATCCTTTTACCTCAGTCTATGTGTATCTTTTGTTTTAATGTGTGTCTCTTGTAGACAGCATATGTGCGGGTCCTGTTTTCTTATCCATGCAGCTACCTTGTGTCTTTTGATTGATTCATTTAATCCATTTACATTTAAGGTTATTATTGATATGTAGTTGTTTATTGCCATTTTATTCTTTAAAGCTGTATTTTTTTTGTTGTATTCTTTTCCCACATTGATAGTTTACAACAGGCCCCTTAACATTTCTTGCAGCATTGGTTTGGTTGTATTGAATTCCTTGAGTTTTTTTGTCTGGGAAGCTTTTTATTCCTCCCTCAATTTTAAATGATAACCTTTCTGGATAAGGTAGTCTTGGTTGTAAGCTCTTGTTCTGTATTACTTTGAATATTTCTTGCCATTTTCTTCTGGCCTCAAGTGTGTCTGTAGAGAAGTCGGATGTCATTCTTTTGGGGGATCCTTTGTAGGTAATAGCCTTTTTTTTCCTAGCAGCATTTAATATTTTCTCTTTATCGCTTAGCTTTGGCATTTTAATTATGTATCTTGGTGTAGGTTTCTTTGGGTTTCTCTTTAATGGAGTTCTCTGTGCTTCTTCCACTGTGAGAGCCTTCCTTGCATCAATTTAGGGAAGTTTTCAGGTATGATTTGATTAAATAAAGTTTCTATCCCTTGTTCTTTCTCTTCCTCTTCAGGAACCCCTATGATGCAGATCTTATTTATCTTCATGTTGTCACAGAGCTCTCTTAGAGTTTCCTCAGACTTTTTGAGTCTCTTTTCTTTTTACTGCTCTGCTTCTATGCCTTTGTTTATCTTATCCTTAACTTGCTGATTCAATCCTCAGCTTCATCCATCCTGCTTTTAATTCCTCCCATTGTGTTTTTCATTTCTGATATTGTATTTGTCATCTCCGACTGATTCTTTTTTAATATTTCAATTTCCTTTTTTATACTTGCTATCTCTTTATTTAGATGTTCATAATGACCATCCATTGTTGTTCTAAGATCCCTAAGCATCCTAACATTATTTTAAACTCTGCATCTGGTAGTTTGGTTATTTCCATACCACTCAGTTTATTTTCTGAAGGTTTCTCTTGTGGTTTCATTTGGATTGCACTTCTCTGTCTTCTCATTATGTCTGTGTGTTTGAGTGTGTTGTTTATAGAGCTGGTTGATTCTATGCTTGGTACTGTCCGCATCAAATTTTCAGTTGTGTTGTTTCTAGGTCTTCTTGGGTTGGCATTAGCTGTTGTTTGTAATCCACTGTCGGATTTGGCTTTTCTAGTAGAGCTGCTTTGAAGTCTTGATTTGGTTGTTTTCTTCTTAGTTTTCTTAACTGGTGGTAGTCTTGTTTACTGATCTCAGCAGGGGGCTTATTTGAAATGTATTCAGGAATGCAGTGGGTGTAACCTGAGACTCTGAAGGCTTGATCTGCCAGTTACTCTCTCTGGGGACTGGTTGCTTTCTCTGCGTCAGTAGGGGGAGATGTATCTCAGATCTCCATGGAGAACTGAGTTACTGCCCCTCCTCTCTACTTCTTGTTTTCACCTGTGTCTTATTCTGCTGATTGGAACTGGAGAGACAGCTTGAGATGGGTGACAGGGAACCACTTTAGTCTTGTGTTATGTAAAAGAATCAACCCCTCCCCCAGCTATGCCCACCTCCAGCACTGGATGAGTCAGCTTCTCAGGCCATCCCATGCATTCCTCTGCCCGTCACTGTCTGTCTGTAAAGGCAGTGGCCAAGGCCACCATCACAGCCGTCTGGCCAGTTGAGGTTCTCATTAGATTCGGACAGTCGGTAATGAAACAACAGAGCCAAGAACTGATGACTCATCAGCTTTAATTCTAGCTTGCATTCAGCAGGGAAGTAAAAACACACACTGGGCTCCAAAACCCACTCATTCAGTGCTCACAAAGCTACTTACTTATCCAAGGTTCCTAGAATCAAAGGTTTCTAGCTCACCAGACTTATTCACCTCTGTTCCCATCTCCTTCTCTTTAATTAAACTGCACAAACTGGCTTCTCCCTCAGCACTCCGCCATCTTGGCTGCTTCTTCTGAACTCCTCCACGTGGCCTTTCTCTGCTCTCCTCTCTAATACTAACCTCAAGAACCAAGGGAGAGCAAGCTCCCGATCTACCCTACTTTATAGTGTAGAAATCCAAACCTTTAATCCAGTCTACAAACAAGAAAGTCTCTGATACAAGGTCACTTATCTGAGGCATAATGGGAGGATTCCTCATGAGAGTGAACCAATCCACATCATCCAATCAGTCAAGGGTGTGGGGAAAAGCTTACTCTTAAAATTAAGCGTTGGGCTATAAGGACTCTGCCTGCTTACAGCCTGTCCCCCACACCCAATAATATCATTACGCCCATTCCAAGCATAAGGGCAACTAATGCTGGGTGATGGGCTTCTATGTGGGCAGCACCATCTTTAACAAAGTGAGCATAATATATTTTATCTGCCCAACACTGTCTTTCTTTCTCCCCTTTCCTTTTGGAAGACAAGCCAGCTCTTTCAGCACACCTCATTCACAGGTCCCCAGGCAAGTAGTAGTGAGCAATATTTTCTCTTTTCCTTGGAATGAGAGCTCTTCTGGGCTCTCAGCCTTACCTCTCCTACGTTCCTGTAAGCAGGGGATGCCCACCGCTCCTTGGCATTCCCTATCAGGCTCGATGTGGCTTCTTCTTTGCTTCTTGGTTTTTGTGAGCTGGTTTTGTAGTCCAGAGTTGGTTTTTCATGCAGATTATTCCTAAAGTACTTTGTAATACAGTTCGGTGGTGTGAGCTGGGAGTCTGTGTATCTGCCTACTCCGCTGCCATCTTCCGAACCGCAATTTCTACTTTGATTTGTATGTCTTTCTTTGATTTATATTAATTTAAAAAAGAAAAGTACATATATTTATTTTCTTACAGTTACAACAGCTTATTTCCATTTGGAAAAATCAGTTACAATTCACCAATTTTGCAATTACCTTGTTTAGCATTTTGTTTTCCTTGCATAGATTCTAAGCTCCACCATTTTTATAGCCATATTTTTTAATAAAAGGCATTGTGTCTGTTTTCAAAGAAATACTTTTCTGGGAAGTATTTCTTTCCTTAGCATTTTAATGTAGACTAATAGATTTTTATGTTTTCTACTAACTTACTGTTGATTGTTTGCCTTATTAAAACCAGACTCAATTCTGAAGTGGCAATTCCTAGGCCTACTTTTAGTGGCAGTTATAAAAATTGTTTTTCCAAGTTTGTGGCTGTGAAATGAATGTCTTGACAGTGAAATTATATACATGTTTTGCCAGTAGGAGGCATACATATGATGGTCATACTATATTTCCTAAATGAAATATTAAAGGAAATCAAACATCACCACTTCTACAAACCATGGGATGAATTGTTTGAAAATTGAAACTCCCAGAAAATCTCTTAAATATTAATGAACTATATAGCCATAAAAATATGATCTATTAAATGAACATTTCTATACCTTAATTAGGTTTTTAAAGTAATTTAGGAAAACTAGTTTGACAAACAAGAGAACTCCACAGCACAGACGTAACCTATTCAGAATCTCCTGACAATTATTGGCATTTAACAATTATTGAATAGCTACTGTGTGTCAGGCATTATGTAGATATTAGGATTTTTTGTTTCTACTTATGTTTAAATTATTTCCAATTTCTTCAGAGTTTTTATTTTAGAAAGTATTTCTTCCACTGAAAATGATCTCTTTATTCTCTGAAAACCTGTTATTGAATCTTAACACGGAAATTTTTCATAATCTCTTAGATATTGTTATTCTTTATTTACTGCTTTTTAGTAATGTCTCCTGTATATAAAGTGTCTCTCATTTGAAACATGTGAAATTTTATTTTCAGTTGCATTAACAATTAAAGGAATAATTCCCACTGAACAAACAAACAAATAAAAAGAAAAAATAGGAAATAAAGAATTCTCAGACATGCGCACATATCTACACACATGCTATTCTAGATCACTTCCCAGGGGCGACAGAGAGAGTCAAAAGAGAAACAGGGACAGACAGACAGGAAGGGAGAGAGATGAGAAACATCAGTTCTTCATTGCCGCTTCTTAGTTGTTCATTGATTGCATTCTAATATATGCCTTTACCTGGGGCCTACAGCAGACTGAGTGACCCGTTGCTCAAGCCAGCAGAAACCTTGGGCTCAAGCCAGTGATCTTGGGCTTCAAGCCAGCAACCATGGGGTCATGTCTATGATCCCACGCTCAAGCCAGCAACAACGTGCTTAAGCTGGTGAGCCCACGCCCAAACCGCATGAGTCGGCGCTCAAGCTGGAGACCTCAGGGTTTCGAACTTGGGTCCTCTGTGTCCCAGTCCGACGCTCTATTCACTGCACCACCACCTGGTCAGGTACCTCTACACTTTTTAACCTTGGTATACACTCTTCCTGACATTTAATTAATTAATTAATTAATTTATTTATATTTTTCCAAAGTGAGAGGTGGGGGGAAGTAGGCAGACAGACTCCTGCTTGTGCCCAACTGGGATCCACCTGGCATGCCCACCAGAGGGTGATGCTCTGCTCATCTGGGGCATTGCTTTGCTACAACCAGAGTCACTCTAGCGCCTGAGGTGGAGGCCATGGAGCCATCCTCAGTTCCCGGGCCAACTTTGCTCCAATGGAGCCTTGGCTGCGGGAGGGGAAGAGAGAGACAGAGAGGAAGGAGAGGGGGAAAGTTGGAGAAGCAGATGTACCCTTCTCCTGTGTGCCCTGGTCAGGAATTGAACCAGGACTTCTACACGCTGGGCCAATGCTCTACCGCTGAGCTAACAGGCCAGGACCTCTTCCTGACATTTTTTAATGCACTTAAACTTGCACATAAATAAATACATAATGATATAATTATTTTACACAACTGCATTACAGTGCCCATATTTTACCATCCAATTTGCTTTTTTTAAGTTAAATCCTTTCTTAAATATTTTTCAATGTCAGGCTTACAAGCCTGTTATTCATAAGGACAGCATAGTATTTCACAGGACAAGTTGTAGAAGAGTAACTTATTTATCTGCTTTCCAATTAATACACATTTGGAATACCTTCATTGGTTCACTATGTTGAGCATATCTAGTATGAAACTCCTTATATCCATCTTTGTACACTATTTGGATTTTTGTTGATTTGTTTTTTGGCGCCCTGTCAAGTAATCAGACCCACAATCATGGTGTATTGGGATGACACTCCAACCAATTGAGTTACCCAGCCAGGGTAATATGTGGACTTTTGTAGAAACGGGTAGATATTAAAACACAAGGCTAAATAGGCCTAATTTTCATTGCTGGATTCAAAGTTACTGCTAAATTGCCTTTAAAATGGTATAGTAGATTATGAAGGACTCTGTTTCCTATTCCTTCATCTTCAGTGCTTGCTATCAATTTGACTGAACTAAGCTTCCATCAGATTACAGAACCAAATACTTCCTGTAATATATAGCTTTTCTGGGTGAATACAAGTGTAGAAAAGCAAGAGTAAGTTCTTGCTATAAAATGGGGTCACAGTTGCAAAAATTCAGCCATGAGATATGCTGTAGTGCAATTAGAAGATTTAATATGTATGTCACATCTATAGAATGGCATTTTAAGGGGACAGTAGCAGTGGACTAGAAAAACAGCATTGATAGAAATTGTACACAGGAAAGCTTTATGTTTATTGTAAAGCTAATTTTTTTAATGCCCATGTATAAGAAGGACCCAAAGAGACAGGCTGCCTATACATTAGAATATCTTATTATTTTACTTTTATTATTATTACCTTTAATTTATTATTATTCTACTTTTGTAAGAAGTACTAGTAATTCATCCATTTGATAAAATTTCTTGGGTGTTTTAATCATCAACACAAATATATTTTTATTAAGTTAGACTTTTATAAGTGTTTTATGAAAGCTGCAGTCACATATGATTAGTAACGCTTTCTTCAGTGTTAATTTTGAACTCAAACACAAAGTAACTTTCTTAACTTCTTTCTGGGGGGGAAATTGTGTACACACACACACACGCCTTTATTACAAAATTTTAACTATTTACAACAGTTTCAGCTTTATGGGTAAGAATTAAATTTTAATTTTTCTCTCCTCACTTTGTCCTTATAGTTCCTGCTGAGTGAGAGTTCACATGCGGATGTACCAAAATCATCCAAAACACCTGTCATTTCACCCATATTGTTTTAAAAAATGTGCTACCTCCCTTGTTGCAAACATATGATTTTCTTCTTCAGTTCACCTGAAAATTGCTTCTTCAAGCCTTCATTTGGAATGGTATGGGTTTGGGTGTTGTCAGCAGTCCAGGGATATATTTGAATAAAGTCACACTCCCTAGATCTAGGGCAATGTCATCAATCACATGTGTCTCAGGGTTTTGTTTATGGCCTCACAAATCTTGGGCTCCAAAATGAGCTCAGCCCCTCACTAGGAGCGGGGCCCAGCGCTGCACTTGATGGAGTCTTCCTGTCACTTTCTAGACTGTTGGGGCATTGTTTATCCCAAATGAAGTTTGAGCTTTTTTTCTAGAAGCTCTAAGTATTCCAGCAAAACAGAATTTTATTTAAGGGAATCACTTTTATAGGAAACTGAAGGAAGTATAAGCAGAATAGAGGAAACATTTTTATTCTTCCCCAAATTAGGGATTTGATGAAAGGATTCCGAAAGAAAGTTCCAGAGGTGGATGGTAGTTCCCGATTGAGCAAATTCATCCTAAGGAGAAAATATTTAATTGTGAAGAAAGACCACACTATTCAATATAATTACTTTTTTAAGATCAAAATGGTAACACAATAATCCACACTACGAAAAAGTGGGAAGATGTATAAAAGGAAAATATTCCAATGATATCAGCAAAGAGCATATGTTTATTTATTACGTTGACTGTTTCTTTCCAATGTCATTTATATCTGCATGTTGGTCTAATTAAAATTCCGTTTGCATATTAGATGAGAATAATACTACTAAGTAATATTTATTGAGCACTAAGCTCATGTGAGTGCTCCAGTTATCTTCTCATTTAGTTTTAATGAAAAAAGTCTATGATATATGTATTATTACACTCATTTTATAGATATGAATACTGAAGTGAAGGGTGGTAAATTTTCCAGAACACAAATTTAGTAGGTTTGGTACTGCCTACGCACAATTTTGCATTGTCTTTTTTAATCTTCACTTCGCAATTAACAAGCATACATTCATTGATGTTGTTGTGTAGTCTTTCCTGTTTTTTTTTTTTTTTGGTGTCACGAGTGGGATATGATGTTGTGTAGTCTTTATAACGATCCTTTCTTTTCTTTTCCTTTTTATTTTATTTTTTATTAATTTTAATGAGGTGACATTAATAAATCAGGGTACATATGTTCAAAGAAAACATCTCCAGGTTATCTTGTCATTCAATTATGTTGCATACCCGTCACCCAAAGTCAAATTGTCGTCTGTCACATTCTATCTGGTTTTCTTTGTGCCCCTCCCTTCCCCCCCTCTCTCTCCCCCTCCTCTCTCACCCACCCCATAACCACCACACACTTGTCCATGTCTCATAGTCTCACTTTTATGTCCCACCTATGTATGAAATCATGCTGTTCTCAGTTTTTTTCTGTTTTACTTATTTTACTCCGTATAATGTTATCAAGGTCCATCCATGTTGTTGTAAATGATCCGATGTCATCATTTCTTATGGCTGAGTAGTATTCCATAGTATATATGTACCAAAGCTTTTTAATCCACTCATCTTCTGACGGACACTTGGGCTGTTTCCAGATCTTCGCTATTGTGAACAATGCTGCCAGGAACATGGGGGCGCATTTCTTCTTCTCGAACAGTGCTATGGTGTTCTTAGGGTATATTCCTAAAAGTGGGATAGCTGGGTCAAAGGCAGTTTGATTTTTAATTTTTTGAGGAATCTCCAAACTGTTTTCCACAGTGGCTGCACCAGTCTGCATTCCCACCAGCAGTGCAGGAGGGTTCCCTTTTCTCCACATCCTCGCCAGCACTTGTTCTGTGTTGTTTTGCTGATGAGCACCCTTCTGACTGGTGTGAATTGATATCTCATTGTGGTTTTAATTTGCATTTCTCTAATGATTAGTGATGGTGAGCATTTTTTCATACGCCTATTGGCCATCTGTGTGTCCTCTCTGGATAAATTTCTATTCATTTCTTTTGCCCATTTTTGATTGGGTTGTTTGTCTTCCTGGTGTTGAGTTATATAAGTTCTTTATAAATTTTGGTTATTAACCCCTTATAAGACGTGTTGTCGAATATGTTCTCCCATTGTGTGGTTTGTCTTTTTATTCTGTTCTTATTGTCTTTAGCTGTGCAAAAACTTTTCAGTTTGATATAGTCCCATTTGTGTATCTTGCCTTTTGTTTCATTTGCATGTGGAGATAAATCGGCAAATACATTGCTGCTACAGATGTTGGAGAGCTTGCTGCCTATGTTTTCTTCTAAGATGCTTAGGGTTATACGGCTTACATTTAAGTCTTTTATCCATTTTGAGTTTGTTTTTGTGAATGGTGTAAGTTAATGGTCTAGTTTCATTTTTTTGCAGGTAGATGTCCAATTTTCCCAACACCATTTGTTAAAGAGGCTGTCTTTACTCCATTGTATGCTCTTTCTTTCTTTGTCAAATATCAGTTGTCCATAAAGGTGTGGGTTTGTTTCTGGGTTCTCTGTTCTGTTCCATTGATCTATGTTCCTGTTCTTATGCCAGTGCCAGGCTATCTTGAGTACAATGGCCTTGTAGTATACCTTGATATCCAGAAGAGTGATGCCTCCTACTTTATTTTTTCTTTTTACGATTGGTGAGGCTATTTGTGTTCTTTTTTGCTTTCATATAAATTTTTGGAATATGTATTCTATATCTTTGAAGTATGTCATTGGTATTTTAATTGGTATCGCATTGAATTTATAAATTGCTTTGGGTAATATAGACATTTTAATTGTGTTTATTCTTCCTAGCCATGAGAACGGTATATGCTTCCACTTGTTTGTATCTTCCTTGATTTCTTTTTAATGTTTTATAATTTTCTGAGTACAAGTCCTTAACCTCCTTGGTTAAATTTACTACTAGGTACTTTATTTTTTTCATTGCAATAGTGAAGTGGATTGTTTCCATAATTTCTTTTGCTGACAGTTCATTGTTGGTATATAAAAATGCCTCTGATTTCTGAGTATTAATTTTATATCCTGCCACCTTGCTGAATTTATTTACCAGGTCCAGTAGTTTTTTTACTGAGACTTCAGGGTTTTCTATATACAATATCATATTATCTGCAAATAATGACAGTTTTACTTCTTCTTTTCCAATTCGGATGCCATTTATTTCTTCTTCTTGTCTGATTGCTGTGGCTAAGACTTCCAGAACTATGTTGAATAAGAGTGGTGAAAGGGGGCACCTCTGCCTGATTCCTGATCTTAATGGGATTGCTTTGAATTTTTGCCATTTAGTATGTTTGCTGTGGGTTTGTCATAAACTGCCTTTTTCATGTTAAGGAATGTTCCCTGTATTCCCACTTTACTGAGAGTTTTGATCATGAATGGGTACTGGATTCTATCAAATACTCTTTCTGCATCTATTGAAATTATCATGTGATTTTTGTCCTTCCTTTTGTTTATGTGATGAATCATATTGATTGATTTGCAAATATTGAACCAGCCTTGCCTCTCCAGAATAAATCCCACTTGATCATGGTGTATGATTTTTTCATATATTGCTGGATCCAGTTGGCTAATATTTTGTTGAGAATTTTAGCATCTAAATTTGTCAGGGATATTGGCCTATAATTTTCTTTCTTTGTGTTGTCTTTGCCTGGTTTGAGAATCAGAATTATGCTCACCTCATAAAAGGAGTTTGGAAGTCTTCCTTTCTCTTGAATTTTTTGAAATAGCTTGAGGAGGAAAGGAGTATGTTCTTCTTTGAATTTTTGGTAGAATTCACTTTTGAAGCCATCAGGCTCAGGGCTTTTCTTTGTTGGGAGTTTTTTAATAACTGTTTCGATCTCATTTGTTCTAATTGATCTGTCTCGGTGTTCTGATTCTTCCAGATTGATTTTTGGAATATTATATAATTCAAGAAATTTGTCCATTTCACCCAGGTTGCCTACTTTTTTGTCATAGAGTTCTTCATAGTATTTTCTTACAATACTTTGTATTTCTGTTGTGTCAGTTGTTATTTCTCCACTCACATTTCTAATTTTGTTTATTTGGGTCCTTTCTCTTTTTTTCTTGGTGAGTCTAGTTAAAGGTTCATCGATCTTGTTTACCTTTTCGAAGAACCAGCTCCTGGCTTCATTTATGTTCTGTATTTTTTTTTAGCCTCTATGTCATTTATTTCTGCTCTGATCTTTGTTATTTTCTTCCTTCTACTAGTCCTGGGCTTTATTTGCTGTTGTTTTTCTAGTTCTTTTAGATGCAGGGTCAGGTTGTTTATTTGAGCTTTTTCTAGTTTCTGATGGTATGCCTGTAGTGCTATGAACTTCCCTCTCAGTACTGCTTTAGCTGTGTCCCATAAATTTTTAGTTGATGTATGCTCATTATCATTGGTTTCTAGAAACTTTTTTATTTCTTCTTTGATCTCATTGTTAATTCATTCATTGTTTAATAACATGCTATTTAGTTTCCAAGTGTTTGAGTATTTTTCATTTTTTCTTTTGTGGTTAATTTCTAGTTTCATGGCATTATGATCAGAGAAAATGCTTGATATGATTTCAGTCCTTTTAAATTTGTTGTGACCGCTTTTGTGTCATAACATGTGGTCTATCTTGGAGAATGTACCATGAACACTTGAAAAGAATGTGTGTATATTCTACTGTTTTAGCGTGAAAAGTTCTGGAGATATCTATTAAATCAAGTTGATCAAGGGTATCCTTTAAGTCTGCTGTTTCTTTGTTAATTTTCTTTCTTGAGGATCTATCCAGTGATGTTTTTGGGGGAATTGAAATCCCTTACTATTACAGTATTGCTGTTAATCTCACCCTTTATATCCATCAAAGTCTGCTTTATGTACTTCGGGGCTCCTATGTTTGTTGCATAGATATTTATAATAGTTATATCTTCCTGTTGAATTGTTCCCTTTATCATTATGTAGTGTCCTTCTTTATCTCTTACTAGAGTCTTTGTTTTAAAGTCCATTTTGGCAGATTTAAGTATTGCTACCTTGGCATTTCTTTGTTTCCATTTGCATGAAATATTTTTTTCCATCCTTTTACCTTTAGTCTATGTGCATCTTTTGTTTTAAGGTGTGTCTCTTGTAGACAGCATATGTATGGGTCCTGTTTCTTTATCCACGCAGCTACCCTATGTCTTTTGATTGGATCATTTAATCCATTTACATTTAAGGTTATTATTGATATATAGTTGTTTATTGCCATTTTATTCTTTAAAGCTGTATTCTTCTTTTGCTATATTCCTTTCCCCCTTTAAACTGTTCACAACAGGCCCCTTAGCATCTCTTGAAGAATTGCCTTGGTTTTAATGAATTCCCTGAGGTTTTCTTTGTCTGGTAAGCTCTTTATTTCTTCTTCAATTTTAAATGTTAACCTTGCTGGATAGAGTAATCTTGGTTGTAGGTTCTTGTTCTGCATTATTTTGAATATATATTGCTATTCCCTTCTGGCCTCAAGTGTTTCTGTTGAGAAGTCGGATGTCATCCTTATGGGGGCTCCTTTGTACGTGATAGTCTTTTTTTCTCTAGCAGCTTTTTATTTTATTTTATTTTATTTTATTTTTTTAATATATATATTTTATTATTATTAATTCTAATGGGGTGACATCAATAAATCAGGGTACATATGTACAATGAAAACATCTCCAGGTTATCCCATCATTCAATTGTGCTGCATACCCATCACCAAAAGTCAAATTGTCCTCTGTCACCTTCAATCTGGTTTTCCCTGCGTCCCTCCCCTCCTCCCTATCCCATTCTTCCCTCCCCCCATCCCATAACCACCACTCTCTTGTCCATATCTCATACCCTCACTTTCATGTCCCACCTATGTATGTAATCGTGCTGTTCTCAGTTTTTCTTTTTTTCTGATTTACTTATTTCACTCCGTATAATGTTATCAAGGTACATCCATTTTGTTATAAATGATCCGATGTCATCGTTTCTTATGGCTGAGTAGTATTCCATAGTATATATGTACCATAGCTTTTTAATCCACTCGTCTTCTGACGGACACTTGGGCTGGTTCCAGATCTTCGCTATTGTGAACAATGCTGCCACGAACATGGGGGCACATTTCTTCTTTTCGAACAGTGCTATGGTGTTCTTAGGGTATATTCCTAAAAGTGGGATAGCTGGGTCAAAAGGCAGTTCGATTTTTAATTTTCTGAGGAATCTCCAAACTGTTTTCCACAGTGGCTGCACCAGTCTGCATTCCCACCAGCAGTGCAGAAGGGTTCCCTTTTCTCCACATCCTCGCCAGCACTTATTCTGTGTTGTTTTGCTGATAAGTGCCATTCTGACTGGTGTGAGGTGATATCTCATTGTGGTTTTAATTTGCATTTCTCTAATGATTAGTGATGTTGAGCATTTTTTCATATGCCTATTGGCCATCTGTATGTCCTCTTTGGAGAAATTCCTATTCATTTCTTTTGCCCATTTTTTGATTGGGTTGTTTGTCTTCCTGGTGTTGCGTTTTATAAGTTCTTTATAAATTTTAGTTATTAACCCCTTATCAGATGTGCTGTCGAATATGTTCTCCCATTGTGTGGTTTGTCTTTTTATTCTGTTCCTATTGTCTTTAGCTGTGCAAAAACTTTTTAGTTTGATATAGTTCCATTTGTTTATCTTGCCTTTTATTTCAGTTGCCCATGAAGATAAATCGGCAAATATACCGCTGCTACAGATGTCGGAGAGCTTGCTGCCTATGTTTTCTTCTAAGATGTTTATGGTTTCACGGCTTATGTTTAAGTCTTTTATCCATTTTGAGTTTGTTTTTGTGAATGGTGTAAGTTGATGGTCTAGTTTCATTTTTTTGCAGGTAGATGTCCAATTTTCCCAACACCATTTGTTAAAGAGGCTGTCTTTACTCCATTGTATGTTCTTTCCTCCTTTGTCAAATATCAGTTGTCCATAAAGCTGTGGGTTTATTTCTGGGTTCTCTGTTCTGTTTCATTGATCTGTGTGCCTGTTCTTATGCCAGTACCAGGCTGTCTTGAGTATAATGGCCTTGTAGTAAACCTTGATATCAGGAAGAGTGATACCTCCTGCTTTATTTTTTCTTTTTAAGATTGCTGAGGCTATTCGTGTTCTTTTTTGGTTCCATATAAATTTTTGGAATATGTGTTCTATATCTTTGAAGTATGTCATTGGTATTTTAATTGGTATTGCATTGAATTTATAAATTGCTTTGGGTAATATAGACATTTTAATGATGTTTATTTTTTCTAGCCATGAACACGGTATGTGCTTCCACTTGTTTGTATCTTCCTTGATTTCTTTTATCAATGTTCTATAATTTTCTGAGTACAAGTCCTTAACCTCCTTGGTTAAATTTACTCCTAGGTACTTTATTTTTTTGGCTGCAATAGTGAAGGAGATTGTTTCCTTAATTTCTTTTGCTGATATTTCATTGTTGGTGTATAGAAATGCCTCTGATTTCTGAGTATTAATTTTATATCCTGCCACCTTGCTGAATTCATTTATAAGGTCCAGTAGTTTTTTGACTGAGACTTTAGGGTTTTCAATATACAATATCATATCATCTGCAAATAATGACAGTTTTACTTCTTCTTTTCCAATTTGTATGCCTTTTATTTCTTCTTCTTGTCTGATTGCTGTAGCTAGGACTTCCAGAACTATGTTGAATAAGAGTGGTGAAAGTGGGCAACCCTGCCTGGTTCCTGATCTTAAGGGGATTGCTTTTAATCTTTGTCCATTTAGTATGATGTTTGCTGTCGGTTTATCGTAGATGGCCTTTATCATGTTAAGGAATGATCCCTGTATTCCCACTTTACTGAGAGTTTTGAGCATGAATGGGTGCTGGATTTTATCAAATGCCTTTTCTGCATCTATTGAAATTATCATGTGATTTTTGTCCTTCCTTTTGTTTATGTGATGAATCACATTGATTGATTTGCGAATATTGAACCAGCCTTGCCTCTCCAGAATAAATCCCACTTGATCATGGTGTATGATTTTTTTCATATATTGCTGGATCCGGTTGGCTAATATTTTGTTGAGAATTTTAGCGTCTAAATTCATCAGGGATATAGGCCTATAATTTTCTTTCTTTGTGTTGTCTTTGCCCGGTTTTGGGATCAGAATTATGCTCGCCTCATAAAAGGAGTTTGGAAGTCTTCCTTCCTCTTGAATTTTTTGAAATAGCTTGAGGAGAATAGGAGTTAGTTCTTCTTTGAATTTTTGATAGAATTCACTTGTGAAGCCATCAGGCCCAGGACTTTTCTTTTTTGGGAGTTTTTTGATAACTGTTTCGATCTCATTTGCTGTAATTGGTCTGTTTAGGTGTTCTGATTCTTCCAGATTGATTTTTGGAAGGTTATATGATTCAAGAAATTTGTCCATTTCACCAAGATTGTCTAATTTTTTGGCATATAGTTCTTCATAGTATTTTCTTACAATGCTTTGTATTTCTGTTGTGTCAGTTGTTATTTCTCCACTGTCCTTTCTAATTTTATTTATTTGAGTCCTCTCTCTTTTTTTCTTGGTGAGTCTAGTTAAAGGTTCATCAATCTTGTTTACCTTTTCAAAGAACCAGCTTCTTGTTTCATTGATCCTCTGTATTGTTTCCTTAGCCTCTATGTCATTTATTTCTGCTCTGACCTTTATTATTTCCTTCCTTCTACTTGTCTTGGGTTTTATTTGTTGTTGTTTTTCTAGTTCTTTTAGTTGCAGGGTCAGGTTGCTTATTTGAGCTTTTTCTAGCTTCTTATGATATGCCTGTAGTGCAATAAACTTCCCTCTCAGAACTGCTTTTGCTCTGTCCCATAAATTTTGAGTTGATGTATGCTCATTATCATTTGTTTCTAGAAACGTTTTTATTTCTTCTTTGATCTCATTGTTAATCCATTCATTATTTAATAACATGCTATTTAGTTTCCAAGTGTTTGAGTATTTTTCAGTTTTTCTTTTGTGGTTAATTTCTAGTTTCATGGCATTGTGATCAGAGAAGATGCTTGATATGATTTCAATCTTCTTAAATTTATTGAGACCATTTTTGTGTCCTAACATGTGGTCTATCCTAGAAAACGTACCATGAGCGCTTGAGAAGAATGTATATTCTACTGCTTTAGGGTGAAAAGTTCTGAAGATATCTATTAAATCAAGTTGATCTAGTGTCTCCTTTAAGTCTGCTGTTTCTTTATTAATTTTCTTTTTTGAGGATCTATCCAGTTTTGTTAGAGGGGTATTGAAATCCCCTACTATGATAGTATTGCTGTTAATCTCGCCCTTTATATCCATCAAAGTCTGCTTTATGTATGTCGGGGCTCCTATATTTGGTGCATAGATATTTATAATAGTTATATCTTGCTGTTGAATTGTTCCCTTTATCATTATGTAGTGTCCTCTTTTATCTCTTACTACAGCCTTTGTTTTAAAGTCCATTTTGTCTGATATAAGTATTGCTACCCCTGCTTTTTTTTCATTTCCATTTGCATGAAATATTTTTTTTCATTCTTTTACCTTAAGTCTATGAGCATCTTTTGTTTTAAGGTGTGTCTCTTGTAGACAGCATATGTATGGGTCCTGTTTCTTTATCCATGCAGCTACCCTATGTCTTTTGATTGGATCATTTAATCCATTTACATTTAAGGTTATTATTGATATGTAGTTGTTTATTGCCATTTTATTCTTTAAAGCTGTATTCTTCTTTTGCTCTATTCTTTCCTCCCTTTAAACTGTTCACAAGAGGCCCCTTAGTATCTGTTGCAGAATTGGTTTGGTTTTATGAATTCCTTGAGGCTTTCTTTTTCTGGGAAACTCTTTATTTCTCCTTCAATTTTAAACGTTAGCCTTGCTGGATAAAGTAGTCTTGGTTGTAGGTTCTTGTTCTGCATTACTTTGATTATTTCTTGCCATTCCCTTCTGGCCTCAAGTGTTTCTGTTGAGAAGTCCGATGTCATCCTTATGGGGGCTCCTTTGTAGGTGATAGTCTTTTTTTCTCTAGCAGCTTTTAAAATTTTTTCTTTATCCATTAGCTTTGGTATTTTAACTATGATGTGTCTTGGTGTAGATTTTTTTGGGTTTCTCCTTAATGGATTTCTGTGTGCTTCTTGAATGTGTGGAGTGTTTCCCAGCCTTAATTTAGGAAAGTTTTCTGCTATAATTTGATTGAACAAAGTTTCCATTTCCTGTCCTCTCTCCTCTTCTTCAGGCACCCCTATGATGCGAATGTTGTTTCTCTTCATGTTGTCACAAAGCTCCCTTAGAGTTTCCTCACATTTTTTAAGTCTCTTTTCCTTTTTCTTCTCTGCTTCTGTGCCTTTGTTTATTGTGTCCTCTAACTCGCTTATTCGATCCTCAGCATCATCCATCCTGCTTTTAATTCCTTCCATTGTGGCCTTCAGTTCTGATACTGTATTTGTCATTTCTGTCTGATTCTTTTTTATTATTTCAATTTCATTTTTTATACTTGTTATCTCTTTATTTAGGTGTTCATAATGACTATCCATTGTTGCTCTAATTTCTTTGAACATCCTAACTATCATTATTCTAAATTCTGCTTCTGGTAATTTGGTTATATCTGGTTCATTCAGGTCCTTCTCTGGGGATTTCTCTTGATTCATTTGGTTTGCATTTCTCTGCCTGCCCATTTTTTCTGTGTATAAGCAAGTTGTGGCCACTGGAGTCCAGTAGCTGTTGCCTTTGTGTTCTCTAGGTGTGGTCTATCTGCAGGCCCCCCACCCCCTCTGCCGGTGCCTAGGGTGGTTGGGTATGAGCGTTGCCATCGCCGGCCCACTGTGGCTTTTGCTGTGCTTTCTGCCTCTCCTCCGTGGGAGGGGCTGTCACTGAAGCCACAAGATTAGCACCAAGGGTAGAGGCGAGCACCTTTCCTCAGCTGCGGACCCAGCCTATTTCCGGACTTCCGCCCAGAACCAGCAGTCGGAGCCTGCTCGCTACAGTTCCGCGGGTTAGGCGGGGCTTTTGACGTGCTCTCAGCTGTAAGCTTTTGCCCGTCAGGATCTTTAGCCCCGCCCTCTAGGCCAGGGCCCTTTGCGCAGGGTCGGAAACCGAGGTTTATTGGGGCGGGTGTGTTTGCTGGCTTCTGCCGAGCTGCGTACTTCCGCTCGTCCTGGACTCTACCCCGCCCCCGCGTTCGGAGCCCACTCGTGCACGTATGAATGCTATCTGGGGTTTCTCCGGCTGGGCGGGGACAGCAGCGTGGGCTCAGCTGCGAGCCTCCACTTGTCTCGGGGTCCACCCCGTTCCCGTGCTCAGAGCCCGCTCCGCTCGCGCACGTACACTGGCCAACTGCGGTTTCTCCGGCCGGGGGTGGGGGTGGGGTGGGGGTGGGGACTGGTAGCGTCAGCTCAGCCACAGCCCCTGCCCGTCCCTGGTCCTAGCCCCGTCCCCACGGTCAGGGCCGGCTTGCGCAGGGCCTGCCCGTTCCTGGCCTCCCGCTTTGTCCCCGTAAGTGGGACCAAAGGCGGGCCCGCAGCTTCCGGACCGCTTTTGCGGTCCCCTTTGACCCTATGGGCTAGACCGATCTCCCACCGGCTTGGCCTCTGCCCACGCCAACAGAACCGCCTTTCAGCGTCCTGCCGCCCCAAAACCTTAAGCAGCCCTCAGCAGAGTAGGAAGGGACCTAATACTCCACACTGTAGGCCTGGGAGCTCCCTCACTTGTTTCACATCTCAATACTGTCCAAACGCCTCTTTTAGGCTCTAGGACTGGAGGCTGGGGCTTGGTTCCTGGGACCCAGGTCCCTCCCTCTCCGCCAAACTCTCCTCCCACCCCGCGGGTCTCTCCGGGCTGCCGTTTGCTCCGGGGAGCTGGGCAGCCCTCTTCGCGTTTTCGCTATTCCTACCAGTCTCAATGTGGCTTCTTCTGTGTTCCTTGGTTGAAGAGTCCACTTAGTTTTGTTCAAAGTTGGTTTATCCAGGTGATGGTTCTTAAAATTGAGTTGTAATCCACTTTGGTTCTGGGAGTTGGAAGTTGGTACGTCCGCCTACTCCGTCGCCATCTTGCTCCTACCTAAATTTTTATTTTTTGGAGTTTCTGTATGAGAAGGAGCTCCTTAATGACAGGCAAAGCCACAGGCCAGCTGTGAACTCAACAGTCTGCTTCCTAGTTTACCCAGCCCCGGCGCGGCGCCTCTGAGCGCGCAGCCTTTCCCGAGCTGGAGCTTTCTGTTACGCCTCCTCGCAGCCAACTCTCTCGGCCCCGCTGGCCGCTCCGGGAAGGAAGAGGAAAGAGGAGAGAGGGGAGAGGAGGGGAGAGGAGGAGCGAGAAGGAGAGAGGGGGAGAGGAGAGAGGAGGCGGCGAGGGCGGGTAGGAGAGGGTCCGCGGGCCGGGGAGGAGGAGCAGGCGAGGAGAGAACGCTGACCGGGGCTGCCGCGGAGCTAGCATAGAGGGAGGAGAAAGAGGGGCGGGGGTAGCGCAAGAAAGAGGCTGCGAAGCTCCCAGCCTAGGACTCGGCCCCACGCAACTGCCCAGTCTCCACTGCCGCCTCTGTCCTGCTTTGGGGCTGCGGGCTCTCTAGCAGCTTTTAAAATTTTCTCTTTATCACTTAGCTTTGGTATTTTAACTATGATGTGTCTTGGTGTAGATTTGTTTGGGTTTCTCTTTAATGGAGTTCTCTGTGCTTCTTGCATGTGTGAAACGTTTTCCAGTCTTAATTTAGGGAAGTTTTCAGCTATGATTTGATTGAACATAGTTTCTATTCCTTGATCTTTCTTTGCTTCTTCAGGAACCCCTATGATGCAGATGTTATTTCTCTTCATGTTGTCACAGAGCTCCCTTAGAGTTTCCTCACATTTTTTGAGTCTCTTTTCTTTATTCTGCTCTGCTTCTGTGCCTTTGTTTATATTGTCCTCTAACTCGCTGATTCGATCCTCAGCTTCATCCATCCTTCTTTTAATTCCTTCCTTTGTGGTCTTCAGTTCTGATACTGTATTTGTCATTTCTGTCTGATTCTTTTTTATTATTTCCACTTCCTTTTTTATACTTGCTATCTGTTTATTTAGGTGTTTGTAATGACTATCTCTTGTTGCTCTAAGCTCTTTGAACATTCTAACTATCATTATTTTAAACTCTGCATCGGGTAGTTTGGTTATATCTGATTCATTCAGGTCCTTCTCTGGAGATTATCTTGATTCATTTGGGTTGCATATCTCTCTGTCTGCCCATTTTGTCTGAGTTTGGCTATTGGAGTCCAATGAATGTTGACTCTGTGTTTCCTTGGTGTGGTCTGTCTGCAGGCCCACCACCCACTCTGCTGCTGCGTAGGGTGAATTGGTGTGGGTGTTTCCGGCAATGGCCAAGGCTGCTGAGGTCTCTGTCTCGCCTCCCCAGGAGAGGCTGTGTTCTCGTACCCGGCTCTACAAGCCTCAGGCGGTCTCGGCCTTTGCCCCTCTCCCACGGGTAGGACCGTGCACCACACTTGGGCCACAAGCTGGGACGTCCAGGGCAAGGATGAGCACTTTTGCTTAGCAGTGGTTCCCTGTCCGCCTGTTCCTCCAGCCAGGGGGGGCTTTTGGTGCACGCTCAGCTGCTAGCCCAGGCCGGAAGCCCTGCCCCTGTCAATCTCAGCTCCTAGATTGGGCTGGGCTGTTGCTATGCACTCAGCTGTGCTCTGGGCTTCCACTCCACCTCCGCAGGCAAAGCCGGTTTGGGCAGGGCTTCAAGCCCTGGAGGTTTGGTGCAGCTGCGTGCCTACTTGCCTCTGCTGAGTGGCCGATCTCTGCCCATTTTGGGCTCCCGCTTTTCCCCCACAGGTGGGTTCACAGGTGGGCCTGAAGCTGCTGGACCACTTTTGTGCATCCCCTTTGCCCCTGCTGGGTTAGACCTAGCTCTCGCCAGCCAGCTCGGCCTCTGCCCCCACCGGCAGAACCATGCTTTCATGTCCTGTGGCTGCCCTCCCTCCAGCAAGCCCTCAGCAGTGTGGGTGGGGGCGCTGAAGCTCAGACCCTAACTCGCCATCCTGTATTCCTGAAAGCTCCCTCCTTCTAAGCGACTGTGCTCTAATTGCCCCAAGGGAGCCTGTTAGGCTGGTGTCCTGCTTCCCTTTGCTGGTTCCAGGGGAAATATGTTTCAGATTTATGTTGTGACTCAGCCCAGGGTTTAGGGTGGCTGTCCCTCAAAGCTTTTCTCCCTGTGCCTTCCAGATTGCACTCTCTACCTGCTGCTCCAGTCCTGTCCTTTCTCCCTGTCTCCCGGAGTCCCGGGTGAGTGGTTGTGAGAGAGGTTTTCTTCGCCGTCCCTTTAAGAAGAATCCTGGGTCTGAGACAACTGTCTCTTTCTCACAAACAGTATCCTAATCCGTTTCCCACCTAAATACTGTCCATATGCCTCTTCTAGGCTCTGGGGCTGCAGGCTGGGGCTTTGTTCCTGGGACTCAGGTCCCTCCCTCTCTGCTAAACTCTCTTCCCTCCACGCAGGTCTATCTGGGCTGCCTTTTACTCCGGGGAGCTGGGCAGTCCTTTCCGCGTTTTCGCTTTTCCTGCCAGTCTCAATGTGGCTTCTTCAGTGTTCCCCGGTTGAAGAGTCCTCTCAGTCCAGTTCAACGTTGGTTTATCCAGATGATGGTTCTTAAAATCAAGTTATAATCCACTTTGGTTCTGGGAGTTGGAAGTTGGTACGTCCACTTACTCCATCGCCATCTTGCCCCCCTCTATAACAATCCTTTTTAATGATTACATCATGCCAATTCAGTGGAGGTACCATAAAAATGGAAGTATTCTAAATTGAAAATTGCAGATAAATATTAAAAATTCATCAGAATATTTTGTTAAATGTATTTACACATATAATTGTTTTCATATTTTGGATTATTTTCTTAGGATATAAATCCATGATTAGAATTTATGCCATAAAAGAGAAAAGTGGACATTTTTAGCATTCTTGTTACGTATTATCAAAATGTTTTAAAAGAAATTATATTAATCTAAAAATTTACCAGTATGTCATGAGATTAGTAACTTCCCTGTATCTTTACCAACACCAATTTAATAATTTTAGTTTTAGTAAATACTAGAAATAGAACTTTACCAAAATAATAATTAAAATATTGTAGAGATGAATACAATAATGAGTTAAAGCTTCTTACCTTTCCCCAAAATTCACCCCCTGAAGTATTCAATGTTTACACTTTTTGAATTTGCTTCTAATATATTTTCTGTGGTACAAATTTATCTATCATCTATCTATCTATCTATCTATCTATCATCTATCTATCTATCATCTATGTATTTGCCTATCTGAAATAGTGATGTACATTTTTATTTTGTTATTTAATTAGTTACCTAAATCTAAATGGATGTCGTACCACTTCAAAGTGTTGTGTAGATATATCAGACATCCCCAGAGAGAGTCTATTTCTATGTTTTTGTTTCTCACTGTGTGGCAAATTGCTTTTGACTGTTTCTTGTGAGCGTTAGCCTGTTTTTTATCTTATTTTATTTAATCAATTAATTTTAATGGGGTGACATTGGTCAACTAGAGTACATAGATTTAGAGAAAACATCTCCACATCATTTTGACATTCAATTTTGTTGTATACTCATCACCCAAAGTCAGATCATCCTTCGTCAGTCACCTTTTATTTGGTTTCCTTTATGCCTCTCCCTTTTCCCCACTCCTTTCCCTCTTTTCCCCTCACCTCCCCTCCACCTGCTAGCCACTGTTCTTTTATCTATGTCCATGAGTCTCAATTTTGTGCCTCACCTATGTATGGAATCATACAGTTCTTAGTTTTTTTCTGATTTACTTATTTCACTCAGTATGCTATCAAGGTCCATCCATGTTGTTGTAAATGATCCTAATCCATCATTTCTTATGGCTGAATAGTATTTCATAGTACATATGTACCACATCTTCCTTATCCAGTCCTCTATTGTAGGGCTTTTTGGTTGTTTCCATGTCTTGGCTACCGTGAACAATGCTGCAATGAACATGGGGCTTCATTAACCTGTTTTGAGAGACAAGGGAATCTCTGTTTTTCTGGTCCAGCCTTAGTTCTACTCAGATCCTGAGTCCCTGGTTCTCGGGGGTGGGATTCTCTCAACCACCCTGTTGCTACATCCTGTGTTAGGGAACATTTAATGGACTCAGTTTAGGTTGGTCTCCTGTTCTTTCCTCAAGGGAATGAGATGAATTTCCTCTTCCCTTCTTCTACTTTCTCCAGCCACAGTGGATCTATTACCCTGACCTCAGGCATAGGATTTGCTGCCCTTCCCCCCATGGCTTAACCCTTTTATTACTTGGAGAAGAAGGCACCAGGTGCTATTTTGTGCTTTTCTCCAGAGGCTGCTCCTGTCCTCCTCGCCTACAACATGGAGGGAGTCTCCTCCTGCCCCCAACTCTTTGACCTGTAGATTATATACCTGTTGAGTCCCTGTACCTGGTGAGTCCATGGAGGAGAGTCTCTGGTGAGAGCAAAATGCTCTGTGGCTGCGACTCTTAGGGTTTCTGTTCTGTTACACTCGCTCACACTGGGGCTTTGACAATTCACTAAAAGTTTAGTTGAATTCTTTTTATCCTCTTGTGTGAAGATCTCATCTTCCTCCTGCTGCAGCTATTACAGCAGTGGCCCCGCCCTGCCTTGCCTTTGATATCAGAGAAGTTGGTTGTTCTATTAATGAGCTTTTTGATGTGTTCAAGTAACATAATTTTGTACATTGTCCTGCCTTTCCTTGTTATTAGGATGGGAGCAACACTCTTACCAGCTTTGTACGTCTTAGGTGGAAACTGGAGATCTGCCTACATTCATGAAAAGAAATTTGTGAGGTACATATAGAATTCTTTGTTGATAGTTTTTTTTTAAATCATTGTTTTGTTTGTTTTATCACCATAAAGATGTTCTAACTTTTTGTACTCAGTTGTTACTGATGAGAAGACAGTGGTATTCAAATTGGAGTTTCCCGTATGCAAAATATGTTTTGCTTTGCTTGCTTGTCCCCACCTCCCAACTACTTTCAATATTTTCTCTGCAATTTTCATATGTTGACTGTTTTCTTAGGATGTTTTTGGAACTGTGCTCTTCCCTTCTTCCAAATGTCTCTTTTCCAGAATCTGCTCAGTTTCTTTCTTGTACTGCTTTTATGATTTATTTTTTAGTAATTGTTTCAGAGTTTCTAAATAATATCTAAAGGTTAGTTTGGTCTAACAATCGTATCAGAAGTGGATTGCAAACAATTTGCCTTTACTTCAGTCTTCATTTCATGCTTATGTCTGGCTAAGAATGTGGGAAGTCTGATATGATATAACCTGAGTTGTCTGTGTAGTCCTGCCTTCCTCTGTGCCTACAGATTTTAGGCCACCAGGTCCCCCAAAATTACTCTGGGCTAGTGTGGAGCTGGTGGCAACAACAACACAAGAAGAACTTAACATTTTTTAATTTAATTTATTAGGGTGACTTTTGTTAATAAAACTATATAGGTTTCAGGTGTGTAATTCTAATACATCATCTGTATATTGTATTGTGTGTTCGCCACCCAAAGTCAAGTCTTCTTCTGTCACCATTTATCCTACCCCCTGCTGTCTTCTATCTTGCCCCACCCTCTTTTCCCTCTGGCAATCACCACGCTGTTGTTTGTGTCTGTGAGGTTTTCCTTTCTGCTTAGTACCTTCACTTTTTTCATCCAGTCTCCCAAACCTCCTTTCCTCTAACATCTGTCAGTCTGTTTTCTGTATCTATGAATCTGTTTCTGTTTTGTCTGCTAGCTTATTTTGTTCTTTAGATTCTACATATAAGTGAAATCATATGATACTTTTCTTTTTCTGACTAGCTTATTTCACTTAGCATGATACACTCCAGATCTATCCATGTGGTCGAAAGGAATTTCTTTTAAGATTCATGGACTTTAGTAACTCTAGCTGTGCTCTGTGAAGAGTCTGCAGCTATGACCCCAGTACTGGTTAATTTTAAAAGCTCCTCAGGTAATTCTAAATTCTGATGAATTTTAAAAACCACTTAAGTTCTTACCCTAAGTTTTCATGATCGTACTCAGTAGCAAAACCCTTTAAGACAAATTGAGTTTTAAAGGTTGTAGAGGATTGAGAATTGTGGGAAAATGAGAAAAAATCAGTCTTGACAATGGGAGTAGTACAAAGAAGCAGGCGGAAAAGTGAGATGAATGTAATTACTTTTGCATTACTGGAACATAACATACTTGTTGGAAATTAGTTTGGGGCTAGATTTTGGATGGCCTTGGAAGTCAAACTAAGGATACCAGAGTTTACTCAATTAAGGTTTTGAAATCAAGAATAAAATGATTAATACTGCCTACAAAAAAAGACTACTATACAAGACTACTAGCTTGCATTGCCCTGACTGACATCAAGAGGTTAGAAGTGAAAAGACCATTATAATATTTTAGGAGAGAGTAATTGTGGGCTCCAATGAGAGGTTGGTCACTGGAATGTAAAGGTTGTGAAAGATGTGAGAGCTAATAAGGCGAAATGATCAATAGAAGAGAGAGGGCAGTGTCAAGGAGAGCACTGAGGTTTTAAATGTAAATTATTAGGAGACTAGGCTGTCATTTATAGCAACTAGGAACAGAGGAGCATAAGCAGCTTTGGGGAAAAGATAAGACATTTAATTGGGGTTAAAATTATTTGAGTAGCTGTTGGTACTTCTAGTTGGTGATAAGCCAAACTAGTCTAGGTTCATTAATGCAAATATACAGTCCATCGAGCATGCAAACTTTCTATTTTTAATAGCAAAATTCTATAATTGAGATTTTTCATTTAATCCAGAATACCCTCTGGATAGATTGAATTAATACTTCAATTTACTCCTTTTGCATTTAATATGTAATATTTCATTTTAATAATAATTTGACTTTTCAAAGAATTTTGAAAACTTTATTTCAATAAAGAACAAGTCAAGAAATTAGTTTTAGCACTGGCCAGGTAGCTCTTTCGGTTAGAGTGTCATCTTGATATCCCAAGATTGCTGGTTTGACCCCTGGTCAGAGCACATAGAAGAATCAACCAATGAATGGACAGGTAAGTGGAACAACAAATCAAAGTCTTTCTCACTCTCTCATTCTCTTCTTCCTCTCTTTCTAAAATCATTTAAAAAAAGATATTAGATTTAGTTTCTACTGCAAAGTCCTTACACTAATTATGCTTTATTTTCTTTTGCGATTAATTTTGACATTGTTTTACCTTTCACATTGTGATTTTCATTATTTTAATGTTTTTAAAAAGCATTTAAATCAAATTATGTTGTACATACAGAAAAGTGCACAAATAGTAAGTATAGACTTTGAAGAATTTTCACAAATGTCCTTCTGTATCTCTGCCACTTTACTGCCCACTGGCTTCAGAGGAAGGCACTTTTTCACTGTAGATTAGTTTTGCCTGAATGGAGGCATATACTGTGTATTTGTTTTGTGTTGGTATCCTTCACCCAAAGTTATGTGTGTAGCTCTTGTTCCACTGTGTTGCCATTAGATGTAGTTATTATTTTTTTTATGTGAATTCCACTAGTCTTTATTGACATATGTGTTGTTTCTGGTTTGCAGCTATTCCATTAATGCTAATATATTGTAGTTATGCTAACCTTACACATTTTTATTGGGTTTATATTTAGAGTTGTGGTGGTTGGGGAGAGGGTGATAGGGTATATAACATGTCCATCTTTAGCAGAGAGGACCAAACAGTTTTCCTAAGTGTTTCAGAAACAATGGGAGTTCCAGGTTTTCATCATCCTTGCCAGGGCTTGATGTTTTTAACCTTTAATTTCAGTCATTTTGATGTTGGTAAATCATTGTAAAATTAATTTATGTTTTTCTGGTAGTTTAGGAGACTGAATACTTTCTCATATGTTATTGACAATGGATCCATTTTTGAGAAGAAGCTGCAAAAGATTTTTGATCATTTATGTTTGTTGTTTGTCTTTCACAAAGTAATTGATATAAATCCTATATATATTTTGAATATGGGCCTCTTGTTTACTAAATAGATTGTGAATATCTTTTCCTACTGGGTAGCATACTTCTTTACTTTTCTACTAGCCTCTCCTAATAAAAACCCCTTCTTTATTTTAACATAATGCATCAATACTTTTATTAAATAAAACTTGCCTTTTACAATGACATACCCTTGTCTATGGCATTAACACTTTGCTTCTTTATGATATGAAATAAGTTTTCCAGTTAAATGATTGTCCATATGGATCAACTAAACACATATCCTTATCCAGTGGCCAAATACAATGTTTTGAAAAAGTCCTTTCTCTTCCAACTGTTTCATAGTGATTCATGTCACTAATTGAGTTTTTGTTTATGTGTAATTCTAAATCTTGACTGTTCCATTTCATTCACCTATTTGCCTTTGTTTGACTCAATACAACATTTTCTTACATAGTCTATCTTTTTAATGAATTTTGATACCTGGTTATGTGAGCCCTCTAATTTACTTTGGGCATTTTATTTTATTTAGAAAATTAAATTTTATTTGGACTTTTAAAAGCATGTCTTGATTCTTCTTGGCTACTTATGTTTTCATATAAATTTTATAAAAAGCTTGTGAGTTTAAAAAAATAAATGTGCTAGGTTTGGATTGGAAATGTATGAAACCCATAGATCAATTAAAAAACATCTTTACAATATTATTCCTCCATCCACAACATATCATAACCCTCATTATGTACATCTTTATTTCTCTTGATAATTTTATAAAGTTCTTAATTATATTTGTACCCATATAGTTGACATTTTAATGCTATTGCAAATTATGTTGTTAAAATGTTATTCTAAATAATTGATTTGTTGTCTTTAAATAGAAATAAAATTGATTTTATATTAATATTCTATCCTGTAAGATTCCCATAATCCCATATTAAGGTGAAAAATTATCTTTAGATTTATTTTATATGTCATATATGTAATATGTTGATTTTAAAAATGTTTTATCCTTTGAAATTATTTTAATTTTGTCTTTTTCTTGCTTTATTTCTCTTGCTTGAACCCTGAGAAGAATGTTGAACAAAAATGGTGATAATGTACATTTAGTCCCATGAAATCTTTCAATATTCACTATCAAATATAACTTGTTGATATTACGTCTTTTTTAGATAGCTTAAGGAAGACTTCCCTTAGTATTATAACAGGTTTTTATCATGAAAGCATGTGGAATATTTTCATATGTCTTCTTTGAAACTATTAAGATGAACATATATTTTTATTCTTTATTCTGTTAATGTGATAAATTTATGATTTATTTTCACATGTTTAAACCAATTGTATATTCCTGGAATTAATTCAACATATTCTAACAATTTTTTTGCCAATATTTTAGATAGAATTTTATAAATATGTGTATCTGTTTGTCATATTTTGATATGATAGTTATGGTCTCATAAGTTGAGAATTTCTATTGTTTTATATTCTATAGTATAGCATTTTATAGGATTGATGTTCATTGTTTCTTAAAAGTTGAAAAGAATTCAATTATGAGAGCATCTCAACCTGAAGTTTTCTCTGAAGAGTTTTGTTAGAGCTGCAGTTTTTAATAGGTAGGGAATATTCAGATTGTCTATTTCTTGTGTCAGTTTTACTAAATTGTACTTCATTAGCAATCTGTTCATTTTAGCTGAATTTATATAAAATTCTCATCTTTTTACATTTTTTTATATTTTTCATTATTGATTGTTTGGATTCTCTCTCAGTCTGTCTCTTAAAACCCTTCCCATCATTAATATTATTTTTCAAACTTCTCAGTTTAAAATTTTTTCTCTTATGTGTGCTTTTTTGGCATTTTATTAATTTTTTATTTTGTTTTCACTGTTCTCCTACTTTCATTGTATAACTTATTAAGATGGATATTTAAGTCATGGATTATCAGCATTAATTTTTTTCTAAATATACCTTCAAGGTTATAAATTGCCATCCTAGAATCTTTAAATGTGTCCCTCAGGATTTGTTTTGTTAAGATTTATGTTTAATATATTTCAATTCAAATGATTTT
Organism: Rhynchonycteris naso; assembly: GCA_037038555.1. NCBI lineage: Eukaryota > Metazoa > Chordata > Mammalia > Chiroptera > Emballonuridae > Rhynchonycteris > Rhynchonycteris naso. The sequence continues at coordinate 24,240,118 of CM073001.1, forward strand.
TAAAAACTACGTTGCAATATTAACTTTGACTTAAATATTGGGGGGTTTTCTAGTTCTAGTTTTGTTAGTGGTTTCTAACTTAGTTCCACTCGGCCAGAATACTCATGGAATTTCAATCCTTGTACATTTGTTAAGACTTGTTTTACGGCTTAATACATTACAAGTTTTACAACTGCTCCACATCATCTTGAGAAAATTGTGTATCCTCTGGTTGTTGAGGATGGTGTTACATATGTTGATGACATCAAAAATGTAAAATTTTGTTCTTCAACGCTTCTCTATCCTTACTGCTATTATTGCCTTTTGTTTTGTTACTGAGAGCATATCTACTACTTTGCTTATGTGTTTATATACAGTTCTATTTTATGAGGTGCATAAATCTTTCTGATGGATGGATTATATAATCACAATGAAATACCTCTTTTTCTGTAATAATCTTCTTGAAATTGTTTTTTTCCCTAGTGGTATAGCTATATGGACAGTTTGGGGCAATATTTGTATTATATATAATTTCTTCATTCTTTTCCTGTGAACCCCTCTTTAGCCTTCTATTTAAGGCATATGTTATTGTTGGGCTTTGTTTTATTTTACCCAGTCTCATAAACTTTCTTTTAGGAAATGTTTAGTACATTTATATTCAATTAAATTATGTATATATTTTAGATTATATTTAACATCTTACTAATAACTTCTGAACATGCAGTATTTTTAGCACTTCAAAACATTTTATCTGTTGGTGACATTTTCTCTCACTTGTTTATCTGGAACTCTTCATTTTGATTCAGTTTTGAAGGATGTTTGCTCCTAGGTATAGATATCTAGGTTGGATATTTTTCTCTAGCATTTGATGATGCTATTCCATTGATTTCTGGCTTTCATTGTTTCTGTTCAAGTGTTAACTACCGCCTTACTATTGTTGTTCCTTTGAGGGTGATGTGTCTCTTTTCTGTAGCTGATTTTAAGATTTATGCCTTGGTACATACTGAATTTTCCAGTTCCTTGAAAATGCGGAAATCTGTTCTAGCTTCCTCGGATTCTGTAGCTGATATCATCAGAGCTTTCCCTGTATCTGTCAGCATTCTACTGCATATATGTGCCTGATGGATTTTTCTGGAACGCTGCTCTCATTGATCATGTGGTAGTACTAAAACTGCTCAGCAATTAAAAATTCCCCCAAAGCAGCCCTTAACTAATGACTGGGAGTTCTGGGTGTATAATTCTTAATGATTTTCCTCACTCCAGGTGAGATAATCCTGGGACATGTGTTTTGCACCATTTTGGTTCCCTGAGTTTCTCCTATGGGGTTAACTAGTGTAATGTGTCTTTTATTGCCCTCCCTCCCCTGTACTGCTTCCTCCTATTAGTGTTTCTTTCACTTCCAAATAAACCACTGTGCTCAGATCTTCATCTAAGGTCTGAGGTTACTCTAACCCAAGGATACTAAAAAGCCCTTGTGTTGCTTCTGCTAGTGAGGATAATATCGAGGTCAGGTGATCCATGGAGAACTGGCCCAAGTTGGCCTGACTGTGCATCCGATGGCCCCTCAATGTACTCTTTTGAATTCCCCAGTTTATCATTACATAATAAGGATACAGATACTTATAATCTGTTAGAATTCTTACATTTGTTAGCTGACTTATAGAGAAAGAATATAAATGTTTGGGAAAAACAAGTAGAAACCCAGCAAATTCCTCCCTGGTCAGGAGACTGAATGAAAAGCCATAATACATCTTGAGAGAAATGACAGATTTAATGTTATCCTAGTGACGGAAAGGTGCAGGGTTGGTGGTCCCTGTCATATTTCCATCTGATTAACTAGTGTGGGTCCTAAAAAATATCAGATAGATTGTGGACACTTATGGGGAAATACCATAAATTCAACCAAGTGGTAGCACCAATCACTAACACACCTGTGCTACTGCCACCACAGTGATAAAGGCCAATAGCATCTTATTTTTATGGAAATATTGGTGACTCCACAGAACCTTTGGAAGTGACATGTGTGCCCCTAGGGTCTAAGAACCAAGAGTATCAATGGTCTCTTTACCATATCCTCAATGGGCTTCTTTAGGAGTTTATGTTTTAGTTCTCAGGAGTGAGATGCTTACACCAGGCTCTACAGCAGGAGTTCCACAAAAGCTAAACTTAAAGCTGTACCCTAGTCATTCTGTACTCTCACGGAGCACAGAAAGCATCTGAGAAGTTATTGCACTGTCAGTGTTAATCAATCACGATTATTGTGAGGATATAGAGTTGCTGCTGCATAATGAAGGCATGAGGTTCATTGTGTTTTTGTATCTAGTAATTTACCAGAAATGGATAGTATCAGAAAGTGTGACCTGATAAGAGCATGGGAATCAGGGGCTCAGTGCCCTCAAGAAGAAAGATTTCATTTATCCCAGATCATCAGAAACACTGGCCAACAATAAGGGAACTCTTGATTGGATGGTAGAAGACATAGATAGTGAATATTAGTTGCAACTTTTGGATGAATTGCAATGAGGCATATGTCTTGTTTCACTAAAACTCCTGTGCATGTTAATTTTTTAAAACATCTGACCTTGAAGAGGAGGTGACAGGATAGAGCAACCTTAACTCGGGTGTGGGTTGTTTTGAGCACTGCAGAGGGCACACTGTAGCAGATACTATCAGCACCTTTTCAGATACCCCAAAGTTTACCATATTTGTGTGCTCTAGGTAACTGAAAGCTGCCAGTATCTATATTTTAATGCTTCATGACTTATTCTGGAATGCTACTCTGCCATACCTGTAGAAGGCTAGAAATGCTCTGTAATTAGCTCCCTCAGGAATATCCCTTAAGCAATGCCTGATGAGAAAGGATACAAAAACCCCAGCCCCATGAAACCTTGGATGGGATGTGTCTGAGGTATGGATGTGCTTTACATTTCCCAGAGTTAATCCAGAGTTAAGTTACAGCTGTTCTCGGTATCTGGCTTACTATGGTATCCTTATTGGTTGCTTCCCCTTCCTACCTAATTTCCCACATCCCTTTTGATGTTCCTTGCATCTCCCAAATGAACTATGATTGGTAGCCATCACTTTTTACTAAGTTTTTATGCTACTGCTTGGGCATTAGAAAATGGCTTACCGGTAAATGTACTTCTAAATGTCAAGCTCAAGTCTCTGCTCTTTTCTCCCTGGGTTCTTGACCCTTCAAATCCTTACTGATTGGATAGCTCTCTGGAAAACAGATTTAAAAATATATCTATTACAGTTGTTCTCAGTTATTGCTGCTATCGGTTGGTCCAACATAACCTATAGCAGAAATCAGTTTCTTTCATAAATCCATATGTGAATTAAAGAAACTTTAATGAGAACTAAAAGCAGTAACTGCCTTTTTCCATGACATTTTGAAAACTCAAGGGACATTTAAAAAATGTAACATTAAATTTTTTAGAAAGTGAAAAATAACCAAGCCAAGCTCAAGGCATGCTTACATTATAACTCTTTCAATAACCTTTGATCCTTTGTTTTCTGCCAATTTCTACATCTTTTGGGAAATTTCTTTGCTTTTATTTTATGAGAAAAATTAGACTTTTAGATTTTTCTGTTGTTTTCATGATATGTCCAGGGAGTAATTATTTGGCTTTTAAGCATCATACACATTTCTTTGGAGGTAAGGGAACAAGTATAAACCATTCATATTTCCCATCATTTTCTATCCAGCAAATATATTCAAGAAGGGCACAATTCAGCATTTTGAATGGAAGGAAGGTTAAGGGAATTAAAGTGCTATTTGAAGAGTTCAACATTAAGACTCATTCTGTAGATTAATAGAGAGATCTATTCTCCAGGGTCAGCAAGTCAACAATTTCATAAAAATTAAATTTCCATGAAAATGTGTGTGTGTGGGGAATGAGGAACAACATTTCAGTTTTTGTTGGTAGCAGGTCAAAAGCCACATCCCCTTGGAATTTGAAACTCTGCTTTACAGTGACTTTTATTGTGACCTGTTTTGCAGCCCTCATTTTGTTGACTGGCTGAAGTATTTCCCATGAACCCACTGGTTTCTTTGTAGTTTTCAGTTCCATATATTCAGGAAGTTGTGCCCGTGAGATGACTTGTAAATACTATGCTTCATGTGACTTGCTGTTTAGTGAATGCTCTGAAGTTTGTTTCCTGAGTGGTGACAAATTTTGCCTAAAGGTTTCTATGTTAAGGAGTTGGATACAGTGCCAGAATCATTTTTGCTGATGTATGGAGTATTCCTTAACAGCTACTTGCATGTTGGAGAAAAATCAGGGCAGCAACAGTCTTACCACAAGGACAGATAATAATCGGAATTTTTATCTCATAAGATAAAAAAAAATGGCTATTAGATATAGGAAAAGAGTTTTCTCTTATTATTTCTGAGAAAGAATATGAGTTTCTGGTATTAATAGTCATTTCCTTCCTCCATGAAATGCCACTCTGAAACCAAGGGGGACAGAAATACTGCCTTACTCCTCTAAGGTTAAGCATCAAAAAAGCTTTTAGAGTAGCTCCTGATGTGTACAAATAGGGAAAAGAAAGCTAATTTACAGTATTGTCTTAAATTCTATATTCCCCTTTCTTACTTTTTGGTAAACAGCCTAACTAATCCTGGTATTCATATTCTTGCTCTTCCAAAGTTTACAATTCCTTGAGAAAAGCATCAGTCCGCAGCAGTTTTGATTATTGTTCTTGCCCATCACTGAAGTGTCACATTATTGCCTTTATATTCCACAGTCCCTAACGGGCACACACAACTTGAATGATTTGAACTCTGAAGTAGAATACATATCAAATGCTTTGAGATATGGCAGTGGTCTTGTATAAATTTTTTCTTGGTGGCTATGATGGTGATGGGGTGATGGTCCAAATGTTATTAGAGGTATCCAAGGAACTGTTTTGATATGGGCAGGATAGATTACAACTTTTTCTCACATTGGTAAAATAAAAGTTAATATTATTCCATTTGTATATTTACCAGTGGTTCTCTCTTAATATCATGTAAATTTTTGATATATTAAACTTACATGCTAAGAATTTTGCTAAGTGATTGTTTTAAAAGGATTCATAAATAAATGATTTGCTTTCAAAGAATTGGCTGAACACTGATAATTTCAACTTCTAAATTATATGCTTGTTTTATTAGTGTTTGTATTTAGAAAAACATGTGCCAGATTTAAGGCTAGATATTTGCAATATGCTACATGTTCATGACTATATTTCTGATTCTCAATTACATAATTTACTGAAACTAATATTTAATATTTATTTCAAAATCCTACTTGAAAAGAGAATTTAACATGTCCCATCATGAGATCAAGATGAATTATTATTTTATATGATGTGAACCCGGAAGCCACAGTCAATGTAGCATATGCTACTGTCATCCCAAATAGATAGTTTTCTCCCTTATTATTCATTAAATGCTTACAGTGTACTCTCAACAAATTATTGCCTTTATATTTCATAGTCCCTTGACATGCTCCTGTTCATATTCCCATTTTACAAATAAGGACGCCGAGTCTGTGAGAGTCTTGGGCTACATGGCTAGCATGTACCAGAATTCTCACTCACCTCTTTACCTTGGATCCTGTTGTCTTATGATCAAGAGTATTTGGATTTTGTGTGAGAATTTTCTTTTCAGTTTACAAATTCTAGGTTTATGATGAGTTATATCAAGAGACCTACTGTCATTTGCCTCCCAGGCCCGTCAAAGTGCTTAACTGCATGTTGGTGGGGGTCACCCCATACATTGATATTCCACCCTGCATTTGGTTCCTGCCTGATTCTTACATGTCCAAAGGAAAAGGAAGAAAGGAAAGATAAAGTTTGGTAAAAGCAAATAAGTGCGTTAGAGAATTTGTAGGATCAGAGGTGTGTATTTTAATACTCTAATTTGCAGTTAGGCACCATTTTTTCCTGATTACCACATGCATGCATCAGTAGGATTTGGAGATTTTCCTGAGTTTTCCCGGTTGGCTTGAAGCAATGATGAGGAAAGTGGAAAGTGACACATGAGCAAAGGAAAAGAAGGGAGTGAAGTGACATGACAGGGAGAGTGATATTGGAGGGGGACGATGAGCAAAGGATGCATATGGAGAGCAGCAGCTCGGGAGCTCCAGAGCGCTGCTGGCTGGCTCTCTGGCATGCAGCTGTCCTGTCAATTACTCCCTCCTGCTCTGGTGAGGAGGGATGCGATTCATCACCAGCTTCTTTTCTTCCTCTTCCACCCTTCTCTCTGGGGTTGGGAAAGGTGAGCAATTTGTTGCAAATGCATGATGAATTTCATTAAGTATTCACAACTGCTGTTAAAAATCACTGGAGATCTGCAAAATAGAAACCCAATATGCCCAGAACAGGTTTGACACACTGAGCAAAGATGTGAAATTTGCCAGAAATTAAAAGCTGTGCTGGTAACTTCAGGTCCTTTATGATTCATCTTCTTTTTCTGAGCACAACATGATTTTTGTTGAAATAATGACAGTTACATGTTTTATTCATGTGCTTTTTAGACAGGCTTCATAACATGATCTCATCATAAGATCCTAGAAGGTAATGGATTTATCATTCAATGAGTTAATGCAGTAGAGAGTGCTTTGTAGCCTGGAAAGTGCTAAATAAATATTAGTTATTGCAATCATAATCCACATGGCTTTTGTCTTATAGATTTTTTTATGTTAACTTTTTATTTTAGATTTACAGGAAAACTATAAAACAGTATAAAGTTTCTACATATTCTGTACCTTGTTTTCTGTATTATTAACACCTTAAAATGGTATGGACCAATATTAACTAATGAACCAATATTAATACATTGTTTAAAGTCCATATTTTGTTTAGATTTCCTTAGTTTTTACCTACTGTTCTTTTTTTCTGCCACAGTCCATCCAGGACACCGTTTTAGTTCTTATAGCTCCTTAGTATCCTCCTGGCTATGACGGTTACTCAGCTTTTCCCTTGATGACCTTGACCATTTTGAGAAGTATTGCTCAGGTGTTTTGTAGAATGTCCCTCATTTGGGATTTGTCTGGGTTTTTCTTACAGTTCTGGGGTTCTGAGTGATTGAGAGCACAATCACAGAGAGGCAAAGTGTTTTTTCATCACAACATATCAAGGGTACATGCTGTCAACATGACTTATCACTCTTAATGATTACCTTGATCATCTGGCTGAAGTTGTGGTTACTTTATTTTACTCTGTATTATAGTCCAATATAACATTATTTTTTTGCTCAGCTTATTCCAGCTTTGGTCTCTGGGAGACATTTATGTTGGCTGTTATGTCCCTCTGACATACCCCCATAATTGTGTGGCTATTTTTTGGTATATTGATTTGTATAGTACATCCTTACTTTCTAACATGACATGGTACTGTAATCTCATCTTGTAGATATCTGCCCCAGTACTGGGATCAACCATTTCTTCAAGGTGCCTTGGCTCCTTTAATTGAATGGCATTAGAAATGAAGGTCTGAGTGATAGGTTTTGCTACTGAAGTATTGTTTATCTGGACCTTCTCAGCTGACAAAACAAATAAATATGTGTATATTAATCCATGTATATACACATATTTACAAATATTTTATATGTATGTACATTAAGATAAACATGAGTTCATATTGGTGTCTTCAGCTGTAATCTGTTGCCACCACATGGACTACCTTCTATTGTTGCTTATCTGAGCTATCCTAGTTCAATGGTGAAAAACCTGATTCCCAACATTGCCAATTATTTACTTAATTGCTTTCTTACAGATTTCAACATTCATGCTTCCTGTGTCCAAGAAACAGACATCAAGATAGAATTAGAAATGTACAAAATTTATTGGGGGAAATAACTAGACAGTAAAAAGAGGGAAGAGAGCAGCAGCAGGTAGGGAGAAGTTTTAGACCATGATGCAGGTTGTACACTTGTGAGAAAAGGGGCAGGAAGGAAGGAGAGAAGGGAGGGAGGGAATGGGAATGAAAAAGGGAGGGAGGGAGGGAGGAAGGAAAGAAGGAAGAATGGCAGATGTAGAAGGGGCTTCACACTGTGGTACATCTCTGAGACAGTCTCAACCAGGATATTGAAGAGACCCAGAGCAATTATTGCCTGTTATAGGAGCTCCTAGGGCAAAATTGACTGACGCTAGTTCCCCCACTGTGCCCAGTCATTGGCTGGAAGCAGCACAGTGAGTGTGGCTTTGGTGTACACTCTGTGACACATCTCCAAATGCAGCAGCTGGAGACTGCCATCAGATGATGTAGTTAGTTCATTGCAGGAGATTTGTACAGGGAGATCGGAACTAGGTATTTCCACAGCCATCACAATTCTCTCTCATTGTATCGGTCTGTTTTGTGCTGAATTATGTCCTCCCAGAATTCCTGTGTTAAAGTCCTAACCCTCAGTACTTCAGAATATGACTGTATTTGGAGAGAGGGCCTTTAAAGAAGTCATTAAGGTAAAATGAGGTCATAAGGGTGGGCCTCATTCTAATATGACTCGTGTTCCTGTGGAAAGGAAATCAGGACACAGACATATGTAGAGGGCAGACCAGTGAAAACACAGGGAAGATGGCCATCAAGCTGGCCAAGCAGACAGGCCTCAGAAGAAATTAACCCTGCCAACACCTTAAACTTGGATGCATAGCTTTCAGAATTGTGAAAAAGTTTCTGTTTTTAAATGACCTAGTCCAATGATGGCCAATCTTTTGAGCTTGGTGTGTGAAAATTCGCCAAAAAACAGAGCATAACTCGGCTGGTGTGTCACTTCAAGAAAAAAACCCCCATAATTTTGCGGTATTTATAGTTTAAATAACAAAAATGTTTTGGCCTACAGACCTCCGGCACAGAGTGTCTACACTACGGCAAATGTTTTATCCTCGGCTACTGCACCTGACCATACAGGAGCCAAGGATGAAACGTCCTTCTCGGCATGCGGCCCCATACTTCTCTGGTATGTGGCCGCGTGTCATTGAAAATGGCTATTCATGTCAGTGCTGACATGCGTGTCATAGGTTTGCCATCACGGACCTAGTCTATGGTACTTTGTTACGGCTGCTCTAGCAAACTAACACAAAGCCCTAACATTTAAGTCTTTTAAAAAATCCATCTCAGACATATTGAAGTATTTACAGGTAAAATTCTATGATGTCTGGAATTGATTTTGACATACATCAGCCAAAAACAAACAAACAAACAAGCAAACAAAATGAAGGATATATGATTTAAAAAATGACAAAAATGAATTGATCACTGTTTTAAGTACATGAAAATTCACGATCTATTTTCTACTTTAGGGTATGATTGAAAGTGGACATAATAAATAGTTTCACAGTGCACCTAAATCATCATTATTAGCTATTGAGGAATCAACTAGACACAGTATGTTATAATCTGTGTGGATTTTAAAATATTAAATTTAGAAAACCACACTGAGAGTCAGGAAATCTACCATATACTTTATGTAAGCTATTTCAGTGGTTATAATACAGGCCATAAATTATTAGTACTAATTTAGTTAGTAAATAGCTTAGTTTGGACTTGAATAAAGCCTACCTATTTCCAAAGCCAGTGATATTTCCATTATACTTTTCTGTTATGTCCGTCTCCCATAATAACTACTTACACTGTATGTAGCATTTTGAAGCATTTTGTTGGTATGAAGCATTTTGTTGGGTATCATATCTCATGAGGAAGTGTCAAATTTGCGAAAAATACTTTTTGTGCATCTACTGATATGATCATATAGATGTTCTGATTTATGCTGTTAATGTGACAAAAAGTGTCAGTTGATTTTTAATAACTATTTGGGTATGATTGACAGATAATTAACTATACATATTTAAATTCATAATTTCTTGGATTTTAATGTATGTCTGCACCTGTGAAACAGTCAACAAAATCAGTATAATTACTATTGATATCATCCCCCTAAGTTTCTTCATGCTCTTTTATCCCCCCCCCCTTCATTGCAGTGACCAGTGATCTGTTTTATGTCCCAGTGGGTCAGCTTACGTTTTTTAGAGCAATAATTAGCCAGCAATGGCCTGTGGGTCAAATTTGGCCCAACCAACCACCTGTTTCTGTAAATAGAATTTGATTGGAACACAGACATACTTGACATATCTGGTGGTTTGGCCGTAACACAGCCAAAGTTATGACACTTCATAAGTCAACCCTGGCATCTTACTTCCTGTTGGTCCCCTTGTATTTTCCCGCAAACACATAGCCCTCATGATCCACATGGTGATATTTGGGTTGGTAGGCCTCTCTCTAGTCTATCCTGAGTATGTAGTTTTGCACATGGCTTACAGGTGGCTGCAGATGTGTGGGAGCTTATCCGGGACAACTAATATCTCATCCCAAGATCCTTGTTCAATTTGTGGTGAATCTGGCAGTCTGCTGCCTCTCAGTCGGAATTGCAGCCTTACACTGGCTGTGATTTTAGTCTCCCCATTTGCTTGCCACCAGGATTATTACTGTTCTGGACGGTGTCCAGGAATTTGGGATTTTTCTACATGCTGATCCAAATTAAGTCGAAGCCCTCTAGCAGGGAAACTGCTGATTCCCTCTTAGCAAGCTGGTGGGGTAATGAGTACGGCCAATGAAAGCAGCCCCCAAGCTAAAACTCCAGAAACTCCCCCTATTCCTGCCTGAGGTTTGGTAGTTTTTCTGGAATCCACTCTGCTCTATTTTTTTTTTTTTTATGACTTTTTGATTTCCAGAATGCTGAAAGGTTTGGGTCAGCTCTGCCCAGTCGCAGTATTGCTTTCTGGGGACAGTTTTTCTGGGCTCTTCATACCACTGTTCCACAAGTCTTGCCTCCTTGATGCCCTGTTTTAAGAGATGTTGTTATTGGCCCTCATTTTCCTCACTAATTCTCACTTTCCAAGAGCTGTCAGCTGTAACATAATTTTTTCTTTGGCAATTTTAATAAACTTACATTCTGTACTGTGGCCTGCATCAAGTCTTCTATACTATGTTTATACATTATTTTATTTATTTAACATGTATTTACTTTACATTTATTATTTGCCTGACAGAGTGAGGGGCTGTGAGTTAGGACAGGTGCACCAAACTAGACCCTTGCTCAACTGAAATTCACATTTTGAGTTGATAGACATGAAATATATATGTAATAAATAGATAAAATCATACGTGAAAATTATCAGTGTTTTTAAGTACATGAAACAGAGTACTACTAAAAGGAGGATGACTGGTGGTGGAGGGGAACTGCGTGAGGTGGAATGCCATTCTTCTGGGAAGTGATAGTAGGCAGCGTGTCAGTGGTGAGAAGGGGCCTAATGGCACAGGGCAAGTGTCTTTCGGGCAGAGAACCCCAGAGACGATTAATTTTAAATAGCCTTGTAATGACACATAAAATGATAGACTTGAGACTCGGGAGCAACAAAGCGTGGTAAGTAGAAGCAAAGGCCGAAAAAATTAGGTCAGAAATTGTTCGACATATTAGAAAAATCAATGAATATTATTTGTATGAATTTGAGTATGTAAGTAACATTTGCTATAGAGTCCAGCTGTTTGCTCAAGTTACATTTCTTTCTTAGGAATTTCAATAACACAATTTTATTTCTACTCAATAAAGAAAGTTCCCTAACTTTCAAATGGATGCTTTAATTTAATTTAATTAAAAAATTAATTTATTTTACATTAAAAAAACTTTAAAATATCTTTTCAATTATATTTTGCATTTAATATTATTTTATGTTGGTACAGCATGGTTGTTAATCATATAGTTTATAGTAGCCCAATATTTCCAGTACCCACTGGCACCATACATAGTTATTACGATATTTTCAACTATATTCCCTGTGCTGTACCTTACATCCCTGTGACTTTTGTAACTACCAATCTGTACTTCTCAACCCCTTCACCTTATATAGCCAGCTCCCCAAGCCCTCTCCCCCTCTGGAAACCATCAGTTTGTTTTTCTCTGTATCTGTGAGTCTGTTTCTCTTGTTTGTTCATTTATATTGCTCTTTAGATTCCCCATATAAATGAAATCATACGGTATTTGTCTTTCTCTGACTTATTTCACTTAGCATAACAACCTTTAGGTCCATTCATGCTGTCACGAATGGTAAAGATTCTGCTCTTTTTTATGGCTGAGTCATATTTCATTATATATTTGTACTACAGCTTTTTTATCCACTTGTCTATACTGATGGGCACTTGGGCTGCTTCCATATCTTGGCTATTGTAAATAATCCTGCAACAAACATAGAGGTGCACATATTCTTTCGAAATTGTGGTTTGAGTTTCTTCATATATATAGCCAGAAGTGGAATTGCTGGTCATAAGCCAATTTCATATCTAATTTTTTGAGGAATCTCCATACTGTTTTCCACAGTGGCTGCACCAGTCTGTATTCCCACCAGCAGTGCAGGAGGGTCCCTTTTCTCCACATCCTCACCAACACTTGTTGAAGGCTCCCTTTTTTTATTCCAACAGTTTGTTGAAGATTTTTATTATCTTAATTTTAAACTAGTCATTAGAACTATTGGATTGGGAGAAAAGAACTCAGACATAATTTTAACATTTAGTGTAGATTGGCTAGTTTCTCACACTGACAAAGAGATAGATTGACGCAAACACTGGGCTTTGGTTCTCTCTTATTTCCTGACTGAGGTGCCTTAACATGAGGTTTTCTTATCACAAGTGTGTTTGAGTCTGTGACCCTGAAGCCTGGTTAACAGAGTCCAGTGTCTTTATTTTTCAAAACAAGGTATTGTCACAGCTAAACATCAGCCAGGGGGTTTACAGGCAAATGACAGTGGCAACAAATTGCAGAGCCCCATCCTGACCTTAGAATATTCTTTTTCTCATTGATTTGAGAGAGAGGAAGGGAGAGAGAGAGAGAGGGAGAGAGAGAAGCATTAAGTTATTGTTCCATTTAGTTGTGCACTCATTGGTTGCTTCTTTCATGTTCCCTGACCTGGGGTCAAACTTATGATCTTTGTGGCCAGGGACAATGTTCTATCCACTGAGTCACCTGGCTAGGGCCCTGACCTTAGTTTTTATTTTTTTACAGAGACAGAGAGAGAGTCAGAGAGAGGGATAGATAGGGACAAACAGAAAGGAACGAAGAGAGATGAGAAGCATCAATCATTAGTTTTTTATTGTAACACCTTAGTTGTTCATTGATTGCTCTCTTATATGTGCCTTGACCATGGGCCTTCAGCGGACCGAGTAACCCCTTGCTCAAGCCAGCGACCTTGGGTCCAGGCTGGTGAGTTTTGCTCAAGCCAGATGAGCCCGCCCTCAAGCTGGTGACCTCGGGGTCTCGAACCTGGGTCCTCCACATCCCAGTCCGACGCTCTATCCACTGCGCCACCGCCTGGTCAGGCCTGACCTTAGCTTTTAATAAGCAAATCATCGTACTTTTAGATATGAAAAATAAATTTCGAAGCAAGAGTTGAAACAATGAGTTGTTGTTTGGGGCTGGACACCAACCGAAGCAGACACAACCGTGGCATCCCCAGGGACACACCAGGACCTTATATAGAGTCCTTCATAGCCAGAGAAAAGAAGGAGAAATTGAACTTCTCCAAACACAAAAAACAAAGAGATTTCTTTATTCATTTGAATTCTTAAGAGCAATTTGTATGTGACAATGTATGACACTTCATATTTAGGTATCACAATTTTCAGACACTTGTGAAGAAATGGAAGCAGCTTAACTCATTCTTCCTAGACTATGGATATATATTTTTCAAAGGATGAACATACGCTGTTTTAATGCCCATTTCAGCAGAGAACTGAAATAAAACAAGTATTTATCTTCCATAAAAATGCTGACACCTGAAATGCATGAAGTATAAAAAGAATCTTCAGAAAAATAATATATATTTGAAGACAAGCAAAGGCAATTATTAACCGATGAAAGAATGCTATTTACATCTGTATTTTCCACCATTTTCACCACCTTGTTTGTGTCACATACTATGAGCAGTACCTTTTCTGTCTTATTAAAAAATGAATGAAGCACCCACCTCAATCAAATGCTGACATATATAGATATGCATGTCCTTATACACCCATGCATAAATATGCTCTGGGAACTAAACAAGTAAATTGCATTCAGATAAATCGGATATAAAAGGAAATATTTCAGAGCACTTTACAGAGCAACTGACAGCCAGAGAAATATTACATTTCTCAATTAAATAATTATTATTAGGTTTTAGAAGCAACCTTAAACAGCATTGCCAAATGTAAAATACTAACAGTAATTCTGTACCGTCATAAAAAATGCAGTAAGTATTCTAATATCTCTAAATGTATCATTTTTCCTTTCCATATAGACATTTTTTTTAAGAGAAGTTTTAGGTTCATAGCAATGTTAAGCAGCAAGTACAGCAAATTCCTATATATACCTATTTACACACACACACACACACACACACACACACACAGCCTCTTCCACTATCGTCATTTTCCACCAGTGTTATATAAAATATCCTGGGGCTGAGAGACCAAAGAAAGATACTGACAACTCTATCATTACATTAAAAGTTTACTTAGGGCCTGACCAGCAGTGATACAGTGGATAGAGCGTTGGACTGGGACATAGAGGACCCAGGTTTGAAACCCCGAGATCACTGGCTTGAGTGTGGGCTCATCTGGTTTGAGCACAGCTCACCAGTGCTTGAACCCAAGGTTGCTGGCTTGAGCAAGGGTTCACTCACTCTGCTATAGCCACACTCCCCCCATCATGGCACATATGAGAAAGCAGTCAATGAACGACTAAGGTGAAGCAACAAAGAATTGATGCTTCTCACCTCTCTCCTTTCCTGTCTGTCTGTCCCTATCTGTCACTCTTTCTGTCTCTGTCACACACATAAAAAAAACTCCAAAAAACAAAACAGTTTACTAAGGAAATTTACATACAAGGCTGGGCCTGGACATTGGCAAGATGACACAGATATCTTCTGAGCCTCTACCTCCCACATTCAAGTTGGAGTCAGAGTGGTACTTCTGATGCAGTTAATGAACCTACATTGGCACATTATCACTCTCAAGTCCATAGCTCACATTAGGGGTCACTCTTGGCATTGTATCTTCCATGGGTTTGTACAAATGTCTAACGACATATGTCAACTACCATAGTATCAAACAATAGTTTTACTTCCCTAAAAATTCTCGTGCTTCACCATAGTATTTATCACTCCCTACTCAAACCTCTGGAGACCATTGATTTTTTACTCTCTCCATAGTTTTGCCTTTTCCCTAGTGTCATATAGTTGGGATTATACAGTTGGCCTCTATCAGTAATATGCAAATGCGTTTCCTCTATGTCTTTTCATGGCTTCTAGCTCATTTCTCTTTAGTGCTTGGTACATTGTCTGGATGTACCAGTTTATTTATACATTTAGCTACTGAAAGACATCTTTAATTGCTTCCAAGTTTTAGCAATTATAAATAAAACTGCTATAAACATCCATGTGTAGGACATAAGATTTGTGTGGACATAAGTTTTCAGCTCATTTGAGTAAATAGCAAGGGACGTTAATTGCTGGATTGTATGGTAAGATTATGTTTGGTCGTGTAAGAAATTGTCAGATCGCCATCTACAGTGGCTGTGTCCCCACCAGAAATGAGTGAGAGTTACTGTTGTGCCACATCCTCAAGAGTTTGGTGGATTTCTTTTGTATGTGGATATCTAGTTGTTCCAAGTCATTTGTTGAAAAGACTTAACTTCTCCGCTGTATACTTTGCCCCTTTGTCCAAAATCATTTTATTTTATTTATCTGGGTCTCTTTATCTGTTCTGTTTCATTGATCTATTTACTCATTCTTTCACCAATACCACACTTTTTTGGCCACTACAGTTTTGACCACTACAGTTTTATAGTAAGTCTTGAAGTCGAGTAGTGTTAGTCCTCCAGCTTTGTTCTTCTCCAGTATTATGTTGGCTATTCTGGGTCTTTTGCTCTTCTATCTAAATTAAAAATCAGTCAGTCAATATGTACAAAATGACTAGCTAGGATTTTGATTATACCAGCTGTATCATTTTTAACTGTATGCATCAATATCCAAGTCAAATTTAAGTATTGCAAATTGTTTAAATACTTTTAAAGTATCTTTTAATCTACAAATTCTGTCTCTCTGTTTCCATGCAATTTACTTATGGGAACCAGTCATTTATTTGTAGAGTTTTCCGGTTTTTATTTTGAATAGTACATCTTTCTGGTGATATTTGGTGTGTTGCTCTATTGTCTGTGTTCCTATAAATTGGAAATTAGATCAATAGGTGTGATCAAATTCAAGTCGGAAGTTTTAAGCAAAATTGCTTCATAGAAGGTCTTGTGTACTTCCATTAGAGGTGCCAAGTCTCTTTCCTCTCTTTCTCTCTCTGATGTTAGCAGCTATATGCAAAATAGTGATATTTTATTTCTACTATTCTCTTTTTAAATATTAATTGAATTTTTAAAGATACTTTATTTTTCGATAACCTTATTTCCATTCTGTTAAGAGTTTGTGGAAGAACAACTTCAGACTACCCAGTGATTGCTTCAACCTATGCAGTGGTATGAGCAGTGGGGCTGCAGACCAGTCTTCAGTGGCAGGCTGAGCACCTAAGTCTTCAGTAGAAAATAGGCACAGGGGGCACTTCAGACCAGTCTGTGACGTCAGCTTGCGCAGCAGTAAAGTTGTGATCTGGAGCAGCCCACTCACCCTGAAATTTTTCCTTGGTCATAGTCTTTTCAGCAGCATCCTGCGCTTCCTTTTAGTCTCTTCAGGATCTCTGTAGAAGTTGAGGTCAGGCACAACCTCTCTTGGTGGTTCACGGGAGTTGGTACCACACATGCGCAGTACTTCCTGGGCCAGTACCCACCACATCAGACCCACTGAAGAAGCCCCCTTTTGAGATCTTATAGCAGGATTTATCAAGTTGGTCTGAAAACAGAAATGCCAAGTCATGTCTGAGAAGCCCAAGTAGAGCAAGAAATATGGATAAAAGCAGAAGAAATGAGACCATTTCACATATGTTTTCATCTCTCCTTAAAGCTCTCATTATTGAAATCACACTTGTAGCAAGGATTACTATCAAATTCTTAATTGACATATTTTTAAAAAAGAAAATCTCCTTTGTCAACTATTTGGTTACTCAAGGATGTGGTTTATCTAGAAAAAGCTTGATTTTTTTTCCTTTTATTTACCATAAATGTTACCTTAGCATTCTTCAAAGTTTATTAAGAGACACTTCATCACTAATTATGGAAATGTCTTTAACTTCATGAAAGAATATTATGAATAACTTTGTGGCAATAAATTTTAGAATTCAAATAAAATAAATATTCTAGAATTTTTCTGGAAAAATACAATGTGTAAAACTAAAACCAGAACAAAAGGGAATATGAATGTGCAGTAGTCATTAGAGACATTAAAACCCTATGTAAAAATCTTTGGCACAGGTCTTTAGTCCTATATAGTTTCATTAGTGAGTTTTTAAAAAAATGCAATGAAGCCTGACCATGTGGTGGCACAGTGGATAGAGCATTGGACTACGACACAGAGGACCCACGTTCGAAACCCCGAAGTCATTGGCTTGAGTGTGGGCTCTTCTGGCCTGAGCATGGGCTCATCAGCTTGAGCATGGAGTCGCTGGCATGAGCCTAGGGAACATAGACATGATCCATGGCCACTGGCTTGGGCCCAAAGGTCACAGGCTTGAAGTCCAAGGTTGCTGGCTTGAGCAAGAGGTCACTCACTCTGCTGGAGCCCCCCAGTCAAGGCACATATGAGAAAGCAATCAATGAACAAGTAAGGTGCTGCAATGAAGAATTGATGCTTTTCATCTCTGTCCTTTCCTGCCTGTCTGTCCCTCTCTCTGTCTCTGTCACTAAAAATAAAATGCAATGAAGAAATATTGCAAATGGTATGCCAATTATTCCATTAAAGAAAAAAGGAGGAAATACTTCATAAATTATTTCATGAGTCTAATATATTCTTGATACCAAAACCTAAAAAGAATATCACAAGAAAGGAAAAGTATAGACAAATATATTTCCTTAACATGAATGCAAAATTCTAAACAAATCATTCATAAATTAAATCCAGTGATTATAAATAGCACATTATGCCACAAACAAGTAAGGTTTGTTCTAGTAATGCAACGTTGATTTGCATTCTTAAATTGATAAATAGAATTCAGACATTAACAGAATAAATGAGAAATTTCAAATTAGTAACCTCAATTGGTGAATAACGATCATTTAATAATCCCATATTCAATATGTTTAGAACATTTAATATACTATAAATTAAAGGGGATTTTCTTAATATGTCAAAATAAAATCCTAAATAATCAATGTTCAAATAGTGAACAATTTTATTCTGAGAAAGAGAATAATACAAGGAAGTCTGCTATTAGCACTTCATTCAACATAGTAACAGAGAACTCAACCAGTTGAGTAATGTAAAAATTGAAGTGAACAAAATGAAAAAAAGGAAACCAGTCATTACTCATTGTAAAAATGAATGTGTAGATAGAGATTATTTCAACAATCTCAGCACAGAAAAGTGGAACACACTGGTATCTAATTATGCAAAATTAATGTAAAATAATTTTATTTGATGTTTTAGAACCTTTATAGAAGGTGAATAAACACATTTCCTAGGGTCTTACCATTTATTGCGTACAGTAGAAAATCTATGTGTTTTAATTTTCAACTGAAAATCAGGCATCAGTATGTACTCTCCGTATGTCTCAAATGGTTTTATAATATTTTATTTATCAGATACAGGAGCAAAATTTATCTATGCCTTCTAAGGTTACAATTAGATTTTATGTATTCTAGAAATGACCTGCCATAAACAGAGCTGGAAATGATGAAATTAGTGCAACTTGGTACATGGATAAAAGAACAAATAACATTTTGTCTATCCTCAGGAACGTTGCTTGCTTCTGAAATTAAACCCAGCAGGTAGGAAGATTCTAAATAGAGCTCAAATGGTTGAACATCTGCTTACCCTAGCACAATCTAAAACAAGAGATGCATAACATTTTACAATGTTAAAATTCAGACTCCAGTTAAAATCATCACACTATTAAATTTTGGGGTGGGGAGTGGGGAGTGGGGAAAAACATGTCTCAAATAGAATCCAAAATGTTTTCCTTTCAAATCATAAAAAAATACTATGGAAATGACCCAAGCACCTCTTTCATTTTGGTGAAAGAAATAGTTAAATAACTTTGGCTAATTTAGATTTATATAATTTTCAGAAATTTTTCAAAATAAAGTGCGAAATTAATAAACCCTAGGGTCAATTATATTAAAATGAGATGGAAATGAAGTTGCTTGATTTTTTTCTTTCAGACCCATTTTACTCTACAACATGCTCTGGTTTGCTGCTCAGTTCACTTTGGGGCGACAAAAATACCTAAGAGCGTATTCTAATTACTAATGTAATAGTTATTCAAAAGAAAGCAGGTTGTTGCATCTAGTCCTGATGTTACATCCCATAGCCATTCCGGAACTTGGCTGTTCCTCCTCTGTAGAAAGACTAAAGCCATTCAGAGTTGCCCAGGCTCCAGTCTATCCTGGGACTACAGAGTATTTGGCTTAGGGAGTTTAAAGGACTTTGGGTGAGCAACTACCACAGACAGCTCAAGAATTGTGTATTTCCCAGCTGATTTCATTACCTCAGTCCATCTTCTGTGCAGGAAGATGTGCTCTTACACTGGTCCTTTTCCTGCCCACAGGCAAAGTGTGTTGCAGACTATATCACATTCTCAAAAAGACAGAAGTGTAGTGACAATGGATTCCAGGTTTCCAGGGCTTCAGGGGAAGGAAGAAGGTGGGTCTAGAAAGGGGATATAGCTCAGGGAGATTTTCTGGAGTGATAGAATTATTCTATATCCTGACGTGAAGGTAGTTACATGAATCTATACAAATATTTTTCCCCTTTGTACTGAATTTATTGGGGTGACGCTGGTTAATAAAATTATGTAATTTTCAGGTGTACAATTCTATAATGCATCATCTGTACATTGCATTGTGTGTTCAGTACCCCAAATCAAGTCTTCATTCATTTATCCCCCTTTTTCCTCTTGTACCTCCCCCTCCCCCTTCCCCTCCCCCTGGCAGTCACCACACTGTTGGAATCTGCCCATATGTTAAAATTCATAGATGTGTACACCAAAAAGTTAATTTGATTCTATGACAATTAAGAAAAAGTCACCCTAACAGAAAACCCGAAGTGTCCCTGTTTGTGGAGGGGGTTCATGGCTGACTCCAGATCCACACCTACACAATTCACTTAAGTAAAAAGTTTGCCAAGCACAGGCTTCCGTGCCACTGTGTGTCTTAAACAGGATTATTTAAAAGCATGCTAAAGCAATTATCCCCTGTTGATGCCTAAGGAGAAGAAAAAAGTTGCTTTTTAAAAAGCTTTTAAACAACATTTAAAGCAATAAACAGCCTTTGGAAAAGCTATTTTCTTCTCTTAAAACAACCCCCCCCCCCACACACAAATGGTGCTTTCGTCTGTGCCTATATGATATTGCAATGGGGAGCAGCACTTTCAAAATTCTTTGCTTTAATGTAAGATTGATCTGAGACTGCCCTTTCCCCTTACCTTTGTCTAATGGTTGTAATGTGAGGATCACCTATCGCTACTGTTATTCAACAAGTATTAGAACAGAGAAAATCCTGTCCTGATTGCACAGCAATATAGTAAAAGAAGCTTAAAGTTCATGTGACTACTTTGTGTTGCCTTGTATCCTTTATATTTCTGTAATTTCAAATTATTTTTAATTCAATATTTTTCAAGAGTGGACAGTTACCAGATGATAGAAACAGAGATGAGCTGAAGCAGAACTGTGATTCTGTAACTTGTGCAAAAGAAACAAAAGTCATAAGCTTATTAAATTATGAGGGCTATGTCTCTGAATAATTTATTTACAAAAGGATAATTTGTATGATAAAACTGCATGCATGGCTATAAAACCTGAAGTAAATCAAAAGCTAAATCTCATGGAACTTGTATCAGGGGCTTCAGCATGCTCTTTTGAACTTGACCTTTTCTTTTCTTGTAGTCAGAGGAAAGTCATTAATTTTCTTACTCAGAAAATAGCTAAATTTTAAAGAAAAAAATGTTTTTATGTAAATTTGTTTCAGTGAAATGAATATTTGAATTTTCTTTAGCTAAAAATAGATTTCCTGGTTAGCAACATATGTGTTTTTTCCCGAGTTTGCTGTGAGCTGGTTCACTCGGGATGACTTTTTTCAGTCCTACTGACTTCCGTCTCCCGCCACAACTCTTTGCAGCAGCGACGGCACAGTGAGAAGAATGAAGAATGTTGATAGAGGAGGCCTTAGCTGGGACGCTACAAAGAAAGATCTGAAGGACTACTTTCCTAAATTTGGTGAAGGTGTAGACTGCACTCTGAAGATAGAACCTAGCATAGAAGGATCAAGGAATTTGGTTTAAAGAGTTACAAATTGTATATAGCTCGAGGATCAGAAAGAACATAAATTGAATGAGGTGATTGATCCTGAAAAGGCCAAAGCCATGGAAACAAAAGAGTCTGTTAACATTTTTTTTGTTGGTGGCCTTTGTCCAGATATACCTGGAGAGAAAATAAGGGAGTACTTTGGTGGTTTTGGTGAGGGGGTAACCATAGAGCTCCTCATGAACAACAGGACCAATAAGAGGCGAGGGTTCTGCTGCATTACCTTTAAGGAAGAGGAACCAGTGAAGAAGATAATGGAAAAGGTCTTAGTAAATGGGAAATAAAAGTAGCCATGTTGAAGGAATAGAGTCAGCAACAGTAACAGTGGGGACATAGAGGAGGATTTGCAGGAAAAGCTCAGGGAGAGGAACGGTGAGTCCAAGTCAAACCGGGAACCAGGGATATAATAACTGTTGGAATCAAGACTATGGCTACTATGGATATAATATCCAAGCTTACAGTGGTTGTGGAGGATATGATTATACTGGTTACAACACTACAACGGATATGATGTATAGTAACCGGCAGAGTGGCAATGGGGAAATACCCAGGCAAGGTGATCATCAAAATAGCGACAAATGATACTAAATTATTCATTTGTATCTTCTTCCCAATAGGTGTCCAGTTTGAATGTTATTTGAAGGTGGCTCCTGCCTCCTGCTACTAGAAGTTCAGACAAATTTTTTTGTGTCAAGTCCCTGAATGGAAGTATGACATTAGGTCCCACTAAAAGTTTAATTCTGAGTTCTCATTAAAAGAAATTTGCTTTGTTTTATTTCTTAATTGCTATGCTTCAAAATCAATTTGTGTTTTATGTTCTTCCTCTCGAGAATTGTAGAGCAAGTCTTGTGTTAAAAGCTCAGTGTGACTATTATGATGTAATGTCTTACTAGTTTTTAAATAAATCCTTCTGTATATAAAAACAAAGGTGACATTTTTCAGAACAAGAACTGACTCAGTTGCAATGAACTGTTCATGGACCCTAGATGGACCAAAACCTCCCTGACTTGTGCCTTTTGTGGAAATGTCAAGATGCTAGAACCCAAACTACCAGTGCTCTATATTAATTATTTTTATTCTGTGAGTCCAAGACTTGAAAGTGAAATGCAGTGTTCTAAATCAAAATGATAGTCTTAGCACTCTGCAATTGCTTTTCTAAATTTCTCTGGGCAGTTTATTAAATTATTTCTGTTGGCATATTGCATCACCTGAATCAGGCTCTTGTTTTCACATTTTTGCATTTATTTGAAGTCATATTTAGTTTCCTACTTCTTTCACACATAGAACTAAATGATTTTTAGAACTAAATTGTTCCTGACATATGGTGTTCTCAGAAAACATATTTATGCATGTATATATCACTGTGTGGCACAAACACATTCTTGACATGAGACAAGGGATCTATCTGCTAGGTAAAGTCAGAACAAAAGGGATTTGAAAATATGTGAGGTATTCTTCAGAACTAGTGATGAGAAATCAGAGTTGATTAATGAAGAAATTGGTAAAATATATTAAATTATGTTTAGAAAAAAGTTAACACATAAGTTGTAAAACTAAGTAGATCAGCATGGAAACTAGCATGTTTGTCAAATGCCTGACTTTTCTTATAAACAATGCGGTTTTACCTGAATTAATGTATTTGAGGCATATTTTTTTTGTAGTAAAACTCGGTAATAATAACTCTTCTTTCTAGAATAGTTCCTGACACATAATAAGTACACAGTATTCCTTCTAATTGTCTTTGCTTACTAAAACTGTGTTTCTCAAACTTTATTGATAAATGTCACTCTGTTAAAATTAATTTTCTAAAAGAAGTCCATATAATCATTTTTTTCTAGTTGAACTTTCACCTACACCCAACATATAGCAGATGAAACCAGAGTTTTATTTTTGGTTGAATTGAAGTACTGGATTTGGGACCTGGAGTCTTTAGTCTGTTCCCTCCTCTACTCCCCCCCAGTTGTACCTTTTCCCCAACTTCCTGACTCCCTCTTGTCCTCACAGCCACCCCCACAACAGCTCTAGAAGCTCAGCCCTCTAGGACTCCATTCAAGAAACATACCATATTTTTCGCTTCGTAAGATGCACCTGACCATAAGACACACCTGGGGTTTTAAGGAGGAAATAAGAAATAAAGTATTCTGAACCAAATGGTGTGTTAAAATATTTAATAAAATACTGTATTTTTCGCTCCATAGACACATGGGCATTTCCCCCTCCACTTTTGGGGGGAAAAGTGTGTCTTATGGAGTGAAAAATACGGTAATTTGAAAATACTAGCGTCAAAGTTTAGAAAGACAGCATTCTCAGTTATAATAACCGTAGTGTCTTATGTAGAATAGCATTCACCACAAGCATATTGAATGAAATCTTATTGGTTAAAGAAGAAAATCATAAAAACAATCCCTCATGTGACCCTGATGTTTTATAGACATTATTTATTTGTAAATCACATACATGTACATTACCTGTACAACCACATACAGGTACATTATTTGTAAATCATTTCCTATAGAAACAATTCTTTTTTAAAGGCCAATGTTCAATTACTTGTAGTTTTAAGGGAAAATATGCCTCTAATTCTATTATCTGTCAAATCTAGTTTGATTTTTTTTTAAGTGTATAGTTCATTAGTGTTGAGTATATTCACATCATTGTGAAACAGATCTCCAGAGCAGTTTATCGGGCATATGAAAAATGCTCAACATCACTAATCATTAGAGAAATGCAAATTAAAACCACAATGAGATATCTCCTCACACTAGTCAGAATGGTGCTCATCAACAAAACAGCACATATTAAGTGCTGGCGAGGATGTGAAGAAAAGGGTACCCTCCTGCACTGCTGGTGGGAATGCTGACTGGTGTAGCCACTGTGGAAAACAGTATGGAGATTCCTCAAAAAATTAAAAATCAAACTGGCTTTTGACCCAGCTATCCCACTTTTAGGAATATACCCCTAGAACACCATAGCACCGTTTGAAAAGAAGAAATGCGCCCCCATGTTCATGGCAGCATTGTTCACAATAGTGAAGATCTGGAAACAGCCCAAGTGTCCATCAGAGGACGAGTGGATTAAAAAGCTTTGGTACATATATACTATGGAATACTACTCAGCCATAAGAAATGACGACATCGGATCATTTACAACAACATGGATGGACCTTGGTAACATTATACGGAGTGAAATAAGTAAATCAGAAAAAACTAAGAACTATATGATTCCATACATAGATGGGACTTAAAAATGAGACTCTGAAACATGGAGAAGAGTGAGCTGGCTATGGGGGAGGGGGAAAGGGGGAGGAGAGCAAAGTGGTAGTAGGAGGGGAGGGGCACAAATAAAACCAGATAGAAGATGATGGAAGACAATTTGAATTTGGGTGATGGGTATGCAATATAATCAAATGTCAAAATAACTTGGAGATGTTTTCTCTGAACATATGTACCCTGATTTATCAATGTCACCCCATTAAAATGAATTAAAAACAAAAAAACAACAAAAAATACAGTATAATTATGCAGAAATTATACAGTATAATTTTGCAAAAGTATTTAAAAAATCATGGTAATTCTATTACTGAATCATTTTTTTCAAGGTTGTATCCTTAAAAAAATTGTTTGTTAATTAATGAAATTTATTGAGATAACATTGGTTTACAAAAACCATACAGGTTTCAAGTGTACAATTCAATAAAACACCATCTGTACACTGCATTATGTGTTGTCCACCCCAAGCAAAGTCTCTTTCTGTCCCCATCACCCCCACCCTTTGATCACCTCCAGCTATCCCTTACCCTTCTTTGCCTCTTGGTGTCACCACACTGGTGTCTCTGTCTGTGTGTTCTATATATGTTTTCTTGGTTACTCCCTTCACCTTCTTTCATCAAGTCTCCCCAATCACCTCCCTTGTGTGGGCTTATTTGTATTTTCTTAATTTTGTCCTTTAGTATCTACAAGCAGTGACTTTTTAGAAATTCAGTGCTGTCTATTGTGAATAAGAAATTTTCAAAATAATCTGAGTCCTGGGAAGACATACTCTTTCTCCAGAGCCATTGTAAGTTTGCCTTAGATGGAAAGTAGGGTCATTAGCAGTCACTGCTTCTGTGGAGGCTGATGTATCTGCTTCTTATCCTTCTCTTATAGTATGGTCTTTTGGCTTCCATATCATACCCTTTGTGGTTTATCAAGGCTCTCCCTACATGGAAGCTTCTTAATTCTATTTTTTTGTACTTTTACATGTGTAAATCTGTCAAAATCCTTGCTGATCTTTTCAGCCTCTCAGCCACTTATAAAATGCACATCGATTTCTATAGTACATGTGGCCATTAAAGCTAGCTAGGCTCATCTTACTGCGTTTCTTATGCTGAGCTTCTACCCTCTAACTTCTTATTGTCTCATTAATTCTTTGATGCCTTCACACATAAATTTTTGATTTTTTCCTTTCTGTTTTTCCTGTCATTCTCGATTAGAAGGTTGTTTTCAGGGGTAAGGCTGGTCATCACCAATACCAGTTCTTTTTCTTTTTAATCACAGTTCTTATTTTGTTTTCATGCATAGCAGGGTTTCTACAAAATTATTTATTAAACAAATATATAAACATGTCATTGTATTTTTAAGTTCTTGTAGTTAAAGCTGTGAGATACAGGTGTTCTGTGCTCCAGGAAACTTTTCACCAACTTATCTACCTACCACTGTTATTCAAACTTTTGACTTTATATTCATTTAATTTTATGACTGTGCTTAAAATTGAATGATAGCAAATGGAATATTAAATGATATTGAATTGAATATTAAAACTTGGAGCTGAGGGAACATTGAACATCAGTAAGTCTCTCCATTTTGTGGAAGAGAGGTGGTAACTGTGATTCAGAGCCATGGCAGCACAAGAGTATTAGTTATGCTGAGTGCACGGGCAGGATTATACCTGTCTGTATTCCATATAGCCATTGCTTAATCAATAACTATGCTTAGACTGTATGTTTATATTATCTAGTATGAGTGTATGTCTCAAGGACTCTTGAGTTCTAAGGCCGGTAGGACTACATGAGGGTTTTATTACCGGTGTCTGATAAATATCTCCAATAGATTCTTCCATAATTTATCTGCACACAAATTACAGATTCTTGCCAGGCAGAAGGAAATGGCTCTTGCTAAAATGAAACCTATTGGGTTAATCATTCCACATAATTGGGATACCAACAGTGAGAGATGGAGTTAAAATAATTTTACTATTTGCTGTGACAAGAACCATATCAAATGGGGAGTAAGAATATATTTAATCAATAGTCTAATCTTTTATATTTAATACCTTGACGCTTCTTATTCAGATTCATAAAAAGAACTTCAAAATAAGAATCTCTGAAAAATCATGTCACTCTAGACATAGAGGATAAAGATAGGTGAAATTCTCATTACAGAAAATACAACATTTAGACACCATATGAAGAGAAATAATTTTTGAAACAAAGTCCTAGTTTTAGACTGTAGACATTTTATTGTCATCTTCTAATGTATTAGGACTCTAATATATTTTCTTCTTTTCTACATTGTCCAATCATATGCTTCTGCTAAATTTTTAAAAAGTTCTGTATCATTTTATATCAAGTTTATCAAGTTTTTGGTATAAGCGTACACTACTAAAATGTTGACCATTTTTATTTAAAAATAACCTTATATTGAGATAGGAAACAAACATTTTCCCTATCTTCTTTTAAATTACTTTTAATGGGGTGACACCAATAAATCAGGGTACATATGTACAACGAAAACACCTCCAGGTTATCTTATCATTCAATTATGTTGCATACCCGTCACCCAAAGTCAAATTGTCCTCTGTCACCTTCTGTCTGGTTTTCCCTGTGCCCCTCCCCTCCTTCCTATCCCACACTTTCCTCCCTCCCCCCACCCCATAATCACCACTCTCTTGTCCATGTCTCATAGTCTCACTTTTATGTCCCACCTATGTATGAAATCATGCTGTTCTCAGTTTTTTTCTGATTTATTTATTTCACTCCGTATAATGTTATCAAGGTCCATCCATTTTGTTGTAAATGATCCGATGTCATCATTTCTTATGGCTGAGTAGAATTCCATAGTATTTCCCTATTTTTAATGAAACAAATTTACATTTTTACTTCTAATCTGAATGAGATATAGTAATTCTAATTTAATTTAATGTTTCAGTATCAAGTATTGAAGGTTATTTTTTTGCCTATTGTATTTTGATTATGAGTTGATTTAAAGGAAAATATTAAAATTAAAGGACTTAAAATCATATACCCTGTAAGAAGTTCTATTTTTAAAGAACAGATTTTCAGATAAACACAGGCAGTTGGTTTATAAGCATTAAACTAATATCATTACCCATTGAATCAACAAAAATGATACTAGTTTTTGAAAATAAAAGGAACATGACTCATGTAACATGATTTCAATATTATGTCTAGCTTTCTTCTCTAATACTAATATGTGTTGTTTGTGATTCACAAGCCATTATATAAATGTCATATAAATTTAATATGGCCTGAAGGGAATTTGCTCTAGAGACACATTAAGAAGGCTAAATATAATTTTGAAAGCTACAAACTATGCTTTCCAATTTACTGTTTCAAGCAGACCTAATTTATATTTTCAGGATAAACTAAAAACAAGATAGTCAGAGGTTGCTTGGTTACGTCTGAGGCAAAGAGAAATTTCTAAGAAACTGTCCAATGTATGTCTAATTAATATTTCTATTGATAAAAGACTGATGATGTTTATTAGTATCCCTCAGGAAAAAGATGTGTCTAATAGCCATATAAATGTGTTTGCAAAAATCATGTTGTATTTTGGATCAGTGACCTCATCTCAACCAGCTTCTTTCATTGGCAGGGTTTCTTATTACTGGTTTTGCCTGTGTTAATAAAAATTTCACTCTAAGTCTGAGTCAGTATCCAATTGTTCTCCCACCTCTGGCTATGAGCCAGAAATCAGTGTTTAAGCGTGTGCACCATACCCCTAAATGCTACTTTAACACCACTACCGACAGGTGCAGCATGCTTTAGTTGACATACCCCAGCTGTGTTGTTGCGACAACCAGCAGAAATACAAAATGCTTCGGCTAAAGCGAAGTACTTGAGAACTCCAAGGCCAAAAATAGATCTCATAGGTTGATATATTTAGCAAATCCATATACTGTATGTAGCCTTAGCTGTGAAGACAGAAATGCCTACATTTGCAAGTTGCTGTCTGCGTAACACCTGCTACCTGTGTACTTTTATTTAAAAACAGCATTATTGAGGTTATATTACATACTATAAACCAGTGGTTCTTAACCTGGGTTCTATCGAACCCTAGGGATTCGATGAGTCGGTCTCAGGGGTTCGGAGAAGCCTCTGCGGCGGAGGCCAGAATAATGTAATACCGTAATTTGTGAGTTCATGCACTTTGTTGGTTTTGTTCTTTGAGCAAGGTGATGTTCATGCACGGCTCATTTTGTGCACCAGTAAAAAAACATATACCTATGTCTTGAATTTGGAAAACAAGATCATATTTTATTTATTACTGATAAAGGGTTCGGTGAATGCGCATATGAAACTGGTGGGTTTGGTACCTCAAAAAAGGTTAAGAACCACTGCTATAAACACATACCATAACTTGTACCCATTTTATGTGTACAAGAATTTAAAATATATTCACAAAGTTTAAAAATAGCAACATAATCTCTCATTTCTGTCTCCCAAAAATGACTCCTCATGCCATTTGGAGAAAAATCTCAGTTTCTACTCCCAGCCCCAGGCAAACAAGAATCTGCTTCCTGTCTCTAAAGATTTTCCTTTTCAAGTATTCCCTATAAATGGAAACATTTCCTGTAAATGGAAATGGTCTTCCTATAATGTATGATCCTTTTTGGGAGTCTTTTTTTTTACTTTGCATAGTACTTTTGAGGTTAATCTCTGTTTTGCACATAGGAGTAGTTCATTAATTTTTATTGCTAAGTAGTATTCCACTACATGGATGCACTACATTTTATTTATCCAGTCATCTGTACATGGATATTTTTGTTGTTTTCACTTTTTGACTATTATTAATAGTGCTAATGGCAATATTAATTTAAAAGTGTTTGTGTGAACATATGGTTTTATTTATCTTGTATAGATTCCTAGAAGTAGAATTGATGGGGTATGTGGGAAATTTATGTTTAGATTTTTAAGAAACAACCAAACCATTTTTCAAAGTAGAACACTGTTTTAATTTCTACCAGAAATAAGTACTTTATTTTCTCCATTTTTTCTAAAATTTATTCTCTTTTATAGCCATTTTAGTGGGTGTGAAGTCAAATCACATTGTGGTATTGATTTACCTTTCCCTATTGATGGCTGATATTTATTGTCATTTATGTGCTTACTAACCATTCATTTATCTTTAAAAAATTTTTTTTGTAAAATTCTGTTCAATACTTTTGTTCATCTTAACTATGTTGTTTTCTTATTTTTAGTTTTAAGAAATCTTTATAGGTTTTTTATACAAGTCCTTTATGAGATATTTGATTTTAATAATTCCTACTAGTTTGACACTTGTCCTTAAATTTTCTCTATGATGTCTTTTAAAACACAAATGTTTCTAATTTTGATAAACTCCTATTTATCCGTATTTAAAATTTATGGATGGTGCTTTTAGTGTTGTAACTAAGAAAATTTTGAATAACTCAGATTCTAGATATTTCCTATATATTATTTTAAAATGTTTGCAAGTTTAGCTCTTCCGTTTAAACTGTGATACATTTTGAGATTATTTTTCATGTGGCTCCCGTCATCTTGAAAACCAGCAGAGGAGACTCTCAAATGGAATTCTGCCCACCTTTCAAATAAGTTTCTCCAGGAAGAAACTTGTCTATTTTTAGAACTCATCTGATTAGGTCAAGCCCACAGAGGATCATCGCCCTTTTTTAAAAGTCAACTGTGCCACATAACACAACTTAATCATATGCTGTCATATTCTTCAGGACCTTCCCCACTCAACAGGATGGGGGAGTGGGTCATGGGGAGTCACTGTAGAATTCTGCCTGCTACTCCAATTGATGTGTCTATTAAAGCACACATACATAAAGGAAAACATAGACTGGTTACAGTTTTACTCAGCATTCCCCGAGGATATTTTGAAAAGTTAAATCAAGAGTAACAACACAAAAACAAAACCAGCTCACTTTCAGTTTGTGTATTAAAATGTTCTCAAATTATGATTCAATAAATGTTCTTAAGTGTATAAAATTTCAAAAGTATATTCTTAATATAAGATTGTTCAAATGATTAAATATGAAGGATTAGACTATTGATTAAATATCTTCTAACATTAAATAGTTACAATCACTAATATTAGACAATATGTTTCAAATCTGAACAATTTAGTAAAGATGCTACTATTTATAGCACTTCTTGTCTCATATTTCTTTAGCTAGCTCAGAAGGTAAAGATGAATACAATAAGATGACAGGAAAAGTATGCTCACAATAAATAAAAACCAGTGTGGTTGCCTCAGAGTTAATGTGCAGTTCAAACTGGTCTTTTTCAAATTCTAGTGTGTGATAAATTACAGTGATTGCATTTTCATGAAGATACCTGTGCTCAAGATGATGGCCTCACAGGAGCTGTAAAATGCTGCACTTGAATGGCTTTGAAAAAAAAAGAAAATACAATTATTTGGAAACTGATATGTTGAGGGGCTTACAATTTATTTGGTTTTATAGGCCTTAACCCATTCTAATTCTTCATTAAGGAAAATCAATCACAGGATAAGAACATGAATTAGATATCCCTAAATGTCATAACATTTATATATTGGATTTTAGTTTTACTTCATTAAGAAACCAAATAGGACTGTAATTAAAGAAAACGATAGCATATGGTGGAAAGACTGTTCATGGTTTTCCCAACTTTAAACACCATTAAAAATTCTATGCTGTGAAGGACAAGCCAAGTGAACTATATGCATAAATGATTAGAAACTTATCCACTTTTAAATCACAGGGAAATCTACTTTTATTTAATTTGAAAGCTGTTGAACAACCCTGTTTAAAATGGAATGCCCTTAAATTTCCCATAAATTTGAAAGGAGATGAGAATGAATGAAGGAGCAAGGGCTTGAAAAGTCCCCTAACAATATTATTAATTTTTTTATACTTTTGAGTAGATATAACTTGAAATTATGTTTTTATAACTTTTATAATAACAGGTTAATCTCCCTCTTCAAAACCATGATTCAATAAAAATCATTTGAATACCTACTATGTATCAGATCCTGGGAAGAATTCTGAGGAAACAGAAACAAAAGATTTGATCCTGCCCTCACCAAGTAGGTTGGAAAAAAAGACAGAGTATTATTTACATTATATTGTGATAAACACTAGTGGTCTCAGAAGAGTAATTGGTGGACAAACCAATACATTATCTTAAAAGCCTGATCACCCACAAATGATCAGGTTTCAACTTTATTTTTCCCACTCCCATTCCTGTTTTCTGGTTTACTTACATAACTCCAGTTTTCCTTATAAGTATTCATATTATATAAATATGAATGTAAATATCTCTCCCCAAGGTCCATAATAGTTTTTAAGTCAATATTCTAATGCCCTAAAACAGTGGTAGAAGAGATATCCTTAAATCTCAGCAATCTCGGTTTTCACGCAGGATTGAGCTAGCACCAAATGTACAGCATTTAAATAATTTGTATTTGCATGTTTAGTGTGGGATGGATTGTTGTGGTATGTGGTAACTGTGGGGTGGTATGTGCTGTGGTGTGTTGGAAGCGGCATAATGTGTGGTGTGCTTAGTGCAGTGTGGTCTGTTGGGGTTGGTAGATGTGGAGGATGGGCTGTGTAGTGTGTGTTGTGCTCTATGGTACAGTGTGGTGTTCTAGGATGGAAGAGGTGGTGTGTGTGTGTGTGCAAGTCTGTGTATGTGTGCATGTCTGTGTGTGCATGCATTCTGTGGGATGTGGTGTTCAGGGTACCTTGCAATGCACTATTAGTTGTATATGTAGTGTGTAGATAGGGTACTCTGAGATGTGACATGTCATATACAATGTGGTGTACTGGAGATGATAGGGCTGGGAGTGTGGTGTGTGGTATAATATGCTATATTTTATGCCACTTTTTTTTTGAAGTTTTATGTTCCTGAAGTCCTGAAAACCTTGAAGGAAATATAAGTTCCTGCAAATTAACAAGGACCCCAGGTTACACTCATATGGTATTTACTATGTGAACTTGCTAAGCCTCAGTATATCTTTTGAGTGATCAGTGCCACAGCACATACATATGGAAGGCTTGTTGACGTGAAACTGGGGCTGGGTGTTCCTAAGTTGAAGAAGACAAATTGCATCAGCATTCTCCAGGAGCTCTGGTATAAGAAGAGTATAAATATGCCACTGATGTGTGACTTCTATTATCTTGACAACAAGCATAAGGTTTCCATTTAGGGAAGGAAGTATGTATTTTAAGGGAAACATACTGATAAACAATGTGAACTGGGAGGTGAAATCACCAGGACGTGAGTGCCCATAACACCCAGTCACCATTAAGAGCTACTCAGTAGGAGGAAATTGGATAACATTTTGATGCTTTTATCTTTTTCTTTCTCACTTGAAATGAGGGAAAGATAAAAATGAAAGAAGAGACATGGTAGAAGGAGACCCAATGAGATTATGTTGTATGAGTGCTGGTGGGGAGGAAGGTGAGATAAAGGGAAGCTAGGAAACATTTTAAGAGGGTCTTCATGTTTAGAATCAAATAGTTTTAATTTCTGTCATGTAAGCATACCCTTTATCTCCACCTTGAAAACATCTCTCGCTCTCTTTAAAACCTCCATTGAGTATAGTAATCTCAGCACAATGCACGAAGAGAGACTTGTGGAAGGGGAGGTGAAAGGAAGCAGAATCCAGAAAAGCTCCATGGAGCTGTCAGACAGGGAGGCCTCAGGAACGAAGCACTTAATGGCTAATATTAGAGCAGGTTCTCTACTGTCCCAAAATGTAGTTTCAGGGATTTGCACTAATCTTGAGGGGCAGGGAGACCCATTGATTCTCTCACGCACATGAGGCTCAGTCTTCAAACTATAAGATAGGAAGAAACAAATTGGTGTCAGAGAGTGTAATATTTCATTTCAGCTGAGGTGTGAAGGATGAGTAAGAGGCACCAAGATGCTACTGCCATTGGCCAGAAAAACTGGGTACCTTATTGTTAGAGAGTAAAATACAATTGAGAACAACGTGTACTTTTCTCACATAGTAAGACAGACTGGATATGGTATAAGAGAGAAACTTCTTTTCTTCTACATAAAGTCGTTATTCAGCATAACTCTCCTACTCACCACTGCATGGATATGTCTCCCGTTCTTCAATCACCTCTCATTTCCTTTTGCTATACTCTTCCTGTTCTTCCCCATAGCTCTCAAATGATAGTCATATCCTCTGTTCCTAAAATTCCATAGTACAAGTTGTTAAAAGTTAGTGACAAAAAAGACACTGATTTTCGAGTTTAAGGAAAACACAAAATGCTCACTCTGATGGACAGACTTTAGGGCATCCCTCATTATTTCCATTCCCCTTCTTGTGTCTACATGCTCTTCGGCCCTCTTTCCGAGTCTGCGTGGGGCCTGTGTCTTGCTTCCGGCCAACAGAATAATGGAAGGAGGTGAAGGGACTGTTGCAGATGCAATTAAGGTGGCAAACCAGTTGATTTTGAGTTAATTGGAAAGGAGGTGTTCCTAGGTGGTGGCTTAATCAAATGAAGAACCTTAAAGAAGGGACTGAGCTCTTGCTGAAGTGAGAGACTGTTTCTCTCCATTACTTATTTGAAGAATTAAGCTTCCACATTGTGAGAGGACCCATGGAGAGGGTCATGTAGCAAGGAACCATACGTGGCCCCTAGAAGCTGAAACTGACCCTTGGTTGACAGTCAGAAAGAAAGAAAGACCCTCAATTTTATAGCTGCAAAGAAATGAATTATGCCAACACCAACATCCTGAGAGTATTTGAAAGCATAGTTTTCTACATTCAAGTATCTGAGGAGACTACAGGCCTGGTGACACTCTAAGTTTAGCCTGGTGAGTTCCTGAAGCAAAGACCCCAGATATGCTGTGACTGAATGTCTGACCTGTGGGAACCTCGAGATAGTACATGAGTGTAGTGTTAAACTACTAAGTTTGTGGTACTATGTTATGTAGCACAGAAAGCTAACATGTTCACCAGTTTTGACTGACCTATGATCCAAAAATATCTCAGTGGTCTGAAGTTATCAAAATATCAAATACTGATCAAAATACGATAGATTGGGTGTCTTAGACAATAGAAATTTATTTTCTCACAGTTTTGGAGGCTTGAAGTTCAACACCAGTGTTCTGGTTAATTTGGTCTTCAGTGAGGGCTCTCTTCCTGGTTTGCAAATGGCTGCTTTCTTGCTGTATCCTCATGTGGTCTACCTCAGCACATGTGCACAGAGATTGAGTGAGCTCTCTGGTGTCTCTTCCTATAAGGGCATTGATGGCATTGACTCAGGGCCTCACCCTTGTGACCTCTTTTAACCTTAATTACTTCTTTATTCCAAATGTAGTCACTCTGAGAGTTAGGACTTCAATATATGAATTTTGCAGTGAGATTCACATTCTATACCAGTACCGTTTCTCATAGGATTTCATGCACTCCATAAGTGATATATAATACATAAATCTAAAGTACTTTAAAAATAGGCAAAATGATGAACAGACTATTATACAAATTGGCAGAGGAATCCTAACATTATCTTAAAAGACCATTGGTTGTCCCTAATAATGAATATAGATGAAAACCATGACATTGATTTTGCTTATCAAATTTGCAATGATTAAAGTAGTTAAAAATTCTCAGTGATGGCAAAATGTGGAGAAAAAAATGATCTCATACATATTGCTGATTTGACAATTTCTAAAATTTAAAATGCACGTATAATGTGAGCATATAGAAAGATATCTATCATAGCATTGTTAGTAATAGCAATATACTGGACTGATCTAAAGGTTCCATTAAGAGGACAGTAGTTAAATAAATTACTATGGCTATTACTCTAGCAATTTGAAAAAGAACCAGGTGGACCTATCAGTATTGATTATAAAATAAGGGCATTATATGATATTATGTGGAAAAAAAGTTATCTGCGAGGTATTTGTTGTAGTGCATCACTATATGATACCATTTTAAAAATGTACTTAGCATTGTGTGTACATAACTGACAATAGTAATACTGTCTAGATACTGAAATTTTAGAATGATTTTTATTTTTTGAACTTTTCTGGTTTTTTATTTTTGTTTTATTTTTTACTAAGTGAAAGACGGGGAGGCAGACAGACTCCCACATTCACCCCAACTGACTGGTATCCACCCAGCAAGTCCGTTATCAGGTGATGCTCTGCCCATCTGGGCCGCTGTTCCATTGTTCGGCAACTGAGCTATTCTTTTAGCATGTGAGGCGAGGACATGGAGCTGTCTTTGGTGCCCGGGGCCAACTTTGCTTGAACCATTTCAGCCATGGCTGCAGGAGGGGAAGAGAGAGAGAAAGAGAGGGGAGGGAAAGGGGTGGAGAAGCAATGGTCACTTCTCCTGTGTGCCCTGACCAGGAATCGAACCAGGGACTTCCATACGTGGGGCTGATGCTCTCTCTACCATTGAGCCAAGTGGCCAGGGCTGAATTTTTCTGGTTTAAAAAAAATTTTTTTTAATAAAAGCTTTTCAACCATAGGCTTTTAGAAAAGTAGAGTGAATCATGTTTCATAAGAACTTTTACACAATTAAAAAAGAAATTGTCCTTTTTATATACAATTCTAGATTTTTCTTTTGTTTCTAACCAAGTAAAAGGAATTCATTACCCATATAACTGTGCTAAAGCTTGCAGTATAACTGTAGAGATGATGCAGCTTTTCTATTATTCGCTGAGATGTAATACTTTTCATCTTTAACGGTATCTGTGCAGTTTATGATTCATTCCAATTGGTTTGGTGAGTTATAGGCTACTGTTCTACCTGTTTACGAAAGAGGAATGCAAACGTTAGGAGTGGTTGTTTTGCTGAAATTGAACAAATCAGTCATTTTTTGCAACTGGCCAAAAAAAGTCAGAATATTATTTTGGTAATTCTGTACTTGATTCTGTTACAGAGATGCAACTCTTTCATGTGTAGAAAAGTTCTGTCTGTTTGATTATGAGGATAAGACGTGAATAGTATTCTCTCTCATCTCACCCAATATTCTTTTATTAGCACATCCCTCTATTACTTCATTAAAAAACAAATTATGCCATGATTATATTTAATGAACATGTTCAAATCACAATGTATGCAGTCACTGTAAATTTTATACCCAACCAATCCTTGGTTTTCCATTCCTTTTCCTTTATGGTCTGTCTTCTCTTTTAGAATGTGAAAAGCTATAACATCATGATCTAATGTTCATCACTACAAAATCAAGTATTTGTCCTGATCAAAAGAGAAACTTTTAAAAGGCCAAATGTCACTGGTCCTAATTATACATGATTTATGACAAGACAGGAGTCTTTAAATGATTAAGAAAATATGATAAGACAGCATCCTTTAAATTATTTAATTGGGGAAAATTTAGCTCAACCCAGCAATTATAAATCTAAGCCTCGATGCTAAGGATGAAACAGACTCTTCTTTGAATCATGCCGATTATAGCACTCTATCAAATCTTCCTCCTTCTTGATAATGAAATGCTCTCAGGTCTATCTCTTGATTCCTGTTCAGGTTCTGCAGTAGACTGGATACAAATGACTCGTAACTTCAGTTGTTTTTAAAATGATTTTATTTATTGATTTTACAGAAAGAGGGGAGAGAAGGAGGGGAGCAAGGAGTATCAACTCATAGTTACTTCACCCTAATTGTTCATTGCTTGCCCTGACAAGCTCAGGGCCTGGAATTGGTGACTTCAGCGCTCCAGGTCAACACTACATCCACTGCATCACCACCTACCAGGTCCACAACTTCAATTTGAGATACACAAGCTTTGTTGAAATGTCTCTGCAAATGCAATAAAATATGATATTTGAGATAATTGCTTAGATAGATGAGGAAGGCACCAACACATTATTTTTGTTTGTTAAAAAATATCCACATGCTGACTCCTGCATTGATCAAATTGGTCATTTTCTTTGTTGCCTGAGAAAACAATTTTTATAGAACATATGTAAGGAAAAAAGTAGATATTTGAGGGTGGAATTTAATCTTCTGACTACAATCCATATTTATTATTTCTAATCTCTTTCACATTATTAACTATATTTTCAAGTGGTAAAACAATCGAGGCTCCTTAAAAATGAGCCCCAGTAAAATTTTGAGTACAATACCAATATCCTGTTTACTAGTGAGGAAGATTGTCCATGCTGCTCTCAGCTTTTTGAATGTAATCTGCATTGCTAGCTATCTTTATAAAGTAGTCTGAGACACAAGCCCATTTAAAAATTGTTGTTATAAATGGGGTTACTTTGTCTAAGTTCCCAATATTGGATTAAAAAAAAAATTGAAAAAAAATTTTTTTCCAGCAGTACAACTAAACTTTGATAATCCACTCTTCTTTTCCTAATCTCACCTAAATTGACATGAGTACATGTTGTTGAACGTGTTATCAAGATGAGTAGAAGTTGATCTTGCCATTAATTTGGATCCATCATTTCACCTCCACTGAGGTTTTATTATATCGCTGTTCTGCGAGCAAAGCCTCTCAGAGAAGGGATTCGTGACTTTGCTGTTGGAGATCTTTCTTTGGGATTCTGTAAACAAAATGACCCTATGTGTGCAGTAAACCACTCCATAAGAGTATCAATGTGGAAAGTTGATTAATTAGTTATAATAGTAAGAACATAGAAGTATGCATTGATAAAATTATGGTGGCAATTTTTGAGGTATTATGTGTTTACTAACCTGAACCTCATTGATGATGAGTTTTAGGATAGTAACATGAGGAACATTAAATTCAATATTTCTTTATTTGTTCATTTGTTTATGGATTCAGAGCTTTACTGAACATTTGTTACATGTCAGACATTATGCTCAGGCCGATGGACAAACAAACAAATAGGAAGCCACCAGTGCCTTCTGGAGCTCACAGCACTGGGGGAGAAATCAACATGGAGTCTGAGGGCTTTAATGAAGTTTGGCAAGTACAATCATAGAAATGCATATGGGGTATTAGTGTGACATTGAGAAGCAGTGTGAATCAACATAGTTTAGCCTAGGAAGTTCTCCAGAAGAAGCTGTGGATAATCTGAGACTTGAAGGCTCAGTAAGAGTCAGCAGAAGGGTTAGGGACTGCTGCCAAGGAGGTCACAGGGGAGAAGTAGGCTGGGCTGGGCCAAGCAGAAAGCGAAACAGGTCACAAGTCAAGTCTCCTCTAACAGTAGATGAGAGTCAGGGAAGAAGGTGGTGGTGAGCTAAAGAGCAGTGCAGTTTTAAGCACTAAGTCGCTGTTTCCATGTGTTGTCATTGTGTATAAAAAGGAACTTGGTTCTAATAGAAAATATTACTCTTGAGAATTCCCCTTCACTGAGAAAAAACAGTATTATTTTTGATATCAATATTCTAGTTTCTTCCTCTTGAAAACATATCTTTTTGTGGAGAATATTTAACCCATCGAAGATATAAACTCAGTTGATTCAAACTTCAAATTCTTTACCAGTGCTGGTTCACTGTACTCTCTCTGGGTTACTTGGTCCCAGAACAGGACTAACAAGTAGCTTTAGCAAGTGACCTACAAAGAATTATAAAGAATTCTCTCTGTGTATAAGGGCAATTGCAAGAAGGGAAAGGAGGCAACAGAGGATTGGGAGACCATAGCAGGGGATGCCTGAGGAAGGAGCAGCATTTATAACGTTTTCCTGCTGAGAGGACGAGTAGAATAAGGAGGGAGAAGAGGACAAGAGACATTATCGGACAGGGTCATTGTTTCCCTGAGAGAAGTTACAGTAGAATGATGAGAACTACATACAAAGAGAGGAAAACTCAGTTTTCAGTAATGTTGAGGCATGAACGGTGATAGTGTAGTTAAGAGACAGTGCGTGATGTTTAAGGGAGGTGATGTAAAAGGAAACAGATGACGACGGGTAATATGTGCAGATACTTTTTTGTTTTTCCCGTAGGGTAGCACATAGGATTCTTATTTTAGTTTAAAGGATTCTTGGGTTATCTTTTGTTTTCTTTATGATCAGAGATGAATTCATGCTTCTAAAATATTGCTATTGCTTTGTACCTATATAAAATATTTGTATTCAGTAGTCATTAGCATTTCAAAGCCCTCCATATACCTTTGCAGTATTCAGCAGTATAGCTTGTGTTTTCAAGACAAGCTATTTCTTATGAGCTGAGTGTTCAGTGAGGCGGCTTCCTGGAAAGGCAAAGTCTCCCTCTTACAGAGCTTATAGATTTAGTTAAAGATAAGCCTTAGGAAAGTGTTTATAGGGAGATGTCTATATAAGAATCCTGATAATGTTCTTCTGAAGACATATTTAGGTAAGAACATATCAACCTCTCTCATATTCAATGTAAAGATCCATTTTTCTCCTCTTTTATAGGGGAGATAAGAGGTAGATGAAATGAAAATGAAACATCTTACTCTGGTTCATTTTTTTCTTTTTTTTTTACTATATTAACTTTACTTCACAGCCTTTTCTGTTAAGATCATGAGTTTTTATTATCTCTTTAATACAAAAGTCAGTTTGCAAATAAAATTTGAAAATTCAAGTCACAGAGGAAAGCATGAGAAAAATAAACTAATTGTAGCTTCTTATTCTCCATGGTCTTGAAGATCCCCTCATTTAATAACCCTCAAAGTACATTTAGAATTATTACATATCAAGCCAAATAATATTGTCTGCCAATTATTACATTACAAAGGAACCTCATATTAACTTAGAAATAAAGTAATTTCTTTCTTTGAATGAGTAGAATTAAGTTGGAGGTAATTTTGATGTTACTGAGACGGCCGCACACACTGTCTATTTAAGCTGTTTATCCAGATCTTTTCATGAGAATGCCTAAGGGATGTTCCCGCCACCCCCCAGTACTACACAACGGGGAAAATATTAGATCTTAATAGCAAGCCATACTGGTACATTTTCTCCTAGGATCTTTTTTAAATCTGGAATTTAATTTAGGGATTTAATCTAATTTTCTTGTGAATTGCTCATTTCTTTTCACAGTGCTGAAGTGTGGGCTGTCTCATTTAAGGAAACCTCCCATTTCTTCAGTACTGTGTGAATACATAAACCAACATTCAAATAAAAATTTAAAATGAGTTTAAGGTAACTGAGGATTTCTCTTACTACATCACTTTTATTGAAGATAAAAGTTAAGCCTGGATATAGAAGAAAACATATCCCATTTGCAAAGCTACTTAGAAAAGATAATAAGAAAAGATAATAATAATCCCTGGAACTTCCTGAGCCTATACCATCTGGAAGGCATTGCTCAAATGATTTGCATTCATTATGTTATTTATTTCTCCCAGGAACCATATAAGATAGATACTAGTATTATCCCTCAAGGCACAGAGATGTTAAATAACTTAAAGTTACACAGCTGATGAGAAGGGAGTCCAGAATCCATACTCAAGCAGTCTGATTTCAAAGCTATAGGTGATTCTCAAAACATCCCTTGAATAGCTTCGTTCATTGCTCAACAATTGTTAGCAACAAGAACTGGTCTTTAAGAGTAATGGAAAATTTTGGAAATCAACAAAATAAGAGAAATAGCTGATTGCCTACTAGCTGTAATATCTTCCATAAACCTATCTCAAAAAGTTATTTTAGTAGACTCATGTCATAATGTAAACTTTCAGACTTTTTTCCTCTTGTGGTTTCTAGATTGTAAGTATTCTCTCTGTATCCTAATTCCAGTAATCAACAAAAATGCTGAACAGAACAGTACTGGCCAGAGTTCCGTCATAAAATGTCAATGTCACTAATGGCAGAAATCAACCCAGTAGTTTTGGAAAATGGTAGATAACTTAAAATGCAAAGTCATTAAAGAGTATTGAGTCCACATTTCACCATTTTGTCAGTTCAAATGAAAAGTTTTGTCAAATGTCTTGGTGATATTCAAATACATATTTCAAGAGTGGAATTTTAAAGGGCTAAGGCAGCAAGTATGCCATGCCATTATAACTTCTGATTTCCCACTTCAGTGTGTCAAAATGAATATGCCATAGAAAGAAGTTTTTTTTGGAAGGTTACTTTTTTTCCTTTGAGTATAGGGAGGAAGGGTGATCTACTCATGATTTTCTGCTGTAAACCATAAGATCCTGAAGAAAATAGTCTCTTTTCACCATGCAGAAAGGCTGTTGGTCAGGGACAAAGTGCAGATGGCTGGGCTTTAAGAAATACACAGACTTGAATTTGGATGCTTTCATAAAATCAAATGGTGAATTTTGTGTTGGAGAAACCTCAGTAAAGAAAACCAGTTGGTGCATGCAATGTCCCAGAAATTCATTTCACAGTAGATTTCAGGAGTTGAGCAAAGAGGCAAGGGAAACAAAGTTCACAGGAAAGCATGCTAAAATGTAGGAAACGAGAGGTGCAGAAAAGAGGCAGTTTCATATTAATGAAAGGTAACGTACAAGAGCATTTTCTTGTGCGAACGGCATATGGAGCCAGCCAAGACTCCAGCAGTGTGAGAATGCTGACCCGACTAGCTAACCTGAGTACGGGGTTTTCCGGCTCCCAAACGGAATTCCCATCAGGACCGTATATGTGTAAATTGTTATACTTTTCAGTTAATTATTTAGTGCATCTGTTTAGAAGTTTTTCTAGAGGGTCATTAAGTAATTCTTTTAAAAAATGATCTTTGCTTAGAGTTCTGGTGAAATTAAAAAACCCTACATGGTGGAAAACTCTATGTATAGTGTTTCTAGTCTCCACACTGATGTCCAACTCCAGATGATTGTTGAGAACCAAATCTGTCTGGGAACCTACTTATGCTGAGATGGAATAACCACAGAGCAAAAATCTGCGTTCATATAAGGAATTGCTAGTGAGATATATGAGATTATTTCAATTTAATTTAGAAAAATTTCTCATGCACATATTTTTTTATTCTTTAAGCATGTTGGTGTCTCAATTTAAAGAGATCAGTGCTAACATGATTTTGCACACATGCACACATGTGAGCACATTCAAGTTCATTTTCACATTTTTTAAATCGATATAATTCAAAAGATAAAGTTGAAAATACTTAACTGACTGTTGAAATATGTTATTATTTTGAAAAATTTTCCAAGTGCCATTTAAAATATTATTCTTCAAATGATATGTTATATCTCTTTTCAATATCTTCATAAAGCTCTACTGTCCATTATTGCGTGACTAGGGATCATGGAGTTTAATAATCCCATTTATTACATCAGAAGTAAGCATCTGAATATGAGTTGTCTATTTGGAGACTTTTCAATGGATACAAATCTCAAAACAGGTTGAATCTCAGGGTCTGTCATGATAAAAATTATTATCGTGCATGATCTACCAATTTTTCTTTAGGAACAATAATAATTGAATGTAGAAACTCTATCTTGGTACATTTCAGTAGCTAAACCCCTGAATTTTTAACATGACAGTCACCATTTCCAATGCTGACTATAGTTGTATTTTGGCACACGGCTATCTCTAGAGCTGGTCTGATTTGACAGTTTGAATCCTGTAGATCAGATGGATAGACCAGTGCAACACTGTGAATAAATCATGAGTAGGAGGGTCATAGATTCTTATATTTATAATGATATGTAAGACAGAAAAAGAAAATTGTCATTTTATATCTTCCTTCCACAATTTACATATATTTTCTGCCTAAAATTAGCTGTTAGTTTACATAAAGGATTGCATTAGTTTTATCCACTTATTAATACACTCTCTATATTTCAGGCTATTCTCATGGCATACAGTATTAACCAGAGTACAGTTCCACTATTGCACTGATGGAGGAAGTGCTGTTTATATAGCAGATATTTTTATGGACCCCTATGCCCTATATTAGCTCTGTGACCCCTGCACAGGGAGATGCCCTGCTGAAGAGAACTGGATTTTAACCAGGGCTGTTAGATTACACAACTCTGCATGGGCTCAAATAAACTATTGACATGGAATGGCACAGAATAACATCTAAATTGAGAAATGTGACCAAAGAAGTATGAAATAAAATCAATAAAATCAATCAGGAAATCACAGAGCTTATATTCTGGGCTGTGAAGCAGAACATTTTCTCTCAGTTGTAGAGAATTTGTCAGTAACGGGACCAGATTGAGAATAATTGGACTTAGAGTGGTGAACACGTTATGCAATGAACAGGTGATGTATTATGGAATGATACACCTGAAACCTATGTAATTTTATTAACCAATGTCACCCCAATAGTTCAATTAAAAAAGAATAAACCAAACAAGAGCCAGCAATTTACATTATATTGTGAAAGGATGGCTTGGGACTCAGCCACTTTACA
Source organism: Rhynchonycteris naso (assembly GCA_037038555.1). Taxonomy (NCBI): domain Eukaryota; kingdom Metazoa; phylum Chordata; class Mammalia; order Chiroptera; family Emballonuridae; genus Rhynchonycteris; species Rhynchonycteris naso. The sequence goes on from CM073001.1 coordinate 24,284,060, forward strand.
ATGATTCCTAGAGATAGTATTCTGAAGAGGAAAGAAGGAAATACACATTTATTAAACACTTATGAAGAGTAAGTTTTGTAGAAAACACCTAATGTGATCTTCATGGTTGCTCTCTAAATTACAATTATTCACATTTACAGTGAGTGTGATTCAGACACAGAGGGATTGTGACATATCAGAATCAGAGGCAGAATTCACTGCCACGGCTCTTTAATTTATGATCCTGTGCTCATTTCAAAACACCATCCTCGGAGGACGGCAAGATGGCGATGGAGTAGGAAGACATACCAACTTCCAATTCCTGGTACCAAAGTGGATTATAACTTAATTTTAAGAACCATCATCTGGATAAAGCAACTTTGAACTAAACTAAGTGGACTTTTCAACCAAGGAACACTGAAGAAGCCACATTGAGACCGGTAGGAAAAGTGAAAACGTGGAAAGGGCTGCCCAGCTCCCCGGAGCAAATGGCAGACTCGTGTGGTGGGAAGGGAGTTTAGCGGAGATGGAGGAACCTGGGTCCCAGGAACAAAGCCCCAGTCTGCAGCCCCAGAGCCTAGAAGAGGCGTTTGGACAGTATTGAGCTGTGAAACAAGTGAGGATACTGTTTGTGAGAAAGAGACAGTTTTCTCAGACCCAGGATTCTTCTTAAAGGGACAGCACAGAAAATCCCTCTCAAAACCACTCACCCGGGGATCCGGGGGATGGGGACAGAGGAGAGGATTGGAGCAGCGGGAAGAGAGTGTGGACTGGAAGGCACAGGGAGAAACACTCTTGAGGGACAGCCACCCTAACCCCTGGGCTGAATCAATTCCCAAATCAAAAACTAATATTTCCACTGAAACTAGCAATACCAGCAAAGGAAGACAGGACACCAGGCAAACAAGCTCTCCCGTGGCACTTAGAGCAGAGCTGCTTAGACGGAGGGAGCTTCTAGGACTACAGTATGGAGTGTTAGGGTCTGAGCTGAAGTGCCCCTACCCACACTGCTGAGGGCTTGCTGGAGGGGCGGTGGCGGCAGGACGCTGAAACGCGGTTCTGTCGGCAGAGGTGGAGGCCCAGCCGGCGTGAGCACAGTCTAGCCTAGCAGGGGTGGAGGGGATGTGCGAAAGTGGTCCGGCAGCTGCAGGCCAGCCTACAACCCCACCTGTGGGGGAAAAGCGGAAGGCAAGGAACGGGCAGAGATGTGTCGCTGAGCAGGGGCCCGTGGGTGCGCAGCATCACCTGGCCTCCGAGGTTTGTGACCCTGCGCGAGCAGGCCCTGAATGCGGGGGTGGGGCTAAACCCTGGGTCAGGCGGAGGCTCACAGCTGAGCGCACGCCAACAGCCCCAACCAGCCCGAGAAACTGCGGTTTGCGATACTGTGTGAGATGGCTCTGATTGTGGGGGCTGGGCGGAAACCCGGGAACAGGCGGAGTTCACAGCTGAGCAAAGGTACTCACCCCTACCCTTGGTGCCAAGGCTTGTGGCTTGAGTGCAGTGCGCAACCCCACCAATGGGGGAGAGGCGAAGGCCCCGACTGGCTGAGGCATGTAGAGCTGGGCACAAGAACACAGCCTCTCCCACAGAGGAGAGGCGGAAATCACAGCAACAGCCGAAGCGGGCCGGCACCGGCAATGCCCATCCCAACTGCCATAGGCAGCGGCAGAGGGGGTGGGAGGCCTGCAGTCAGACCACATCTAGGGAACACAGAGGGAACACCCATTGGACTCCAGGGGCCACACCCTTCTAGTACACAGACAAAATGGGCAGGCAGAGAAATGCAACCCAAATGAATCTAAGAAGCTAGAAAAAACTCAAATAAGCAACCTGACTCTGCATCTAAAAGAACTAGAGAAACAACAGCAAATAAAGCCCAGGACTAGTAGAAGGAAGGAAATAATATAGATCAGAGTGGAAATAAATGACATAGAGGCTAAGGAAACAATACAGAGGATCAATGAAACCAGGAGCTGGTTCTTTGAAAAGGTAAACAAGATCGATGAACCTTTAACTAGACTCACCAAGAAAAAAAGAGAGAGGACTCAAATAAATAAAATTAGAAATGAGAGTGGAGAAATAACGACTGACACAACAGAAATACAAAGTACTGTAAGAAAACACTATGAAGAACTCTATGCCAAAAAATTAGACAACCTAGGTGAAATGGACTAATTTCTTGAATCATATAATCTTCCAAAAATCAATCTGAAAGTATCAGAACACCTAAACAGACCAATTACAACAAATGAGATAGAGACAGTTATCAAAAGACTTTCAACAAAGAAAAGTCCTGGGCCTGATGGCTTCACAAATGAATTCTACCAAAAATTCAAAGAAGAACTAACTCCTATTTTTCTCAAGCTATTTCAAAAAATTCAAGAGGAAGGAAGACTTCCAAACTCCTTTTATGAGGCGAGCATAATTCCGATCCCAAAACCGGGCAAAGACAACAAAAAGAAAGAAAATTAAGGCCAATATCCCTGATTAATTTAGATGCTAAAATTCTCAACAAAATGAGGCCAACCAGATCCTGCTATATATGAAAAAAATTATACACCATGATCAAGTGGGATTTATTCTGGATAGGCAAGGCTGGTTCAATATTCGCAAATAAATCAATGTGATTCATCACATTTAAAAAAGGAAGGACAAAAATCACATGATAATTTCAATAGATGCAGAAAAAGCATTTGATAAAATCCAGCACCCATTCATCATCAAAACTCTCAGTAAAGTGGGAATACAGGAAACATTCCTTAACATGATAAAGGCCATCTATGACAAAACTACAGCAAACATCATACTAAATAGGCAAAAATTAAAAGCTATCCCCTTAAGATCAGGAACCAGGCAGGGTTGCCCCCTTTCACCAGTATTATTCAACATAATTCTGGAAGTCTTAGCCACAGCAATCAGACAAGAAGAAGAAATAAAAGGCATCCAAATTGGAAAAGAAGAAGTAAAACTGTCATTATTTGCAGATGATATGATATTGTATATAGAAAACCCTAAAGTCTCAGTAAAAATACTACTGGACCTGGTAAATGAATTCAGCAAGGTGGCAGGATATAAAATTAATACTCAGAAATTAGAGGCTTTTTTATATACCAACAATGAACTGTCAGCAAAAGAAATTAAGGAAACAATCCCCTTCACTATTGCAATCAAAGAAATAAAGTACCTAGGAGTAAATTTAACCAAGGTGGTTAGGGACTTGTACTCGGTAAATTATAACACATCGATAAAAGAAATCAAGGAAGATACAAACAAGTGGAAGCATATACCGTGCTCATGGTTAGGAAGAATAAACATCATTAAAATGTCTATATTGCCCAAAGCAATTTATAAATTCAATGCAATACCAATTAAAATACCAATGACATACTTTAAAGATATAGAACACATATTCCAAAAATTTATATGGAACCAAAAAAGAACACGAATAGCCTCAGCAATCTTAAAAAGAAAAAATAAAGCAGGAGGTATCACTCTTCTGGATATCAAGTATACTACAAGGCCATTGTACTCAAGACAGCCTGGTACTGGCATAAGAACAGGCACATAGATCAATGGAACAGAACTGAGAACCCAGAAATAAACCCACACCTTTATGGACAACTGATATTTGACAAAGGAGGAAAGAGCATAAAATGGAGTAAAGACAGCCTCTTATAAAATGGTGTTGGGAACATTGGACATCTACCTGCAAAAAAATGAAACTAGACCATCACCTTACACCATTCACAAAAACAAACTCAAAATGGATAAAAGACTTAAATGTAAGGTGTGAAACCATAAGCATCTTAGAAGAAAACATAGGCAGTAAGCTCTCCATCATCTGTGGCAGCAATATATTTGCCGATTTATCTCCACGGTCAAGTGAAATAAAAGGCAGGATAAACAAATGGGACTATCAAACTAAAAAGTTTTTGCACAGCTAAAGACAATAAGAACAGAATAAAAAGACAAATCACACAATGGGAGAACATATTCAACAATACGTCTGATAAGGGGTTAATAACCTAAATTTATAAAGTACTTATATAACTCAACATCAGGAAGACAAATAGTTCAATTAAAAAATGGGCAAAAGAAATGAATAGAAATTTCTCCAAAGAGGACATACAGTTGGCCAGTAGGCATATGAAAAAAATGCTCAACATCACTAATCATTAGAGAAATGCAAATTAAAACCACAATGAGATATTACCTCACACTAGTCAGAATGATGCTCATCAGCAAAACAACACAGAATAAGTGCTGGCGAGGATGTGGAGAAAAGGGAACCCTCCTGCACTGCTGGTGGGAATGCAGACTGGTGGAGCCACTGTGGAAAACAGTATGGAGATTCCTCAAAAAATTAAAAATCGAACTGCCTTTTGACCCAGCTATCCCACTTTTAGGAATATACCCTAAGAACACCGTAGCACTGTTCAAAAAGAAGAAATGCGCCCCCATAATAGTGGCAGCATTGTTCACAATAGTGAAGTACTGGAAACAGCCCAAGTGTCCGTCAGAGCATGAGTGGATTAAAAAACGTTGGTGCATATATACTATGGAATACTACTCAGCCATAAGAAATGATGACATTGGATCATTTACAACAAAATGGATGGACCTTGATAATATTATATGGAGTGAAATAAGTAAAATAAAAAAACCTGAGAACTGAATGATTTCATACATAGGTGGGACATAAAAACGAGACTATGAGACGTGGACAAGAGTGTGGTGGTTACGGGGTGGGGGGAAAAAAGAGAAGGAGGGAGAGGGGGGAGGTGCACAAAGAAAACCAGATAGAAGGTGACAGAAGACAATTTGACTTCGGGAGATGGGTATGCTACATAATTGAATGACAAGATAACCTGGAGATGTTTTCTTTGAACATATGTACCCTGATTTATTAATGTCACCCCATTAAAATTTATAAAAATTAAAATTAAAAAGAAAATTAAAAACAAAAGCAAGAAAATACACCGTCCTCTCTGAGAAGCAAGCATTCCCATACATGTTAGCAGAATGCAGCCAAGCTAAGATAAATAAAAATAATTTGTGAATTAACTACATTAGAATATGAAAGATCCCCTTTCATTTACCAAGTAATTCCTGTTAAGTTTCTAGTATTTCAGCCTTTATTTCCTTAGTCTTCTTTGTCAGCTTTTGACACATCTCATATGCTGGTGTTCCTTGTGATTTGGTCCCAGTGCCTTTCCATAACACTGCCCACATTTCCCAGGCGTTCTCACCCCCTTCCTTGGATGCCCTTCCCAGGCATTCTCATCCCATTCTCTGCTTAACTGATATACTGGCTTCACTGATGTTCACCCTTCTTGGGTGAAATATTTTCCTTGATTCCCATCAGATGCTAAACCGTTGTGTCTGGTAGGCTGCATTTTCTATTTTTCCTTCTACCAGTAGAGTTGTATGCTTATCTTGGTTAGTGAGTTTTGTTCCCAAACCTGCTGGGCAATTGGGTCATATTATTTTGTGTATTTTAGTTATATAGTATGCCAGATAAATTTATACAGAATATAGAGTTGTTTCTAGAAAAATCACATTGAATGCATTGGAAAGACTTGATATTAGGAAATCATATTGAATTTTTTCCTGTTGATTTAAAAGTAGAAAAGAGTAAGAAAGAATAATAAAGATCTAGAATTCTGCATTCAGATGTTTTTCACAAATGTTTAGATGTTCTTATTCTATTTGAAGAACATGAAAGCAGAAACAATTAAATAATGCATTGTGAGTGTAGTTTATGCAAGAAGGATAATGGAACAAAAAGTAGAAAACCTCTTCTAAACAATTGGAAAATCTTTTGTGTTTTTTAAGTTAAAAGAATGTTTAAAGGATATAACTATTTTATGCTTTTACTGTTAGCTAACTTTTCCAATTAAACAAACAGGGAAATTGAAAGTTTTTGAAGATTACAAAGAGGCAGGCCTTGTTGAAGAAAATCAACAAAAAATAATTCAGTGCCACAGATCTAACAGTAGTGACTTTACCTCCCTTCTACCTGAGGATACCCAAGGCCAGTAGCCGTACGGAAAGGAGCCTGGGCTTTGGTTGAGGGTCACTGAAGAGCAAGCATCCAACAGAGAGGAAGCCAAAGAATAAAGCCACTGACCTCTTCTTCTCCAGCTAGACCTCTGATCTCCAGCTAGTGCCTAATGTGGAATAGAGTAATAGAAGATATATGGTAGAATCTTTCACTGTTGATTTTTATATGGGTGGAAACTTTGTGCACTGAACAGTGAATTCACATTTCTAGTTAATGTAACATCTTGAGGAAATCTCAAAACATATTCCCACCTGTAAATCTAAAATGTTAGCTGCGTCATTGCTATTAATACAAGGCACTGCAATAAAAGAAGGGCTAATTAACAGCAGACATTTTTACACTCCCAATTTATATAGCTCATCACAACGGCTAAGTCAATAATCAGAACTTTATTCTTCTACTGCATTTTTTGAGTTTTATTTACAGTCTGTCACTACTTAACTTAATAACTTTCTTTTCCCGGAGGGATGAGTCAAACCTTCATTCTTAAAACAAAACAAAACAAAACCTTCTGAATCTTTGATGTTCCTGTGCTTCATAGAGTTAACTCAGTTTTCATTGACTAGGACTATGGGACAGTGGTGTACAGAGAGGCATCCCATTGAATCCTGTGGATTCCACACGCAGTTTTATTTGTTATACTCCTCTCCATTATTGTATAGCAGCAACTCAATTTTCCTTGATAATAAAATCAGTCTCCTTGACTCTTTTCTCTTTTTTATTCTTCCAGCACATGAGAACCTCAAAATGGCTATAGAGTTGTCTCATTGCTCAACTCTGTTACCCCCTGGCTGTATTCTTTGGTGGAATATTGTTCTCTTGGACAGTAAGAATTTCAAACCCCTTCAACTGTAGTGTTTCCAGAGCGAGAAACAAATAATTCATCAAGTGAATTTCTTAGTATAAAAGTAATGGGGACACTCTTACCTTCACCTTTGGTTTTGGACCTATAGATTTCTGCAGAATACCTTGACTGCTGGTTTAAGAAACATACCATGTTTTGCTGTACTGCATAGGCCCTTGAAAGGCACCTTGCTACATGTCCAGGGTACTCATAATTCCTATACAGCTTTTTGTCAGACACACACATATTTTTAAATGTGAATCAACTGGATTCAGAGACTGGAGCATGTGTTAAGTCCAATGATCTATATGGGAGTGACCTATTGTTGAGTGCCCCTCTTGTCTCAGACAATGCTGTATGGGATGAAATGGGCAGTGCATAAGTCATTCTATAAGTCCAGGGATGATGAGAGTTGGATACCACTCCTCAACACTTAAAATCATATCCTGGGCTGTGCTTAGTGTGCTGCCATATTCAACCCAAGACTTTGGAGATAAAAGTGTTCCTTCAGAGCTGCCATTAAGACTTTCTCATTTTCCACTTGTACAGCTGCTATAGTCCTCAGAAGCAGCCAGCTGACCTCATTATTATTATTACTAATTCTGTCACAGCTGCTAAGGGTCATGGCCATATAATCTCTCACATCTTGTCTTCCACTTGAATCTGTCTCATCCCATGTTGTCACCCTGGAAAATTTGAATAATCATGACATGCTACCCCATCCTGTGGCTTAATACTGTACCCCTTCCCCACAGCAAATTGGTTTTCTATACACCCGCAAAAATACAAACAACCCATTTTTGTAATTTTATTTGAAAGTTTGTTTCCTGGGACTATTTCTAGTACCACTTATTATATCTGCCAAGGTTCTCACGAGAAACAGAGGACACAATGGAGGAGACTTTGTTAAAGGGATTATTCATTGAAGTGTGGATAGAATTTAATGACATGCAGAAAAGACAGCACAGGATAGAAGGGCAGGCAGCAATATGAAAAATTGACTCTTTAGCCTCTCTAGCCTTGACTCTTCTGAAGGAACAAGGGGTGCATTGCTATAGAAAAGAAGCTACTTCTTTTAGCTCTCAGCCTTCCTAGTGACAGATGTCAACCTCTTAATTGGAAGAGAAATGGAAGAGGGAAGACAATCTTCCTTTTGTTTTTGCCTGTTGAAATAAACTGATGTGTGTATGCATAGTATTTTCAAAAACTAACATTTTCAGTACTGAAATAAAAATAATACGTGTATTCATCAAAATACATTGAGACATGGAGAAGAGGCTAAAATCAATGAAGTTTTCCTTCATTTGTAGAAACTAAGATAGGTTGATTATTGATATAGGCTAAGAAATCTTTAAGAAAACATTTAGTAGAATATCTGGAATACTGTAAAGCATGTTATGATATTCTCATGAATAATTATAGTCAATTTATAATTCCCTTTATATTTATATATAAAGACTTGTCTTTGAATAGTGTTCTACATGTATGTGTAGAATAAATACATGTTCCTCACAGTTTGTAATTATTTAACCACAATGTTTTTAAATAGAATAGCATGAATACTTTGTCAGCAAAAGCCTTTATTTTTGTAACTTTGAGAACTATTTTATAATATAAATCATACTATGAGACATTTTTAATGAGAGTTATTCCTCTACAGCTCTTTGTCAGACACACATGTATTTTAAAATGTTTGGATTATTAAATTCAAGTTTACTTGAATATTTAAATACTGATTTTGCTAATACAAGACAACTTTTGAAATAAATATACATATCAGTTTATAATTTGACCAAAGTAGGCTGTTTCAAAAATTGTGAGATCTATCAGGTTTTTTTTTGAAAATCATTGCTAAATCTGATGTAAAGAACTGCATTTTAAATTTTAGAGAATTTAATTTCTTGGTTTAATTACTCTGCATTGCTCAGATTATAAAAGCAACCTGATGAGTTATTTTTATTTATAGTGCTCCCATTCAAGGTGCTCATAATTATATTACAGTGCAATGGGAATATGCTATCTTCTATGTCAGTGCCTTTAAGTATTTTTGAAATTCAGCTTTGACAAAGGTTATAGAACTGTTTTAAAAGATAAAAAACATTATTTGCTCAGATGAAAAATAAAGAAGTTGGCACATGGATATCACAAAATCATTATAAATGGAGGATGACAGTATTCCTATTTGGCAAAGTCATTTATCTCAGAATCGTTAAATGTTTGTTGAGTACCTTCTGTGTGCCATGCATTTCCACAGCACACTTTCATTTAGTACTCTGAAATGTACGTATTTGGGGTTTTTAATAATACAAAAGAACATCTTCTTTAGTATGTACCTTGTGAGCACTGCAAATATAAGATTAGGGAAAGATACATCCCAGATTCTTTAACTTGGCTTGGAAGACCTTTCATAGCCTTCCCTTCAAGCCCCAGTCTGATCACCTCTCTGGGCCCATCCCCTGTCCTGTCCTTGTTTCAGTTTCTCAAAACACCTTACTTTCTTTGGCTTTTGGTCTTCTCCCATGCTTGTTTCTCCCTCTGCCTTCTTGATCTTCAAACCTGCCCCTAAACCATCACCTTTTTACTGAACCTAGTCCATATTCTCTTTCAGATGCCAGCATAAATGTCATCTTACTCCTTTAATGGTGCCCAACGAGTACTTATTAAATACATTGTCTGGTCCCACTTGACTAGGGCAGGTAATCTTGCTACATGTTTTTATAACCTTCAATTGTATCACAGTAGTCATCAACCATTACTGCAACTTCTTACTTAATGTACCTGTCTACCTTGCAGAATATTTAGCTCAGAAAAGGCCAGGGAATAATTGTGTTGTTATTTTCCTTTAAATTCTAAAGACTTCTCTGTAACTGATGCTCATAAACACGTGGGTAAATGAGTCATTGAACAAATCAGACTCATCATGGACCACAAAATACTTTAACGAGCAGTATAGAAAAGGCAAAGGGGCAATTGGGCAACGACCTCAACTTGTTACAAATAACACAGCACCTCCTGGCATACACCAGGAGGACCAGCTCAGGGTGTGGAGACTGCTGGAGCTTGCATAGATGCTTTGTCCTTATGTAATGTGGGCTGGCATGGCCACATGGCTCTTTTGAGGGCAAGACCTTAGAATTTTTCTCTTCTAGAGTGTGCTACGCCACATCACTTCAAAGCTGATATATCAAATGGTTTTTATGTTGAAAGAAATCCCAGCAAAGCATTAGCAGTCTACAGTCAGTCCATGGCACACAGCTCCAGGGCTGCTGAAAATGCTGTTTGGTTCACACAGTTAATATTTCTGCCTAGAAGTTAGGTCCGTCGGTGTTCAGAGGACATACTTTTTACGCTAATGAAAGCAAGAATTATAAAGAGTCCTCAGGCCAGAAATGGCCCATGCAATGACAAAAACTTAGCAATGAAAGATATATATGCAAGAGCAGTAATTGTCAATTTAGTAGCTATAATTTCCCACTAGGTTTAAATGAGACTCTCTCGGCTCGCTCAGTCAGCACGTGAACCAGAGCCCCTGTGGCGGGCGCTGCCAGGCTGACATGTGCTGACAGTGCCTCTACGCATTCTTAAACATTCGTTTTTATTTTTGCCTCGCCCCCATTCCTCATGCCAAATACTTTCATCTCTAATACAGTTGTTTCTGTCAATACTACAAAAACGACACATCATATCCTGTAGATTGTCAAACTTATTGACAACAGACATCATAGAAGGCATTGCAAGTCGGGGGTGGGGTGCAGGTGGAGACTGCGAACAACTTGTCAGAAGGATAGTGAATCAAATTAATTTGGGTTTTGTGAGTCTTAACGTAGAAGCCCTATCAGCTGATCACTTTCCAGCAGAGGCGGTGGACAGTGAGCTTGTCACAAAACTTATCTACCTGTGAGAGCTCAGGCAGAGGACTGCACTTACCATTTTCATTTCCTTATGAAAAATCAACTTTTGGTGCTTTGAGGAACAGAACGTCAGGCATAAAGGTAATTTAGGGGGTGAAGAAACAAAAATATCGTCATCAAATCTGTTGCTTGCTTACAGCAAATTAGCAGGTGGCCCAGAGAAGGAGAGAGCTAACCAACATCGTGCATTCCTGAGCCCCGTCCCCCAAGGTGCAATGAGAAAGCACGCTCTTGTTACTGAATGCAGGCATAGCTTCTGGACATTTTGGCGCTTATTTTTAAAACTGAAAATGACTCTTGCTTTAATATGAATCAGAGTTGAGGCTGGGTAATAATTTTTTCCTCTGATTTAGGTTATCTTTAACTCTCAATTCAACAATGTATTATATTGACTTGAAACATACAGAAATCAAACCAAACATTTATTCACATACATTTTCTGACGGGTGTAAAGCCACTTTACCTTTATCAATGACAGCTTGAAGAAGTTTACAGGTGATTTGACCACTTTCGCAATTTACATAAATGCAATTTAGGAGGGATTTGTATTGCCAAATAGGACACAGAGCACTTTGAATTTGCAGGAAGTGTTCTGGAAATTGTTGTTTTCTTATCCTACACCCCAGACTTCTCCACATAGGATTTCTGTTGGGTCTACCTTCCCTTACTGGGAAAAGATTGATGGAGCAAAATGAAGGATTCAGTGCAAAAATGAGCATCAGTGAGCAGACAGACTTCAAGTCAACTTTCATTAGCAGAAGCCAAAAATGATAAATCTACAATAATTAAAACAGTGTGATGCTGGCATAAACAGATCGATGAAACAAGTTACTTAGTCTGTAAAGAGACGCTGATGTGATACATATAATAAAATGAACAGGAATAGGTTATTCAGAAAATCATGGATTAATCAGTTATATAGACAAGCACACAAAAACACACATGCACATCCCTTCGAATTTTTATCAGATCTCCAATAAAAATATATTCCAAGCTAATTTAAAATATATACTTTAATTGTAGCTATCACAAAATATCTACAAGTATATGAGGCTAATAAATAGATAATGAAGGTATTTCTAGTATTTAAAAATCTTCAGAAGAAATCCTAAGCATTGCTATACTTAGCCCCATACACTTTATCTGTCATACATCAAAGGAACTATGAAAAATTAAAGCCAAAATAACAAACTAAGGAAAACATTTACTTTTATGACAGAATAATATTTAATGGAAAGATATTTAAGATTATATATATATATATGTATATATCTTACAAATCTTAAGAAAACTGTAAAAACAAAATAAAATGAAATAGGAAAGTGATATGGATGAGTATTTTAAGGGAAAATGAAATACTGATAATTATTAAACTTAAGAAAAATTAACCAGTAATAAAAATATATATCAATTAAATGCCAAGCTATATATAATAAAGAGAATCTTTCTAATAATTGGGTGCATTAAGAGACAGAGAGGGGAGGAGAATATTTGTAACCTGGCTTCATACTTATCAGCTCCCCTGATTTGGTTGTGCCCTTCTATCGGCCATAGCTCCTGCTGACAGTCACCCTCTGTTTAGTAGCTTCCTTAGGTTTCCGAAGAGGTGACATGGCTTTCTTATATGGCAGGTGTCCGAGTACTGCACTATGTTCTGTGGGTTGTCCTTAACATCTCCCCCCATCTTTGTAAGGAGTGTCTAGTTAATTACCCTACTAGTTGAGCATCATTTTCTTGCTAGGCTACATCAGAAAAAATAGGAAAACCTTTTCTGTTGTTGTTCTTACAGGACCTTGACATTGTCCTCTGAAAATTATATTTTGGTCTGTATTCCAGTTTGGGTTCCTACACAGGCTTTATGAACTTAGCTATGAAAATTTAAATACATATTAACAATAAATGAACAGGTTTAAACATTAAATGAACAAAGAGATTTATTTGCCATTACTTACATTAATTTCTTTTTGTTACAAACAATGGAAAAAGAGTTTTTACTATTTTATTACTTATAATTTGTATTAATTTTTAATTATTAAAATTTTAATCTTAAGGCATCGCTAATTCAGAATATATGTTATCTTTAGAGTAAAATGCAATAGTGTAACAGTAAGCATAGTTAACATGTATTGGGAAGTAAACTATTTGATTTCACTAACACCACCCAAACAAAGATGAACTTGCACTAAATAATTGTATGCTGTTGCCATGACAGAGGAGAGGACCTCAAACCAGAAATTTTGTAACAACACTTCAGTACATCAGCAATGAAGAAGAAAAAAATGTGATGTCAACATGTATCAATTGACAAAGTTCTACCTGGAAAAATAATAATAAGACAGAAGTAAACTGTATAATAACAGTTAAAGTGGAATTAGGTATACTGATAAAAACATTTAACAGTGAGAAATGCCACCTTTAATCATAAATCCAAAAACTAAGAACAGAAATGAACAAAAACACCCAATTAGAGAGTTAACTGAACAAAGAAATGGAAGAAAAAGACAAAATGATATAAGAAATAGGGAATAAATTACAAGATGTCCAAGGAATAATTGACTGAAATTAAGTTTAATTTGGGCATTGAAGAAAGGCAGGACAGCAATCAAAAGAATAAAAGTGAGATTTTTTTTAAAAAGAAGGGTAAAATGGAAAGTAGTGAAAATGGATGACAGAAAAAGAAGGAATAGCATTCTTATTATTTTTGTTCATGAAGAATAAAACAAACAATGCAACAGAAATATTTAAAACTCGAGGAGTGACATTGGAGAAATGGCGCCGTGAGGAGTACTCCCGATACTTCTCCCTGAAACTTCAACAAATTCAACAACTAGAGACAGAAAAGCAATCTCAGGAGCATCTGAAATACACATACATCAAACAAAGGTACAATTGGGTGAAAAGGTTGCTGAATATATAACCCACTCTGACGGAAATAAGACGGAGAACGGAGTATTCCACTCTCCTCACTGACCTGTGCAAGGGCTGCTTTCACTTGGAACTGAGAGAAAGTGAGGGCTGGGGGCGCGGAAAAAGCTGGGGTAGGGCAGAGACTCTTAAGCCGAGGAAAGAGTGTGCCAGCGGCTCAGCCCACACAGAGCTAAGGCCAGCAGCAGATCTCAGCAGAGGCGGTGAGCAGTTGCCTTGTTTACTCCCAGTATCCCGGTTGGTGAGCATGGGCAGTGTGTGAGTGGATTTACCTGGTGCTTCGGGCGTGGGTGCCTGTATTCCTGGACGGAGGGGCTGGGTGGGAGACTGTCAGTAGTGACCCTCTGTGTGGGCTGTGACCAGAGTTTCTGAATAATTCCAGCTTCCCAAACAACAGCAGGCGGGAAGTGCCTGAAAGCCGGCTTTCCTACAACAGGACCTGTCTGGGCGTGGCACCTCCACCAGCCATACAGGCTAACAAAGCACACTCCTGGGGAAGAGAACTGCGGAAGTGGGGCGGGGGGGGGGGGAGGGCACGCTGGCAGCTTTCAGACAGCCTTTGGAGAGCAGACCTGTGGAGTGCTGAGGCATACTAGACATGCCCAGAGGCTCATAGAAAGACACCTGAAAGGAATCAGCTCCCAGCCCTGCCTGATTACGCTGGCAGCTCTGGCTGGCAAAGCCTTACCCAGAACCCTGTGTTGAGTGGGGACAGAGAGGAGATTTGGCAGCTCTTAGAGCCTCTTGCTCTCCAGGCAGTGGCTGGGGCAACTTCACAGCTGGGTCCCAGGCTGCTGGTTCAAGAAGGAGAGATTTGGGGAGAGGCTCCAGGAAAACAGACTCTCCCATTGTTGGAGCCTGCAAATGCTAAAAAGCCCCGCCTACCAATGGGACTGAGGCCTACTTTATGTCATCACCATAGCAACAGAACAGCAAAGCTCTGCCTAAGAATGCCACAGGGGCAGAACCTGGGGTACAGCACCACTGGCCAAAAAGAGAGAGAAGAAAGAAAAAGGAAGAAGATAACTTCTCAAAACCAGGAAAAATCTACAGTCTTTATAACTTTTTCCATTTTCTTTTCTTGTATTTTTTATCATTTTTTTCCCCTTCCACCGTGGTCATTTTATCCTCTTTCTGTTTTATTATTTTCTTTTCATTTTGAGCGTTAGAACAGGTGTGTGTTACATTTTCCATTCTTTTTATTTCCTATGAGTGTTACATTCCAAAAAACTTAACACAATTTTTTCTCTCTCTTTTTGTTTCTTCTTTTCTCTTTCACTCTTTCTCTCATTTGAATCTCACCCACCAACAAATTATTTTATTCTGGATTCAACTTTTTTTGTGTGACATTTTTGTGTGTTTTTTACTTCACTTTTTATCTCATTAGCATTTCCCCAACTCTGGCTCTCCATTCTATAGTTTTTGTGCCACTTAATACAATAGAATTTTCGTTTTTCACTGTATTTATTTTCTTTTTTCTGTTTCTTTTTCTTTTCTCTTACACTATGTCTCTGATTTGACCATCATTTACAAATGGTTTATTCTTGCTCCAGATTTTTTCCTTGTGGCATTTTGTGGGTTCTTGCCTGTTTCTTTTGCCTCTTTGTCACTCCCCCCCCCAATCCAGGCCCTCCATTCTATGTGTTTTTGTTCCACTTAGTATAATAGAATTTTTAGTTTTTCACTGCATTTCTCAAAAAAACTTTTTTATCAACTCTCTTATTAGTGTTATTGTTAACAATACCATTCTCAAATGGCATTAAAGAAAAAGAAATCGAATATCATGGATATAAAAGACAGTGAGATAGCTCAGATAGATGAGGAAAAATCTATAGAAAAAAATTTTAATAGCTTAGAGACCTTGGAGTTAAATGACAAAGAATTTAAAATTGAAGTCCTAAGAATACTCAGGGATATACAAGAAAGCACAGAAAAGCCATTTAGGGAGCTCAGAAAACAATTCAATGAACAGAAAGAATACTTCACCAAAGAAATTATAACTATGAAAACAAATCAAACTGAGATGAAATACTGAATTCATGAACTGAAAAACAAGGTAACAAGCTTAGCCAATAGAACAGGCCGAATAGAGGAGAGAATTAGTGACATAGAATACAGGCAATTAGAGGTACTACAGAGAGAAGAGAAGAGAGACTCACAAATTAAAAAATATGGGATAACCCTAAAGGAATTGTCTGACTCCATCAGAAAGAGCAACATAAGAATAATGGGTATATCAGAAGGAGAAGAGAGAGAAAATGGAATGGAGAACATATTCAAACAAATAATGGATGAGAACTTCCCAAGCCTGTGGGAAGAACTATAGCCTCGAATTCAAGAAGCAAACAGAACACCGAATTATCTTAACTCTAACAAACCTACTTCAAGGCACATCATAATAAAATTGGCACAAACCAACGACAGAAATAATTCTCAAAGCAGCCAGGGAAAAGAAGAATACAACATATAAAGGAAAGCCCATTAGAGTGTCATCAGATTTCTCAGCAGAAACTTACAAGGTAGAAGAGAGTTGACTCTAATATTTAAAGTTCTGAAAGAGAGGAACTTCCAACCAAGAATACTATGAAGGAGAAATAAAAACATTCCAGGAAACAGAAAAGATGAGGAAATTTATCACCAGAAAACCCCAATTCAGGAAATACTAAAGGGGTTTTTTTGACTGGACACAAAGAACAAAACAAAACAAAATTACAAGTAAAAGCTCCATCAAGATTGCAATAAAAACAAGATTAATCTGTGACAAAGAAACAAAAACGGGGAGAGGACAAAGATTAACAGTAGCAAAAGAGGAGGGAGTGCAGAAGCACTCAAGAGATAATGTACTACAGTGAACATGATATGTATGCTTTCCATTACTTAATGGTAACCACCCCTGAAAAAATCAACACAGAGGTACATGGCTTGAAAAAAAGTAGAAACAGAGAAAAGAAGTATGGATTACAACCAAACAGAAACAAATGATAGAAAAATAAAAGAGAAGAACCAAACAAGATACAAAGCTATCAGAAAGCAATATATAAAAATTCAATAGGAAACCCTCCAATGTCAATAATTACACTAAATGTAAATGGAATGAACTCACCAATAAAAAGACACAGAGTAGCAGAATGGATTAAAAAAACATCCAACTGTATGCTGCCTACAAGTAATACATCTAAGCTACAAGGATAAAAACAAATTCAAAGTGAAAGGTTGGAAAACAATACTCCAAGCAATAACATCCAAAAAAAACAGGTGTAGCAATACTCATATCTAACAATGCTGACTACAAGACAGCAAAGGTAATCAAAGACAAAAATGGTCATTTCATAATGATAAAGGGGACATTGAATCAAGAAGACATTACACTTCTTAATATATATGCACCAAACCAAGGAGCACCAAAATATATAAGACAGCTACTGATTGACCTAAAAACAAAAACTGACAAAAATACAATCTTACTTGGAGACCTCAATACACTGCTGCCGGCTCTAGATCGTTCATCCAAACAAAAAATCAATAAAGAAATATTGGCCTTAAATGAAACACTAGACAATTGGATATGATAAACATCTACAGGACATTTCATATCAAAGTGCCAGAGTATACATTTTTCTCTAGTATACAAGGAACATTCTCAAGAATTGACCATATGTTGGGCCACAAAAATAACATCAACAAATTCAGAAAGATTGAAATTATACCAAGCATATTTTCTGATCATAAAGCCTTGAAACTAGAATTCAACTGCAAAAAAGAGGTAAAGAAACCCACAAAACTGTGGAAACTAAACAACATACTTTTAAAAAATGAGTGGGTCAAAGAAGAAATAAGTGCAGAGATCAAAAGGTACATACAGGTAAATGAAAATAACAATACAACATATCAGAATATCTGGGATGCAGCAAAAGCAGTAATAAGAGGGAAGTTCATATCACTACAGGCCTATGTGAACAAACAAGAGAGAGCCCAAGTAAACCACTTAACTTCACATCTTAAGGAACTAGAAAAAGAACAAAGACAACCCTAGACTGAGTCATGAAGAAGCAGAAAGCCTAAACAGACCCATAAGCATGGAAGAAATAGAAACAACTATTAAAAACCTCCCCAAAAATAAAAGTCCAGGGCCAGATGGCTATAATAGTGAATTCTATCAAACATTCAAAGAAGATTTAGTTTCTATTCTACTCAAAGTCTTCCAAAAAATTGAAGAAGAAGCAATACTGTCAAACACATTTTATGAGGCCAACATAACCCTCATACCAAAACCTGGCAAGGACAACACAAATAAAGAAAACTACAGACCAATATCTCTGATGAATACAGATGCTAAAATACTAAACAAAATACTAGCAAATCGAATACAACAACAGATTGAAAAAATAATACATCATGATTAAGTGGGATTCATCCCAGAACCACAAGGATGGTTCAACATATGTAAAATGGTTAATGTAATACATCATATCTACAAAACAAAGAACAAAAATAATATTTATCATACATGCAGAAAAGGCATTCGATAAACTACAACATCATTTTATGTTTAAAACACTCAACAAAATGGGTATAGAAGAAAAATATCTCAACATAATAAAGGCCATCTATGATAAACCATCAGCTAACATCATATTAAATGGCATAGAACTGAGGATTTTTCCCCTTAAATCAGGAGCAAGACAAGGTTGTCCACTCTCTCCTCTCTTATTCAACTTAGTGCTGGAAGTTCTAGCCAGAGCAGTTAGACAAGAAAAAGAAATAAAAGGCATTCATATTGGAAAAGAAGAAGTAAACGTTTCACTTTTTGCAGATGATATGATCCTGTACATCGAAAATCTCAAATACTCCACAAAAAACTACTAGAAACAATAAACCAATATAATCACGTCACAAGATACAAAATTTATATACAAAAGTCCATTGCCTTTCTATATGCCAACAATGAAACATCAGAAAACAAGCTCAAAAAAACAATCCCCTTCATGGTAGCAATAAAGAATAAAATAAGAATAAAATAAACATAACAAAGAATGTAAAGGACCTATATAATGAAAATTACAAAGCATTGTTAAGGGAAATCAAAAAAGATACAATGAAATGGAAAAATATTCCTTGTTTCTGGATAGGAAGAATAAATATAGTCATTTTGACTATATTACCCAAAGTGATATACAAATTTAATGTAATTCCCATCAAAATTTCAATGTCATTTTTTAAAGAAATGGAACAAAATATCATCAGGTTTATATGGAACTATAAAAATCCCTGAATAACCAGAGCAATCCTAAGGAAAAAGAATGAAGCTGGGGGCATTACAATTTCTGACTTCAAATTCTATTACAGAGCCATGAAAATCAAAACAGCATGGTATTGGCAGAAAAATAGACACTCAGACCAATGGAACAGAATAGAAAGCCCAGAAATAAAACCACATGTATATGGTCAAATAATTTTTATAAAGGGGCCAACAACACACAATGGAGAAAAGAAAACCTCTTCAACAAATGGTGCTGGGAAAACAGGAAAGCTGCATGCAAAAGAATGAAACTCGACTACAGTTTGTCCCTTTGTACTAAAATTAACTCAAAATGGATTAAAGACCTAAGTATAAGACCTGAAACAATAAATTACATAGAAGAAAACATAGGTACTAAACTCATGGACCTTGGTTACAAAGAGCACTTTATGAATTTAACTCCAAAGGCAAGGGAAATGAAGGCAAAGATAAATGAATGGGACTGCATCAGACTAAGAAGCTTTTGCACAGCAAAAGAAACTGACAGCAAAACAGACAGCCAACTAAATGGGAGATGATATTTTCAAACAACAGCATAGATTAGGGCCTAATATTTAAAATATGCAAAGAACTCATAAAACTTAACAACAAACAAGCAAACAATCCAATAAAAAAAATTGGAAGAGGACATGAACAGACATGAATAAAAAAATGGGAAGAGGACATGAACAGACATTTCCCAGGAAGAAATACAAATGACCAACAGATATATGAAAAGATGCTCATCTTCATTAGTTATTAGAGAAATGCAAATCAAAACTACAATGAGATACCACCTCACACCTGTTAGATTATCTATTATCAACAAGACAGGTAATAACAAGTGTTGGAGAGATTGGGGAGAGAAAGGAACCCTCATCCACTGTTGGTGGGAATGTAAAGTAGTACAAGCATTATGGAAGAAAGTATGGTGGTTCCTCAAAAAATTAAAATAGAACTACTATATGATCCAGCAATCCCTCTACTGGAAATATACCCCCATAACTAAAAAATAATGGTACGTAAAGACACATGCAGCCCCATGTTCATTGCAGCATTGTTCATGGTGGCCAAGACATGGAAACAACCAAAAAGCCCTTCAATAGAGGACTGGATAAAGAAGAAGTCGTACATAAATACCATGGAATACTACTCAGCCATAAGAAATGATGACATCAGATCATTTACAACATGGATGGACCTTGATAACATTATATTGAGTGAAATAAGTAAATCAGCAAAAACTAAGAACTATATGATTCCATACATAGGTGTAACATAAAAATGAGACTCAGGAACATGGACAAGAGTGTGCTGGTTATGGGGGGGGAGGTGGTGCAAGGAGAGGGAGGGGATGGTGGAGGGGAGGGGCATAAAGAAAACCAGATAGAAGGTGATGGAAGACTATATGACTTTGGGTGATGGGTATGCAAAATAATCAAATGTCAAAATAACCTGGAGATGTTTTCTCTGAGCATATGTACCCTGATTGATTAATGTCATCCCATTAAAAATGATAAAAAAATATTTAAAACTGTAATCTAAGAAAACTTTTGACATTTCTACTCATACACATATGCACACATGAATGTTTTATTTTTATGTCTGTATGCATACACATATATGAACCACGTGTGTGTGTATATATATAGTATATCACACACTTGTGTGCACACCACATGTCTTCTGAAGTTAGTTAGCATCATCATATTTCATGACAAACAGTATATTTCCAATAAGAATAAAGCAGATATGCCTACAATATCTTCTACTAATCAGCACTTTAATTTAAATATTAAAATATTTTTTTATTTATTCATTTGAGAGAGGAGAGAGAGGTGTAGAGAGAGAGAGAGAGAGTGAGTGAGAGAGAGAGGGTGGGGAAGGAGCAGGAAACATCAACTCCCATATGTGCCTTGACCAGGTAAGCCTGGGGTTTTGAACTGGCAACCTTAGCATTTCAGGTTGATCCCCCATTCATTGTGCTAACACAGGTCAGGGTTTAATTTAAATATTAATCAAAGTAATTGATCAAAAGAAATAGCTTAGTGGCTCAAAAATAGGTAAAGTGTGTAAAATATAAAACTCTCTTTATTGCAGCTGACATGAACATATATATATATATATATATATATATATATATATATATATATATATATATATATATATATATATCTGGAGAACTCTAAAAATTCAGTGATAAAACTAACTTAAAAGTCACCCCAGTACATTATTAGGATATATAACGAACATACAAAAACAAATCCAACCATTTAGGGAATGAGTTGAGGAAAAGCTTGAAACGCTTCTGAAGGACACAATAATAAATGGAATCACAGTCCCTGTTTTAGGTAGAGTAACTCAGCATTATAAAGATGTCAGTACTGTTCAAGTTATTTTCTGATCTTATACTCAGTAACTACCAAAAAGAAAAATAGGAGCAATTATTTTTCATAGAGACAAACTAATGAGCACTAAGGTTCATATAAAAAAAAGGAATTGTAAATACTGTACAGCAATGAAAAGAAAAACTATGATAAGAAATACTAGATGTTACTGTAAATTCTCTATAAGTCAGATAGTTTGATACTGGTGCATGGGTAGACAAATAGAATTGTACAGTAGAATAGAAAGTGAAGATATAGACCAAAATACATATGGAAATTTAGTACTGTATATGATCAAAGCAGATGAACTTTATAATTAACTGTACTCTAAAACTGAGGGGTCATTTACAAAAAGATAAAATTTCATAATAAAGTTTAATCCATTATTCCTCAAAAAGTATGAACTAAAAGACCATAAGGGATAACTTATAATGTTGCATACAAAATAATTTAGAACAAAATATCACAAAGGAAAGAGAATGATGTTGTTTATTGATAAATGTTATAGGAGGTCAAGAAGTAGACATGGCTGTGTAGCATTAAAGACACTATATAATGTATGCACAAAAATGCATCCATAAATTCAAGCATAGATAAAGAGAAGAAAAGATTCTTTCTTTCTACAGAATGCTGTGGAATAAATGCAGAAGAAATAATTGTGTTAAAAATTGCCATCATAGTTGTAATTTATTCAGATAGAGATCAGTTGAGGCTAAAACCAGTGAGTGAGAATTAGATGAGAAGCAGGATATTTACATGGTTTCAAGACAGCTCCACCCAAAGTGCTCATTAAATTACAGAAAGAGCCTGTCTAGGCGGTGGTGCAGTGGATAGAGCGTCAGACTGGGATGCAGAGGATCCAGGTTTGAGACCCCGAGGTCGCCAGCTTGAGCACGGGCTCATCTGGTTTGAGCAAAAGCTCACCAGCTTAGACCCAAGGTTGCTGGCTTGAGCAAGGGGTTACTCGGTCTGCTGAAGGCCCACGGTCAAGGCACATATGAGAAAGCAATCAATGAACAACTAAGGTGTCACAATAAAAAGCAGATGATTGATGCTTCTCATCTCTCTCTGTTCCTGTCTGTCTGTCCCTATCTATCCCTTTCTCTGACTCTCTCTCTGTGTCTGTAAAAAAAAAAAATACAGAAAGAATAATACACACTTCACCCAGGTGAGAAACCTGACAGACATCACCTTATCAAGTGGTCCAAGTTAACTTCACCAGTATAGAGAAAAACCAACATCATTTAATCCATGGTAGGTTGCATTTAGTAGGACAGCATCACTTCTGTGGTATTCTTGCTACAAATGCATATCCTTAATCCCATAAGAAGCACCAAACAAACACAAGTTGAGGGACATTATACAAAATAACTGGCCTCAATTCCTCCAAAAATAACATTGTTGTGAAAGACTAAAAAAAATCAAAAAGGCTGGGGAATGTTTAAGGTGACAGGTGAATAAAGAATATAAAAAATAAATGCAATGTGTGATTCTAAATTGGACGCTGAATTATTTCCCTAAAGAGCAGTATTGTGACAAATCGTGAAATCAGAATGTGGAATGCATATTAATCAGTAGCATTTCTTCAGTGTTGAATTGTATGATTTGTACAGTTTTCTGTGATTGTAAGAAAATATCTCTGCTTTTAGAAAAGAAACATAGACGTGTTTACAGGTAAAGGAGAGTGACGTGTTCATAGTCTCAAATGGTTCAGAAAAAAAGATGCATATTTGTGTGTATGTTGTGCACATATATAGAGACGGAGAAGAAGAAGAGAATGGTAAGGAAATGTGGCAAATATTAATAATTAGAGAATCTGGCTGAGGGTATGCAGGGTGTTTAGTAAAAGTCAGAATATCTAGTTAAACTGGAATTTTAAATAAACAAAAAATTATCTTTAAGATATGTCCCATATATTGCAATGACATTCTAAATAAATTGTTATCTACAACTCATGGTCAATTGAATGTCTCATATATGCATAAAGATATATGTTTACACATATATACATTATGTGTATATCTACATTTACACACATATCTGAATATATATATATGTATTTTGCTAATTTTGACAGCACCCCCTACTATTAATTTGGATGGTGGTTTGCCTTTGTAAATATAAAATACTAGCTGATGTGATAAACAATCTGTGTAATATTCTTAAATGTTACCTGGCATTTAAAATTATTTCAAAATAAGATATTATAATATTTATGTTTTAGAGGGTAAAGGGAGAAATGAGCAGGCAAAATGTTGATGTTTCCCCAGAACAACGTATATTTGCATATTTCTTTACAAAACAAATAACATATTAGTTAATAGTTACTATATCTTTTATACTGGGAGTAAAGCTAATTCATTTCTCTACAATATAATTTAGCAAGATCTCTATAGTATATTGCTAAAGGTAATCTTATCAATGTAATTAATCAGTTATCAAAGATAGTTCCATGAGTTGATATTCTTCACTCAGTTTTCTATCCAACGATATAATCTACAGTTATTAAACTGTCAATTAATAAATTAAATATTAAAGCTATCTTTTAATTTAAATGAAGTAAGTTTCTGAATCTGTAACCATAATAATAAAGAGATTTTTCCACCTGAATTCATTGGAGTTAGATTCATAAACTATATGTCAACAGAATAGAAATCAAGCAAAATTACCAAATAAAAACTTTTTAGAAGTATTTCTCACTTGCTAGTTAATGCTAAATAAAATGAAACACGAAGAATTTATTTGTATAATCTATCTTTAAGTAGAAATTAATATGGATATCTATTTTTTTAATTCTTTTACTTTTTTATTATTTAATTTTATACATGGACAGAGAGAGTCAGAGAGAGGGATAGATAGGGACAGACAGACAGGAACGGAGAAAGGTGAGAAGCATCAATCATTAGTTTTTCGTTGTCGTTGCGACACCTTAGTTGTTCATTGTTTGCTTTCTCACACGTGCTCTGACCGGGGGTCTTCAGCAGACCGAGCCACTCCCTGCTGGAGCCAGTGACCTTGGGTCCAAGCTGGAGAGCTTTTGCTCAAGCCAGATGGGCCCGCGCTCAAGCTGGCGAGCTCGGGGTCTCGAACCTGGGTCTTCCGCATCCCAGTCCGTCGCTCTATCCACTGCGCCACCATCTGGTCAGGCACTGGATATCTATTTTTAATAAAATTATGTTAAATAAATAATCATTTTGTTCTCAGATACTACCTACTGCTTCAACTCTTAAATTCTCATTTGTAATTCTGAAAGTTTGTCATTTGCCTGTGGTGAAAAAACCCAATCTGCTAATTACTACTATCAATTTGGATAGTGACTTTACCTTTGTAAATACGAAAATCAGCAAATGTGGCAAACAATGCATTTTGAATCTAAAAAAAACCCTACATTTCACATTTTTATTTGAATATGCCTTTATATCAAAATGTCTATATAAATTAACAAGCAGGTACAATTTTCCCAAATGTTTCTTCTTTTTATATATTTATACAAAAACATTCTCTCTTCCACAGGGTAATGTAGTAACTTTCTTCCAAAATATCTTCAAAGGTTTAAAATAAATCTATATATTTAACTTCCCTTTAAAAATGAAGTTACACTTCATGTTGAAAAATAAGAATCAATTGATTTTTAACTGAGGAAAATCAGACTCCACTAAAAAGAAATGTGTTTTAGAGTGACCCCTTGGCAGACATAGTCTAATGTTACTACTCCTCATAATTCCCTCCTCCAGTGTAATCCCTTCCCCTTGCATGTAACTGGGGGTCAACTGGAGGCTGCGCTCACCTTCTAAAAACTGCCTATGGTTCCTGTGACTTACTTCTAAGCAACAGAATATGACAGAGATGAGGGATGTGTTACCCCTCTCATGATTAAATTACATTCTCTAAGATGCCATCTTGCTAGCAAACTTGTTCTAGAGGCTCTCCTTGCTGGTGGGAGAAATACACCACCATGTGTTAAAGTCCACAAGGCAACAAATTGTGGGCAGCCTTTGGGAATGGGGTGTGACTACTAGGAGCAAGGGGCAGTTTCTAGGAGATGAGGGCAGCCTCCAGGTGACAGCCAGTAAGAAGTCCAGGCCTCCAGTTCTACAAACAAGAGAAAATTAGTTCTGTGTTACAGTCACTGTGAGAATGGAATTACTTCTTTTTTTTTTTTTTTGTATTTTTCCAAAGTCAGAAGCGGGGAAGCAGTCAGACAGACTCCTGCGTGCGCCCGACCAGGATCCACCAGGCATGCCCACCAGGGGGCGATACTCTGCCCATCTGAGGCGTTGCTCCGTTGCCCACGGAGCCATTCTAGCACCTGAGGCAGAGGCCATGGAGCCATCCTCAGTGCCCCCGCCAACTTTGCTTTAATGGAGCCTTGGCTGCAGGAGGGGAAGAGAGAGATAGAGAAGAAGCAGAAGGGGAAGGGTGGAGAAGCAGATGGGTGCTTCTCCTGTGTGCCCTGACTGGGAATTGAACCCAGGACTTCCATACGCAGGACGGATGCTCTACCACTGAGCCAACCGGCCAGGGTTGGAATTACTTCTTTACCATTCTAGGTGCCAGATGAGAGTGCAATACAGTCTATACCTTGAATTCTACTTTGTGAAATGCTGAGGGCAGGATACCCAGCTAAGCTGACTCAGGGAAACTGAGATAATAAATGCATGAGTCTTTAACTGCTAATTCTGTGCTAATAATGTGTTATATAGCAATAGACAATGAATACTGATAACTTTTTTTTTTATTTTCTATAAGGTAGCCCCACTTTTGAAATTAGTAAATGTCAATATGCCTGAAAAAGAAGATAAAGCAGATTTTTACTGAAAACACCTTGAAATTTAAAAATAAGTTCAATTAAAGAGATTGTTAATTAGGATTCTGTTAAAAGATTAGGCATAAATAAACTGAAAATGGACAGCTCATTCTAAAATATTTCCAAAGCAGGCTTACCCTCTTAATCATAATATTGGAAAAATTGTCAAATTAATTTTCAAACACTAAAGTGTTAGACAATCTCTGATATGGCTTGAGGCAGAAAGAACTCAAGTGAATAAAGTTTAGTATCCATGAACTGCAGATAGATCGATTGATAGATATCACTCAAAATATAATGTGTATGTGTCAACAAGATGTTTATTTATATCTCACAGTTTCCCAATAAAATAATGAAAAAACTTATCAGGAACATGACCTTAGTTTTTAAAATATTTTTTCAGCCTGATTCTATACAAAAATAAATAACAGTTTAATTCAACTTGTCTTGAAAAAAATTAGGACGGGAAAGAGAAGTTAAAATTTACAAAAGACTTTCTTGATGTATTTGGTATGACACCTCTGTACAAATAATTTCAAGTTCTACTTAGGAAAACGGGTTTTAACTGGGTTTGTTTATGAGATGGCAGACTTATCTGAAACAATCCTGTCCTCAAATATTCTATTCTACTATTCCCATAAAACAGCAAGCATCTAAGAAATTGAAATATTTTGGAAATTAGTAACTTGCAAAATAATGTCTATAAATATCACAACAAATTATCTAAATGATTTGAGATGTAAATTGCATACTCTCATTTGTTCTTTCATTTATTTATCACTTCATTTATTTAAAGTCAGACATTGAGTTCCTATGTATTCATTTGTCTGACATACATTTAGATGGTGTATTATTTCTCCTTTATTCAGCACTGAGGTTTGGCCACTGAAACTCGTTTTACCATTTTAAAACTTCCTCTGACTAGACCACTGAAGATCTTGTTTGCAGGTATACTTCATTAGCACAAGCCCGACTGCATTGTTTCACCTGCTGGGTTGCCTTCCCACTCATCCCGCTGGATTCTTGTCATTTAGTTCATTCTTCCCCTGCTCTTACCAACTGCTATCCAGTCTTGGTCATTTTAAAATTTCTAAATGTATTTTACTTTAAATTTCTAAATTCAATTTATTGGCATGACATTGGTTAGTAAAATTATATAGGTTTCAGGTGTACAGTTCTATGATGCATGGGTATTGGATTGTGTGCCCGTCACCCAAAGTCAACACTACTTCTGCCATCGTATATTTGACCTCCTTTATCCTTTACTATTTTCCCACCCCCCTTTTCTCTCTGTAACCACCATACTGTTGTCTGTGTCTATGGGTTTTTATTTGTATTTCTGGTTTGTTAGTTTGTTGATTTCAGTTTTACATCCCACATATGAGTGAAATCTTATGGTTTTTAACTTTTCCTGTTTGACTTATTTCACTTAGCATGATATTCTCTAGATCCATCCATGTTGTCACCAATGGCAACATTTCATCTTTTCTTATGGCTCAGTAGTATTCTGTTGTATTTATACAGCTGTCCCTCGCCATATTGTGGTTCACTTTTCGCAGTCTCACTGTATCGTGGATTTTTAAATTGTATATATCTAATTTTGTATAGCAGATTTTTCACTATATCACTGGATTTTGCGGTATATAGATATTTTTTATATATTATTTTAATTATTTTTGCAGTAAAATAAGCAAAATAAGTGTGGGAAAGGTTAATATCAGTGTGGGAAAGGTTTATAAGAGTGTGTGGAGGGTTTATAGAATCTTAGAAAATATATAAATAATAAAATAAATATAAGGTCACTGCTTCTCGGATTTTCACCTATTGCATAGGGTTCTGGAACCTAACCCCACGATAGATAAGGGACCACAGTATGTACCACATCTTCTTTATCCCTTTATCCAATCTTCTATTGAAGAACACTGTGGTTGTTACCATGTCTTGTTCATTGTGAATAATGGTATAATCAACATGGGGGTGCATATATATACTTTACTATTTTTTTTTGTATTTTTTTGAAGTGAGAAGCGAGGGGGCAGAGACAAACTCCCACATGCACCTGACTGGGATCCACCCAGCATGCCCACTAGGGGGCAATGCTCTGCCCATCTGGGCCATTGCTCCCTTAACACAGGTGCCATTCTAGCATCTGATGTGGAGATCATGGAGCCATCCTCAGCACCTGAGCCAACTTTGCTCTAATGGAGCCTTGGCTATAGGAGGGGAAGAGAGAGATAGAAAGGAGAGGGGGAAGGGTAGAGAAACAGATGGACACTTTAACTGTGTGCCCTGGCCGGGAATTGAACCTGGGACTTCCACACGCTGGGCCAATGCTCTACCACTGAACCAACTGGCCAGGGCCTATATACTTTACTTTTTAAAATAAAATGTTTTAATATTTATAATAAGGGATGTAATCAACTAGAGTTTATATACCCTATGGAAAGCAAATCCTTCCATCCTCGGATGGATTGTGTGAAACCATTTAATCAAACCAACAGGCAGTTTTTTATGGCTCAGAATTTCTTTCTAGTGTGTTCCCAAGCACCTTTTTCATGTACAAAGCCCTTGAGTGCTATCCATTAAATTTACACCCCAAGTTAAATCACGAACTTGTCAAACACAAAAGAAATGCCCCAGGAAGCCGAGCGGGGCCTTGCTGCTCCCACAGACCCTGGGGTGGTGCTGCTTGCCTCTGCAGGAGGGCAGAGGGTCAAAACAGCCACCAATCTTCCAATATTATGTTTTATTTTTATAAAATCTTCATTTTCTTTAGGCTTGAGCAAGTCAACTGCTGCTCTTAACCCCATTTCTAGACATTAAGTGCCCAAGTATGCATGTATATGTCCTTTCCCTGCTGGTTCAGGTAAGGAATAGCCACTTAAGAAATGCTCATTACCTCCTTATTGTAGGCAAGAGGCAGTACAGTGTCAGTGTCACCAGCACTGATTGTAACACAAGAAAAACTTCTTTCGGCTGCTGGGCTGTTCATACTTTCAAAGAACAAATTTTCTTTTGTACTTACCTTGCAAAAATGAGTCAAGGATGAGTAGTTAATCATCACCATTTTCATTATCCCTCTGTACATTTCCATACTTGCATCATGAATGATATTAAAAATGCACTTTGCTATCAGATTGGGTTTTTCATTCTCACTTCTTGTAAACCAGATACGTGTTTAAAGTTAGGACGATAGAGATCACATAAATGTGCTCCCAATATTTCCAGTAAAGCTGTTTTTGAAGCTAGAGGAGTCCTTCGATTTGGTATATTTAGATAACACACTAGCATTTAGTTCACACCACCTGTGCACACCAACTATCTGTGCACAGTAAAGCGGGTCTTAATGAGAAGTTATAGAAGTCAGTTCTGTATACAAAGATCAGAAACTTTTCTCATCGAGACAAATTTCTCCAAATCAATGTCTGTATTCTGTTCTCACGTCCTGTGCTATAGACACACAATTATTAGTAATTTTGCTTCTTGAAGCTTTTATAAAAACATATTCATTGCCAAAGGGAATTTTGAAACCAAAGACACGCTTGAGAAACATAAGTGTCTCCTTCTGCCCTGTTTTGTAAAGACTTTTCCCCCTTTATATCTTCCATTAATAGTTTGTATTATGGTATGCAAACATTAGTGTGGATCAGACTTTCTGAGTTAGCATACATTTTAAAGCCATTAGAAAAAGCACAGACTGAGGTTGCTCTTTTTATGAGAATGGAGATTGAAGGCAGCTGTTTCCAAAAGCACTAATGTACTTCAAACAATGATGTAATATCTAATGTACATAACCTTTTCAAGTCTGATAATATAGAAGACATTAAAATTTACTATGGAAATATGTCTCAATTTTATTTCCTGAAAAATACACCTAGGGAGGGAAGCATGTGACATTCTGTTTTTCCATTTGGTATCTAAATGTCATGACCCATAAATAAACCTACATACTACCCAGAGCTGAGAGAAATTGGACAGTTATCATCTCAGTCTAACAAAAAGTATGAAAAACTATTAAGAATCATTTAAGAGCAGAAATGGTGTTCCTTCAATCTAACCAAATTGAGGATAAACATTTTGCTTAAGGGCGGACTAACTGAACTGTTTTATTCTCAAAGAGTCATCTCTTCTATAAATATTAATTGGACATCTAATTATTTTCAAAGAAGTCTGTGGGAAACAATGTAGACTAAGCCATAGTCTGTCATCTTGAAGTTTTCCATATGGACAAGAAGACTATTTTAATCATGTCAATATAAGATGTATTAGTTTCCTCTTGCTGCAGTAAAATATTAGCACAAACTTAGTGGCTTAAAGCAACACGGATTTATTACCTTAAACTAAAGTTCTGGGATTCAGATGTATAAAATGGGTGGGTAGCTGTGTTCCTTCCAGAGAATCTAGGGGGAAAATCTATTTCCCTGCCATTTTTAGCTTCTAGATTTCTCTTGTGTTCTTGGCTCATGGCCCTTTTCTTCATCTTCCAGGTCAGCAGCATAACATCTCTCAATCGCTCTGTCCTTGCTTTTGTCATCACATCTCACTCTCTGACCATCCTGCCTCTCTCACATGACCTTTGTGATCTCGTTGGGCCCACCCAGAGAATCCGAGAGAGCCTCCCTGTCTCAAGATCCTGAGTCACACCTGGAAAGTCCCTTTTGCTATGTAAGGTGATTTATTCACAGTGGGTGGGGGAGGCCTATTCTAACTAGGTTGCGAGGGAAGATGGCTACAGTGCTAAAGCACGGATAGAAACCTAGTGTACAAATATGTCAAGATGTGAGGGGATTGGAACGGGATGAGAGGAGCTAGAGCAGAAAACATGGGACTCTGGAACATTTAGTGTTACTTGAATGGTTAGGAATTATTAGGGGCACATGAAAAGAGGTGGTTATACGGGAGGCATTGCTAACAGTGACCTGTTCTACTCAAATCAAGGATGCAAAAACATTTAGATTATATCTCTGACATAATATGTTTGTGAAGATTTTGAGCAGGAAAGTGAGTCCATCAGGTCCCTGCTTTGGGAATATAATCTTGGCAGTAATATAGAGTGATGTAATAGGTGCCCATCTGGGTGGGACATGGGGATGCCGGACAGTCTATCGGGGTTAAGGGGAGAAAATTTTAAATATTACTTTTTAATCCATGCTACATTAATTTTAATTTCAAATTGTGTTTGATGTGTAAGGTGTAAGAAGTTAAGAGTAGCATAACATGGATAACATTATAAATATATTCTCTATATACACTTATAGTGTATGTACATTTTTTTTTAACTTAAACTTCTAAGTGACTCAAACCACAACAGCAACAAAAGCAATAGTGATGCACTGTCCTGATGAGGGTAGAGATGACCAGTTCAGGGTACACTCAGAGTGAAGAGAAATGGAGTTCAGTCAGAAACTTCAACAGAAGAAATGCAGATATTAAGTATCTGATTATTGTTTATCATCTACCACTTCATAGAAGTATAAGTTACAGAATTTTGTGAATCACTGTATGTGATTTTAAAAAAACTATAGGAAATTGGGGTCCTGAGTTAATTTTAAAATTTAGACATAATTGATGGATTGTTTAACCTGAATTAAGGCACAGAACACAGCCAAAAAATATCAAGGGAGAAAAATTAATAAATCATGAGATAAAGATCTTCATGAATAAATGTGCTGTACATTCTCTTTAATCTGCTAACTATGGAGTTTTGATGAATAAAATGATAATTTAGCTCTGTGGCATTATGTCCTAAATTTCTTTAATCAAAATATGGAAGTAATTGAAAACTGGTAAGTCACAGGGCAAGGTATGCTTCTCATTAGTTTGACACTCAATCACGACTAACTGATATATGAGTTTACTTGTCTGTAAGATATGAATTATACAATTTCCCATCACGTACGGTTGTTTTTAGAAACCAGTAAATTAATAATTGTACATAACAATTAATAATCAGTATCAGCTATTTTAAAGAATACTCTTTAAAAATGGTTTTTTATTCTTTTTTTTTTTAACAGAGACAGAGAGTCAGAGAGAGGGATAGATAGGGACAGACAGACAGAAATGGAGAGAGATGAGAAGCATCAATCATCAGTTTTTTGTTTTTACACCTCAGTTGTTCATTGATTGCTTTCTCACATGTACCTTGACCACGGGCCTTCAGCAGACCAAACAACCCCTTGCTCAAGGCAGCGACCTTGGACTCAAGCTGGTGAGCTTTTGCTCGAGCCAGATGAGCCTGCGCTCAAGCTGGCAACCTCGGAGTCTCGAACCTGGTTCCTTCCACATCCCAGTTCGATACTCTAGCCATGAGCCACTGCCTGGTCAGGCTAAATATGTTTTAAGATAATTCACGCAAATACATAGTAATTACATGTAAATGTTTTTATTTCATTAATGAGGGGAAAAGCAAAATGTTGAAGCTGGTTTAAAAGAATTCGGTCCTGGCTAGTTGGCTCAGCAGTAGAGCGTTGGCCTGGCAGGTGGAAGTCCCAGGTTCAGTTCCGGGTCAGGGCACACAGGAGAAGCTACCATCTGCTTATCTACCTCTCTCTCTCCCTCTTCCTTCTCTCTCTCTCTCTCTCTCTCTTCCTGACCTGCAGCCATGGCTCGAATGAACAAGTTGTCCCTGGACTCTGAGGATGGCTCCATGGCCTTGCCTCAGGTGTTGTAATAGCTCAGTTGCTGAGCAATGGAGCAGCAGCTTTAGTGGGGCAGAGCATCAGCCCCAGACTGGGGTTGCCGGGTGGATCCTAGTCGGGACGCATGCAGGAATATATATATATATATATACACACACACACACACACACACACACACACACACACACACACACACACACACACGGACACGCACGCATATATAGAAACAAGGAATATTAGCCTGAGTTCAAGAGATAAATAGTACAAAACTGGTAGTGTCCTACAAGGCAATACAACTGTAGTTTTCGGGGCCTACCTTTGTACTAAACAGAAATCATTGGCAGCTCTATCATACAAAAATTTTACATTAACATGAAACTTCCTATAATCTGGACTCTAATACATAATAAATACAAATTAAAATAAAGACACATTTCCCTTTAGAATTAATAGTCATTGTGGCGACCCATTCAGCAGAGCTGTAGTATGGAAATAAAATGACATAAAAGCCATAATTTTGCCTTATTCACAAGTTTTAAATAATAATTTTTTGTTTGTTTGTAACAAGAAAATTGAGCTTTAGAAAGGGTGCAGTTTATCCTAGGTAAAAAAATATATATATATAAATGGAATGACCAGGTTTTAACATAGGTAGTTTGAACCTAAATAATTATTAATAACAGTTGCTATTATGTTTTAAATTTGAATAATATATTGTGAATTCACCTGAATGTTTGTTTGTGTTAGTTAATTTAATTCTCACAGTAAACATGTGGTACATACTGGTATTATCCCAATTTACTAATAGAGAACTGCTATTCACCTGCTATATGTATGAACTAGAATGGGAACAAGTTAAAGCCATTGGAAGTATATATTGCAGTCAGAGTTATTTGTCTTCATCCAGCTGTATTACTTGAGCAGAATATCCTGGTGCTTGGATGGAAACATTATACTGTTCAGAGAGCTAATTTAATTTTCTCTGTCCTTCAAATTACCATGATGAAGAGACTAAAGAGATTATATGGATTGTTTTTTGAGAGTGTTAATTTAGTGATTCATATTTCTCCCTTGATTTCCTTTCACTTTTGAATTTTGT
The DNA here is from genome assembly GCA_037038555.1 of Rhynchonycteris naso. NCBI lineage: Eukaryota > Metazoa > Chordata > Mammalia > Chiroptera > Emballonuridae > Rhynchonycteris > Rhynchonycteris naso. The sequence goes on from CM073001.1 coordinate 24,317,992, forward strand.
TTATTGATTCATAGCATACCAATTTGATTCATGTCTAAGCCATTGAAATCATCTCAGGGTCGCCGCCTTCCACCTATTTAATTACATATAGTTATTGACCACCTCTTAGAGTTCTACTTCAAAGTAATAAAAGCTTGAGATGAATAGTAGTATTTCTCTAACTCAGCCTAATCCCATCTATTTCTCTCCAAGCCATCCTCTACATCAGTTATCTCTAATCTCAACTAAAGCTAAGATAGGGCTGTTGCTGATACTGGTAGGGTTAATATTCTTTTTAATATTAAGTTTGATGTATTTGGGAGAAATTGAAGAGTCAAAGGTAGATGTATGCACCATACAAATACATATAAATTTGTAATTTATGTACCTGCTTTATTGTAATGAAATACTATGCACATTATAAAATAACATCACAGTTGAACTTATAGATATGAAGTAAAAAATAATCAACTTCAGTTGATTACCTTGCAACCCTTACCCCCTCACCCCCCATTGCCATTGAGTGTGCACATTTCACTTAGGCAATCATAGCTCTAAACTGCTGGCAATGTTATATTTCTGAAAGAGCTGACGGTCCCACTTTCCTTGACATCTTCAAACACACCACCAGAATCAAAACCTCCTGCCCCTAATTCTGCCTTACTTTATATAACATGGTTCTCTCTGTTTGGAAAGGCCTTCTCTTGCCCATCCTCCTGTTCTAACAATCTCTGTCCTCCTCCAATGTCTATATTAAGTACTGCCTTTGTATGACAGTATGACAGTTGACACTGTGTTGTCACTATCAAAGTCTTTTTTTTTTTTACAGGGACAGAGAGAGAGTCAGAGAGAGGGACAGATAGGGACAGACAGACAGGAACAAAGAGAGATGAGAAGCATCAATCATCAGTTTTTTGTTGCAACACCTTAGTTGTTCATTGATTGCTTTCTCATATGTGTCTTGACTGCGGGCCTTCAGCAGACTGAGTAACCCCTTGCTCAAGCCAGCCACCTTGGGTTCAAGCTGGCGAGCTTTTGCTCAAGCCAGATGAGCCCATACTCAAGCTGGCAACCTCGGGGTCTCAAACCTGGGTCCTCCGCATCCCAGTCCGACGCTCTATCCACTGCGCCACCGCCTGGTCAGGCCTCAAAGTCTTTATCTCTCCAAGAGACCCTCCAAGAAGGCAGACTGTGACTAAATCTCCTTTGTTTGTAGTACTTTGCAAACAGTGGATGCTCAGTAGTGAGATGTCAAATCAATATCTTGTTTGAGAGCAAAAGAGTTTGACAACAAAAAAATAATTACAAAAGAGGCTTGAATTAGTTCCCACTTGGACAAGTATTTTTATATTCACTTTGGGTTAAGTCCTAGAAATCACCTTTTATGTGTTTATGATGATCCTGATTGGTTTGTCAACTTTTGCTCAGTTGGGATGGTGACTTGCAAAGAGATTCACGCTATTGTTAGCAGGTGAGTTTCTGTAAATGGGTCAAGGTATTACTGAAGGAAAAGTCTACACAACTCTCAATTATTTTCTTATAGCTTCATACGGAACCTAAACTCCCGCTCTCTATTGCTGTGTTTGAAAATACTGTTTGAAGCAGTTTAGTAATTTTTAAAGAGCTTCCTTCTATCTCCACTTACATAAAATAGCAGCCACAACCTCTTTGCTTTTTCTAGTGGTTTGAAGCTTTAACTTAGGCATTCTAATACACTGTCATGTTTTCTTATCATGATAAATATTTAATGTTAATGGAAAAGAGGCCTATATTTTGAACATAAATGTGGGGGAAATCTTTAAAAAATAGAGCAAGGAGAAGTTACAGTTTCTAAAGGTAATTTATTTCTCAAAATGCTTGCCTGCTGTCAATGAATTTGCTTTAAAAAACCTTTATGATACAAAATTACTAATGAATGTGTGTTTAACACAGGGAAGTAAGAATGGAGTAAGCATATGCTTTTGAGGAGTTCCTTTTCAGGTCTAGAGGATAATGGTTTTCAGTTCCATTTGTGTCAGGAGCTGATTTGCTACTTTAAGAGTTCATATGGCCCTGGCCTGTTGGCTCAGTAGTAGAGCGTCAGCCTGGCATGTGGATGTCTTGGGTTCAGTTCCCAGTCAGGTCACACAGGAGAAGTGCCCATCTGCTTCTCCTCTCCTTCTCTCACCTCTCTCTCTCTTTCTCTCTCTCTCTCTCTCTCTCTCTCCCTCTCTCTCTCTCTCCTCCTTCCCTCCTTCAGCCATGGGTCGATGGAGTGAGTTGGCCCTGGGTTCTGAGGATGGATCCATGGCCTTTGCCTCTGGTGCTAAGAAGAGCTCAGTTGCTGAGCAACAGATCAACACCCCAAGTGGGCAGAGCATTGTCACCTGGATTTGCCAAGTGGATCCAAGTTGGGGTGCATGCAGGAATCTATCTCTACCTCCCCTCCTCTCACTGAATTAAAAAAGAAAAAAAAGAGTTCACATGTCAGATTGACCTAGTTTAAGTAGGAGTGTTTGTGACCATAGGGGACATGACTCATCCATTAGACAGTTATTGAAATACAATGGTATGTAAGGACTCTTATGATATCAAGCCAAACTTTCCCCTCACAACAGTTTCCCAAAATAATGGGTACACAACTCTTCAAAGGATTTAACCTCATGGTTCTTATGTAACTGAAAAATGATGAGGAAATCCAGCCATCACCTGGTTTCCATAATAGAAGGCATCATTAGACCTTATTCAAGATAAAAGGGCAAAGTAAACTGGAAATTTTATATACTATAGATTTACTCATTTTGGAAGAAACAAAGAAAAAGTAGTCATCTTGAAGTAGAAGTTTGAACTGGCTAACAGTAAGATGTTGTGTCATAATCCAAGGGAAAAATGATCTCTGAGATCATCCATCCTGTATTACAATTGCCTGCATCGAGAAGGTAATGAGCATTTCTTCAGTGCCTGTGTCTTTCTTAAATCACCAAGGAGAGGATATATATACATGTGAACTTGTAAACTTCATGACTAGAAAAGGAGTCACATTCTGCTTGAGGGTACTGATACTGAAATAAATTAGAATAATTAAATGTTTGATATTAGGCAGCTCTGATGGCCTTTCTTCATCCTTCATCCTCACGCAGATCTGAGCATCGTAGGTCAGTGTCAGCTTAAGCACTGCGAACTAAATGGCCACCTGTTTTCTGCCTCTACTCCTGGGGATCAGGAGCTGTTTCATGAACTTCATGGCGCACTTGTTTTTGGTTCTGACAAATTTATAGTGTGCCTTGGGATATGAATTTAATTGACTGTCATTTCAGGCTTTGTCATCAGAAAGGTCACTGGAGAAAAATACATAGGGAAATTCTGAAGTATGAAATTGTCAGTTAATCTGAGCTTTTCATTTAACTGAGGTTTTATTTTTAGGTCCAATTTCACTACACTATGCCAAAGGCCATTGTAAAACTTGATAGAGAAATAATTTCTTTTAAAATGACATAACATTTCAATGTAATTGTAATTATATTAAAAATAATGGTAATAATTGGGTATATTTTGAACGAAGTCTGAGCACTTTTGCTTTACTCCTTAGCAAAAGTGGAATTGTGGTGAAGCTACTGAACTTGAATGACATTTGGCATTATGTACTAACCACTTACTATGCATTGGATGCTAAATTCACTGCCCTTGCTGGTGTGAAAAAATATTTTAATATGCACACTTTAAAGTTTACTTACATTTCAGATTATAGGAAAGAGAGATATTTAATGAGAAATGTATTTTTGGACTCCCTATTTATTTGTATTTATATATGCTATTTCTATTTAGTCTACAGGTGGCATTTTCCTTTATAATCATTTCCTAAAATTTATGCAAAATTGTCTATATTTATTCTTCCTCTTCCTATTTTTTTGTAACTGGTTTGCTTCATTCTTCAATAATTCTTTTCATGGGAAACTAATAGGAATAATTTTAATATTAATATGCTCTTTTCAAAGAAAAGTCAGTGTAACAGCTTCAACTTATATCCATGGGTTCACATGTTCTTTTTTCTTTTTTTTGTACTTTTTTCCAAAGTTAGAAGCAAGAGGCAGCCAGATAGACTTCTGCATGTGCCCAACTGGGATCCACCTGGCATGCCCACCAGGGGGCGATGCTCTGCCCATCTGGGGTGTTACTCCATTGAGGGCAGAAACATTCTAGCACCTGAAGCTGGGGCCCTGGAGCCATCCTCAGCGCCTGGGCCAACTTTTGCTCCAATGGAGACTTGGCTGCAGGAGAGGAAGAGAGAAATAGAGAGGAAGGAGAGGGGGAAGGGTGGAGAAGCAGATGGGCGCTTCCTTTTTATGCCCTGACCAGGAATAGAATCTGGGACTTCCACACACCGGGCTGACGTTCTATCGCTAAGCCAACCAGCCAGGGCCCACATGTTCATTGTTTTTATTTTTCAACAAATATTGAGTGCCTTTTGCATATGTATAATTTACTGGGTGCAAGGAAAAATTAAAATGAGGTGTGTGGCACGTATGAGCTTTTAAAGAACACCCCAGGAATGTAGACACACTCTAGGATTTGATCACAATTTGAATAACGAGAACAAAACAAGAGATAAAGAGTATTTTCCTTAAAAATAAAAGACAAGCGAGGGTACTAGAAAAGACTTTTTTTTGTGGACTAATGGAAAAGATTCACAAAGGACAGGAAACTGACATGAGTTAAAGAACAAGAGTTTGGATGAGTCAGAAGCCAGTGGAAGGAATTAAGGAAATGGGATCAGCAAGAGCCAAGGCAGAATCAGGAATAACGTGGGCAACAGATAAGTGGGAGCAAAGGGAAGGATTTGTGTGGGAAGGAGGAGTTATTCAAACAGAAAAGGAGATTGGAGCTGAGGTTTCAAGGCTTTGATGTTTAGCTCTTTCACTCAGATGGAAAGCCTAAAGGATGGGGGTGCAAGACACTTAAATTTTCTACTGTAACAAACCCAACTAAACCCTTGGTGCTTTTGTAGCAGATAATGGGCACTTGAAAAATTTTGAGGGATCACATTGTATTTCCTTATATAGATTATTCAACACTAAAGCTAATGGGAGGTGAAGAAGCCTCGTATCATGCTCAGTTACACTTTCGTATCATTGTTTTAATCATTTTTAAAGAGCTGCTAATTACTGCCTCAATCACAGATTTGAGAAAGCAGGAACGGGTTCTGCTACACTAACTGTTCTTTCTTTACTTTTATGTTCTCATTTTATACCAATTACATTAGAAAAACTTAATTTTAATTGTAAAAAGGAATCATGTGGCATTTCTCATATCTAAAAAGGAAACTCAAACATTATTCTGTCATGCTTTCTTTTCCTTTTATTTATCTTCTAAAAATTAAACATAATGCTTGATTTGAAATACAGCGAAGTTGATGTTGATGTTTTGTTTTGCTATTGAGTGGTATCAGATATCTGGTTTGTAAATATTTCTTCCCATTTTGTAGGTTACCTTTCCACTCCCTTGATTGTTTCCTTTGCTGTACAGATGCTTTCTAGTTTGATGTAGTCCGGCTCATGTAATTTCAGTTCTTAGGTTTCATCTATTAATCTTTTTTTTAAATTAATTAATTCATTCATTCATTTTAGAGAGGAGACACAGAGAGAGAGAGAGAGAAAGAGAGAAAGGGGGGAGGAGCTGGAAGCATCAACTCCCATATGTGCCTTGAGCAGACCAGTGCAGGGTTTTGAACTGGCAACCTCAGTGTTCCCAGGTCGATGCTTTATCCACTGTGCCACCACAGGTCAGGCCTATTAATCTTTAATCCATTTGAGTTGATTTTTGTTAAGTTCCATTTTTTTGTGTGTGGATATTAGTTTTCCCCAATGTAATTTATTGAAGTGAATAGCCTATCCCAATAGTGTGATCCTGGCACCCTTGTCAAAGATGAGTTATTTGTATGTGTGTGGTTATTTCTGGGCTCTTTATTCTGTTCCACTGGTCTGTCTGTCTTTGTGCCAGTAACATATTATTTTGATTACCATAGCTTTGTAATATGTTTTGAAATCAGAAATGTGAGGCCTTCAGTTTTGCTCTTTCTCAAGAATTTTTTGGGTATTTGAGTTCCTTGGTGCTTCCATGTGAATTTTAGATTTTTTCCCTACTTCTGTAAAAAATTCCCTTGGAACTTTAGTAGGGATTGCATTGAATCTGTAGATTGCTTTGGCAATATGAACATTTTCATAATATTAAGTCTTCCAATTCACGAACATGGGATGTCTTTTTGTCTATATATGACTTTAATTTCTTTCAGCAATGTTTTATAGTTTCCAGTGTATATAAGTCTTTCTCCACCCTGATTAACTTCATTCTTAAGTATTCCTATGTATGTATGCATTCATGTATGTATGTATGTATTTAATTCAGTGAGAGGAGGGGAGGCAGAGAGTCAGATTCCCACATATGCCCCGACTGGGATCCACCTGGCAAGCCTATCTGGGGCACTGTTTGTTACTCAGCAACTAGAACCCTTCTTAGCACCTGAGACTAGACCATGGAGCCATCCTCCACACCTGGGGCCAACTCACTCCAATCGAGCCATGACTGCAGGAGGGAGGGAGGGAGAGAGAGAGAGAGAGAGAGAGAGAGAGAGAGAGGGAGAGAGAAGTGAGAGGGGGAAGGGTGGAGAAGCAGATGGGTGCTTCTTCTGTGTGCTCTCAGTGGGAATTGAAGCTGGCACATCCACATGCTGGGCTGGTGCTCTACCACTGAGCTGACCTGCCAGGGCTGTATTCCTAAGTATTTAAGATAGCATCGTTTTGATGCTGTTTTAAATGGGATTGTATTCTTAACTTTCTTTTCAGATTGGTCATTGTTAGTGTATAGAAACACAATTGATTTTATACACTAACAATGTATAAAGTTCTATAGACATATTTTTAAAATGTTTTGAGGCATAGAATCAAGAGAAGAAAATCAGGAATTTGCAAAGTTCGGGTGGCGGTGGGTAGGAGGAGATGAGCTATGGTAGAAATCAGTGGCAATATAGGAATGTCACAGGGCAATTAACTGCAGTGTCACAGATAATCAGATTCAGACCTTCCACATTGAGTTCATCCATCTTGTCTGGGCACCTGCCACCTACCACATGACAGGTGCTGTGATGTGCACGGTAAGCACAGTGGTGAAGGCCCGAGGATAGGAGGCAAGACTGAGTCTCTAAACCTTTTAAGGACTGAGAGAATTTTAGTACAGCTGAAAAACTTAAGTGTTCGGTCATGCTGGGTCAAGGCAAGAAAGAGAGGTTGACACTGCCACACATACCGAAGAGATTTTAGTTAAATTAAGGAAGCATGCCCCTCCCTGTAGTAGTGATAAGGCAGGACTGGTGACACTGACAAAAGCTGTTTCAGCAGAATTTATTTTGGAGGAGGAATTATTTTGGAAAAGCTGTATTACAGGAATGTGGCAGGTAAATGAAAGGGGAAGAGGAATAAGTGGAGAACTGAGCCCAAACCAGATGAGGCCTTGAGTGCCTGCAGCGTAATGACAGCAGAATCCACTCTCATAGAGTGCGTTCTAAATATAATTGTATTTTTAAAACTCACACCAAACTTTTATGAATTCTGGAGTTGGAACTGCTTTCTTGTACAGTGTCTGATTCTACAGTTCTGCATGAACACACTGTAATGGACTCTGCTAGCTTTGCGCCTCTGCTTGGCTGATGCCACACTGCTCGCTGCTCAGCATGTTGTGGAGGGGGGACTCATGTCAGGGAACTGGGCCTCAGAGGACAGGAAGGAAGTGGATGAAAATGAGCTGGGACATGAGGTTTAGGGGGAAGCAAGGTGTTTTTCATTTGGGCACTGCTTAAGAATATCTAAATGGTGAACAAATGCAGTCCATTTGGATATAGATGGAAGAAGGCTCTGTTGGTGGAGCAAAGTTGGCTGAGAAGTTGCAAAAGATAGGAGTGGGAGAAGAAATGGGAAAGATAACATTAGTCACCAAAGCAGCACACTTTCATAAGGAAGTTCAGTGAAAAACACGAGGTGTCCACCCAGGGTGTAGTGTGTTCAGGGTGAACCAGCATAATGCGGCAAGATACAGCATCCAGTGGTTTGCCATGTACGTGCTCCTCCTTAGCTTACGTAGGCCTAGTTTGTGTAAACTGAAACATGTGCATGTGTATTCACTTATTTTTAGTGATGAGTATTGTTTTGAGGAATTAGAGAAATCTGTTGAACTAGAAGGGTGGAGTGTTTACTTAGAAAATATAAAATAATAGCTAGTAATTTATTTATTTATTTATTTTTTATTAATTCTAATGGGGTGACACCAATAAATCAGGGTACATATGTACAATGAAAACATCTCCAGGTTATCTTATCATTCAATTGTGTTGCATACCCATCACCAAAAGTCAAATTGTCCTCTGTCACCTTCTATCTGGTTTTCCCTGTGTCCCTCCCCTCCTCCCTATCCCACCCTCTCCTCCCTCCCCCCACCCCATAACCACCACACTCTTGTCCATGTCTCATATTCTCACTTTTATGTCCCACCTATGTATGAAATCATGCTGTTCTCAGTTTTTCTTTTTTTCTGACTTACTTATTTCACTCCGTATAATGTTATCAAGGTACATCCATTTTGTTATAAATGATCCGATGTCATCGTTTCTTATGGCTGAGTAGTATTCCATAGTATATATGTACCATAGCTTTTTAATCCACTCGTCTTCTGACGGACACTTGGGCTGTTTCCAGATCTTCGCTATTGTGAACAATGCTGCCACGAACATGGGGGCGCATTTATAAAGAACTTATAAAACTCAACACCAGGAAGACAAACAACCCAATCAAAAAATGGGCAAAAGAAATGAATAGAAATTTCTACAAAGAGGACATACAGATGGCCAATAGGCATATGAAAAAATGCTCAACATCACTAATCATTAGAGAAATGCAAATTAAAACCACAGTGAGATATCACCTCACACCAGTCAGAATGGCGCTCATCAGCAAAACAACACAGAATAAGTGCTGGCGAGGATGTGGAGAAAAGGGAACCCTTCTGCACTGCTGGTGGGAATGCAGACTGGTGCAGCCACTGTGGAAAACAGTTTGGAGATTCCTCAGAAAATTAAAAATCGAACTGCCTTTTGACCCAGCTATTCCACTTATAGGAATATACCCTAAGAACACCATAGCACTGTTCGAAAAGAAATAGCTAGTAATTTTTAATGCTCCCATGTACCAGATACTATGCCAAGTACTTTATAAGCATCGGTTTTATTTTTCAACACAAAGCTATGGTTTAGTGACTACCAATATTTGCAAGGGTCATGTAGCCAGAATATAGACCAGGATTGATTGTAAATATCCCTGCTCTGATGCATGGTGACCTACTATTCTATTGCTTGTCATGCTTAAAGTACAGCTGAATATGCAGAAACTGTTCCTAGAACCAGTTTTATCACTGTGTATCTCAGACCAAGGCGCAGCTAGATTGGACCACAATGGTTCACAACCAGTTTAGAATACAAGAAAGGTTTGATCACACATTATCAAAACTCAGTAACCAAGCTGCAGCATTAGTCGAAGGGATGCTTTATAAACAACTGATAAAGATCAGTTTGAAAAGTGAATTTTTCATGGTAACTGATACACATAAAATAATAAAGTGATACCTGCCGCAAAAATATCTACTGAAGTTCATGAAGAAGATTGTTTGAAGGGGGCTGTGCAGAGATTCACAGATGTATCAGTGAGGTCACGGACTCAGGACTCTGAGCCCTGAGGCTGTCTCGGCAGGAGTTTTTCTCCATCTTCTCTTCTGCCTCCTTCTGGTCCATTCCTCTGATGCTCCTGGATCTCTTCTTTGGCCATTGTGAGGCCATGTATTCTGGAGTTGGATTCCATTGTCTTCCCCACCCTGTCCATTGAAGGCTCTACAAACTATACTCCCCTTGCATAAATATGCCTGCATCTCAGATGTGATTTCAGTTCAACCTCTAGCTTGGAAGCCGACTATGTATGATTATTTAAGTGCATAACATTACTAAGAAAGACAAGCCTACACTTTTCGTTCTCATTTTCTAATTGAGAAAACTGAACCTGGGTGTGATTTTTTCCAAAGTCCAACCCAGAATAGCTAGTGTTGATGGGCTTAAATTTTTGCTTCCTAATGCCGAGTATCATAGCCTTCTATAGGATAATAATAGCTGGATTTAAAATGCTCCCAAGGCAGTTTGGTAGCACAATATAAATTGCTTTGTGGTTCTCACTCATTCAGATCATAATTCTTAGTTTTGATAGGTAAAGATGCTGAGCTGTGAAGACTGATGAAAACAATGTGTGAGTATATGCAAAGGCGCAGATGGCTGCTGAAAATTATAAAATCAAAGTGCCAGGGGTTATGAAGAATCATATCCTGAGTGTACATGTTCCGGCTGTTCTCAAAACGACAGAAATTTATGATGAATATATGAAGACCTTGATGTTATTTTTTAACTATCATATTATTATCAAATGCTCAGACTGTCTGATTTATCATCATAAAAGCTCAATAGACTGCAGTGTTAGAGAATACATATAGAAAAATATTACTAATGCAAAACCACTATGACACAATGAAAAATCATTAATATAATAGCAGATTTCTTTAAGGATGTAAAATAGCCTATTAGAAGCATTTGACTAGCTTTTTGTTGCTCTGTTTTCTATTTTTACTTTACTTTCACTACAGTTTCAAAGGGAAGAAACTACTATTCCCACCTACCTCAGAGGCTAGACAGGAAAATGAGTGACAGATAATTTTTTCTTCCTCATGCAACATACCACTATTATGTGACTTCTGTTGTTTAAGTGGTTAAAAGTTTTTCTCTAAACTATTTCAGAATGATCGTGCAATGCAAAAAATATTAATTCAAAGGAAACTACAAAGCCTATAAACCTCCTCGTTGATCCCTATTTCTTTTTAAAAAATCAAATGCTTTTTTCTTCTTTTTAGTTATACTCTTAGTCACATAACTGCAAAGGTTCATAGGAAAACATTTCTTTTTTTTTGAAGATGAATTAATTGTATTACTACTTGCCGTCCATTAGATGCAGCTATATAGATAACAAGTTTTGATTCTAAGGCTTCATTTTAAATATGCAGCATTGGATAAGTACTTATTAAAACAAGTTTAAGGTAAGAGGGTCCCTATTAATGTATTCCCAAAACTGGGAGGGCAAAGGTACCAGTTCAGTGATTAATATGTAAACCCTAAGGAAGTTAGTTAACTCTGTGAGATTCAATTTTCTCTGCAAGAATAGCATAATAGTTCTTTTCATAGGGCCAAGAATTTTAATAATCTTTGTGACCTTGTATTAGGCAGAGTTCTCAGATGCAATTCCAAAGCGCAGTCCATAAAGGAATAAATGACTAAATTAGACTTCAAAACTAAAATATTTTGTACTTCAAAAGACTTCTGTAAGGAGTAAAAAGACAAACAACAGACTTGGATTAAAATATTTGTAAATAATACATCTGGGAAATGATTTTTTATCAAAATACCTAAAGAACTCTTACAACTCAACAATCAAAAAAGCAAACTACTCAGTTTAAAAATTGGGGGGAAGGGTGTTGGGGAGTGATTGTTAATGGATACAAGCTTTCTTTTGAGATGATGAAATGGTTTAGAATTGGGTTACTATGATGATTGCACAACTCTATAAATACACTCAAAACCATTGAGTTATACAATTTTAATGGATGAACCATAGCTTATGTAAATAACATTTCTATAAATTGTCAAAATGGGGCAAAATATATGAGCAGACATTGCACCAAAGACAATATATGAATGGTTTATAGATACATGAAAAGATGTTCAACATCAATAGCCATTAGGAAATTGAAAGTTAAAACCATAATGGAATAATGCTTTATCCTCCCTAGAATGGATATAAGCAAAAAAGATAATACATGCATTGGCAAGCATGTGGAGAAAAATGGAAATCCCAAACATTACTGATGAAAATTTAAAATAATATAGCTACTTTGGAAAATAGTTTGGCAGCTTTTTTTAGAAAGTTAAATATAACCATATCATACAACCCAGCAATTTCATCCTAGGTATATACCTAACAGAAATGAAAACATGTGTTCCCTAAAGAGTTGTATGTGACTATTCATAGCAGTATTATTCATAATAGACAAAAAGTGGGAACATGCACTATTTCTGTGGGCTGATGAATGGATAAGGAGAATGAGGTATATCCAAATAAAGGGTTATTACTTAGTCATAATACATTGATACATACTAAAACAGAAAAGAAGCTCAAAACACTGTGCTAACTTGTTTAAAAAGGATAATTGTGCAATTCCATTTATATGGAATGTCTAGTCAAGGCAAATCTATTTAGACACAAAGATTAATGGCCGCTGGAGGGAGGGGTGGAAACAGGAATTGAACGCTGGTGTGAATGAGGACTCTTTCTGGGGCGATGGAAATGTTCTAGACCTGCATTGTGGCAATGGTTACACAACTCTGTTAATTGAAAAGACATAATTGAATTGTACACTCAAAATGGGTTATGTTTAATGACATGTAAGTGATACTTTAATAAAGATGTTTAAAGGAACTAAACAAAGAAAAGTAAAGATAAACTGGAAGAGTTATTTGGAGCATTAATGAGTAGTAAGAAAATTGTTGATTTTCTTTCTCCATACATTCACATCAGACTGCTACATATATGTGTGTATGTATGTATGCATGTGCACTATACATAATATATACATACATGTTATATTTGAGTTTATTTGTGATTAGTCTGTTAACATGTGATTACTCTTACATTTCTACAAGAATACTGCTGGTTAAATAATGGAAAAGGTTCTTAAGAATAATTATAAATGAGTAGGTTCTTTTTAAGGTAATGAAATCAGGAGATCTCATAGAATAGTATAGACCACTTACCATCTTTGCCATATGTATGACTTAGTGAAGGGTCACTGTTAGTAGAACGATCAATTAAACGACCTCCTGGGGTTCCGTTCAGGGTTACAAGTTAAGTAATTACTATGATTAAGAGAAGATATTTGTTTATTGGAATGATGATAATTGTTCATTTTTCTTTTATTGTTCATTACTAATGGTAAGAGGGGTAGGACATTTGAAAGGTATTATTGTATTCAAAACTAAGATTCTTTGTTCTTGAATTATATTTTATTTATGAAATGAATTCCTGCAAGAACAATAGGTAAGAGTTAACCTATATGAAAAAATATAATGTTGGTGATTTTCTGAGACCTAAGAGACAGTATAACTCTTTAGAAACCTTTGAAAGTCATTCAAAAGGTGGGAGAGAGGATCTGATGATGAAGTCCCCGTCATGAGTCATCCAGAGAACTCACAGTTGGGAGGTGGTGCGCACTGTATTTCTGTGGAGGAGGCCAGTTGAATGCTTCTCACAAACCACCTATTTCCTTGGCAAACGTCCCTCTTCCTCTGCCTACCTAATTTTCAAGAAGCAAACTAATACTTCCTAACAGGAACATTTCATTATTCCCCTTGGGAGAAGATTCCCATTGTTTCCTGGTTAAACAGAATGGCAATCCAGGATACACGTAGGGCTTCATGGTCCATTGAATCACTTCCAAGGCTGAGTGTTCCCGATGGTACAATTGGTGCGTCTGCATATTTGTGCTTCTTCTGCCATCATTTTCTTGTGCTGATGAACTTGTCTGTCAAGTGCATGTGGGTTGGTGACTACCTATTCTCAAAAATTCACATTCTGAAAAACAAAAATGATACAGAAATGTACCTAACTCTGTAGTGAAAATGTACTTCCTCAAAATGGGTAGACATTTATTTTATATTTGCCAGAATTCTGTGAGAGTAGAAGAACATTTCCTGTGCCGAAATTATTTGCTATGCAATTTTCTGGCAAAGTATGCACATGCCGTATATACTATGAGTAGAAATTGCAGATTCAGCTAAATTGTAGGATAACATAACAGAGCCCATCAGTCACTGTGCCTTAATTGCTGAAGGTAACAGTCACCTAAGGCAGGAATAAATTATGTCCAGTTGTTAAGGACAATTATGTGCCTTATCAGTGGTCAGCAACTAGACACTGGAATATATGGACCATTAATCCGTGTGAGCAGCTGTCCTAATGTCCCTTTCTGAGAGAAACTGAGAGACCTTTTAGTGTCCCTTGTCAATCATCAGCAAATTAAAAACAACTTAATTGGCATCTTCTGTATCACAGGTCATTTTTTAAAAGAAGAATATTAGCAGATGATAAATCTACGTTACTATAAAAACCAATCAAGGTTTCTGAGCTTTTACGCTCCATACTTCCTTGTATTCTGTAACTGAAGCATTTCAGAGAGAAAGAGGCTCAAAACTAGGGGATTCTATAAATCATAATGAACTTTAATTCTTTTTTTTAGCACTTTTTTATTATTCATTTTAGAGAGGACACACAGAGAGAGAGAGAGAGAGAGAGAGAGAGAGAGAAAAGGGGGAGGAGCTGGAAGCATCAACTCCCATATGTGCCTTGACCAGACCGGTGCAGGGTTTGAACTGGTGACCTCAGTGTTCCCAGGTCGACACTTTATCCACTGCGCCACCACAGGTCAGGCCTTTTTAGCACTTTTTTATAAAATTTATTGAGGTGACATTGGTTCATAAAATTAGATAGGTTTTAGATATACAATTCTAAAGTAAATCATCTGTATATTGTGTTGTGTTCACCACCCCAAGTCAAGTCTCCTTCCATCACCATTTATCCTTCCTTTACCCCCTTCTACCTTCCCACACCTCCTTTTTCCCTCTGGTAATCACCATACTGTTTCTTTTCTGTGTTAATGAGGTTTTATTTATTGCTTAATTCTTTTCCCTTTTCAACCAGGCCCCCTGCCCCTTTTTGTCTGACAGCTGTTAAGTCTGTATGCTAAGTGAAATAAGCCACTCAGAGAAAGACAAGTACTATATGACTTGACTTATGTGTAGAATTGGATGAACAAAATAAACTAACAACAATAACAAAAAGAAACAGACTCATAGATGCAGTGAACTTTAATTCTTGATTTTACTATATTTTATTGCTTACTTTTATTCCATCCTTGATGGCGAGAGGATATGAAACTGTTCAAATATATAACTAAACAAATACCTTATTTTAAAAACAATGAACAATGAAAAAATATAAGAATAAAACAAGATTGAAACTAGGGAGCTTAATTGCTAAATTTATTTTCTGAAGCTCTGTGTATTTTCTATGTCCAAGTTTCAAAACTACATAAAAAATATGTGCTCTTATTGATCAATGTCACCCTATTAAATTTAATTTTCTAGATTAATTTAAAAAACAGTAATATTTTAAATTTATTGACTTTAAAGAGAGGGGGAAGGAAGGGGAGAGAGAGGAAGAGAGAGAGAAACATTGATTTGTTGTTCCACTTACTCATTCATTCATTGGTTGATTCTTTTTTCTTTTTACAGAAACATAGTCAGAGAGAGAGACAGATAGAGACAGAGACAAGAAGGGAGAGAGATGAGAAACATCAATTCTTTGTTGCAGCTCCTTAGCTGAGCTGTTCATTTATTGCTTTCTCATATGTGCCTTGGGGGAGGATGCCACAGCAGAGCGAGTGACCCCTTGCTCAAGCCAGTGATCTTGGGCTCAAGCCAGCAAACTTGGGCTTCCAGCCAGTGACTTTTGGGCTCAAGTTAGTGACCATGGGGTCATACCTATAAACCCATCCTCAAGCCAGCAACCCCGTGCTCAAGCTGGTGAGCCCGCGCTCAAGCCGGTGACCTCAGGATTTCAAACCCAGGTCTTCTGCATCTCAGTTCGATGCTCTATCCACTGTGTCACTGCCTGGTCAGGTTATAAGTTGATTCTTGTATGTGCCCTGACCGGGATGAAATCTGCAAACTTGGCATATTGGGAGTATGCTCTAACCAACTGAGCTAACTGGCCAGTGCCTCAAAATTACATTTTAGAATGTTTACCACAAACTTACCTGATTTTATATAGTGGTAAATGTAACGATGGAAATTATACACTATGGCTTTATGACAAATAAGTAGGTGATAAGAAAAACACGATTCTTGGGGGGAGCAAGATGGCGACGAAGTAGGCGGACGTACCAACTTCCAACTCCCAGAACCAAAGTGGATTACAACTCAATTTTAATAACCATCACCTGGATAAACCAACTTTGAACAAAACTAAGTGGACTCTTCAACCAAGGAACACAGAAGAAGCCACATTGAGACTGGTAGGAATAGCGAAAACGCGAAGAGGGCTGCCCAACTCCCCGGAGCAAACGGCAACCCGGAGAGACCCGTGTGGCGGGAGGAGAGTTTGGCGGAGAGGGAGGGACCTGGGTCCCAGGAACCAAGCCCCAGCCTACAGTCCCAGAGCCTAGAAGAGGCGTTTGGACAGTTTTGAGCTGTGAAACAAGTGAGGGAGCTCCCAGTCCTACAGTGTGGAGTATTAGGTCCCTTCCTACTCTGCTGAGGGCTGCTTAAGGGCATGGTGGGCGGCAGGACGCTGAAAGGCGGTTCTGTCGGCGTGGGCAGAGGCCAAGCAGGTGGGAGATCAGTCTAGCCCAGAGGGTCGGAGGAGACGCGCGAAAGCGGTCCGGAAGCTGCGGGCCCGCCTTTAATCCCACTAACGGGGACAAAGCGGGAAGCCAGGAACAGGCAGGCCCTGCGCAAGCTGGCCCTGACCGCGGAGACCGGGCTAGGACCAGGGATGGGCAGGGGCTCGCGGCTGAGCTGACACTACCAGTCCCCCACCCCCCGGGCCGGAGAAACCGCGGTTGGCCAGTATACGTGCGCGAGCGGGCTCCGAGCGCGGGAACGGGGTAGACCCCGAGACAAGTGGAGGCTCGCAGCTGAGCCCATGCTACTATCCCCGCCCGGCCGGAGAAACCGCGGATAGCATTCATACGTGCACGAGCGGGCTCCGAACGCGGGGGCGGGGTAGAGTCCGGGACAAGCGGAAGTACGCAGCTGAGCGGAAGCCAGCAAACACGCCCGGCCCAATAAAACTTGGTTTCCAACCCTGCGCAGGAGGGCCCTGGCCTCGAAGGCGGGGCTAAAGCTCCGGACGGGCAAAAGCTTACAGCTGAGAGCACGTCAAAAGCCCCGCCTAACCCGCGAAACTATAGCAAGCAGGCTCCGACTGCTGGTTCTGGGTGGAAGTCCGGAAATAGGCTGGGTCCGCAGCTGAGCAAAGGTGCTCACCTCTACCCTTGGTGCTAATCTTGTGGCTTCAGTGACAGCCCCTCCCACGGAGGAGAGACAGAAATCATAGCAAAAGCCACAGTGGGCCGGCGCTGGCAACACTCATACCCAACCACCCTAGGCACCGGCAGAGGGGGTGGGGGGCCTGCAGATAGACCACACCTAGAGAACACAAAGGCAACACCTACTGGACTCCAGTGGCCACAACTTGCTTATACACAGAAAAAATGGGCAGGCAGAGGAATGCAAACCTAATGAATCAAGAGAAATCCCCAGAGAAGGACCTGAATGAACCAGATATAACCAAATTACCAGAAGCAGAATTTAGAATAATGATAGTTAGGATGTTCAAAGAAATTAGAGCAACAATGGATAGTCATTATGAACACCTAAATAAAGAGATAACAAGTATAAAAAATGAAATTGAAATAATAAAAAAGAATCAGACAGAAATGACAAATACAGTATCAGAACTGAAGACCACAATGGAAGGAATTAAAAGCAGGATGGATGACGCTGAGGATCGAATAAGCGAGTTAGAGGACACAATAAACAAAGGCACAGAAGCAGAGAAGAAAAAGGAAAAGAGACTTAAAAAATGTGAGGAAACTCTAAGGGAGCTTTGTGACAACATGAAGAGAAACAACATTTGCATCATAGGGGTGCCTGAAGAAGAGGAGAGAGGACAGGAAATGGAAACTGTGTTCAATCAAATCATAGCAGAAAACTTTCCTAAATTAAGGCTGGGAAACACTCCACACATTCAAGAAGCACACAGAACTCCATTAAAGAGAAACCCAAAAAGATCTACACCAAGACACATCATAGTTAAAATACCAAAGCTAATGGATAAAGAAAAAATTTTAAAAGCTGCTAGAGAAAAAAAGACTATCACCTACAAAGGAGCCCCCATAAGGATGACATCGGACTTCTCAACAGAAACACTTGAGGCCAGAAGGGAATGGCAAGAAATAATCAAAGTAATGCAGAACAAGAACCTACAACCAAGACTACTTTATCCAGCAAGGCTAACGTTTAAAATTGAAGGAGAAATAAAGAGCTTCCCAGAAAAAGAAAGCCTCAAGGAATTCATAAAAACCAAACCAATTCTGCAAGAGATACTAAGGGGCCTCATATGAACAGTTTAAAGGGAGGAATGAATAGAGCAAAAGAAGAATACAGCTTTAAAGAATAAAATGGCAATAAACAACTACATATCAATAATAACCTTAAATGTAAATGGATTAAATGATCCAATCAAAAGACATAGGGTAGCTGCATGGATAAAGAAACAGGACCCATACATATGCTGTCTACAAGACACACACTAAAACAAAAGATGCTCATAGACTGAAGGTAAAAGGATGGAAAAAAATATTTCATGCAAATGGAAATGAAAAAAAAGCAGGGGTAGCAATACTTATATCAGACAAAATGGACTTTAAAACAAAGGCTGTAGTAAGAGATAAAGGAGGACACTACATAATGATAAAGGGAACAATTCAACAGGAAGATATAACTATTGTAAATATCTATGCACCAAATATAGGAGCCCCGACATACATAAAGCAGACTTTGATGGATATAAAGGGCGAGATTAACAACAATACTATCATAGTAGGGGATTTCAATACCCCTCTAACAACACTGGATAGATCCTCAAGAAAGAAAATTAATAAAGAAACAGCAGACTTAAAGGAGACACTAGATCAACTTGATTTAATAGATATCTTCAGAACTTTTCACCCTAAAGCAGTAGAATATACATTCTTCTCAAGCACTATGGTACGTTTTCTAGGATAGACCACATGTTAGGACACAAAAATGGTCTCAATAAATTTAAGAAGATTGAAATCATATCAAGCATTTTCTCTGATCACAATGCCATGAAACTAGAAATTAACCACAAAAGAAAAACTGAAAAATACTCAAACACTTGGAAACTAAATAGCATGTTATTAAATAATGAATGGATTAACAATGAGATCAAAGAAGAAATAAAAACGTTTCTAGAAACAAATGATAATGAGCATACATCAACTCAAAATTTAGGGGACACAGCAAAAGCAGTTCTGAGAGGGAAGTTTATTGCACTACAGGCATACCATAAGAAGCTAGGAAAAGCTCAAATAAGCAACCTGACCCTGCATCTAAAAGAACTAGAAAAACAACAACAAATAAAACCTAAGACAAGTAGAAGGAAGGAAATAATAAAGGTCAGAGCAGAAATAAATGACATAGAGGCTAAGGAAACAATACAGAGGATCAATGAAACAAGAAGCTGGTTCTTTGAAAAGGTAAACAAGATTGATGAACCTTTAACTAGACTCACCAAGAAAAAAAGACAGAGGACTCAAATAAATAAAATTAGAAATGACAGTGGAGAAATAACAACTGACACAACAGAAATACAAAGCATTGTAAGAAAATACTATGAAGAACTATATGCCAAAAAATTAGACAATCTTGGGGAAATGGACAAATTTCTTGAATCATATAACCTTCCAAAAATCAATCTGGAAGAATCAGAACACCTAAGCAGACCAATTACAACAAATGAGATTGAAACAGTTATCAAAAAACTCCCAAAAAAGAAAAGTCCTGGGCCTGATGGCTTCACAAGTGAATTCTATCAAAAATTCAAAGAAGAACTAACTCCTATTCTCCTCAAGCTATTTCAAAAAATTCAAGAGGAAGGAAGACTTCCAAACTCCTTTTATGAGGCGAGCATAATTCTGATCCCCAAACCGGGTAAAGACAACACAAAGAAAGAAAATTATAGGCCTATATCCCTGATGAATTTAGACGCTAAAATTCTAAACAAAATATTAGCCAACCGGATCCAGCAATATATGAAAAAAATCATACACCACGATCAAGTGGGATTTATTCTGGAGAGGCAAGGCTGGTTCAATATTCGCAAATCAATCAATGTGATTCACCACATAAACAAAAGGAAGGACAAAAATCACATGATAATTTCAATAGATGCAGAAAAGGCATTTGATAAAATCCAGCACCCATTCATGCTCAAAACTCTCAGTAAAGTGGGAATACAGGGATCATTCCTTAACATGATAAAGGCCATCTACGATAAACCGACAACAAACATCATACTAAATGGACAAAGATTAAAAGCAATCCCCTTAAGATCAGGAACCAGGCAGGGTTGCCCACTTTCACCACTCTTATTCAACATAGTTCTGGAAGTCCTAGCTACAGTAATCAGACAAGAAGAAGAAATAAAAGGCATCCAAATTGGAAAAGAAGAAGTAAAACTGTCACTATTTGCAGATGATATGATATTGTATATTGAAAACCCTAAAGTCTCAGTCAAAAAACTACTGGACCTTATAAATGATTTCAGCAAGGTGGCAGGATATAAAATTAATACTCAGAAATCAGAGGCATTTCTATATACTAACAATGAACTGTCAGCAAAAGAAATTAAGGAAACAATCCCCTTCACTATTGCAGCCAAAAAAATAAAGTACCTAGGAGTAAATTTAACCAAGGAGGTTAAGGACTTGTACTCGGAAAATTATAGAACATTGATAAAAGAAATCAAGGAAGATACAAACAAGTGGAAGCATATACCGTGCTCATGGCTAGGAAGAATAAACATCATTAAAATGTCTATATTACCCAAAGCAATTTATAAATTCAATGCAATACCAATTAAAATACCAATGACATACTTCAAAGATATAGAACACATATTACAAAAATTTATATGGAACCAAAAAAGAACACGAATAGCCTCAGCAATCTTAAAAAGAAAAAATAAAGCAGGAGGTATCACTCTTCCTGATATCAAGGTTTACTATAAGGCCATTATACTCAAGACAGCCTGGTACTGGCATAAGAACAGGCACATAGATCAATGGAACAGAACAGAGAACCCAGAAATAAACCCACAGCTTTATGGACAACTGATATTTGACAAAGGAGGAAAGAACATACAATGGAGTAAAGACAGCCTCTTTAACAAATGGTGTTGGGAAAATTGGACATCTACCTGCAAAAAAATGAAACTAGACCATCAACTTACACCATTCACAAAAACAAACTCAAAATGGATAAAAGACTTAAATGTAAGCCGTGAAACCATAAGCATCTTAGAAGAAAACATAGGTAGCAAGCTCTCCGACATCTGTAGCAGCGGTATATTTGCCGATTTATCTCCACTGACAAATGAAATAAAAGGCAAGATAAACAAATGGGACTATATCAAACTAAAAAGTTTTTGCACAGCTAAAGACAACAGGAACAGAATAAAAAGACAAACCACACAATGGGAGAACATATTCGACAGCACATCTGATAAGGGGTTAATAACTAAAATTTATAAAGAACTTATAAAACGCAACACCAGGAAGACAAACAACCCAATCAAAAAATGGGCAAAAGAAATGAATAGAAATTTCTCCAAAGAGGACATACAGATGGCCAATAGGCATATGAAAAAATGCTCAACATCACTAATCATTAGAGAAATGCAAATTAAAACCACAATGAGATATCACCTCACACCAGTCAGAATGGCACTTATCAGCAAAACAACACAGAATAAGTGCTGGCGAGGATGTGGAGAAAAGGGAACCCTTCTGCACTGCTGGTGGGAATGCAGACTGGTGCAGCCACTGTGGAAAACAGTTTGGAGATTCCTCAGAAAATTAAAAATCGAACTGCCTTTTGACCCAGCTATCCCACTTTTAGGAATATACCCTAAGAACACCATAGCACTGTTCGTAAAGAAGAAATGCGCCCCCATGTTCGTGGCAGCATTGTTCACAAGAGCGAAGATCTGGAACCAGCCCAAGTGTCCGTCAGAAGACGAGTGGATTAAAAAGCTATGGTACATATATACTATGGAATACTACTCAGCCATAAGAAACGATGACATCGGATCATTTATAACAAAATGGATGTACCTTGATAACATTATACGGAGTGAAATAAGTAAATCAGAAAAAAAGAAAAACTGAGAACAGCACGATTACATACATAGGTGGGACATGAAAGTGAGGGTATGAGACATGGACAAGAGTGTGGTGGTTATGGGATGGGGGGAGGGAGGGAAGGGTGGGATAGGGAGGAGGGGAGGGACACAGGGAAAACCAGATTGAAGGTGACAGAGGATAATTTGACTTTTGGTGATGGGTATGCAACACAATTGAATGATAAGATAACCTGGAGATGTTTTCATTGTACATATGTACCCTGATTTATTGGTGTCACCCCATTAGAATTAATAATAATAAAATATATATATATATATAAAAAAAAAAAAAGAAAAACACAATTCTTAATACAGCCACTGGAAAGAAATTCATCACAAAGAGATCATTGTGTTATGTAGTGACTTATACCATCAACAGCATCCTTATTTATGAATATCAAATGTATCATTTTTCTTTTCATTTCTTGTAACATTACTTAGTCATGGGATGGCATAGTACCAAAAACTTCTTAGGTAAAATAATTGGTTCTGGGGAACACTTGGAAGGCAGGCCATGCTTCTAATGAGCTCTTGGGGAAGGGCTTAGAAATAGAACCTCGATAATGCATATTGGCTAAGTCTTACAAGGGAAATATGAGCTCCGGGAAGGATTGGCTGTTTTGCAAGTAGTAAAACACCATGCATCACCTGGATAAGAACTGAATCCAGGTACTGGTTGCCTTTATGGTAACCTCATTTGGAGAGAACATGAGTGTTTGCAATGCCTGTGAGGAAGAGTCAAGTGGGTATTTGGACTGAGTGCAGACTGAGGCAGTAACTGGCAAGATATTTTCCAATCACTCTTCCTGTTTATAGACATGTGGGAAGAGCAACATGTCCCAGTCTCCCTAGCCGGTAGATTGAGGTCATGGGACTAGTTCTGGACAGTGTAATGTAGCAGCGAGTAATGGATGCATTTTCTAGGCCTTGGCCCTGAGATCGGTTGTGTGATCCCAGGCAAACTCTTCCTTTCTCCTGTCTCTGTTGCCCATGTCCTTATGGTAGGCACAATATGAAAAAAGACTGGATTTCTGAGAGATCGTACGGGAGGGGAGGGGAGAGCCAGCCACTGAATATCAAACTCTGATGTGAGTTAGAGAGTATGACCCTCTAATTGAGGTGACTGAACAATAGTTGTTTTATTAATGAAGAAATAAATGAAGGGCAGAATTTATCATCTTTTATTTTTATCATTCTTTAGTCTAATATTATATATCACATTTATTTAGGTATAGTCTGATTTCAGACTTATTTTAAATTTTCCTTACCTCTGTCATTATCAGAATATTCTTTGCTTTCAATATTTAGAAGGTACAGAGTGTATTAGGTGACCTATATAAGTCACTGAGTCCATGAAATTATCTGTTGGAATAATTTGATAGCTTTTTTCATTTTACATGCTGATTTGTTTAAAGCAGTGGTTCTCAAAGTGTGTGCCAGGGCACTCTGGTGCACCCTAGAAGATTTCCAGGTGTGCCCTATGGTATTCTAGAGAAATATGTGCCTATTGGAGACCAAAAAACAGAGTTTTTGGAGTTTAGATATTTTGGGGGACAGAGGTGTGGGGAATTGGCTGTAAGCTGACAGTCTGCCCAACCCCCTGCCTCACTTGCCTGATTAGGTTGCAGAAGGCTGTTAAGCTGTGGTGCTGGATTATTTACACTACCCCCCATTTTCCCCAGAAAGACTGGAGGCAAGTTTCTTCTATCCTTTGTTTGATGTAAAGTTAAGATGATATGTATGGTGGGGGTTTTCTGCACTCAACACAATTAAGAGTAAAAAGAGAGAAATTCTTCAATGTATTGACGAGGAAATGAGAGTTTGCCTTTCAAATATATGCCCAAACATTGAAGAAATCACTAGGACACATCAGGCTCATGTTTCTCATAAACACAAGTATGAAAAAACTTAACACATTAACACATTCGTGCTAGGACCTGACAAATTTACTAAATCTTACTAAGAATGTATGTATATATATAAAAAGATAACTTTTTTGTCATTTTTTTATTTTTTAACTCCTTTTTTATGAATTCTAAAAAGCATAATTCAAAAAATGTAACATAAAAATTTTTTAATGTCAGAATAAATTTAATTTTGTCATATTTATTTCATTTAATTACCATAAAAGCATGCTTGGACTTTATATTTTTTTCTTTAATATTTGACTTAATTATTATAACATATTTCTCAGAAATTTGTATATAGTGTGCCTACAATTATTTGTAGGATTTTAAATGTGCCCTGACTTCAGAAAGTTTGAGAACTGCTGGTGTAAAGTATGTATTTTTTGATGGGGTCAGTTGTGGCTTCATTAATAGTATTACATATTATATTTGTAATTATAGTTTCCTCGGTAACCATCATTTCATCAAAGTTTTCAAGTTTATTTGCATAGGAGTTAAGTCAGGGCCCGCATGGTATATGAATAAACATCTTGCCCTGAATGGACCTGTCCCACCATTTAATATCTATATGAAATTGATAGGCCACCTGAAATAAATGAAACATGCTCTGTTCTTCATTCATTTTATTTTTATAAAAAGATAATATCTATTATATTTGTTACAAGAATTAACTTCAGGTATAAAGTCCTTAGAACTCAGTAGGAGGTTGATGTGTATTAAGTAGTAATCCCATCCTTCAGTATCTCTAGTGGTTTCCCTACTTATATGATTAGTTGTGTTCATTTGCTCTTCTTTTAAAGTTTTTAATTAATTAAAAATTAAGTCATTTCCCTAGTCCCACATCCTCACATCAGGACTCTGGCCAGATGGGGAGTACCGTTCTCACTGCCTGTGGCAAACAGTGGGTGTGCATGGGAGGGACGCAGAGCATTTGGCTCACCTGCCAGTTCCTACTGCGAATTCCCTTTGATGATCACTGATCTTCGACTCCTTGACTGGGGAAGGGGCATTCTCTTTGTATAGCAGACTAGGGGAGAAATAGGACATAACCGAGTTAAAGTTTGGGAATCTTAAAAACATAAATTCTTAAGATACATTGTAGAGAATTGACAATTAGAGGAAAGACTATAAAACTTGATGTCTAGGACAAAGGGTTTGGATTATTTACATTTAAAAATGAACATATTTAAGCACCAGCAGTCTTTGTTGTAGAACCTGAAAAATGATAATCACAAACTTGTTTTAGTTGGTTAAAGATACACAAAGCAGAGAAAATATTGTAGGAAACAAGCGATTTTTATAAAGATTGGGAGAATGAACTCTATATATTAGTAAAACAATATTAAACATTGATCGAACATTTCCAACACTGCCATTTATTAACTATATCACCTTAACCACATCTGCTTTCAACTCTTGAGTCTCAGTCTCGTCATTAGTAAAAATGTAAAAATAAAAATTTTAATGAGATTTGGAGTCAATATGTAAAAGGTTCTACATGTGACTCTGAGAGAATAGGATCTTAATGTGTGTCATAACGCTTTCTCTTCTCTTTATTATTTATATCTTTTATAGATAGACTCATTGTGAGGGGAATAAAGAAAACTTACTTGCGCTATATATTATAGCAATGTGGAAGTAAGAAACTATTATAAATAGTAAACTGTTAATGAAATTTTGATTTCAATAGAAATAGGGATCACATCATAAACACTGAAAGGGAGAAACTATAAAAAACAATTGCTATATGGTTATAGGCAGGATTTTAGTGTACATTTTTTATATTCAGAATGTATTATTATGCATAAAACCATAAATGTCTGAAAGTAAAAAACAAAACAAAAATATTAGTTAAGGTATTTTTTCCATAAAGGAAATATACTAAGAATAGTACATAGAATCTTTTTCTTTAGAGAACATTCTGAACTGAAAAGTTCTGCTATTTGGAAACATTGTATGTACATGGAATTTTTCAAAATGACAGCTCTTTTTAATATATAATTTCTTAAAGTGTGTTGTAAAAAACATGCATGCTGATAAAATTATAAGTGAAATCCTAAAATGAAAGGAAAATAGGGAATTCGGTATTTAATCTATTTTATGATGTCTTGAAAAAGAGTATATTAAAAAGAATATATTTACTTGTTCTTGTGTTTTTTTCTTTCAGTAAAGTTCTTAAAGCTTTTCTGTTCATAAATGAAAAAAATCTTAGAATTAATTTTGCTTGGCCACAGCTTTCAACAAACAAACAAAACAAAACAAACAGTTAAGAGCTCTCTTATTTCAGATTGATCTTGTGGAAATATTTCATCCAACAATTTCTCACCAAAGGATTAAAATAATTTATGATACATAGGGCAATATTCTGTTTTGTATGATGAACCTAAAGCTGGGTTTACCGGAAAAATTATAACATAAATATTTATATTATAAAGTGGTCTAAAATTGGTAATCTCAGTTTCCACCTAAGGAATCTAGAAAAAATTTAAATTAAACCCAAAGAAACACAATGGGCTAGTTAAACATGCAGTAGGGAAAATCAGCAAAGTCAAAAGTTAGTCTTTGAAATGAATAATAAAAATTAAAACTCCAGCAAGAGTTATTTAAGAAAAAATTACAAACATCAAAAATAAAAGAATCTAACATCACTACTGAACCTACAGATATAAATAAACTATCTGGACAAGTTCTGCCAATAAATACAACTCAGTGAAATGAACAAATATTTTGAAAAAAAAATAACTTACCCAAACTGACAAAAATAAAATAGAAAATTAGAATATCTCTATATTTAAGAATAGAATTAAATGAATTACCTAAAATGTCCCTCAAGTTCTATTGTAGTCACATATGATTTCATTGAAGAGTTCTTTAAACATATGAAGAAGAATGAATACTAATTTATGCAAAGACTTTTGGAAAATAGAACATTTCTCAACTTCTTATATGAAATTACCATAACCTCAATACCAAAACCAAAATAAACATGTACAAAAAGTAAAATTAAAGACCACTATTATAACCATAGATATAAAAATTTATAACAAAATGTTAGCAAAATCATGAATATTGGTTATCTCTTAGGGAGTCAGTGGATAGGGTAAGGAAGGAGCACACAGTTGATACCATTGCTAGTATTCTATTGTGTTGTGCTTTATAATTTCCACCTCTGTGACATGTATTCTTTTGTATACATC
This sequence comes from Rhynchonycteris naso, assembly GCA_037038555.1. NCBI lineage: Eukaryota > Metazoa > Chordata > Mammalia > Chiroptera > Emballonuridae > Rhynchonycteris > Rhynchonycteris naso. The sequence continues at coordinate 24,345,286 of CM073001.1, forward strand.
AAATATTATATAATAGCTCTTAAAATTTAAGGAAAAATAAAATGTGTTAATGATAGAAATTCTACCATTAAACTCCTATTTTTTTATATTGAGCTAAATACAGAAGTAAAATGTAATTTTCTTTGTTTACAATTGCAAACCTATTACTAACTTCAATCTAAGTTTAAAACCTTTCAATGTTCTATAGTTACATTTGGAAATAAGGAGAAATATGTTTTCTCCGCTGGGTTGTAGAGCTGTATTGCTGTGTGAATTTTAAGCAAAGAAAATTATTACTAGAAGAAATATAAATGCTTTGCCTTTGTAAGTTTTATTTACTCTTCTTTTATTAATTTTAATGGGGTGACATTGATAAATCAGGGTACATATGTTCAGAGAAAATATTTCCAGGTTATTTTGACATTTGATTATATTGCATACCCATCACCCAAAGTCAAATTGTCCTCTGTCACCTTCTATCTAGTTTATATATATATAATTTTATTTATTTATTTATTTATTTACAGGAATAGAGAGAGAGTCAGAGAGAGGGATAGATAATGACAGACAGGCAGGAACGGAGAAAGGTGAGAAGCATCAATCATTAGTTTTTCGTTACCATTGTGACACCTTAGTTGTTCATTGATTGCTTTCTCAAATGTGCCTTGCCTGTGGGCCTTCAGCAGACCGAGCAACCGCTTGCTGGAGCCAGTGACCTTGGGTCCAAGCTGGCGAGCTTTTGCCTAAGCCAAATGGGCCCGTGCTCAAGCTGGCGAGCTCAGGGTCTTGAACCTGGGTCTTCCACATCCCAGTCCGACACTCTATCCACTGTGCCACCACCTGGTAAGGCACCTTCTATCTGGTTTTCTTTGTGCCCCTCTCCTCCCTCCGCCACCCCCCCACCCCCCCGGGTAGCCAGCACACTCTTGTCCATGTCTCTGAGTCTCATTTTTATGTCTCATCTATGTATGGAATCATATAGTCCTTAGTTTTTCTGATTTAGTTACTTAACTTAGTATAATGTTATCAAGGTCCATCCATGTTGTTACAAATGATCCTATGTCATCATTTCTTTTGGCTAAGTAGTATTCCATAGTATATATGTACCAAAGCTTTTTAATCCACTCATCCTCTGATGGACACTTGGGCTGTTTCCAGATCTTCGCTATTGTGAACAATGCTGCCATAAACATGGGGGCGCATTTCTTCTTTTCGAACAGTGCTATGGTGTTCTTAGGGTATATTCCTATAAGTGGGATAGCTGGGTCAAAAGGCAGTTTGATTTTTAATTATTGGTGAGTTTGATTGTTTGGTTTTAAGCAGGGCTCACACAATTGGCTGGCCCTTTAAAGAGAACCAGGAATAAAGGAATCTAGGCAAACAGTAAAGAATACTGGCAGTTACTCCAATGATCAATAATGGAACTTGATCTGTAGTGGGAAGAAGATTCTTTTTTTTTTTTTCCTTTTAAGTGGGAGGAGGGGAGATAGTGAGCCCGACTCCTGCTTGCGCCCTGACCTGGTTCACCCAGAAGCCTCCATCTAAGGCAGATGCTCCAATGCTGAGTTATTTTTAGCAGCTGAGGCTGTCTCACTCCAAATGGAGCTATCCTCAGTACTTGAACCAATTGAACCACTGGCTGTGGGGGAGAAGAGGGAGAGAAAAGGGAGAGGGAGAGGAAGAGAAGCAGATGGTCACTTCTACTGTGTGCCCTGGCTAGGAACTGAACCTAGGACATCCATACGCCCAGCCAACACTGTATCCACTGAGTCACCAGCCAGGGCTGAAAAGGATTCTTAGTAGTTAAAAGTGGACTAGTACTATGTTCAAGTAGTTAAGCAATAGATGTTTTACAGTTATTAATATCTTTGTTTCATCAGATTTTGTAAAAACTAGCTTTTGAAATGAGAATTGTAGATTCATCTGTCAATTGACAAAGGGATGTGGTGTAGGGGCTGGTATTTCATCTGGACTAAAATAATTACCAACTATAAGGAAACTGACAACGATGAATAAAATAGAAACCTCAAGAACCACGTTGGAGAAAATTAATGCTGCAGGTTAGAGCAGTAACAGTTCCAGAGAGACAGATACTAAACACAGAGGGATTTAGTGATTCAAACAGAAAAGAACTTCTGGACAAGAGTAGGCACTATTTCATTGCAAAGTTGAGACTATTATCTAGGATGATTCAATATTGGTGAACAAATAATACAAAATACCTTTTGTCACATCCCCAAATGACATTCATATGTGAGTCTTTTCTTCTTTCTGATCTTGTTTATTAATATTTGATTTCCAGGAAAATATAATTTTAATTAGTGTTAAATAGAAAGTAAAACTAAAGTCTTTTAAAAATGTTGATCACCTAATCTGTCCATTGATTTAGAATTTTGAATCTTATTCCTAAACTTCTAATATGTCTATCTGTTTAGAATGTGGTCTAAATGCTTTCTTGCTTGTTTCTTATTATTTGAAATTAGATCATAGTGAATGCTGTTAGCAGGGTATATGTTCCCATGCAGTAATCAAGGACATAATTCATGATAATTGACCTGAGATTAGTTCTGTCCCTCCTTCTAGTTAATTAGGGGTATAGTTGTCACAACTAAATAAAAAAGTAGGAGTAACTAATTGAATGATTATTTTGAATAATCTTGGATGGGCTATTTAAGGATAAAAGTCTGCTTGTACTTGGGTTTCAGAAACAGGACTTTGGGTACTCAAAATTAAAATAAATTTTCTTAAAATCAATTCATATTTCTTGTAATTAAAATAACCTGGTTCACAAGCCTCAACAGTGTTCAAGGTACAATAGTTACATGAGATAAATCATGGACTTGCAATGACTTACCTCTCCCATTTTAACATTTCTGAAAATAAAAGACAGGTGCATGTTTCTAGGTAGTGTCATGAGAAAGTAGGGATAACATTTCCCTACAAATTTAAATGATATTTCAATTTAATAGGGTAGTGAAAGAATTCCAACTTTCTATATGCCATTGTAACTCCAAACAACAGTAATAGAGGTAACACAATGTATTTAACCATTTATCTATTAAAACACATGTAGTCTAATTTAGTCTTTGGCTATTCCAAATAAAACTGCTATGAACATTTGTCTATGGTTTTTGTATGTTCTTTCTCTTTTTTAAAAACACACATGTAAGTTCTATGGACTTTGGCAATGTGGTGTTTAAGTAGTTTATTTTGTTTAGAATTGTGAATTAAACAAGGCAGGCAGACTCAGGAATTTCTTTGAAGATGTTTAACAAAAAATTGTTTTGAAATCATTATTTAAAAGTAGTTTTTAGATTTGTCCATGAAAATAAATTTGAGCATATTTGAGATCAGAATTTCTTTGAAAGAAAAGAAAGCTGATTCTAGGGAGAATCCTTTGCAGACAGAGAAAATTAGAGAGGGTCTGGGGTCCTTCTTGGGTCAAGTTAAAATGAAACTCCAGAGGGCTTTCACAGTGGGCACTCTCCCTGAGCAGTCTGTACCCAGGATGATGAGGGCAGCAGGGGTCAAGCCTTTGGCACCCTCACTAAGTTTTATCACTCTTTTTTTCCTGAGGAAAGGTGAATGAAGAGTCGGCATCGGGCTGATTGTGAAATTAATTGATGTCTCTACACTTTCCCTGTGGAAGGAAATAGCAAGAGTTAGAAATGATCTCATAAAGCCAAATACCAATTTGGATTCCTTCAGAGTTACTTGCCAGTGGTTTTGAATAGGGAGCTCATAAAAAGAGTGTTTCTGTTTGTTCAGCAAAGGGGCAAGACCTTGCTGAGGCAAACACTTTAATATGATTTAGCAGAGACTTTCTACTGAGACATGCTCAGAACTTGGAGGAAAGAGAATAAGATGTTTTTAGGGCATTCTTCGCATTGTTGATAAGATCGAGGACTCTGCAAACTACTAGAATAAAGTAAAAGCATATTGCTCTCAGAAACAAATAAAATAAAACAGCTGTGGCATATTTTTAAATTTATTTTAAATTTTATCCTATTTTTCAACAACAGTTTACAGCTAGCGCTTGACTTACGACCACGATTGGTTCTGACAGACCAGTCGTAACATGATTTGGTCATAAGTTGAGTAGGCTATATGTATAGTTCTGTGAAATGATGTTATAAAAATCTTTAAGTCATATTTTATCAATTTTCTTTCATTATTGTTATATATTATAATTTTCTTTGTTCATTTTATGCCATTTGTATCATCTCTACACCATTTTGTTTCTTATTTTTACATGCGTCAGGTTTAAGTAAAACACTGCATTACCAGTACAACTGGTTTAATATTTGCAAAACATACAAAATTACAAAATACAGGTGCATACAAAAACTGCTCCAGACGCAGAGCAGTCTTGGCTAGCGACTGTGGTCATAAAGTCGAATGGTTGTAAGTTGCATAAGTAATAAGTCGATCAATACCTGTACATTCAATAGTTTTAGTAGTTTCAGGTGTACGACACAGTGGTTAGACAATCATATACTTACAAAGTGTTCCCCTGATATTTTCAGTACCTATCTGGCACTGTACATAGTTATTTCAACGTTATTGCACAGTCCACCTTCAAGCCCTCTGCCACAATACTCAGTACACATTTGCTGCCTGGATCAGTGAGTCCCAACCCTGCTTCACTATTGGACCTGGTCTTGGGGGCTGCACTTTGCTTTCTATCTGCATTTCCATCAGTTGGGATTTTTACATCTCTCATGTACAGCCTCCCATTACAGGTGACATCTTTTTAAAAGAAAGCAAAGTTAAAAATCACACATTTCATACAATACCCACTTGTCTTTAATGTAACTCTCTTTCTACAAACAAAAGTCAAAGGGTTGCGCACCTCACTGAACCATAATGCTGAACTCAGAACAGTAACTCAGGGAGACAGCAGTAAGATTCTGTGTTATCCTTTTCTCGTTCAGTTTTGAAGAGGAAGCAATTCCTAGTCGCCCTGATCTGGCTGAGCGTTCAGGGTAGAGGCTGTAGTCGTCCTTCAGAAGTGAGAACTGTTGGATTTTTGTATTAAGGTCATTTAAGTCACAAAAAACCCAGCTATTTCTCTCTCTCTCTGCAAATTAAACACACTCCCCGTTGTGTTGTAATGGAATTTAGTCCTTTGTAATTAAAGATCCAACTGTTCACCTCCTGAAACCAAGAGCTTTTTACCACGTTGTTGCTTCATTTATCTCTGGGGAAAGACACTGATCCACCCATTTGCGGTTGGAGTGACGCAGCTTTCTCAGCGCTGCTGGCAGTAACGGCAGTAATAAAAGGCAACAGTAGACATTTTGGAGAACCATTACCTTAACTCTCTAATGAGTTTTGTTTTTCAAGAGCTTTTTGGTGAAATAGATTTACAACAGAGGAAATGTCAAGCTAAGAAGACTGGCTCTTCAGAGTCATATCACTGCTCAGTGATTAAAATAGTTCCTATCAACTTCTTCCCCAGGACTGTTTCCCTTTCTTGGTATTTTTGTCTTTCAAAACAGAATTTCATTTCTTGCTTATTTTCTTCTCTTTTGCTTCTTACTCGTTTGGTTTCTGCATGACCCATGGATGATTGCTTTTTCACTGGGTCCTATTCTGGGTTCCCCAGAAAGTAAACCTGGGGCACAGGGGGCAGAGGGAATGTATGTTGTTACCAGAGGAAGCATCCAAGAGGGAGAAGGATGCAAAGCAAAGAAGGAGGGAGACTGACTCAAGGTGAGGATGTGTTTTCATGCTGAAGCTGAAAAATTGGTTCAGTGTGGCTGGTTGCCGGGTCCATGGTAACGAGCCCCCAAGAAGCATATTAATTTGCCTTGCAAACAACTTTAGGGTTGAAGGGGAAGAAGTCATTCTATCTCTGGGTGTTCTTGTGTGGTCCTGAATTTCAGGTGATGTATATATGGACACGTGTATTCCCCCTTTGGTTCTTCTGTACAAGTCAACAAAGAAGGCCCATGTGGAAGTGGAGATGCAGTTGAAGGAATTCCACAGGAAGCCAGCCAGAGCTCATGCAGAGCTGGTTGTCACAGCAGCTGTTGAAATGGAAGACCGTTGAAGGCTAGAGGATCTGAAGTACTGCCTGGTATGTGTCCATTGCACAAAGCAATGGCTCCCTGTAAATTGCTTCCATGCAGAAGCATAGGTAAAACTAGTCCCTGCAATTGGTGAGGATATAAAATAGTGTTAGAAATTTGGTCTCAGAATTATGTTCTTAGGTTTCAAGAGATCAGAAACCAAGGATCATACATGATTCATTCTGCATCCCCAATATGATAATGAAGTTTGCCACAAAACAGATTCTCAATACAATTTTTAGTTGTAATGAGTATTTATGTATAATTTGCATTTTAGTAACACTATGGCTTACACATTTAGTCATTAAAAGAATAACTTCAGTGTGCTTTTATGACACTATTTGATATGGCATGACCAATCAAATTTGCAAGTTCAGGGTCTGACATGCTAGTGCCATTTAAGAGATCTGCTCTTAATATTTTTCATTTCAACTCAGGGATCTCTGGAGACCATAATGTGTCCATTTTCATCTGACTAGTCTGGTCTGTTAAAACCCTTAGTCCTAGACATGGAGAGATATTATCCAATATATGAGCTAAAGTCACTTGCAACTAGCACAGATAATAAGCACTCATGCTTGTTTTTATTGATGCTGCCTCAGGAAATTTGAGCTAAAAATTTGAGCTGAGAACATTAAGCTAGATTTACACAAAGAGTAAGATTTTTTTTACACCCTTGTAATATTCCATTGTGTAAATGTGCCACAGCTTTTTATCCACTTATCCACAAAGAGACACTTGGGCTGCTTCTAGATCTAGGCTATTGTAAATAATGCTGCAGTTAACATAAGGGTGCATTATTCTTTGGAATTTGTGTTTTGAGTTTCTTTGGATATACTCACAAAAATGGAATTTCTTGATCACAAGATAGTTCCATTTAAAATTTTTTGAGATAACTCCATATTGCTTTCCACAGTGGCTGCACCAGTCTGCCCTCCCAATAGTGGTACACAGGGCTCCCTTTTCTCCACACCCTTGCCAGCACTTGTTGATTTTTTTATTGTTGTAAGACATTTGGCAGGTGTGACATGATACTCACTGTGGTTTTCATTTGCATTTCTCTGATGATTAAGCGACAGTGAACATCTTTTCATATGTCCCTTGGCCATCAGTATGTCCTCTTTGGAGAAGTGCCTATTCAGATTATTTGCTCATTTTTTAGTTGAATTGCTTGCTTTCTGGTGTTGAGTTTTATAAGCTTTGTGGTTTTTTGTTTTTTACTTTTGATTTATTTTAGAGAGACAAAGAAGGGAGAGAGAGAGAGAGAGAGAGAGAGAGAGATGAAGAAACAGAGAAACATTTATTTGTTGTTCCACTTAGCTGTGCATTCACATGATTCATGTGACCGAACGGGGATTGAACCTGCAATCTTTTTTTTTTTTTTTTTTACAGAGACAGAGAGAGAGTCAGAGAGAGGGATATATAGGGACAGACAGACAGGAACGGAGAGGGGTGAGAAGCATCAATCATCAGTTTTTTGTTGCCGTTGTGATGTCTTAGTTGTTCATTGATTGCTTTCTCACATGTGCCTTGACTGTGGGCCTTCAGCAGACCGAGCAACACCTTGCTGATGCCAGCGACCTTGGGTCCAAGTTGGTGAGCTTTGCTCAAACCAGATGAGCCCACGCTCAAGCTGGCATCCTCGGGGTCTCAAACCTGGGTCCTCTACATCCCAGTCCAACACTCTATCCACTGCGCCACTGCCTGGTCTGGTGAACCTGCAATCTTGATGTTTCAGGATGATACTCTAACCAACTGAGCTAACCTGCCAGGGCCTTTTTAAAGTTGAATTTATTGGGGTGACATTGGTTAATAAAATTGTATAGATTTCAGGTGCGTAATTTTATAATATATCATCTATTTATTGTATTGTGTGTTCACCCCAAGTCAAGTCTCCTTCAATCACTATTTATACCCCTTTACCCTCTTCTACCTTTCCTATACGCCTTCTGTCCCATAATCACCATACTGTTGTCTATGCCCATGAGTTTTTCCCTTAATCCTTTAACCTTTTTCACCCAGCCTTCAAGCCCCCTCCCTCTGACAGCTGACAGTCTGTTCTCTGTATCTATGATTTAGTTTCTATTTTGTTTGTTAGCTTATTTTGTTCATTAGATTCTACATATGAGTGAAATCATATGGTACTTGCCTTTCTCTGACTGGCTTATTTTGCTTAGAATAATGCTCTCCAGGTCCAGAGGTTAAAAATAATAAACTAAATAAATATGTAAAAGTAATATTACATTGTGCCATGTGCTTTGGCTGCTGAATTTCTTTTAAGGGTAGGTGAATTGTGTGTAGACTATTTTAGGATGTATTTGGCTGTTATATTTTTAAAAATAATCAATTCTCTATTGTTATAGAAATATTGACTTGTATTCTAGATTAAGGTACAATCAAATGATTTGCATCTTCTTTCAATAAAATTCACCTGACCAGGCACCGGCACCATGGATAGAGCATTGACCTGGGATGTGAAGGAACCCGTTTCAAAACCCCGAGACCACCAGCTTGAGCTCAGGGTCGCCGGCTTGAGTGTGGGATTGTAGACATGGTCCCATGCTCACTGGCTTGAGCCCAAGGTTGCTGGCTTGGGCAAGGGGTACTGGTTTGGCTGGAGCACTGCTGGCCAAGGAACATATGGGGAAGCAATCAGTAAACAACTAAGGTGCTGCAACTATGAGTTGATGCTTCTCATCTCTCTCCCTTCCTCTCTGCCTGTCCCTATCTCTCTCTCTCTAAAAAAAAATAAAATGCAAGCAACTGATTCCTTCCCTCCAAGTCTAATAATAACAGACTCTACAATTAGGTCTTTTGTGTTCTTCTAAAATTTTCTTTTGCAAAACACAGTTTACGTTCATTTAAAAAGCTATAAGGATTTTGAAATCATATTCTTTGAATAGCATTTAAGATGGATGGCTTTTTTATTTGTTCAGTAGCAAAAATTTTAAAAAATCCAAATTTATACTTCCAACTTTTTATTTAAATACTTAAGACTCCATAAAAATCTGCTGCATTTACCCATCCAGTTGGTGGGAGGATTACCCTCGTTGTTGTTGTTAATTTTCTATTTTAGAAATAAAGTAGTAGAAATGAACATGCATTTTGATAGTGCATTGGCACCCAGAATGGGAAATGTGAGTATTATTGGTCCACCTCCTCACTTGTCCCAGTATATACACATCCTTAGTCAAGAGGCTTTGCAGTTTCTCCTGCATACTGTATCTATCTCTTGATATAGATAGAGACTTAGATATCGTGGTGTTCTTTTCTCCCCCTATACTTCTTGATTCTGGATTCTACCATGTAACCAAAAGAATCAGCTGGAAGTGGCTGTGCCTGTCCAAATCTAGAAAGGCGCATACAAAAGGCCTTGTAGATTGCTGCTTGCGTTGTGCCTCTGATCCTGCCATGAGAAGAAGATGCCCAGGCAAAGGCACTGGTCTCAGGAAGAAGAGTGACACAAGAAGCAGAGCTGTCCAGCTTACAGCACATTCGCTCCCTTAAGCCACAGACACATGAACAAGGCAGCCAAGATCCACAGACCCTCCCAGCCAAGCCAGCGCTATATATACGATGACCCTCACACAACCCACAGACATAAGAGCTAAAATAACGAATAATTCTTATTTAAAACTACTATGTTTGAGGATAGAGAACTGATACAGTACTCACAGTCAGCATGAACACCCTCTAAAATATGAGAGTTATTGTCATTATGTTGTATAGCATTTCTATAAAACTTATAGCTAATATTTTAGCTGTAACTATGATATGACTTCCAGTGGAGATATACCACTCTCCTTTCTTTATTGGAGAAACTCTCAGTTGTACAGATAGAAGAGCATATTCAGATAGTAACATAAATTTAATAATATCTTATTCTATGGGGAATTTGGAAGTATGATCCCTCATAGAGCCTGTACGACCTTAGCAGAATTTTGCGAATTTATATAGAGTATCTGTGGTGTAGCGTTATTCACAGAGATGGTTTATATTAATCAGTCTAATTATTAAACCTTTATGAATGCCTTCTTTTTCAGGATCCAGCCACTGCCTTTAAGGAGAATATAATGTCACTGGAGAGATCAAATGTAAACTAACTTTTATGAAAAAGAAATATGATGAATATGAAAACTCAATGTCATTTTAGAGTCTGCTTAAATAAGAATGTTTCGATGCTGGAAATGGTAATATGGGTGGTGTTTTCCAAGAAGATATTTGACATGGTAAAAGTAGTTTTATGTAGATTGAAATAATTTCCCTTTTAAATATAAGAGAAAACATGTTCTAGATTTCTATTTTAATACAATTGAAAGTTTTCAAGTATTTTTAAACCACTATACATAATGTCACAAATAAAAAAAAAATTATTTTCCTTTTTAAATTTACTTTCTGTCTGACCTGTGGTGGCACAATGGATAAAGCATCAACCTGGAATGCTGAGGTTGCAGGTTTGAAATCCTGGGCTTGCCTGGTCAAGGCATATGTGAGAAGCAACTATGAGTTGATGCTTCCTGCTTCTTCTCCCTGCCCCCCTTTCTCTCTCTTCTCTTTACAAATCAATCAATAAAAAAGAATTAAAATAAGTTTACTTTGTATTGTATTTACTTCATGAACATCATCTTCCCTCAAAGTCAACCTGTTTCAGTAACTAATCAAATGTCCTATTCATTGTAGAATTTCAAAAATCATTTCCCCCCAAAGTAAACCATTCAATATCATATTACTTTTGGGATTCCCATACTGGATTATAGTACAGTCAGTGTTTTGAAAGAAATATTTTAGGGCTCCAAATGTGAAAACCTTATGCTGCAGGATATTGTGCCCAGATCCCACAGAGTGAAATCAATGCCCTCTGTTTAATATTTACCAGAGTTTCTTGCTGATTGAAAATGGCATTAAGTAATTCCTCAAGAGAACTTCTGGTTTATCTTTGATCTGCTGCTCATTTATTGTACATTTAACTAGGACATAGACATAGGAAAGCCTTTCTTCCAAGCCTGCACCTAAATTGCTTGTAGCTAAAAAGAAGCTCCCACTTCTCAAGTCATGACAGCAGGGCTGGATGCATCTCTTATACCACAGAAGTAGAGAGAGGATATTGTACAGGTTAAAATTTGGAGCTTCGCAGACTGGTTGCCTCCAGTCAGATCTGGCTGCCACCATCCACTAGCTTTGTGACCTTATGTAAGTACTTAAGACTCTCTTCGGTTTCCTCACCTGTAAAGTGGGGATTAAAAAATGATCTAAGCACATGGACTGTTCTGAGACTTGGATGACTTAACACGTGAAAGGGGCATAGGACAGTGTGCTGCATAGAGCTAACATTCCACAAGGGGGAGCTGTGACTTTTCCTCCTCTCTACACTGGTTGGGGTTCACTAACTTCTACTTTTATTCTTGGATTTCTTCATTCCTAAACGTGCACTGCTTGGGAAATCCACCCGTCTTCATGGATTTAGGTGTGTACGGTATTTTCTCTTTGTCCGTTTCCATCAACTCTTCCTTTGACGCATTAACAGTACACAGAGCACATCTTCCTTGTGTAAAGACTCATAGGCATGTATATATGTAGTTCAGCTTTGTGAGCAGGAGGGAGGCCACATGCAGGGAAAGGAACAAGGCTGCCTTCTGTGCTCTTTCCTTGCAGACAACCTCGGAGAACTCAGTAAGAGAACGAATGGCCTGGGAAAGTGGCTGGAGCATTTTGTAGTTCAGCAGAAGCATCTCAGAAGAAGTGCTTATTTTTAGGAAATGTTGCCTTCTTCATTTGTAAGAGGTAGGCTCTGGAGAGTCCTGCAAAAACAAACCATAATTTGCCTGGACAAAAATGCTTTAATCTGTTCTTTCTCTAAACCAGTGGTTCTTAACCTGGGTTCTATTGAACCCTAGGGGTTCAATGAGTCGGTCTCAGGGGTTCAGAGAAGTCTCTGCCGCGGAGGCCAGAATAAAGTAATACCGTAATTTGTTTTGAGTTCATGTAATTTGTTGGTTTTGTTCTTTGAGCAAGGTGATGTTCATGCACGGCTCATTTTGTGCACCAGTATAAAAACATATACCTATGTCTTGAATTTGGAAAAAAAATCATATTTTATTTATCACTAAAGAAGGGTTCGGTGAATGCGCATATGAAACTGGTGGGTTCGGTACCTCAAAAAAGGTTAAGAACCACTGCTCTAAACATATCCCATTTTCAATTATCTTTCTATTTTTATTGCGTCAGGCCAGAAAACACAACTGTGGGCTGTTGTGACTTATGTGGTTATGGTCTAGCTTGTCAATCTTTGTTCCCAGGCTAGGGGAAGTCTGTGTTATTGGAGGGAAGCAGTGGGGACTCACCAGAATCCTTCATGAGGCAAATGGTAAAATTCCCAAGGTCTAAGTCCTAAGTACAAAACAATGAATGGTTTTGTGTGCTAGGTTACACACAAAATATGCACACTGCCAAATATGTATTTTCTCATGTAGTAGTGGTTTTTGAACTGAGTAATGAGGACAAAAGGTATGTCCATGCAGTGCTTCCACAGGTAGTTCTCTGGTCCAAAATATGCTTTCAAGTTAAGTGTGTAGGCCATGAGGTCCTCATTAGCCTAAAAAAAAAAAGCAAAGCAGTGTTATTTGTTTTTAAAAGAACAGGTCACATGAGAATCTATTTTTCATAAGATTTCTGGATTTAATGAAATAATTTTACATTAGCCACCCCCCCAAAGTGAAGGGGCAATTGATAGGTTATTATCTTTGGTTGGGTTGCAAATGATGAATTGTATGTACTCCAGAAACCGGTTCTTGCTGATGCTTGTTGGAGGCATTTTACCTGGTGGATGGCCAGAATCTCTATTACATTTTGTCACAGATCATAAAACGGGCTTGGGTGTTCTATCTCCACAACATACAGTGGATAAAATGCATCAATAAAATAAGAAGTACCATCTGATAATTCCACACTTTGGTGATATTCTCATTTGCAGTATATTCTTTGTTCTTAAACACTGGACAAATATGCGAACAGTTAAAGAACATGAACAGGCCAGCAGAACTGAGCCATGTGTTTTTTGATTGTTTGTTGAATGCATGCAGGAGAGAACACATACCCAATGCATACCCCCTTTCTCATCTTTATCAATTTACTGCAGTTACTTGTTTGTTTTTATTTTTAAATTTATTTTTATTTTTCTTAAGTGAGAAGCGAGGAGGCAGAGAGACAGACTCCGGCATGAGCCTTGACTGGGATCTACCTGGCAAGCCCCCTGTGGGGCGATCCTCTGCCCATCGGAGGCCTTACTCCGTTGCTTGGCAACTAAGTCATTTTAGTGCTTGAGGAGAGGCCATAGAGCCATCCTCATCATTTGGGCTCAACTTGCTCCAACCAAGTCGTGACTGAAGAGGGGAAGGGAGAGGTTGAGAGAGAGACAGAGAGGGAGAGAAGTAGATGGTTGCTTCTCTGTGTGCCCTGATTGGGAATCGAACCTGGGATATTCACACACCTGGCCGACGCTCTACTGCTGAGCCAATTGGCCAGGGCAATTATTCCTTTGTTTTAATTTTGCTGCCTTCCTTTCAAAACTATGAAGGATAAATAAGTGTTCAAAGATTAAAGAAGTATTTTAATAATTAAGAAAAGTGTCAATGTCATGGGCACAGATTCTTAATGACTGCAAAATAATTTCATCTTTATTTTTTAAGGGATGTGAGAAAAAGAGAGATTAAGACCTAAAAGGTAAGACAGCCAAATGTGCAGTAATTCTAAAAACCTCATCAATTTTAATAGAGTTTTGAGTTTTAAAAAGTGAGTCTAACATATTCAATATAAATAGCATGTCTAACTAATATTATAAAACTTGCAGCTCATCATGAAATTTTATCAGAATCACTTGCAGATACAAATTAGCATAATTTAAATATATATATTGATATATGAAGAACAATTCAAAATGTTAGGTATGTTATAGTTTATGTCCTTTGGAAGTTCTTGTCATTTGCTAGAGCGTTTTCTCATTATTTCTAAATATTTGCTCAGGGGTTGGCTCAATAGTATTGCTTTAAAGAGACAGAGAAAACCCCTTATGTGAATTTAACCTAAGTTTACTCTAAATAAATTACCTTTTGCTACACTCCATTGTGTCATTCTTGCAAATTCCCCTAATAGACTCATCTTTGAAGTCAGTTGATAAAAACAGACAGCAAGTTGTTATGATGTTGGCTGCTAGAGAGATGTTAGCATATTGTGTTATAAACATGCCCATCCTTCCATAATGGCATTGCTTTATTGCATATCCAAGAAAGGAAAAAAAAAACTCACTATATTATAGCAAAAGCAATGTCCAGTAAAATTTGATACTCTCTCAGGCTTAGAATTGAATAACCAGGTGAAGATATCATTAAAGTTAATAAAATAAGGTGAAAGAGTTTTAGAAATGGTTCAATCTTTAATTGAAAGAGCACATGTGAAATTTAGTAATATTATTATTTTTTTTTCAAGACAAATGCTCACTAATGAGAACAAAGCAAGGGGAGAAAAGTTCAGCTAAACAAACAAAAAAAGATTACATGCAGTTCTTAAGATTAGACAACATTTTACCAAAGCCTGGTTCCCTGGGATTCTCTGACATGCTCCTTGATGTGGACTCCTTATCTGACAAGAGTGACAGCTACCCATCTAGTAAAGGCCAATACTAGACGCTGCTTGGAGACAAGAGTGCCTGCCTTCCCACCAGCCCATTGTTCTGAGGTCGCAGGGAACAGGCAGAGCTGTTTCTGAGAGGCAGAAAAGTCTGGATACAGATTCTAGGTTTGGGCTTATCGACCAAGTTTATCAAACAGCACAAATCAACTAAGGAAGTTTTATTAGAAAAACCCATATTAAAATAGTGGCCATCTGGAAGTAATTCCATCCTAATGCCCACCTTAGCTCTTATGCCACGTTAACAAGATGTAAAAGGCAAGACTGATGGAGCTCAGTTCCTTTCATGTACGATCAGAACGGGGCCAATTGCAGTTGTCCCTGGGGAGCAGGGCAGAGTGCGAATGGTGCTGCCTGTACTCACTGCCCCCCAAAGGTGTTGTAAGCGATGAAACAGTGAGCTCACTGCTCAGTTTTCCCTCTCTTCCTGTCACTAAAGGGAGTGTTCATTGTGGTACTTAGTTTTCCCACCTTGACTGCAGTAGCTCAGTTGGTTAAAGTGTGGTCCCTCTATGCCAAGGTTGTGAGTTCAATCCCCAGTCATGACACATACAAGAATCAACCATGAATGTATAGGTAGGTGGAACAACAAATCAATGTCTCTTTCTCTCTCTCTCAAAAAAAAGCATTAAAAATGTATATTAAATATTTGGGGATCAATAAGATGATAACTTGGCTACAGGCATATATAGTTACCACTTCTGGATCTCATTAAAAGAAATGTACATCAGCCAAAGGCCTTGAATTGAAAGCTAGAGCAGTCCATGAGCCAGACCTTGGCAGGATTAATGTGCTTTTAGATGTACGTGGGCAAACCGCAGTATTTTATTTGGGATTATATTTTACATTATATATAGAAGAAGTGTGTGTGTGTGTGTGTGTGTGTGTGTGTGTATGTGTATGTGTGTGTATGCTAAGTAGGCAAGTTACATTTTTGTCTGCTGGACTTTTTTCTTCTGGGAGCCTTTATGTGAGAGATATGTGGGGCTGCCCACCCTGTGGGCTGTCCCTGGGGATGCCCAATCGCAAATGGGTAAATAGTGCATGCCATCCCAGGACACATTGATTGATACGTAGGTGGACACAAAAGAACAATGCATTGTCTTAAAGAGACTGACGTTGGGAGTATGGGAGACAGAAGGTGCCAGGTGCACCTCCCAGCTACAGAGACGGTCAGGGAGGGAAGTGAAATAGACATTTGGATATTTAAGAAATCAGCCATGCCTCATGCCTCATGCAGGCCTGGGACTTTCCAGGAGTAAATTATCTACTGTATTAGTTGTCTACTTCTGTGGTAACATATGGTCATAAGTTGAGTGATTTGAACCAACACAAATTTATTATCTTACAATTCTGGAGGTCAAAAGTCTGAAATTGGTTTTAAACGGCTTAAATGTCAACAGAGCTGCATTCATTCTGCAGGGTCTAAGGGAGAACCCGTTTGCTTGCCTTTCCCAGCTTCTGGAGGCTGCCTGCATTTCCGGCTCGTGGCCCCTTCCTCCATCTTCAAAGTTAGTCATGCAGCATCTTCAAATCTCGTTCTCTCTGCTTTTAATGCCATATCATCTTCCCAAGCCTTAACCGTCCTGCATCCTTCTTTTAAGATCATTTGAGACCCATCTATTTGATCCAGGATAATTTCCTCATGTCTGGATCCTTACATTAAGCACATCTTCAAAGTCCCCTTTGCCATGTAAGATAACATGTTGACAGGTCCTAGGGATTTAGATATTGACTTCCTTGGGGAGGCATTCTTCAGTCTGCTACATCTATTTTTGGCTGGTTTGAATTGGGATTTTGTCACTTTTGTCCAGGAGAATCCTAATTAAGATGCAATGATTCTGCTCTTTTATTTCCCTTAGAAGTCAAGTATCTGTTAATAACATATCCCCTCCTGCATTTAGTACATACTGTAAATTCTAAGAAGCAGAGGTATTTAAGAGAAATGGCACTAGAATATGAATTATTAGTATTTTAATTCTCACTAGAGCAAGTTACATATTTGCATTCAGGCTTAGTTTATTCATTTATAATACGCAGATAATAACTCCTGATTTATCTGATTCACAAGGTTGTTGTAAAGATCAAATGAGAATTTTAAAGACACTACTAAAATCATACTGCCTGCATGTAGAAGTTACTTTGTTACTTTGTCATGTATGTGTCATCAATATTAACGGTAGTTTTTGAACATGAATCTTGCCATAATTGCTTCTATGTTTTCCTCCTGCCTAATAAAAAAAAGATATGGTTGAAGAAGGCAGAGAATGGGGAATTTCCTCCTTTTCTTTGGCTCAAACTCCTTGAGGGGAAAAACAAAACAAGGAAAAAAGAGGAGAAAGTAAAGCAACTTTAATGGAAGCAAGGAAATGGCTACCTCCCGACACAGGGAAGAAGATATATCGAATGTGGTAAAATATGAGATGAGTGATGATGATAGGAGGAATCAAAACATTCCTTTTTACACATCAAGGATATTAAAGATTCACCTGATGTCCTGTGTCCGAGTCCAGGATAACTGTTCTTTGTTTAGTTCAGAGACAGAATACAGGGATGGGGACCGGCAGCATCTGGGGTTGGCTGAGGTGATGCTGATGAAGGAAAAACTGTGCTACAGCACGTGCTTATAATTTACAGCCTAGCCTACAATCTTGGAGGGTGTGTGTGTTTGACCTAAGGAAGGTGGGAAAGGAAGAGATAGTCATCAGCTCAGAAGTTATATACTGACATTAGTTGTGAGCCCACTGGCATCATGGATACTAAAATTGAAGGGAGATATACCCCAGTGACAGAAGGAACAACACTTTTGATGAGAGTGTGTTTGATGAAGCATACCCAAATGTGTTATGTATGCTTCCAGGAGACATATGGGTGAGAGGCGATCTGGTGAGAACCAACCAGAACAGAGCCAGCGGGAGATCTGAGCAAGTCATACCACCCTCACCGATAAAGGAGAAAGGAACTAAAATATAGGAGGAAGAAAGAATATACACCATAAAAAAACTACCTAGTGAAGAAGGAGAGGTCACCAAGATAATATACGCAATCAAAATCTTCCTAAACAAAGTCCTTATAGAAGACATGGAAATATTTTTAAAAGATTATAGGACAGTGGTTCTTAACCTTTCTTGAGGTACCGAACCCACCAGTTTCATATGTGCATTCACCGAACCCTTCTTTAGTGATAAATAAAATATCTTTTTTTTTATTCCAAATTTAGTTTTGCCGGTGCGAGACTAGAGTTGCTCAACTTGGCATTGCATATCATGCAGATAGGACGCTGACTCCCATCCTGTTCCGTGATACATGTGAATCCATGTTGTACATATTCGTCCGACCACTTTCTTTTTTTGCTCGACATATTTAGTATGGATTAAAATATTAAGAAAGAAACCACACGACGTACAACTACGACAGCCGTTGACCACTGAGCGCACTAAATTCCCCGCAGCACTGGTGGCCACGCAATGTAACGTGATCCTCTGCAGCAAGTGATGGTCAAGCGGGGGGCATGTCATCACGACTTTACACAAGTGTGTCTTTACCTCCGTGACAGAGGCTTCTCCGAACCCCTGAGATCGACTCATCGAACCCCTAGGGTTCGGTAGAACCCAGGTTAAGAACCACTGTTATAGGACAAAAGAAAATAAGATGAGGAAAAAGTTAAGATGCTGCAGATATTTTAAAAATCCACATATATCTATATGGAATATATTTTTAATATACAGGGGGGGCAAAAGTAGGTTTACAGTTATTCATATGGAAAATAATACAATAATAAATTGTACATGAATAAGCTCTGTGTTTGTTATACTCACAACTATGTACCTACTTTTGCCCCACCCTGTATGTAGCATTTAATTTGGAATATATGTATTTCAAATTATCTGAAATATAAAATTGAACTTTCCCCCCCTGTGAACTAAGAGCTTGAATTTGTCCTGTGAAAAGACACATCTTCTCTTTTCCTGGGTTGGGGGTGGGGGCAGGGGAGTTAATGTCAAATTTAACTGTTTTTTTTTTTTAATGTAGATTTTATTATTATTCAGATCAGGAGACAGTTACCACTGAATAGTTTGTTACTCACAGTTCCCAAAAGGAGAGGGCACACAGGCAAAGCCCTAGGGTCAGTTGGGAGGCAGAGGGAGTTGGGGGAACTGGACAGGATCCTTCATTGTGGTTTCTATGGAAAGGAATGAGTGAGGCAGGGTTAGGAGGTTAAGGATTGGCTAGTCTCAATAATTTAGCTGGCTCTGGGGTAGAGGGACTACCCCTGGGTGTCTGGTACCTGGTGCTGGGTGGTTAGGACTGGGGAGCACAGTACAAGCACCTGTAAGAGCCAGATAAGGAAGTGGTTGGAGGATGGGCTTTGCTCTGGTTGGTTGGTCTAGAAAAGCACTTTTGGTGGAGTTGTTTGCTATCTCTAGGGATTAGTTAACTCTTGGAGGGACAGTCTCTCCCAGTGTCAGCAAGTCCTAAGATGTCAAAGTATCAGGAAGTACAGAAAGTAAAAAACATGATTAACATAATTTGTAGTAGGAAGGTTCTAAATAAACAATGCATTGCAACCCAAAAGAATGGTTTGTCAGACAATGGTCAAATTGTCCTTTATTGTGCACATGATGTAGTAATTATGTAATTAAAGCCCAGTGAAATTACATTATATATCAGATCTTTGTATAACAAGGGAATACATTTTTGACAATTTCCTTTTGTAGTATTTAAAAGGAAGTTTTGTTCTTCCTTAAAATCAGATATTCTATGAATGCTTTGTTGAAAATTTTTATATTTTTAAGGCAGAATATTGGTAATGACCACTCTGAAAATTTGTATTTCACTCTGTAAACTAATGGCTGAACAAAGAATTAAGACTAATAAGTTTTAGCAACAAAAATATATATGAACAGAATTACAAAACTGGATGTATCTCATGCACATGCCCACAGATACTCCATGTATGGATCCTGGGATGGGCACTAATATTGCCAGTGGGAGAAATTTCCACTCACACTCAGTAACAGAAACAAGTGAACTTACCCTGTAACACAGACTTTTTCTTTTGTTAAAATGAATGGCTTTGGTATTAAGAATATTGGAACTAATCCGATATAGTGGTAGAGAAGGGATGAGAAAGAAAACTAATTTATTCTGCAGAAATGATAGGTCAGTTTATAGCACTATATAGCACTGTATGAGACAACTATTCAATGAGCTATCCTTCAGATAATTGTCAACAGTGAAGAAAACAACCCACAATTCACTGGCTCTGTACTGCAGGGAGCAAGTATCACTTAAAAATAGATATCAGAAATTTAAAGGAAGGCATTGGGGGTTATTTCTCATTAAAATCACATAGCACCATGTTGGATGTAAGGGTATAGAGCCTATAAAATATAAGTAATATTCAAAATATCCTTTATAAATTGGAGAAATGAAATGAACCATCAAAATAGAATAAAATTGAAGAGGGACACTGGCTCATTGACTGTGCACTTCCATCATTAAAATTTCTCATCTGAAAAACACACATAAAATTTGTAAACAAAGGACAAAATCCCTCGTCACAACATAGTTACTAGTAGCATAAAAATTTTTGATATACAATCTATATATGCTTGACTTACTTCTAAATGCCATGTGCACTAAATTCTTTTAACTACGGAGTGAGTTTCAACTATTTAATTTTTGTTGAAGATAAAGATACTTGTGGTTTCAAAAATGTTACAAAACCTTCATGTCTCTTAGTTTTAGATATGTGCAGCTGTTTTGGTGAGAAGATAAAAAAGATAATCCAAATGTCTAAAATATTTGATGGCAAACACTTGCTTTCTCAAATGCACTCTGTATTTCCTTGGATGAGTGCTCAATTTCATCTATTTACTCTAAAGCCAATCAATAAACTAATTTATGCAGGAACATTGGGATGTTCTTCAGAAGGAACTGGTAGGTTATAAAGGTATGCCACATTGAGGGAGAACATGTATTTCCATGTACAGCTTAACCCTGGGTCTTAGTAATCATTTATATTGCTAAGCAACCTCCAGAGATTATCTCATTGGTTCTTTGCAGAATTTAAGTAAGGAAGACAAGGTCGGTATTGATGTTTGCTCTAAAAATGTGGAATTTGGAGCTCTACAAAGGGAAACTGGCCCAAGAGTGGAAGAGTAGTATTAAAAAGAGCAGTAGATAATAAACTAGATGTGATCTTGCTTGAGCTGCATGAGTTTTGACATCAGCTGGATGGATGGATAACACTTGGTATCCCTTGGCCTTAGTATTTGCTATTCTTGCTCTTACCTGCCAATTATTTCTAAAATGTGTAATGACTTGATACAGCCTAACCATTTCCTGGCCTCCAAGATTCTTCCCATCATGCCATGTGCCCCAGTTCCATCATTCAGGTAAACACTTGGAGGAATACCACACACAGTGAGGATGCAGTAAATGCCAGTGCTTAATGTTGTTATTGGTAGTGTTATTAATCATTACGTAAGTATTTGTTGAACATGTATGGTTATTCTACTATGAGTCATATTTTAAAAAGAGGAGAATGTACAACACCAAGGTATGGCTTTTTTCTTTAGAGATCTTATCCTCTAATGCAGATACAAAAGGCACCTCTTCAAATCCCATTTCCTCCCCTTAAGCGGCTATAGCTGCTTGTTTTTCATGAGTCCATACTCTGACCTGTCACCCAGGGTCTTCCACAATCTGACATTTCTTTACAACGTCAGCCTCATTTATTGTCATGTGCTGTTTTTACAGTTATAGCTTTCAAAATACTCATGTTTTGTTATTCGTTTGTCCTGTATACAAATTAATCATGAAGAGTCTCACATTTTTGCCTTTGAGTATGATATTTTCCTCACTTGAAATTTTCTGGAAAAATATAAAACTGGCTAATTGATCCTTTAAGATTCAGCTCAAATCCTGTTTTCTCCCTAGGTTACTCTGATCTTTTCTCTGACCTTAGGCTGCATGTTATTTATTATTTATTTTTTACAGGGACAGAGAGAGAGTCAGAGAGAGGGATAGATAGGGACAGACAGACAGGAACGGAGAGAGATGAGAAGCATCAATTTTCTGTTTTTTATTGTGACACCTTAGTTGTTCATTGATTGCTTTCTCACATGTGCCTTGACTGTGGGCCTTCAGCAGACTGAGTAACCCCTTGCTGGAGCCAGCGACCTTGGGTCCAAGCTGGCGAGCTTTTGCTCAAGCCAGATGGGCCCGTGCTCAAGCTGGCAACCTCGGGGTCTCGAACCTGGGTCCTCCGCATCCCAGTTCGACACTGTATCCACTGTGTCACCGCCTGGTCAGGCAGGCTGCATGTTATTACTGAATCTGGCACATTGGTGTATAACCTTGGTTCTCAGCCAGGGACACTCTTATTCCAAAGGGGACATTTGGCAATGTCTGGAAATGTTTTAGTTGTCCCAACTGGGGCTGTGCTACTGTCATCCAGTGGCTATAGGTCAGGGATACTGCTAAACATCCTACTATACACAAAACAGCCTTCCACAGAGAGATCTGGTTCCATGTGTCAGTGTTTCTGAGGTTGGGAGACCTCATGTTCATGATTCTATGTCAAATACTGGGTTATAAGATTCCCATGACCAATAATTCTGTCTCATTTGTATTTATATCCTCAGCATTAAGTCCAAAGCCTGCAACATCTTTGATATTTGCTGAATAAATGGAATAATGAAGGGAATAAAGTATACATGATTATATGAATAATTAGGAAGTGTTTGTTCAATAATGAAGACATTGGCTGTACTTAGAACACTAGCACTGCTTCCAAGCTTGGGAATAAAACTCTTGAATGGGGTGGGGGATGGCAGAGGGATCAGGGATAGAAGACAGAGAAATCACAGATATGCGGATTAAAGTTCTAATGACAGAAAAAGAAAATTAAAAGAAAATATCAGAGACTTCTATGCACAGTGACATTTTCAACAGTTTATACCCTTTCATATGGATGAAAGTGTTTGAGTAATGTTTATTATTGAAGCCACTCAAGATTAATGCTATGTATAGTTTCAATAAACAAGATTATCTATCCTTTTATTAAAATCAGAATTAATGTAATTTATCTAACTAGTAACACAACATTGATTACTTTAGATGTGCTGTGTCAGTATTTATTTCAGGTTTAAGACTCTGTGTAAGCAGATGCTTACTCTTTATGATATTAGTTGATGGTAGTGAAGAATTCTTAGGAAAAAAATAAGAGCATTTTAAACTACCAAGCTAGAATAAAATGGAAACAGTTGTGAAGTTTAAAATAGTTCTTTAAATTTTCATGCCTTTTTGAAGTATATTATTTCAATCAATATCAGCCAGGAAAGCAGTGAATTATTACCAAAAGCAGTTCCTGAAATACTTCCTAGTTATGTAGGAAAAAACCTCCAAAACAGAAAGGGCTGGAAATCTCGCGAGAGACTGGCAGAAGCGGAGGGGGGCGAGGGTTAAAACGCTACCAGAATAAGAGAAAATGAGATCCTGAACTTTCTTCAAAATTGTTGACAGCTAACTTTTAATAATACCACATTTTCCAAAAAAATTAACTACAAGTATAGTGAGAATTTTTCATTCCTGCACATAGTCAATTAGGATGCTTGACTTAGTAATAAATTTCCATGACTTCTTTTTCCAGAATTAAAGGTTTTTCCCTTTCCTGCTGTTCCGGTTCTTAAAATGTACTCCCCTCTTATTTTTTTTTAACCTCAAAAAACATTTGTGAAGGTTTTACATATGAATAGTCTCCACAGAGATCCAGTGTTTATGTTCTTCCTTTAAAAGTGCTTTAACTAAAACTTCCCATCCATAAATTGCCCTCCACAGAGGATGCCTGTAATCATTTTACTTTTTAAACAATTTTATTATATTTTAAATCACTATTTTCATCAGCACTTGAATTTTATAAGCAAAATATTTTCTGACACTCTTTCTTTTGTAGAACAAAAGAATTGGAGAGAGCTTGACTCGTAATACCACCTCTTAGTTATCACTTAATTGCTGCTACATAGAAATTTCTGACCCAAAATTTGTATATAGCTGGAGTAACAGTTAATGAACTATAGAAATGATCCCTGAAAGTATAGTCATTGGAGTAACAGTTAAAACATAATGGCTTACAGTAATCACCTGTATGTCTATGCCTATAGGAGGCTGTTTAATGGCCATCCAAAGATATCAAATTCTACTCTCCAGAAATTATAAATGTTAGTTTATAGGGAAAAAGTGTCTTTTCAGACATAATTAAGTTAAAGATTTTGCGCCCTAAATGCAACCACAAATGTTCTCATAAGAGAGAGACAGAGGAAGATTTGATATAGACAGAAGAGGAAAAATGCACACATCCGGAGGAGAAGGCCATATGATCAGAGCGGCTGTGACTACAAGCAAAGGAATGCTGGTTGCCACCAAGAACTGGCAGAACAACTTGATTTTGATTTAGTAACACTGATTTCACACTTCTGGCTTCTAGACCTGTGAGAGAACACATTTCTGTTGTTTTAAGTTTGTGGCAATTTTTGACAGCAACCTCAGAAACAAATATATGACACATGGCATCAAAACATACCTTAAGAAATATATTTTAAAAAACATATCTTAATAAAAGCCAAAACATGAGTTCTCTATTCATTAGTCCATGTTGAATGTGAGAGAAGGCCAATTTCTTCACATAGAAGTGTAGAATCAAGTTTGGAGGTGAGTTAAGAAGTCATTTGGTCCACACTGGTTCCCAATAGAGGAACTCTCTACAGTAACCTCTCATTTAATCAACAAACATTTTCACAATTCCTTTAGAAACAGCAAGGCCACCATTTTTAGGGCAATATATTCAGTGGTTGGTCAGCCACAGTTCCTTGAAAAATAAATGTGTCATGATAAAAATGTAGACAAGACCTATTTACTCATTTGGCAAATATTAATTGAGCATCTGCAATGTGTCAGGCAACTCTTTGTGACATGCGGTACAGCACAAATAAAGACAAAAAGATAGAAGATCTTCTGTAATTTGTTATATTGGCCACAGAAAACTAATACACACCTGATATAAGTTAAGTGAAAATAAAGCGTTACATGCTGCCCAAAGAAAGAAATCAATTATGAAAATAAAGAAA
Source organism: Rhynchonycteris naso (assembly GCA_037038555.1). NCBI lineage: Eukaryota > Metazoa > Chordata > Mammalia > Chiroptera > Emballonuridae > Rhynchonycteris > Rhynchonycteris naso. The sequence continues at coordinate 24,370,154 of CM073001.1, forward strand.
TACTAAAAAGAAAAGAAAAGTAATATGGTTGTTTTAAACTGATGAATTCATACATATAACAAGAAGTTGAGGGAAGACAAGTTTTATTATTTTAATTTTTCATTGATTTAAAAGAGAGACAGAGGAAGAGAGGGAGGGGAGAGTGGGAGGGAGAGAGAGAGAGAGAGAGAGCGGCATCAACTTGTTGTTTTACCCAGTTGTTCCATCTAGTTGTGCACTCATTGATTGCTTCTTGTATGTGTCCTGGCATGAACCCATGACCTCTGGCATGCAGGGTTAATGCTTTATCCACTGGACTATCCGGCCAGGGCCGAGGGAAGATACATTTTTAAAAAAATAAAAAATCAGGACCAGTATTAAAGCAATTGCTTTATCATTCATGTTGAAAAGTCATTAATAACCTCTGGGTAATGGAAAGTAAATGGGTTTTCACGCAAGTATAGTTATTTTAAAAGAAGGAATACTAATCACTTATATTAGTTAACTATATCACTTGGGCCTTCTAAGAAAGGGGAAAAATCCTGAACTTCATATTTAATAAAGATTATTGTAGTTCAGTCATCTGTTTAGTTTCCATATACTATAATCTTAGTTCAGCATGGTGTTGAATAAAGTTGCTTAGAATACCATGTTGTGGCCTCTTAACACTGTAGGATCATATAAAGGGAAAGAGCGTATGCCTGAAAGACTAGGGGAACCAGATTATGGCAAGTTTGCCTGGCCTGGATGAGACTGGAGTACCTGGGAACAGGAAGGAATTTACTGTAGAAGTTAACCAAGCAGAAGGAAGACATGGCAGCAGGGTCATTAACTGAAATAGCTTAAGACACACTAGAAGTAAGGGGCTGGGAGATGGGATGTTGCTGAAGGACTTAGCACTGGAAATGTTTTGTGCAGTGAGAAACAGGAGAGAGAGAGGTGAGACAATTCAAATAAAGAGTCCACAGACCTTACTGACCTTTTAAATAAAGGTGAATGAAGAAAGGTAAGTCAAATATTTCTTTAGGGTTTTCATAGAAGGTGATTGGGGGGAAATGTGAAAGAGGAAGAAAAATTATGAAGGCAAGATGTGTAGGATAAAAAAAAATAATAATGAATGTGAACTTCTAAATAGAAAAACTCAGTGGGTAATTAGTCATCCAGAAATAGAATAAAATAACAAGAAGCCAGAATTCTGATTTTCCCAATATAAACACACCCAGGGGCATCAATCAGTTTTTATATTCTGACTTGCTTTAGCTGATAGCTTTAAATTTCTCTCTGGTTCACTTTCTCTGACACTGACTAATGGTGTGAAAGATGGACCTAGGAGGCTGAATATAGAAAAACATGGTGTGTGACTTTGGTGACGTGTTCTATTGGCCTAGAGATGAGAAAAAATTTCTGTCAAGCTGAACCTGAAAAACGATGTTTAAAAATGTCTGTGATTGATGTGAGGGATATTATTTGTAATGGTGAAACTCATTAGTAGTAGTCTCTGGAAAGAAACTATTGCTACTGGATTATTTGTCCATTGACATATAATTTTAATGTCAGTGGCAACCTGGGATGGCAGAAAAGCCATGGGGTTGCATTGGATTGAAATTCCAGTGTTCTACTTACACGTTCTACTTTCCAGTGTGGTCACTGGGCGAGATACTCAATCTGTCTGAATATCAGTGGAGTGTCCCTAGCTGTAAAAATAAATATGTTCTTCATAGAGATGTCCCCACAGTGGAAACACAATATGACGGTGTCTCCCACAGTACCAGGCTCTTACCAGATACAATAGAAATTAATTTTGTTCTTTGTACCCTATCCACCTTCCTCCCACACACATGGAGAAAAAAATTTTAATAGGTAATGCCTAGTTAAGAAAAATGATCATATTTATGTTACTTTGTGAATAAAGGCTCAGATCATAAACTTCTACCCTCAAGCTTATATTATTTTACCTTTGAATCCTTTTGGATTGAGTGAACATTTCTCAGGTTTTACATTACATGGAGTTAAGAATTAGAAAATATGTAACATAAAAGAAGAATTTTATTTGGAAATATTAAGCTATGGTGTTCAAATTTTATCCTTCATGGATTTCTTGGATTACCAATTGATTATACGCTACTTTTCTGCATATATAAAGTTAAAATTTTTTAAATTTTCTTAATGTAAACTTTTAGCAGAAGTAATAATAGTTGCCATTGTTTTACATATTTAAGACATGGCAAGAGTTGTGAATACATTATTGTGCTTAATTCTGTGAAAACAAATACTTCACCTACTAGTTGATGAAATAGTCTAGTTTTTAAGTACACAGTGGCAACATCTATATGTTTTAACACTTCAATAAAAGAGCTTCACTGTGACAATACTTAAGTCAAGAAAGCATAGATGTATTTACAATTTTGTTATATAATAGACACTCAAGAGGCAAGGCCTATTAGCCCGTTCAGGACCTAGAGGAGAACTGGGGACCAACATATTGCAGGATGAATAAGAATTGCTTAAAATGGAGTTTGAATGGATAATTAGGTTGGTCAATCTGAGTTGTCATTATAATTTATTTAATCCAGAGTATTAAGTAGCAGTTTATTCCAGGTTGATTTTAGGAATTTAACTTCAAAAGCACACTGAATTAGGATTCTTTAAATGGGTGCAGGCATGACTAACACTGAGAAGAGTGATTAAAGCTTTTCAAAAAAAGTGCTGAGTACTGGGTCCAGTCAGAGTACATCTCTGTGAAAAATGTCCTGATCTTTGAGAAATTAAGGCAAAGTATGAGTTTTGATTATAGCTTGAACAAATATAACTTGACACACATTTTAAATTTCTGATTGGAAATATAAAATACATCTGACATTTTTGTGAAACAGATTCTTTGATTTCTTTCTTTTTTTTTTTTTTTGACCTGCAGAGTAGTAAAGCACATCTCACCTTTGGAGGCCACCTCTGTTTTGTTATTTAAACACAATGAAGTAAAAATGTTTACAACAGCTTCAAGCAGACCTTGGAATAGAGCTCTCAGAGATGGCAATCAATAGGGATTCAAATTATTCTATGACTTCAATGTTTGAAAGATTTAAAGGGGAAAACCAAGCGAATTAAACTAACACAACAGAGGGTAGTCACACAGTTCATTAAGACAGACCATTAAGTCAGTAGCAGAGTAGCTCTGAGCATTTCCCTGGCCTCTCCAGCTTTTTGTAAGCCACTCTCTACTTTACAATAATTGAACTATTTTTTTCTATACATCAATACAGTAAATCAGCAAATGTGCAGATAATAAAAAAATCAATGCACTCTGTCATATGCTCCCACCTCTCTTCAGATTATTCTCACTTTGGAAAGAAACTAATACACTAGGATATTAAATTCTTGGAGAAATAAAAAGACAAAACTAAGTGAAAAATCACATAGGATTTGAGGTCAATTCAGGAAGTGTATTTTTCTTAGAGCACCCATAATGTTTTCTCTCATATTGAATTTATTTTTTTATCATGCAGATTTGCATTTCTCTTTGTAATCTATTTCTTTCCACATGGATTTATTCACTACATTTCAAATAATGTGATTTAAAACTCACAGAGACTTACTCCTTAAACTGTCTTCCAGTTGTAAATACGGGCAAGCACATGCTTCTGTTTCTATCCATTCTTTTTATTAGTTTGCATGATTTGATGGGTTCTTTTAGAAATGATAAGTTAACAGAATAGTTCAATTAGTAGATACTCCTAATGGTGTTATAACTTTGCATGTAAATCTGATAGTTTAATTGAAAAAGGACTTACTTAGAACAGGAGAAATGACCACAATGGAAAATATTTCATTGGGAATAGTAAAATATATACATAAAGTGTATTTCAATAACATATTGTGTTTATTTAAAACTTAAGTGAGCACTCAGAATTGGTATATACTAAAGGGAAAAGAATCCTATGCTCTTGTATCTGTTTCTTCTTTTGTTTTCTAAATGAAAACCTAATTATAAATTCCTTAGAAGCATTTGTTTTTTCACAAAGCTAGTGAATGCATCGCTACTTTCATAAAATGCCAAACTGCCCATTATTCTTGTGACTCACAGAATGCTAGGTTATATTTGCCAAACTGAAAAGTTCTGAACTCATTTGATGAAAGAAGCCTGAAAACACTTTGTGAAGCCTGACCAGGCAGTGGCGCAGTGGATAGAGCATCGGACTGGGATGCGGAAGACCCAGGTTCGAGACCCCGAGCTCGCCAGTTTGAGCACGGGCCTATCTGGCTTAAGCAAAAAGCTTGTCAGCTTGGACCCAAGGTTGCTGGCTCCAGCAAGGGGTGGCTTGGTCTGCTGAAGGCCCGCGGTCAAGGCACATGTGAGGAAGTCATCAATGAACAACTATGGAGTCGCAATGGCAACGAAAAACTAATGATTGATGCTTTTCACCTCTCTTCGTTCCTGTCTGTCTGTCCCTATCTATCCTTCTCTCTGACTCTCTCTCTCTATCCCTGTAAAAAAACACACACACACACAAAAAAACCCAAAACACTTTGTGAAAAGGTTTAAAATGAACCATCCTATCCATAATATTTAGAATCCATTAACTCCCGGTTGGCAGCTTCTTGAGTCTACTAACTTTAGTATCTATTTGAACATTTGAACATTAGGGTATGTAGGAGGTAATAAGCCAACTTTTCAGAAAGGAAAAAATGAACACCCAGTTACACAGCTTTCCTTATATGTGTTGATTTTTTTGGAAATATACATCTTATGATTGTCGAGTAATATAAGTAATCTTTTGTTTCTATGCTGGAAACCTGGAAAAGAAGATTACTGTAGTTTCTAATAATGTCTGTTTATACTGTTTCTAGTTACAATGACTATGTTTGGCTAGGCTAAATATCTTAATTTACATATCTTTATTTCACCTAGCAGTATTTTAAGATCTGTTGTTATATAAAACTCTGCTTGCTTTGCTGAATTCATAACTGTGAGGAGCACCATATTTATGATTAATGATGGAAAATATGCTACCAAGATGTTTTTATTTGCATTTATAGATATAATTTGCTAAAGGATTTATGTGAGCACTACTCATAACTGTTCTGATCAGATGTTTGACTATAAAACACTTCTAAATGCCACACTGCACAGGCTAATGATCTGTTCATCTGAAATAGTATTCCGAAGCCTGTAAGTGATCTATATTTTAGATTGTTTAGACATACCCTTTCTATCCTCCTGTTGTAGCATATACTTAGAAAAAGTATAAATTCCCTGGACAGTAAGAACAATTCAGAGAATAAAGCTGAGGATGGATCCTGACCTGTGAATCAGGACTTAACAAGAGATGCCAGGTAACTAGAGGTTAACCTTCAGAGTCAAGGTCAGAGTTCACAAATAGCCAGGAAAGCCAAGAGCACATAGAATATTTTGAGTAAAAGGGAAATAACCATAAAATCACTTATATAATGACAGAGTGTTGTGTATGATTAGGGAGACCCATGGAAAATTAAAAGACATCCTATCTAGACAGATACAAATAAATGATATTCTGGACCGTTTAAATTTATACATAGGGTTGTACCCTTCGAGGGAATATTTGTAAATTCATTTTTCCCCATGTAAAACTCCTGCCTCATCTTTTTCCAATGAAATACCTGACTTGTTTTTCTCTCAGCCAATTATTCTAGACTTTCCAAGGCAGTTTGGCTGGCTCCTTGATAAGTTCCTATCTTTGTTTTTCTCTTTTTATTTTACTCCTTGTGTTTATTATTTAGATTTATTTTCCTATGTTACTTTTGGAACTAGGAAAATTCTACATTAACAAATCATGTCAAAGCAAACATTGAACTGGACAGAGTTAAACAGGAAGGAAGACTTTTTTCAGGTTCTCGCAATGGTGGGAGAGAGATTGAATTTAACCTGTTCTGGAACAGAAAGGGGGAAGAGGTTTTAAGTACTGGGTGAGCTCGTGGGAAACGACTGCAGGACATTAAGTTGAGGTTCATCAAGGAAATGTGCTGAGCACATCAGAATATACTCGAGTTTGCACATGTTTTTCTTTGTGATGAAGCCATGCTAGCTGGTGCTCTTTTAAGCTAGACTTCTGTTTCCCACAGAGACCTGGGTTGGGGAGATTGAGGGCAGAAATAGAGGTGCTGTCTCCTTAAATGTTCATTTTCAAAGAGATGGGTCCCAGGTCCTTGAGAAAACATTTCCGGGATTATAAAATCAGCAGCAGCTGGGAGAATTCACACAAATTTCAAAGGGTCAGAGAAAAAATTTACAATTCCAGGTTTTCTAAAGTACCTCTAAGTATAAGAAAGTCAAGACCTAGAGTCATGAAGAAACCTTTCTAAAGTTTAATGAGACAGAGGGAATATTAAGCCTGTCTTGGTTCAATGTTTATATATTTTCAAATATTAACGCTTATATTCAGTGTATTAGTTGCATATTTTATATTGGAATATAAATTATGTAACACACAAACTAATATATAAGTGTAAATATTTCACACCAATCTTCAATCTTCTGTCTGTCATTCGAATTCAACTTTCTACTTGTAGACCTCCATCATCGTTAATTGAGCCAAAATTCACTCAAGTTCTCCTTGTGCCAAACACTGACACAGCTCAGACGCAGTTCTTCCTCCCCAGGACCTATCTTCATTGGCTACAGCAATGATCAGGCCTTTGTTGCCTAAAGGTGACTGTGATCACAGAGGAGAGGGTGGTGCAGAGTGTTATCCAGCAGCCTTATTGAAAACTGCACAGGTGTACACACGGTCTAGAAGAATATACAATGCAGTCATGCATCCCTTTGCCCATTTTTTATGTCCCAGTGCAGGAAGAAGTCACAGTGGGGAAATGCAGGTCATTCTTCTACATAGTTCAGCTTATCCTGGCTCCCCATAGCTTGGGGAATCCTTCTTTAAAACATAGATACGAAGAACAGACTGACAGCTGTCAGCGGGGATCAGGGTTGAGAGATGGAGTGAAAAAGGTGAAGGGATTAAGCAAAGAAAATGAAGTTATAGACACAGATAACAGTGTGGGATTGCAGGAGGGAACGGGGGTGGGGTAAGTGGGATGGTGAGCATACGATGCAATATACAGATGATGTACCATAGAATTGTACACCTGAAACCTGTGTAATTTTATTAACCAATATCACTCCATTAAATCAAATAAAAAATTTTCAAACTCCAAACCTCTAGAGCTGGACTGTCCAATACAGTAGCTACATGATACTGTTGAGCACTTGAAATGTGACCAGTCCACATTGAGAAGGCTATAACTAATAAGTATACATTGAACTTCATGTATGTAAAATATCTCTGATAATTTTTATACTTTTTCTCGTTAAAATAATATTTGGATACATTGGATTAAATATCAAAAAATTAAATATGAGGTATATTATATTTCTACTGCTCAGAGAAGCTCTAGAGTAAGGCTTCCTTCCTTCCCAGTGCCTGGTCTATTTCTCCCCTTAATTTTGGTCCTTGTTAGGAGGACTGCCGTGCTCTTCCATTTCCACCTGCCTGTCTCAGGCATACCAGCCGAAATGCCCCTTCTCCCTGTAGCACTGGGCTACTTATCATCTATGGTATATCACTGTGTTCCTTACACTAAAATGCGCTCCTTTTGTATTTACTGCCCCCTCCAAGGAGTTTATAATTACACATGTAGTAAAACTCAGTAAATATTCATTTAATGTCCTATATTCTGATCAAGCAGCTAGCTGAAAACCACTGTCTTCAACTTACTGTCACATTCCTATCATTTCACTTGAGGGAAGAGGGAGATGTAAATAGGACCATTCAGGAAGCATTGCCCGGAGTTCAGAGAATTTGAGAGAGCCCAGACTTCCCTCCCCTGCTCCCACCTCCCCTTCATCATTAGCCCCAATCAAAGGGCTGGAGCGGGTTACCAGACAGTCTGAATTCTTGCTTCTCTAAAGATGCTTATGCGAACTCAAGGATAAGTTGAGTAGAAAATTTTCTGCTGTGTAAAAGCAAAGAAATGATGAGAAATATATATTTTATTGATGTGTAAGTTTTTTTATTTTATATCTTCACAATGACTCTTATTCAATGTTGTGATTGTTCCTCTCTTGTAAAAATGATGTCCAAAGGCAGGATTCTATTCACATAAACTTGTCAATAAGCATCCTTGATAAATGAGTGGAAGAAATCAGATTATTTGCTGGAAAGAATTTCAACCCCATGCTGACTTCAAGCAAGTACAATTTAATAGAAACATCAATGACAAAATATTTCTATGGTCAATGTGCAGACCTATACAGTATTAAATTCTCCAAGGCAGTGGAGGAATGGTAAAACTCAGTTTTCAAAATGTTTTAGGTGAATGTGTTTTAAACGAGTTGCCTCTTGAGGCGCTCATTGAGCAGCTTACTTTGTTCCCTTGTAAAAGGCTAATCGAGTAGCTTAGAGCATTATAGGGATGATCACCTCCCTTGGGCAATGGAAAACACAACTTTGTCTTTCATGTTGTCCATTCTGGGCACACAGGGAAATTACACATGCTGCTAATGCACAAGATGAGTAAGCCCTTACGTAAACACACAGAACAAGGTTTTATAGAGGCAGATTTTACAGTGGACTTTAGAGTTAGGCATTAGTTTACATTTACTGTCTTCCAATGGCTGACCCTGCGGCTCTGCGCACGGGTTCTACATGTTCTGCACATGATACAGACTTATGTGGGTCTCTAAAGATGCCATTGTGAGGAGCCTAGCCCAGAGAGACATGCTATAAATAAGCTTATTTCTCTTTCCTCCAGTTTTTCTTTTTTGTTGAATTTATTGGGGGTGACATTGGTTAATAAAATTATATAGGTTTCAGTTGTACAAATTCTATATATAATGCATTATCTGTGTATTGTATTGTGTGTTTGTTACCCTAACTGAAGTCTCCTTCCACATCACCATTTATTCCCCTATGTCCTTTTCTACCTCCCCCAACCCTTTTTCTTTCTGGTAATCACCATACTGTTGTCTGTGTCTATGATTTTTTTTTTTTTGCTTTGCATAACTACATACATGTCACATGTCAACAATGTTCATAACATCACTTAAATTAGTGCTGGTGCTCATGGAATTTCAACAGAGTATTGGAACAGGCAGTTGAAATCAAGGTTTAGGTGATCTCAGTTACTCGTGGAAGCACACAGTTGCTTGACCTCAGGTGAGATGAGGAAGGACTGGGTATCAGGCTGGAAGGAAGAGAGGAGGCTGGAACAAGGATGACAAATAATATTATACAGCAAAAACCCCAAATGCATTATAATTAGAAGGGGTCAAAGAGTCCAGAGGGAAAGCAGGCAGAGGGAAAGGGGATGAGAGGAGGGGATGAAAGAAAGGAAAGACATTAGTGAAAGTATATAAACACAACTCAGAGAGATAGAGGGCAGGATAGTAAATCATGGAGGAAAGGGGGGAAGGGGATGGGAGGAGGGGGCAAAAGGGGTATCAAAGTGAACAAGGGGGGAGGGACGGAGATATATTCAGGGGTTCATTTGTAACTATGTAAACACAACAAATTAAAATCAATAAAAAAGAAACAAAAGAACTGCAGTTGAAATATGCACACACACATATACATATATATGTTACATAGATATATATACAAGTTAGTAAATAACAATTTTATTTGGTAAAAATATTACAAAGAAAAGGTCTTGGGATTTTTAATTTCTTAGCATAATTTGTCTTCATCTACAAGATTAGAGATAATTTATATGATGGCTCATAAAAATGAATATAGAGGTGCTATTATATTTACAGTCTGTCCCCATGGAACAAGTGTCATTGCAAAGATGAAAAGTTTTCTTGATAATCAGTTCATTATTTCTCACTCCTGTGGGAAGTCCAATGCAAATGAGGGTGGGATTGTTGAGGAAGGTTCTCTCTGGTTCACACAACAAGTCAGAAACTCTACTGGCTGAAACTTCTGGAACACTCAGACTCCTGTTCACCCTGGCGGAGCAAGAAAAGCTAGGAGGATGAAATTGTGGCTTTTTTCCTGGCCATTTCATTGGACACATAGTCAACATAATATTGCCTAATCATATAGGGGAGAAAATGAAATATTTGGGTAATATTAGTATGTCTACTGCTTATTCCATGCTAGCTATTTACAGAAGTGTTTGTAGACTTTACAGCAGTGTTTGTATCCAGTGCTGTGGTGTCTGTGATGAAAACCACAAGAGAAGGACCCAAGTGATCATCAATATGGACATGGTTGCATATGGTTAAATGCAAGCACGGGGTGCAGACTGTCCATGGCCCCCTGTGGCATACGCCCCTGCTTATGTGGAAAGAGATGCGAGATGAGATTGGGAATTGGGGGCGTCAAAAGAGACTATATTTTATTTTTTACTCGATAGCCATCTATACTATTTGAATTACTTTTTGAATTTTTCATTTTTTACATATGCATTCAATCAAGCAGTACTGAATTAATAGGTTAAAAAACATAATGGTTGTATTTTGACTATTCAGAGGAGAGACATATTATAAATGTAACAATATATCTAGAGCCCATTCAGAAATCATAGTGTATATAAAAAAAAGAATCTTTAGAAGCAATACAGGGTTAGAACAATTTTAACTTTGCTCTCTTTTTGAGGCTAAAATGGTTCAATGAGCTCAAACCCAACTGGTATTTTGACCATCAATTATCACTGTATATTTATAAATACGCTCTTTCTCAGCAGTTTCAGAAGGTTAAAGCAAATGTATATTATCAGTCTATTATTTGCCAGAAGATGAAATGCCATCGAGGCTTGTGTAATCAAAGGGAAATGGTTCCAAAGATAACTTTAGCACTGGCTAGTGTTAAAATGTTGAAAGAGCTTTCCAAATATAAGATAATGTGTATATTTACTTTCCAGTCAAGTCAGATTTGGACTTAAAAAAACACAGCCCTCCATGTATGAATGTGATTTTACTGATGCACCGTCACAGGAGTATGTTATAGGAATTATATTTTGTAAGAGTGATGGATTTGTCTGGACTCAGCCTTACACAATCTGGTGCAGTTTGAAATAATTCTAAGCTTTAAGAGATGCTTCCTCCGCTCACACATTTTCCTCTTTCACCTAATCAATACTTACGGGTCAGATAGAAATTGAGTCACTTCTTCAGGGACACCTTCTCTGACCCCAAGACTGGGTCAAGTCCCCTAAGTGGACAGTGTAAAGAATGCTTTACAATTTCCCTTTGCTCTGCTGATTACACCATGCAGTTAAGGATTTGTGTTGGACATGACTTGTCTGCCTCACATTACTATAAGCTCCAAATCCGCTTTGTTCACCACTGAAAACACATCTCTGATCACAGTGGCTGAAACATAGGCAGTTTCAAAGATGTCTGTTGAATGAATGCCTGAGGCAAATGTATGTGTTTCTGTTCGTGTGTGTGTGTGTGTGTGTCCTGTACAGAGTAGCCTGGGGATACTGCAGGGAGAACAAAGAGTCATAAAGAACTCAAAGAGGCCTGACCTGTGGTGGCGCAGTGGATAAAGCGTCGACCTGGGAACACTGAGGTCGCCAGTTCAAAACCCTGCACTGGTCTGGTCAAGGCACATATGGGAGTTGATGCTTCTAGCTCCTCCCCCTTTCTCTCTCTCTCTCTTTCTCTCACTCTGTGTCTCCTCTCTAAAATAAATAAATAAATAAACATTTAAAAAAATTAAAGAAAGAACTCAAAGAGACGGATGTAGTGTGTTGGAGCTTGCTCTGAACCATCCTACAGGACTTGGAGAGCTGAGGCAAACCCTGCATTGTTCCGCCCAAGTTCAAATATAGTGTGATTTTTGAAATCAGATTGTGGACTTTGGAAAACATTCAGCTGCTGCTGGACTGTTGTGTTTATCAGGCTGTCCTGGTTGGGGGCAGGAATGGGGATAGATTCAGGGATTACATCTACCCTTGTCAGTAGGAGTTGAATTTTCCTAGAGATGAATGAAGGCATGGACTGTGTGGTTTTCAAAACATGGTTTTGATTTAAGTAGAAGCAGAGCATTAAGTTACATGGAGATAGATGATTAGAATCAGCAATGGGGGTCATTTCTGGGGACCAATGGGAAGGGCTTGGCTATTTTTTCTCCTGAAAACAGTCCTGTTTCCTTTGTTATATTGTAATTTCTCCTAGACTTCCCTAAACCATCAATAAAACCTGTTTTTCTTACTCAGCATTTCTCCCAGTAACCGACTGAGGTATAAAGGGCAAGATTGGTCAGAGAGGGCGCTGTGCTCATCGAGCAAGGTCTGTGATCCTGGAGTTCCAGGCTGGCGTGTGTCAACGTTATCAGAAAGGAAAGGCAGCACTGTAAACAGATGTTCTCAGAGTTGCTGCTGCTGCTGCTGCTGCTGCTGCTGATGGAGATCGGTCCCTGGGGAGGGCAGAGAAAGTGTAGACAGTGGTTAGCAGAGGGATTGCAGGCGTGCTGAGGGATGAGAAGACTGTTGGAATTATACAGCGTGCATAGAGCCTGCACCAAAAAGTTGCAACAGGCTGTGCCCCTGATTCTGCCTCCAAAGAGGGATAACCCGTAGTTTCTCAGATGCTGAAATTTCTCATCTATCTAAATTTCAGAAAGACAACTCAAGAGTCATTGTGGGGAGAAGGAAGGACCTTTGCTGAAGTCATTAAAATGTAAGAGCAAGAAACAGTAGTTTCTGAAAAGGAGAGATTCTGGTTTTCTTACATTGTTTTTGTACTGTAAGTTGATTCTTATTATAGGAATAATTTTTTTAAATTAAAATCATGAGAAAATTAACAATTGAGAAGACACACCAGGATTGGGGAGGGGTATATCACATGTAGTAAGATTTTACTAAAGGATAACTGTTTTGTGACATTAGAAAACAGAAAAATAGAAAAACAATTTGCACAAGCTTAGAGATGACAGAGAAATAACCATACATTTCATCTGTTGGTCTGTTTTTCCTTCCTGAAAATAGCATAGATGAGTCAGTTGGAATTCTGAAAAGAGATTATTTGTATGGTTAAAGAATGAAACTTTATTATACCACTGGTGGATGTGTGTGTGTGCGTTTATAACACACATATGTGTACACACAACACACCTGTATGCATACTCAGGGGTCCCCAAACTTTTTACACAGGGGGCCAGTTCACTGTCCCTCAGACTGTGGGAGGGCCGCCACATACAGTACTCCATACACTGACGACCAATGAAAGAGGTGCCCCTTTCGGAAGTGCAGCGTGGGGGGGGGGGCTGGGTAAATGGCCTCAGGTGGCCGCAATTTGGCCCATTGTCTGTAGTTTGGGGACCTCTGGCCGATACATACTTTTCATCTGTTATCTCCACCAAATTATCTTCTTTTTTTTTTTTTTTACAGGGACAGAGAGAGAGAGTCAGAGAGAGGAATAGACAGGGACAGACAGACAGGAATGGAGAGAGATGAGAAGCATCAATCATCAGCTTTTCGTTGCCGTCGCAACACCTTAGTTGTTCATTGATTGCTTTCTCACATGTGCCTTGACTGTGGGCCTTCAGCAGACTGAGCCACCCCTTGCTGGAGCCAGCGACCTTGGGTCCAAGCTGGTGAGCTTTAGCTCAAGCCAGATGGGTCCGCGCTCAAGCTGGCGAGCTCGGGGTCTTGAACCTGGGTCTTCCGCATCCCAGTCCGACACCCTATCCACTGTGCCACCGCCTGATCAGGCCAAAGATTTTTCCTTTTCACCAAAGATTTTTTAAAATCTAAATACTGTCACAATGTGAATTTTATTATCTGAGAGAACTTTTCCCAATAATTGCTGTGTAAGAATTAAATGCTAAATCAGCAAACTTCTAAATTATTCAGTCGATCTACTATTATGCATGATTATGCAGTTTCTGTTAAGTGGTTCCCAGAGGCTTGCAAAGCAGGTTAACTTTGTCCTAAATGTGGATTAATTTCTTTACTATTTTCTAGCCTTGGTTAACCTCGTTAGTGTAAAACATGGTAAGTTCATGTAATATTTTTTAAAATTTAAATATCAAGAAAATGAACTTAGAAAATGCAAATTTCTTTGATATATTTCATAAAGTATAACAGTGGAGGTTTTGATATTAATTTTTGTCATAGCTTCTTTTGTTCTTTTATTTCCAAATACACTCTGATATGTATATGCATATTTGTATAAGCTCTGAGGATATCTAGAAAAGATTATTTCATGTTGCTATAGAAGAACTGTGAATAAAGGACATTTGTTCAAAGAAATAAGGGGAATGGCCCAAATCCGGCAGGACCTTTTGCTTGGTATAGCCTCTTAATGACTATATGTACTTTCTTTGGCCTGTTCATCCTTGATATATAATTCCTTAAAAATATGAGACTATAGCAAGATCCGCTAGCTCAGAAGCAGTATTATTAACTTTTGTGGTAAGGACAGTTGGAGACACGTGGCAATGGTTCAAGCAGTTAATTAGCCTCAGGTGGCCGCAATTTGGCCCGTTGTTCTATAGGGGGAAGGTGTCTAGGGATGACATGTGAGTCACACATTCCAATTGGACAGTATCGTGATTCCTCCATTCCAGAACTATGTCTCTTTCTCCAGGTTGTTCGTCAGCCTGGATGGACCATTGCTCCCCATGTGCCACTTTACCATGGGCCACCATTAATTTATTGATACACTGTTTACAAAGTTGCCAAATTTAACTATAGCATAAAGAATGTTTTGTTACACAACAGAAACTTTTAGCTTTAACTGTTACATATATCCATAATTTGTCCTAAAGTAAGATTGGTTTTTAAAACATTCAAATGTATTTTTCATAAGTAACATTTTATAGTTGCATTTTAATACAAGAAACTATAATAAGCTCTAAATAATGGCTCCAAATCTCACTACCCAGATAAACCGTGTAATAACCCTTTCACAGTAGCTGCACCTTCAACTTTTACCAACCTGGCCAGGGCCAAAAATACATATTGCATCTAATTTATGTTTAAATGTTTTAAATCTTGCTATTGAATAGAGCTTTTAATATGTAGATGTTACATGCAATTATCAGGGTATGGAAAAATTTAACTCTTGTAAATATATGTAATAATGTGTAAAAACCTGTTATAGCTTCTTCTTCATAATAATTGGAAAAATCTGAGAAAACATGACCAGTATCAGTCATATACATTATTTATCAAAACGTGTTTTAGATTGCTTATGACACAATAGGCCATCTATCTATTATAAGCTAGACCAGGGGCTCTCAAAGCAGGGTTCTTGGACCAGGTGCATCAGCGTCATCTGGGTACTTGTTATAAATGCAAAATTCGAGACCTCGCTAAAACTGTGTGTTTTAACAGGTGATTATGATGAGCCACATTGATGTCTGAGAAAAACTGGACTCGATCAACAACAAGGAACCTTGTATGAGAGGCAGCTTGGTTACTCTCCTCACCCCGCAGCATGTCACCAAACACATTTTCCATTAAGAACTCTTGCCCCCTCCAAGTTTCATTTATTTGCCTTTATTCTTTAATTTTTCCCAGATAATAGCTTCACTAATGTATTGCTACATGTGGAGAATCTATTAACTTTTAAGATAAAAAGTTAATTTGCTAAAATTTCCCCATATGTTCAAACTCATAAAGTGCTTGCTCTGATTGCTATGTGTAAACAAGAAGTATATCAGTCACTTTGGCATAACTTTAAGGATACCTTTGTGGTTGTGCATTAGCACAGTTTTGAACGTGTTCTATTAAAATCTAAAATCATCCCCATTAGTTTGTATGTCAGATTTTTAGATTAAAGTAGCTCAAAGAAGAGCATATTTATTCCTGAAGGCAGTAGAGGAATATGTGTTATGATTACTGCCACTATTATTATTAAAATTGTGTATGTTAATATCTTTATGTGCATTTTCTTCAATCCTTATAAGAACTCTATTATTTTTATTCTACATAGAAGTCTGCTGAAGTATACACATAAAAATAAATTGGATAGACATTCAGAATTTGGATAAATGGGACTATTTAATCAAGTTTTACTCATCAGAACAGATTTTAAATAGACTTCAGATTAGTCTTAGTGCTTTTAGTGAAATAAAATCTTAAACTATTTCTATGTTTATTATATATGAATTCCCATATAATCTTTGGATTATTTAAAATTTAAAAAGTTTTAAAATCCTTATTTTTTTCTATGTAAATATTCTTTGGAAAAATTATTTGTGTCCTAAGGAGCTATAACTATGGTGCTGTGAATTTGGGCATCTTCTTGACTGGGGAGTTTCAGGAGAATTCATAAAAGTTTTTTTTTTCTTATAGTGCATTCCTGTCCATCTCATCATTTTCTAAACTTTGAGAGTTTATAAATTCATGGCTTTAAAGTATGGTACAGCTTGAAAGGGAAATAAAGAATAAGTAAATAAAGCCTGACCAGGTGTGGCAGTGGATAGAACATTGACCTGGGACGCTGAGGACCCAGCTTTAAAACCCCAAGGTTGCCGGCTTGAACATGGGCTCATCTGGCTTGAGCGCAGGCTCACCAGCTTGAGCGCAGGGTTGCCGACTTGAGCGTGGAATCATAGACATGACCCCATGGTCGCTGGCTTGAGCCCAAGGTTACTGGCTTGAGCAAGGGGTCACTGGCTCTGCTGTAGACCCCCAGTCAGGGTACATGTGGGAAAGCAATCAATGAACAACTAAGGCGCAGCAACTAGGAGTTGATGTGTGCTTCTTATCTCTTTCACTGTCAGTCCCTGTCTGTCTGTCTGTCTCTCTCGCTTAAAAATAAGAAGAATAAGAAAATGAAGCCCATCCTTCCATAAATAAATTCTGTCTGGTGCCATTAAAGCTAATCAAAACTTCAGAATACTATAAGAGCTTAGAACCTATTTATTAAGTCTTAGTGTATAAGCTACACTTTTGGAACTAAGCTATAAAGAACTATGTTTATTTTTACTGAGAACGCTTTCAAAAGACAATGCAAAGAAAATTGGAAGTGCTGCTTTTCTCATTTTTAAAAATGTAACAAAATAGGATTTTTACAAGAAGACTTATTTACCACAAACAACTTAATAAAAGATGGTACTTATATCAAATATTGGACTTTTTTGAAATTTAAAAATTAAGATATTCTAAATACAGACAAACTGAGAAATCTAGGTTTCTATAAACAGTTATTTAATACAGAGGAAACCAAAGATATATGAATCATCCTTTCTAGAAAATTTGATTAACTTGTACACTATAGTATTATTTTAATGACAAAAAAAAATGGAGATCATACATAATAATTTTAGAGGAGAAATTGACATAACCAACTGATCTTGGACTGATGAGACTTTGCTTTCCTTGGAGGACAGATATTTTTATTTTTTAAAAAATTGTATTTCATTATATTCAGAAGAACATTCTTGATTGGAAATGTAATTTGGGGTAAATTATATGTGAGGTTATTGAGCAGTCAAATTTACAAATTTTTGCCTACTCAGAATTTTTTTATGTATATATTTTATTATTATTAATTCTAATAAGGTGACACCAATAAATCAGGGTACATATGTACAATGAAAACATCTCCAGGTTATCTTATCATTCAATTGTGTTGCATACCCATCACCAAAAGTCAAATTGTCCTCTGTCACCTTCTATCTGGTTTTCCCTGTGTCCCTCCCCTCCTCCCTATCCCACCCTTCCCTCCCTCCCCCCATCCCATAACCACCACTCTCTTGTCCATGTCTCATATTCTCACTTTTATGTCCCACCCATGTATGAAATCATGCTGTTCTCAGTTTTTCTTTTTTTCTTATTTACTTATTTCACTCCGTATAATGTTATCAAAGTACATCCATTTTGTTATAAATGATCAGATGTCATCATTTCTTATGGCTGAGTAGTATTCCATAGTATATATGTACCATAGCTTTTTAATCCACTCGTCTTCTGACGGACACTTGGGCTGTTTCCAGACCTTCGCTATTGTGAACAATGCTGCCACGAACATGGGGGCGCATTTCTTCTTTTTGAACAGTGCTATGGTGTTCTTGGGGTATATTCCTATAAGTGGGATAGCTGGGTCAAAAGGCAGTTTGATTTTTAATTTTCTGAGGAATCTCCAAACTGTTTTCCACAGTGGCTGCACCAGTCTGCATTCCCACCAGCAGTGCAGAAGGGTTCCCTTTTCTCCACATCCTCGCCAGCACTTATTCTGTGTTGTTTTGCTGATGAGCGCCATTCTGACTGGTGTGAGGTGATATCTCATTGTGGTTTTAATTTGCATTTCTCTAATAATTAGTGATGTTGAGCATTTTTTCATATGCCTATTGGCCATATGTATGTCCTCTTTGGAGAAATTTCTATTCATTTCTTTTGCCCATTTTTTGATTGGGTTGTTTGTCTACCTGGTGTTGAGTTTTATAAGTTCTTTATAAATTTTAGTTATTAACCCCTTATCAGATGTGCTGTCGAATATGTTATCCCATTGTGTGGCTTGTCTATTTATTCTGTTCTTATTGTCTTTAGCTGTGCAAAAACTTTTTAGTTTGATATAGTCCCATTTGTTTATCTTGCCTTTTATTTCATTTGCCTGTGGAGATAAATTGGCAAATATACTGCTGCTACAGATGTCAGAGAGCTTGCTGCCTATGTTTTCTTCTAAGATGTTTATGGTTTCACGGCTTACATTTAAGTCTTTTATCCATTTTGAGTTTGTTTTTGTGGATGGTGTAAGTTGATGGTCTAGTTTCACTTTTTTGCAGATAGATGTCTAATTTTCCCAACACCATTTGTTAAAGAGGCTGTCTTTACTCCATTGTATGTTCTTTCCTCCTTTGTCAAATATCAGTTGTTCATAAAGCTGTGGGTTTATTTCTGGGTCCTCTGTTCTGTTCCATTGATCTATATGCCTGTTCTTATGCCACTACCAGTCTGTCTTGAGTATAATGGCCTTATAGTAACCCTTGATATCCGGAAGAGTGATACTTCCTGCTTTATTTTTTCTTTTTAAGATTGCTGAGGCTATTCGTGTTCTTTTTTGGTTCCATATAAATTTTTGGAATATGTGTTCTATATCTTTGAAGTATGTCATTGGTATTTTAATTGGTATTGCATTGAATTTATAAATTGCTTTGGGTAATATAGACATTTTAATGATGTTTATTCTTCCTAGCCATGAGCACGGTATATGCTTCCACTTGTTTGTATCTTCCTTGAATTCTTTTATCAATGTTCTATAATTTTCCGAGTACAAGTCCTTAACCTCCTTGGTTAAATTTACTCCTAGGTACTTTATTTTTTTGGCTGCAATAGTGAAGGGGATTGTTTCCTTACTTTGTTTTGCTGACAGTTCATTGATAGTATATAGAAATGCCTCTGATTTCTGAGTATTAATTTTATATCCTGCCACCTTGCTGAATTCATTTATAAGGTCCAGTAGTTTTTTGACTGAGACTTTAGGGTTTTCAATATACAATATCATATCATCTGCAAATAGTGACAGTTTTACTTCTTCTTTTCCAATTTGGATGCCTTTTATTTCTTCTTCTTGTCTGATTGCTGTAGCTAGGACTTCCAGAACTATGTTGAATAAGAGTGGTGAAAGGGGACATTCCTGCCTGGTTCCTGATCTTAAGGGGATTGCTTTTAATTTTTGTCCATTTAGTATGATGTTTGCTGTGGGTTTATCGTAGATGGCCTTTATCAAGTTAAGGAATGATCCCTGTATTCCCACTTTACTGAGAGTTTTGAGCATGAATGGGTGCTGGATTTTATCAAATGCCTTTTCTGCATCTATTGAAATGATCATGTGATTTTTATCCTTCCTTTTGTTTATGTGATGAATCACATTGATTGATTTGCGAATATTGAACCAGCCTTACCTCTCCAGAATAAATCCCACTTGATCATGGTGTATGATTTTTTTTATATATTGCTGGATCCGGTTGGCTAATATTTTGTTGAGAATTTTAGCGTCTAAATTCATCAGGGATATAGGCCTATAATTTTCTTTCTTTGTGTTGTCTTTGCCCAGTTTTGGGATCAGAATTATGCTCGCCTCATAAAAGGAGTTTGGAGGTTTTCCTTCCTCTTGAATTTTTTGAAATAGCTTGAGGAGGATAGGAGTTAGTTCTTCTTTGAATTTTTGATAGAATTCACTTGTGAAGCCATCAGGCCCAGGACTTTTCTTTTTTGGGAGTTTGTTGATAACTGTTTCGATCTTATTTGTTGTAATTGGTCTGTTTAGGTGTTCTGATTCTTCCAGGTTGATTTTTGGAAGGTTATATGATTCAAGAAATTTGTCCATTTCACCAAGATTGTCTAATTTTTTGGCATAGAGTTCTTCATAGTATTTTCTTACAATGCTTTGTATTTCTGTTGTGTCACTTGTTATTTCTCCACTGTCATTTCTAATTTTATTTATTTGAGTCCTCTGTCTTTTTTTCTTGGTTAGTCTAGTTAAAGGTTCATCAATCTTGTTTACCTTTTCAGAGAACCAGCTTCTGGTTTCATTAACCCTCTGTATTGTTTCCTTAGCCTCTATGTCATTTATTTCTGCTCTGATCTTTATTATTTCCTTCCTTTACTTGTCCTGGGTTTTATTTGCTGTTGTTTTTCTAGTTCTTTTAGTTGCAGGGTCAGGTTGCTTATTTGAGCTTTTTCTAGCTTCTTATGATATGCCTGTAGTGCAATAAACTTCCCTCTCAGAACTGCTTTTGCTGTGTCCCATAAATTTTGAGTTGATGTATGCTCATTATCATTTGTTTCTAGAAACTTTTTTAGTTCTTCTTTGATCTCATTGTTAATCCATTCATTATTTAATAACATGCTATTTAGTTTCCAAGTGTTGGAGTATTTTTCAGTTTTTCTTTTGTGGTTAATTTCTAGTTTCATGGCATTGTGATCAGAGAAAATGCTTGATATGATTTCAATCCTTTTAAATTTATTGAGACCATTTTTGTGTCCTAACATGTGGTCTATCCTAGAAAACGTACCATGAGTGCTTGAGAAGAATGTATATTCTACTGCTTTAGGGTGAAAAGTTCTGAAGATATCTATTAAATCAAGTTGATCTAGTATCTCCTTTAAGTCTGCTGTTTCTTTATTAATTTTCTTTCTTGAGGATCTATCCAGTGTTGTTAGAGGGGTATTGAAATCCCCTACTATGATAGTATTGCTGTTAATCTCGCCCTTTATATCCATCAAAGTCTGCTTTATGTATGTCGGGGCTCCTATATTTGGTGCATAGATGTTTATAATAGTTATATCTTCCTGTTGAATTGTTCCCTTTATCATTATGTAGTGTCCTTCTTTATCTCTTACTACACCCTTTGTTTTAAAGTCCATTTTGTCTGATATAAGTATTGCTACCCCTGCTTTTTTTTCATTTCCATTTGCATGAAGTATTTTTTTCCATCCTTTTACCTTCAGTCTATGTTCATCTTTTGTTTTAAGGTGTGTCTCTTGTAGACAGCATATGCATGGATCCAGTTTCTTTATCCATGCAGCTACCCTATGTCTTTTGATTGGATCATTTAATCCATTTACATTTAAGGTTATTATTGATATGTAGTTGTTTATTGCCATTTTATTCTTTAAAGCTGTATTCTTCTTTTGCTCTATTCTTTCCTCCCTTTAAACTGTTCACAAGAGGCCCCTTAGCATCTCTTGCAGAATTGGTTTGGTTTTAATGAATTCCTTTAGGCTTTCTTTTTCTGGGAAGCTCTTTATTTCTTCTTCAATTTTAAATGTTAGCCTTGCTGGATAAAGTAGTCTTGGTTGTAGGTTCTTGTTCTGCATTACTTTGATTATATCTTGCCATTCCCTTCTGGCCTCAAGTGTTTCTGTTGAGAAGTCCGATGTCATCCGTATGGGGGCTCCTTTGTAGGTGATAGCCTCTTTTTTCCCTAGCAGCTTTTAAAATTTTTTCTTTATCCATTAGCTTTGGTATTTTAACTATGATGTGTCTTGGTGTAGATCTTTTTGGGTTTCTCTTTAATGGAGTTCTGTGTGCTTCTTGAACGTGTGGAGTATTTCCCAGCCTTAATTTAGGAAAGTTTTCTGCTATGATTTGATTGAACAAAGTTTCCATTCCCTGTCCTCTCTCCTCTTCTTCAGGCACCCCTATGATGCGAATGTTGTTTCTCTTCATGTTATCACAGAGCTCCCTTAGAGTTTCCTCACATGTTTTGAGTCTCTTTTCCTTTTCCTTCTCTGTTTCTGTGCCTTTGTTTATTGTGTCCTCTAACTCACTGATTCGATCTTCAGCGTGATTCATCCTGCTTTTAATTCCTTCCATTGTGGTCTTCAGTTCTGATACTGTATTTGTCATTTCTGTCTGATTCTTCTTTATTATTTCAATTTCGTTTTTTATACTTGTTATCTCTTTATTTAGGTGTTCATAATGAGTTTCCATTGTTGCTCTAATTTCTTTGAACATCCTAACTATCATTATTCTAAATTCTGCTTCTGGTAATTTGGTTATATCTGGTTCATTCAGGTCCTTCTCTGGGGATTTCTCTTGATTCATTTGGTTTGCATTCCTCTGCCTACCCATTTTGTCCGTGTATAAGCAAATTGTGGCCACTGGAGTCCAGTAGGTGTTGCCTTTGTGTTCTCTAGGTGTGGTCTGTCTGCAGGTCCCTCACCTCCTCTGCCGCTGCCTAGGGTGGTTGGGTATGAGCGTTGCCAGCGCCGGCCTACTGGGGCTTTTGCTGTGATTTCTGCCTCTCCTCTGTGGGAGGGACTTTCACTCAAGCCAGAAGCCTCAGCATCAAGGGTAGAGGTGAGCACCTTTGCTCAGCTGCGGACCCAGCCTATTTCCGGACTTCCACTCAGAACCCGCAGTCAGAGCCTGCTCGCCACAGTTTCGCGGGCTGGGCGGGACTTTTGACGTGCTCTCAGCTGTGAGCCTTTGCCCGTCCGGAGCTTTAGCCCCGCCTTCGAGGCCAGGGCCCTTCCGCGCAGGGTCGCAAACCCAGATTTATTGGACCGGGCGTGTTTGCTGGCTTCCGCTCAGCTGCGTACTTCCGCTCGTCCCGGACTCTACCCCGCCCCTGCGTTCGGAGTCCGCTCGTGCACGTATAATTGCAAATCGCGGTTTCTCCGGCCGGGCGGTGCTGGTAGCGTGAGCTCAGCCGCGAGCCCCCGCCCTTCCCTGGTCATAGCCTGGTCCCTGCGGTCAGGGACGGCTTGCGCAGTGTTGCAGAGCAGATTTCTGCCCGTTCCTGGCCTCCCGCTTTGTCCCTGTAAGTGGGATTAAAGGTGGGCCTGCAGCTTCCGGACTGCTTTTGCGCGTCCCTTCTGACCCTGCTGGGCTAGACCGAGCTTCCACCGGCTTGGCCTCTGCCCATGCCGACAGAACCGCGTTTCAGCGTCCTGCCGCCCCAAACCTTTCAGCAACTCTCAGCAGAGTAGGAAGGGACCTAATACTCCACACTGTAGGCCTGGGAGCTCCCTCACTTGTTTCATAGCTCAAAACTGTCCAAACGCCTCTTCTACGCTCTGTGACTGCAGGCTGGGGCTTGGTTCCTGGGACCCATGTCCCTCCCTCTCCGCCAAACTCTCCTCCCGTCACGTAGGTCTCTCTGGGCTGCCATTTGCTCCTGTTTGCTCTGGGGAGCTGGGCAGCCCTCTTCGCGTTTTTCGCTATTCCTACCAGTCTCAATGTGGCTTTTTCTGTGTTCCTTGGTTTGAAGAGTCCACTTAGTTCAGTTCATAGTTGGTTTATCCAGATGATGGTTCTTTAAATTGAGTTATAATCCACTTTGGTTCTGGGAGTTGGAAGTTGGTACGTCCTCCTACTCCGTCGCCATCTTGCTTCCCTCAGGAAATACATTTTTTAATTCGCCTACTCAGAATTTATCCTCATCCTGGTTTGGGTACATTCTCCCATGCGTTGACTGGTGAGAAGCAGAGGGCTTCCTGCTAATATGGAAGCCAGTGGGACCACACCTCCCTTCTTGATTCCCTGACAACCAGCATGTTTACTTGCTTCCTACTCATGCCAGGTGCTGGTGAGTCAAAGACAGGGATAGCTTGGTCCTAGCCCTTGTGCTCCTCAGGCTGCTTTGCTTCTGTGTAATTTCTCATCTAAGCCCTTAAGAATCCCGTGAATTGGCCTTATCTTTCCACTGTATTTCATTCTTGTTTACAGTGACCAATATTAGTTTCTTTTGCTTACAACCAGGATACCTTATTTTAAAAATATATTTTTGCATGTACTTCTTAAGAGTTTATTACAGTTTTAGTAATATACGGATGCTTCAGTTTTAATTACTAAGGAAAATCATGGTTTATGCCTTTAAAAATTTCCAACCTCGAGCAGGAGGTGAATCAGTATAAAAAGTGCTAATATGCACTGGAAACAAAAATATACAGGATATTGAAGGAACTAAGTAAAGTACCAGGTACTTTTTCATACATGGCAGAAGCCTACATTAAGTGGGAAATTTTGCAAAACAACTGTGTATTTGTGTGTGTGTGTGTGTGTGTGTGTGTGTGTGTGTGTGAGAGAGAGAGAGAGAGAGAGAGAGAGAAAGAGAGAGAGATTGATTTTAAAACCTATCCCTGGCCAGTTAGGTCCGTTGATTAGAGCATTGCCCCATACACCAATGTTGCAGGTTCCATCCCTGGTCATGGCACATGCAGGAATTAACCCATGAAAGATTAAATAAGTGGAACAATAAATTGATGGGTTTTTTTCCTCTCTCTCTTTCCCCTCCTTTCTCTCTAAAATTAATAAAATAAAAATAAAGAATAAAAATAATCAGCACATATGGAAAACAAAAAGAGTTCTGAGTGTCCACTATTGTTTAAGATAACAATAGCTTTATTGCAAATCAAAAGGCAACTGAGGAATGGTAACTAATTGGGAAAGCAAAGTAATTCTGAGCCCAGAACCATATGTGGGTGAGCAGTCAAACCATTAGCCCCAAAGGAACTCCAAACTCAGTGCTCCTGGGATTCCAGTACCCCTGGAGGTGGGGGTCAAGTACTGAGAAAAATAAAAGGTGGAAATTTTGTTAATAGAGCCCTGGTAACAAAGGGAATCTTCCTCCACTCTGCATGTAAAGGAGTCACCCCTCTTTTAGGTATCAGAACTTTAGTTTCTTGAGTGAGCTCAAGACAGACAGTTCCTTGTTTCACCTTTTGTTCTGCCTACCTTCCTTGGTAGGATGTCATAGCTTTGTGAAGCAGGATTGTCCATGATTTCTGTGATACTTAGAAGACACTACATGGAACTTAATGTGGAAAAGGAAATGAGGGTATTGGTGTCTAATCTGATTTTAAAATTTAAGAAGTTGTACGATGCCCAACAGGCACACACTTGTTTTTATTAAAAATTATTATTGTTATATTAACAGTTGGTATACAGTATTTACCCATGGCTATTAAGTTATTAAGGATAGAGATACAGAATATATTGTTTGGTCCCAACCAATTAAAGGGGGATTACCTGTTATTTCTTTTGCCTAGGAGCACGTTGAAAATAACCCAGAAACACCTGGCTCTGTGAAATAAGAGAGTGTGGAATCCTTTGGACTAAACCAGTTAGAACAATGCCATTCTTTTGTGTAAGATACTACTTGCCCCCGCCAACCTTGGAGTTAGGAGTTGCCATAGGATTCAATGTTGATCATTGAGATGCAAGGAAATTTGTACTAGGTCACTTTTTAGAAAGTTATTTTTCTTCCTAATAAGAACAGTCCACAAGAGATGAAAGGACTGTGACCCTGGCAAGCCTGTTTCCCTCCTGTGAAGGTGGTCATGTTGCCTGGGGCTGAGCCAGGCACATGCAGTGTGATTTGACAAGTGTAAGAATACAGAGCCAAATACTGAGGAGAGCAGGGAAGAACAGCCACCGTCTTCTGTCTTCTCTGTGTTTATATCACTGTTGTTGACTACGTTGTTACTGTGTCTGAAGTTATTAAATGCTATGAGGAAAATGTAAACATAAATGAGTCCTGGTTTAACCAAAACTAGGAAATAGCAACTTTATATAGGTAATTTGAGAGACATTGAAAGATGGCAAAGTAGCACAAAATTGTTATCTATCAGAGTCAAAAAGAAATAAATAATGTACAAACATATGTCACTTTTTAAAATATGGAGGTAAATGCCAGGGAGAGGAATGAGGGGGCTGCAGTGAGAATTAGGACAGGGAAGGTGGGAGTAATAATATTGATGACTAACATTTATTTTGCGGTTCTCACATTTCAGGCATTGTGCACGTTATTTATACATGTCTGTTCACACAACCACTATGATGTAAGAACTTTTTAATATCTCCATTGTATAGATGGAGAAAGGGGAGCAGAAATACATCAGATGAGTTGGCCTAAGTCACGCAGTTTATAAATAACGGAGATGCTTGACACAGAAGACTGCTGTTATTCACTGTAAACTTTTTAGTGAAATCACACTTTTTCACTAAGTACCTTTATTAATGTAATGAATGTAAAAAAATCACTTAAAAGATTACAGCTACTAAAGAATTATTCACTTTTTTTTTTGAAGGAGTTAAGTTTCCTTGAATTGATATCCCTGAGTTGTTATGTTGTAATATGATGCTCTTAAAGTTTAACAGTGAGCATGCTGGATGTGAAGAGACTACATGATGCCTTAAACTGGTGTATGTATGATGCCAGGCAATCGTTTAGGAAGATGACTTTGCGTGGGCCAGAATGCCTCCTGGTGAACAGTCTTCAGAAATGTCAAGTGTCCTTAAAGGAAATCCTGGGTTGGGGTTTAGCAAATCTGGTGCCTACATAAGTAATGTTTCTATTTCACTGGGCACCGCATGTTCAAATAGATTAAAGTTAGTTTTAAATTAAAGTAAGATCAGATAAAACTAGGAGCAATGTAAAATAAATTAACTTTCATCCCAAAGTAACCTGTGTTATTTCCTGTAAGAGAATTTCTCATCATTTTCTTTCCAAAATAATCAAGACCATATATTCTTTTTTTATATATATATATTTTATTATTATTAATTCTAATGGGGTGACACCAATAAATCAAGGTACATATGTACAATGAAAACATCTCCAGGTTATCTTATCATTCAATTGTGTTGCATACCCATCACCAAAAGTCAAATTGTCCTCTGTCACCTTCTATCTGGTTTTCCCTGTGTCCCTCTCCTCCTCCCTATCCCACTCTTCCCTCCCTCCCCACATCCCGTAACCACCATTCTCTTGTCCATGTCTCATATTCTCACTTTTATGTCCCACCTATGTATGAAATCATGCTGTTCTCAGTTTTTCTTTTTTTCTGATTTACTTATTTCACTCCGTATAATGTTATTAAGGTACATCCATTTTGTTATAAATGATCCGATGTCATCATTTCTTATGGCTGAGTAGTATTTTATAGTATATATGTACCAAAGCTTTTTAATCCACTCGTCTTCTGATGGACACTTGGGCTGGTTCCAGATCTTAGCTATTGTGAACAATGCTGCCACGAACATGGGGGCGCATTTCTTCTTTTTGAACAGTGCTATGGTGTTCTTAGGGTATATTCCTATAAGTGGGATAGCTGGGTCAAAAGGCAGTTCGATTTTTAATTTTCTGAGGAATCTCCAAACTGTTTTCCACAGTGGCTGCACCAGTCTGCATTCCCACCAGCAGTGCAGAAGGGTTCCCTTTTCTCCACATCCTCGCCAGCACTTATTCTGTGTTGTTTTGCTGATGAGTGCCATTCTGACTGGTGTGAGGTGATATCTCATTGTGGTTTTAATTTGCATTTCTCTAATGATTAGTGATGTTGAGCATTTTTTCATATGCCTATTGGCCATCTGTATGTCCTCTTTGTAGAAATTTCTATTTATTTCTTTTGCCCATTTTTTGATTGGATTGTTTGTCTTCCTGGTGTTGAGTTTTATAAGTTCTTTATAAAATTTAGTTATTAACCCCTTATCAGATATGCTGTCGAATATGTTCTCCCATTGTGCGGTTTGTCTTTTTATTCTGTTCTTATTGTCTTTAGCTGTGCAAAAACTTTTTAGTTTGATATAGTCCCATTTGTTTATCTTGCCTTTTATTTCATTTGCCTGTGGAGATAAATCGGCAAATATACTGCTGCTACAGATGTCGGAGAGCTTGCTGCCTATGTTTACTTCCAAGATGCTTATGGTTTCATGGCTTACATTTAAGTCTTTTATCCATTTTGAGTTTGTTTTTGTGAATGGTGTAAGGTGATGGTCTAGTTTCATTTTTTTGCAGGTAGATGTCCAATTTTCCCAACACCATTTGTTAAAGAGGCTGTCTTTACTCCATTGTATGTTCTATCCTCCTTTGTCAAATATCAGTTGTCCATAAAGCTGAGGGTTTATTTCTGGGTTCTCTGTTCTGTTCCATTGATTTATGTGCCTGTTCTTATGCCAGTACCAGGCTGTCTTGAGTATAATGGCCTTATAGTAAACCTTGATATCTGAAAGAGTGATACCTCCTGCTTTATTTTTTCTTTTTAAGATTGCTGAGGCTAATCGTGTTCTTTTTTGGTTCCATATAAATTTTTGTAATATGTGTTCTATATCTTTGAAGTATGTCATTGGTATTTTAATTGGTATTGCATTGAATTTATAAATTGCTTTGGGTAATATAGACATTTTAATGATGTTTATTCTTCCTAGCCATGAGCACGGTATATGCTTCCACTTGTTTGTATCTTCCTTGATTTCTTTTATCAATGTTCTATAATTTTCCGAGTACAAGTCCTTAACCTCCTTGGTTAAATTTACTCCTAGGTACTTTATTTTTTTGGCTGCAATAGTGAAGGGGATTGTTTCCTTAATTTCTTTTGCTGACAGTTCATTGTTAGTATATAGAAATGCCTCTGATTTCTGAGTATTAATTTTATATCCTGCCACCTTGCTGAAATCATTTATAAGGTCCAGTAGTTTTTTGACTGAGACTTTAGGGTTTTCAATATACAATATCATATCATCTGCAAATAGTGACAGTTTTACTTCTTCTTTTCCAATTTGGATGCCTTTTATTTCTTCTTCTTGTCTGATTGCTGTGGCTAAGACTTCCAGAATTATGTTGAATAATACTGGTGAAAGGGGGCAACCCTGCCTGGTTCCTGATCTTAAGGGGATAGCTTTTAATTTTTGTCCATTTAGTATAATGTTTGCTGTCGGTTTGTCGTAGATGGCCTTTATCATGTTAAATGATCCCTGTATTCCCACTTTACTGAGAGTTTTGAACATGAATGGGTGCTGGATTTTATCAAATGCCTTTTCTGCATCTATTGAAATTATCATGTGATTTTTGTCCTACCTTTTGTTTATGTGGTGAATCACATTGATTTATTTGCGAATATTGAACCAGCCTTGCCTCTCCAGAATAAATCCCACTTGATCATGGTGTATGATTTTTTTTATATATTGCTGGATCCGGTTGGCTAATATTTTGTTGAGAATTTTAGCGTCTAAATTCATCAGGGATATAGGCCTATAATTTTCTTTCTTTGTGTTGTCTTTGCCCAGTTTTGGGATCAGAATTATGCTCGCCTCATAAAAGGAGTTTGGAAGTTTTCCTTCCTCTTGAATTTTTTTTTTTTTTTTTTTTTTTTTTTTTTTATTTTTTTTTTATTACCTCTTGAATTTTTTGAAATAGCTTGAGGAGGATAGGAGTTAGTTCTTCTTTGAATTTTTGATAGAATTCACTTGTGAAGCCATCAGGCCCAGGACTTTTCTTTTTTGGGAGTTTGTTGATAACTGTTTCTATCTCATTTGTTGTAATTGGTCTGTTTAGGTGTTCTGATTCTTCCAGATTGATTTTTGGAAGGTTATATGATTCAAGAAATTTGTCCATTTCACCAAGATTGTCTAATTTTTTGGCATAGAGTTCTTCATAATATTTTCTTACAATACTTTGTATTTCTGTTGTGTCAGTTGTTATTTCTCCACTGTCCTTTCTAATTTTATTTATTTGAGTCTTCTGTCTTTTTTTCTTGGTGAGTCTAGTTAAAGGTTCATCAATCTTATTTACCTTTTCAAAGAACCAGCTTCTGGTTTCATTGATCCTCGCTATTGTTTCCTTAGCCTCTATGTCGTTTATTTCTGCTCTGATCTTTATTATTTCCTTCCTTCTACTTGTCTTGGGTTTTATTTGTTGTTGCTTTCTAGTTCTTTTAGTTGCAGGGTCAGGTTCCTTATTTGAGCTTTTTCTAGCTTCTTATGATATGCCTGTAGTGCAATAAACTTCCCTCTCAGAACTGCTTTTGCTGTGTCCCATAAATTTTGAGTTGATGTATGCTCATTATCATTTGTTTCTAGAAACTTTTTTATTTCTTCTTTGATCTCATTGTTAATCCATTCATTATTTAATAACATGCTATTTAGTTTCCAAGTGTTTGAGTATTTTTCAGTTTTTCTTTTGTGGTTAATTTCTAGTTTCATGGCATTGTGATCAGAGAAAATGCTTGATATGATTTCAATCTTCTTAAATTTATTGAGACCATTTTTGTGTCCTAACTTTTGTCTATCCTAGAAAACGTACCATGAGTGCTTGAGAAGAATGTATATTCTACTGCTTTAGGGTGAAAAGTTCTGAAGATATCTATTAAATCAAGTTGATCTAGTGTCTCCTTTAAGTCTGCTGTTTCTTTATTAATTTTCTTTCTTGAGGATCTATCCAGTGTTGTTAGAGGGGTATTGAAATCCCCTACTATGATAGTATTGCTGTTAATCTTGCCCTTTATATCCATCAAAGTCTGCTTTATGTATGTCGGGGCTCCTATATTTGGTGCATAGATATTTATAATAGTTATATCTTCCTGTTGAATTGTTCCCTTTATCATTATGTAGTGTCTTTCTTTATCTCTTACTACAGCCTTTGTTTTAAAGTCCATTTTGTCATATATAAGTATTGCTACTCTGCTTTTTTAAAATTTCTATTTGCATGAAATATTTTTTTTCATCCTTTTATCTTCAGTCTATGTGCATATTTTGTTTTAAGGTGTGTCTCTTGTAGACAGCATATGTATGGGTCCTGTTACTTTATCCATGCAGCTACCCTATGTCTTTTGATTGGATCATTTAATCCATTTACATTTAAGGTTATTATTGATATGTCGTTGTTTATTGCCATTTTATTCTTTAAAGCGGTATTCTTCTTTTGCTCTATTCTTTCCTCCCTTTAAACTGTTCACAAGAGGTCCCTTAGTATCTCTTGCAGAATTGGTTTGGTTTTTATGAATTCCTTCAGGCTTTCTTTTACTGGGAAGCTCTTTATTTCTCCTTCAATTTTAAACTTTAGCGTAGCTGGATAAAGTAGTCTTGGTTGTAGGTTCTTGTTCTGCATTACTTTGATTATATCTTGCCATTCCCTTCTGGCCTCAAGTGTTTCTGTTGAGAAGTCCGATATCATCCTTATGGGGGTTCCTTTGTAGGTGATAGCCTTTTATTCGCTAGCAGCTTTTAAAATTTTTTCTTTATCCATTAGCTTTGGTATTTTAACTATGATGTGTCTTGGTGCAGATCTTTTTGGGTTTCTCTTTTTTTTTTTTTTAATTTTTTTTTTTAATTTCTTTTTTTTATTATTTATTCATTTTAGAGAGGAGACACAGAGAGAGAGAGAGAGAGATAGAGAGAGAGAGAGAGAGAGAAAGGGGGGAGGAGCTGGAAGCATCAACTCCCATATGTGCCTTGACCAAGCCAGTGCAGGGTTTTGAACTGGCGACCTCAGTGTTTCCAGGTTGACGCTTTATCCACTGCGCCACCACAGGTCAGGCTGGGTTTCTCTTTAATGGAGTTCTGTGTGCTTCTTGAACGTGTGGAGTGTTTCCCAGCCTTAATTTAGAAAAGTTTTCTGCTATGATTTGATTGAACAAAGTTTCCATTCCCTGTCCTCTCTCCTCTTCTTCAGGCACCCCTATGATGCGAATGTTGTTTCTCTTCATGTTATCACAGAGCTCCCTTAGAGTTTCCTCACATTTTTTGAGTCTCTTTTCCTTTTTCTTCTCTGTTTCTGTGCCTTTGTTTATTGTGTTCTCTAACTCGCTTATTTGATCCTCAGCGTGATTCATCCTGCTTTTAATTCCTTCCATTGTGGTCTTCAGTTCTGATACTGTATTTGTCATTTCTGTCTGATTCTTCTTTATTATTTCAATTTCGTTTTTTATACTTGTTATCTCTTTATTTAGGTGTTCATAATGACTATCCATTGTTGCTCTAATTTCTTTGAACATCTTAACTATCATTATTCTAAATTCTGCTTCTGGTAATTTGGTTATATCTGGTTCATTCAGGTCTTTCTCTGGGGATTTCTCTTGATTCACTTGGTTTGCATTCCTCTGCCTGTCCATTTTGTCCGTGTATAAGCAAGTTGTGGCCACTGGAGTCCAGTAGGTGTTGCCTTTGTGTTCTCTAGGTGTGGTCTGTCTGCAGGCCCGCCACCCCCTCTGCTGGTGCCTAGGGTGGTTGGGTATGGACATTGCCAGCACCGGCCCACTGTGGCTTTTGCTGTGATTTCTGCCTCTCCTCCACGGGAGGAACTTTCACTCAAGCCAGAAGCCTCAGCATCAAAGGTAGAGGTGAGCACCTTTGCTCAACTGCGGACCCAGCCTATTTCCGTACTTCCACCCAGAACCCGCAGTCAGAGCCTGCTCGCCACCGTTTCGCGGGTTGGGTGGGGCTTTTGACGTGCTCTCAGCTGTGAGCCTTTGCACGTCTTGAGCTTTAGCCACACCCTCGACGCCAGGGCCCTTCTGCGCAGGATCGTAAACCCAGGTTTATTGGGCCTTGCTATTTTTCTGGCTTTCGCTCAGCTGCGTACTTCTGTTCGTCCTGGACTCTACCCCGCCCCCGCGTTCGGAGCCCGCTGGTGCACATAGGATGGCAATCTGTGGTTTTTCCGGCCGAGCAGGGATAGTAGCGTGGGCTCAGCTGCGAGCTTCCACTTGTCTCGGGGTCTACCTCTTTCCCGTGCTCGGAGCCCACTCGCGCACGTATAATGGCAAACTGCGGTTTCTCTGGCCGGGCATAGCTGGTAGCATGAGCTCAGCCGCGAGCCCCCGCCCTTCCCTGGTCCTAGCCTGGTCCCCGTGGTCAGGGCCGGCTTGCACAGGGTCGCAGGGCAGATTTCTGCCCGTTCCTGGCCTCCCGCTTTGTCCCCGAAGGTGGCATTACAGGCAGGCCCATAGCTTCTGGACCACTTTCGCACGTTTCCTCCGACCCTGCTGGGCTAGCCCGAGCTCACACCGGCTTTGCCTCCCTCCACGCCGACAGAACCGCGTTTCAGCATCCTGCTGCCCCAAACCCTTCAGCAACCCTCAGCAGAGTAGGAAGGGACCTAATACTCCACACTGTAGGCCTGGGAGCTCCTTCACTTGTTTCCAAGCTCAAAACTGTCCAAACGCCTCTTCTAGGCTCTGGGACTGCAGGCTGGGGCTTGGTTCCTGGGACCCAGGTTCCTCCCTCTCCGCCAAACTTTCCTCCCGCCACGCGGGTTTCCCTGGCTGCCGTTTGCTCCGGGGAGCTGGGCAGCCCTCTCTTCGTTTTCGCTATTCCTACCAGTCTCAATGTGGCTTCTTCTGTGTTCCTTGGTTGAAGAGTCCACTTAGTTTAGTTCAAAGTTGGTTTATCAAGATGATGGTTCTTAAAATTGAGTTATAATCCCAAGACCATATATTCTTGCAAAGATAAACTTTCATTCATACCATAAAAGTCTAGAAACTTGGATCTGAAAGAGGCTCTAAGGTTTGTTGACTCTAACTTAGCTTAGGTCTATAAACATCTCTCTGAAATCCCAGAATGGAATAACCGACGCCTGTTAAATATGTTTCACAAACGAAATCAAACCTCTTGAGGTCAGCCACAGGCAATCCGATTATTTGTTAGAGACTCTAATTTATACTGGAATTACCTTTAAGACTTATTAATAAAGTTTTAAATAGCACATATTTATTGAACTAATATGTAAAGATAATTTTATGAAAGGCAACATGGGCTTTTCTCTGGCTCTTTCCTTTCCTATTCATTTATCCAAATTAAACGCTACCGGCTAGAGTTAGTCACAAAAATTTCTCACTTGGAGAGATGGGAAAGGGGTACCAAACTATATTTTTGTTGTTGCTGTTCAGGTAGGAAATAAAGTAAATAATTTAATTCTGCCTTTATGATAATTTAAATTTTGATAGTTTGCATTATCTACAGCAATAGCTTTATTTTCATTTATTTTAAAGTTAAAATCATTAGTTCAGCTTGCATATCCAACAGTATCTTCTAAATCAGCAATACTTTTATCTTGTACTTCCTATGTGAAGTATTGCTTAATTCATGGTATTTCTTGAAAATAGAATGTATCTTAAAATTATAAAGCCATAGTGTCACAACTTTCATTATTTTTGTATTTTTTCAAAGTTAGAAGCCGGAAGGCAGTTAAACAGACTCCTGCATGTGCCCGACTGGGATCCACCCGGCATGCCCACCAGGGGGCGATGCTCTGCCCATCTGGGGTATTGTGGGTGGAGCCATTCTAGTGCCTGGCTACCACAGAGGAAAAGAGAGACAGAGAGGAAGGAGAGGGGGAAGGGTGGAGAAGCCCATGAGTGCTTTTCCCATGTGCTCTGGCCAGGAATCAAACCTGGGACTTCCACACCCCAGGCTGACGCTCTACCACTGAACCAACCAGCCAGAGCCACAACTTTCATTCTTGAACATGTTCTATGATTTCACTGACTATAGCCAATATGATTATTTACACTTTGCTAATTCAAGAAAAGGCAAAGGGGGAGAGAGAAAAATGAATTTTGAAAGTTTTATATGGTACCCAAACCATATATTAGGTTTTTAAAAATAGATGTTTATATGTAGGAAAGAGTTGTACTTTATCGATTTTACATCGACATGGATTTTAAAAAATCATTAACTCTGATGCTTGGGGAAAAAATTTAAGAGTAGAAGGAAAGACAACATATAGATATAAATGTGCTTTACTATTCTCACACATTTTTGAAATGGTAGAATTATTCTTGTTGAATGCAATGGGTAGAATTTTACTACTACAAGCAAAATATTTTCTATTTTTTGTATGGTGTTTTATTTACCAAGAATTGTTATTATATGCCTTCAAGAAATAATTCTCATTTGAGGACAGGATTGAAAATGGATAGTGATAGAAACAAAAGAGTCTATTTGTGACAAATAAATTTACTGATAAATAAATACTAAATTTAATTACTTAGAATAAAGTTGAAATTTTCACTGATTCACCTTTAAGTTACCTGACTTGACTATTTATACCCCATAAAAGATGAAGTAAGCTTCCTTGCTATGAAGCTTTCCCATTCATGAATATGTAGGAAAAATTTTAAATATACGAGTTATTCTCAGCCTATTAAAGCAAAGCTATCCAAATGAGAGGTCATGTAAGTACTTTATTATAGGTGTTCTTTCACAGTTTAGAAAGTATTTAAGCATGGTCTTCATGTGTATTTGTTGATAAAGTTTTCTAAATGTGTGACTTATAAGCACATTCATAAGTAGTATTTCAGGACACTGGATTTTAATAATATATTTAAATTTTTAAAATCTCTGTGTTAATATTGGGTATAAAATATATTGCAAACTAATATTAAATATTTGAATGTTTAACACTTATGCATATGAGATAGTGAAAGGTGAATACACTCAATTAAGGTGATATCATCATAAATTACTGTTTTAACACCCAGAGTCAAGGTGAATAACGAGTTAGTGTTCCACACCAAAGTCTAAAACTATCTACACATTATTCCTCAGGTTTAAATCAGGATTCAAAGAGTCTTAAATTCATCATAAATAGGAAGATGAGAAGAAGGAAGGGTAGGGAGAGAA
The DNA here is from genome assembly GCA_037038555.1 of Rhynchonycteris naso. Lineage (NCBI taxonomy): Eukaryota > Metazoa > Chordata > Mammalia > Chiroptera > Emballonuridae > Rhynchonycteris > Rhynchonycteris naso. The sequence continues at coordinate 24,405,915 of CM073001.1, forward strand.
GGAATGAGGGAGAAATAAAGAAGAAGAATGAAAGGAAAATTGAAGAAAAGAAGAAGGAAGAAAGAAAAGAAAGAAATCTAATGGATGTAAGACACATTTATAAAACTTGACAGGATGCTCTGTAGGCCACTGCACTTTACAACTTCAGGGCCATCAGTCAAATAAAGTACAATGTTGCCTGACCAGATGGTGATGCAGTGGATAGAGTGTTGGCCTGGGATGCAGAGGACTCAAGTTTGAAATCCCAAGGTCACCGGCTTGAGTGCAGGCCCATCCAGCTTGAGCGTGGGCTCACCAGCTTGAGTGAGGAGGGGTCGCCGGCCTGAGCGTTGGATCATAGACATGACCCCATGGTCGCTGGTATGAGCCCAAAGGTCACTCCCTTGAAGCCCAAGGTTGCTGGCTTGAGCAAGGGGTCACTGGCTTGGCTGCAGCCCCCCAGTCAAGGCACATATGAGAAAGCAATCAATGAACAACTAAGGTGCCACAACAAAGCACTGCTGCTTCTCATCTCTCCCCCTTCCTGTCTGTCTGTCCCTATCTGTCTCTCTCTCTATGTCTCTCTCTCTCACTAAAACAAATAATAAAAAAGTTTAATGTCAGTGGCACTACCAGGGCTATATAGCATGGCAGACCTGGGACTAGGCTTCTCTTATGTAGAGCCTTTCTTAGTCACAGGTGAGTTCCCTGTTTACTGTTCTAGTCCTTCATCCACTTCACCTTAAGGATTGAAATCATTTTCTTAAATATTGATCTATTTTGGACCCTCACTTGCTCCTACTCATTTTTATGCCTTTTTCCTAGAAATCAGTTTTCTTCCTGTGTCTGATAAAAAGCTTCTTGTTGGGAGTGGTTCTTATGAAGAAATGGCCTAGATTTCAAGACTCTGATCAGCTCTCTATCACTCCCACAGCACTGGTTCTATAAGGATCTGTTTCCAAAGGACACTCTGGGCAAAAGAACACTTGTCATTAATAGTTAGTCCTTCTGTTCTAATTTTTTATGTAGCTGCTCATGTCATAAGTTGAAATAAATAATGTAGAAATCCTAGAAAAAGAAATTTCATTTTCACTATGTATACCATATAGTCAAAGTATAAAATAACATGTTTTATTTTTTCTGTATAGAAAACTAACTCTAACAATTTTGTTATTTCTCTACATAACATATTTAACAATGAGAAAACGTTATAATATGACTGCAGTTCTTGAATATGGCCTTTGTTTTTCCTGGCTTTAAAATAAATCTTATGTAATTATTTACTTGGTATTTCCAACAGAGCACAATCATTATGCAACTAACTATGCAAAAATATAACAAAAAAATTAAACCAAAACAACAGAGTTCTTTTTCTATCATCTTCTCTTTGTCCCTGTCTTTTATTTACTGTCTTCCTAACAAAGTGATGAGAAGTAATATTTTAGATGTGCTTGTTAAAAATGTATGTTGTCAGTAATTTTCCCACATAGAGATGCATAAAAACCAGGTGCCTTGGTATTTTATAGATGGAAAAATAATGGTTCATATAAGAAGCTCAGCTATGAGGTTGGATATAGGATCAATACACATAAGTGAGTAAATTTTTAGTGCACCATCAACAATTAGAAGACACACATATGTGTATATGTATGTTTAAAATATGTAGTTTATAACTAAAATTAAAGTGGATCTAGAAATAAAGCTAACAAAAGTTTTATAATCCCTGGGCATGGATATTTCTAAAACTTGCTGACAGACATTAAATAAAACTTTAATAAATGGATATGTATCCCGTGCTCATGAGGGGAACTCATTTTCTGAGGATATCCGTTCTTTCTAAATTGATTTATAGACTTGAGACTTCTTCAATAAAAATCTAGAAGAGTTTTCTATACTTTTTTTATTACTTTTAATGGGGTGACACCAATAAATCAGGGTACATATGTACAATGAAAACATCTCCAGGTTATCTTATCATTCAATTATGTTGCATACCCATCACCCAAAGTCAAATTGTCCTCTGTCACCTTCTATCTGGTTTTCCCTGTGCCCCTCCCATCCTCCCTATCCCACCCTCTCCTAAATTTGACAAGCTGATTCTAAAGTGTATATGGAAGTTCATTGGTCCTAAAAGACAAGGCATATCTGAACAAAAAGATGTATAACAAGGGGAAACTTCCTATTTAGAGATTAAGATTTTAAAAACCATGGTAATTAATGCAGTGTGCCACTGGCGTAGGGGCATATAAATTGACCAGCAAAATAAGATAGAAAGTCTGTAGATGGTGCCAAAGAAATATATGGATAAAAATATGAACTAGCATTTCCTCAAAATGGTAGCATGTATGTTTAATAAGTGAAGATTCAAAGACAAATTTAAATTCACTATAATCAGAAACATGCAGAATGACCTACTATGTTTTGCTCATTCAACTGGCAGAAAATACCCAGTGTGTGAGAGAATATGGATCAATGGAATTTATTATTCATCACTGACAGCAATTTAAGTTGGTGTGACAATGTTGAAAACTAGTTTTACATTAACTTATGAATTTAATATTTATTTACGTGGAAATCTCATCCCTAGTTACATATCTAGTAGGAATTTTACACCTTGTACCCGGAGACATAAAGAAGATGATTCATAGTAATAATGTTTGTAATTTTAAAAATCCAGAGATGACTTAATTAATTTTTAACAAATTGTAGTATATTCACGCAATAGGTAGCAATGAAAATGAATGAACTACATTATCCGAGAGCTACAGGACAACATAGATTATTCTTAATAACATCTTCTTCAATGAAAAATAAGAAGCAAGATGACATGCAGTATGACTCTTTTTATATATTCAGAAACAAGTAAAACTTGGGCTAGCTCATGGGTATTTCTTATACCAATGATCTTATATTCATTTTTTTTTCAAAATTAAGAAAGAGACTAAAAATAAAAATAAAATTAAGAGAGTCATGTGTGAACTTGTGGTGATAGGAAATTATAAATCAAAGTTATGATTAATCCCATTTCATGTAGCTGATAAAAAAGAAATTAGAGATCAGAGTAGTTAGTTTATTTGTGTAAAAAATTATATAAATGGAGACACTTTAAAATGGAGTTGGAGCGCCTGACCAGGCGGTGGTGAAGTGGATGGATCATTGACCTGGGATGCTGAGGACCCATGTTCAAAACCAGGAGGTCGCCGGCTTGAGTGCAGGCTAACCAGCCTGAGTGCACGGTTGCTGGCTTGAGTGTGGGATCATAGACGTGACCCCATGGTCTCTGGCTTGACGCCAAAGGTCCCTGGCTTAAGCAAGGGGTCACTGACTCAGCTGGAGCCCCCCCAGTCAAGGCATATGTGAGAAAGCAATCAATGAACAACTAAGGTGTTACAACTACAAATTGATGCTTCTCATCGCTCTCTCTCTGTCTCAAGAAATAAAATAAAATGATAAAATAAAATAAAAATAAAATGCATTCCAGAGGAACTGTGTTGCATGTCTTAGACCTTTGGAACATTAAAACTAGCCAAAAATAACCTTTGGACTGGGCCTAAAGTAGCACTGTATCCAAACAACTGCTAGCAAAGATCAAGAGAATGCAAATATGGTCACTGAAAGTAAAAATGAAAGGTATTCTTTAGAATTAGCATCACTATGGTAGCTTCTCAGCAGCTACAGAGCAGTTTCTTCCTCTGTTCATGTAATGGCTCTCTTTCCTTTTCTCCTAAGTACCACTTGTTTTCACCTCGTGATTGGCACACAGTTTCTGTTTTGGCCTCAGTCAGTGCCTCCCAAATAGCTATTCCTTTTAGAATCTCAAATAAATGGTTATTGCCTTGCACTCTGGCCTTTTATTTTTAGTTTAACATTGATCCCAGATCGTACAGATACAATGGTGCAGATACTGAATTTAGTCAGTAAGGTTAAAATCCACTGCCTTTCCACCAGACCCATTAGCCACAAAGAACAGGGGAATAGAAAAAAGTAGTTTTTCAAGATAGTTCTCCACAGAAGTTCTAAAATGATCAAAGGTGAACATTTCTGACAACTATTTGACCATACAGTTTTCTAAGACCCGTAAGTCTAATTTATACAAAGTGTGTCCTCTCTAATATTTTTCTAGTTTCATAGACACAGATGACAATATGGGGATTACGAGAGGGAAAAAGGGTGGAGGAGGGACAGAGGATAAAGGGGGGCAAATGGTGACGGAAGGAGACTTGACTTGGGGTGATGAACACTAAATACAATATACAGATGATGTGTTATAGATTTGTACACCTGATACAGAATAATTTTATTAACCAACGTCACCCCAATAAATTCAATAAAAAATTTTTAAAGGAAATAATGAAATAAGAAGAGATATAAAAATGCAGAGGACAGCACTGACACTTTAAATATTTTCAATAAACTAAAAGCAAATTTTGTAATGCCTTTTCCTGCACACTCTGACTCAAACATCTTTTAAAGCATTTTCATAACATTTGGCCTTAGCAGAGCTGAAGGGAGCATTTGAGATCATCTATTCAGATCTTCTTCTTTTATAATGTTTCCAAGCCAAGACTGGACTCAAGGTCATTTCTCCTGGTGTCTAAATCCGATGGTGGTTTTTAGCCCTGATCCAGTGACCCGAAAGATTTCTGTCATGTTGGACAGAATAATGCTTTTAGAAGCAATTTGAGAAAGCGAATGGCAAATGTTTTGGTGTATTCTTCACATGAAAGGTAGCTCTACCCCAAGTTTGTTATGCTGCTGAAAAATGCAATCTCAGTGGAATTTCACAGCCGCTCCCCGCTGAGACAATTCCTCTGTTGCTTCAGGTAAACTTTCTTAAAAGGTAGGGAGGACAGAGAAGTAAGTCAGAGATCTCTTAGAGTATTGAGAAATAAAACTCATGTGGCAACATGCGAAGTGTCTTTATTGATGTATTTGAAAAGAGATGCCACTCTTGAGGAAACTCAAATCTAACTTCAATTTCTTGTCAATATATTTCTTATTCCTATTAATAAAAAAGTAAGCACCTTGAAGCTATGCGTTGAGAAAACAACTATCTTTCAAATTTACATTTTTGCCTCGCCTCAAAACAAAACGAGCACGCAAAACGTCATTTTCCCTACCTGGAAATTTTTTCTCCTGCCCAGATAGTGACTTAGATTCTGTCTATCATTTAAATTCCAGTTTATATTTTACCTCCTGTGATCTCCCAATATGTTATGCTTCTTTCCTAGAATTAGTCTGAGTCCACCTCATTTTTATCCTATCACAGTGCTCATTACAACAGAAGTTACTTTGGAATTGCTTACACATGTGCCCCCTCCCCAACCCCGCCCCCCATTGCCCTGTGACTTCATGGAGGCAGTATTGTGTCTCACTACACTGAGCTCATTGGCACTTTGGTCTGAGCCCCACTCTAACCTCTCTGCCTTGCCTGTGTTGTAGGAGGCTGGGAACCTGCAGGCTGCATTGCCCAGATTGAGAGGGGTTGCTGCTCAGTATGCAGAGAAACCAATACTGTGGCACCTGCTTCTGAGAAATGAAAAAAGCTTTTATCGTGGGGTGAACCTGCAAGGAGACACGAGGCAAAGCTCAAATCTGTCTCCCTGATTTGGAATTTGGGGTGAGGTTTTCAGGGGTAGCAGTTAAGGGTTCACAAGTGTTTCTTGTGAGTGGTGTTTCACAAGTGTTATTCATTGGTCAGTTTTGGTTCATGGTCTTGTTAGAAAAAGATAGGACCAGTTTGTGATGGTTCTGTGGTCGCATTAGAACCTCCAGTTCCTGTTGGGTTCAGCTAATAAGAAGTAAAAATGGAAAGAAGCTAGCTACTCATTTCTTGGACTTTCCAGTTAAGAAAGCAAGGGCATTATGGGGAGTGGGGAGGCTACAGTGGTGAGAGTGCCTAGGGGGTAGGTTTCTGCACATGCGCTCAGGGCAGCTTAGTTCCAGATGTGGATCCTGGGGCACAGTGCTCTGGGAAACATTATTTATGCCTTTGCTTCTCCAGCTCAGGGGTAGCAGTGTTTTTCTGCAGTTATTAATCTTTGGATAACCTCTCCTCTGTCCCCACAGCCCTTCCAATACCCATGTAAAATAATTCTGTATAAAACACCTTGTGTTTGAAATGCATAGAATGGTTCTGTGTATTTATATCTGGAACTAGTACAATGTTCAATAAAAAATAAGTAGTAAAAAAAAAGTATTTTGAATGAGAGTGGGTCCTTACTGATGAGATATGATTCCAGTCTGCAATTATAAGATTTTGTAGGGACATGAAACCCTTAGTAGCAAAACAGTCAATAATAAATTACTTATAAAATCAGGCACCTCTCAGCTATCATTCCCACTTAACACTAGCATAGACAACCCCCTCACTCACTGTGTTAGGTCATTTGTAGGTTAGTTCATATTGGGGTGTCAGATGTAGTCAACATTATATATACCTAGCCAGTTAAATGTAAATTTACTTCAAACTTCAAAAGTTAATGATTTGAATATCAGAAGATTAAAAAAAGCCCTTGGAAAAATTGATTCAGACTGCAAATATTTTTGCGCAATTTTCCTTTTGTGTCTATGTTGTTCAAGTCAGACAGATGCAAACGATGTCTTATCCTGCTGTTACACAGTTTTGTCAGAAAAATAATGCAAAGATAAAGAAAAAAGAAGACTCAATATGAGTTAGATTATTGCAGGGCTACAAATTCTTCCCATCTCAGTGTGTACCTCTCTTTGCAAGGTGACATTACTCATTCCCCCAATAATGAAGTGGCATCTCTTTCTCCACCTCCTTAAAGGTGATGAAAGTGACATAGTGTGGCCTCCAGAGATTCAGCTTCAAAAGACCTTTCAGTTTATATCCTCACCCTCTGATCTCTTCCCTGACCCCCCCTGTAAGGGAGCCAATGTGGAGCAGAATGAAATGCTCCATCTGGCCCCCAGTCACCAAATACACAGAAGAGGCCATCATGGATTTTCTAGTCCAACTGACCTCCAGAACTAGGAGATAGAACAGGTCATTACTGTCTTCAGCCGCTGAGTTGTAGAGGTTTGACTGAAATGCAATACTTGCTTTAGTTCTAGGTTACTTTAATAACTAGTGAGAAATTGTAATATTTTCATAATAATTACCTTTTTTTAAAGATAATGACCTTTACAATATAAAGAAATAAACAATATTCTATTAGGGAATAAATCTTTGTCATTGTCAGAAACCCCAATTTCTGAAAGAAAGTGAGTGGGCAAAGGAATGGACAAGTTTTTTGTTTTGTTTTGTTTTGTTTTACAGAGACAGAGAGTCAGAGAGAGGGATAGATAGGGACAGACAGACAGGACCAGATAGAGATGAGAAGTATCAATCATCAGTTTTTTGTTGCCATTGTGACATCTTAGTTGTTCATTGATTGCTTTCTCACATGTGCCTTGACCGCGGGCCTTCAGCAGACTGAGTAACCCCTTGCTGGAGCCAGTGACCTTGTGTCCAAGCTGGTGAGCTTTTACTCAAACCAGATGAGCCCACGCTCAAGCTGGCGACCTCGGGGTCTTGAAACTGTGTCTTCTGCATCCCAGTCCGACGCTCTATCCACTGAGCCACTGCCTGGTCAGGCGGAATGGACAAGTTTTTTATGAGAAATCAAAATATTCTAATAAAGTTCACTGCTTTAAGGGGAAAATGCCTTATTTAATAAGCAGGCCAATGATTTTGATGATATATGATGCAATGAGATATATTAAAAGAATATGAGTTTCTTAAAATTTCTCCTTGTCTTTAACAAAATTAGCAGGATTGTTGGTTAAAGGTATGGTCTTTTCAAGAATGTGCAGTTCTTTTTGAGGGAGACACTGTCACACTGAATTATTTTTGAAAATGAGTCAACTGATGTCACTAAAATATACATATAGACATACATATAACTATAATATATATGTTATAAATATGTAGGTATATGCTTTATTTATAAAAGACATATAACACATGCTATACACAACACATATCATAAATTGTGTTTCACATCTTGTAAGAGACATGAAGTTATAAAAAAGCACAAATACATAAAAAATAGTAATATTGACATGACAGCGAATTAGTACTCAATGGTATGCATAATAAACAGTGGTTCTTATGCGAGAAAATTTTGATTCCCTTAATTCAGCCAGGGCAGTCAATGAAGTAAAAGAATTTCACAAGGAGTTTGTAACTTAAAAAGGCTCACATCACTTTGTGGGTATATTTTTCCCTAGAGAAATCATGAATATAATGGATTTCAATAATGGAATTTTTTTTTAAGTACAAGAATGGATCTGGGGTAACATCATCTGACTATACAACTGATAACTATAGGTACTGAGAGGGATCAAAACTGACATTTGACCATAATGCTCTCTGGCAAATTTTATATCTATGATATTTATTTTAAAATCTAAGGGTAAGTATATTAAACTTTTAGTTTGGGATAAACAATGACATTAAATATATTTAGAATTGTTAGGTATTTTGGGGAAATTTTTAAAAAGTTTTTTAGGTGTATTTTTTAAAACCACTTTATTAAGATATAAGTAACATACATAAAGCTGTGCGTATTTAATGTACACAACTTAATGTGGTTTCTTGGGTTTAATTTTATACCAATAATTATGGCACCCACATACTAAACCCTTATTTTATTATAGGAACTGGAAACTTTGCATTATTCTCATGTCATATTCACTACAATCAGTTTTATTCTCTCTTAGTTCTTTCTTCCATGATATTTTTATTATTTCCTCACATTTCAAGTTACTTTATTTTAAAATGTAAGCCAGATTGTGCACACTAATTTATATTTGAGGACTATTTACTGGATATTTTATTTACTCTGCATGTAATTTTTCAATATTCCTTGCTAGGAATATTGACCATACACCACCGAAACATTGTCTCTGAGCAGTCTACATGTTTATTTCAGGCAGCTGAGTTCCCACAAAGGGCATAAGAACTTTTTTTTTCTCTTTTGAAACTATACAGTCTGATATTTCAATGCACATAATTTCAGTAAGATTGGAGTGAAAATTGCTTAGAACAGCTTTTTGATGGAAAAATTAGGTACTGAAATATTGACAGACACTATAATGAGAACTTTACCCAGCTCTTGACAACATCTAGAAGAGCCCTGTCCAGCATAAACTTTCTGATTTGATGGAGATGCTTTGTGTTTGTACAGTCCAACATGGCAGCCACTAGCCACACGAACTGTTGAGTACTTGATATGTAGATAGTGTGACTGAGCAATTGACTCTATGGTTAATGTGGTGTGCAGTTACTGTACCAAACAGCAGTTCAAAATGAAATGACTTCATATGCCCATCCACCTCATAGGGCTGACCTCCAACGACTGTTTAGACCCGTGCTGGCGAACCTATGACACGTGTAGCCATTTGCGATGACACCATGCAGCTGCATACCAGAGACGAATGGGGCCGCATGCCAGGAAGGATGTTTCATCCTCAACTCCTGCACGGTCAGGTGCAGTAGCTGAGTTTAAAATATTTGCTGTAGTGTAAACACTCTGTGCCGAAGGTCTGTAGGCCAAAGCAACAGAACTTCCGGTTAGGCCATTTTTCTCGAAGTGACACACCACCCGAGTTATGCTCGTTTTTTTGGCAAATTTTGACACACCAAGCTCAAAAGATTGCTCATCACTGGTCGACAGTACACAGAAAGTGAGCTTGCCTCTCTCCTTAAGAATGCAAGTGAACCCTGTAACTGTTCTCTTTCTTTTTTCTGCTACTGTAAAGATGGCCCCATAACATGTTTGCGAAAGTCTAACAACCAGTTTTACTCATAGAATATTAGCCCCAGCTATCCTCACTCTTCTAGAGCAGTAGTTTTCTACCTGAGAGCTGGAGAATTGCTCCCTTAAGGCCTTTAAGGCACACCAGCTGCCAGGCATGAAACTTGCTGTGTGTTGTAGATCTGAAGATCTAGATGGTGGGTGGATTTGATTTTCTCCTGGATCTGCCTGAGGCCAAAATTGTTTCTGCTTCATTATTCTGAGAAATGGAAACTTTTCATGAGGCAGTCTAGAGTTCTGAAACATAAATGCTGGGAGATATAAAAAAATTTCAAAGCTCTTATCTAAAGAGTCTTTGTTTTCTATAGTAACTGTGTTCCCTTATGCTTAAATCAGTTAACTATAAAGATATCACAAATCTAAGCATGACATTTCCTAATGCTATGCCTTCCTACTGGGATAAGCTTTTTCTATCAGAGAAGTAAACTTTGAATGCTGTAGTCACGGAGACAAAACTGTACAGGAGGCGAATCCATCTTTGACGCCTAATTATCCCTTTCTTCCTCCTCCCCAGTTCCCTACCACACTCAATCTTTTATTCTACTTTTTTCTCCTCTTTCCTTTTCTATTTAATACTCTTGAATCTGGTTATCTTTACCCTCACCTAAATCATGGCAAGTTCTTAGGAAAAGAACAGAAAGAAATTCAGGTAAGAGTGTACTTGAATTTTAAGCATAATGTTATATCTGTTTAAGGAATCGAGTGTTTTGTCTTATCTAAATATACTAAAAACAATTTGATGGAATCAAGGATTTATTTGCTAGCTCCTGAAAGCTGATCCTAATTTTGTGTACCTATTGTTCTTATGTGTAACATTAACTCTTATTTAGGCTCTATATCTAAACAGATGTTTAAATCAAGAACATTCCTATAAAGAAACACACATACACACACACACACACACACATATCAGTAAATACTGGTTTTATTACACCATATGGTTAAATTAGACATGAGAGCATCCATATAATACTCACCTTAAAGAAACATGCAAGAAAATTGTTTAGTAAAAAGCTTTTTATTAAAAAGAAGCAAAAGTAAACTAAAACTACTGTTTTTTCCTCCTCTAACCTCTCAATTCCTCATGAATAGTTAGCTGCTTTTTGATCTGGAATGTACTTTAGAAAACTCTTCATAAAATAACTTGATTGTCTTATGTATAACAGAAGTATGTTTCATTTTTTAATACTTCAACCCAATGTGGAGGAAAGAAATCAGATTTATTCTCAACTGAAATAAGCATAATTTATTTGTCAGCATAACTGACAAAAATATATAATAATTAGTTTTAAGATACTAGATAACAAAGCATAATAATTGTGAAAGTTAAGTAATAAACAAGTTGAGCTCTAAGATTGCCTAAGCTTATTCCCTATAGAATGTTTTTAGGCCATGGTGCAGGGAGAAGAGACCTACACAACCAGGTAGATTCCCTGAATTGTGAGTTTGGGATGATCAAAGCAGTAATAATTCATAGGTGATAGTACCACAGAAGAAAGAGTTGTACACAGAAAGAATCTCAAACATCTCTAGAAGTTTCCTCTTAATTATTTATTAGGATACTAATAGCCTATATGTGTGAACAAATTATCTGAGACCATTCAAATATATTAGAGCAGTGGTTCTTAACCTTTTTTGAGGTACCGAACCCACCAGTTTCACATGCGCATTCACCGAACCCTTCTTTAGTGATAAATAAAATATGATTTTTTTTTCCAAATTCAAGACATAGGTATGTATATGTTTTTTTTTTTACTGTACTGGTGCACAAAATGCCATGCATGAACATGACCTTGCTCAAAGAACAAAACCAACAAAGTGCATGAACTCACAACAAATTACGGTATTACTTTATTCTGGCCTCCACGGCAGATGCTTCTCCGAACCCCTGAGACCGACTCATCAAACTCCTAGGGTTTGATAGAACCCAGGTTAAGAACCACTGTATTAGAGGGAAGAGTTTTGGTTCTCTCATAAGCTGTGAAATAATGCCTATGCTTATCAGTCATTCAAGAAAGACTCGTGCCTGGCCTGTGGTGGTGCAGTGGATAAAGCGTCGACCTGGGAACACTGAGGTCGCCAGTTCAAAATCCTGCACTGGTCTGGTCAAGGCACATATGGGAGTTGACGCTTCCAGCTCCTCCCCCCTTTCTCTCTCTCTCTCTCTCTCTCTCTCTCTCTCTCTCTCGTGTCTCCTCTCTAAAATGAATAAAATAAAAATTAAAAAAAAACAACAAAGACTCGTAATTTACAGGGCATTTATAGAATACTCAGCAAGATCTTGCATCAGGAGTGGGCATAATTAGCCCTAAGCTAAAGATTTCTCCAGACTCATCTAAAATTCATAAAAGTAAGACATGAATGGATCAAATTACTGCTAGGTAACCTAAAAGCATCCCAGAATAAAGCTAAAAAGACTCGTAAGAATACTATTGTCTAGTAACCAATGTTAAAATTCATACAATGTCTGGAATTCAATCAAAGATTACCAGGCATACAAAGAAGCAGGAAACACAACCAAAAATGAGAAAAATAACCAATAATAATCTAATGGTATTATAATCTAACAGATGCTAAAATGAATAGGTAAGGAAATTCGAACAATGTAATTTTATTCTATACTAGCTGTGCCCGGCCATGCATTGCTGTGGCTCAGTCTGGTTAAATGGAAAAGAAAGAAAAGAGAAAACGCATGTTTCTAATATGTTTAATTTCACAATGCTTGTGGGTATACAATATTTTTTGTTGTTCCATTGTCTGTGCAGATATAGAGGTTGTCTGGTTTGCTGATTCTAGAACACACAATATATAATTGCCCATGTGAGAAGCAATCCGTGTCTAGATCTAAACCGCACAATTCTAAAGATTGGCCCTGAGCTTTGTTGATGGTGATTGCAAATGCCAATCGAATTGGGAATTGCAATCTCTTAAATTGAAATGGCATATCTCTTGGAATCATAGGAATGCGAGGAATGAGGACATCTTCACATTTGAAAGGTGCTGTCAAGATTGTTGCTTCTATGACGTTACTTATTAATTTTTTTATTGCAAGCCACATGCAGTTGCAAAGCTTTGGCTGGTTGATATTTCACAACATGATAATTGGCACGCTGATTTTCAATTGCAGTACATGCCATGGCATTCCTGGCAAATCGAGTGAATTTAAAAATTCTGTTGGATAATTAACCGCTTCATCTGCGTCCGCAACAGTGTTGCCAGACTTGTATGTGACTGCCTCGCAACAGTTCAACAGATGGTGCTGTTTTTCAAAAAGGGCATGTTTTTACCTGTCACAGGTATGACATTTATATAATAGTAGGTATATAAAAACACGTGCTTATTTGGGTGTAATGTGTGTCAAAATTTCAAAGCAATCGGTGGAGAACTTTTGGAGATTTAAGATTTTGAACAAATGAACATTTACATTTTTATTTATATAGTCATAAGGTTGAGTAATGTCACAGAAAAAATAAAATTAATAAAAATTAAAGTTCTTGAGCTAACAGTTTAATGACTGAGATGAAAAATACTCTGGATATAACAGCACATTAAATACTAAAGAACAAGAGATTGGTGAACTTAAAGACATAGAAATACAGCTATTAGAAATAAAATACAGTGATGAAAATTGTAAGTGAAAAGAGCATGTGTAAGTTGCAAGACAACTTGTAGTGACATAATATGCATGTAAGTGGAGTCCCTGAAGAAGGTGGGGAGTAAAAATTTTGAAAGAACAATGGCCAAAGTTGTTCAAATATGATGAAAAGTTTGAAATGTAGATCCATGTCCTCATATTCCTGGATTACAAGTCTAAATATGGTTAAGATATTTTTTATTTCCATGTTGATCTATAGATACAACACAATTCCAAATGAATTTCAGATATTCTGTTTTGGAGATATCAGCAAACTGATTCTAAAGTTTATACAGAAAGACAAAAGACCTAAAATAGCAAACACAATACTAAATAAGAACAAAGTCAAAAAGTGATACTATCCAACTTCAAGACTTACTATAAAGCTACAGTAATCAACACAGCATGCTATTGTTGAAAGAACAGATAAATGGAACAGCAGAGAGAACCCGGAAATAGGCCCCCACAGTGAACTAATCTTTGAAAAGGAGTACAGGCCATTAAACAGAAAGAGGGAAGTCTTTTAAGACACTGCAACTTTCACACAAAAACAGACTCAATATGGGTCATAAACCTGTATGTCAGATACAAAAATGTAAAACTAGAAAACTTTGGAGAAAAATCCACAATGAGATTGTGGATTAGGTGACAGTTTATAGATACAATGTCAAAAATAAGAACCATGAAAGATAAAAGTGAAAATACATATTTTATTAAAAACAGACTTCTTTGTGAAAGACACTGTTAAGAAAATGAATGGATAAACCACAGACAGGGGAAAATATATGTAAACCATATTTGATTAATTAATTGTATTAAAAATATACAAAAATCTTAAACTAAACACTAAGAAAATAAAATAATTAAAAGTAGGCAAAAGGTCTGAACAGATACCTCACTGAAGAAAATATACAAATGGTAAATAAGCATATTAAAAGATGTTCAAAATTTCTTATCATTAATGATTTATAAGTTAGAACAATAATGAAATACATCTAAACTTATTAGAATGGCTAAAATTCAGAAAACTGACAATAAAACTGCTTGCAAGAACATGATGCAACAGGAACTGTCATTCATTGCTGATGGGAATACAAATGGTACAGCCACTTTGGAAGACAACTTGGCAACTTCTTACAAAGTTCAGCATGATCTTATCACATGATACAACAACACTCCTAGCTATTTACACAAATGAGCTGAAAACTTGTATTCATACAATATACTGCTTGTGAATGTTTATAGAAGCTTTAATAATTGCCCCAAACTGGAAGCAACCAAGAAGTCTTTCAATAGTGAATGGCTAAACAAAAAATGGCATATTCATACAGTGCAGTATTATTTGGCAATAAAAAAGGAGCTATAAGCCCTGGCCGGTTGGCTCAGCGATAGAGCATCGACATGGTATATGGAAGTCCCAGGTTCAATTCCCAGCCAGGGCATACAGGAGAAGTGCCCATCTGCTTCTTCCCCCTTCCCCCTCTCCTTTTTCTCTCTCTCTTCCCCTCCCACAGCCAAGGCTCCATTGGAGCAAAGTTGGCCTGGTTGCTGAGGATGGCTCTAGAATGGCTCTGATTGCAGCAGGGCAACGCCCCAGAGCGGTTGAGCATTGCCCCCTGGTGGGCATGCCAGGTGGATTCTGGTTGGGCGCATGTGGGAGTCTATCTGCCAACCCTCCCCCAACCCCCGCCTCTGCTTCTCACTTCGGAAAAATACAAAACAAGAAAAATAAAAAGAAAAAAGAGCTATAAGGTCATGAAAACTGTAGGGTGAATCACAAATCCATATTGCTAAGTGAAAGAGGCCATACTGAAAAGGCTACATCATGTATATTCCAGGTATATTGCATTTTTGAAAAGGCAAATTATAAGGACAGTAAAAAGATCAGTGGTTACCAGGGGGTTGAAGGAAGAGTAGAACTGAGTTAAATAGGTGAAACATAGGAGACTCTTTTTTTTTTTTTTTGAATTAAAAAAAATTTTTTTTTATTGTATTCATTTTAGAGAGGAGACACAGAGTGAGAGAGAGAGAGAGAGAGAGAGAGAGAGAGAGAGAGAGAAAGAGAGAAAGGGGGGAGGATCTGGAAGCATCAACTCCCATATGTGCCTTGACCAGACCAGTGCAGGGTTTTGAACTGGCGACCTCAGTGTTCCCAGGTCGACGCTTTATCTACTGCGCCACCACAGGTCAGGCCAGGAGACTCTTTATTAAGGGCAAGAATCCATTTGTGTTATACTACAATTATGGATAAATGGTTATGCATTTCTCAGAAGACACAGAACCCCTAGAACCTTACAGCACAAAGAGTGAACCTTAATGTGTGCAAATTTTAAAAAATTATTTTAAGAGGGCAGTATTCCCTGGATGGAATGCAAAATGTGACAATATAATTACCAGTATTAGAAGTGTATGAAACAGTCTTTTTTAAGGGGATGGGTGAAAAAAGGTTCTGAACTAATTTACCTTAGAAATGAGTGGTCGGTAAGACTAATGGAATACATAGTACCTAATCCCTGTACTTTAGCTGAAAAGGTGTAGCGCATGGGACTACGGGTTGAAAATTGAGATACCACTTTAAAGGCATCTTGAAATTGAACAATTACGTGAATAACACTGGGGAACAATTTTTTTTTTCATTTTCTGTTGCATGAGGTTTTAGAACTTTATATATTTCTGCATCGCTGATTTCAAATCTGAAATTCATTTTTTGGTGCATGCTCTAGTTTTTATGCAATTTTAATTTATTTTTGTTACAGTTAATGACATGCATTGGTTTTTAAATTGTAGTTAAAGGGCAACGACTCTTGGATTGAACATAACCACAAGGCAATTAATGTTTTACAAACATCACTTTGACATAATTGTAGTTGCTTTTAAGTGTAAAAAAATATTATCTGATAAAAACACCCTCTTATTTTGTTTTAAGATTGAATCATGGCTTCTTTGAGTAGGCGTAAATGTAAGAATAGTTCTGACACCTTCTGTTATATACGTGGCTGTTACACACTTCAACGACAAAGGCGCAATATTTCATCATTTGTGACATGTTCATATATTGCCTATTTTCAAGTTCCTCTTGGCGATCAAGACAAGAATTGGGCTTCTCATATTGTTTGTCATAATTATGAGGAAATGCTTCGTGACTAGACAAAAGGAAAACACAAAGGAATGCCTTTTGGTATTGCCATGGTTTGGTGTGAACCTAAGGACCACAGCAGTGACTGTTATTTCTGTCTGATCCATACAAAGGGCATCGGCAAGAAAAAACAGCATATGATCGCATATCCTAATATTCTTTCAATGGTTTTATTTCTTCTAAAGATGAAGAAAGTGCACATGGTGATCAAGTGTATTTTGATAAGATGCATGAGGAAATGGTTGTAGAATCTGAAGGGTCTTCTTCTGATGCCAAGTAGTCATTAACTCCTCAGCCATTTAGCCAACCCAAATTGAATGACTTGGTAAGAGATTTGGGTCTGTCAAAGAAAGCAGCTGAGTTATTAGCCTCCAAGCTTCAAGAAAAGAATGTACTTCACCAGTCAACTAAAGTATCCCATTTCAGGAAGCGTGAACAAATTTTTGTGGACTTCTTTTCCAAAGACAAACAATTTGTTTGATGTCTTGATATCAGTAATCTTCTCAGCCAGCTAGGTGTTACCACTTACAGTCCAACAGAATGGCGGCTATTTCTTGACAGCTCTAAACGGAGTCTGAAATGTGTTTTCCTACACAACGGTAATGTTTATGCAGCGGTTCCAATTGGTTATTCAACTCATCTGTGAGAAGTTTATGATGATGTAAAAATTTTCCTTGACTTACTGAAGTATGAGGAGCATAACTGGATCATTTGTGTAGATCTTAAAATGGTCAATTTCCTGCTAGGACAACAGAGAGGTTTCACAAAGTATCCTTGCTTTTTGTGTTTGTGGGACAGCCGAACTCAGGAGAAACACTGGACTGGCCAAAACAGGAAGTTCTGAAAGTAGGGATGCAAAATATTATGAATGAACCTGTAGTTAATTGAGACAGGATCATTTTCCCTCCACTTCACAACAAACTTGACTTAATGAAGCAGTTTGTTCAGGCTTTGAATAGAGAAAGTGAATGCTTTCAACATATTATTTCTGCTTTTCCTGCCTTGTCTTTCGAGAAGATAAAAGCAGGTGTATTCGATAGACCTCAAATTTGAACCCTCATACATGATGAAGAATTTGCCAGGAAGATAAATAAGGAGGAGAAAGTAGCATAACAGTCTTTTGTGGCAGTTACAGAGAACTTCCTTGGCAACAAAAATTAGAAAACTATGAGCTTCTGGTTCAAAGGATGCTGTTGGCTTTCCGCGACATTGGATGTAACATGAGCATTAAGATTCACCTCCTGATCAGTCATCTTGAAAAGTTTTCTGAAAATCTTGGAGCTGTTAGTGATGAGCAGGGAGAACGATTTTATCAAGATCTGAAGACGATGGAAGAGCATTATCAGGGGCGATGGGACAGAAATATGATGGCAGACTACTGCTGGAACATCAAACGAGATTGTCCTCAACGAGTACACAAACGCAAGAGCTACAAACGCAAATTTTTGCCTGAATAGAATTTAAATAAGTTTTGCGCCAATTTTATGATTAAAATAAGTGTTTTAATATGTTCTATTTCAAAATTATAGACAAATTCTGATGGAATCATATCTTTTAGTGTATTAGTATATTTACTGCATTATATAAATTATTATATTTTCACAAAGATGATGCCCAAGAAGACATTCTACTTCATTATGTTAAATGTTGAAAATTTTACAATAAGATGAAAACCTAAAATCTTAAATTGCAAACAAACTGTAACTTATAGAGAAAAACTAATGTCAGATTTGAGATCAGCACACTTGAATTAGGTAAGCACAAGTGTTTTTGTGGATGCAACAAAAATTTTGTTCCCCGGTGTAATGGTAGATCATTGTAGTCTAATTTTTTGCTATTGGAGTGGCAGTTTATAGATTACAAAAAGAGAAAAAAGGAAACTAGAACAATTCATGTGGTAACAACAGATTAGAGATGGAGATGTCCATATGAACTCATATTTAGCTTAATATAGATTCAAATAAAACAAATATTTGTAGGTCTCTGAAAGTAAACAAGTTAATATATACACATATATTTTCTGTTCTTTCAGCTAAGAGAGCCTAGAAGTAGCACACAATACTCTTAGCACCTAGATCTTTGTTTCTACTACCCTTCTCCGGTAAAAGGAAACAGGGCCCCTTACAGAAATAGCTGATTCTAGGACTGAGCCAAGAAATATAAAAGATGAGCTTAGAGAATCTTGTGGTGCCAGAAAGTAAGGAAGGGCGATACATGTACACACACAAACAAACACACAAATGATGGTGATACATCAGAAGGACACAGGATTTGACTGAAAAGGTTACTGATGGAAGCTTTTGCATTCAAGGTGAAACAATTTGAACAATGAAATAGGGTAGTATTGGATTATAAGTCAACATATAAATATTATCTCTGATTTGATTAAATAGATATATTGGGAAAGTAGGCGAATCTGTCATACAGAAGAATTCCAAATGATTTATATAGATATTCTGCCCTCAAGATGGTGGACCATGATTCCCTACTTTCTGTGTGCTGTGCATAGTGACTTCCTTCCAAAAATGAGGGAAGGGCCAGGAAAAGAAGAAAAAGGAGAAAAACGAGTAATGTTATAGTGGGGAAACCTGACAAACACTTTCTCCTCCAAGTGATCAAGGTCAACATCATCAATGATAAGTTCTGTCAGTGGTATGATGGAAATGTCTTTTACCTCTATAGTCTTTGTCTCAAAAACTCATAATCCCATTTTAAACATGAGAAAAACAAAAGGCAGATTCTGAAGGAGGGACATTGTACAAAAGAGCTGACCACTATGCCTCAAAACTGTTAAAATGATCAGACAGAAGTAAGGAAACTGAGAAACTGTCACAGCCATAAGGATCCTTAGGACACATGAATACTAAATGTCATGTGGTATCCAGAATGAAATCCTGGAACTCACACACACAAATGCATTAGCTAAAAACAAAGGATATCTGAATATGGTATGGACTTTAGTTAATGATAATATTGTAATGTTGGTTCATTAATTATAACATATGTACCAAATTAATGTGTTAGTAATATGGGAAACTGGATCTGAGGGGTAAATAAGACTTTCTGTATTATCTTTGTAATTTTTCTATAAATCTAAAAATATTATAAAATTAAAATTTATTTTTATCAAAAATATTTAATAAATATTAAGTATTTAAAGTATTTAAAAATAAAACATTATTTTAAAATGAAAAATTTTAAGTCATTAAAAATACTCCACTCACTTTATAATATATATTTTAATAAGAATATTTAAAATTCTAAATACTTTCTATTAAATACTAAATTATGTTTTATTGTAAATCTTGTTGAATTACACAACTATGTATCCATATACATATTATAGATTCACATGTAAATATATGTCCACTTATTATATATATACATTTATACACATATATATGTATGATTTGTTTATACGGGCAAGAATTTCAAAGTTTCTTGAACAATATTAAAGAAAAAAAATGAAGTAAAGTTGAAATACCACATAAAGTACATATATTTTTACTATTATTGTTTTTCTGAAGAGAGCATCCAGTACTCTCCATACAATTTATCTTTATTTTTCAATTAAATATATATTTTTAACAGGACAAAATTAAATTTTTTTTAAAATTTATTTTATTTTTATTTTATTCACTTTAGAGAGGAGACACAGAGTGAGAGAGAGAGAAAGAGAAAAATGGGAGAGGAGCTGGAAGTATCAACTCCCATATGTGCCTTGACCAGACCAGTGCAGGGTTTTGAACTGGCAACCTCAGTGTTCTCAGGTCGACACTTTATCCACTGCGCCACCACAGGTCAGGCAGACAAAATTAAATTTTTAATAGATGTGCATGGGGAATTTGCATAAGCATGAAAATTCCAAAGACAGTGAAGCAACACTAAGTATATATGACATTTTGGACAAAGGAGAAAAGGTAGAGGGGTGTGGTCTTAGATTTCAGAAGTGAGACTGAACAGTTTGTAGGTAGTTGAGGAGGAGCAGAACACAAAAAGGCAGCTGGTGACTCAGGAACAGTGGGACACCGTGGAAGTCTAGTAGACATTCTTCTGCTGGGAGCATGCTGTCTGATGCTGAGGTGACTATGTTAAGGTTCCCTTCCTTAAGCATTTTTTCCCATCTGAATCTTTAAGGCAGAAAAGGAGAAAGAGTCAAAAGTTCATTTTAAATTTTTTGTTTCTTTTTTTCTTTTTTTTGTATTACTTTTTTTATTATTAATTTTAATGGGGTGACACCAATAAATCAGGGTACATATGTTCAAAGAAAACATCTCCAGGTTATCTTATCATTCAATTATGTTGCATACCCATCACCTAAAGTCAAATTGTCCTGTCACCTTCTATCTGGTTTCTTAATCACCCTAAAAATCAAAGGCAGCTTGAGGTTGGCAAAACTTTGGTTCCCTTCATTATCCAGAAATTGAAAGTAGTAGCTGCTACTGTTATCTGGGTCCAAAGGAAGAAAGTGACGTTTTCTAAGATGGTCATGTCCTTGCTGTGGCCAAACCCATTTGACCCTATTATCTGAGAACACATGTTTTTATGCACTGGAATGTGTTTCTATGTGTTGGGACTTGACTCTCTTGTTTTGGCTTCTTGAGGGTCCTGTCAGTGTAGTAATAGGTTCTGAGAGTAAAAAAAGATTATGCTTTTAAATTTTTGGAAAGTGATTGGGAATGAAGGTCCCAATTCCCTGGACCAACCATAATTCAGACTTGGGAGAAGACTTGCTTGATTTTACATTCCTGAGCATTTAGTCTTCATGATTTCCAGGGTCATGACTTGGTTCTTGCCTTAGAACGCATCTCTGCAGAGCGGAGGGAGCAGCCAGCCATCTTCAGACCAATCCCAACATTATTATCTTTATGTGTGTGTATTGGGGAGGAATCACAAGGTGTTTTGGGGACTGTGAAAGAAATAAAGATCACTCTGGTCCTCAGATCTGAATGCAACAACTGTTTATATTTTAATGTTTTTCCTAATATATGTCCACAGGCAGGTATATTTTTGTATGGTTTTAGTTTTCATCATATAGATTGACTTTTAAACTAATAATCCATTTTTTCAAATAAATAATAATAAAAGTTGAAATTTCCCATTGGGATGTACTTACTGTAGAACATTTAAAAATATTAAAAATTATTATATCATTGCTATAAGACAATGCCTATTAACATTTTAGTGTTATTTATTTCAAACTTTTATACATGCATTTCTTCCTACATAATTTGATCAAATCATATATATAATTTTGCTTTCTGATTTTTTATTTCTTATTATTTTAAGCATCTATTTACTGTAAACCTTTGATACGTATCACTTAAATGGTTACATTATGTAGTACATTAACAGGTTGTAATTTGCTTTAGCATTCTCTTGTTAGAAGATAATGTTCCCTATTTCTTGCTATTATAATGCTGCAAATGGGCATGATAATTGTGAATTTAGATTTTTTTCTGTGTCCAGCATAATTGCCTTACTAAAGATTTCTAAAGAGAAAATTGTGTGATCAAAGGAAATGAAAGAAGTTAAGGCTCTTGATAATGTGAGCGTAGGTAGCTAGCTATTAATAAAGGAAGGGAGCAAAGGGAATCAGACATTATAAAGCCTGCTGCATTAGGAAGCTTCAGCTTCATATGCTCCCCTGGGGACCTCTGCATTCTCTGCCCTCAGGACCTAATCCCGGAAGGAGGCATGAAGGAGGAAGGATCCTAACTAGTCATTACCAGAGAGGAATAAAAACAGCAGGAGAAATTCCTCTGTTTAGCACATGCCCAGAGGAAGTCAAGCTGGTACAGGGGGAGGCAAACATATGTGCAGTAGGAACTAAAATGGTGTGAACAAACAGGGCAGAACTAGCCTGGGAAAAGAATCACATTGGGTGAGGAGCACAGAATCTTGGAAGATCTAGAAAACGGATTGGTTAGGGAGAGGACAGAATGCCAGACAATGAAAGGTTGAGCAATTAATTGATTGATTAGTTTCAAAGGCCGCCTAGTTCTTCCCATGCCCAAGATAATACATTCCAAGCCAAGTTTAAGAGAGCTCACTTTCTTGTTACCACGTGCTTGTCCTATATGTTGTTGCGTTCTCTCTCCATAGAAGCCATGTGGACCCAGCAGGCTCCAAGTGCAATTGTAGCGCCAGCCAGAGTGCAGCCAGGAGCATAGACTAAGCTAGCTGGATGAGGACAGGGACTGAAATGGGCTGAACGAATGGTGCAGAATATATTGGCACTGTCCTTTCTCTGGGATTGGTGAAAACAAGGCTGGACTTCTTTCACAGCAGGACTGATAGAGCTGAGCCATTGGGAACCTGTGCACAGCTTTCAATTTCAGCCCATTCATTCTAACCACTAAACCTTATCCTCCCATCTTTGGGTCCCTGGAATGCTTTCCTTGCAACCCCATGAAAGAAGTCATGGAGCCATCCTCAGTGCCTGGGACCAACTCTCTCTAATTGAGCCATGGCTGCAGGAGGGGAGGAGAAGAGAGAGAGAAAGAGAGAAGTGAGAAGGGGAGGGGTGGAGAAGCAGATGGGCACTTCTTCTGTGTGCCCTGACAGGGAATCGAAACCCAGACCCCCACATGCCAGGCTGACACTCTACCACTGAGCCAACCAACCAGGGCTTGGTGTTGAGTTTTATAAGTTCCTTATAAATTTGGTATATTGAACCCTTTTCAATAGATATATCATGGACAAATATGTTCTCTGATTCAGTGGGTTGTCTTTTCATTTTGTTGATGATTTTCTTTACTGTACAAAAACATTTTAGTTTCATTTGTTGATATTTTTTCTTTTTTGTCCCTTGTCAGAAAAATATATTGCTCTAAGTGTCTGAGATTTTACTACCTATGTTTTCTTCAAGGATTTTTATGGTTTTGTGACTTAAGTCTTTAATCCATTATGAGTTTATTTTTGTGTATGATTTAAGAAGGTGGTCTAGTTTCATTTTTTGTGAGTTTTGTGTCTAATTTTTCCAACAACATTTATTGAATAGACTATCTTTACCCCATTTTATGTTCATGTATTATTTGTCAAATATTAATTGACCATAAAGGTGTGGGTTTATTTCCGAACTCTATTGTATTCCATTGATCTACAGTGTGTCTGTAAAGTCATGGTGCACTTTTGACCAGTCACACGGTCAAAAGTACACCATGACTTTACGGACACACTGTATATTCCATTACCATGTTGTTTTGATTTCCATGGCCTTGTAGTATAGTTTGATATCAGGTAGTGTGATTCCTGCAACTTTGTTCTTTTTTATCAAGATTGCTGTGGATATTCAGGGTCTTGTGATTCCATATAAATTTTTGGAATGTTTGTTCTAGTTCTGTGAAATATACCATTGGTATTTTGATAGGAATTGTGTTGAATCTGTAGATTGCTTTGGGTATATTAATGATGTTAATTCTTCCTATCGATGAACAAGGTATATGCTTCTATGTATTTTTATCTTCTTCAGTGTCTTATAATTTCCCAAGTACAGAAATTTTACATCCTTGTTTAAACTTATTTCTTGATTTTTCATTATTTTGATCCAATTGTAAATGGTATTGTTTCTTTAGGTTCCTTTTCTGATAATTTATTATTGGTATATAAAAATGCAACTCATCTCTGGATATTGATTTTTTAGTCTCTTACTTGAACTGAATTTATCTGTTCTAGAAAAACTTTTGTGGAATCTATAGGGTTCTCTATATATGTGGCCTTTATTGTGTTGAGGTATGTTTCTTCTATTCCTACTTTGCTGAGAGTTTTTATCATAAATGGGTGCTAGATCTTAGCAAATGCTTTGTATGTATCTATAGATATAATCATGTGACTTTTTATTCTTCATTTTGTTTATATGATGTATCATGTTTATTAATTTGCAGATATTTTACCAAACTTGCATCCTTATAATAGATCCCACTTGATCATGGTATATGATCTTTTTAATGCATTACTGCATCAATTTGCTAATATTTGTTGAGGACTGTAATATCTATGTTCATCAGGGATATTGACTTATAATTTTCTTTCAATATAGTGTCTTGATCTGGTTTTGGAATTATGATTATGTTAATGTTGTAAAATGAGCTTGAGAATCTTCCCTCTTCTTGAATTTTTTGGAAGAGTTTGAGTAGGATGGTTGTTAATTCTTCTTTGAATGTTTGGTAAAGTTCATCTATGAAACCAGCGATCCAGGACTTTTGTTCATTGGCAGTTTTTCTTTTTTAATTACTGCTTCGGTTCATTAGTTTTAATCTGTATTCAGTTTTTTTGATTCTTTCTGATTCTGTTTTGGATTATGTTATGTTTCTATGAATTTATCCATTTTGTCCAGATTATCCAATTTGTTGGTATATAGTTTTTCCTTTTTTTGTATTTCTGTTGCTGCTTCTCCTCTTTCATTTCTAATTTTATTTGGGGTCTTGTATTTTTTCTTCTTGGTGAGTCTGGTTAAAGGTTGTCAATCTTGTTTATCTTTTCAAAGAACCAGCTCTTGGTTTCGTTGTCCTTTTGTATTTTGTTTTTTATTTTAGATTCTATTTTGTTTATTGCTGACTTTTGAGTTCTTGTGTTCTCATTTTCATTCGGTTCAAGGTATTATTTGATTTCTTCCTTGATCTCATTGTTAACCCATTCACTGCTTAGTAGCATGTTATTTAGCCTCCATGTTTGTGTGTTTTTTCAATTTTTTTCTTGTGATTTCTAGTTTCATACCATTATGGTCAGAAAGGATGGTTGATATGATTTCAGTCTTTTTATATTTATTGAGATTTGTTTTGTGTCCTAAAATTTGGTTTCTCCTAGAAAATGTTCCATGTGCAGAATGTATATTCTGCTATTTTGGGGTGAAATGCTCTGAAGATATCAATTAAATCCGTTAGATCTAGTGTATCATTCAAGGCCACCATTTCCTTGTTGATTTTTGTCTGGAGTATTTATCTATTGATGTCAATGTTGTGTTAAAATCCCCTACTGTGACTACATTACTGTTGATCTCTCCCTTTATGTACATCATGATTTGCTTTATATATTTAGGTGCTCCCATGTTGGGTACATAAATGTTTATAAGGGTAACTATCCTCTTGTTGGATTCTTCCCTTTATTATTTTGTAGTGTCCTTGTTCATATCTTACTCTGGCCTTTGTTTTAAAGTTCATTTTGTCAGATATAAGTATTGCTATCCCAGCTTTTTTCCCCTTTCCATTTGCATGAAATATATTTTTCCCATCCCTTTACTTTTTTTATGTTTTTATTTTTATTGACTTTATTAATTTTTAATTTTAATGGGGTGACATTGATAAATCAAGGTACATATGTTCAGAGAAAACCTCTGCAGGTTATTTTGACATTTGATTATAATGCATACCCATCACCCAAAGTCAAATTGTCTTCTGTCGCCTTCTGTCTGGTTTTATTTGTGCCCCTCCCCTCCCCCTACCTCCTTCCTCGCCTCCCCCTTACCCCCCTGTAGCCAGCACACTCTTGTCCATGTCTCTGAGCCTCATTTTTATGTCCCCTCTATGTCATCCCTTTACTTTTAGTGTAAGTATAGCTTTCGTTCTGAGGTAGATCTATTATGGACAGCATATATTTGTCTTTTTTTTAAAAATGTACTCTGCTATCTTATATCTTTTGATTAGAGCATTTAAGTTATTTACATTTTAAGTTATTGATAGTTAGGTATTTATTGACATTTTATTCTTTTACTATGCTCCTCTGGTTTCTTTCTTTTTTCTTCTTATAGTAGACTCTTTAACATTTCTTATAATACTTGATTGGTGGTTAAAAAAACCCACTTTTTAGCTCTTTTTTGTTTGGAAAGGTCTTTATTTCTCTTTTAATTTTAACTGATAGTTTTGCTGGATAAAGTTGTCTTAGTTGTAGGTTCTTGTTTTTTATCACTTTGAATATTTCATTCCAGTTTCTTCTGGCCTGATAATGTTTCTGTTGAAAAATCAGTTGACAGTTTAATGGGAGTTCCCTTATAGGTAACTGTTTTTCTCTTGCTGCTTTTAAGATACACTCTTTGTCTTTAACCTTTGCCATTTCAATTATGATGTGTTTTGGTGTGGGCCTATTTGAGTTCATCTTGTTTGGGACTTTTTGTCCTTCCTGGACTCATGTGCCTTTTTCCTTCACCAAGGTAGATAAACTTTCAGTCATTATTTCTTTTCTTTCTTTCTTTTCTTTTTTTTTTGTATTTTTTCAAAGTTAGAAGTGGGGAGGCAGTCAGATGGACTCCTGCATGTGCCCGACTGGGATCCAACTGGCATGCCCACCAAGGAGCGATGCTCTGCTCATCTGGGACATTGCTTCGCTGCGTCCGGAGCCATTCTAGTGCCTGAGGCAGAGGCCATGGAGCTATCCTTAGCGCCCAGGCCCACTTTGCTCCAATGGAGCCTTGGCTGCGGGAGGGGAAGAGAGGGAGAGGAAGGAAAGGTGGAAGGGTGGAGAAGCAGATGGGCACTTTACCTGTGTGCCCTGGCCAGGAATCGAACCCAGGACTTCCACATGCCTGGCTGACGCTCTGTTGCTGAGCCAACCGGCCAGGGCTTCAGTCATTATTTCTTCAAATAGGTTCTCAATTTCTTTTCTTTTTCTTCTTCTGTGGTACCCTTACGATGTGGATATTGTTATGCTTCATATTGTCCTAGGTGTCCCTTAAACCATCCTTATTTTATAAATTCTTTTTTCTATTTGTTGCTCTGATTGGGTGTATTCTGCTACCTTGTCTTTCAAGTTACTGATTTGATCCTCTGCTTTATCTAACCTGTTGTTTATTCCTTCTAATCTATTCTTCATCTCAGATATTCCATTCTTTGTTCTCTTTTTTATGGTTTTTTCCTTTCTTATATAGTTGTAGTCCTCACTAAGTTCCTTGAGCATTCTTATAACCATATTTTTGAACTCTATATCTGGTAAATTGCTTGCCTCTATTTCATTTAGCATTTCCTTTCTGGGGATTTTTCCTGTTGTTTCAATAGGGATTTTTTTGGTCTTTCCATTTTGGTCTTCTCTTTGTGTTTGCATCTATGTATTAGGCAAATCTGCTATGATTACCAGTCTTGGTAGGGTGGCCTTTATATAGTAGGGGTCCTGTGGTACCCAGTGGCACAGTCTTCTTGATAATCTGGGCTGGGTGCTCCAGGGATGTCCTTTGTTTAAGTAATGTGGGCTGTCCTGTTGTAATTGAGTCTTGATTGCTATTGACCATGTGTGCCTGGGGTTGACCCTCAGGCTGGCTGAGTGTGAAGCTCTACCCTGACTACTATGGACTATCTACCATGCAGGTGCTGACCCCTCAAAGCAAAATTCATCTCAGCAGATTATTCTGCTTGCCAAGATTTCCCTTTGTATATGATGCTTGAGAAGCAAATTGGATCCTCTTCTGATTTTGTCTGAAGCTTGCCACTGGGTGTTTTGGAAGGGCCTCTGGTGTAGGTCAACAGCTGATGCTGCTGGTGATTGGCCCTGGGAAACCTGTTTGGAACTACAAAGTGATCCACAGTTTGTGGTTACCTCTGCTGGGCCTGGAGCTATGCAGGAGAGACCAACTTGTGTACCAGGTCCAGCTTTTACCAGCACTGGGCCTGGGACAGGTCAGCAAATGTCCCAAAGCACCTCATGATCTATCCCACCTCTCTCTACCTTTTTTTTATTTAAAATTTTTCTTTTTATTTTCTTTTATTCATTTTAGAGTGGAGACACAGAGTGAGAGAGAGAGAGAAAGAGAGAAAGGGGGGAGGAGCTGGAAGCATCAACTCCCATATGTGCCTTGACCAGACCAGTGCAGGGATTTGAACTGGCGACCTCAGTGTTCCCAGGTCGACGCTTTATCCACTGCGCCACCACAGGTCAGGCTCCCTCTGCCTTTTGGCTGCCTGTTAGGCTGAGGCCCAGAAAGATCCTCTGGTGGTGCTTGAATTGCATGAGGTAGGTTCTCAGTGAGTCACCAAGTAGGGGCAAGTTGTGTTCAGTAGATTTATCCAGGTTCAAATTTCGTGCCATTGCTCGGTCTAAAGCCACTCAGCAAATGTCACAGGGTGTATACCAAGTCTAGCTGCCACTCACTGGGTGCTCGCACTTCTTTGTGAGGGGAAGATGCCATTCTGGTTCACAGAAAGTGTGGGAAATGGCCCCTATCTTATAGCCACACAACCCAGTTACTGACACCCCCTGAGTCTGCCAGACCTCTACACCCTGTCCCAGGCAGCTGACTCCTCAGCAGGGTAGAAACTCCCCAGGTAGGGCTATAGGAAAACCAGAGATTGGGGTTATTGCTTACCCCCAGGAAAAACAATCTTGAATGTACCTTCCAATGAAGTCTTTGTTATGGAAGGATTGTTTCAGGTGAAATGTTAATAGAAAAGTACACTGGTAGAGCTTTGGATATTTGCAAATCTGAAAACTCAGTATGTTGTGTTATCAAAGCCATCACTTACACTATTTGCAACAAACTGCTTAAAAGAGAAAACAAAATAGTAGCACTTAGGTCATAAATAATTGCTTATGAAAAGTGAATTAAGGTTGCAGAATGTAAAGTCCTTTAACTGAAAATGTATTATAAATTAAAAGTAAATACCATTAATAAAATATTAACTTGATAAAAGTATTCAATGAGAACAATGAATATTTTTGTATTTTTCTTGTTATAGCATAGAAAATGTTGTTTTTATTCAATATAAATATATTTAGAAAGTGGCTTTTGGCAAAAATGTTATTGTCTTATAAATAGGTGTTCTGAAACTAATTCCAATGTATGTGTATGGTGTTCCCCACACTAACCAGCTAGGTATCTGGGACTTCAACTCAGCTAATGCTATCTACCAAGAGATAACATCACTCTCCACAGGTAAGGGCTCAGTTCTACAAGACTACCTTCCTCCCACCCAGACACTAGTGGCAACTCTAGGCTATTAGTGCTTCTGACTGATTGGCTATAAATCAGATGTTCCCACAGCCCCCTACCCAGGTATGATTGATTTGCTGGAGAAGCAGCTCACAGAACTCAGAGAAACATTTCACTACTAGATCACCAATTGATTATAAAAGGATATAACTCAGGAACAGCAAGATGGAAGAGATGTTTAGGGTAAGGTATAGTGAAGGTGATGCCGGTGGCACCTGGGGAGGCCAAGGAGGACCTCTACCTGACCTAGGTTCTTGCTGTGGAATAAGAAAGAATTTGAGAGCATGACAGAATGATTGAGCAGAGCACAATTTATTAAAGTGATAGTACACACTCAAGAGGTGAGAGCAGGCGACCTCGGAAGACCAGGCTTGCCAATAGGATCTGAGTGGAAGGTTTTTATTAAACATGGGCCAATAGGGGGAATAGCATGGTCCTTGGCTTCTGACACTGGTGGGGTGACTACTGTCAGGGTTTGTCCTGATCCATCCTTTCCAGATAGTGATGCGTTTTGGTCCTGTCAATTATATGAAATTGGGGAGGGGAAGTGAGGGAACAGGTGGTTAGTGAAGGTTACGTCTGCGATATTCCAGTCCAGGTGGAAAGGGGAGGGATAGAACTAGAGGCCTTTGTTCCCTGTTCTGACTTTCATGCCTCAAAAGGGCACAAAGTTTCTATGCCTTCTCCAGGGCACCTCTCTTCCCAGATCTCCGTCTTCATCAGTCTGAAAGCTTTCCCAACCCAGTCCTTTTGGGATGTTATGGAGGCTTTATTATATAGTCATGATTAAGGAAATCACTGGCTATTGGCAATTGAACTCAATCTCTAGCTCCTCATCTTTCCTGGGGTTTGGGCAGGAGTAGGAGGGTTAGGGGGGTGTTAGGGAGTAAAAGGTGGGGAGGACTTAAAGTTACAATAGTCTCCACATCATAAGTGAGGTCATATGGTACTTGTCTTTCTCTGTTTGGCTTATTTTACTTAGCATAATACTCTCCCAAGTCCATTAATTCTGTCACAGAAGGTAAAAAAACATTATTTTTAAAATCTCTGAGTAGTATTCCATTATGTAAATGTACCACAGGTTTTTTGTAAATGGTGATGGAAGGAGACATGACTTGGGGTGATGAACCCATAATACAATATACAGATGATGTATTATAGAATTGTACACCTGAAACCTATATGATTTTATTAACCAATATCACCTCAATACAGTTAATAAAAATATATACAACAGTCATTATTTTTAAAATCTCTGAGTAGTATTCCATTATGTAAATGTACCACAGGTTTTTTGTAAATGGTGATGGAAGGAGACATGACTTGGGGTGATGAACCCATAATACAATATACAGATGATGTATTATAGAATTGAACACCTGAAACCTATATGATTTTATTAACCAATGTCACCTCAATACAGTTAATAAAAATATATACAACAGTCTAATCAAGAGATCGGTTCTTACAATAAGTCTCCTACAGCCCCCTTCTCCCTACCCCCAGGTTATCTAAGGGTTTTCTAAAAATCATCTCATTAACATAACAAAACAAACTCGATCTTACCACAGAAAATTCCATGGGTTTTAGTAAGCTGGGAACTGTGTAGGAAGACCAGATATATATGAGAACTGTAATTTGGTCATTTGAATGACCAAATATATATTTCTTTTCCTTCTCTCCCTCCTTCCCTCCCTCCCTCCCTCCCTCCCTCCCTCCCTCCCTCCCTCCCTCCCTTCCTTTCTTTCTTTCTGAGAGAGACAGGGAGAGAGAGACAGAGAGACAAAAACATTGAGCTGTTCCCATGTGTGCCCTGACCAGGAATTGAACCAGAAACCTCTGTGCTTCTGGACAATGCTTCAACCAGCTGAGCTATTCAATCAGAGTTTTTTTTTCTTGTTTTTTTTTTATGGGTTGATTTTTTTTTTTTTTTTTTTTTTTTTTTTTTTTAGACAGAGAGAGGAAGAAAAGAGGGGAGGGGGTAGGGAAGCATTCATTCATTGTTCCACTTAGCCGTTGTGTATTCATTAGTTTCTTTCTGTGTGTGGCCTGACTGGGGATCAAACCCGCAACTTTGTTGTTTTGGGACAATGTTCTAACCGACTGAGCTAACCAGCCAGGACCCAAATATATATTTCTTATAAATGACAGTATTACACCTTAAATATATTTTTGTTTTGAAAAGAAACAATTTTGCAAAAGCGCAGGATAGGACGCCTGCTTTCTTGCCTTTTCCGAGAGACTAAATTATGTTGACCTATTGCCTTTATAAGGAATCCAGAAACCAGATCAGAGGTTCAGGCATCAGATAATGCAATTGTTACATGAATAAAGGAGTCATATTTTACTGTCTTTCTAGTCTTTTGATGTGACTTTGTCTCACTATGGTATGATGGTCCTTTGCGAATCTAACAGACAGTCCAGGAGCCTCTGTGCACCACTGTGGTGGGACACACAGTTCTCTGGCAAAGTTGTACCAAGAGAAAATTGAAAGCCGTATTTTACAAATTCCAACATTTTGATTTGATTTATAAGCTTTCTCAGACACGGTCTGGCCCACAATATGCACATGCCAAACCCTAAGCACCAGCAGTTGTTTTTATCTTGATCGGTGGAAAATATAACCATAAATGCATTCACAGGGAGAAGTGATTCGCGGTGTCTGAATCAGCAGTTTAGTAATGTAGGTCCCTACACTTTTCTGATCTTTCCCATTCAGACTTTTTTGTTAGTTTGTTTTTCTGACGTTAAGCACCACTCAGGTGGGAAGAGGGAAAAGAAGCCCAAGTCAGTAGGTCTTAATGGCCAACTATTTTCTGCCACCAATTGGTCATATAATTCTGGCAAGTTGTAATTCCTCTGCCCATCAGATTTCTTGTCTGTGCGAAGTGAGCTGTAGCAATATAATGATTCTAGTAACAACAGTGAAGGTGTAACTCTAGGGGCTTTCCCTTTATAGGCATTGTCTCAGCCTTGAGGTGGATGCTCTGCTTATCTTTGGTGCTGATGACAAAGTCAGCATCCGGGCTGATGAGCGGCTTGCTGAGAGCATGCAGCTGGTTGGGTATGGAAGGGGAACAGACAGACGCTGGATCTAGGCGGCATTGCCTACTCAAACCACCACTCTCCGTAGTTAGAATGCAGAGAGCTAAGGCTGGTAAGCAATGGAGGACCCGCTAAGTGCGAGGCCCTCATTAGGGGGTTGCCTTACAGAATATCATAGTAGCTTTTCAGTTATTTTCTTACCTTTTTGATTTTTTTTTAGAGGAAATCAAAGACCAGAGTAATTAAGTCACTTCAATGATGGTGAAAGCTGAATTTATATCTAGACTTCTGGGTTTACAGTGCCCAGGCTCTTCTCAGGCTTTACTTTGTTTATGAAGCTCTTTCCCCTCTGTGGCCATTAGGAGGGGACAGGTGTTGTGGTGACCTGAAAGGCTCAAGTCTTTTCAGTGCCAGCCTGCAGCTCATTCTATTACTATAACCCACTGATGTGGAGAAATGTATTATTAATGGCTGCGAAGATCATTTACACTTTGTCCTGAAGACGTTATTAATTGGCATGAAAGGTTCAATTATTTTTGATATGTGTACTGATCCTTTAATTTATTTTATCTCTAGTTTGTTTTATGGGAACAATTAAGTGTAACATTTTAATCGGAGGACAACTGTTTTCCTTCCAGAGAGCCTGAGACCCTGTTTCTCAGTGTGGAGTCAGTTTGAGTAATGAAGTCAGAGCTCTGCAGACCAGAATGCCAAGCCCCGCCCTCTCTCTCCTACTCACTGTGGCGCGTCAGACATACTGCTTAACTTCCTGAGGTTTTAGTCTTTTGTCTGCTAAATGAGCACAATGACATTTCCCTCAAGGATCATCATAATTTAATTAGATAACAAATAGCATATAGTATTTGTTCAATAAAATGTGATCTCCTTCAATAATGAATAGAAATTGTCAATTGATACCTGTTTTTGCTTACCATATTATATTAGTAAATAACAAAATCAGGGATAGAGGCCTAGAAATATGGAATAAACACTCAAGAATGGCCCTTTTTCTCCACCACTGTTTTATTTTTTTAGGGCCTCAGGTTTTCGCTGTCACAGATGGGTTAGAAAGGAGGTGCACTGTGAGCTGGGGACACTGCATCCCAGCATGAGAACAGTAAAATCGGAGTCGGAAACATGAAGTCCAATCCTCAGCACTTTACTTACTGACTCTATGACCTCGTCAAGCCATTAAACTCTCTGTTGGTGTTTATTCACCTGTAAAATCAGAATAGCAAAAATATCTCTTCTGCTTTGTTTGTCGGGAAGAGCTAAGCACTTTGGTTAAGCCCTTATAGTTATACAGGAAGATGCTTTGTCACTTTCCCCCTTTTTCCTTTCATTTCAGAGCAAGGCTGATGCTGCTTAAATGCTTCTGTTTCTTTGTAATCACCAAGAGTGTTTGAGAACCATAGTATTCCTACTCTTATAAGATCTAGCACATTTGCAGTTAAATATCTTGACATTTATTTTAAGAAGATTATTTATCCCCTGAGACACCATGTGATACACTTATCATTATGTGATCACTCCATGATTTAAGTATTTTAATATTCTATTCAAGAAATAGCAGTATCTATGGATCACCCATTAGAAAAGTAATTTTTCTGTAGTCCTTAATCTTCTGAATTCAACTTTTCTCTAGATCATTTGAATTATAACTGTATATGGTTTAGGTTGGATGTGAGTATGTGTGTGTGGTTTCCTTTCTTGAGTATCCCATCATTTTTTATTTTGAGCTTTTGGGAATTGTTATTAAAGAATTTGATTGTAGATTGCAACTGTGACTTCATACCATAATGCATTTGTCGAAATAAATGTATCCATAGCATTTAATTTGTGGAGTTGTACTCCTGATGCACTAAAATAGGAAATGTTAATTTCTTGTAGACTACTACCAGATGATTTAAAGTATCTGCCAAATAGGAATGTCTGTTTCCATGTGAGGAATTTTCATAATAAAATCCTGGCACCATCGCTAAAGAGGATAGTTTTGTACAAACAGAGAAAAACAACAGCAAGTATTTTCCCTGAGGACAGTTTTAGCTACAATGTACCAAAGCTGCTTAGTTATTTCTGTCTCATTTTATGCTTTTGTTTTGAAACATAAAGCAATTTTACCTGGATGCCCTCCCGGATATTCAGGAATTAGCTCAGTAAGTTGACTCGGCTCTGCCAACGGAAAAACCTCCAGAAAATCTGGAGGCTCAGCTGCCTCGCCCCTTCCCCCACCCACATCTCTAGAGGGGAGATAGGGGTTAAGGATTATTGGAAAATAGAGGAGGGGGGGGAGCCCCGAGGAGGCCCAGGAGCAGCAGGCCGCGCCTCCAGGTCCAGCTTTCATCAGCAGCGCAGCGCGGTGGAGCTTGGAGCGCTGCTGTGAATTTGGAGGAGGGATGCTGCTGTCAATTTGTGGGACCGCTGCTGCGAGGAGTGGGCGTGGCCTCGGCGGTGTGGATGCTTGTTAGGAAAGATGCTGGGTGCTTTTTAGTGAGGAGTCGGGGCTGTGGCGTGTGTATGTGTGTATGTGCGCGCGCTCGGGGGCGCGCGGGCTTGTGTTTGAGAGAGAGAGAAAGAGAGAGGGAGGGAGGGAATTGGAGAAAGAGAAGGAGGGAGTGAGGCTGAGAGACCCAGAGAGAAGACAGCTGGGAGAGGAACTGAGAACAAGACTAGAGCGCTCGGAGAGCCACTCAGGATCTTTTGGGGGAACCCGATAAATGTGAACATGGGGTCTGTCACTGGAGCTGTCCTCAAGATGCTACTTCTGTTATCTACTCAAAATTGGAACAGGGTCATGGCTGGGAATTCCTGTAAGTAGAAAGCAAATGATTTAAACTTGCGGGGGTGTGTGGGGGGAAACTCTCTTTAAAACTTTAATTCTGTTGTGTTTATGATTATTATTTGCAAATGAATTTGTTCACAATGAAGCATCACTCAAACCTTTTGCAAATATGACTGGGTTTACACCTGTCTTTTCTCTTGGTCTGGTCAAAATAAGCAAAGTGTCATTTCTCTTTTTGTCTATGAGCAAAATCTTACCCTCTCGGATTTGAATATTCATTGAGAAAGCTCAAGTTCTAGTAAAACATTAAATTAGCATCTTAACCAGCAGATAGCCTGTGAATGTCTTCATCTTCTTTTTTTTAGAATTACTAAATTTTATTGGAATTATGTCTAACAAGAAAACAACTGGCAGACTTTACATTATGCTGCATTAGCTTAGATTTCTGAAGTTTGCAATTTGGCAGACTGATCGCCGGCTGCATCTTTAAAACGATGCCAGGCTCATAACTGAAATGTGCTGCAGAATTCGGGAGCAAAATTGGTGGAGGAGAACCTCAACATTAAGAACTGTGCCCTCGCTGCTGAAAGAATGAGACTTGGGCACTCCTGGAGGGGGCTTGGTTTTTACATTTTCCTCACCAAAGGAAAAACATTTGGGTGATTTAAAGAAAAAAATTATTCTTTAGTGATTGAATTTTTAACTTTATAAATTTGTGACTGAATATTCTGATTCTGAGTTAAGTGATGGAGGGGAGCTTTATAAAGATCTTATTTCTATTTAAATATTATTCCAAATAATTTGTCAGGACTCCCTACATCCACTTTTTATTAGAGATTTTAAAAGTTTTTAAAGTTATATTTGGCTTAAAATGTCTACATGGAAGAATTTTTCCCTCTTTGGTGAATCATGAACAAGCTTTAAAAATACAACTTTTTTTTTTTTTTAATTCTCTTTCATGGATTTCAAAGGAAAAGCTAATTTGCTTTTCAAGATAGGGGTATGAGTCCTGTTCAGGAATTTATGTTGCTGCTGTGTAACCAGGTTTAGGTTGGGGGTTCCAAGGAAGCCAGTAGTGAGTAACAAGGTGCTTCCTGTGGCACATCCCCTGGGTACACTGAAGTGCTCGGATGTGGGAAGAGCATTATAAATGACCTTACTGGTACAAGTCGCATGTCCTTTTACACTGCATGACTACTGTGTATTTGTGTTTGCCTTCCGTATTAGCTCATTTAATAGAACTTCGCTCGGGTGCTGCACTGTGTTTCAGATTCAGTTTTAATTTGGGTGTACGAGAATCCGATGAGTCAGTAAAACGTGCATATTTTTACCTAGTCAAAATCTTGGCATGCTGTAATTGTTGCATGTGACAAACACTGCATCAGTCAAGCAAACAATAACAATACAAGCACACACACACACACACACACACGCAAAGTTTTGTAGGAAAGGCATAAATAATTCATCCTCCAACTACTGAAGTTCAACAAAAAAGGAAAGCACTAGAGGTCACTCTTACAATGTAATGCACATCACTTGAAGCATGCCTCCCTTAAGAAGAGCAGAGCTTAAGTCTGGCCTAGATGCAGTCATCTCTCTAGTACACTGCCTGTATTGGGGTTTTTAACATACTGATGTGACTGATTGAACTGCTAGTTGTTTACATTTGTTTGTTGAAGTCTAACAAAAGGTATATCAACATTAAATACAGAAAACATGATTTACCGAGATCTGAGGAGAGCAGATATTCATGGGTGCTTGGCTGTGGCTGAGTCTGTCTCTGACACTTAAAATTTCTTTCCTGGGTCTGTATTCTATCGGTCTTGGTTTGTTCAGGAAGCATTTTAATGCTCTTGCAAACATTTGATAAACGTAAGGAACCTATACAATTTTAAATTAGTAGGAGTCTTGGTTATCATATGTTGAGTTCACAGTTCTTAAAGTGTCAAAAATGCAATTAAATGACTTCAGATAATTAAAGTTACATTAAGTAATTTCTTGTTAATACCACTTTGGCAGTATGATTTGCATCAGTGTATATAAAGGAAAAGTATTTCCCAATTTTTATTTTATTTTTTAATATTTGATATTAATTTTTTTTAAAGGAAGAAAGCAAAGTCTACTTTACCAAGGTACTTCATGTTTTATCCCTTTTGGAAGAACAAGCATATATGTTTACCAGTAAAATTGGGATTCAGTGTCTGGACAAGTAACAATTAGCCAGCATAAGCAATTTTTAAAGTGTTACACAATAACTCCAATAATTATTCTGGAAAAGACTTTATATTAAAACATGAATCAATCTTAAATACCAATATTAAAGCAGGGAGAACTGAATATAAATAAAGAAAATTAAAGGTCAGTCTTTTGAGTGACTCACAACAACCTTTTTCCTTTATTTACATCTGAGCAAATCTGATATCCACTGAGTCTGCCCAAGGCTGCAATGTGAAAGCTTTCATGGGACAGGACTTGTAAGGCAGACACAGCTCAGGCATTAGGTGCACTTTAATTTGAATGTTAGTTGAGCTCATTAATCAACATAGAAACTTTACATTAGGAGGATTCTGCGCAAATACACACATACATGTATATATACAAGGTGGGGCAAAAGTAGGTTTACAGTTGTGAGTGCATGAAACAGAGTTTATTCTTGTATTATTTATTAATTGTTGTATTATTTCCCATATGAACAACTAACTATAAACCTACTTTTGTCCCATCCTCCATATGTTCATGTATATATGTATATAAATGTGTATAAACCACCAGACCCCTCACATTTTGGTGTCTCTGCTTACTTCTCATCTGTCTAAAGATAAACTATGTTGAATGGACCACGTTCTTGCCCTAGTTGATATTGCAAAAGCAGTCTTTGTTCTGGTTAAGATGAGTTTATTATATTAAGGGATTCTTTCCATGCACATTTAGAGACAGGTTCCTTCAGAAGGGCTTGGTCTTTGAGAAGATGCACTGGCTGTTGGTGTCTTCACTTGCTACTAAGAGACATGCCCTGAGAAGGGAGTTATCTCTGTATTTTATAATCGCTCTTGTGAACCCACAGTTTCTTCTGACCATTAAGATAATGCTGACGGTGGGGTTGACTCACGACAAAAGAATAAACAAGTGTAAGTAGTGAGGCAGCTAAGAGTTTTGCTTTCATTTTTACTCTTGCAGATTATGTGATAGAGGCTCTCTGGCCTCAGGTATACTGAGCCTTACTCTGGGACTAGTTACTGCTCACCAAGTAGCTTATAAATGACTCCATTAGAAGTTCTCCCTACATTCTTTCTTTTTCCTAATGGAAATAAAGGCTATATCTGATACTTACCCTGAGCCTCCTCCTCAAATTCTTGTCATTAGCAAAAAAGTAAATAGAATGTAAGAGTAAAGTACTGATAAAATATAATGCAATGCATAAATAGCCTTCAGACATAGAGGTGAACATGTGATACTGATTTTCATCAAATTGGGAAATTCTTCCCACTCCTGATTGCATTCATCCCAAGTCGCTTTCATAGGAACAGCCTCCAGCTATGGGGATAACATACAGCTAACATGGGGACCAAATATATGACTTTCACATGACATCTGGTGCTTACTCTAAGTAATACACATTTTAACGTATATTCTAAAATTAATTTTGGAATTTGTATCACATAGAAACAATTCCTTAATGGGAGCCATCTCTATATCAAGATTGAATTAAGTTACCTCTTAGGTAAAAACAAATTCATAGAACATCAGTTGTAAGACAATGTAATATTTAGCTTAAAGGTTGATAAAAATGTGGTCCTTGGGACAAATTGGACTCACTGCCTGTTTTGGAAAGTCTGAGCTAAGAGTGGTTTTACATTTTTAAATGCTTGAAAAAAATTAAAAGAAGGATTCTTTGTGGCACAAAAGAATTGTATAAAATTCAAATTTCAATCATCCATTCTTCTTATTAGTAGACCTCTATGGCAAAAATTTATACTTATTCCTATACTTTGATTTTATGAATAAAATTTTCTTAAAATTGATTTATCTTTCATTATATAAGGACCTATATAACATTCTTTACTAACTGGACCTTTTTAGAAAAAGGTTGTTGGCCCTTGACTTAAGTAGT
Organism: Rhynchonycteris naso; assembly: GCA_037038555.1. NCBI lineage: Eukaryota > Metazoa > Chordata > Mammalia > Chiroptera > Emballonuridae > Rhynchonycteris > Rhynchonycteris naso. The sequence continues at coordinate 24,445,339 of CM073001.1, forward strand.
ATACAACATAATATATACAATGAAGCATGAATAGTGTACAATTATACTTTTATGGTGAAATTTAGTCTTAATTATTTAGCTTACAAATACATACTTGGAGAGTTCTTGTACAGAAGGTATGCACTACTGTTGTCAGGAACTATCACAGAAAAAACCCTCCAGTTAGTAGCTTGTTTATGTTTCCTTTTAAAAGGCTTTATTATTCAGAAATCTTATTTCAATGAATACAAATTATTCATAACTATTTGTCAAGTTTCAGCAGTTTTGGTTGCTAAAGGGGTGCTTCCAATCTCAACTAATCCCATTAGTATAAGAAATTCAATTAAGTGTATAATTAATTGCATCTTAGATATTTTGTCTAAGCATCCTGTTGATATTTTTTATTTTCATGAGTATAAAACATTCTGCTCCATACTAATTAGAAACTTGTATTTGGGACCACCTGTTGTATGAGGAAAATGATCTTATTAGAGGTGTGTTCTTGTCCCCATGACTTTTACAGTAGTAGCTTCTGAAATTGGCAAACTTTCTAGAATGAATCGAAAACTAGATTTTCATTTAGGCACTACGTACTAAGAATTCATAATAATTAAGCAGGTGCCTTTCACTTACTCATGTCAAGTTAATTGATTTTTAGGTAAATGCCTTGCCCATTTGGAATTGTATTTATTTTTCATCTACAAGAACTGATGATTGGCCTCATTTTATTTATACTCTTTACTACAGTGTTTTTTTTTTATAAGTTTAAGTTAAAAACTGTAATGGGATATAGTATTTTAAAAATTCTTTATTTATTGAAATTTAATTATAGCATGTTTACTATTCCAAAATAAATGTATGTTAAAATAATTTATTTTTTTATAATACTGTTTACAGTGTTTAATCTCTAATAAAGATTTATGTCTTTAAAAAATAGCAATTTCCAAATCAAAGACAACCTGAGACAGTCTCATAGAGTTCACTGAAATGCAACTGACTCTGGGTGTCAGCAAGAATTGTGATGGGGCTCATGACTATTCTCTCTGAATAGATGAAAAGAGATAGTGACACTCACGTGATTCTAATTCTTTTTAAATAATAGAATATCAGTTGTGCTTTACAAATATGTATTTTTCACAATTTGATGGTACGTTTAGAATTTGAATCCTTCTAACCTCAGATAAATCAATCCTTTTTACCTTCATATTGTCAACTAATTCATCATATGACCTTTAGGTTGTCAATTAGGTTATCTAAGAAATCCTTCACTATCCTTTCTAAAAATTTTTCCTTTCCTCGTTGGTGATTGGAAGTTTACAAAGTGGCTTAGCCCCTGGCTACAGTAGGAAGAATAATAAGGGTTTATCCAACTTGTTACTTAAGTTCCAGAAATGCTTATTCAGATTGGTAGGTTACTATTTCTGGTGAAATCTTAAATTAATGCAGGCTTTGATCAGTTTTTTTCCAGTGACTTGGTATTTCAATTATTGCTTAGCTTAATTTTTTATTTTATTTATATTGATTCAGAAGTTGTGACCTCATTCATTGGTATAGCATTTATCGAGAATCATTGCAATTTTTCAAGTTAACTAGAATAATGGAAGGGTGAATCCATCACAGAATATATTCTTAAAACAGGAGATGTGTCATGAATTAACCACATTCATGAGGTAAAATGATCTGTGTTGTTGGTGGTAGTGGGGTGAATTCTTACAGAATATATGGACAATTACTTTAAATGGTATCTCAGTGAGAAACTTTTACAAATACTCTTTAACAAACACATCTTTAAAAACAGGTCTTGAATTGTAGCATCAAATGCTAATTAAGGTCAGTTTGATTTTGACCACTCTAAAAAAGAGATATCTCAAAATCAAGAATAAATGCCCCAAACTAAATGCATACAAAAATTATGGAGCTTTAGATGACCTTGTGACTATCACTGAAAAAGCCCTCCTTAAAAGAAAAACAGGTCATCAAAAAGCCTCAATTAACTGGTATACTTATGTGAAATAATTTACCCTGAAGATTAATATTATAATTTGAGGGCTTTGAGTTTTATTTTAAAGAGTTTAAAATTTTTTGAGAAGTAATATAGTTTACTCATAACTTTTAAATTACAATAAATTGAATTTCTAAATAACAAAGATACCATTCACCATAGGGTTATCTTCTTAGTTACTTTTTTTGGGGAAATCTTTGATACCTGAGATTTTAACATTTTTATATTACAATGTTGACTGGTCAAAAGTGCACCATGACTTTATGGACACACTGTATATATTTGATTTCTAAAATTATCATTCTTTGTTTATAAACTAGAAATTTAGACCTTCTCAGTGCTTATTACTCCAGGGTCCTAGTGGCTCTCTGGACCAAATCTGATACGCTACTGCCCAAGTGAAGATACTTTTATTTCCCGGTTGATGTTTGGAGGATAGCATTTTAAAAAATGTGTTTTGCCAAAGTATTCACATATGTGGTATCTGAAACTATGGTATTATGTCATGGAAATGAAAGTACATGCAAAATACATTACAAATTATCATGATTGCTTCAGTTCCCCTGAGGAAAATTGGTATTTGGAAGAGGAAGAGTATGTGTAATTTTTTCTCCCAATGAGTTTTCATCATGGTTCACGGAAAAGTGGGACTCTGATAATAAAACTGGAGAAATAGCATAACAGGAGGTAAAAATGAGCCTGTTTATGTTACAGTTAATGAGTCATTCCAATGTAATAATTGGAAAAGTGAGTGAAGCCTGAAAACATTTGACATCTTAAGTAGTTTAAAATTAGTAACTATAAAAAATTTTAATGCCGTAAGTATTCAATAAAGAAGTGATGAAATTTACCTCTCAGATTTTTAAATCACAAAGGAAAAAAATGGTATATGTATTAGTTGGCTTAAAGCTCTAATTACTTTTATTTTTATTTTCATGAAGTACCTCTCATTACTCAGCAGTGCTCTAGAATAAGATATTATGTACTTCTAAATTGAAAAAGACATGTTTGTTTCTGTAACCACTTTTTCCCACTGGCAATTATGGTACTTACAAGTGAGGTCATAGGTTGATATTAGTTTAGAAACAGCATGTAAATATATAAATTCACTTGCCTTTCCTAAATTATATTTATTGTATAGTTCTTAGACAAACTATCACCTGTAATTTTATTACTTGATATACTCTGCAGTTATAAGCTATACAGAGGTATTTTTAAATGTTCTTTGAATAAAGGGACTAATAAACTCTTCTTCAGATTGGTCCCAAGCCTTAGTGTTGGTGGATGCCTGGATGACATTGAACAGACATTTGAACCTGTGGTCCACAACTGAGAGGCCCTCATTTTCCTGTCGATAGAAACCAATTACCTTTGCCATACCAGACCCCATAGAGAGATATCTTGAAAAACTGAGGAAATTAAAATTTCCTCCGGGTTAATAGCTTTGTTCTAAAGATTGAATATATGTTTAGATCTTCAAGACATGTATTTAGTTTTCAAAGTTATTAATATGTGTTTGACTTTTTAAAAAATGTTGACCAGCAGATAACCAAGCAGAAGGAAGGAACTACATTGAAAATGGTCTGTAAGGGAAATGAGTTGCTGAGATGAAATGGTCATGTTGTGTGTATGGGCGTGCGTGTGTGTGTCTGTGTGTGCATGGCTTGCGTATGTCGGAAGATATGTGGGTGGGAATTGGGAAACAGTCCATATTGGAAGAGAAATGGAAAACATTGCCCCTAAATGGCACATTTTAAATCAAGTAGTGTTGGATTATAGAATACAACGGTTTCTTATTTGCTACCATACCAGAATAGTCTTAAGTATGGTTTTAAAACTGTGTGTGGTATTAAAAAATAGGAAGACGCCTTTTGGGATTCAGTTTAAATGCATCCTCAACAGAAGGACAATGTTGCCTTTTTTGGTCTCAAAGTGCTTCATTTTCTAGGCGATACCATGAAGAGCTCAGGGTCCCAGCACTTACTTAATTTGTATTCACTCCCAGGGTGCTAGTCGTTCTGAATATGACAATAAAAACAGAAAATAACAGGATAGATTTTGACTTTAAAACCACTAGATACATTGAAGCATAATTTAACTCTTGAAGACAATGCCATAAAGTGATACTGGTACCAAGAGAAGGGCATTAAAAACAAACTTTAACATTTTTCATATTATTCACTTTTATCTCTGAATTTTGGCTGACTTTAAACAAAAAGAATCCATCTCCAAGGCAGAAAGTTGCACGGATGTGTAGTGATCCTCATAATTAAGGATTTCTAATACATATTTACATTTGCCATGTTTTAGATGTTTGGGACTTAATTAAAAGAACATTGCTAAAATAAAAGCAATTCTATCTGAAGTGGTGGTGAGGGAATTCTGTGTAAGGTTATAAAGCTGCTGAATTAGGCTCTTTTGTTCCATTGTGTATGATTTCTGTGCTTATTTGAACTGTTTTACTTTAACATAAAATCTGTATTGTAATCCTGTGAAGAAAACTTCATGAGCCTGTAGAATGTCATAACACAACCTCAAGTAGCATAACACGTGTAACCTTCCCTAAAACAAACAAAAGAGAGAGATAATTGGAGAAAAAGAACTAAGAACCCATTTGAGAAAGCAAAGAACAAACACTGTAGATAACATTTCAGTTTCTTAAAATCATAGCATCCTGTAGGACCTCATCACAAAATGGAACACGATAGAATATTTCATAGGCAAATATCTACTAGAGAAATGAAACACGTAGGATAACAGAGATGTGGTGTAGAATTGTAGGTACTAAGAATAAAGTTACGATCCCAGTAATTTGCTATGCCTGACTTGTAAACCTGAGCCATTTACTGGCGTGGCCTTGTAAATGGCCACACTCATTCCTTGAAAGCTTTGCTACGTGCTTGCCTGTGGAATGGCTTCTTTCTCAGCCTCTCTCTGTGTAATTGCAACATGAAATAGAAGAGCATGAAAACAATGTCTGTAGTATCATTAATCACGGAACCATTCTCTAGGGGAGATGCTGGCAGTTCTCTGTTTTTCTGAGTTAGCAAAATTGAGCCTTCCGTGATCATTTTCCTTTTTCATTTTCCTGGATGTGAGGATGATCTGGCTGTGGCATCTGTCACCTTAGTGATTGCCAGGATTGATTTGGCTGATGTAACTGGAGATGCAGCTGTCCCCTTCCTCCCTCACTACTTCCTGGGATTCCTACTCCTTCGATTCCATATCATGCACTATTTTTAAGTACTACCCATGTTATTGTGTTTTTAGGCAGGTTTCCTATAATGCATTGATATAATCCATTTTAAGATTTTTATCAAAAAAGAAAGCTGGTCTTGCCCGTGCAGGTATTTCGTTGTTATGTGTTTTCAACATTAAGTTCACACTTAACCACACAGCAGATACAGTACTTTCCTGCTCTATTTGCTGATCTTCCCGTGTGTGTCTGTCTTGATGCTCTGCCTCCCTCTCAGTCTTGCCCCAACCCCATGTCCTCCAGGCTCTATCATCTGGCCTTTACATCTGCTGTTTGCTTTGCCACAATGGCTCCTAATCACTTGTTTCTGAACCCTCCTGGAAAACTTCTACGTAAAGCAAGCCTCACCTCCTTTCGCTACGCAGTTTTGATCAAACCGCATCAACTGTCACTGTTCTCTTGGCAGAAATTCTGTGTCACCTGAATATTTGCCTGTGCCTTCCCTAACACAGGGTAAAAAACTCATTGAAAAATATCTCCTTTAGCTTGACCAGGCGGTGGCGCAGTGGATAGAGCGTCGGACTGGGATGTGGAGGACCCAGGTTCGAGACCCTGAGGTCGCCAGCTTGAGCGCGGGCCCATCTGGCTTGAGCAAAAGCTCGCCAGCTTGGACCCAAGGTCGCTGGCTCCAGCAAGGGCTGGCTCGGTCTGCTGAAGGCCCGCGGTGAAGGCACATGTGAGAAAGCAATCAATGAACAACTAAGGTGTCGAAAGGGCAATGAAAAACTAATGATTGATGCTTTTCACCTCTCTCCATTCCTGTCTGTCTGTCCCTATCTATCCCTCTCTCTGACTCACTGTCCCTGTAAAAAAAAAAAAAGAAAAAAAATATCTCCTTTACAAAACTGTAAAATCAGAATCATTTCTGTATCTGCAACACTGAGCACCATGACTGGAGTCAAAAGGTTATTCAGTAAATGTGGAAGGAACATTTTGATAGATAGCTTGTTTTGTTTTGTTTTTTCTCAAGTTAATCCCCCCTCCAAAGAAAAAACGTAAATGGAAACAGGCTCGATAAATTGGCATATTATGAGTTATTTTAATGATGAACAAGTCATTCTTATTTAGATCATTTATTTTTAAACTTTATTTGGCTTTGTATTTATCTTACTTACTACATTTCATTTACTTAGTTTGAGTACTTTATTCCGGTCTGTCATAATCCAGTAGGGTACATAATTTTATGGCCAACTCACTTAAAAAACGTTCTTAGTTTTATATTTTAAAACCTTTTTTTATTTTTCAATTACAGTTGACATACATTTTTTATATTAGTTGCAGGTATATACCCAGTAATTGGATATGACACAACTTACTAAGTGATAGCCCCTTTAAATCTTGTATCCATCTGATACCATACCATACTGTACATAGGTATTAGACTATTAATGACTTTACATCCGTGGGATTCTATAATAACCAATTTGTACTTCTTAGTCCCTTCACCTTTTTTCACCCAGTCCCCACAATCCCTCTCACCCATCTGGCAACCATCAAAATGTTTTTTGTATCTAAGTGTCTGATTCTGTTCTGCTTGTTTATTTTGTTTTTTAGATTCAATTGCTGATGGATATGTATTTATTGCCATTTTATTGTTTATGTTTTTGATCTCTTTTTTTTCCTTCTTCTTCTGAAAGAACATCCTTTAACATTTCACATGGTACTGTTTTGGTGGTGATGAACTCCTTTAGCTTTTTCTTGTCTGGGAAGCTCTTTATCTGTCCTTTGATTTGAAATGAAAGCTTTGCTGGGTAGAGTAATCTTGGTTGTAGGTCCTCGTTTTGCATCACTTTGAATATTTCTTGCCACTCTTTTCTGGCCTGCAGAGTTTCTGTTGGGAAATCAGCTTACAGTCTAATGGGAGTTCCCTTGTAGATAACTGCTTTTCTCTTCCTGCTTTTAAGGTTGTCTGTCTTTAACCTTTTTCATTTTATTTATGAAAACATTTTTTTTTTAATTTATTGATTTTAGAGAGAGAAAAAATGGGTAGGGGACAGGAACATAGATCTGTTCTTGAATGTGCCCTGACTGGGAATCGAACCAGCAACCTCTGAGATTCAGGATTAAGCTCTAACCAATTGCCATCTGGCAACCTTTTGCATTTTAAATATGTCTTGGTGTGGACATCTTTGAGTTCATCTTGTTTGGGACCCTCTGCATTTCCTGGACTTGTAGTCTATTTCTTTTACCAGGTTAGGGAAATTGATTGTCAAATAGGCTTTTAATTTATTGTTCTTTCTCTTCTTCCCCCAGCATTCCTATGATGCAAATGTTGGAATGCTTGACATCCTAGAGGCTTCCTACATTGTCTTTATTTATTTATTTTTATTCTTCTTTCTTTTTGCTGTTCTTATTGGGTATTTTTTTTGCTTCCTTATATTTCAGATCACTGATTTGATTTTTCAGTTTCATCCATTCTACTGTTGATTTCCTGTAAATTATTCTTCATTTCAGTTAGTTCATCCTTTATCCCTGACTGGTTCTTTTTTATGATTTCTATGTCCTTTTTCATGCTATTGAAGTTCTCACTAAATTCCTTGAAGTTTCACTAAGTTCCCTGAGAATCCTTATAACCATTATTTTAAACTCTGTATCTGGTAATTTTCCTTGCCACCCATTCCTTTTAGTTCTTTTTCTGGAGATTTCTCCTGATCTTTGATTTGGAACATGTTTCTTTGTCTCCACCTTTTAGCTACTTCCCTCTGTTCATTTCTCTGTGTTAGGTAGAGCTGCTACATCTCCTGGGCTTGGTAGGGTGGCTTAGTGTAGTAGGGAACAGTGGTGCAGCCTCCCCGGTTACCTGAACTGGGCACTTTGGGTGTACCCCTGAGTGGACTGCTGTAGTTTAGCATTGATTGCTGTTGGCATTACTGGGAGGGACTGATCCCAGACTGATTGTCTATGAGGATGGGCTGCAAATGTCGTGGAGGAGCTGCTGTGCAAGAGTTGGCCCTGTGGAGCAGGACTAGCTTGAGTGAGGCTTTGTTGCTCACCACATCTGGCCCTTGAGTGTGTCACTTGTGGAGGGTTGTAACCTGGTGTGGTCTGAAGCTGTCCACTGGACACACTGGCTCTGGGGACTCCTGGGAGGTATAAGATTAGTCATTGTCTATACTCTGCCTGGGGCACTTGATACCACCTACAGAATGACCTAGAGATGGTCGCTACTTGTGCTGGGCTTGGAGGTGCCCAGGAGAGGCCAACATGTGAAACAAGGCTGGCTGCCACTAGTGCTAGGCTTGGGGCCACTTAGCAAGAGGTACAGGGTATGCAGAGGCCAGATGCTGCTTCTTTGACAGATTTTAGGAAAGTTCAAAGCATGAGACAAGAGAGGCCATTTGTATGGAAAAGCCATTGGAAACAGCTTGAGTGAGGCCACAAGATTTGTGGGGTGGGGTTTCAGGGAATCACCAGGGTGGGGTGAACAAAGTGAGCCAAGTTGATGGAGACTTACATATGCCACCCTGCTTGTAGGCTCTGTCGGGGGAAGGGTTCAGAAGAGGAACAGTGACCTCTGCCAGCACAATGTCTGGCAGAAAACTACCCCCTCCCAGCTCTTGTTCTGATGCCAGACAATTCAGTTCCTCCCCATATGTTCCTGGTTGCTTTCAAGCTGCTGACCCAGTGCTGGAGCTCAGAGGGAGTGAGTCCGAGTAAGTCCATGTGTGGGCTTTGTAAGAGGAATTGCCTGGACTCTTATCAGCCCTCTGTCTCAGTTAGCCACAGTCCCGGCTGGGGACTTCTCTTCCTGGCACTGGAACCCTGGGCAGGAGGGTGTGGTGTGGAGCTCTCCTTAATCGGGGGACACTTCCACAGGCAAGATATCCCTCAAGATTTTTGTCTTCCACATGTGGGACCACCCCATTCTGTGTCTCTGCCCCTTCTGTCAGTCTTGATGTGTCTTCTTTAATTCCCTAGTTGTAGCATTTCCACTCAGCTAGGGTTCAGGCAGTTCTGAATGATGGCTGTTCTGTAGTTTGGTTGTAATTTTGACATGATTGTGGGAGGAGGCGAGCACCACATTTACCTATGCCACCATATTGACCACATGTCTCTCAATAGCCAACTTACTCTCATTGTTTCTTGTCATCTCTCTCTTCCCCTCCACACCCCTTTTTATTTATAGATAATGTAATTTTATAAGCAACTGTATCAGATCCTTTGGGTAGAGGATTCTCAGTGGACAAGACAGCAATCACATATATTGCTCACAAAAATTAGGGGATATTTCAAAATGAATATGAAGTGATGAAAAAAAGAAGCATTTGATGTTGTTTTTATTAAACAAGGACATCAGAAAAGCAAACGACAAGTCAAAGAAAGTTGTTCAATTATGCAAGTGAGATGTAAAACCAACTTTTATTTCATTGGTGAAAATGCACTATACCAAAGGCTGAAAATACTAGAGTATCTGCACGTTCCCTGATCCCCTAATTTTTGTGAGCAGTGTATCAAGAGTGTAAAGTTGGAAGGGCATCTCCTCCCTCCAGGCCATCCTGTGCCTCTCTATCTGGCTAGCACCCTCCTGACCACCTTCTTCATTTTGGAGAGCTGTATTGCAAAGTTTTCTTCACCTTCTGGGAAGTAATTTTCATCTTAGTCATCTCTCTTGGACTTCAGTTTCTTTATGTTGGCTATTATTTTACACTTTCTCATTTGAAGGTCTTTCTCCTTTACAGAGGGTAGAAGAAAATTAAAATTAGTTTTCCACTTTTTTTTTTGCTTCATTATTAACCTTAACAGGAGAGTACCTGCAGCTTCCTTGCTCTTTTGCTGATAAATACACACAAAACTTTTTTTCATTGCCTTCTGTACTTTTATTTTCCTTTTTTAATTGCACACATATTCTTTTAAAAATTATTTTTCTGTAAAACTTTATCACTTTTTTCTTAGATTCCTCTTATGTTTCTTTCTCCTCATTGTATACATTTGTTTATTGATATATAGTTCGTAGCTTTCTACACATGTTGACATACATTATTATTAATGATGACAAAGGTTCCTTTCACATTGTGCTCCGTGGACTCTGGGGTGGTGGGGTGTATCTCACAGGTGGGGGGGCAGATGTTGTTATCACTATTTTACATAGTAAGAAACTGAAAGATAGGAGGTACTTCCAAAACCCCTAAGTAAAAAAGACTAGAGCCGAGACTTGGACCGAGCTTCTGTGAGGCCTAATCCATTGCACTTTGACATGCAATACACTCACCTTCTCCAGAGCCTTTACAAGCACCTCGCCTGAATATTAGAAGGCACACATGCCTGTTCTCAGGGTTCCCTTTCTGGTATGATAAATTCTAAGGTAATATGCTAACTTTATTCCAAACATTCTGTCACTTGTATTTTATTGACAAACTCTTCCTTATTAGTCAAAGGGAAGTATCAAGCATCACTCTGTGTACGTAACAGTAAATATTCCCCTCTGAATGGACTCTGACCTCTCTTGCTTCTTGGTACCCAAAGACCTATCCACTTGGTCCGAATTAGTTCTTGGAATCAACAGTTTCATGCACAGAATCTAACGGGCTGAAATAGCTCAAATCAAAAAGAAAAACAACTCCTTTCTGTGAGATTGTAATATGCCTGATGAAGGCCCTCTGACACTTTGTTTCTTCTCTTCATTAGACTCCATTTTCTCTCCATGGTCAGGGCTGCCCTCCCTTTTGCGTGTTTGATTTGACTGCTAGGGCTGCCATAACAAAATACCACAAACTGGGGAGGGGATGCTAAATATCAGAAATGTATTTTCTCCTACGTTCTGGAGACTGGAAGTCAAAGATCAGGGTGTCGGCAGGGTTGGTTTCTGGTGAAGCCTCTCTTCCTGGCTTGCAGAGGGCCACCTTCTTGCTGTGTGCCAACGTGGCCTTTCCTCTGTGTGTGTGATCAGTTAGAGAAATAACTGGCATCTCTTCATCTTCTTATGAGGACAGCAGCCCTATCCCAATTAGGGCCCCGCCCATATGTTCTCGTTGAATTTTAATTATCTCCTTAAAGGCCCTGTCTCCAGGTATAGTAACAGTAGAGGTTAAACCTTCAATATATGAATCTGGTGGAAGGGAGATATATTCAGTCCATCACAAGTGTTCTCTCTGCGGCCATTGCTTGAATAATGTGTCTTTCTCTTAGCCTTTGGGAGAAGTTTTGAAAGTTTAACAGCAGATGTGTTCTTTTTACTGATTGAAAGTTATCAAGAGAGTGAAGCCATTTTCCAATTGATTTCCTCTTCAGTGGCATTGCTGGGACCGTATGATGTTTCCTTCCATTACCTCCCACCACCTGGTTACCACCGGACATGACCACTACCCTGTCCCTTCTCTTTATTTCTTTTTATCGTCACCTGGTGCTTTCCAGCTGCCCCTACCTGACAATTTCTGAGATCCCTTCAAGGTGTGCATCTTCGTGATGCAAAAAGAAAATGCCTTCCCCTGATTTCCCAGCAGTTTTATATCTTTGAAGCAAGTCATTTCCTTTGAGTGCAGTATTCTACGCTAAATTCTCCTTCCAGCCCATCTGAGAGATACACAGGATGATAATTTACTGCCCTTTATGAAAATCACCTCTTTATTTATCATCTCTACTCCCACAGCAGTTATCACAAATATTATTTTTAGCCCCTTCCAAATTACTTCCTCCTTCATGTCCCCAAGCTCCTCCGGTGTGTTGTCTGGTGCTGCGTGTTTCTCACGTCTCCTTTCCCCAATGTTGATTTTGCAGATTGTTTTCTCTGGCACCCTTCCACCTCTAATCGGCATATCTCCAAGCACATAGATTCTCTCCTTTCTTTCTATGGTACCTTCTATGAGTAGCCCCAAACAAAACATAAATAAGGCAAGCAATCATCATCCTAAGGACTCCTTTAAATTCAATTTAAAATTTGTCTAATTTTAAATCTGTAGAATGCCCGCCTCATATCGGGAATTGGGACAGATGTTTGCCATACATTATTTCACTCAATCTTCGCACCACATCTGTTCATGCCCAGCTATTTCTTCATGTGTGTTTTCCCACCCTCTCCCCTGCATTTCTCTTGTGGCTAAATAGTCTTTGTATTTGGCTTTTCTAATGGTTTATAGTAACCTATCAATTGAATGTGCTCTTATTTAAACATTCCTGTATATTGAACCAATTGGTTGTTCATTGATTTATTTTTAAATTCTTTCAGTTTACCAATATCTGCTTCTAGTTGTATATGGCTGTCTTAAGAGCCTTTAATTCTCTAAGGCCAGAGTATCTTAAACCATTTACAAATGTCAATGTTATGAAGTGTTCAAGGTCCTGTTCCACTTTGGCAAAAATATAAGTTCCTTTCGGAAGGAGAAATTCAAAGCCATAGCTGTCTTACACTCTTCCTTTTCCTGCTCAAAAATTTATAACACTTAAAGATGGTTCTGTAGCTCTTGTAGCAGTATCACATGTTCAAACATGAATCAGAGATGGTAGGGAGAGATTGCCTCACTTGACAGATCTTAGAAGTGCGTCTGTCACCCGCCAGGAAGCCTGCTCACTCATCAATTGGTCCTGTCAGTTATACACATGGCCGTCCCATCTCTACAGCCTTTAGCAGAAACATCAATTATCCCTACATGGGTCCCTCTCAGGAGCTCAAGCGCTGTGGCCTCTGCTGGGCAAATGCAGGCTTTGGCTGGAACCGTGAGCCTCGTGTCCTCTCCAGAAGGCGCAAGTCACCATTCATGGAAAGAATCTTAGCTGCTACCTCACTCCTCGCTTAGATTTTGATGTCCTTCTGGTACCTAAGAGTTGTTTCCTTCATTTTAAAAACAATTATAATATCTCCCATATTTTTTGGGAAAAGTTTCAACATCTCAAGAAGACAGACATATTTCTCAATACTTTTATTCCCTCTCTAATCAGAGAAAACAGCCTATATTTTATGAACAACGAAAAAGAAAACACTTTGGATTTATAATTTTGAATGGGAGTGCTATTTTCAGTCCCAGTACTACTTGAGTCAGTTTCCCAAAGCATAAAGACGGTTCTGTGAAATATCTGATAGGCTTTTAAATGGTTTCCTCATTAATTTTAATCTCTTATTTGTTGAAGAAAAATATCAGGTACATTCAGGGCACTTGGTGCCTTACTTTTTTTTGATGGGTGACCCCTTTTTACCTGGCTCTGCTCTCTTTATAGTCATGCCTGAGTTCTTAATATTTCTTCTTTTTATGCACAAGCAACAGACTACACCTTTAAATATCTACTCTATCAAAAAAAGCAATGAGATTATCATTTTAATAATATTTTCTTTTATATAACAATATTGATGGGCTGCTTTCTAATCTCCTTCCTATCCTCCTGATTACACAAGTAAAAATATTACAGGAAAGTGATTTTGTAGGGCGTTGATAAATTGGTTCTAAAATGAATTTCTTCTTTATTTGAATAATACATTTTTAGGTGGACTTCTATGATTCTTCACTTTCACGAAGTATACCTTACCAGTTTTATAGCTCGTTGCTTGGAACTAATTGGATATTGTTGAAAACAAATGTATTTAATCACATATTTCATATGATAGGCAAAATACCAGGTGAAATACTACAAGCAAATGGCTAATCCTAGAATAGAAATTTATTGCATCTTTTAAAATGAAACTTTTTTTTTTTTAAATTAAAAGGTACAAAAGATGCCCTGAACTGAATGTAACATTTTCAGCCCAGTGGTTTGGAGTGAAAGTTGTGATCGGCTGTTGTTCTTTTATGTTTAACAGACATTTCTTAAGCCATTCATTCATTCTTCTATAAGCGGGAGATGCAAACAGAGGAAGTCCCTATCTGTCTGCCCAGAAGCTCAGAAGTGGGCTTCTAGCTATTCAATCTCTGAAACAGCTACACATGGATTTCTTGTTCTAGTCAGGGTGGTGGGGTAAAATCATAAATCCCTGCCATTCAGTGATCCAAAACCAAATGGGAAAACCTAAAAACTGCGCCTTAAAATACCTTTAACAAAAAGCAGACCATGATACACATTCTGCTTCAATCTAGATCTCTGATGTAATATCATGCTGATTTATTTGGTAACCTATGTATGTCCTCTTGTTTCCTTTAAAAGTCAATACATGACCAATAATATTACTAGAGTTGATATGAGTTTTTGTAGTTTTCACTGATTGTGAGTTGATCATATGGACATTTATCCCTGTGAATTACAGTGGGTGAATATGTTCCCTGTTAAATGAACCCTGTAATTGCACACTTGGGGACCCTGCTTATTTTTCAGTTGGCCTTGATGATTCAGAAAATTATACCTAAGAAAGTAGGAAACAGTAACTAAGTATATCATTAGAGTGTTTAGTGAAATAATGTTTACATTCCTTGGATGTATTTGATTTCATACAGTTATTCTTCACTGAGTTGGTGATTGTTCATCCAGTCTATTAAAGCATTTCTTCCCTTGTAATTTCTGAGGCTTCATCTGAATTTCTGGGGTTTCATCTTACTCTGCTCATTTTATTCGTTTATTCACTCAACAGATATTTAGCAAGCCTCTGCAGTGTGCTACCTCTCATTACACATGTCTTCAGCATCAGTGGTTTTGAAATGTTAGAATGGTTGGAATTAGTAACTTCTTGTTAACAATTGAGAATGAAAGTTCTGACTTCTAAATACACAATGCTTTTGTGATGGTATTTTATACCTATGGTTTAGCTTTTCTTTAAAATAAAATGTACACTACACTATTGTTCAGGGTGTTTCAAAGTTTCCCTTGTTAGTGCAAGCAATGTTCTTCATTGGTGCTTTGTCTAACTCTTAATCAGCCCACTCTGGGCTAAAGCTCAGCTTTCTAGTTCTGTAGCAAAGCACTGCGTAGTGTGATAGATGTGATGAGTGAGTGAAATACAAGGCATTTGGGGTGGTTGTAGGCAGAGCATCAGAGAAAGCTATTTTTAGAAGGATGATTAGGAGAGCCAGGAAGGGAAAGACAGAGGAGGTGCATTCCACTTAGAAGTATCCCTGCAAAAAAAGCACAGGGTTTCTGCATGTCCTGAAAGTAGTTCAGTCCAGAGGGACTGGCGGAAGGTGAGACATGGAAGCCGCTGAAGCTAAGGTGATGGTCACAAAGAGGCCAGGTCATGAGGTGTCCTGTATGTAATAAAGCTAAGGACTAAGTATTTTACCCAGAACGTTGAAAGTGTCATCTTAATATTGTGTTAAGGGGGCATAGGTGTGTAACACTATTTAGATTTGCATTTTGTAGAGTTGAAACTTTTGGCAAATGAAGGGTGGAAATGATGAGGGAGCAGAATGGAGTCTAACCTGGGAACATAGAAATAAGATATTTACCTGTTGGTTTCATTCAAATAAGAAGTAATAAGAACTACTGAACAGCCGAGAGAGTGACAGTGGTGATGAAGATCAGGCAACAGCTTCTTCCCTGTGAATATGTAAGATGGACAGAACGCCATACTTGAAAGCAGAGGTGCCTGAGAGCGAGACGAGGTCAATTCCAGTCGGTGGCTTTTACTTTGCTTTATCTCTTGTTAATCTTTGTTGATCTCTTCCTTCTCTACAAAGGTTTATATTTAAAGGTTTTTGAGATTATGTGTGATATGTACAATGTAGCATTTTACAAAGACTCATATGAGCCCTGCTGTTACATGGAGTAAAATCTTTCTGAAATAAGGTTCATACAAATCCTTTCTGGCATTGCATGTTGTTGCACTTTAATGATATCTCTTATTTTTTGGCAGGAACAAGACTATATCCTGCATTAAAGGTTTAATGCAGTGATGGACAATCTTTTGATCTTAGTGTGTCAAAATTCGCCAAAAAAACGAGCATAACTCGGGTGGTGTGTCACGTCAAGAAAAACGGCCTAACCGGAAGTCCCAGAACTAGATGCTCTGTGCTGGAGTTCTGTTGTTTTGGCCTACAGACCTCCAGCACAGACTGTTTACAGTACACTACAGCAAATGTTTTATCCTCGGCTACTGCACCGGGCCGTGCAAGAGCCGAGAATGAAACGTCCTTCTTGGCATGCAGCCCCATACTTCTCAGTGCTGACACGCATGTCATAGATTCGCCATCACGGGTTTAATGAGTATCTCCTTTCCCGTTACTGATAACTGTAATGTTTCCTGTCTCTCACTCAAATATCCACCTTCATTCCACACATTTGGCTCAAATAGTAGAGATTCAATACTTGCCCTTATGACAAAAGGCCTAATTTCTGTAGTTGGATTGTTTAGATGCTTTGGGACAAATACAGTCTGGATTGAAGTATCTGTCACTTGATGTATAAGAAGAAGACCTAGATAAAATGGAATAGCAAAAGTTGATTAAAATTTTACAGTATACTCTTCAAGTTATGTTTAATTAAATGTTTACCAAATGATGGCCATGTTGAAGCATGTCATAGATTACAGGTATTTGAAGATGCATTGACTCTGCTCCCAAACTGGAGAAGAGAGAGAGAGAGAGAGAAAGAGAGAGAGAAAGAGAGAGAGGAAGGGAAGGGAAGGGAATGGAAAAGAAGAGAAATGATACAATTTGTTATATGGTACTAATTATACCATTTTGGGAAATGTCAACATCATTTTTACATCTTTTCTTTTGCCATATCTAAAGAATCGTAAGCCATAGGTGAGTGCTATTCAATTATTGACCATATTTAATACCTCTGAGCATTGAGAAGAGCCAAGGTAATTGCCCCTCCAGAGAGCTTTAATTCTCCAGTGTGTTCTGCAGTGTTACAGTCTCGTGGGATTTTAAAATCTGTGGCAGGAAACATTTGAGGCTTTCAGTTGCTCTCCAATGGCAACTGTTACATTTTTAAAATATGCTCCTGGACATATCCAACTCTGAAGAAAAACCTTAAGGGTTGTACTCAAAGTTGTGAAGAAATAACCTTTACTAATTTATAAGTGAACTTAGAGGATTTATGAAAAATAAGAATTTTTTTTTTTAAAGAAGTGCTTTAGTATTTTGAACATTACAAGAAAACCTGTAACTGGTCTTTGAAAAGCTATTTTAATTGATGATACTATTTAGTTAACCTTCTTGGCTATTTAGATTTCAGCATTATAGCACAGTGGTTAGACAATCATATACTTTACAAAATGGTCCCCTGATATTTCAAGTCCCCCACCTGGCACTGTGCATAGTTATTACAATATTATTGACTGTATTCCCTTTGCTGTACTTTATATTCCTTTGACTACTTTGTGACTACTAATTTGTACTCTTAATCCCTTCATTTTTTTCACTCAGCCCTCCTACTCCCTCTCAGCTGGCAACCATCATTCTGTTCTCTGTATCTATGAGTCTTTCTATTTAGTTTGTTCATTTTGCTATTTAGGGTCCACATGTAAGTAAAATCAATTCATACTTGCTTCCATATGTGCCTTGACTGGGCAAGCCCAGTATGTAGTAAGTGAAATCATATGGTGTTTGCCTTTCTCTGTCTGACTTACTTCACTTAGCATAATGCTCTCTAGGTCCATCCATGCTGTCACAAATGGCCAGATTCAGATTTTTTTATGGCTAACTAGTATTCCATTGTAAATATGCATGGCTTCTTTTTCATCTACTTGTCTATCGATGGGCACTCAGGTTACTTCCATATCTTGGCACTGTAAATATGTACTACACTATTATTTAATTTAAATTTTTCTTAAAACCAGCAACCATATTTAAATTTTAATGGGGTAGGAATGCATCCTATCAATTAAATTCTCTACATTGCAAAGAACTTGAGGTATATAGTGGTCCCTCATCTATTGTGGGGGTTAAATTCTAGAAGCTAGAAGCCCCCGTGATAGGTGAAAATCCATGAAGTAGCAACCTTGTAAAGCATATATATATATGCTTTATAAACCCTCCTCACACTTTTATAAACCTTTCCCAAACTGTTATTAACCTTTCTCATACTCTTATAACTACTACCTATGCTCTTAAACACTTTCTACATTCTTAAACCTACATGATTTTAACAACATAAAAAATTCTATATGGGTATTCACTAGTGAATATACACTACATATTTTATTTCAATTTAATATTCTCTTAATATGTTTTAATTAATATTTTTATATATTTTTTAATTTTTAGACTAGAAAATGTTTATTTTACCACAAAAATAATTAAAATAATAAACATAAAAGAATACCTACATACTGCAAAATCCTGTGATATAGTGAAAAATCCATGATACAAAATTAGATATATAAAATTTAAAAATCCGCGATACAGTGAGATCTCTAAAAGTGAATCGGAATATGACAAGCGACAACTGTACAATGAACTATAATAAAAAATGACTTTATTTATTTTTATTCAAGTACAATAATATATTTAATTTACTGTGTTGCAGTTCTAAAAAATAAAACAGAACCTATTCTTTCATATGTGCATATTATGAATCTATTTACAATGGAAATGAAATCCTTAATATTGAGGAATGAGACAATTTTACAGGAAAATCTTGACTTCAGTCTATCACTTAAACTTCCCTCAAGTTAATTGAAACACATAGCGGTCCCTCAGTATCCATGGGGGACTGGTTCCAGAACCCCTGTGGATACAAAAATCTGAGAATGCTCAAGTTCCTTATATAAAATTATGTAGTATTTGCATAATAGGCTACAGCAGGGTATGCCTACAAACCACTTCATTGTCTGGATTCAGCAAAGTGCTTGGGTATATGGAAAGTTCAAATTTTATTTTCTGGGACTAAAAAAATTTTTTTGATGCACTGCTGACTAAGTCTGAAAAAATATGTGGGTAGATGGGGAAGGGGTAGGAGGGCAGAAATGATGTTCAAGTGGAGTTTGCACTGGACTGAGTTCTCTTTCCTGATTGTGGCTCGGTGTTTCCTGGAACCTGGTAGAGATGTTTAATGTTATTTATTATAATGTCTTATCTTCAAAAAGTTAAATAAGGCAGATTTTTGCAGGTAATGTATGGGATACGAATGATGCACATTTATAGAAATGTCACTGCAGAGATTTACAGTTGTGAGTACGCCAAACACAGTTTATTGTTATATTAATTACTGTATCACTTATTTGTATTACAACTGTAAACCTACTTTTGCCCAACCCCTGTATTCCATTGTTATCTGTTATAGAGACAACCTTACCTGTCCCACATTATGTATTCTTAGGACAATGCACTCAATGTACTTGTTCAGATATCTCTTTAAAAGTTCAGGTAGTGAAGTAGGAGAGTGGTACTTGTAGTCATTAAAAGTAAAGATGTTGAATGGAGAAAAATATATAAGCCCAAAGCCTTCAGCAAGAAATTTAAATTCTCTGACCTTCAATTTCGTATCTGGAAAATGGAGACAATATCTTCCTTATAGGAGTGTTGTAAGAAGTTAATCTGGCTGGGACATAGCATGCAGTGCATGTAACTATTATTGCTTATTGCATTTTCTCTAGAGGGCTTTACTTAAATACCTTTGGTACTTTGGCATGGATCAGATCATCCCAGGCTTGGTTGATGAATGTAAAGTCAATTTGTAGTAGCTTAGTTAGATGCTATGACATGGGTAAGGGAAGTAAGTACTTTGTGATGGCTCAAGGAGAGGGTATCTTTTACATTGAAACTGCTGAGGGTGTATGTAAGTACTTGTTTACATATTTGGTCAACTCAACAGCATTTTGTAGGAAATCAACATGAAAATAATTCATAGACATCAGACCACAGTAAAAACTATGCAATGTTCTTTCAATTCCAGTTAAGTGTGAATAGAATTATACAGAAAATTAGCATAAAAAAGCATACATTTTGAATGAGACTGTTGAATGTTGTGTTTTATTATGGGAATTATCAGTTTTTAACCATGGTAGTCTTGAAAAGCAAAATGATATATTATGTCCACTTTTAATACTATTATTATATTAAAAACTCTAAAGATCATTTTGGGCAAATTATTTTAGGTTCTTAACTCAAATGACAAAATATTCAAAGATTTTTAAAAAATTGTGTTTGAGACTACAAATGAATTATGGTGGAATATGCAAAGCAATTGAGACACGTGTCTTATATTTTTAAATAATTTATGGTCTAATTCAAGACATGATACAGACATCTAAGATAACATTAGCAACCAGTGTAGTGGTATTTGTGAATCATATGCGACCTCATATATGCTGGAAGACCCAGAAGTAAATGAGTTACCAGTATTTGGTTTAGTTACAAAGGAATGTTACTAGGATGTTGGGAATGTCACAATTGTTTTTTATTTTTATTTTTATTTTTTTATTGTGAGAGAGACAGAGAGAGGGACAGATAGGGACAGACAGGAAGGGAAACAGATGAAAGCATCAGTTCTTTCTTGCGACACCCTAGTTGTTCATTGATTGCTTTCTCATATGTGCCTTGATGGGGTAGGGGTGTACAGCAGAGCTAGTGACCCTTTGCTCAAGTCAGTGACCTTGGGATCAGGCCAGTGACCTTGGGCTTCAAGCCAGCAACTTTTGGGCTCAAGCCAGCGACCATGGGGTCATGTCTGTGGTCCCACACTCAAACCAGTGACCCTGAGCTCAAGCTGTTGACCTTGGGGTTTGGAACCTGGGTCTTCTGCATCCCAGGCTGAAGCTCTATCCACTGGACCACTGCCTGGTCAGGCTCACAATAGTTTTTAAAAGACACACAGGACCTAGAAACATTAAAGTGCATTCTACTATCTTACCTAAGTCTTGGAGAGAACTGCCATGTTTGTTAGCAGAGTTTAGTTCCCTGCAGGTAAGGCCCTCAGTTTCTTGCTTGTTGTAAATCCGTGGCTGTTCTCAGCTCCTAGACGCCACCCCACATTTCTTGCCATATGGGCCTTTCTACTGTGTGGCAGTTTGCTCCTTCAAGGCCAGTGGGAACAATTTCATTCATGCTTCATGTCTTCTCTGACTTTTTTGTGGTTTTGACCTTTCAGGCTTTTTAAAGGACTCCCCTGATTAGGTCACATGCACCCAGGATAATCTCCCTTTTGAGTAACTAAAAGTCAACTAAATCAGGGATCTTAATAAATTAACTATATCTGCAAAATCCCTTTTGCTGTATAATATAACAACCACAGGAGTGGTATTCCATCATATTCCCAGGTTTTGCCTGCACTCGAGATGAGGGGGTTCTACAAGGTGTCCACAAGGGGATGGACTTGGGGTGCTCTTAGAATTCTGCCTCCTGAGGGGCTTACACACTTGGCTATGGGCCCTGTGTCATGATGATACCTATAGAAAGGAGATCAGGGGCAGGAAACCTCCAAGTGTCCTTGAAGCAGTGGTGGCCTCTTGTGCAGGTGTGGCCTTGTTGGAAAGAAGGTGGTTCCAGAAATCAGAACAGGCGTCAGCCTGCTCTTCTGTTGAGCTAACTCACACCTGCTCAGTTGCCTTTTAACTAAATTGCCAAACACAAGGTGGGAATACTATCCCCCCCCCACCCCTCAGGTTAGCAGAGCTTGTCTTTTGCTTGATCACAAAATCAAACACAATAATCTTAGCCAATGAAATGAAAATATCCTCCATCTGATTTCAAGTTGTTACTCAGAGAAGCTCATTATTTCTAGTTGGCTTAGTTCCCCGCGCCTAATTAGAAATAGCTGTTCATTAAAACAGCTTTATGGACTCACGTACTAAAATGTATTTATCTGCAGAAAAATTCCCTATCACCTGAAACATTTCAGCCTTCATCGTTAAATGTCATATTTTGAGCTACCAATAACAGCTCTCAAAATAATTTAGTAATAAAATGGAGTACTTGTTCACAAATGTCGAAATATCATTTAATATGACTAGAATAGGCATTGAATTGAGGCTTACCCAATTTTCCCTCCAGGATTCAAAATCTAAACCATGGCAATTTTAGGTTGAAAATAGCGGTTAATGGAAGCAGCACACATTTAGGAGATCGCTGTTACTGTGACTGTGCACACGCGCTTTAGCTGGGCGTGGCGTGCATGCTCTGGACATTCTGACTGCATCATCAAGGGGTCCACAGGGAGAGGGGCCCCCATGTTGTCTGAATGCCTTTCCACTTCCCTTATGAGTTCTGGTCGCTCAACTTCTGCATCATGTGCAGTCTTAAGTTCTATTTTTCTGGAGTAAATGGAACAACTCTAAAGCCCAATATAGATAGAAAGAAAAATATATGGCCTTTTGGAACATTAAACATTATTCCTTAATAGGAAAAGAATTCATCATAAGGACATTTTATTTCCTTTTTTTTAGGTTAATAATTTTGGGCCTGTGTTTTCTTTTTCTTTTTTTTTTTTAAGGGATGGATAACAATGTGGTTAGACATGTTAAATGCTGCCCTCTCTGTTTTTTCTCCTTCTAGAGGAATAGTTTTTATGCTAAGGTTTTGTAAGAGATATCAAGTTCAATTTTATTCAGTTCCAAGTCTTGATTTTTTAAAATTTCTAATAATAAACATTTAAGGTAGCAATGTCAGACGCTTACATAGTATTTACTGTGCTCCAGGTACAGTACTCTTTATATGCTAATTCAGTTCATGTTTGGAAAGCCCTGCTTACCTTAGTATGATCGTTATTCTCACTTAGGGAGGGGGAAGGCAGTGTAGATAAAGTTCTGAAGATTAATTAGGAACTGGCAGAGGCAGAACCCGAGCACCTGGAGGATGATGCTGACCCTCCAGACACTTTCATCCCAAACAGAGACTCAGACCGTCTGAGAAGTGCTGTGATAGAAGTCTCCTCAGCTCCAAAGCGGGACCCAGAGGGAAGGGAGGGTGGCGAGTCTTTGGAGGTGTATCATAGAGAGTGGGGAGCTGTGCCTGGGACTTGAAGAGGAAGTGGGTGATCATAGTGGAGAGGAGGACACGTCTCATCTTTATGTGTTGAGGAAAGGATCAGGATAATCTTTTTAAAATTTTATTATTTTCATTTTAGCAAATTTATTGGGGTGACATTGTTAGTAAGATTATATGGGTTTTAAGAGTATATTTTCATGATGCATGATCTTCAGATTGCATTGGGTGCCCACCACTCAAAGTCAGATCATCTTTAGTCGCCATGTATTTGACTCCCTTTACACTTGACTCACCCCCAGCCCCCTTTCCTTTGGTAACCACCATACTGTTGTCTGTCTGTGCATATTTATTTTTTCTTTTTAGCTCATTTGTTGCTTTCAGAGGATTAGGATATGGACATCCACGGGAGGCCATTACTCGGCCCACCACAGTTACCAGCCTGTAGGTGTAGAATCAAGAAATGAAATTGTTCTTAGATTCTGTGACTCAGAGCATCACTCACTATTTTGAGTAAGTCACTGAGTTAAAAAGGGAATCCACATTATGATTACAATTTGACATATAATTATCCCAATCTTTGGGATAATCTTCTAAGGGACGTTAGGATTGATACAGTCTTGTCTATCTCAAATTGTAATCATAATGTGCATTCCATTTTTAACTCAGTGACTTACTCAAAATAGTGGGTGATATTTTGAGCCACAGAATCTGAGAAAAAATTCATTTCTTGATTCTATACCTACAGGCTGGTAACTGTGGTGGGCCGAGTAATGGCCTCCTGTGGATGTCCATATTCTAATCCCGGAATCTTGAATATGTCACCATGCATGGCAAAAGGGAATTTTCAGATGTGATCAGATTAAGTTTTTTGTTTTGAGGAGATTATCCTGCATTATGCAGGTGGGCTCAGTGAAATCACAGAAATCCTTATATGGTAAAGAGGTCACAGAAGAGTCAGGAAAGGAGATACAAGGATGAAAGCAGAGATCAGAGGGTTCTGTGGCATGTAGTCAGCTTCTGGAAGCTGGAAAAAGGAAGGAAATGGGTTGTCCCCTGGAGCTTCAGCGAGGAGTGTAGCCCTGCTGACATGTTGATTTAGGCCAGTGAAAGTAATTTTGGGCTTCTGACACCAAGAACTGTCAGGTAACAATAAATTTGTGTTGCTTTAAAAGACTAAGCTCATAGTAATTTGTTATAGCAGCAATAGCAAACTCATAGAGTAGCCATTTACTCCACCGGCCTCTATTCCTGGGCTGTGGAAAACACGAGGTCATCTACCGTCATCACTCAAGAGTCTTTAATGATCCTATTAAAAAAGAAGGAAAAAAAAGAAAAGAAAGATTATTTATACTATACATTTACATCTATTTCATTTTAAATACACATCTCCGTTTCCACTTGACTTTAGTTTTTCTATCAGAGACTTAAAGTCGATTTAATCTGTGTTGTTGGCAGTAGATGGAGGAGGAATCTCACACACTCATACAGTTTGAGGAGCTCAAACTGTAGACATTCCAGAATCCTTGTGCAAACAAATGTAGGCAGAATTCATTGGATTCATTTGTACGTAATATTTTCTATGTCTTTCATCATTTTTCTTGCTTAACTGTATGTTGTTATGTGTTGTCAATGGCATAGATCTCATGTTTGGTAGACATCATTTTAATTTGTATTTATTATCATTTTCTGTGACTATCAGTTTTTAACCTTACAAAAGAGTTTTCTTTAGACTGCACTTCATCTTTATTAATTCAAAGCATTCTTGATCTTACCCAACTTACATCCTTATTAGTGTGCTAAACCTCTCCCCACTGCCATTCCACAAATGTCCTAATTTTGTGAGAGTACACTTTGTATCAGTGTTAAACATCTTACATTCTACAATCTACTATTTGAATTATTTTTATAATTATTTAAAGTTTTTTCAAGTTCTTTTAAATCAAAAGTCTATTCTGAAATGTAGAGTTGGTCATAAAATATCTCCTATTCAAGATATATGTACAACTCTTAAATCTATTCTTTATGATGCCACATGTGTCCATTTGGAGGCCATTGGATCTGTCAGTAATGGTCAGTGATGTGTGCAGATTCAGAGAGCTGTGATACTTTTCTTACTTTTTAATTCTTTCTCCAACCCCTTCTCCTTTGGTTGATTTTGTTTGGTGAATTTCTAGGTCTTCTTGTCGTAATATCTGGACTATCAATAGTTGCTGTTAAACCTCTAAAATCAATCAGCCTCTGGCTGTGCTGTCATTAAAAGTTAACTGCCTTCCCATTAATCCGTTAATTGTGAAGATTAATTGGGAAAGATATTCAAACTTGGGACACATAAGCCAGTGTTTGCCTCTAAGTGAAAGCTTATCCCTTCAACACCACAGTCTTAACAATTATATGTGTAATTCACCCATGTCTTACGTAGGAGCAAGTGAATAGAAACTTACAGGCTGCTGCCAAAAATGAATTGCTCCACAAGGAGAAAGTCACCCCTGCCTTTTAGCTCAGCTCCAGAACAACATACTGATAAATATTTACTTGTTTTAAGTTGCAGCAATATGTTACTTTTTAGATTTAAGTCTCTGATTGCTAAAGTTAGACGCTCATGTTTGTCTTAATATATCTAAAGCTAGTTAGTATCCTCCAGTGAATGTTAATTTTCATGTCAAACTCAAATCAATACTCAAAGAAGGTAAAGAATTTATCAGTAGTCTACACTCAGTGGTATTTGAGTTAAAATGTTACTTTACATAATGATGAGAGATAAAATCAAGAAAGGCTCATATTTTGTCACCTGCTCATATGAAAAATTATACTTTATTCAAGCCAAGTTGTGTCATCACTAGTCCTTAAAATTTATTCTTTTTCTCTTCCCTACCAAAATGTCACTGTGCAGCAGCTGCCTCTACACACTGTCAGCAGACATAGATTCAATAGGAGAAAGGGGTGGGGTGTGACACCATAACCTTTTATTTTTAATTAATTAATTAATTTTTCCGAAGTTAGAAGCAGGGAGGCAGTCAGACAGACTCCCGCCTGCGCCCGCCCAGGATCCATCCGGCATGCCCACCAGGGGGCGGTACTCAGCCCATCTGGGGCATTGCTCCTCTGCAATCTGAACCATTCTAGCGCCTGAGGCAGAGGCCATGGAGCCATCCTCAGTGCCTGGGCCCACTTTGCTCCAATGGAGCCTTGGCTGTGGGAGGGGAAGAGAGAGATTGGGAGGAAGGGTGGAGAAGGAGATGAGCACTTCTCCTGTGTGTCCTGGCCGGGAATCAAACCCAGGACTTCCACACGCCGGAAGCGCTGAGCCAACCAGACAGGGCCTATTTTTAATTTTTTTAAAATTGATTTTAGAGATGGAGAGAGAGAAACATTGATTTGTTGTTCTACTTACTTATGCATTTATTGGTTGATCCTTGTATGTGACCTGACTAGAGATTGAACCCTAACCTTGGTGTATCAGGGACAATGCTCTAACCTACTGATCTACCTGACCAGCACCATAACCACTTTTTTGATCTTTAAAAAGCTCCATGAAACAGTATGAAAAGCAAAAAGATATTTGTGAAAGGAGCACTGGCTAGAAATTAGTTTACAGGCCTTTTATAGTGATTTCTAAACTAGTAGAGTACTGGCTAAACTACACTGCCGAGTAAGTCTGAATAACCTGAAATGGGGCAAGTTTCAAATCATCCCTGCGTGATTCTACTGTATAGCTAGGACGATTACTGAAAGTGCAGCTGCCACAGAAGTGACAACCGGGAGCTGACCTATAGGTTTTTTTGTTTTTTTTTTTTTTAAATCAGGAGGAGGATGCTGCTTTTCAAACATACTTGGGTCTTTCGTAGTTACTTAGGATGCACTTTCTACGGTGTGCTGAATCGATGCCCGGGGTGGTTACAATTGGGAAGAGGAGATGACAGAGTTGGAAAGAGCTCATTAGCATAGTAAAAATGAGAACCATCTAAATGTGAGCATGTGAGCAAGCAAAAGCAATTTAGAGTTCACTATAGTAAAGGATTCAGCCACTATCAATTGTGTCTGGCGGAGACTCAAAGGTAGGCAGGGGCCAAAGCAAACTTTATAGTGGATAAAAAGGGGAAGGCTTCTTGTATGCCCTGATTGGAGGTCGTAGACAGAGGGAAGCTGCAGGCAGGCTAACCAGAAACAGGGCATCCTAAAAGATTAATTAGGTGTCCAAATTTGGTTCCCCCTGACCTTGAAATCTCTATTAGATACATAGTTGACAGTAGGGGTACAAATTAGAGAAGCTCTTAAGTTATTAACCAAGTCCTGGCTGTTCTGAGCCAGTTGCTACAGAAGTTATTGTCTGACTCCTGGGCTGGCTACTAGATAGATAGTAGGTTGGCTTTCTGAGCTGCTAGTTGCTTTTGAGCCAGAATTCTAGTTTTCTATGTAGCCTGGCTGTTGTCCATTTGTATATTCAATCTCTCATAGGGCAGGAATCAGAGGTACATCAAGGACAGCATCTTGTCTCATGCCTGGGTAGGGAGATGGGACTTTTGGAACCCTGAAACAACTAGGCCTGCATAATTTGTAGAAATAACTCAGACTACCTGACCTGTGGTGGCACAGTGGATAAAGTGTTGACCTAGAATGTTGGGGTTGCTGGTTTGAAACCCTGGGTTTGCCTGGTCAAGGCACAAATGGGAAGCAACTACTATGAGTTGATGTTTCCCGTTCCCTCCCAACGCTATCTAAAAATCAATAAAAAAAATACTTAGACTGGGTTTATGGTTAGAGAACAATTCCACACTTTCTTATTTGTTGATTCCAATTCAACTGGAGGACAACTAAAATAATATAGATTGGAATAAAATATTTTGTTCAAGAAAATAATTTATTTTTAAGCAAGAGAGTGAGAGAGACAGGAAGGGAGAGAGATGAGACACATTAACTTGTAGTTGTGTGACTTTTATTTGTTTCTTGTTTGCTTCTCATCCATGCCTTAACCTGGGGTGGGGTAGGGGGATCAAGCCAAACCAATGACTCCTTCGTCAAGCCAGTAACCTTGGGCTTCAAGCCATCAACCTTTGGGCTTCAAGCCGGGGACCTGTGGGCTTAAGCCAGCAACCAGCAACCATGAGATCACATCAATGATCTTGCACTAAAGCTTGGTGAGCCTGCACTCAAGCCGGTAACCTCGAGCTTTAAACCTGGGACTTGATGCTCTATCCACTGTGCCACGACTGATCAGGCAAGAAAATAGATTTCTTGAAGGGAAGGTTATTCCTTAATCTTGAATCTGCCATTGGAATATTTGAACTAGGTCTAGATAAACTTTGTTTTCTCAGTAGACTGATATTCTAACATTTCCAAAGTTCCCTGTCAATCAATGGTCCACCCCGGCCTCTAGTGTATGGAATTTCTAAAGATTTTAAGCATATTTGTTATATATTCTATCCTATCCGATCCTTCAATAAATACTTCTGTGGGAAACATGACTCATTATTAGGCATGCAGCTGATTTTGGTAGGTCTTCCAAAAAACAGAGGTTGTTTTTACTCATTGGCATTTAAGCTGAAAGCTACTGAAAATCAGACCCCCCCTTTTTTTGTCAAGTGTATTTTAGATGCTAGTACTTGCTTTAACAATGTACTGGCTCAGAATAGGAGCTCTGTGCCTTTGGGTAAATCATTTAACCGTTGTGTGCCTTTCTCTTTGATTGTCCAATAGAGTTAATAGTATCAAATAGTATAGAGTATTTGTCAGGATCAGATGAGTTAATACACTGTAGAGCACTGAGAACATAAGCAGCCAATAATATATACCCATTATCTTAGTACAGGTAATATTACACAGAGATTAAGAAAATTGAATTACTTTTATTAAAAACTGAACAGCTTTTACTTACTTGAAAATTACACATTAAAGCCCTTTGTAAAATAAAATTAAATTGCTTTTGATCGAGCTATATTAAAATACTTTCAGTATAGCTTGCATCTTTATTTATAAAGGCTATTGAAATTTTTCACATACACAATTTGCCAGAGATCTAATTTATCATTGTCTTTTTAATGACAATGATTTTTCTCTTACCTGAAGAGTAAATGGTGTTTTCTGAGATATTGACCTGAAAGCTGTAAGGTGTGTGTGTGTGTGTGTGTGTGTGTGTGTGTGTGTGTGTGTGAAAATGTCTCAGCACAAATTAGGTATTTTTTCCCCGAAGACTATAAATATTCTAACAGAATTCAATGAAGCTCTCCACATGTAATCAGTGTATAGAATTTTTTTAACAAAAAAGACCAAAAGCCATGTTTTCCACATTGTATATCAAAGTTAATGTGGAAATTTTAATGTCACTATGAAAAAAATGGATAGAAAGTAATATGATTTTGGAAAAGCATATAGTTAAGAGTGATGTTCATTTCTTCCTCTAATAGAAAAAACCCCGATTAACCAAACATTTCCTGATACCATTTTGTATTGTGCAAACCTTTTCCCTTGATGGCTGTATTTTTAAATTTCACTAGTAATGGAGTCTTCATGCTCTCCTGAGCTCCTTTTACCCAGACTGTTCTACCCCCGCCCCAGGTCAAATTCCTTCTTTATTAAGGGTTATCAGCTGCACCTGGCTGCTCTGAGTTGGATGAGGCATAGAGGGGTGCTGAGACCCAGAATGCAGTGCGGCAGTGGAAGTGGACAGAGACGACCTGGCACCCCTCCTTCCCTTCTACCAGGAACGCAAGGCGGCTGGGCCCTCTTGCTGAGAGGTAGCCAGCCTTGTCCTTCCCACGTGGAGGTGATGGGGGACAGTAAGCAATAATTGTAACCGGGAAGTCCTCAATCTCCCAGAGGTCCATCCTAAAAGTTGGAGAGGGCCGTAAAGAATTTCCATCTTGCTCTTGCAGTTTAGAAACCTCCCTCCATGCATGTTTTCATGCAAGCAGAGGGGAGCTGGGAGCTAGGGCATCGATGCTCCCAGAGCACCAGCTGGAGGTAACCCGATCTGGTAGCACACGTGTGCATGCGCACGCGCCACACATAGGCGGGCCGCAGGAGAGAGGTGAGTAGGCTGCCCCCTCCCCCCCGGGAGAGAGCTGGGGTGCTGGGAGACTACAGCCTGAGTGCGCCGCTGTTCAGGGGAGTGGAGGGGCTGCGAGAATACAATCCCCCACTCCCCACTGGGCCACGGTTCCCTTTCTTGGCAGCTGCTGTAGTGGGCAGTTTTAGAGACTTGCAGGGGTGGGTGCAAAGGTGCCAGTTATTGTACCTTATATATTTACACATGTAAATCATATGTATATGGAATGCTGTATAGCAGTTGTATATATAATACATATACTATATAGGTGGTACTAGTCTACATATTTGTATGTATATACTATTATGTAATATTAGTATATAATATAATAATTACTATATTATATATAATATATGGTATGTTTGCATATGTACATTTATGTATATAATGTAAATATAAATATTAACACATAAATACATATATATAATATATGTACAAGTATATGATATATATGTATATTTTTCATCTGTATGTGACATGCATTCATATTATATGTAAACATATAACCATATGTATCATTAGTAATGCATTTATATGTAATGTGTATACATATATAAATATGTTCATCTATATTTATATAAGGATAACATAAAATAAATATATGCCATCACACTTATGATTTGATGTCCAACTTAGCATTTGTACAGGGTCAGCTTATACACATTATATATGTACATATATGCATTTAAACATACACATACATATGTATATTTCAGTATATATATATGCAAGTATATATGCATTATTATGTATACTTTTAATACAGATACAATATTCTACTTAGACATATATATATATATATATATATAATATAGTACATGTATACTATTATCTATGTAATATATGCACTTATCTGTCCCTGGTGAAGTGACAATGATTTTGTATAGTACTTAATTCAAATATAATGCAATTATGTTTTGAATTGAAATAGTATGTTATTTCAGATTTGAAAAGCTCCTTACTTAAATGCCTATATATGTATGCACTCTGAATAATGATTAGCTGCACTCTGAAAAGCTGTAAATTAGAGGTAATAATTGCTGAAATTTGAGAGGAAGCTGAGGGCTCGAGCTGAGAGATTAGTTCAGAAGACTAGTTCACTGGATTGTCTTATCTGGAGTGTAGAATAGGGTTTCTCAACAGCCGCACTGCTGACATTTGTTGTGGAGTGCTGCCCGTGCAGTGTAACATCTTTGGCAGCAGCCCTGCCCTCCACCCCCTAGACAGTAGTTCTTCTAAGTTGTGATGATAAAAGTATCTCCAGAAATTGCTCAGTGTCCCCTGGGGGGCAAGATTCCCCCCCAGTTGTGGTTCTCAGCTCTGCATGACCAGAACCTGCATTTTACTACGTGTACTGGGGCAGCGGGAGAAAACTGGTCTTCTGGAATTAAATTCACAAGAGACTGGCACTTTAGAATTTCATTTCATTAATGTCTAGAGGGAAAATTTCTTTTATTCACTCCAGACTTATTATTCCTGTCTGACACCCCTCTCCTTGTGTCAAGACTATTGAAGATCAAATTGGTAATAAACAAATAACTTGACAAACCTGGAATGGGAGCTCACAACTTCTTGAGACATATTTTATGTGGTGTCTGATGAAATTCTTATACTCCAAACCAAAATAAATAATTATTGTGGTCATGATGTTCTTATGTACTAAATATTAGTCCTCAGTACAGTTTGTAAATATCTTGGTCCCATGACAGTGAGATAAGCAAATTAACTAGACTCTATGTCTCAGTTACTTCATCTGTAACATAAAAATAATAGTACCTCAAAAAGGAGTGGTGACGATACTGTGTGTGAAATGGTGGTTCATAGCACAGTGCACTCACTGAACATGTACTAGTATGCTAGTTATTATTTAAGTTTTATATAAGAGTAATTTTAGAATATTTTGTTACTAAATAAACACAAAACAAATTGTGTATATGCTCATGGCAAAGAATAATAATGCCATTAACATCACTCAGGCCAACACCTACAGCTTTACCAAACATCTGGAGCCCCCTGTCAGCCCCCATTTCCCATGTCACATGTCCCTATCCTCACAACTGGAATAAGTACCCCTTCTCTTACTTTAATTCCATTATTTTTTGGCTAAATATAGAACAGTATTGATCCTTAGTTCATAGTGGCAAACAAATGAGCAATAAATATATGCCATTCAGAGCAATTGATTGCACTAGATTCATCTTATGTCTAAAACATCTATATGAATCTGCATAATTGATTTTGTATTGCAGTTAAATACCCTTTCTTATTTTTTAGTGAGAGAAGGGGAGGCAGAGAGACAGACTCCTGCATGCTCCCTGACTGGGATCTGCCCGGCAAGCCCTTTAGGGTGCGATGCTCTGCCCATCTGGGGCCGTTGCTCCGTTGCAACTGGAGCCATTTGTTAGCACCTGAGTTGGAGGCCATAGAGCCATCCTCCGCACCTGGGGGCCAACTCACTCGAGCCAATTGAGTCATGGCTGCAGGAGGGGAAGAGAGAGAGAAAGGTATCAAATTGATTTTAAGAGTTAGCTAAAGAATTTAAGGGATGAAAGAAGAAAAAGTGAACTTTAAATGAAAATGAGGTGATCTTAGAAAAAAACAAAATGCTATCTTAGCAAGCAAATATGAAAGGCATTCAAATGTTAAGTTGGTAAAGTTTTACTTATTACTTAAAAGTTTTGACTTGGGGTGGTGAACACACAATGCAATATACAGATGATGTATTGTAGAATTGTGCACCTGAAACCTATATAATTTTATTAACCAATATCATCCCAATACAGTCAATAAAAAAATGAAAAAAGAAAAGAAAAGAAGAAAAGTGTTTTAGTGTTTTAGCTTTAAAGAGAAACACATATTTCAAATAGTAGGACTGCAGAAAAATATTGTAATTTGAATATTTAAGCAGTAAAACAGCTAGTGATTGTTTAAAAACTATGTTCAATCAAAATAAACTTCATAAAATTTCAGAATAATCTAGATAATTATAGGTTAATTTAAGTTAAGTCTCTTATAATTAAAAGTTGGGACAGTAATCCTGCATGATTTTTAATTACCAATATGTGTTCCATCCTAAACATGAGAGAAATATTTTTCTGATTAGAACAAAGATGGCAACAACTTAATAATTGTATAAAATAGAAATTAAATACCTTTTGTAGAGTGAAGAATCGTTGGCATAATTGATTGATCAGGTGGTGGTGCAGTGGATAGAACGTTAACCTGGGACTCTGAGAAAACAGGTTCGAAACCCTGAGATCACCAGCTTGAGTGTGGTCTCACCAGCTTGGGCCCAAAGGTTGCTGGCTTGGAGCCCAGGGTCAGTGGCTCCGCTGGAGCACCTTCACCCACCCACCTCGCCCCTCACTGGTCAAGGCTTACATGAGAAAGCAATTGATGAACAACTAAGGGGCTGCAACTATGAGTTGCTGCTTCTCATCTCTCTTGTTTGTCCCTGTCTGTTTTCCCTCCAAAAGGAAGAGCAGAATAAAATAAGCATGTATGGATATCATGGTCAACATGAGACTATTATACTGTTTCCTCTCTTTTTGTGCCTTATTTTAAAATTTTATATGTATACACATAAAAGGATAGATAATAGACATGTATATACCTTCCTATATATTCTTATATGCATGTTTATATATACATATATTGCCTTCTTCCAGAATTAATCATTATCCTAAATTTTATACTTTATTTTTAAAATTAATTAAAAATTTTTTTATTGAATTTATTGGGTTGACATTGGTTAATAAAATTATATTGATTTCATGTGTACAATTCTATCATACATCATCTGTATTTTGTATTGTGTGTTCACCACTCTAAGTCATCTTAGTAGTTTTTAAGTCACGTATGGCCCCCCAAGACATGTTAACTTTGCTTTTAAGAATCTCAAAACTCTGAAACATGTTATATAGTCCTCTATAATTGATTTTTCCCCCTAAAATTTTTCTAAGATCCAGCCTTTTTGTTTGTTTGTTTGTTTTTAGTGTATTGGTATAGTTCCATTTTACTGCTGTATGTTACTGTATTATGAAAAGTGCTACAGTTTAGTGTTCTGTTTTTTGGTATTTGGATGTTTGGATTGTTAATGATTTTTTGCTATAAGCAGTGTTGCTAGAAATTGTACATGTTTCCTGCTGTACCAGTGCAAGAGTTTCTCTAGGTCAGTGCTTCCCAACCATTTTCTTTTCATGGAATACAAAAAATACTAGCATTTGTATTGCATCCTTGAGTAAGAAGTCAGAATGCCTTGAGAGCAGTGATTCATCATAGGACACTCTCTCCAGGAGAACATGTCAGTGGAGTTGGTGGAATGTGGGGTATGGAAGGTTCAAATGGACAAAATTGTTTTTGAAAAGTAATTGCTCAAATTTGCTATTCCACTAGCAATGCATAGGAACTTCTCTTGACCCACATTGTCTGGATGATCCGGCGTAGACTTCTGAAATCCTGCTAATTCACTATCTATAAAATAGTATCTAATTGCAGTCCTAGTTTACATTTCTTTTTGTTGATGATTTTTAACTATTTATATTGGTTCTGTTTGGTGATCTCTCTGGTCTTAGCTTGTGCCATTGTTTTCTGATGAATATTCTAACCAATTTAAAGGTAGTTTTTGTTTTATTTTTTTCATTTTATTTTGGTTTCCTTAATTTGGAATACAAATTGTATACTTTTTTGTAAGTGTTTTCTATGTGTTGATACATTTCTCTTCTCTTTATGTAACCTTTGTCCACCATAAGTTTTTCCTTTTTATAGTTAAATATATAAATCTTTCCTTATATAAGTTTATTTATAAATTAGGTATACTGATTAAGTATTTTTGTTTCTTGTTTAAGTAAAACTTTTCTACTTGAAGATATATTATTTTGTTATTTCTCTGAAGTTTGCCTTTTCCTTTTTTCATATTTTCTTGTCTGATCCTTTTTTCTCTATTTTTTTTTTTTACTGAACGTAATAGACTGACAGGAGAAGAATGTATATATAAACAGTGGCATATTGTTAGCGATTCTAGTTTTTTGTATTTTGCTCTGTTTCTTTCTTTTATGTGTTGAAGCTGAGGAAGCCATCAGCACTGTACTAATCTGAATGGTCTTTTTCCTCTTGGCAGATGACTGTGACGAGCCTCTGGTGCCTGCCTTGTCTCAGGGGTCATTCAGCAGTTCATCTGTGCTCTCTAGCAGCCATGGCCCTGGATTTGCAAGGCTAAATCGAAGAGATGGTAAGTCTTTTTTTTCCCCTCTCTGATTGGTTCATGATGAATCTCATTAATTTCCCCTTCTCTTTAATAAAATCATTATAAGTGATATATCATAAATGGAGTAAATTTCTAAATAAGCAAAACCCAGAAACTCACAGTAGGTACATGATGTGTAGGATTGGTTCTGGAATGACAGAGGGATGTATCCCCCTTTTAAAATCCTGCAGTATCATCTCAGTACCTAAAGAACTGAATTCCTTCAATCTGGAAAGCTTTTTTTATGTATCCTATAAAACAAACTTTTCTACAATAATACAGATGGTCCCTGAACTTGCAAGGGTTCGACTTAGGAGTTTTCGGCTTTACAGTGTGTAAAAGCAATATGCATTGATCATTTCCTGGGCTAGTGATTTGTGGTACCACACTTTCTCGATGCTGGGTGGCAGCAGCGAACTGTAGCTCCCAGTCGGGCACGTGATCACAAGGTTAACAACCGATGCTCTACAGTGCTCTGTGCTGCCAGTGTTTGTTGGCTGTTGTGTTCTGAGCATGTTTAGGGTAGGCTAGGCTAAGTTATGGTGTTCAGTAGGATTAAATGCATTTCTGACTTATGATATTTTCAACTCATGGTAGGTTTAGTGGGAGGTAACCCTATTGTAAGTCAAGGAACATCTGTATACAACCATTGTGTATACAGTAGCCATGAAATTTTCATTGGCCCTCTGTTTCAAGATAAGCACGGAAGTTTGCAAGAAGTAATTTTAAAAGTTGCTAGTTATTTAAAAATAGCAAGTTCTCAGCATGTTTCATTCTCAATATGGATGACGTGATTTGCTCTCCTGTTGGGGAATGGGAACTTAATCGGCTTTCATGCTCCCTTAAGAATACTCAGTTCATATTGTTGACTCTTAGGTTGTGTTTGATTGCTTCAAAATGTTTAAAGGAATGTGCAGATAATTAAATGGCAGCTTGCTGTAGGAATAAGAGAGAATTTCAAAACTCTGTGCACTTATGGACAGAATATTATTGCGATTCTTTTTCATAATGTGCTGCGGCAGAAACCATCTGTGCATGTACTCTGTGGCAATACTTACACAGAAAGCATTTTTAACATCTATAAAGCAGTAGACACTGACATCATATATTATTAAAACGGTGATTCACTCATTTATTATCCCCTTCTAGCATGCCATATGTCAGCCAGAACTTCTGATTTTTCTTCATGTTATCTTTTATTCTGTTGTTTAACGTTTGAATACAATGAACATTGGCCATAACAAATAGATCATGTGTGCATGTGTGTGTATGTCTGTGTTTTGAAATCTGGTACACATTATAAGCATCCAACAATTTAGTATGATTTTAAATTTAAATTTACTTAAAAATTTTATCTCCTATTATTTGAAACAATTACTTATGAATGTTTCTTTTTTTATTGTGTATAATTGACATCACTTATGTTTCTGAGAGTGTGGGAGTATCAATGGAGAGTAATTGCTGAGATCCTTGTATTAAACAGGGAATTTGGGAGGTCTTGAATATATTTGTATCAATAATGCTCATCTGTTATTTGTATTAGCCTTGTAGTGAGAGTTATTGGTCACACTGGACTGTCTCTCCCTGTTTTCAGTTCAGAATCCCCTACTGACCTCAGGCAAGTGGGCTCTCCTAAACCCTCTGAGGGTGAGTCCTGATCCTATACCCAGGGTCCTCCCAGTAGGAACGCCACCGTCACAGCACTGCTCTTAGAATGAGGTCCATCTTGTCCTCCTTTTCAAAGTAAAGAGGAGTTTAACATTTGCCCCCACTCTGTTTGACTATTAAAAACTTTTATAGGATTTGGCCCTTGGAAAGAGATGCAAAATTTAATTTAACTATTTATCTCATTTGTTGAGGTTCAATAAATCACAAAAAGTATATGTAAGTTATTAATTGGAGAACATTATTTTTTCAATAATTCACATACTGATCAGAAACCTCCATCCCTGGGACTCATTTTCATTCTTAATTCGTTTCTATGGCTCTTGGTGAAACAATATCAAACTTCATGAATCTCATTTGCATGTTAATGAAACAGAAACAAAACAGGATCATTTTAATTATCTTTTGCTGGTTGTCAACCTACTTGATTACATTTTTCTTTTTCATTTAGTTTTTCTTTTTTTCCCTTTTAATTACATGAAGTGTACACAAAGGAATGTCAGATTTTGAGTGATTCATTAAAGGCTATATATTATTTCTAGTATGATAACATTTCTTCTGTTATTTAGATCAGGCTCTAGAAGGGCGTTGAGCCAAGTCAGCAGGTACTGTATAAATAAACTAAATCAGCAACTAAAGGCACCAGTGACCTAAAAACATAGGTAGGGTTACCTCTTTGTTGTAAATCTCAAAAACAGAGCAAACGATTGACAGGCCAGAAGTGAGAAATCAGGTTCAACAACCCACTGCTTTCCACCTGTAAGCTAAGAACTGTGACAATGACTAGACCCTCTAATGGGGGGAAGGAGATCAGGAAGAGGCTTAATGTTTCCATTTCTGCCAGCAAGCAAGAAGAAAAATTAATCTTTTTTTGAGGTATACTAATTAAAATTTTTCATTAGCATGTCATTGTGGGTTGAATTGTGTCCTCCAAAGAGTTCATTCAAATCCTAACCTTGATACCTATGAATGGGAATTTATTTAGACCTATGTTCCTTGCAGATATAAATTAAGATAAGGTGATATTGGATTAGAGTGGACTCCAAATCAGGCCTTCTTAGGAGGATGAGATTTGGAGACACAGAGAGACAGAAAAGACAGATGGAAGGCTGGGTGAAGACAGAAGCAAGAAATGGGAATGATGTAGCTACAAACCAAGGAAAGTCCTGTCCTGCCAGCACCCACCAGCAGCAAGAAGAGGCAAGGAAGGTTCTTCTCTAAAGCCTACTGAGGGCACGAACCTGTCGACACCTCAATTTTGGATTTCTGGTTTCCAAAACTGTAAGAGAAAAAATTCTATTCTTTTAAGCTGCCCAGTTAGTGGTACTTCCTCACAGAAGCCCTGGAACACCAGCGCAAGTGCCACTGAGAAATAGCCTCTATTCCTACTGCCTTCCCACTGGGAAGATGCATCTCAATTTGAACCTGGCAGATTTCCTAGCTCAGAGAAGTATAATCCTACTGTAAACACGCAAACGAAAAGCAATCACTGCTAATCCTGGCTATACACAGGAATTAAATCTCCCACTGCCTTTATATAATATTTCCACTGTTGCAATTTTGGTGTTGTTTGAATTATTATGGGCAACTTAAATTTTTACTATTGTCGATATGGAGTGCAAACAGGATCTAGCGCACCATTTGATAGTCCCAGTAATCTTGGGACAGAATTTAAAGAAGCTATGTATGTAGAACTGTTCTGTGGTTGCAGTGTAATTCCAGTTAAAATTTTTATTTCTATGTACTTGGAAAGCTTGGAAATGGGGTATTGCAAACTGATGTACGTACTTGTATATACAAGCTAAACTATAAATTAGTAAATAAGATGAGAAATAAAATATTTATGTGTGAGAGTAAACATACATATGTACATTTGTTTAAATATATATATATATATAGCGGATTGCTTCCATAACTGACAAATACTGTACACGCATACTTACTTCACTGTATGCACTTCTACGGATGTTGCATCTTTTACAAACTGAAGACAAGACCTTCCGCCAGCAAAATGTTTACAATTTGCTTTATTGCGGTACTCACTTTATTGTGGTCGTCTGGAACTGGACCTGGGATATTTCTGAGCAATACCTGTTTTCTCGCATATATTCTGAAAGATCAGAATACTTCTTGTGTTGCTAAAAAGTTGAATATTTGTCTGTATTTTCTCATTATCTGTTTTGTTTAACCATGGCTCAGCCCTTCTACTCTAAATGCATAGAAAACAATGCTTCCCCAGGCATATAGGATCTGCTCTTTAAATCCAGCACCCATCTGTAGTGAAATTAGCATATTTAGTTAATTGACGGGAGAGAACGCTCATTCTTGAATGTACTTCTGGTGAGAGTAGTAACTATAACATTCTGTGAAGAATTATTTGGCGATCCTTACTGCCCTAAATCATTGTGCTTGTTGGCATGCAACTATTATGCTTAAATTAAAATCCCAAAGGTAAATTCTCAAGATATTCATGATGCATGTCAGTGTTTAAGAGGACAGATGAGGTGAATGTTTCTTGCTGTTAAACAAACTGCACGAAAACTTTTAAAATTATTATATTTAAAAATAATAACAATATATTTAGTAATCTATACTTTCTTTATGAGGAAAAGAATAAGAGATGAAGTTTGTACAGGGCTGAAAAAATACTTAAGCCCAGGTAAAGTATAGCCTCATTGGCACAGTGAGTGTGGGTCTGAAATGTGTCTGATGGGTCCCCAGGACCAGAGATGGGGCAGGCAAGCTTTATTGCTGAGGGAGGCACAGTGTTTACTGCATTGGGGAAGGTCTATTTTTGCAGAGTTTGTTAGAGAAACAAGCAGTTTATTTGCTTCTAAGTCAACTGCTTCCCCACCACACCCGGGATCTGACATGCTGAGTAAGCCCCTGGCACCTTGGTAGTCACTTGAATTGCATGGTCCCACACCTTCCTGCTGTTCCAGGCTGTGGCACATGAGTTCTCATTAGTTCTACCTAATTATTCTTTCTTATGGCTTATTTTATGTCTGGGATTAGGAGTTGTACAGTTCTTTTTTTAAAAAAAATTTAATTTTTTAATAGTTTTATTTAGACAGTTGATTTTAATGGGGTGACATTGGTCAACTGGAGCACATAGATATAGAGGAAATATCTCCAGATCATTTTGACATTCGATTATGTTGTATACGCATCATCCAAAGTTATATTGTCCTTTGTCACCCTTCACTTGGTTTTCTTTATGCCCCTCCCCTCCCACCATCCCCTCCCTGTCCTCCTTTCCCCTCCCCCTGGTAACCACTGCACTCTTATCTATGTCCATGAGTCTCAATTTTGTGTCCCATCTATGTATGAAATTGTACAGTTCTTAGTTTTTTCTGATTTACTTATTTCACTCATTTTAATGTTATCGAGGTCCATCCACATTGTTATAAATGATCCAATGTCATCGTTTCTTATGGCTGAGTAGTATTCCATAGTATATATGTACCACATCTTCTTTATCCAATCTTCTATTGAAGGGCTTTTGGTTGTTTCCATGTCTTGGCCATCATGATCAATGCTGCGATGAACATGGGGCTGCATGTGTCTTTACGTACCAATGTTTTTGAGTTTGGGTTATATACCCAGTAGAGGGATTGCTGGGTCATATGGTAGCTCTATTCTTAATTTTTTTAGGAACCACCATACTTTCTTCCATAATGTTTGTACTACCTTACATTCCCACCAACAGTGAATGAGGGTTCCTTTTTCTCCACAGCCTCTCCAACACTTGTTATTACCTGTCTTGTTGATAATAGCTAATCTAACAGGTGTGAGGTGGTATCTTATTGTAGTTTTGATTTGCATTTCCCTAAGAGCTAGTGAAGATGAGCATCTTTTCATATATCTATTGGCCATTTTGTACAGTTCTTAAAACAGACGAGAACTCTTTTTTTTTTTTTGTGTGTGTGTGTGTGTGTGTGTGTGTGAGAGAGAGAGAGAGAGAGAGAGAGAGAGAGAGAGAGAGAGATAGGGACAGACAGGAAGTGAGAGAGATGAGAAGCATCAGTTCTTTGTGGCGGCATCTTAGTTGTTGATTGCTTTCTCATATGTGCCTTGACGGGGGTGGGAGCGTGGGGCTACAGCAAAGTGGGAGACCTCTTGCTCAAGCCAGCGACCTTGGGTTTCAAGCTAGTGACCATGTGGTCATGTCTATGATCCCACACTCAATCCAGTGACCCTGCGCTCAAGCTGGTGAGCCCACGCTCAAGCCGAATGAGCCCTCACTTAAGCTGGTCACCTCAGGGTTTTGAACCTGAATCCTCTGCGCCCCAGGATGATGGTCTGTCCACTGAGCCACCACCTGGTCAGGCGAGATGAGAACTTTTATATCCGACTAAATCCCTGAATAGTCAGATCCCTGAGAGTCACCCCTGTAGGCACTGGACTTGTGCTCCCCCACTACACTTGAGCCTCCCCAGCCTGCCCTGCACCTCTCTTTCATGCTGTCACCCATGCATAAAATCTGGAGTGAAGAGCAAGCACTTTGATATTCGATGATTCTGAGATCAGTTCATCATTCCTGGGTTTCAATCCTTGTGAACTCATTTAAGGACAGGAAAATGTTTAACCTCTATGCTTTAATTCCTTAGTTTTCTATTGGAAGCATAGGAAAGTACTGAAATGCTATATTGTCCTTATCGAAAGCGATTGCAGCACTGAGGTGTGGTCATGAGAATTACAAAAGCACAGTTCCAGGAGAGTGTTAAACAGCTTCAGGCTTGACCTGCCAATTAACCCCATTTTAGCAAAACCTCACAGGACCAAATATATACATTAATTTATATAGAGGCACTCTCAGGGAATTCAGGCTACCACATAAATCTGGTAAGAAGAGGTCCATTTATTCCTGCTTAATTATAAAGATAAGCAGGGTCAAAGGTTTATAGTTATATTTTGTATGTTCATTGTTAGCTTGAAGTAAAGAAGAAACGTTCTCATCTATGCTTAGTCAAAGTCTGTGAACTAAGGGGATCTGATGGTTTATTGAAAATATTTTTACTTTTTTAGTATTTGGAAACTGGTTTGCGAAGTTAAAAAAATACTAGCATTTTGATAAAGGTGGGGAAAATGAAGTTGCAGATCAATTTTATGGTCAGTGGTGTGTCACTTGTCCTTCTAGATTCTATTTTGTGTACCGGCCTTGAGAAGGTGAAATAAAAATGAATGAAGATTTACATCTTATTTCTCGATATGCTTAAATCCTCTATTCATTAAAGCAGAGGAGAGTTTGCTGTCATTTCTGGGATTAATATAGAATTTCTCTTTTATTGATTAACTTGATTTAACACCAGAGATTGTTGTCCACCGGACTGTTTGATTCCCCCGTCTGTGGATGTTGCACTCCCTTCTGGACCCCCTTAAAAATAGGTCTGGCCCTCTTGAAATCTCCCTCACCAGGGTCTTGGTGGTCTGTCTACCCTTACCCTTCGTCATCCTTGTCTGCTCTGTAGCACAGTTGTTTTTTTTTTTAATTTATGGATCAGTCTGATGATGATAGGAGTGAATGTATCAAGTACCAATCCTAAGTAGTACATGGTGATAAAAAGTACTGGTTTTGGGATCATAAAAGCTAGATTATAATACTCAATTGTGGGTGGCCCCGGGGGGAGGGGGAAATGACATTTTCTGTCTTGTTCCCCTTCTCTATAAAAGTATGGGGTTGAATCTGAGGATTTCTAAGTTCTATGACAATGTACTCTTTTTATTTGTAATATGCTATAGGCAACATTTTCTTTTTCTTTCTAACTCTAATCATGGAAGTTGTCAAAACATGCGAGTGAGTGAAATTGATTCAGTAGGAAGGTAAGGGGAGTACCTTGAGGCAGATGGTTCTTCTAAGTGAACTCAAACTAGAAGACATAGAATGTTGCTGGCCTGGGAAATATCTTCCACTGTTATAAAATCTAGGAATTCATATTATAAATACATTCCCACTGAAATTGATGCAATGACCCAAATTTGGTTAAATAGTGCATAGGATCACTTAAAATAGATTCATAAAATTAAAGAATTTTAATAATACATAACTTGCATTTCTCTGTGTATCTCTAATATTTTTCACATTGCTGAGTAGGAAAATTTCACATGTAGTAGGTACAGGGAAAACAAACAGGGAGTTAAGTAATTGGGTGGTGTCTTAGGTTGGGTTCTCCCTGAAGCACACCTTGGGCTGATGACGGAGGTGCCAGTGGTTTGTTAGAGGGGAGCTCCCAGGAGAAAACAGGGAGAGGATGGAGGAAGCAGGGCAAAGAAGGGAAGAAACCAAACCCTTTTCATAGGAGTCCCACATTCAGCTGGCTCCCCAGGAAACTCTGGATGATAAAGTTTTACTCTAGGTAGGCTATCCTATCTTGTGGTCAGGGAACTGAGTTTAGCATGTGGCTAGCTGTTTGATTAATTTAGGACAGTGAGTGTCTTGGTCAGCTTGAACTGCTATAACAAAATACCATTGACGGGGTGGCTTAAACAACAGATATTTATTTCTTACATTTCTGGAGGTGGGGAAGTCAAGATCAAGGTGTTGGCAGATTTGGTTCTTGGTGAAAGCTCAGCTTCTGGCTTGCAGACACCAACCAGCCTTCTCACTGTGTATGCGTATGGCCTTTCCTTGGATCTGAGAAATGGCTCTGTCTTCCTCTCCTTATAAGGGCACTAATTCCATCATGAGGGTTTCACTCTCAAGACCTAATCTAAATTTCATTACTTCCAAAAGTACCAAACACCATCACATTAGGAGGTACATATGGATTTTGGGGAGACACAAATGTTCAGCTCATAACAGTTAGCTGCATTTCTATAAACTAGTTAAACAACTAGTTTCAAGAACCTGCAAGAAACCAAGATAGCCAGGCATCCAGGGGCAGAGGTTCTGGAGAAAGAGGAAACATACCCAGGGGACCTGACATTTTCTGTAACAATTAATGGAGCTTCAAAATGTATAAAGAAACTGGACAGAAATATTAGGAGAAATGAACAATATAATTGAAGCGCAAAATATTGTG
The DNA here is from genome assembly GCA_037038555.1 of Rhynchonycteris naso. Classification (NCBI taxonomy): domain Eukaryota; kingdom Metazoa; phylum Chordata; class Mammalia; order Chiroptera; family Emballonuridae; genus Rhynchonycteris; species Rhynchonycteris naso. Next base: position 24,489,273 of record CM073001.1, read on the forward strand.
AGGGGCTTTTAATATACCTCTTTTTGTAGTTTATTGAAGAATTTGCAAAAATATATCAGTGGAAATACAGAAGATTTTATAAGCAAAGTTGATAAATTTGGCAAAATGTGTAAATATGTAATTTATATTTTAATGTGTTGCACTAGAAACCTGTGCCTGCAACAACTCTAGCATACATATTCCTATCCAGTGTTCCTAGAATATTTACTTAAATTTATTCTGGATCATAAACAGTGTTGCAACATATCTCAAAGGGTTTAAAACCTACACAGTAAGTGTCCTGGGTACAATTTAGCTAGAAATCAATAATTAAATGTATTAAAATCCCCAGAAAGGTGGGGAATTTTATTAATACACTTCTCAAAAAGGAATCTCCATGGAAATTAGAGAACATTTTAACTCAGTGATAACAAAATATTACACATCCGAATTGTGAGCTGCGGCTGAGGCCACATTGATAGGCTTACTTGCATCTATTACAGAAAAAGGAGCGCTAAATATTAATGACCAGTATTAAAGCATTGTCTGCCTTTCAGGTTCTCAAGAAATGAGAAGAACAGCACATGAAAATTAAAGTAGGGAACAAGAGAGGAAAAAAGACAAGAGCGCGAATGAATGAAAGAGAAAACATACAATGCAGTTAATAAGAGAAATAATCTAAGAGGGTATTTAACAAACTTCCTGCTAATAATTGTGAAAAAATTTTTTTTAAATATTTTATTCTTTTTAGAGAGAAAGAAAAAGTGGGGGAGGGAAGTAGCTGAAAACATCAATTTGTAGTTGCTTCCCGTTATGTGCCTTGACTAGGCAAGCCCGGGGATGCGAACTGGTGACCTCAGCATTCCAGGTCTACGCTTTACCCACTGCGCCACCACACATCAGGCGTAACTGTTAAAATTTAAATAAATTTTAAAAATTATTTGAAAAACACAACCTACAAAATTGAATCCAAGAAGTAAAACATAAATGTTTAATATTCCTCTGTCAGTTAAAGATAGTAAATTCATGATGCACACACTCTGACAGAGAAGACTCTGGGCTAAAATGCCTTCATATGTGAATTCTTTCAAATACTTTAAAGAAAGATATAACTCTGATGTTACATGTTGGCTTCCAAAGGACAGGAAAAGAGTCTACATGCTCCCCAGCTCATTCTATGAGGCAAGTATAACCCTGATACCCAACCCTGTCAATGACAAACAAGAAAGGAAAATTAGAAGCCATTCTCTCTCATGAATATAAATGCAGAATACTCTAAACAAAATATTAGCATACACGTGTGAAGGGACTCAGCCTCGGATGAGATCTCACCCTCTCAGCTGGACTGTCCCTGTGTCCCGACAGCATGGTGGGTGGCACCCACAGAAACAGTGAGAGCAGGGGCTTGCAGCTTCCTTCTCCGATACAGTGCTGGGTATCCTGAGCATCCTCCCAAGAGAGGAGAGAACAGAGGTGTGCAGAGAGCTAGCAGCAGAAAAACATCATTTTTGTATTCACTTGTATTAGAGACTATTATAATTAAAGATGTGCTGTAATCCAATGGATACTTCCTTTTAAAATTTTTTTTTAAATTTTTTCTATTTATTCTTTTAGAGAGGGGAGAGAGAGAGAAAGAGAGAGAGAGAAAGGGGGGAGGAGCAGGAAGCATCAACTCCCATATGTGCCTTGACCAGACAAGTTCAAGGTTTCGAACTGGCGACCTCAGTGTTCCAGGTCGATGCTTTATCCACTGCGCCACCACATGTCAGGCCTAAAATTGTTTTATTGGGGTGACACTGGTTAACATAATTATACGAGTTTCAGATGCCCAGTTCTATAACACATTTCTGTAAACTGTATTGTGTGTCCACCCCCTCCCCAAGTCAAGTCCTTGTCTATAACCATTTATCCCCCCATTTCCTCTGCCACCTTCTCCCTACCATTCCTCAGCTGTCAATGGTTCCACTCTTGGGACTTTATTTGAAGAAATCCAAAACACTGATTTGAAAGAATACACACACCCCTATGTTCACTGCAGCGTTATTTACAATAGCCAAGATCTGGAAACAGCCAGAGTGCCCATCAGTAGATGAGTAGAGAAAAAGGCTATGCTACATTTACACAATGGAATACTCTGCGGCTGTAAAAAAAAGGAAGTTTTTTGTTTTGCAACAGCATGGATGGGTGTGGGGAGCATTATGCTAAGTGGAATAAGCCAGTTAGAGAAAGACAAATACCACATGATTTCACTCATTTGTGGAATCTAATGAAAAAAATAAACTAACAAGCAAAATGGAGAATGACTCAGGGAGAGCAGGCTGACAGATGTTGGGGGGGGCATGGGTGGGTGGTTGGGTAAAGGGGGCGTGGGGGGATTGAGCAAAAGAAAAGGATAAAGAATAAAAAACCAAACCCAGATACTTTTTGGGTGACACATGCTCTCAGCCCCACATCTTTCTGTGGCAGGTGTGGTAAGGACCAAATCCAGCTTCTCACAGGTATGATGAGGCCTTCGCTTGGGCGGTAGCACTCACCCATAGCTCCCTTCCCTGTAGCTCCTATGACGCTGAGGGATGACCTGCCCTAGGGAACCTCTGGGCAGCAGGAGTTCTAGGTGGGGTATGGGGCTTACTGTCCCCCTGTGAGGTTAACCTTGACCCAGAGAGGATGAGAACTGATAGAAAAATCTCCCGCTTTAGTCCTCAGGCTGGAAAGTTGTAAAATGCACCTTATAAACCTTCTCAGAAGGGTTAAACCACTCATTTTATTCACACTTTTATTCCGGATTTTGTCTATCTGTGTTCTCTTGTATCTCCTTAAGCTTCTTTAAGATTATTATTATTTTGAATTCTTTGTTAGGCAGTTTGTAGACCTTCATTTACTTGCGGTTGGTTACTGGAAGTTTATTAGTGTCCTTTGATGGTGTCATGTTTGCCTGACCTTTCGTGGTCTGTGCATCCTTGCGCTGTGGGCTCTGCATTTGATGGGGCATCACTGGGCGGGTCTGGGAGGGCCAGATTGGTCCCAGACTGTGTCTGAGAGGGGCTGGGACCAACTCACAGGTTTGCTTCAAGGTCCACAGCTGGGACCAAGGCCTGCAGGCCTGCATCTGCGGGCGTGGGTGGGTGTGCCTCCGGCCAGGCCCCTGGGCAGGCTGACCACCCCCAGACTGAGGCAGAGCAGGGCTGGAGATGAGTCACAGGGGCCTTCAAGATTTATGTTCAAACCAAGGTCTAGGCCTGCCTTTAGGGGCCTGCAGGAACGGGACTGCTGTCAGGTCCCTGCATAGGCAGGACAACTCTTGGACCAAGGCTGAGAGAGGCCAGCCAGGTCCCAGGGCCACTTCAGGGTCTGCATTTGGATCAGAGTAGACACGGTTAGGTGTGTCTCCCTCCATGTTCCTGAGTGGGCAGAGCTGCTTCTGGACTTCAGCTGAGAGGGGCTCGAGCTGGATTACAGGTATTGATCGATTTACGACCTATGCAACTTACGACCATTTGACTTTAGGACCACAGTCGCTAGCCATGACTGCTCCGCGTCTGGAGCAGTTTTTGTATGCACCTGTATTTTGTAATTTTGTATGTTTTGCAAATATTAGACCAGTTGTACTGGTAATGCAGTGTTTTACTTAAACCTGACGAATGTAAAAATAAGAAACAAAATGGTGTAGAGATGATACAAATGGCATAACATGAACAAAAAAATTATGATATATAACAATAATGAAAGAAAATTATGATAAAATATGACTTAAAGATTTTTCTAACATCATTTCACAGTACTGTACATATAGCCTACTCAACTTACGACCAAATCGTGTTACGACTGGTCTGTCGGAACCAATTGTGGTCGTAAGTCAAGCACTAGCTGTACAGGCCCACTTCCTTATCTGCGGTCAGACCAAGGCTACAGGGCCTCTCTCAGCTTGTGTCCCTGCAGGACTACTCCCTGATGGCAGCTGTGAGGGGCTGGGGCCAGGTTATGGGGCCACCTCGGGACCTGCGGTTGCACTGAGGTTGGCTGGTGTGCACTGAGGTTGGACATGGATGGGTGTGTCTCTTCCCAACTGCTTTCAGACACAGCTTGGACCAAAGTGGCTGGTCCTGTCTCCAGGGGCACGGTCAGCAGCATCTCCTTCTGGGTCCCTGGGTGGGCAGGACTGCTGGGGCCTGGGCTGGATCCCAGTGTGCTGTCCTATTGCTGCTACTGAGGAGAGATGAGCTGGAGACCTCCTATTCTGCCATCTTGCTAATGTCACTTTCTATATAAATGCTCCATAGATGTAATTCCATGAGAAAAATGTAGAAAGACCACACAATTTTGTAAGAACTTCTCTGTATCTTCTCAAATTGGACTTTATATCAAATTTTCTACCTCAGTGGAAATTGTCAGGGCCTTAAAGTTCTAATAATTTAAGGAGAAAACTAGCTTAATATCATACTTAAGTGTTTTGAGGATTATTTATTATTCTTCTCTTACCTTTTTTATCCTTTTAAAAAAATTGACTTATAATGAATATGAATAATAGAAAATAAAAGGAACACATATAAAATTGACTATGTAATTGGCCATATGAAATATAACTGACTTAGTAGATGATATAAAAAGTATCTGAGTATATAAAATTGATAAACAAGGCCAGAGACTCCGTGCCAAAATAAGAATGCATATGTGGGTTTTTCCAAAGCCTCATCCTTGACCTTGGCATAGTGAACAATGAGCCAACCACCACCAGGATCTCGAGGGAAGTCCTGTGCCGATCCTTCCTCTGTCTGTGCTGGAGGAGGGACATGCCTAGCAATCTCCTTTCTTGATTTTCAACTGCCTGCCGGTATTTCCCAGCTGCCGGCGAGATGTCGTCACTAAAATGCTCAACGTATCTGAAGTTAAATATATCACCTCCAAACCAGCTTCTACTTGTAATTATTTTTCTTTTCTGGTTCCTGATGGTTATCTTAATCACCATCGCTTAAAATTAATAGAATCACCTGTTGTTTCTCTCCTGTTCCTTCCTCCTGAAGATGATAAATTCTGTGCATTCTTTGTGTGCAGTCTCTCTTTTATAATCCTTTTTGTGGTGGTTTTCATTGCTACCCCCTTCCCAATGCAGTGTCATTTTAATATTCCTATAACAGGTCATGCAGTTTTGGGACTTCCCTCAAGAAAAGTATATTTTAGTTTACACCTGAAACTAATATGACATTGTATGTCAATGGTACTTTAATAAAAAAAAAAAAATTAAAGCACAGTTGTGACCTTGCTTTTTGCCTGCTTAAGAGTTTTACTTTTAATCCCACCTCCACTGTGTGTATGAATGTTTCTGAGTGTGCTTCCTAAGTCCAGCTAATATTCTGCAGTGGTTGAGCAGTTAACTTCAGGGGAAATGGAATAAAAAAATCATGAATTTTTTGCCTGACCAGGCAGTGGCGCAGTGGATAGAGCGTCGGACTGGGATGTGGAAGACCCAGGTTCGAAACCCCGAGCTCACCAGCTTGAGCGCGGGCCCATCTGGCTTGTGCAAAAGCTCGTCAGCTTAGACCCAAGGTCGCTGGCTCCAGCAAGGGATTGCTCGGTCTGCTGAAGGCCCGCGATCAAGGCACATGTGAGAAAGCAATCAATGAACAACTATGGTGTCGCAACAACAATGAAAAACTAATAATTGATGCTTCTCACCTCTCTCCATTCCTGTCTGTCTGTCCCTATCTATCCCTCTTTCTGACTCTCTCTCTGTCCCTATAAAAAAAAATCATGAATTTTCAGAAATTAAACTGTAAGATAACTTATGAATTTTCTACCATTCACTAGCAGAGTAATTTCTCTTAACTGATTGCATCTTTGCTTTTCTGATACTTATTGGGCTTGTTCTTTTCCTGTTATTCCTACATGATATTAATTCTATGACCACTAAAATTACATAAAGGGCAATACATCATTGATGCATAGAGCATAAAAGAAAGAAACGTAAGAAATAGAAGTTCAGAACAAGTCATAATTATAAGGAGCGACTGTGATTTTAGTACAAAGAATAAAACACACGAACCAGGATAGGTAAGTATTTGAATGTGGTGATTTCATACAAGCATCCAGATAAGAAAAGAGCTGCTAGATATAGCAAAGACATTGGACCTACTAGACAAAGATTTTAAATCAACTTTGTAAAATATGCTCAAAGAGCTAAAGGAAACCATGGACAAAGAACAAAAGGAAATCAGGAGACTAATGTCTCAACAGACAGAGAATATTAATAGTTACAAATTATAAAAAGGAACTAAATCATTGATTTCTAATGTGAATATTCTAAAGTTTTCCTATAAAGGAAAAGAATAGAATTACATACACATGCATCCAAGTTGCACTCCTTCTAGCAAAACCACATCTCATTCCTAATAATATGCTTGGGGAGCAAAGGAGAACAAGCTGTTTGCAAAATTCCACTCTCAAAAAAGATGCTATCATAACTTATTTTTTTAGTGGCTCTCAATGTGGAGGAGTAAGTATTATGAGAAAATGATAGTAGTCCACTGTTTCCTCCAATGGCTGCACTACTTTGATTTCTGAGTTTTAATCCTGCTCTTGCTTATGTAAGAGCAAAACACCGGCATTTCCACGTGATTTGTCTCGGCAGTCAGGGCAGTCAGTAACATGTCTCCTGTCTTACCAAACTGAGGTCACTGGGACGTGTACATAAGTGGGCAGTAGATTCTGATTTTCCATATTAAAGTATGCTGATTGATATTGGGAAAGACTAGCACATAAATTCCTCTAATCAAGGTGAAATAGAGTCACTTTTAATGACAATAATAATTCCTTGGGAGGCTTTTTCTATATGTGGTACAGTGTGAGGATTAGAAATGGAATTTTTGTCCCCACTTGTCCTTTATCTCTCCTTCTAGCTCAGATAGACACGTGCCACTCAGTGCTTAAGGGAAAGGGGGTCACTGCACTGCCAGAAACATATGGGGTACCTTTTAGGTTTGAAATATAAGTGATTTGAAAGATGAAATGACCACCCTAAAGGAGATTTGGGAAAGGAAGGAAGAGGGTTAGACATAAGCAAGCACATCTGAAGACTCATTGTCCCCAAAGTCCTGTCCTCAAACTAAGTCCATCATAGGAAGCTTACAGAGCCCTTATTCTCATTCATTGATCTGAATGTGAAAGGGTGCTTAGAGCAGGGGTTTGATGAGGAGACTGTCTTCATATCCCAAGCTCCAAGAGAAGTCACTAAATCATCCAGTTGCTGCAATGCAGAAATGACAGTGTGGCAAAGACCACACATCAACCCCAGATGTCGGTGAGGAGAGCCAAGGGATACTGTGGGTGCCAAGAAAGGATAAAGAGGTTCAGGAGTGATGCGGTGGGTGTGGGCAAAGTGTTGTACTGGGATGGGAGGAAGAACATCAGAATGTTATCATAAGGGATGTCCCACCTGACCTGCAACAGATCCCTACAGAGCAGAGAGTGGAAGCTACTAGAATGTTGGGATCATTACCCACCCACATGGAATACCGGGACAGTGTCCTCCTCTGCACTGCCCAGGACTAACTCCAGGGTCATCAGGAAGGGAGGGCGGGCCCTGCAAGCATGTTAAAGCTGAAGGTGACAGACATATAATCCTGAATTGCCTGAGGAACCCGTGAACTGGGCTGAGTTCCTCTGAAATGATTAGATTGATTTTCTACATCAGACAGAATAGGAGCTCAAGAGAGAAAATTAGATTGAGTTAGAAAAAAAAATGCATTTTTCATACCTGAGGCTGTAACTGAGAAATTCATAACTGCAATATGATTCCAACTGCTTTGCTAAAGTAGCTTATCTGAGATACGGTTAATAACCTGCTGGCGTGTGAGAGCCCACTGTGAGCAGCTCTTCCCAACCCAGAATTATCAGGTTGGGAGCTTGAAATCTGCCATGGAGGGAGCATTTACACCACAGGAATTGACAAATGCTATCAAAGCAGGATTTTTCCCCCCAGAGAACAACTTATTAAAATTTACCAGCATACCACTTACCTGAACTTATCTCTTATGAACCAAAATATAATGATGTTGGGGAAAATATTCTAATTTCTTTTAAAAATTGGAATATGATATAAAATTTTTACTATCTCATTTCAGCCTTTTTCCCATTTTGAAAAGATGCGAGGGGTGTGTATTAATAGTGTTTAGATTGTTCAAAAGCAATCTAACTACTTGAACCAAAAGAGTTTGACGTGTTCGCAGGTCATGATTGTTTGAGGCTTTAAAAAAAATTATACACACACACACACACATATACATACATATGTTATTTTGTACATTCATAATGCACATCATGTTTTTCTCAGTGCCATATAAATGTGAGTTAATATTTTCTTATTTAGTAAATATGAAAAGTGAGAAGTTAAACCTATTGGCATGGAAGCTGCCCATACAGATCAAACTGCCCGTCATCAAGCTGGGTAGAGCTTAGTAAAAGGTTGCAAATGCCATCTTCTTGTAAATCAATATCAATCATCACACTTATTATTAGTGATCTTAAGACATTGCTTATGTGTACAGTTTATATTGTGGGTGGTCCTTTTTTTTAAATGAATTTACCTAAAGTTTTGGTCCGTATGTGTGCCCAGCACAAAATACACACCAAGTGGTCCTCATATGGTAAGAGTTCAGCAGTTGTTTTTCTAGCTTTGTAGGAAAGACTTTCTGCAATCTGGCTCTGCTCTCCTTTCTTACCTTAATGACCACTGCCCTCTCCACCCCTTCACTCCCCTCAGTCCAATTACTGCCATCCTGAAAAATGGGCTTTGCTTTTGCCTGCCCTCACATCAGTCCTCTGCTTGGAAGGCTCCAACCCTTTATCTTGACCTTTCATAATCTTACCCTAGAACCCACGTGAGGTATTTCTGTTTCCCTAGTCACTCAGCCAGACGTGCTCTCACATCCTAAACTTCTTTAGTATATATTCTGTTGCAGTTCCCATGTAATATGCATCACCTGCTGACGTGTCATCTTTCTCTCTCATAGAAGATAAACTCCGGGAAGGTGAAGCCCCATCATATGTCAAGAAGAGCAGGCTCTGGAGTCACATTGTGTTTAGGGTTTTGCCTGGTTTTGCTACAGCTCTGTGGCCTTTCAAAAGTGACTTTATTTCTCTTTGTCTCAGACTACTCATGTCTAAAATGGGCAAATGATTTTTTAATAACTTCCATTCTGTAGGCTTATTGTGACAATCAAATGACTTAGGACAATGAAGGACTTAGTACATGTAGAATACACAGGTGATTTCTGTTTATAGCTAACAGACCTAGAGTAATTCTTAGCATTTCTCCTGATTATGTATGTGCTTAGGAGTATGCTGAAAGCATTTTGGTTCATGTTTTTAGAATGGAAATTGTGGGTGTTAATGATGGTGATCAGGATGATATCGATACTTCCTTGTAGATAGTAGTTTTCTCTGTTTGAAAAGTTTGTGTGTGATTTAGTACTGAATATAATGATCAGTCAATGTGTAAGGGAGATAAGTTTTATATGCTTTGTTATGAGGGATGGCATTTAGGAATTTTAAAGACTGTGATACAGTCTTCTAATTTCTTGTACTTCCATAATTGGTATTAAGAATTAGAATTATCCTAAAATGTCGTAATCCCTCTTTGATTCAGTTTTTAACATCTTATTTCTGCCATTTTTCTATTTTTAAAAAATGGGAGGAGAGTTTATTAATACTGTTTAGATTGTACACAAACATTAACTCTAATTACTTTGTAATATATGCACAATCCAGGATAATTTAAATTTTAAGGTATTTAATTATATAAGACACTTTATTAAATCAATATTCGACCAATATTCACTTGTTCATTGTAATGAGAGACACATTTCAGATACTCCAAAAAAAGATTGATGGGAAATAATCCTATTGTTTCTAATAAAAGAAATGGTGGGGTTTTTGAGATCCTTTGAAATGTCACTTTGCTTATTAAAAAAGTCTGTCACTTTACTTCGGTACTAGAAATCTAAACTCTCACAGCCCTTTGACCATCTGAAGTCATCTCAAATCTAATTTATTTCAACTGCTCTGAGTGTGGCTGTATTCGAACAGTAATAGTTTACCTAACAGCAAGTCTCACTTTTGTGTCTGACCAGCTCACAAAATCTTTTACAAGGTTGGATTCAAATATGACTGGTATTTTAAATTGGAATTTGATTATTCATTATCAATTTAATCTACATAAACAAATTCAGTTTCCTTACACTACAAAGTCTCTTATGTAATGACTAGAGCCGTGATGGCGAACCTATGACACGTGTATCAGCACTGACACGTGTAGCCATTTTTGATGACATGCGGCCGCATGCGGCTGCATACCAGAGAAGTATGGGGCCGCATGCCGAGAAGGACGTTTCATCCTTAGCTCCTGCATGGCCAGGTGCAGTAGCCGAGGATAAAACATTTGCTGTAGTGTAGACACTGTGCCGGAGGTCTGTAGGCCAAAACAACAGAACTCTGGCACAGAGCATCTAGTTCTGGGACTTCCAATTAGGCTGTTTTTCTCTAAGTGACACACCACCCGAGTTATGCTTGGTTTTATTTTTGGCAAATTTTGACACACCAGGCTCAAAAGATTGCCCATCACTGGACTAGAGTGTGGGAGAGGTGGAGGAAGGAAAGACCTGGGTGAGAGAGACATAGGAGTGCATATAATTCAAAAAAAATTGCGCAGAATGACAATAGACTTCATCCTAACAGTATCAAATTGTACTATTTTCTGAAACTGCAAAGGCAGATTGAAGTTGTGTTAAATGCTGTGCCAAAAAAGGTGCCTTTTATTACCAGGAGAAAAATTATTCCACCTGCTATTACCAAAATGACTCCGGGAACAATGGCGGAAACAGATTGGTTATTTCAGAGGCACACATTGCAGATTTCTAGGAAGGAGAGGCCATCAGGCAGGAGCACAAGACAGCATTAGTTCCCTGTCTTCCTTTCCAAACCCTATAAACTTACGCAAGTCACGCTGACCTTGTTTCCTTCTCGTCATCGTTGATGAGCCGCCCCTCTGTGCTGCAGTGAGTCACTCCACAGCGTCCTATATGTCGTGTACTTCCTCAGTACATTTCTTCAGTTTCACCTTTTATATATCCCTCCTACCGATCACCCTCGCTCTTGGCACCAGCACCTAGAAAGTTCTCATCTTTGACTTTGCCCTCTGCCTCCTCTTTGTCCTCCTAAGGTCTAGTATCTGAAGGGTGATCCATAGACTGCCAGGTGTTGCCAACTCTGCCTCACTAAGATACCCAAATGCTGTCATGTCTTTTCATTTTCTCATTTATTCCATTCAAAGTTGTATCCTTAGCAACTTGCAAGTATATACAGAAAATACTTTTTTAGCTGAGAACTTGAAATGATAAGGACTTAAACTAAGGTACGGCAACGAGAAGGCTAAAGCAACAATGAAAGTCACTTTGGAGGCAGCGTGGACCAGATTTGACAATTTCCATCTATATAGAAATTTCTATTTTTATTACTGAAAGAGAATAATTAGAAGTGATCCCAAGGTTCCAGTTTGAGGTCCTTGAAGATGGGAAGTGATGTGGCTGTCTGGCTTTGGCAGGAGGTAGGGCATTCATTTTTGGAATGTTGAGTTTGATGTATTTATAGGACATCCATGAATAGATATATAGGAAGCGTTCAGGATTTGGGATAGATTTCAAAGGAAAGTCACAGCTAAAAATAAAGATTCAGGCTTCATCATCCAAAAAATAACATTAGTCATTGCAGCCAAAAGCATGAAAAACACGGTCTACTGAAAATGTCAAGTAAAAGGAGAGGAGAGTTGTGTTCGCTTTTAAACAAAAGCAGAGAAAGGGAACTCTGTGAAAGATGTTGAAAAGGGCTGGCCAGAGAACTTAAGAAAAACAAATGAGAATTTGTAGGATCACGTGGAGCTAACGGAGAAGCTGGCTCAAAGAGGCGGAATTTCGACCATGATGACTTCTAGAAACATCTCCTGATGATTTGGTTTGTTTTTCTCAGTTCATTCATTGAGATAGATGGATGTTTTAAAGATGCAGGATGTCAGCATGGCAAAGCAAAAAGCTTTTTGTTTTTATGAAAACATCATCTCTCAAGAATTGGGACAATCATGACTTTATTATGGAAACTATACTTGCAGATCATCTTAAGAGTTCCCTATAATGTCCATATCATCATATTATCCCTTCTGTTTTCCTATAAAGGAGCCTAAAATGCTGGGAAGTTTATATCCAGGTTTACATGTAATTTTGCAAAGATGCTGGACTCTAGAAATGTTATGAGGTGTATATAACAACACGATATTCTTCTCAGTTATGCATCTGTTAAAGAAAAAATTGGTGTCTTTAAGTAAAACTATAAATTTCTTGACATTTATGTTTGACTGTTGAGCTTGGCTGACTCTGGAAATATTACCTTCATATTTCCTGAAATTACAAATTGCTAATTTAAAAGAAATCACTTTATTGAAGTCTGATTGTGTCAGGACCCAGGGCAGCCCTCCCCAAGATATCCCACAATAGCATATTGATTATTTTGAATTAAAGTTACTTAAGAGACAGCCAGTGCAAGAAGAACACCCTGACCCCTCTGACTTTCTGTCCTCCTGAAAGCAGGAGATAAATCTTCTGTGTGAAAGGTGCCCTCCCTGCACCTGGAGGCTAATGAGAGAGATGTCCTTATCATCAGCTAGGGGATTTAAGTCCGAAAGCTCTGTATCAACAAACGTTTTTGTTTTTTACTAATTTACTACCCAAGCCCAAACTTTGCTTCGATTTCTCAGTAATGAGCACCCAAATCTAAGTTTCTCCATACCATCAGCTCTTCACACAATTATTGTTTCTCTTTCACAAAGGATAAAAGGCTGACCGCTGCTTTCATTTCTTGGAGCATCATTTATGATCTCCCGTGTGCACAGATTAAATTTTTTTTTTTTTTTTTTCTGGTTAATCTGGCTAGTTATATTTTTAGTGGACCCATGAGAACTCAAATGTGATAGAGGGAGAATGTCTTTCTTCCTGGCAATTGATATGCAGAAACCTGTGGCTATTTATTGTCTACAACCTAATGAGTGATGATCCCATCAGTGTAATTAAGGCCGTAGACTTCCTCGTCACCTCCAAAATTTTCTTTTTGCCTCTTTATTTTTATTAACATTTTAAAAAAATATATCTTTTGTGCTAATTTTCACAATTAAAATGCAAAATTCTGAACTGCGAAGGTTCATTCCAAACAACAACAGCAAACTGACCTTAATTTTCTTTTTATTTTCAGAAAAAGAATATAGTAAGGCAATAACCGTTGCAACACAATAATCCATGCTGGTAATTGATTTTTCATTTTGCTCATCAGAAGGATTTGCTTTTTGTGATTTCTGTAGCTGTTGTCACGGGCACGCATTGAGTTGCCCCTGCTCAGATGCGGGCTCCCATCGGCCACTTTCTTCTCTGTGGTGACAGAGAGTGTGGGAACACGCAGGGGTCTGGATGAGATTCTCAGGATCGCCAGAAGCAATTTGAAATTGGCTGGGCAGAAGCAGGCCTATTCTTTTTTTTTGGTCCATCTTTTCTGATCCAGAAAATGTTTGCATTAACTCTCATTCTCAGCTGGAAGCACTACTTTATTATGACTCCGTGGATCGATACACACTGAGAACCATGAACTATGATAGGTGGCCTGACAATTGTATGAAAGGCCTCATTGGTTTGATTGGAAATGAGGTTGCTTTGTGAGACTTCCTTTTTATCAAAAAGGACAATTTGGGACTTTCCATTATACATTACAGATAGAAATAGGATAGAGATAAACAGAGCAAAAAGGATGTGTTCTTCCCTCTTTTGCTGGCACTTCCCCTGATCACATCCTGACAGTGCGGTCACGCTCCCTCAAAATAAGATGATTTTATCATGGTGGTGGCAGAGACATAGTCGCCTATGCTTTCTAAGGCAGAATAATTAGAGCTATATAATTTTAGATGCTATTTATTTCTCAGTTTAGGAGATACAATGACAGAATTACAAGTTTGTAACCATTGGTTAAAGTCGTATTAATTAATAATTTATTAGAAAACTGACGCAGCGGTGGTTTGTTACACTTACATTGGTTTATACTCTTCGCTATTCTTAGTCTAATATTATATCTCCAAAGAAAATATACAGAAACTTGATTTGTTTTATGGACCAAGATGAAGAGATCACTTAAAACGCATCTAATAATCAATAATTAACAAAAATTAAGTGGGTATCAATCACCATTAAAATGAATGGCAATGAATTATAATTTTGACATAAATCACATAGGAACATATTTTCCTATATGTTGAATGAATGCCTAACCCTTGTTTGCACCTCTGTATTTGTACACAGGCCAGGGGCCAGATGGAGCTGGCTAGGGGGCTAAGACATGAGAGGAGACAACTCATTCAGGCAGCAGAAGAGTCTGCAATCCAAACATTTCCAGAATTGAGTATGTGCCCAGGAGAATATTGTACCTGCTGGTGTCAGACACTAAATTCTATTTGTATCCTATTCCATTATGCTATTGTAGAACATTAAAGCCAGCAGATTATGTGTGTGTGTGCATTTTCAGGTTGTACCAGAAATCACTGTGATGTTCAGTGAATGTTGAGTGATTCTGCTATAGAATGTTAATGTGGTTTTATCAATATGACACATATGGCAGAATATATTTTGAATCAGAGAGTATATCGATTCTGGTTGACTGCCTATATATACATGCAAATAATCTTGTTCTTGACAATCCTCATATAGTTTTATAAAATCATAATTTCTATAAAATGTATAATTGGTAGTATTTGGGATGGTAGCTGTGCCAACAATGAATCATTTTCTCAGGCCAGTTTCAAATCTCTGAGTCTGTAGGTTATGTTAGTCATTGAGGAATAACATGGAAACACCCCATATTTTTCAGTATTTTCAAAACTTTAGCAGCTGAGGGTACTGTTTTAAGGTGGGGAACATCCCATTTGCTTTGCATGTTGGAGACTGCTTCCCATATGTGCCCACGCTTCAGATCGTTGAAGCCCCCTCACCTCTGCTGGTAAAGTGCATTCTCTGGTTGTGTCAGCCTCTTTCAGATAAACGCTCAGACTTTCTCATTTCCTTATCCTTCCTCTACTTCTTTCCAAAATGACAGTTGACATAGGAGGAACTCAGATGACACCATGGTCAGGTAGCGTCTCCCCAGGTGTGTGTTGGGTGTTGTGCTGGTGTTCACCACTAGGACATTGGTTGAATCCTGTGTCCCAGCTCAGTGGTATCTGCTGAATGTGGTTGGGTTGGTCCTAATCCTGGATGTTTGTTGACACAGGCTGCCAAATTTAGAGGTAAATATGTCCCTTTGACCACTCTCTTGGTATAGACCAAAACCCTTTGCTCTCTGGGCCCCATGATACTTCTTGTTGCTATTCAGAGTTCCAGAAGCTGGCTGTGACATTTGTTTGGTTAATTGGTACAGCTGAGGTACAGCCACCTTTGTACTTTCACTACCACGAGGAATCCCTCTGATTAGCATCTTGGCTTTGTTCCTTATCTTCTTCTCTGAGTTGGAATGGTTTCTGGGAACATGCTTCATTAGGTAGAAAATGGAAAACACATTGTTCTAATATAAAATATCTCCCGACAAAGACAAATTACACTGGATTGAGTTAAACATATAGGAAAGACTTAATTCAAAATTATAGCAAAGTGGGTCAAGATTGTGGCCATAAGAGAGAGAGATTGAACTCAATCGTGTTGAAACAATAGGTGGCAGGGATGTCTAATCCTTGTCTGAGCTAGGAAAAGTACTAGAAAACAGTAGGGGGGAGGTTGGTCAATATGGTTAGGCCATTTATGTTTGCTAATTGGTGCTTATGCAAGCTAGGCTCCCACCCTCCCACAGAGGCTGGGGGATTGGGGCTTGATGCTCTTGATGAGTAGGTTTGAAAGGGATGACTCTCGGGTCCTCGGTCCTCGGGAAAGATATTCTTGAATTTGTAAAACTGGAAATCTGCTTAATGAAGATTTACATCTCAAGGGGCAGAGAAATAATTTACAATTGCAATTTTCCTAAATTAAATACTCTATAAAAAGGGAGGTCGGAGACCTGTAGTCAGGAAGAAACCTGTGTAAAGTTTAGTCAAGTTGAAGGAAACATTAAGGTTGTCTTGGTCACAAACACCACTAATAATTTTTCCCATGTCCTGCTAAGTAATTTTTTTTTTTCACAATGAAATGCCACTTAAAAAGAAGTAAATCATGGAATTAAATAAAGTACATGTATCAAGATTGAGTTTGACAAATATCTAAGCCTGGAGGTAAACATATCTCATTAATTGGGAACGTGATGCTATGTTAATATGTTGTAGAGTTTTTTACAAATTGGGAACATATTAAATGACTTAATCAAATCCTTGGGAATGGCTTTCCACTTTTTACCCTTTTGATCCTAATAATGCTGGATTTTCTAATCATTATGTGTAAATAATGTCTGTTGGGTCCAAGAGAGTAACTTGGGTTTGTTGACCCAAATGAAGTGATATGAGGACATTTGACTCATGACAGCTTATCATCTCTGTCTGGCTGGGGAAGATTAAAAAAAAAGGAGGGGAAGCAAAAAATGAATTTCACCCACTGGGATATTGTCAGTTTGCTCTTTCTGATGCATGATGTCATCTACTGAAATGACCTGCCTCACTGCAATAGATCTAAATGGAAACTTTTAGAAAAGTATTATAATGGGATTCGAAAGCAAAACATGGACAGGTCCTGATTATCATCTGAATTTCTAAATATGTGCTAAAAGTCTTTTATTTCCAAACTATGCATTTGAATGATATAAAACTTATCGTGGTGAAAAAAAATGAAGGCACAGAATTTGGTGTTTTGGTGATTTTGTTCTGGCTTTCCAAAGGGAATTTGGCTGTCACGAAAATTGCAAATCAAATATACAAATCAAAATGCCTGAAAAAAGAAAAAGATATAAATATTTACTTTTCAATCCACTGAATTATTAAAGATTTCAGAAATGTTTGATTTGGCAATATAAGAAGTAGGGTTGAAAGCCAGTCTGCCAGTTTGCTGTGAAGGAGAATTGATCAATAGCAAAGAACTAAAACCTAAGAGAATTGAGTGAGATATTATTAATTTAGGACCTTTCTGGGAAATGAAGTGAAAAGCATCTCTCTCTCTTTTCCATTGTATCAAAAAATCCAAAAACAGAACAATAACTCCATCTAGGAAATATAGTTTACCAGTTATTCACTGTGTGGTTCTGAGGGAGCTGGGAGTCAGTGTGAGGGTGAGTACGGTTGCGCAGACACGTTTGTGTGCGCAGGCCAAGCATTCGCGCTTTCTGTGTGGGACCCTCTGGAAATACTGTACCTCAAAGAAAAGCATCCCACGCTTTTACTTAGTTTGGCTTCAGCTCCAGCTTTGCCACTGGTTCAGTATATGAATTTACAGTCTTATACCCATCTAGCTACTCATGTATTATTTCATTCCTTTGTGAAGTAAATATTTATTAATCACCTTCTGTGCGCCAGACACTGTACTGCACACTCAGGACCTATCAGTGAACTGAATAGGCAAAGAATCCTGACCTCATGGAGCATGTATTCAAGAAGGCATTATAGAAGATAAATTATACATGTAACAAGAAAAATGCTATGCTATATACATAAAGATGTCCATTTCTGCCCCCAGACTTACTAGTTTATAGTAAGATGAAGGAAGTAGGATTGCAGGGTGGAGGAATTTACATAGGGAAGGTCAGGAGATGCAAACCTCTATGAGCGATGTCACATTTGAGCAAAGACTTGAAGATGCTTGCCCAGTGTATCTCGGACAAGAGCATTTCAGGCAGAAAGGATAGCCTAACAAAGAATGGGGTAGGAGATGGGAGAATTGCTGGAGTTTGCTCTAAGAACCTCAAGGAGGCTATTGTTGATGGAGTCAGGCAAGCTGGGATGAAGAGGGAAGGGAGTGAGACGCCCTCTTCATAAGACTCTGGAGGTCATACAGTAATTGTTATTGTTGGAAGTGGTATTCTACCACAGAGTCACAGAGAAGGCATTTCAAAGGACTCCTGAATGGGAGATTGTGGCGTGGTAAGGTTTAACGGAGTTTAAATAGAAGGCTGCCCCTGGTTCTGAATGTCTCATCTCCGTCCATCCAGCCATGGGAAAAGTCTAGCCTAGTCTACATCCAGCCCAATACAAGACCAGTGTCCAGGTATTGTGTGGCATGATTCAGTCTGTATCAAAGCTCAGTCCAGTCCAGTCTTTGTCCTTGTTCCACTAGCATAGTCTGTGTTCCTGGCTGTGCTCTGTTTGGTGCTGTGCTAGGCCCATGTTCAGAGCCTGCACTTGGGAGTTTGTGCGGCTTCTGGCCCCCATATGGCTGGCCAGCCCTCCCTGCTTCTAGAGCCATGTGGCTACTTGGGGAACTCACCAACAAAAAGGAGAACCGGGCGACTGCGTTTATTACCAAGCGAGAGAAAGAAGACAGAGCTAGCTCTTTGTTAAGCTGATTATATTGCCTTGGTCTTGGGAAGGACTAGGTCTTTAACCAATCACCTTCCCAATCTTTCATGGGCTGGTGTCGGATCCTCTCTTTAACCAATCTGTTTCTTAGATTTTTCAGAGTTCTGTGTTTTTATGTAATTCAGTCCTTTCCCCAGGCTAGACAGACAGGCCACTATGGCCACCATCTTGCTTTTACTGCACATGTTTCAAAGTAGAAGCACCTCCCCATGCAACATCTTGATTTCTATTGGGCATGCCCCCAGCAGAAGAATTTCTCCTGCTGTTTATCCCTCCCCCATAGTCTGGGAGGATGGACCAGCTGGACCCTGGAGAGATTGAAAAGTGGCTCTTTGCTACAAGGGGAAGGAGGGATGTTAATCCCCTTAGCAGGCAGGGCTGTGATCTCCTAGGGTGTCTGGAGCTATGACTTCCTTGCGAAGCAAGCAGGCTTTTTAATGTTTGATTCTCCTGTCTCCCTTCCCTTATTAATAATATATATCTAGCTACCTACACTGACAGTAACGACTTTGTCTTTCATTAAATGTAAAATTGAGAGTGATTGCAGTGTTGTGAGCACAGGTATGATATTTTAACCTGTTGTATAGAGAATGGAGGTTTAGTGAACAGAAGTAGCAGCAGGGAGAGTCGTTAGGTGGCTATTGCAAGAATCCAGGCTAGAACAATATGGCCTGCCAGTGAAGAAGTACCTGGGAAGGTGGAGAAATAGTCTGGTTCTCAAGAGGTGAGTCATACCAACAGCATTTTAGTTGGTTTGTAGTATGGTGAGAGAAAAAGCAAGGAGTCAAGCCCAACTTCATTTTTTTTCTTTCATCCTCAAAAACTAGAAGAATGGAATTGTCATAAACTGGGTTGGGGAAAGTGTAACTGGAGTAGGATTTGGGGGAAGAATGGGAGTTTGATTTGGAAAATGTTAAAGATATTAAGTAGGGAGTTATATGCGTAAATCAGGGAAGAGGTATGGGTGGAGATATAAATTAGGGAATTATCGGCATATAGATAATATTTAAATTCCTGAAGTTAAGAGAGGTCACCAAGGGTGGGTGTAGACAGAGGAGAGACAGGGTGAAGG
This sequence comes from Rhynchonycteris naso, assembly GCA_037038555.1. Lineage (NCBI taxonomy): Eukaryota > Metazoa > Chordata > Mammalia > Chiroptera > Emballonuridae > Rhynchonycteris > Rhynchonycteris naso. The sequence goes on from CM073001.1 coordinate 24,508,880, forward strand.
ATGGAGTCCTGGGCATCTTATCTTAAAAGATGATAAGAGTTAAAAGGAAGAATCAGCAGTGGAGCCTTAGAAGACACAACCAATAAGCTAGGCAGAAAATTAAGAGAATGAGTTTTCTTTGTGGAAGCTAAGTGAACAAGGTATATCCAGGCATTGGGAGTAGTCAAAGTCTGAAACTTTGCTTACTGGAAGACTGAAATCTGACCGTTCAGTCAGTAATGTGGTGGGTGCCCTTTGACAAGAGCAGAGGAGTGCTATGGAGTGAAAGTCTCACTGGAGTTGGCCTAAAGGAGAATGAAATGACAAAAATGGCAAAGAGTGAAGATGGGCATCTTATTTGAAGAATATTAATATAAAAAAACAAAAAAATATGGAGTGAGGTCAAGAGAAGCTTTTTCTTCTACAATAGGAAAAATTATAGCATGCTTATACATTGGTGGGAATGATTTATTAAAGTAGAGAAAAATACTAAAGCAGGAGAGTGCAGAGTGTTGGTGAGGCAGAGACCCTGAGTAGGTCCAGCACGAGTAGAAGGGGCTCATGTGACAGGGAAGCCAGGGATGCTCTGCATACACAGCTGGACTCAGCGCTGCTGTTGGCCAGGCCGCTTGAACTTGGGCTCACTTCGCCTCCCGCCTCGGCTTTCCTCTGTGTTGACTTCACTCAGGCAGGCTTTCCACAATAATATCTCCTATAGCTTGATGCTGAAATCCTATGTTTTCAGCATTCATGATAGAAAAGAGGATTTCTTCTCTAATTTTCCCAGCAAAATCTTGGAATTGCCCCACTGGCTTGGCTTGGCTCAGGTCACCTTCCCACCCCTGTAACAAGCACTGTGACCAAGGGAGGCAATGTTAAGAGTTAGAAACGAGCCTGAGAGAAAATGAGCGGCACCCGGTATCAGTAGAGTCATGGTTTTGTTTTCTTTCCCCCAGCAAAAAGAATCATGCTGGTAAAATACAAAGCAGTTACAGGGTTCCAAGTGGTGGCTCAGGGACATAGCAGACCACTTGAGAGAGCCAAACAAATATTGGCACCATGTTCTTTCTGTTTCCCTACATTATTGTAATTTAATGTCAAGATCAAAATGATCTGGGCAACCTCAAACTCTTGGGGAAATCTAGATGAAATCACATGTGAGAAAAAAGTAATTATCTTAGAGGGAAACTTTCCTATGACAATTTTAATTAAGCCAATTATTTCCTAGAAAGGTAGATGCCCTAATGGTGGCTAGGATTGTCACTCAACCATGTTCACTTGTGAAATTCCACTATGTTCACCTGTGTGCTGGGTCCTTGAACATGTGTCCTTTTAGGCTTTAAATCCTAAGAAAGAAAAAGGATGCCCTCTTTCTGCGTCGTCCCTACCCTTACAGAGTTGACAAACTATAACTCTTCACCTTCACTGATGACCAACAGGAATGAAAATCATGCCATTTTTAGTATTACTAGGGGCTAGGGGTAGAAGTGATCCTTTTCAATATTTTAAGACTTTAAATAAGAATAATTTTTCTTCAAGTTTTTTTTTACTTCCCCGAAATTGTAAGTCATGTCTTCCGGATGAGAACTAAATATTGTTGCTATCTGGCACATGAGATATATAGGTCTTAAATGTAAAATCACCTGAACAGTTATTTGTAGTTTAATAATGCTGAATAAGTTATTTGGTATACTCTTGGGATAAAATAGACCACTACAGGATAATAATAGTTGTATAATTATTTCAGGGGTAAAGAATTGAAAAGTACAGGATTTTTAAAATGAGATCCTTACAGAGATTTAAATTTTTATTTTTTATTTTTTTATAGGGACAGAGAGAGAGTCAGAGAGAGGGATAGATAGGGACAGACAGACAGGAACGAAGAGAGATGAGAAGCATCAATCATTAGTTTTTTGTTGCCATTGCGACACCATAGTTGTTCATTGATTGCTTTCTCACACGTGCCTTGACTGGGGTCTTCAGCAGACCGAGCCACCCCTTGCTGGAGCCAGTGACCTTGGGTCCAAGCTGGTGAGCTTTTGCTCAAACCAGATGGGCCCGCGCTCAAGCTGGCGACCTCGGAGTCTCTAACCTGGGTCTTCCGCATCCCAGTCCGATGCTCTATCCACTGCACCACCGCCTGGTCAGACAGAGATTTAAATTGTTTTAAAATTAATTTCTAATCTACACTAAAATGATTTGTATAATACTGAGAAAATTTAATTTGCATATTGGGAAAATTTACTTCTGTAAATCTTTTATTTAAAAGTTTTATTCAAAAATATGTTAAAATATATTTCATCTCAGGAGATAATTTAAATAATTGAGTTTAATATAGTACATAAAATTTTTAGTAGAGTAAGTACTGGGTAGTTTTTAGTTTGCTTTTCTTTCCTGAAATTTCATAGCAACATATAATATAGAAGCAAGTTTCTTAAGAATCTGATGTTTAAGACTGGTAGGCAACAGATAAAAGAGATACCTTCTTTGTGGTCATTCAGAACTAAGCTTTTTCAAAGCTGCACTTTACTGTGATCACAATTATTTGTTTGGAGTCAGTAGTAATAATAATGGTTTTACAAGTCAAAAAGAACAATCACCATATACTAACATGTTTGCTCTGTTTGAGAGACATTAATAGACAGTATGTTTTTTATTTCAAATTTAATGCTCATAGCAACTCTATAATAATTTAAAAGCCTCATCAGTGGGGAGGGTTTTTATTTTTAAATGTGAGTTTTCAGTCTTTTATATGAAGTTTCACAAAATGTTTCTGTTTGAAAAGATTTATGACACTTTATTATGTCTAATCTCAGTAGAGAGGCCAACACAAGAGAAAAAGATGGATGGAATAGGGAAAGAGTGTGAAGTGGGGAAAAATGAATGGAGAGACAAGACTTTTGTTTTTGTTTTGTGAGACAAGTGTCCCTGAGCAAGGAATAGATGAGGTTATGGAAATGCTTTCTCTGACCTCACAGATACTAGTGTGCTGTGATGTTGAATATGCTGGCGTGTTCAAAGCATAATTAAGGACGAATAATGCTTCACTAGAGGCTGAAAGGCTTGCTTAATGAATAAAATAAAGAATGCATTACTGTTGTTTTATTTTACAGTAATTCAGAGTTTACGATTTGCTGCAGATAGCCATCATCTTCTCCATTAAAGAAGTAACTATGATAATAGGATGTCTCCAGAAGGCTGGGTGGTGTGGCAGTGCCATACAGCTGGGGCAGTCTAACCTAGGCTGCAGTTGAATTTTCGTGTCATGTCACCCATATCCCTACCTGTCATCAAAGGCTGGTACTACCAAATGTGCCCAGTGTCTATCTCTGCCTCTCTCTGCATTTTCTGTATCCTATTTGACAATTGTTTTAAAATCAGAATGGCATGACACTCCATCACGCACTTACACCGTGTGCATCTGCAGAGCACACAGCTTAAATCTGAGTAGGCAATCTCTGGATTCCCTGTGGCCAATTTATCTCTTGGTAAAGTCTGGAAGTATCCGAATTTCCATTACTTTATTGGTGTACCTGCTTAATGACATAGCTTAATTTGCATATCAGAAGTACCTTTTCACCACAGGTGAGAAATTGAAACGGTCAAGGTCAGTTAATTGCTAATGTTTCACGTTGGCCAGTGTAGCCGTAACAGTGAGCGATTATGGGTGGAGGGGGCAGCCAGTGAGAGGCTCCCCTTTCTCCTGATGAGAAGTGATGACCCAATTTCAACACACTGGAATCACTTGTTCCTCTTTCCTCACTGTGCTTCTCTCATTTGTTCACTTTTAAAATCCTGGTCTGTAAAGGAATATCACAACACCAGAGAAATATTATGAAATTCTGCATTTAAAAATGTATCCTCATTATCAACTTTAGATTATTAAAAGTAACTAGAAAGAGCATGAAGCCAAAATAGTCAGCATTTTCTCTGAGGTGTGTTGATATAGATAATATTCCAAATGTATAAATGTCAGGTTAGGATGATGGCAGGCTGGGAGCACGTGCTTCATTCCTTTCCAACTTTTCCGTGTGAAAAGTGAGAAAAATACCGAAAGATATGCAGTTGCATCAGTAAGAGAACCAAGGATGCTTGGATAACATCAGGCTCCAGAAAGACTTTCCACTGCAACTTTTACCAGGCCCTGAGGTAGGGCAGTGATATCAGATAGGCGGGTGGGGAGGAGGTAGTTACACAGTCACCGACTCTCATCCTGTGCCCCCAACGCCAGTCAACCTGGAGGTGGCTATTAGACAGCTAGGGACAGCCCTGTGCTCTGCAGCCCCTTCACACGAGCCAACCCATAGGAGCCCACAAAACCTACCTAATACCACCTCACTTGCCACACATTAGCTTGTCACCCTTTCCATGGTGCATCTATCTCCCTGTAGGGCCCTGACCGGCAGCCTTCTCTTCCTCGGAGCAGTAAGTAACAAAGAGTTCTGCCTATCGTCTCTCAGCTGTCTCATTGTGTTGTGTCTGCCATCAAAATAATTTTTCAATCTTATCCAACAGCACACATGTGCTCCTTTCAATCCAAGAGTGGTGTATGTTACATCATAGTGGCAAATATTGGGCATCTCCTTGCACTTGAGCCTATACTCCAGGTTATATGATATGGCACAGATGTCAAGAGTAATGCTTGACTAAAAACTGTATCGATATGAATGGTAATCTCTGTCTAAAATGTATCGACATGAATGATAATCTCTGTCTAAAATGTCAGACCTTATCAGACCATCAAGGTGGATGGAAAAAGAATGAGAGAAATAAATATGTATATATATTCTTATTGGGGCATTATATAACACTGGAGAACAATATTTTTTTTCACTTTCTGTTGCATGAGGTTTTAGAACTTTTACTATATATCTCTGCATCGCTGATTTCAAATCTGAAATTTGGTACATGCTCTAGTTTTCAATGAAGTTTTAATTTCTTTTTGTTACAGTTAATGGCATGCATTGGTTTTTAAATCGAAGTTAAAGGGCAACGACTCTTGGATTGAACATAACCACAAGGCAATTACTGTTTTACCAACATCACTTTTACATAATTATAGTTGTTTATAAATGTAAAAACTTATTATCTGATAAAAACACCCTCTTATTTTGTTGTAAGATTGAATCATGGCTTCTTCAAGTAAGCATAAATGTAAGAATAGTCCTGACACCTTCTGTTATATATGTGGCTGTTACACACTTCAACGTCAAAGGCACAATATTTCATCATTTGTGACATGTTCATAGATTGCCTATTTTCAAGTTCAGCTTGGCAATCAAGACAAGATTTGGGCTCCTCATATTGTGTGTCATAATGTGAGGAAATGCTTCATGACTGGACAAAAGGAAAATGCAAAGGAATGCCTTTTGGTATTCTCATGGTTTGGTGTGGACCTAAGGACTACAGCAGTGACTGTTATTTCTGTCTGATCCATACAAAGGGCATCAGCAAGAAAAATCGGCATATGATCACATATCCTAATATTCCTTCAGCAATACAACCTAACCCACACTCTGAGACACTCCAAGTTTCAGTTTTCAATGGTTTTATTTCTTCTAAGGACAAAGAAAGTGAACATGGTGATCCAATGTATTTTGATAAGATGCATGAGGAAATGGTTGTAGAATCTGAAGGGTCTTCTTCTGATGCCAAGCAGTCATTAACTCCTCAGCCATTTAGCCAACCCAAATTGAATGACTTATTAAGAGATTTGGGGCTATAAAAGAAAGCAGCTGAGTTATTAGCCTCTAGGCTTCAAGAAAAGAATGTACTTCACTGGTCAGCTATTCCCATTTGCAGAATAGAAATCAAACATGATTTCTTTTCAACTGCATCTCTCTGTGGAGTATCTTTCCGAAGACAAACACTATGTTTACTGTCATGATATCAGTAGTCTTCTCAGCCAGCTAGGTGTTACCACTTACAGTCCAACAGAATGGTGGCTATTTCTTTGACAGCTCTAAATGGAGTCTAAAATGTGTTCTCCTACACAACGGTAATGTTTATACAGCAGTTCCAATTGGTTATTCAACTGATCTTTGAGAAGATTATAATGACATAAAAATTGTCCTTGAATTACTGAAGTATGAGGAGCATAACTGGATCATTTGTGTGGATCTTAAAATGGTCAATTTCCTGCTAGGACAACAGAGAGGTTTCACGAAGTAACCTTGCTTTCTGTGTTTGTGGGACAGCTGAGCTCCGGAGAAACTCTGGACACAGAAGGAGTGGCCGAAACATGAAGCTCTGGAAGTAGGGATGCAAAATATTGTGAATGAACCTGTAGTTAATCGAGAAGGGATCATTTTTCCCCCACTTCACATCAAACTTGGCTTAATGAAGCAGTTTGTTCAGGCTTTGAATAGAGAAAGCGAATGCTTTCAACATATTATTTCTGCTTTTCCTGCCTTGTCTTTCGAGAAGATAAAAGCAGGTGTATTTGATGGACCTCAAATTCGAACCCTCATTTGTGACAAAGAATTTGCCAGGAAGATTAATAAGGAAGAGAAAGCACATTTGCAGTCTTTTGTGGCAGTTACAAAGAACTTCCTTGGCGACAAAAAGGCAGAAAACTATGAGCTTCTGGTTCAAAGGATGCTGTTGGCTTTCCGTGACATTGGATGTAACATGAGCATTAGGATTCACTTCTTGAACAGTCACCTTGATAAGTTTCCTGAATATCTTAGAGTTGTTAGTGATGAGCAGACTACTGCTGGAGCATCAAATGAGATTGTCCTCAACAAGTACATAAACGCAGGAGCTACAAACACAAATTTTTGCCTGAATAGAATTTAAATAAGTTTTGCGCAAATTTTATGATTAAAACAAGTATTTTACTATATTCTGTTTCAAAATTGTAGACAAATTCTGATGCAATCATATCTTTTAGTGTATTAGTGTACTTACTGCATTATATAGATTATTATATTTTCACAAAGATGATGCCCAAAATGACATTCTACTTCATCATGTTAAACTATATGTTGAAAATTTTACAATAAGATGAAAACCTAAAATCTTGAATTGCAAAAGAACTGTAGCTTACATAGAAAAACTAATGTCAGATTTGAGATCAGCACATTCGAATTAGGTAAGAAAAAGTATTTTTATGGATGCAACAAAAATTTTGTTCTCCAGTGTAATAGGTGCTACATTACATTTCAATAATATTGAATATTAGATAATTATGGATTCAAAAAATGTATCAAATCCTATTTCACAACACGGGCCGTGATTATGACTTACACAATCAGCAATGCCAGTATACTTAAGACAAATAAATTCTCCAAATATAGTAGTATTATTTAAACTGGAAGAATGAAACATCTTAAGACGTATAGCAGTCACATCTATAATTTTCTGGTGTGTGTTGGATAAAACAATACATTTTGTTCTATTAATACTTCCTTGAATATACAGCAAACTCCCATTTTTCACTTCTGAGTGCTCTAGCACAACTTACTCTGTGATCTTTTCTGCAATTCTCCCTTCCCCGTACCTCCCCCAGACCTTTTCTCTTCCCAGATATCATAGTACTAATGGTGCATTGGTAAATCAGCTGGGCATGGGGGTTCGGTGGGGTCGTGGTACTGACTAATTGAGATTGCCATTGTTTTGGGGTTTAAAATTTCCCACCATGGTCAGTTGCAAAGATGGCTTGCAAAACACCTGAAAAAATAATGGTTTCTCAGACACTGTTACAAGCCATTTCCACAGGATAGAACTATAGCATCATGTATTGTGCTATTATTACCTGCACATACATGCCTTACAATTAACATTTTTCATGTTTTGTTTCAAACATACTTTTCAATGTCTGTTCCTCCTATAAGACAATAAACACAGTAGGGGAGGGACAATTCCTTGACCATTTTTGTAATCTCAGGCTTAATGGTGCACTTCTTACTCTAAGGAGTCTACATGATCAGACGTAGTTTCCTAGTTCCACCATAGTGTGAAGCTATTCCCTTAAATCTGAGTCCAAGCAAAGAGATTGAAGGCCAAATCATTACCCAGTTATTCATGCGAGCAGTGAACATGCTATTCCCAAGTGTTGACATAAATGTCCACCTGCTGAATTAAATGCTTTAAATTCAGCAAGACCCCTAATTCTTCCCAGTGTCAGGAAGTTCTGACACCTAGAAATGAATATAGACTCCATTCATTTATAATAAATTTTTGTGTTCCCCCCCTACATTTATGAGATATTTTATATTTTGGAAATTTGACTGACATGCTGTAGAGGAATAAAGTCATACTGGCATTTCCCCCCCGCCCCCACTGACAGATTTTTAACTAAATTTTCTTTGCCAATTTTCTCCTGTTTCTGTTTTCACAAAAGGAGCTGGTGGCTGGTCTCCACTTGTGTCAAACAAATACCAGTGGTTGCAGATTGACCTTGGAGAGAGAATGGAGATCACTGCCGTGGCCACCCAAGGGGGATATGGGAGCTCCAACTGGGTGACCAGCTACCTCCTGATGTTCAGCGATAGTGGCAGGAACTGGAAACAGTATCGCCAAGAGGACAGCATCTGGGTATGTTTCTTTAACAGAACACAGTCTCTCAGGGAAAGAAGTATGTATAACCATCCCAGGATGTTGCTTACAAATCTCGTAAGCTAAGTCGAGAAACAGAATCTTTAGAATTACTTGGAAATATTTTTGAAGAGGAAATACATGAATATTTATTGTCTAATACATTTCATGATATAATTTGTGAAACCACTAAAGATAAATTTATTTCACAGTCCTCAGAAATTGAAAAAAAATCTTATCAGTCTACTAAATAGTGTGTAAGTATATGAAGTAAACAAAACATATAAACATTTAAAGTTTTAATTAATAATATAGTAGTTTTGTACTTATTTCTAAGGTTGGCTTAAAATTTTTTTTTCCTTTTATTTCCTCTGACGACTCAGATTTCTGAATTAAACTCCATTCTCACTCCCAGTATATTAAAGTTTTTATGTATAATATTTGGAATATTTATATATTATATATACATATATATGATTTATATATAAACCATTCTCTAGTGTCTTTAAAGTGTGTAATTTTGTAAAATGCTGTGTTTGTGGAGAGGGGCAATTCCTATAACGGAAAGGCAGACAGGGAGGCAGTTTGTAATAAATAAGGTGGGTGGTATTTATAGTTGACTGACTGTATATAAATGCCTGGTGGGAGAAGGAAGCTAAAAGAAGTTTGCTTGGTGGTGAAGAAAGGACTCTTTGTTAGAGTAGAGAAGTATTGATTTGAATCTTACATGGGCCAGGGACAACAGACAGCAATCAAAGAACTATTTTTTTCTCCTCTGGCTGAGCTGCCAGACCCGGAGAAAATGAGTAACTTAATGAAGCATCATTCTTAGCACATAGATAATTTAGAAGCCTATTTGGGCACATAATGATAATTTTCTTTGATCAGTCAACTGCCTCTCTTTTGAAACTTCCTAGAACTCCTTTGTACATTATAAACTCACTGAAAAAAATGGACTATGATTTCCTCACCTTTGTATCTCTGAAGCGCTTGGTAGCCACTCATTGCATTTTATTGATGTAAATTGAATCAAAAAGTAGCCCTGTTCTTTCTCTAGAGAAAACAACAGTTGGGCTGGAAGAAGTTGCTTATTAACATTTTTAAGAAAAACTGCCTTAAAACCCAAAGCAGGTTGAAGTTGTGTATGAAAGCGAGAATAACTAGATATTATGGTTGAATTAATTCCATGAAAACCATTCAAACTAGGGATAAAATAAACAGTAATTATGAACCAATAACAATGAAAGCTTAATGAGGTATTTATTTTAACTAGGAGTTTGAATTGTCTTTTACTCTTTTTTTTCTAAACTGAGCAATGGATTTATACTAGATAAGGAGTCACTAATTCATGCTAATATTTAGCTATGTTAAGTAAAATGCATGTTTTGACATTCTTGAAAATGATAGGTCAACCATGAAAATTGTTTTTCCATTCCTCAAGCAAGGGGAGAGCGAAGTCTAGACGTGCCATTTGCCTTTTTTGATTACTCCTATTAAAGGTGAGGTGCTCAGGATGACCTGGTAGCACGAATAATACCCTTAATCCAAAACGATCAACGTCAAGAAAAATGTCATCTATCACAAACACCTGTCAAAGCAATATTATTTTTTAGACTCTGCTATAATTTGTTGGTGCACTCACTGTCTTCACCTGTTGCATGTGAGCACCCTGAAAATAGAGGTTGTGCCTTCTAGCCTTTCATCCCAGCATCCCCTAAGCCTTCCCTGTACCTGCAACTAAATGTTGGTTGAGTGAATGAATGAAGGAATGAATGAGTGAATGAATAAATGAACTGCACTTTACTTTTATGATCGCAATAACCTACAAGTGACTCTTCTCTTTAGCACAGTTACATTGTACAGGCTGAATACACTTACAGTTAGGATGGTTGATTTTTCTCCTATGAATTACAAACGGTTATTTATTTATTTATTTATTTATTTATTTATTTATTAATTATCAGGGAAGGTTTATCTTTCTTATCGTTGCATTTTTGGCATTCAGCACCCCGTGTGGCACTTTTGTTGAGTGAATTAATGAAAAAATGACCGAATGAATGAATAAATGGCTTTGAATACGTATTTTAATGTGTGCTTAACTTTGTGCAGAATTTTGGGAGGTGTTGAAAGAGCTCATATTAATGTCAGAAAAGATAAAGCACATCAGAACAAATCAATGAATGATTCAGAAGCACATGCAAATATGAGGTACAGACTCCTAAAGGTTTGGAAATTGATGGAATATAGAGATCGCTGTAGACTGAATTTGTCAAAAGAGCAGGGCTTACACCAGTATTGAAAGAAGCATTATGACTTAGATTATGGAAAGATTAAGGAAGCTATTCTATGAAGCTAGAAAAGTGTGAACAAAGCATGGACATTAGAAATATCTAGTTTCCTGTGTAATAACTAATGAGATAATGTTCAGAATGGACTGTCAAGTGTGGGAAAGTAAGGACAATACATTTGGGTATGATAAAGAAAGCTTATGGATAATAATTTTTTGTATTTTTCTGAAGTGAGAAGCGGGGAGGCAGAGAGACAGACTCTTGCATGTGGCTGACCATTATCTACCTGGAAAGTCCACTAGGGGGCGATGCTTGGCCCCTCTGGGCTGTTGCTTCATTGCAATCGGAGCCATTCTAGCACCTGAGGTGGAGGCCATGTAGCCATCCTCAGCATCCGGGCCAACTTTGCTTCATTGGTCATTGGAACCTTGGCTGCGGAAGGGGAAGAGAGAGATAGAGAGAAAAGAGAGGGGGGAGGATGGAGAAGCAGAGGGGCACTTCTCCTGAGTGCCCTGGCTGGAAATCGAACCTGGGACATCCACATGCCGGGCTGACACTCTACCACTGAGCCATCTGGCCAGGGATGCTTATGGATAATTTTGAATGTCAAGATCAAAATTAAGAATGGTGTGTCAGGTACTCTGACCACACATAAAATGGGTAAGGTTATGGTATAAATAAAACAACCCCAAATCCTCAGACTTGAGTGATTGATATATACATATATAATGTATATCATTATTGGTATATATATAATATGTTATATATACACACACACATACATACATGCATCCACATATACACATATACAGATGCTCATGCAACCTGTTCATCTCAGGTAGGCTGCAGAGTTCTGTTCTACTCCACAGTCACTCAGGTCCCCTCTGCGGGAAGCTAGCTCTTTGGGTGAATCTGCATTTTGTCAAAGCACAAAATGTGAAAGTTGGTGACATTTTCACCTGGAATAACACAGATCACTTCAATTTGGATTTTTTTTTACTGAGGAACAGTTTTTAATTGATATACATAGTAAGGAATGTAGCCTTTGGTTGCATTTTACAAATATGTATTTCGTAACTTCTTTTTTTCTATATTTTTTTGCCCGGTCTTTCTAGATATTATGAGCTATATACAAATTAAACAAACAGCAATTTTCCTTTAGTGCTTCATCGTTTCCTCCAGATGATACGAATAAATCTATGAAAGAGAGGAAGCATATAAGGCATTATGCAAGTATGTGATGGGAAGAGAAGAAAAGACAATTGTTATAAATTTAGAAACAAATAAAATAAAACCCATCAACATGAATTGAAATGCTGCAGTGAGGATGCCTCATTCTCCCCTCATTTAATCCCATTTCAAGCACTTGAGAAGACAAAGACTTCTGCATACCTGAAAAAATTAATAAAAAACCCTGCCTCTTCTTACAAATCTTTAAAAAGAAGGCCAAAATATTTCACTTATTTTTATACAGGTATGTATATATTTAATAGAACTGTTAACTTGACAGATATATGCTATTTTTAAAATTACATATTAAAACATTTTTACATATTATTACATTTTTACATATTACATTTATACATATTATAACATTTCTTCAGAATAAAGTTTGCCCTGGCTGGTTGGCTCAGTGTTAGAGTGTCATCCTGGTGTGTGGATGTCCCGGGTTCAATTCCCAGTCAGGGCACACAGGAGAAGCGCCCATCTGCTTCTTCACCCCTCCACCTTTCACTTCTCTCTTTCTATCTCGGTCTTCTTTTCCTGCAGCCATGCCTCAATTGGAGCCGGTTGGCTCCAGGCTGAGGATAGCTCCATGGCCTCCACCTCAGGTGCTAAGAAGAGCTTGATTGCTGAGCAGTAGAGCAACGCCCCAGATAGGCAGAGCATCACACCCTAGAGGGCTTGCCTGGTGGATCCCGGTTGGGGCACATGTGGCAGTCTGTCTCTCTGACTCCCCGTCTTACTGAATTAAAAAAAATGGGATAAAGTTTATAGTCCAATGCTCATCAATGTAATTCATACTAAGTACTCTACTAAATGGTGTATAAATATTTTCCAAAAAATTAGAAAGCACAAGCCATTAAAGTGTTGCTCTCAGATTGAAGGCAAAATAAACTCCCTCAACATCTATGATGAAAAGACTTTTTAAAGCCAGTTTATGTAAATGATTGAAAAGTAAATGTAAGGTATAATTTTCACTCATTTAAGAACAATTGCTGAAATTTCATGAAACTAACATCTTAGAAATTATTTTAAGTAGATCAACATGTGCAGGAGTTTATACCCTATAGCCAAACTATCCAAACTCTCTGACAGAGGCCCAGGATTCTTTTATACTGCAGACTGTAAGGACAATGGGATGGCACCAATTTTATGAATTGTTTAAGGATATGTGGTTGTTACACACAAAAATAGTTTACTTTTTAGATGGATTTCAATTGCACATAATTTTTCAAACCAAAGGAACCTTTACCATATTTCTAAAGTTAGCATAATTTTGTTTCTGATTTTAAATGAGAAGTGTCTAATGCCATGGTTCTGGGTTTGGCTGGTGAAAGACACAAAGCCCCGTGACACAGTTTATTGGATAGAAGCATCATCTGTCATTCAATATTTAAGCCATTATTATCACTGTGAATGATTGAGTTGTCAACACTGTAAGCCAGACAGGGAAGAAACACTACCTGCAAAGATTTTAACATGAATTTGTCTCCAGCCAAATAAATAAGTGACTGGGTTTTTTTTTTAAGGGAAACCAGCGGAGGCAGAAATGCAAGTGGGAGGTGTGCCGTGAGTTTGCTGGACACCCGCCTCCTGAGCTGCGTCTTTCCTAGCCCTTTCCCGATGTCGAGCCCTTTTTGGAGTGACCTAAAACTATGAAAATTATTTGTGGGTATATAGAGTACAGAAGTACTAATGCTTGATATGTCAACATGTCGAATCATCAAGCGTAATGCATTGCAATACTTGCCTCAGTTCTTGGACAAATGCCTAGAGAATGCCTTAAGCTGCTTCTGCCTTTCAACTGGACCTCTACTCTAATGCCAAAGAGACGTTTTTATTTAAGGTCTACATTATTCGTTTGCATCCTCAAGGCATCTCCTGTTTATATTTCTTTAAATGTGAGTTCTCAACTCTTTTGAAAATGAAAGGGTTTAACCTAGTAGTATGAGGTTAAAGGTGGCTGCATTTGGGTTTTTAATGTGGTATCAGTCATGAATGAAAGCAGTTAGTTTGCCAGACACCTTCTCTGTTAAGTAGTGTGGCTTATTTACCTCATTGCTTATGTGCTTATGTGCCCATTTCATAACAGGCGATATCATTTTGTTCTAAATTTCATTGGGTGTGTATATTGGAACTTTATATTGACATGTAATGTACAAAAATACATGAAAACATATGAACTGTAGGTACACATTATAGCAATATGAAATAAATGGTAATGTTGCACAACATTCTTCAAATTGATCTGTTTCTAAACAAGCCAATTTAAAATTATTTGGAGAGAGTGACTAAAAGTTAGCAGGAGATTTGATTTGGTGTCCTCTTCAGAGTACATGCTCAAATTCAGGATCATTCTCAAAACATCCACCAGAGGATAACATGTTTTAAAAACGTTTTACAACTTGTGTCTCTCATTCCGCCATGTGACGGTTCAGTGACAACAACATCAGCCCCCTTTCTTTAGTCCTCTTGTTATTGCTGTGATGTGATGTCACAGATGTCTACTTCTGGCTTTTCTCATTTCACAGTGCCAGGAGGCTACATCTTGAGTTCTCTCTTGGAAGCAATTCTGTCCTTTTGAAATGTTTCTTTATTCTTTAAGACCTAGGCAACTAGGTGTTCTAGAAAATGAGCACTAGGCTCACTTTCCTAGCTTAACATTTCAATTTCCAAACTTACCCTACATATTTCAATCACAGGAGAGGATAGAAAAATATATAAAGCTAAAAAGGAGGAGATAAGGCTCACCATTGATAGCATATAGTCCTTAAAAGTGTAAGGGAATCTCACTGTCTTTTAAAAAAAGATAATTCAATAACGTGCATAACATGAAGATGAATTTTTAAAATCAGCAATCCTTTTTTCTACATATGAATAACTAGGTAGACAATATAAAAGGAATACATACTCTACTTGTAATAGAACTGAGAATGAATAAATATAAAGGGAAAAAAACTTAAAAGAAAATGTACAAGATATATAAAAATCCTATTTAGAATATTACTGAAAGACATAAAAGAAGACTTGATTGAATGCAAGGACAGATCTGTTTTGAGATAGGAAACAATATTATAAATCTACTCATTCTACCTAACATAACCCATAAAAGTGGAATCATTGTGAATTTCCCATATAAACAGTGTATATGAGAAACTAGGTAAGTTAGTTAGCAAAAACAACAATGATACGGAGAACCTATCTGTTAAGAAAATTTTATAAATCTGTATTAATTAAAACACAATACTGGCACATTAAAACATAGTGGAAGGAACAGAATAGAATACCTATTACTAAACTTAGTACATTTAGGGATTTGCCTAAGATAGATTATAGCATTGAAAGTATGTGAGGAAATGGAAATTAGTCAGTATGGAAGGTGGTAAGCTACAGCTTCTAGAAAAGTAAATAACATTTTTATGTCTAAATAGATTTTAGATGAATTGACTATTCAAAAACAATACAGACACAGAAATAAATATTGTAAGAAAACACAGGGCAATCTATAAACATATAACATTGGAAGGGGCATGTCTTTTTAAGCCAGAGAACCAAACCCAGATGCCATAAAGGAAAAGATGAAAAATTAGATAATATTGGGAAAGTTGTATGAAAAAAAATATCATAACAACATTAAAAGAAGAAGCATATATTGAAAAATGTTTTTAGCCTATGTGATAGCAATGCCTACTTTGATACACCAGCAGTGGTCACAGGTAGAGGTTGGTATTCAGATTGACTATGACTGAATAGTCACTCACCTGCAAGTTTACTTAGATTTACAAAAGGACAAAGGATAGGTGACAGCAGTGCATGTACAGCAACAGTGTAGTAGATACTCAGTTATGCTGAACAGCTTCTAAATATGCCAATGCCTTGAGTTGGGATAAACATGGTCACAATGGACCAGGCTGAGTGGGTGCAGATCAGTAAAGCCATCAGCTCTAGGGTTCCTCTGGTTTTTCTACCCTGCTAACAATGTAACTTCTTGCCTCACTTGCCAGTGTTCTCTGGTGTACCTGCATCTCATCAATCCCAGGTTACCGAAACCTTGATTACAGGTTATGTCCTTGGTTCCCAAATTTTACTGCACATTTGAATTCTGATGCCCAGGCAGTATCAATATCAATTAAATAATATTTGGGATGAAAAGAAATGGTCCTAAAGTGATTCAAAATATGGGAACCATTGCATTATTCAATAAACAAACTTAATCAATTCTTAATTCAGTACAAGACAGTCCCCTGGATGCCAATTCATCTTAGATCCAGTACACGTTAACTTGAGTGTATGTTGCAAGAAGATTTGGCTAAAGATCTAAGCTAGGCAAAAAATAAACTATAAACCCGATGTTAAGTAACTACATCCATCAAGAAAGACCTAATTTCTTCAGTGTTTAAAGCTATGCTATTCAATAGGGTAGCCACTAGCTATATAAGGCTGTTTAAATTTAAAATTGTATTCATTAAAATGAAAGAAAATTAAAAATAAAGTTTCCCAGTCAGACTACCCACATTTTAAGTGCTCAGTAGTGATAGTTCGCTACTGGTTACTGTATTAGTGCAATTCTAGAATACATCCATCACCACAGAAAATTCTTTTTGTACATATACAAAACATTTTTTAAAATTAATAACAAATTGAGCATTATTTTGTTTATTTTATTTTTTTACTTTTTTAAAAAATATTTATTTATTCATTTTAGAGAGGAGAGAGAAATAGAGAGAGAAAAACAGAAGGGGGGAAGAGCAGGAAGCATCAATTCCCACATGTGCCTTGACCAGGCAGCCCAGGGTTTTGAACTGGTGACCTCAGCATTTCTAGGTTAACACTTGATCCACCACAGGTCAGGCGAGCATTATTTTGTTTAAAGAGGCAAAATATATACAGGCAGTTCATAGAAAGAAAACCATGATATTTAAATATGTAAAATTGTGTTTTCAGTATTGGAGAAATGCAAATTAAAACAAGGGTTAGGTAACCCTTTCTGAAAGATTGAAACCAATGTGAATATTGGAACTACGTTACAGTATTATTTAAGACATAATTTCCCCTGAGAATCTAGCTTAAAAGTATCCTCCGTGCTATATGTTCAAGTATTATGTGTTATGAAATCAACATTTTAAAAGAGATTTAAGACAGGAAAACACTGCCATGAGGCATGAGGGAAAGGGTGCCGTCAACCCTGCTCGGGGGAGAAGACGTGGGTGTGAACTCATGAGAAGGCAAGGAGGGAATGTTTTTAGTGTTGAAGGAACTCAGTCCAAAACAATGTTGGTTAGTGCTTGAAATCTGTCCAAATATATAATCTGCACTGAAGAGCAACTCAAACAACTCCAGGGATTTATCCCGCAGGTTTACTTGCACTATGCAAAAGAAACGTGCAGGGACGTTTACTGCCTGTAATAGCAAAACAACACTGACCCAGTTCATCAGCAGTAGCTCGTGTGCTTAAGGAAATTGCAGTACCTCCCCACAGTGGGATGATTTATGGCCATCAAAACAGATATAAGAATATACTAGCTGCTTCTGGAGTGAACTTGCAGTGAGCTGTCATTTGATACTAAAGAATGAATCATAAGGAGTGAAGAAGAAGAGGTGGGGACAGTGCATAGATGAATACATGTTTGTTTAATAAAAGCACGGGTAAACATCACGGGTTTATGTGAGGTTTCAAGTGGGATCAGAAAGAAAGGATAACAGGAAGATGGGGAGGAAATAATCCAATTATTGAATTTTTAAGAAAAATTAATGACTATTTTCTACTTCTTATATGACATTATCTTGTATAACTTACTGCTAATAGAAAGTCTATGGGAGTTGTCAGGATGAAGCATCATATTATTTTTAATATTTATTTTATTGGTAGTTTATATGTCTATATCTATTTATACAGTGGTTGGGTGTTCTTTGATCATATTATGACTGAATAGAAAAACATCTTCATTCTGATACTAAGTTGATCTCCGAGTCAGTGCGCAGGTCAGAAAAGCAGAGATTACCCCGAGCATCTGAAACTGGGCAGCGGTCAGAGGGAACTGGTTGCAGGTGGTGGAAAGCTGAGCAGTTCACTGTGAGGGGGGAGGCAGCTCAGAGCTTAGCACTGTGATAGTGAACCGATGACACGTGTGTCAGCACTAACATGTGTAGCCATTTTCGAAGACATGTGGCTGCATACCAGAGAAGTATGGGGCCGCATGCCGAGAAAAATGGTTCATTCTCGGCTCCTGCATGGCCAGGTGCAGTAGCCGAGGATAAAACATTTGCAGTACACTCTGTGCTGGAGGTCTGTAGGCCAAAACAACAGAACTCCGGCACAGAGTGTCTAGTTCTGGGACTTCTGGTTAGGCCGTTTTTCTCGAAGGTGACATACCACCCGAGTTATGCTTGGTTTTCTGGCGAATTTTGACACACCAAGCTCAAAAGATTGCCCATCACTGGCTTAGCAACAGCAAGAAGACGCTGTAACTCTAAGAGCTGGAAGGATCCTGAGAAGGTGGTGCTTCCAGAGCTTAGAGGTTGATGTCCAGTTAGTCCTAGAACCATGGCTGGGGCTGCCCATTAGAGGATTATGGAAGCAATTGGGTAAGGATCCTAAAAGCAGTCCTTTTGTGGATTATGCCCATTAGAGGATTGTGGCTGCCCATTGGGGTGTAGCCTCATAAAAGACAGCCACCCTCGAGAGGCTGCTTGAGGCAGAGCAAAAGAGGGAGGAATCTCCTGCCTCCTCCCTTTCCTTTCACCCCCCTTCTCTACCTAGCACCCATTTGGAAGCTTGCCAACACAGGAGCCTCGTTCACCCCACTCAGCCCTCATAAATTCCAGAACAGAGCAGGGAAACAAAATCTCATGGTTCTAAGTGACATAAGAAAAGGACCAGTAGAGGCCCAAGGAGGCCTGTCACTAAGGACTACGCCCCTCTGTGAACTGCTGCTGCTGCTTCTGTTTAACTCAACAGAATGGGGTGCAGGTAGAATCCAGGTACTGAGTGATCTCATTCTCTTCTAGTAAAATTACATTCTTCCCCATCAATCACAAAGAAAAGAGATCAATAAATTTTGATACTGAAGAAATTGAGATTTAAGATAGTAAGTCCCCTAGGTTTATATAACTGGTACCACATTTATAAAATTTTATATGTAGCTCTCTTCCCTTCTGCTAATTTTCACAAATATGCAAAACTAGCAGCAAACAGTGTCTCACTGTACTGAAAGAAGAGAAGCCATGCTGAAGATGAAATCGCTGCTTTAATGTCATTTCTTGTTGTTTTTTTTCACACCATCTACTAGAAGGCAGTAGAATGATGCTATCTTTAATAAATTATGGATTCAGCCCTTTGCTGTTTATCAAAATATGTACTGTGGTTCAAAGTATAGTTTTGCTTTCTATGTGGGAAAGATAGCATTTGCTTTATTCCTCATCAAACATTTGCAGAAGAGTGCCAAGGCTCACCGCAGAGAGCCAGGTAGAGCAGTTTTTTCTGTGGATCCATACACACCTGTTGTTGCTTCTGGGATGGGGTTATTACATACATTGGTGTACAAAAATCAGCATGCTACTATGTATATTTTATTGAAATGTTTTGCTTGGCTGGCAGACCTGAGGACTCTGTCCAGCTCCAAACCCAGCACATTTTATTGATGGCTTCCTTGTGTACCACAGCTCCAATCTCAGATGCTTGATCGTGTTACTTTTAGGATCCTCACCCAGCTTTCTTCTACTTTTACAGACTTCCTCTGGGTCGTGCTCTTCATTTATCTGAGGCAGGCTTGCCAGATGTTCCTCAGTGCATTGCTTCCGACTCAGGGCCTTCCAGCCACTTATTCTCCAGTCCCCCCTGCCCCGTCTCTGTTCCAATAGTCACTAACGGTCATCTAGGGTCTTATTTCCAACAACATCTGCAATAGTGTTACTTCCAGGCAGTCCTTTTGGGGATTATTTTTCATAGTTTGTGGATTATTTTTCATAGAACTTTTGATCAAATGAATTTCAAACTCATTCATATATTTTTCATTTTCTTTCATTCTACTTATATGTTTTGATTTAGTCCAGATTCTATACTTGACGTAAATAAATACCCAAATACTACTGGCTCACATGCGTAGTATGTATACTGTCTTCATCAAAAAGTATAATCATTTCCTAATTAAGGCTGTGAATTTCTAGGAGGTAGGATATCATGCTTTTTGGCTAATGTGGTTTAGAATAGATATTAATAATGCCATAATGGTAAAAGGAAACATTCTTATAATTACTTACTTCAAATCTAAAATACAATAATCTGGTGATGTGTTGCTGGTTTACAATGCAGAAGTCTGTGTATGTACTGAGATGAAGACATGAATCTGATATTTTATATAAATTGTGAAAGAAAAACTCTTAGTCGTAACAGCCAGAACCTGAACCATATGGCTTATTCATCCATATTCCCAATTGCCTTTACACTCACAACTCTAAGTTAGCATTGTCTAAGATTTTCTGTCCATATTGTTATCTGCATCTTACTCCTTTCAGAAATGTTCACAAAGAGTAATCCTTTGGGTGATTGAGAAGAGCCATGCTATTGAAACGATTCAAGTGTGAGGGCATTTGTCCAGAAAGAGCCGTTAGTCTGAAAGGAGGGAAGAAAACACGAGGCAAAAATACCAGGAACTATTCTGCAGAGCTGCATCTGTAAATCAGAGAGATGCAGTTCAAAAGAAATCATGTTTGATTTCTATTCTGCAAATGAAATTTTTATTTGGCTTTGAACTCCTGTCTTCCATTCTCCGTTTCTTATTGTTATTATTAATCTCTCATACTGAAAGGTTGTCTTCCTTCTGGAGCCTTCAACACTTTAAGTACTTAATAATAGGGTTCTTTTTCAATACAAGAGAGAGAAGAGAAAAATTGCTGGAGCAGTGAAAAGAGATCCTGAGGGAGCAATGGCTTTATTACACGATGTCAGAGTAATCATGAGTTGGGGGTGGGCTGGGGAATATCAGTTTCAGGGAATAGCTTGTATTTATTTTAGCAAGTTTGTGGAAAGTTGTAGGAAATTGTCCCAAGAGCTACAAAGCTATTATGGTAATAGTGGTTCCATCTTTTCCACCTAAAATAACAAAAGGTTAAATATATATGTATTTTACTATGCCACTTTGGAAATAGCTTTTCTAGTCTCACATCAGAATAAACATGGGAATTAGTTAAGTTCACAGTGATATTTGTTATCTCTTAAAAAATCTGTATGCTAAAAATAATAAGTAAATACTGAAACATCTCTAAATTGGAAAGGAATTGGTTTATCCAGTCTCCTTTATCCCATAAAATCAAACCCTCTGGATACATGCATGCAACACTGAATTTCATATGGGCTGCTCCCACTTCCCTAGTTTGCACTTTTAAATTCTTAGCCTTTCAATATTTAATCTGTCTGAGCTGAGTAAAGTATATACTTGATTATAGCACAATTTTTTAAAAAAAGACATTTTCACCAATAAGGAACTAGATTTTATGTGATTAGAACAGAATTGTTCATGAAAATATATTCCTTCTGTCTCACCCTACTTTGAGCATTGCATAGAGCTTCACATGAAGGCATTTGCCACGTGGGAAACCTGTGTGATTTTATGCGGTGGGCCACCCCATAGAACAATGGCTGTCGCTTACCTCCGCTCCAGGGAAAGTCCCTGTGAAGTATCCTCTCCGTCTCTTCTCTCCCAGTGAAGCTCGTCATCCCCAGGCTTCTGGACTGGAAACAGAGTGTTGGGCAGATGAACTATATTATGCTCACTTTGTTAAAGATGGTGCTGCCCACGTGCAAGTTTTAAGAGTAAGCTTTTCCCCACACCCTTGACTGATTGGATGATGTGGGGTGGTGCACTCTCATGAGGAATCCTCCCAGTATGTCTCAGATAAGTGACTTTGTATCAGAGACTTTCTTGTTTGTAGATTAAAGGTTTTGAATCTATGCTATAAAGTAGGGCAGACCAGGAGCTTGCTCTCTCAGTTCCTGAGGTTAGTATTAGAAAGGAGAGTAGATTAAGGCCACGAGGAGGAGAGGAGGCAGCCAAGATGGTGGAATGCTGAGGAAGAAGCCAGTTTGTGCAGAGTTTGTGCAGAGAGAAGGAGATGGGAAATAGAGATGAATAAGTCTGGTGAGCTAGAAACCTTTGATTCTAGGAAACTCGGATAAGTCAGTAGCTTTGTGAGCATTGAATGAGTGGATTTTGGAGCCCAGTGTGTGTTTTTGCTTGCCTTCCAGGTGCAAGCTAGAATTAAAGCTGATGGCTCACTAGTTTTTGGCTCCATTGTTTCACTACCGACTGTCCGAATCTAATGCGAACCTGCACTGGCCAGGCGGCTGTGATGGTGGCCTTGCCTACTGGCTTTACACAGAGTAAACATGAATGGGGCTGATAATCTGGGGCAAGGGTAGCAAACACCATTAGCACACTGTGTTACAGTGCTTTCTGAAAATAATGACCCTATTTCTCGTGTCTGGGCCAAGAGTGAGTTGAATAGTTGGAATATCAAATCAAGTCCAGTTCAAAGGACCAGAGCTATCACACACAGAAAGACGAAGAGATGAGAGCCTGTGGGTGGCAATGAAGGATGTCATCTCTGTCATCAGATTGCAAGCCTTTGGATGCAGGCATCATCTCTTCCAAGCTGTGAGATTTTGGGCAAGTTGCTTTTACCTTCTCTGCAAAGTAGGCACAGCCATAATACATTCTGTAAAGAATTTATGTGAAAATCAAATGCAAAAGGAAATGAGAATGAATATGAGGAGGAGAGGGGAAGAAGATAGAGAAGGAGGGAGGGAGGAAAGAAGGAAGGAAAGAAAGAAGCATTGAAGAATTAAATGCAAAAAAAAACAATGCCTAATGCAAAGCTAACAATAGATCTGAGGTTCTCAGCAGTTCAGCCAACAGGTGAAACAAGTGAGAGTAAAGGGCTGGCTGAACGCTGTGGTTTTGGAAAGGAAACCTGATGAGGATGGGAGAGGAAATGGCAGACTCTTCCCAGTAGTATGGCTGGGTATAGAGGAGGAATGGCATGGTGATAAAGAGACAGCAATGAGTGATGCATAGACGAATAGAGGGCTTGTAAGTTGAGGGACTAGAGCAGTATAACTTGAGCAGTTAAGCCCTTGGAGCACCAGAGGTTGGACATGAAGGTGAATAACAGAACAAAGGGGATCCAGACCACACTTGGTTTTGAAAAGAGGCATATCTTTTTAAAAAGAAGAAGAAAAAGTGTAAAGACAGGTTTGAATTTCTGTCTTCAGAAAAGGCCCTTGATGTGCATGCAGAAGGTCCCCTACTTACTGAGAACACAGGGAGAAGTGAGAATGGAGCCAGCTAGGGAAAGAATCCCAGCACAGCACTGAGGGGCCATCTTAGTCTGAAGACCACAAACGGGGCATTTGGTTCTCTCCAGCCATGGACAGCTGCCCAGATTCTTAGTTTGACCCACGTTGCAGTCTACAGGGATACTGTGGTGGGAGGAAATGAGGGAAAGGACAGTACGGGCTGGCAGGAGCACAGAGGAAGGAAAGTACCATTGGGTTAGCACCATGGAAGGGAGAAAATCAAGGTGGTGCTGATGGGAGACTGTATTAGCCCAAGTTCTCCAGAGGAATGGAAGCAACAGGATGTGCCCAGATTTACTTTAAGGAATTAGCACGTGTGGTTGTGTGTGTGTGTGTGTGTGTGTGGGGGGGGGGTTGGCAAGTTCAAATTCTGCAGGATAGACCTGAAGACTGGAAGTTCAGGGAGAGTTTTAGCTGGAATCCAATGTGGTCTATTGGCAGAATTGCCTCTTCTGGTGGGGTCAGTCTTTTTTTCTACTAAGGTGTTCAACTGATTGGATGGGGCCCAGCTACATATTGGAGAGTAATTTCTCTATTCCAAGATCTACTGATTTAAATATCAATCTCATCTAAAAAATACCTTCACAGAAACATTTAGAATAACGTTTGACCAAATGTCTGGGTACTGTGACCTAGCCAAGTTGACACATAAAATTTACCACTACTGAGATGGAAGGATTCGAGGGCAGAGTGGAACCACTGAGGCTGAAAAGTAAATAAGAGTGGGAGGATGGGAGTGAGGGAGTTGGGATGACCTAGTGGTCGAGGGTCAAAGAGCAGAATATAAACCTTTACAACCTCAGAGATGGTGCAATGACAGGAAATGATTAAGGACCAAGGTGGTGGGCAAGGAAGTGTTAAACAGAAACCTGTGAAGGTTATTTAAGTCCAGGGTGTTTTATGGGTTATCCAAAGGACATTGAAGCAGACAGGGGGTTGGTTACTGAGAAGACTGCAGTGAATAGGAGGGAATGACCAGTGATTTGGGAGTGGACCCAAGCCGAGAGGGGCAGAATTTCCTGTAGTCATCTAACATTCACCAAACAAGGAGAAGAAATGTGTCGTGTTCTCTCTCTCTCTCTGTCTGTCTCTCTCTTTCTTTTGCTGGTTTATTTCTATGAGAAATAAAGAAAAAATTTATGGAATTGACAGAAGACCTATACAAATACTTAATGACTCCAGGGAAATATTGCATTTGGGGAAAGAAAGCAAACTTCACTTTAGGTTCCAAACGGCTGATTTGGCTTTCCTGGGGCCTGTTGATCTCTCCTGGAGGCAGCTGTGCAGACACACCCAGAGGTAGTGTCAGACCGGTACCTGGGCATCCCCTTAGCCCAGGCAGGTTGACAGGTGAATTAACTATCTCAGATGCATATCTTCATTCTGCACCATTTCTTGGTTTTTATAAGGTTTAAACTAAAGCTGAGCTTTACTCTCTGGTCCTTAACAGATCAAATTCATAGAAAGATGTGGGAAAGAGGAGAAAGAATGCAAGAGGATCATAATTTTTGGAAGTTACTGTGGAAGGCATCCGAGGAAAGTTCACATATTTTGAAAGAGAACGAAATTAGCAGGAATTCTTCACGCCTTACCTCTCCTCACCACAAATCTAGAGTTAGATAGTATTCCTCTACTGGTTTGCATTCTAGTTCCAATTTTCTAAGAAAAAATTTAAGTTGCAAAGTATTTTCTCATTTAAACTCTCTTTGCAGTTGACATTGGTTTTACTTCCTTTCTCCCTTTCTGATTTAAGCTGAGTCAATTTCAGAATATGCCACTGTTACTGATTTTGTCTTATTATTGCCATTGTACCTTGTAGATTGCAGCCAGAGGTCACACCCTAATCACTCAGATGCTGTTTTATCATTCATGTGAGATGCATCTATTAATCATGTTTTTCCTCCCAATGGAACTGAAGATTAATCAAGCTGTGACATTTTCTTTTGAGCAACTTCCTGTATTCTACTTCTGATTTAGTAGTTACCGGCACACATCAGTTTCAATCATTACCGACTGATCTTAGCTGGTTCTGGCCAGGACAATGGTCTTCATCTTTTTTCTAAATTGATTCATGGATGTGTAATATTCTGGCTTCTTGTTCTGTAACTGAGTTAATGATTTGTGAAGGATTTCTCTATGCTTAACTTCAGATTTAAAAAGATATGTTTAACATCCATATAATTCCGTACATCTTGATGACCTCAGGGTGTGAATCCTTTGATGGTGGGTCTATTTGTCTGTCTAATTTAATGACATTCAGAGTTTCTGCAGCAAGTGCTCGGTGTAGAAAGTCAGAATTATGAAATGAATGTTCTACATCTTTTTTTTAAGAAAAATAATCTGTCTACTGAAACTCAGTTTTACCGCAGTTTCTCAAGACATTCTAGGTCCATTATATTATTAGGGAAAATGTGTTTGAAATGACCCTATGTATTTAGGACTAAATGACATGTGCTTTAATTAATTTTAATTTGATTAAGATATATCTAGAGGGTTTGTGACATCTAACACGGAAATCGGGGGGAGGGGAGATGGTGGCACCAGATACCTCTGATTGCTGAGGAGATCCTGCTGTTTCTGGCATGATTATACAGACCTAGGATTTGTGTATGCTGATCAGTTCCAGGCCTCTGTATCACATAATTCATCTTGGTTTCATTGATGAAAAGAACATTAGAAACCAAGTTCCATGCTTTTCCTTAGATTACTTTGAAATCAGTGTTGCTCCACTTTAAGGGGAAATGACAGGTGCATTATGTATTTTGTAACTTTTCTGCATTTAAAAAATGTTCACAGCTCTGTGAATAGAGTCAAACACAGTGTAACAATAAGATGACTAAGAGATGACTTTGAAACTGAATGTGATTAGGGAGATTCTTTTTTTTTTCTTGAAAACATTCATCAATTGCTTATTTCAGATACCACTTCTGTGTAACTGAAGAACTGTGTTGTTACCACTAGACAATGGTTGGAACAAACAGAACAACATATACTTGAACCATCCATAAATATCTAAAGTTTTTGATGATGTAGCAGTTACTGAGGATAGAGCCAATGAGTGCTCAGGAAGTTACCTGTGTACGGGATACTTCTTTCATACCACAAGCACCAATATGTGGAACCTTAAGAATGCTGAGAAAAAAGGATGATCCATAATGAACTCAGTTACTTTCTTTTAAGTTAGATATCTGCTATGCCAACCATTATTTTATTATTATTAATTACTGACCACCCTAGACCTTGTGTTCTGTTATTTTCCTCTGTAGCTGTGCTCTGCAAAGTCCCCAACTTTTTCTTCATCCCCTGGAATCTCTTTCCCCTATTGTCTGTTACCACTTACCCACAGTTTCTTTCCCCTAAAACTTTCCTGGCAAGTTCTCAATACTTTTACACTGTCTTCCCTAAAATGCATTTTTATCAGATGGGCTGAATTTTAAAATCTAACAACTTAAATGAAAGGACCTTTTGTCATAAGTTGACATTCTCCAAGCCCAGCAGCCCCTAGATACTTGAACATAAAGGCCACTCACATGCCTTTGGAGTGAGTCCCCAAAGGTGACACTTGAGACAGACACAGTAACACAGTGGTCCTTGACAAGTTCCTCCCTCCCCCCAAGTCTTTTCCCAGCAGAGCCTCTGAGAGATGTGCACTTCTGTTATGAGAAGCCATAATAATAATTCTGGCATCATGCTAGTGGAAAGAGAATGCAGGTGGCCAGTAATACATGAGAAATTAGGCGAGAAAGGGTGACAAAATTTACTCTCGGAAGTCCTGGGCTCTATTTTCCCTTCTTTCATAACATCATCACTTTCATCTGGATAATCCTTGGAGGGTAAAGACCATTTAAGAAGATTACCATGTGGCTTATCTCTACCTCTCACATTTGTTTAATCACCTTGACAAAGACAATGTGAGGAAGATGGGTAGGGTCTATCCGCGCTTACTTAAATAATGGGTGGAAATAGATGTATTTACATATTTGCTTATATTTTTTCAATAAGTGGGAAGATAAGCAAAACAATTTTAAAAATGTAACCTCTATGATAATTTATGAAGGGAAGGAATAAGGATAGAAATCAGACTTTTCTGAACATACTGTGTTTTTTTGTATATATCAAGTGATATATACAATTTAATAATTGTACAACAAACTAAATAAAAGTTATAAAGCTATTTCTAGAAATCAAAAGTAAAATGAAACAAATACACTTTTATGATGAGTTCAAGGAATAAGCACACAGAGAGAATTATTTTAAAGATCTTTAAAACACAGTAATCTGTGTGTCCTTACTGATTTAGACCTAATTGCCACCCCCCAAAAAATCTTAAACGTCTTTCAATAATTCAGTTTTATTAATAAATGACACTAATTATATTTTACTTAAAATATTTTATTGTGGTTAAAATTTATTCTGATAAAGCAGGTAAGTGATTTTATTAATATTGTTAGAAATTGTAATTTCAGTATAAGAGAAAGGAGAAATCTAAAATGGGAATATGGTAAGTAAATTTCCTGCAATCAGTTTGAATTGGATTTATTAGTATGAGATGTATTTTCTCTTAAGGAAAATAGAACTATTTTCTGGTTGTGTCTGTGACCAATCTAAAACAATGATCTACCCTAGCACCTAGATTATGGACCCCAAATGCCATTTTACTCTAAAAGGACCTAGGATTCCTGGTGGGAGATGGCTGAGTCCAGACCAGGGGCATGACATATACAAATCTGAAATACCTTATACCAGAAAAGCAGGATCTTGTCAAGGACCACTGGAGTCTAACAGGGGAGACTGGGGAGCCAGCTCAGAAGGGATTTCACTGGCCAGAGTGAAACACTGGAATGTTAACAAGAATGATGCCAGAAAAGCATTAAAACACCAAGTAAGTTAAACATTCATTAATCCATAATGGTGCAAAAGGATCCTTATCACCATCATTGAAGGATGCTAGGGAATTAATTCATTATTCTGAACACTGGTTCATAGAGAAAAAAAATCAAGTATTTTTCTACTTTTCCTGATTAAGCTGCATCTCAGACTGAGTATTTGATGAGAGTAAGTTTCTCTTTACAGAAGTGCCGGGGTCCTTAGGTTCCAAAAGTCTCGACGTACGAGAGTAAGTTTCTAGTTTATGATGATCATTCCCATTAAAACTTAAAAAAAATTGAGACATTAAGTATTTCAACTTATGCAGTAAGCGTCATACTTACAGACTATGTGGGCAAACTAGTTTGGTTGCGCGGCAGAAGAAGACACAGTAGCGCGGCCTGTAAGTGAGGGAGCTGGCATCCCCCAGTATACTTACCTTCGCCATTTTGGACTGTTGAAAGTGCAAGTGTTCCGTTTGTGTTAGGCTAGGGTGTCTTTCAACTTATAGCCAAATTTGGGTAATGTCTCTGTCATAGGAATGGAACTGTGGAATAACCCGAGGACCCCCTGTATTCTAGGTTAAAAAAAGATGTTGAGGAAGGGATGATGGAATCAGAATACTTTCATGTTATAACCTCCAATGAGATAGTACTTAGAGAACATCAGTGTTCTTTGAAGAATTCTTGCTAAAAATAAAAAGTCAATTAAATCAAGTTTCAAAATCTACCCACAAGTTTCTAAGCGCTATAGGAACAGAAGGACATGTCATGTGACACCTCAGGGAGGCAGTCAGCAAACTATGGGAAACTGTGATCAGTGGCCAGCCTTCTCCAATACACAAATGAAGGAAAATAAAAGGGAAAGCAATCCATTGGTAAAAAGAGGTTTAAGAGAAACAGCCAAATGCAACATATGCACATTTTTGGTATTCTGGTTTGAACAATATGGCATCCCCATGCACGCACACAGCACATGTGCTTTCTGTAGATCCGCAACCGTCACAGGATGTTGATGACATTACAGAGCTATGGGCAACATTTTAGGTGTTGGCATTAAATTGTGTTCTTGTTTCAAAAAGGATTTTTATCCCTTAATGATAAAATCTTGAGATATTTATGCATGAAATAATATGATGTCTGAGACTAAATTTAAAACAATCTAGTAGGAAAGGTGGATGACCTGGGAGAGGACATAGGTGTAGATGACATAAAACTGGCCACAGTTTAGTAATCTTTGGAGCTGGATATGTGTGACTTTTATCGTTCTATTTTTCTTACTTGGAGATATGTTTGAAAATGTCCATAATAAACATTTTAATGCCATGTAATCGTTTTCTCCTCTTTAAATTTTTAGTAGCTAAAGTTTCCATTCTTACACAATATAATTTTCCTTGCAATAAGGCTGACGACTGTGAACACCATTAGGACCAAGTTGAATAAAATAGCAAGATTAATGTGAGTTTGGTTGCTTCAGTCAGGGATGCGAGGAGGAGGCCCAGGCACTCAGGCTGGGAGTGGGGCAGGAGGGGGATGAAAGCTTGTTGCTGTGAAGACATTGAGAAATGGAGGGAGAAGAAAAAGAAAGGAGGAAGGGAAGGGAATAAGAGGGTAGTTGTATCTTCTCTTCCTTCTCCACCCCTGCATCTCAGTTTTAGTGAGGTGTAGCCATGGGTTACAAAGCTTTGGCTGTGACTGACCTGCTCTTCCCTTTCCCACACTTGGAGGCTGTGAGGCAGAGAGGAGCTGAGGAGGAGATTAACCTCTCTTGTATGTGTCTTTACGAAGGGGCTGACTCCTTCACTTCTCCCTCAGGAACACTCGTGGAAGGTGACTGGAAGTAGACCAGTTAGCCACGCTTTATAATAACCTTGAAACCATCTAAGCTGCATTCATGTGAGCTTTTTTTTTTTTTTTTTTTTTTAATTTTTTTTTTTTATTCATTTTAGAGAGGAGACACAAAGTGAGAGAGAGAGAAAGAGAGAAGGGGGGAAGGAGCTGGAAGCATCAACTCCCATATGTGCCTTGACCAGACCAGTGCAGGGTTTTGAACTGGCGACCTCAGTGTTCCCAGGTCGATGTTTTATCCACTGCGCCATCACAGGTCAGGCTCATGTGAGCTTTTAAAAATCATTTCAAAAGCACACATGTATGCATAACACATTTCCTACAAGATTTTCTTGTATTATAATTAGTCAGCATCTACATTTATAGTTCTGTTGTTCTTGTCCCCCTAATATGCCTAACATAAGGTAAAATTGGAAATGAGAACAACAGGAAAAACATGTGTTTCAATACATGAGCTACATTTAAAGTGTGTATTTAAAATTTTTAAGTGATTGATTTCATTTGTAGTCACTATTTAACCAGCTACAATATTTCTTAAAAAAATAGTGTAAGGCATAAATATGGTGAACATATACAGTAAATTATTCTGACACTTGACAGGTGCAACTTGTCAAGTATGGAACAGCTTAGATGTTAGGATCAATTTTAAATCTTAAATTTTTTTTTATTTCAGGTATGCAATCCTATAACACATCTTCTGTTTATTGTATTGTGTGTTCACTGCCCCCAAGTCAAGTCTCCTTCTATCAGCATTTATTCTCCCCTTTACCCTCTTCTGCCTCCCCACATCTCCCTTTCCTTCTGGTAATCACCTTCTGGTAATACTGGTGCCTGTGTTTATGAGTTATCATTATTATTATTATTATTGCTTAATCCCCTCAACTTTTTTACCCAGCCCTCTATCCTCTGACAATTGTCTGTCTGTTCTCTGTATCTATCAGTCTGTTTCTATTTTGTTTTCTAATTTATTTTGTTCATTAGATTTCACATATATGTGAAATCATATCATACTTGTCTTTCTCTGTGTGGCTTATCTCATTTAGTATAATACTCTCCAAATCCACCAATGCAGTTAGTTGCAAAGGGTATGATTTCCTTCTTTTTTATGGCCAAATAGTATTCCATTGTGTATATGTACCATAACCATTTTATCCACCCATCAAAATCTTTAAAAGTCATTTTTTATGTTGATTTGCCTTGATGCTTTCTTTGGATTTTCCAGTTTACGTAAAGCAGTAAGAGCTATTAAATAGAATTAATTCTCTTTATTCATGATAGTAATGTTTTATAAAGTTTCCATGAACACTGAATTAGCAACTACTGAACCACTGCTCCTGAAGGAGCAGGCTTAGGTTGCTGCAAACATCTGCCACATTTTCATCTACCAGCCAATATATAATCTGTTTTATTATGCTTCTGTTTAGAGACACCTTATTTAATATACACTGCTCACAAAAAATCAGAGGATCAGGGAATGTGCAGATACTCCAGTACTTTAATTAAGCCTTTTGTATAGTGCATTTTCACCAATGAAATAAAAGTTGGTTTTGCATCTTATTTGCATAATAGAACAACTTTCTTTGACTTATTGTTTGCTTTTCTGATATGCTTGTTTAATAAAAAAATCAAATGCTTCCTTTTTTTAATTGCTTCATATTCATTTTGAAATATACCCTAATTTTTGTGAGCAGTGTATATTGTTGACTCATTCACATTGAACTCATGGCAACAGCAGTATAACTTATGCCTGAATGAGCATATCTAACACATTTATTTCCTCCATAAAACCCCTCTCAGCCTTCAGAAGTAATGTATAGGGACCCTTTGAAATAGAAAAATCCCCAACAAAAGTACAAATATGTGAAAATGTGACACTTGTAGACCATGAACAGGACACTTGTTTACAGTATGAGAATTAAACAAGAAAGTAAAATGTTGCCTGTTTTAGCTCAGTTGGAAACACATACTGAAGGCAACTCAAATTTTCCACCATCCAGTTCCTGTCCATATAACTGCAGGGCACCACGAGTATTGATGTGAGGGTTACAAATAAATTTTAGTGAGTAGAAAAATTTATAAATACAGAATCTGCGAATAAGGAGGATTGACTGTTGTTTTCTACTTGCCTAAAAAGTATGAGATGGGCCAATAACTCTGGTATATTCTTTCTACAGCTTTTATAACCTGTTTAAAGAACTAGCCTTGGGCAAAATCATGAAGTTAATACCATTTTTTCTTCTTGGAATTGGCTTTTGCCTTCTCAATGGTGCACATTTTTAAAAAACAATTCAATCTGCATTTGCTCTGTTAGGAGTTCATAAGACTAAAATCTAAAATGTAAGCCCTCAAAGATAAAGATCATGCTTGCATTGTTTATATTAGTT
The DNA here is from genome assembly GCA_037038555.1 of Rhynchonycteris naso. Taxonomy (NCBI): domain Eukaryota; kingdom Metazoa; phylum Chordata; class Mammalia; order Chiroptera; family Emballonuridae; genus Rhynchonycteris; species Rhynchonycteris naso. The sequence goes on from CM073001.1 coordinate 24,541,359, forward strand.
TTCCAGAGCCTCACTTGGTGCTGTAAGAAGAATGGTTGCTCAGGAAATATTTAGACAAAATAAATGAATATGTGTCGATAATAGTAGGCGTTCTAATGTGGTAAACAGAATAGCTTTCTAAAGATATTCTTGGGAGGTGACGTCAGAGAAATGGTGCCATGAGGAGGACTCCCAATACCTCTTCCTGAAATTTCAACAAATTTAACAATTAGAGACAGAAAAACAATCCCAGGAGCATCAGAAATACACATACATTGAACAAAGGTATGATTGGGTGAAAAGGTGACTGAAAAACCACTCTGAAGGAAATAGGACGGAGAATGGAGAGAGAGTATGCCCGCGGCTCATCCTATGTGGAGCTAACACAAGCAGCAAACCCCCGCAGAGGTGGGTGAGTGACTTGCCTGTGGATTGGGCTTTATTTACCCCAGTCTCCAGATCAGTGAGTGCGGGCAGTGTACAAGTGGTTCCTTCTAGCGCCTCGGGCATGGACACCCATGTTCCCGGACAGAGGGGCTGGGTTGGAGACTGTGGGCAGTGGTCTACTTCGTGGGCTGCAGCCAGAGCCTCTGTATAATCCCTGCTCCCCAAACAGCGCACGGGGAGTGCACGAAAGCCAGTTTCCCTATGCCCAGAACTCTCCGGGTGGGGCACCTGCCCCAGTCATACAGGCTAACAAAGCAAATTCCCTGGGAAGAAAACTATGGAAGTGCTGGAGGAAGGGCATGCAGGCAGCTTGCAGACAGCCTCTAGAGGGCAGACCTGCAGATCGGATCGCTGAAAGGAGGCTAACCCGCCGTCTGCTCACTGCCCCACTTGCTTACGCTGGCAGCGGCTCTGGCTGACAAGGTCTTCTTTTCCAGGTCTATGAATTAAGAGAACCCAGAGGAGGGACTTGATAGTTCTTAGGACCTCTCCCTCAGCAGACAGTGGCTGGGGCAAATTCCTGCCAGTCAATACAGGGTAAAAAACACATTCCTATGGAAGAGAACTCAGAGAACACTGCAGAAGTTGGACAGGCTGTGCTGTAGGCTTCCCAACAAGGGAGAAGAAGCCTTTGAAGAGCAGACCCGTGGACCACTAAGGCAAATTTAACTAGACATACCTGGGGAGCCTTAGAAAGGAGCCTGGACAGAAGTCAGCTCGCCCCCCTGCCTGCTTAAGCTGGTGGCTCTGATCGGAAGAGCTTTAAACCCAGGGATGTGCTTTAAAAGGACATGGAAGAGGGACTTGGCAGCTTTTAAGACCTCTTGTTCTGCAGGCAGTGACTGGGGCATCTTCCTACCAGATGATACAGGTTACAAAGTGCACAAAGCCTCGGGAGAGTAGTCCTGCGAAGCGCTGAGGCATACTAGACATACCTGGAGGCTCAAAGAAAGACACCTTAGGAGCAATTGGCTCCCAACCCAGCCTGACTACGCTGGCAGCTCGGGTTGGCAAGGCCTTACCCAGAACCCTGCGTTGAATAGGGAAAAAGGGGGGTTTTTGTCAGCTCTTAGAGCCTCTTGCTCTCCATGCAGTGGCAGCCACAACTTCACAGCTGTGTCCCCAGGCTGCTGGTTCAGAAAGGAGAGACTGCGGGAGAGGCTCTGGGAAAATAGATTCCTCCATTGTCGAAGTCTGCAAATGCTAACAAGACCTGCCTACCAATGGGACTGAGGCCTAGTTTATGTCATTGCCATAACAACACATCAACAGCAAATCTCTACCTAAGAGCGCCACAGGGGCAGAATCTGGGGTACAGTATCACCGGCCAAAAAGAGAGTGAAAGAAGAAAAAGGAAGAAGAAAACCACTCAAAACCAGAAAAAATCCACAGTCTTTATAACATTTTTTATTATTTTTTCTTTTTATGTTTGTATGTTTTTTTTCTTCCACCTTGGTCCTTTTATCTTCCTTCCATTTTATTCTTTTCTTTTAATTTTGAACTTCATTACCCATAGGTGTTATATTTTTCTTTTTTTTTTTCCCTCTCTCTATGAGGGTTACATTCCCAAAACCTTAACTCTCTCCTTTTCTTCTCTTTTATCTTTGTTTTCTCCCTCTCTTTTGGTTTCTTTTTTTCTCTCATTCGATCCTCACAAATTATTTTATTTTGGATTCAAATATTTTCTTTGTGGCATTTTGTGTGCTTTTTACTTTGCTGTTTATCTCATTAGAATTCCCCCCAACTCCGGATCTCCATTCTATGTAGTTTTTGTTTCACTTAATATGATAGAAATTGCATCTTTCATTGTATTTTTTTTCTTTTTTTTTCTTCTTTTCTCTTTCACTATATCTCTCATTTGACCATTATTTACAAACAAATTATTATATTCTTGATCCAAATTTTTTTCTTGTAGCATTTTGTGGGTTCTTACCTTGTTTTTTGTCTCTTTATCACTTCTCCCCAACTCAGGCCCTCTGTTCTATGTAGTTTCTGTTCCATTTAGCACAATATAATTTTCAGTTTTTCACTGTATTTTCTCAAAAAAAATTATTTAAATTTTTTTACTTTTTTATCTTTATTTTTTTATTCTTTATCAACTCCTATTAATTTTATTAACAATACCACTCTCAAATTCCATTAAAGAAAAAGAAGTTGAACATCATGGATACAAAAGACAGAGATGTAGCTCAGATAGATGAGGAAAAATCTATAGAAAAAAATGTCAATAGCTTGGAGACCTTGGAGTTAAATGACAGAGAATTTAAAATTGAAATCCTAAAAATACTCAGAGATATACAAGAAAGCACAGAAAGGCAATTTAGGGAGCTCAAAAAACAATTCAACAAACAGAAAGAATACATCACCAAGGAAATTGAAACTATGAAAACGAACCAAACAGAGATGAAAAAATTCAATTCATAAACTGAAAAATGAGATAACAAGCTTAGCTAATAGAACAGGACAGATAGAGGAGAGAACTAGTGACATAGAAACAGGCAAATAGAGGCACTACAGAGAGAAAAGGAGAGAGACTCACGAATTATAAAAAATGAGAAAGCCCTACCAGAATTGTCTGACTCCATCAAAAAGAGCAACATAAGAATAATGGGTATATCAGAAGGAGAAGAGAAAGAAAATGGAATGGAGAACATATTTAAACTAATAGACAAGAAATTCCCAAGCCTGTGGAAAGAACTAAATCCTTGAATTCAAGAAGCAGACAGAACACTGAGTTATATTCACCCTAACAAACCTACTCCAAGGCACATCATAATGAAATTGACACAAACCAATGACAAAGAAAAATTCTCAAGGCAGCCAGGGAAAAGAATACAATATATAAAGGAAGGCCCATTAGATTATCAGATTTCTCAGCAGAAACTCTACAAGCTAGAAGAGAGTGGACCCCAATATTTAAAGTTCTGAAAGAGAGCAATTTCCAGCCAAGAATACTATACCCATCAAAGCTATCCTTCAAATATGAAGGAGAAATAAAAACATTCACAGATACAGAAAAGATGAAGGAATTTATCACCAGAAACCCCCCACTTTAGGAAATACTAAAGGGGGTTTTCCGACCAGATACAAAGAACAAAACAAAACTACAAGTAAAAGCTCCATCAAGAACAATAAAATCAAATTTATTCTGTGACAACAAATACAAAAAAGGGGAGAGGACAAAATTAACAGTAGCAAAGGAGGATGGAGTGCAGAAGCACTCATGAGATAATGTACTACAACGAACATGATAGGTACCCTTTCCATTACTTAAAGGTAACCCCTGAAAAAAACACCACAGAAGCACATGGCTTGGAAAAAGAAGCAACAGAGGAAAGAAGTATGGATTACAACCAAACAAAAACAAATGATAGAGAAGCAAAAGAGAAGAATCAAACAAGATACAAAACTATCAGAAAGCAATATATAAAATGACAATAGAAAACCTTCAAATGTCAATAATTACACTAAATGTAAATAGATTGAGCTCACCAATAAAAAGACACAGAATAGCAGAATGGATTAAAAAAGAAAATCCAACTGTATGCCGCCTACAAGAAACACATCTAAGCTACAAGGATAAAAACAAATTCAACGTGAAAGGCTGGAAAACAATACTCCAAGCAAATAATATCCAAAACAAAAAGCTGGTGTAGCAATACTGAAATCTAACAATTCTGACTACAAGACAGCAAAGGTAATCAGAGACAAAAACGGTCATTTCATAATGATAAAGGGGACATTGAATCAAGAAGACATAACACTTCTTAATATATATGCACCCAACCAAGGAGCACCAAAATATATGACAGCTACTGACTGACCTAAAAACAAAAATCAACAAAAATACAATCTTACTTGGAGACCTCAATATACCGCAGATGGCTCTAGATCGTCCATCCAAAAAGAAAATCAATAAAGAAATATTGGCTTTAAACAAAACACTAGAACAATTGGATATGACAGACATCTACATGATATTTCATCTCAAAGTGCCAGAGTGCACATTTTTTTATAGTGTATGTGGAACATTCTCAAGAATTGACCATATGTTGGGCCACAAAAATAACATCAATAAATTCAGAAAGATTGATATTATACCAAGCATATTTTCTGATCATAAAGCCTTAAAACTAGAATTCAACTGCAAAAAAGAGGTAAACAAACCCACAAAAATGTGGAAACTAAACAACATACTTTTAAAAAATGAGTGGGTTAAAGAAGAAATAAAAGCATAGATTTAAAGTTACATACAGACAAATGAAAATAACAATATGACATACCAGAATCTCTGGGATGCAGCTAAAACAGTAATTAGAGGGAAGTTCATATCACTACAGGCCTATATGAACAAACAAGAGAGAGCCCAAGTAAACCACTTAACTTCACATCTTAAGGAGCTAGAAAAAAACAAAGGTAACCCAAAACCAGCAGAAGAAAGGAAATAATAAAAATCAGAGCAGAAATAAACAAAATAGAGAACAGAAAAAATAAATAAAACAAAGAGCTGGTTCTTTGAAAAGATCAACAAAATTGACAAACCCTTGGCAAGACTCACTAAGGAAAAAAGAGAAAGGACTCAAATAAACAAAATCCAAAATGAAAGAGGAGAAATCACCACAGATATCATAGATATACAAAGAATTTTGTAGAATACTATAAAAAACTATATGCCACCAAATTTAACAATCTAGAAGGAATGGATAAATTCCTAGAACAATACAATCTTCCTAGACTGAATCATGATGAAGCAGAAAGCCTAAACAGACCCATAAACAGGGAGAAAATAGCAACAACTATCAAAAACCTCCCCAAAAATAAAAGTCCAGGACCAGATGGCTATACTAGTGAATTCTACCAAACATTCAAAGAAGACTTGGTTCCTATTCTACTCAAAGTCTTCCAAAAAATTGAAGAAGAAGCAATATTTCCAAACACATTTTATGAGGCCAACATAACTCTTATACTGAAACCTGACAAAAAAAGAAATCTACAGATCAATATCACTAATGAATACAGATGCTAAAATACTAAACACAAGACTAGCAAATTGAATACAACAACACATTAAAAAAATAATACATCATGATCAAGTGGGATTCATCCCAGAATCACAAGGATGGTTCAATATATGTAAAACAGTTAACGTAATACACCATATCAACAAAACAAAGAACAAAAACCACATGATCTTATCAATAGATGCAGAAAAGGCATTCTATAAAATACAACACAATTTTATGTTTAAAACACTCAACAAAATGGGTATAGAAGGAAAGTATCTCAACATAATAAAGGCCATCTATGATAAACCATCAGCTAACATCATATTAAATGGCATAAAACTGAAGACTTTTATGCCATTTAATATGATGTTAGCTGATGGTTACTAAAATCAGGAGTAAGAGACAAGGTTGTCCACTCTCTCTACTCTTATTCAACTTAGTGCTGGAAGTTCTAGCCAGAGCAATCAGACAAGAGAAAGAAATAAAAGGCATTTATATTGGAATAGAAGAAGTAAAAGTTTCACTTTTTGCAGATGATATGATCCTGTACATCGAAAACCCCAAAGACTACACAAAAAGACTACTAGAAACAATAACCAATACAGTAAGGTCGCAGGATACAAAATTTATATACAAAAGTCCATTGCCTTTCTATATGCCAACAATGAAACATCAGAAAATGAACTCAAAAAAATAATTTCCTTCATGGTAGCAACAACAACAACAAAAAATACCTAGGAATAAACATAACAAAGAATGTAAAGGACCTATATAATGAAAACTACAAAGCATTGTTAAGGGAAATCGAGAAAGATACAATGAAATGGAAAAATATTCCTTGTTCCTGGATAGGAAAAATAAATATAGCCAAAATGATTATATTACCCAAAGCAATATACAAATGTTAATGCAATTCCCAGCAGAATTCCAATGTTATTTTTTAAAGAAATGGAACAAAAAATCATCAGATTTATATGGAACTATAAAAAACCCTGAATAACCAAAGCAATCCTAAGGAAAAAGAACGAAGCTGGAGGCATTACAATACCTGACTTCAAATTATATTATAGAGCCACGACAATCAAAACAGCATGGCACCGGCAGAAAAATAGACACTCAGACTAATGGAGCAGAATAGAAAGCCCAGAAATAAGATCACATATATATGGTCAAATAATTTTCAATAAAGGGACCAACAACACACAATGGAGAAAAGAAAGCCTCTTCAACAAATGGTACTGGGAAAACAGAAAAGCCACATGCAGAAGAATGAAACTTGACTAAAGTTTGTCCCCTTGTACTAAAATTATTTCAAAATGGATCAAAGACCTAAATATAAGACCTGAAACAATAAATTACATAGAATAAAACATAGGTACTAAACTCATGGACCTTGGTTATAAAGAGCACTTTATGAATTTGACATCCAAAGCAAGGGAAGTAAAGGGAAAAATAAATGAATGGGACTATGTCAGACTAAGAAACTTTTGCACAGCAAGAGAAACTTACAACAAAACAAATAGCCAACTAAATGGGAGATGATATTTTCAAACAACAGCTCAGATAAGGGCCTAATATTCAAAATATACAAAGAACTCATAAAACTCAACAACAAAAAAACAATCCAATTAAAAATGGGAAGAGGATATGAACAGACACTTCTCCCAGGAAGAAATACAAATGGCCAAAAGATATATGAAAAGATGCTCATCTTCATTAGCTATTAGAGAAATGCAAATCAAAACTACAATGAGCTACCACCTCACGCCTGTTAGATTAGCTATTATCAACAAGACAGGTAATAACAAATGTTGGAGAGGCTGTGGAGAAAAAGGAACCCTCATCCACTGTTGTTGGGAATGTAAAGTAGTACAAGCATTATGGAAGAAAGTATGGTGGTTCCTAAAAGAATTAAAAATAGAACTACCATATGACCCAGCAATCCCTCTACTGGGTATATACCCCCCCCCCCAAACTCAAAAACATTGCTACGTAAAGACACATGCAGCCCCATATTCATTGCAGCATTGTTCACAGTGGACAAGACATGAAAACAACCAAAAAGCCCTTCAATAGATGACTGGATAAAGAAGAAGTGGTACATATATACTATGGAATACTACTCAGCCATAAGAAACGATGACATTGGATCATTTATAACAACATAGATGGACCTTGATAACATTATACTGAGTGAAATAAGTAAATCAGAAAAATCTAAGAACTATATGATTCCATACATAGGTGGAACATAAAAAAGAGACTCAGAGACAGGGACAAGAGTGTGGTGGTTAAAGGGAAGGGGAAGGGGCCTGACCTGTGGTGGCGCAGTGGATAAAGCATCGACCTGGGAACACTGAGGTCGCCAGTTCAAAACCCTGCACTGGTCTGGTCAAGGCACATATGGGAGTTGATGCTTCCAGCTCCTCCTCCCTTTCTCTGTTTCTCTCTCTCTCTCTCTCTCACACTCTGTGTCTCCTCTCTAAAATGAATAAAATAAAAATAAAAATTAAAAAAAAGAAAAAACATTAAAAAAAATTTAAAGGGAGGGGGAAGGAAAGGAGAGGGAGGGAATTGGGAGGAGAGGAGGGGCACAAAGAAAACAAGATAGAACTTGACGGAAGACTGTTTGACTTTGGGTGATGGGTATGCAACATAATCAAATGTCAAAATAACCTGGGGTTGTTTTCTCTGAATATACATACCCTGATTGATCAATGTTACCCCATTAAAATTAATAATAATAATAAAATAAATACATAAATAAAGATATTCATGTCCTAAATCTCAGAACAAGTGACTGTTACCTTATGTGACAAAGGAGATGTAAGGTTGCAGGTGGAATTAACATTGCTAATCAGCCGATTTTATGACGGGAAGATTACCTAGGATTATTTAGGACAGCCCAATGTTATCACAAGGGTCTTTAAAAGAAAAAGAACGAGGCAGAAGTGGGAATTCGGAGGTAGAGATGGCTATGGAATGAGGTAAGATTTCTGCAGTGTGAACAGGACTGACCCTGTTGTTGCTGGCTTTGAAGAGGGAGGAGGGCCTGAATCAAGGAATGCCGGTGGCCTGGAGAAGTTGGAAGGGGCAGGCAGATGGATTGTCCCTTGGAGATTTCAGAAACAAATGCCCCCTGCTGACATCTTGGTTTTAGCCCACTGAGACCTGCGTCAGACTTTTGCCCTACAGAACTGTAAGATAATACATTTGTGGTTTTTAAGCCACTGATTTTTGGGTAATTTGGTATAGAGCCATGCCATAGAAAATTAAAATACTCATCAAATAGTATTTATCATCTGATGTGATATCACAAATTTAAAGAACCATTGTGACACACAGTAGTGAATAGGTATCAATGTCGAGCATCCTGGTGAAGACTGGAACTGATATTTTGAGAGAAGTTCATTCCCAATCTTCAAATCTCACTATACATGGCTGCCATTCATAAAATTGATTGCCTGATTTTGTAAGTACTTTGAAACTAATATTCTATCTTCCTTTAGAGCTAAAATAATTTATTTTATCTTACTGTTTTGTTGTTTTTAAGTGTGAGATAAAGTATTGCTTTATATATATATTTATAAATCATGTGCTACATAATACCTCCCTATTTCTAAAATTTTTATAATCAGGCTTTATGATCAAATATGGTAAGATCAATTTCACAGTACCATAAGAAATGAAATTGCCCTCTGAAACTTCAGAATCAATGTTCATGAAATAACCTCACAAAGAGGTAATGAAAATTAATGTTGTTTTAAAAACCATTGGACATACACAAACTCTTGATTGCATATTGTCAGCCAATATAATGTAATAGAGGTTTAGCTAAAGAAGATTATGTTGTCATGAGAACATAAGAGGATACAGAATACTTACTTTTCTTGCCTAATGGGCTGCCTATAGATTATGCTCAGTAAATGTAAAACTATTGTTGTTATTGTTGAGGATGCCCTTGTCACTATTATGTAACATAGTACAGCTATAGCCCCCTCCTCTTTTGTTTTCTAAGCTACTGAAAATAGTTCATTTAAAAATATTAATTTTTCTGAAACCCCAAATCATGTAAATATCAGTCATTAAGAGATGCTTGTCAGTCTAGTTTTTTAATAATGTTTCTATTTAATGTGGATTGGGGGGCGGGGGAGAAGGGAGAGAGAGAGAAGCATCAACTCACTGTTCCACTTAGTTGTTCTATTTAGTTGTGCACTCATTGACTGCTTCTCTTGTGTGCTCTGACCAGAGATCGAACGTGTGACCTCAGTGTGCTGGGTTGGTACTTTATTCACTGTGCCACCTAGCCGGCGTCAATTTGCCAGTTTATTTTGCCCCAAAGTGAAGGGTTTTGTGCTTTTACTCTCAATCACTGATGTGAGGGGACGCATAAAAATCAGCCCCAAGTGTCAGTGGTTAGCAATTACTCTACATTTTCCTGTCCTGTGGGTTTAGCTCAGTCAGCACTGGTGGTGTCACGAATGTTACCGAGACATTTACCCAGAGAGCTCATTATAGCATTTCTGTTTATTTCATCCGTCCTTAGAACGGCAGCAGCATTGTATGCTGCCAAGAATCCACTCTCCTAGAAAGTCAGCATTTTTCAAACATTGGTATAAAAATTAAAACGAAAATAAAAATCTTCCCTGTACACAGCAAAACACCATTCTTTCTAATTCCGGGCAGTGATGAAATCATTCTGAAACATTTAGAAATGTAGATTTGGTATACTGCTGGTTAAGAGGGCTCTATAGTAAAACAAATGAAGGAGACGTTAATCTGGTTCTAGTGTTTTCATAACCATAGCAGTCAGTCTCCACAAGGGATAATGAACACAAAATAAAAGGGAAAATTTAAGATACTGAAGGTTATCTCCTGGGTAAAATAAACCACCACAAATCCATTCTTTGTCAATTTTTCTTCCATCCTAGCTCTTCCTTGGCTTGCTTAGCTAAATTGAACTCTTTTTGACCACCTCTAGGTTGAACCTTCCTGAAGTTTGGAAAGTATAGAATCTGGTATTTCTTTCAGTTCCTATTAACTATTTCTGTCTATTGATGTGGACAGTAAGTCACACTGAATTTTTGCCAAAGCCTAAAAATTATTATTAGCCCCACCCTTTTCGTAAGAGAAAGAATCCGATGTAAGCATTTCCAACATAAAGACCCCAGATGTTATTTTATTTAATATCTCTTACTATTTCTGCTGGAAAAGTCAACTCACCTCCAATTATTTCCCCCACCAGTGGAAGTCTTTCCAATTTGTATCTGACATGCAGAAATTGCTTTTTTATGGGGGAATGTTCTAAAGCACAGTAATGTTGATTGAAAATGTCCTGATATGCCAAAACGGCATGGTTGCCCTAGTGAAGGTCAGGCTAGCATTGTGTGACTCAACTGGATTACCTCGTGGGCTACACAAAGTCTGATTTACTAATTAGCAGTATCAGCATCACTTAGGAGCTTGTTAGAATTGCAGATTGTGCCATCCCCCACCCCCAGACCTACCCCGATCCTGTAATTGTGTTTTAATAAGCCTGCTGTGTGATAGCATCCCCACCACGCTAGAGTAGCACAGCTCTAACTTCACTACTCAAAGTGTGGTTCCAGGGCCAGCAGCCCCAGGGACATCCAGAAGGGGGGCGCATTAGAAACACAGAATCTCAGGCACTGCTCCAGGCCTACTGAGTCCGAAACCACATTTTAACAGGAGCTCCAGGAAACTCCTGTACCTTAAAATTGGACTAGTACTGTGCCACAGGACTTAGCTTGTGTTTTTCACGTCAGTAAATAATTAGATGTGTCAAATTTCAATAAAATTGGCCTTAGAAACAGATCCTAATATATTTTAAATGAAGAGTTATGTTAAGGAAGTATTCCGAAACATAACTTACCCAAAGTGAGAATCAATATTAATTCTGAAATCAAAGTTCTCAAGCCAGGATATTAAGTATCTATAATGAGTCCTACAAAAAAATATAGGTACTAGAGGAAGATGGGTAGAGAAAGTCACATTGCAGACCTGCTGTCTCCTTCATGCCTTTTCTTATTGTTAAAATGAGACACTGTAACTCTACTCAAAATGATAGGAACACATCCTTGAAGAAATGGGGGAAATGTCTTCTCTCAATGCATCTGTAGTGCAGAGATTTATTTTCTAGCAAATCCTGCCAGTTCTGCTCTGTCACATATTGTCATTTGGGAAATGTGCCTCAGTCAAATACAAAGAAAAACTAATTCTTTTTTCAGTGTTGAGTCCTTAGGGAAGAACTCTTATTTGAAATAACAAATGGACAGGGAATTTGAATTTTTAAAGCCTGTGCTGGTACCCGGGATACCTGGGCAGGTTCTTCCCGTTAGCACAGACGCCCAGGGAGTATCACTGCTTGGAGACGACTGTCAGCTGCCATAGCAGGGCGGTCGCTGCAGCTGCAGTGCCCGGAGGATGAAGCCAAAGCCCTCATTCCTGTGTCTGCTTCCTGCCTTGCCATGTTGCGGCCACTTCTGCTTCTTGGCAAGCCTGAGAAATGTAATCTTAGCATAATAGTCTGATCAGCTTTATCACAGAGATTTTAATCTCTCTAAGCCTGTGGAATGGCTTTAACAACCATGATCATCTGAATCTCATTCTGAAACCAGCTCTTCTGAATTCTTCAGTTCCTGACACTCAAGGGTTCTCGACCAAATACCCTCTCTTCACCGACTACCTTACAACCTTTTCCTTTGGGGAAACATCCAGAACCTATAAATTTGATACTTTACTATTACTATGGTTAGTCTCAACAATTGAAGTCAATTTATTACCCAATGAGAAGCTATAGATATGCTCTAGAAAGGGAATGGAATGAATTATCCATAAAGCTCAGAGGTATTAATCATATCACAAAATGGGGGGGGGCAGGGGAGCTGTCACCATGGAAACTGTACTTTATGCCATATCCCTTATTTCACATGCCTGTTTATCCCAGTGACAATGGCAGTAAGCCCCTTTGCTGTGGGCTGTCATTCAGGATCATATATCCATTCAGTCAGCATGTATGAAGCACTGGGCACCTGTTAGATGCTGCAAAGTTGAAAGAGACAGAGTTTTGGCCTCAAAGTGATCGCAGCCTAGTGGGCTGAGAGGTCTGAGAACAACTGAGAGCATTGTGACGCAGCCCAGAGAGTGCCCAGCTGCCCGGGGTTGGGGCAGGGGGTCAGGCAAGGCTTTAGCAAGGGTCTCCTAAGGGTCCGGTGAGAGGCGGGGAGGAGGGCATTCTTGGCAGAGGAGAAGCATACACACAGTTACAGCAGTGGGAAGAGGGCAGGTGAGAGGCCCCACAGGGGTGGGGGGCACAGTGGGAGAGCCCACTTTGTGTCGAGCTGCGTCCCAGTCAGCCTCTCTAGGCAGAGACTTTGGCCTTCAAAGCTGTGCATCCAGCTAGAATCCAGCAGTCCCTGATGCTTCTTCTGAGAACTGTCGGGTCTACCAATAGATAGGAGAGAACTTAAACATTAGGGGCTTAAATGAGGTCAGAGAAAAACATAGTCAATACAAATGACTTATTTTATTTTCTCTATCAGAAACAAACTCTATTAGACTGGGAGCACTTTAGTGTGTCTAATATTTCCCTTGATCGTTTTTCCTCTGAACCCACTTCTTTATGGGGATGAGCAGATATGCCAAAGAAAAAACTCAAATGGAGCAAGGAGAAAAGTGAAGTCTACTTATTATGGCAAGCTCTGGCTTCTGCGACCTCTGAAAATTCATGAGAAAATACATACCTTTTAAAATTCATCATATTATTTGACATTCATCATGAGAGGCTGTGATCTTAGTAGTAGAATAGAGTTGGTCAGGAGTGTTGACTTATTTTGCAAGTTGACCCTGAGTGTTATTTAAATAGTGAGTGCCTATTGAAATGGAGTTTATTGTTTAAATCACAGATGCCATGTCCTTTATTGTCATTGACATCGAAAAGGTTGTATTTGCAAGTGTACACACATATACACACCTCAGAGTGTGTGGAAAGTGCAAACAGAACAACTGTGTCTTTCAAATGTTGATTAGCTATAATGAACATGAGCGATATTGTATATATTTACCAGTATTCAATTACAATTATGAAATGATCTAACAGATAGGACTACAAATGGCAAGAGAAAATGACACAACTTTCTGCTAATTTTGGAGTAACCGGATTGTGAGTAGCCTGTTTTTTTTTCTTCCCTTCTCCTTTCCCCCAAATTCTGTCACCACATATTTAAATTACTTTCATAATAAAAGTTTTCACTATTTTAACCCTTGGAGTAGTGAGTTCTTTTGTCAACCCTTTGAATGAGGACATACACAAACGTTCGTACTACTCAAAGGGTTAAGCATAAATTACGCTTGGAAATAAAATGGTTTTATTGAAATTAAATGGAGACACTTTTAGTATCTAATTAAATATTTATTTAGTTCAATTAAAATGTTATCATTATCAAAGAAGCCCTAGGCAATGTCAGTGAACAAATGTGTAAAACCGAGAAGGTGTACATGTATATAAAGAATTCAGTCGCTGTGATGAGTGATGCATCATTTATATCTTCCTACCACGGAAAGTTCCCAGAGTTGAAATTGTCTTTTTATGCTTTCTCTTCCAATTAACACTAACAGGCTGTAGGCCATCTTTACTGAGGGCCGCAGTTACCTTTTCCCAAAGTGATGGCTAGATAACATGATGGAGAGGTTTCTGCTCATTAACAGAGCAGCGAGGGAAATCAGAGTGACCGTAGCCTCCCAACATTCCTCTGCTTCAGACAGTTGTGTGTTTGAAACGGTTTTCTTCTGACGGTGACGCAGGCCCGTCCTGGAGGACGGGCCATAATGATAGCTAATGGAGGCCAGTTGGAAAGCACTAATATCAGGCTTCAGGGAGACCGTGACCTTTTGGAATTGCTCAAGTCAGGTTCTTAGAGGGGATCGGGGACTTGACATTATTAATATTTTTTTTCACTTTTACTATTCCCCTTTCAGGCTAAAGGTTATCAAAATAGAGTGGGATAAATTATTTTATCTGAAGAGAAGTTATATTTTGAAAGTATCTTTCCGTAAAAATAAATGCACAAGGAGAACCTTTTGGTAGTTCTATCTCAGTCACAAATTAGGAGCAGGTACCGGCAGCACCATGGCCCCCTGAAAATATCTCTGGGCTTTTTCATTAACATGAACATGGTGAAGATGAATTGACCAGCATCATAAATAAGAAAAGATCATAACATCAGCTAAACATAAGACGTATTTTAACTGATTTTGTGATGTGGAATTTATTTACTAGTTTGCTTCCTTAGACTTTGATTACTAACTTCTTAGGCATTTATACACCTAAAAGAATGAAAAGGATGAGATTTCACATCTCTTGAAATTCACATAGTAGCTAGCCATTTAATTCAACAGATCATAGCAAACCTACTGATTTCAATAATGGCAGCCATTGCTGTCCACCAGCCAAGCACCACCGGAAACAGAACTATATAGTCCAACAAAGTTGGGCTTACTACCTGTTACAGCAAGGGGAAGGTGCACAATATTTGAATATCCCAGTTTTTATAAAGCAGGTGGAGGGATGGGACAGAGCTAAAACTGTAGTTTCTAAAGAAAACTCATAGACACAAACAACAGATGGTGATTACCAGAGGGGAGGGGGAGATGAGATGTGAGAGAGGGTACAGGGGGGATAAATGGTGATGGAAGGAGACTTGACTTGGGGCGGTGAACACACAATACAGTGTACAGATGATGTGCTGTAGAATTGTACACCTGAATCCTATATCATTTTATTACCCAATGTCATCCCATTAAATTCAATTAAAAACAAAGACGGAGAACTGGAGGGATTAAAGGAGTAATCATCCGTGCTAGGTGGACATTTGGTCACTTTTGTGGTTTGACATTATTTTAGTTTTGGGCTGTCAAACAGGATAACAGAGTGGTCTGATGTCTGTCTCACTCCATCATAGTCACAGAGTGACCTTGTGGGTTGTTGGTATCTTGTGACATTGTTTATGTTGAATAGTCAAATGCCAGCCTGGCTCACAGCTGACCGCAGTCGGGCCGCTTGTCTCTTTCTCACTGTCCTTCACCTCGTGCCTGCTCTGGATCAGCCAGTGCTCCCGGGTCTGCACACCCATCACTCACACTGCCACACTGCCCTGCGGAGGGGGGGGCGGTAGTCAACCTGTCTAATGTGCACATAAAACCTTCACATCTTCTTCAAGTCCGCTAGCTTGGCAACACGGCAAACAACTGCAGCTAATATGTATACACATAATAACGAGGTCAGTGAGTACACAAGAAACAATGAGAAGTTTCCAAGGAAACAGAGACACAAGTGGTTGAGGAGAACTGGAAGGACTTATGGAACGGGGGCATTTGGAACGTACGTAATTGAAGTAGTGATAGACATTAGACATTCAGGAAGAGGTTTCTGGGCAGGCAGGGGGAGGAGCGAGTCATCGCAGGTCCGCTGTGAGCAAGCGCAGAGAGGGGGCCAAGCGGGAGTGCGAAGAGCAGGAGAGCTAGAGGCAACGCACGCGGAGCTCGGGGGCGGCAGTCTGGGGTGGGCTCGCACAGGAGGCTTCACAAGGATGTGCTTCATTTGTCACTGAATGTTTTTGACCCCAGCAGATTATTGCAGGCTTGGAGTGATGTATGTAATAAGGACGAATGTTTACCGAACTTTTAGCGTCCGATAATCGTTCCTTCAGCAAATACTTATTTAGTGTTGTGCCTTGGGCAAGGACGTACATGCAGGAGAATCAATCAGGGCTAAGACACTTTCTCTTTTTTAGAGGGTATCACAATGACACATGGAAATAGGACTTTACAATCCCATTTCTGTTTTAGTAAACAGGTGAATGGAGATACAGGGGCTACAGGAGACAGAACAACAAAACCCTACGTGGGCGTGAGGGAAGGCTCTGGGCAGTAGGTGATAGTCGAGCCAGGAGCCCAGAGGGTGGGCAGCAGTTTCCAGGCAGAGAATCTATGGATGGTATTGAGGACAGGGATGGGGGAAAACTAATAAGCCGTGAGAACTGAGAAAAGTTGTTCTATATGACAGAAGAATAGTGGTGATCACTGAGGTATTTCTCTCTGGAGAATTGTGGGGAAGAGATGAAATCATAGGGGTTAAATATTAATGGAAACAGAACAGACAGAAGCAGTGGCTGTCTGCTTTCTTTCCAAGGAGAGCCGGGCTGGGCGGGCCCTAGTGAAGAAGGAGCTTTGCAATGTGCACACAGCACACTCCGCTGTGAGTGTGCAGGCTTGTTGTTATTACTGTGCATTTCCTGGGATGGAATATAGAGCAACTGTTACATACCTAAGAGTAGCAGTAAATAACCAAAAATAATAAGGCCCGCACCATAAAATACTAGTGTTATAGCCAATTCATAAATTCTGTCATTTCATGAATACGATTTCATGGTTGTAATCACAAGCATTATAAATAAATGAATAAATGAACAAATGAATATATGATGAGAGATAGACAAAGAGAGAGAGAAAGATTTTATGCTAGAGGAACCCTTAGATTTATGTAGTACAGAGTTCTCAACCTTTTTGAGCACGCGTTCAGAATTGTCCAGGGGCTTGCCCACTGCCACGTAATACTGCCTGCTGGGCTTCTGCCTTGCCTTAATTCCCACTCGCTCAGCCATGGATGCTCAGATTGCTTTCCACTCCCAGTCAGCATGCGCAAATAGCATCGTGTACATGACCCTTACGCACCTTATATGAGAATTACTTTTGGATATATAACTACAAACAGAATCCCTAGGTAACAGGGTGCATTCATAGCAATGATTGATCAGTGATTGTACTACTTAATTCAAGGCTGCTCTCAAGAATAGCTGTACCAGTCTACATTCCCCCCAGCAATTCATGAGGGTTCCTGTCTCCCCACATTCCTGCCAACACGTAGTATTATCCAGCTGACTTTTGCCAGCCTTTTGAGCTCAAAGTGATGGATTAGTCATTCTTGTCTTATAAAATAGCAATATGGAGCATATGTTCAGATATGTTTTTTCCTCTCTTAATTTGCTAACTGTGTGACCTTGGATGTGACTTCACCTTTCAAAGTTTCAGTTCTCCCATCTGCAGAATGGAGGAAAACGTAAATATCTCAGAGGAAGGTCATGAAATGAGTTAATACTTGTAAAGTCATTTGCACTACGGCTGCAAAATAGTGAGCTCTCCAAGGAGGTATCTCTGTATTTGTTGTCAGTCTTGGATTTGATTAAAAGTATAATTTATCCAAAGGCAGATTGAGAAAGCCTTTAGGGCATTGGGTTATTAGAAAATTGCCAATAATTAGAATTCAGTTTGGGGACATTCTCATGAGGTCACTGGAACCCACGGTGAGAGGCAGCCCAGAGAAACCTCACAATTGATACTGCCTGGGAAATTGACAATGTCCAGACAAGGAAATTTTGGTAAAGAAAAGAGGCTAACAGTTGATGAACAAAACATAATATATTTTGCTTTTTTTTTGTTTTCATTTCTATGTAGAAGTATTATCACATCATTAAAAATTGCAAAATAGAGGGATTTATATAAAGAAATACACAAGTTGATCACTTTAAAAAAGCTATGAAAACATTGTTGTATCATGTTTATTCTTTTCTTATTATGCTAACTTTGAATTAACTTATACGTATGCTAACCACAGTCATGTATTATTATTATACCTAAGTAATGAAGGAACATGCTAATTTTTCAATTGCCTGCAAAACTCACCATTTTAATTGCTTCATAATATTCCATCAAGTGCATGTGCCAGGGTAATTACATTTTAGTACTCTGGACTTGAAAGTAATTCATTGTCTTCAAAAATGTATAGTATAAATTACAAATTATTTTAATCAAATGGAATTTGATGTGCTAACACATCTTATTGTAAGCCAGTGTGCTTAACCATGTCTCACATTTGTACAGCCCAATAGAGAGTAAACACCTTCAGTACCATTGTCTTCAGACTGCTCTGTGATCTGGGCAGTCTGATTATGATGACTGTGTTAGGTGTGAAAGAACCAAGCAAGGCTGTGTGTTTAAGAATATGCATCAGCTCTGACCTTTGGAAGAATCTGTGTAGGGCTAATCTTCAGTGCGTTTTCTTAATACATCATTCATTACTTCTTAAGTGAAACAGCTCAAAGGTAGTTTAACCGAGGAGCTGAATTAGACTCTCTCAGTACAGGTGGGTGTTTGAAAAGCTTGATTAATTATTCTTAAGTTGCTTAATACGTGGTGTCTTTATATAAGGCTCTATCAAGATTTTTGAGCATTAAATGAATATTGAAATTGCTTAGCACAGTCAAGAGACATAGTCAACATTTAAGATTTAATGCAAGAATTGCGGAGTACTTTAAACACTCATATTTTGCATACTTCAGAGCTTATGTGTATGATGTTATGATAAAGAATTTATGATAAATGTATGATTAAAGCATGTATTTAAAATAAGGAATAATTTCTTGAATTCTGAGTAGAAATGACACAGAATTAGTAGGTTGCTTGAATGCAGTTGTTAGTGAGCTTTTCATCCCCAGCATTGTGTTATTTCGGCATCGCTCTCTGTGAGCACTCAGCCCTCACTAGCAAAGGTGACATTAGGGTCTGTTATTCTGGAGAGCCCTGTAAAACCACACGAGCCTGTGACTGCTCCTTCCTTGTGGTCCCTTAGACCTGACCAGTGTACTTGCTCAGCAGAATAAAATGGAGAATTGTAACTCTCATTATCATTAATCTCTAGATAATTTATTTTGGAAACGTAATGTATAGCACTTAAGTGGTCCCCAGATTATACTGTTTTTACATAGCTAAAGAATATAATTTACAAAACTTAAAATTTTATGAACATAATTTTTGTTACTAAAGAAAACAGTTGTGTGTGTGTGTGTGTGTGTGTTGCACTGAGAGCTTTTGACTAAACTACGATAAGTTTCTTTTCAACAGGAAACTTTTAAAATATGTAGGAAAGGCTTCATACAATGCTAATTCATTTACTCATCACAACAGTCTCGACCTGCACTTGCTCCACTCACACAAGTAGAAAAAACAGCAACATGAACACCCCTGTTCACGTTCCCACCCGTCATCCCACGGCCAATCCTGTCCTCTCCATCTCCCCATACGCTTTCCCCTATGGTAGTATTTTGAAGCCAGTCACAAACTTCCTAGTCTTTAACTGTTTCAGCATAAATTTCTGAAACATAAAAGCCTTTCTTAAAACAGAACCTAAAAAAATTGAACAATAGTTCATTTATTTACATCATGGAATATTTAGTTATTTTTTCAAATTTCCAACAGTTAACTGGAAAAATCCGCTTTATTAGGCCTTTGTATACGAATAAAGAGGACAACTTTTCAAAGATATCGGTCTAATGAGAAATAAAGGCTTGTGTCAAGGACTGGTTTTTGATGTGAGAGCCTGTTCTCTGCACGTGTGCTGAGTGCTGTATTGCCTCATTCACTGTCTCTTCTTCAGTTGAGATGTGAGTCCCTGAGGAGTTGAGTTGCTGAAGGGGTACATCTTCGGAGCAGGCGCACCTATTCTTATTCCTAGAGTCGTGGTTTTCCTACCTGGGAGAACAAAGCCAGAGAAGGACACTGCCTGTCATTCTTTTATTCATGGTTGTTACATTTGTGCTTTAAGAATTTGTGACTGTTCTGGAAGAATTCAGAGGAAAATTTAAATGTATAGAACAATGGACTCTTTACACTGAATACTGAAATAAGTTACATATTATTTAAGTATGAAATAATAAGCTCCAGTACCATGACATTGGAATTCTGGTACAGTTTGCCCTCAGATTAACTTATATTAGTTTTATTACCTGTGGAGAGCAATGAGACATTTTATCTGGTTCCTTAAGGAAATGTTTATGATTATTCTATATATTATAAATACTGTAGTTCCTTAAAATTCAAGTAAGCAGAATTTGAGTACCTATACAGTATCATTAAAACCACATGTAATGCTTTATAAATGGACTTCAAGGATTCATACATATGAATAGATACATATAAATATATAAATATCCATATTGAGATTTTTGAAATATTTAAAAAATATTCATCAACTAATCTCAGTTGCATTGAAACAGAAATAATATGGTTATTTAGGAACTTCTTATTGCTGCATGGTGCAATAATTACATTACTGAAGTATAATTTCTAAAATTTATATGCAAACACCAACTAGTTTAAAAAATAGAACTCTGCATTCAAGAAATTAAAACTATTTTAAAGTAACTTTTCTGGGAAGTATTTTCTTTTTATGTTAAGATTATGTTTTTATTGATTTTACAGAGAGAGGAGAGGTAGGGGGAGTGAGAAGCGTCAACTCATAGTTGCTTCATATACAACACATAGTTGTTCATTGATTGCTTATCTTAGGTGTCTTGACCAGGCAAGCCCAGGGTTTTGAACTAGTGACCTCAGCGTTCCAGGTTGATGCTTTATCCTCTGTGCCATCACAGATCTGGGAAATATTTCCTTGATATCTTTTGTCTTGAGGTTAAAAATATTGTCAACTACATTCAAATAAGTATTTGGCTTTACTTCCTAAATAAGGTTGTCACTTGGATGGAAGGGCGTTTAGAAAGTTGCTATTTCTCTTTTGACTGTTTGGCTGGGAGACTTGGATATTAAGACCAAATAGTGCGATTTAGTCAGACTAATTAGGCGGTGGCAGAGGGCCTTCTGTGAGGACTTGATCGCTGCATCTCACAGCAACCACAGGCACGCTGTAGCGCCAGGGCTTATTATGAGCCAGGGAGATGTGAATGTCTTTATTTTACTTACTTTGTACTTCAAAGTTTGGAATTATTTCAGAAACAGGTTTGGGAATATATCTCATTCAAATTTCTCCAGCTGTCGATAGATCCTCCTATCTATTGAGAGCCACGACGTCTTCTTTTTCCAGAGTGAACGAGAGTCTCCAGGTCATCGGTCTGGATGGACTCCCTTAATTTCTCTTTATGAAGAAGGGGTGAAGGCATTACTAATCTTTCAGTTGTGGGAATAATGATTATTTGGGATAGAAGAAATTTGTCTAACAAGATAAAAGAGATATTTAACATGGGCTAAATGAGTTTGTGTTGTCTATGTTGAGTAAAGGAATTATTTCCCATATCTCAGGCATTCTAGCATTAAAAATGGGGCACATGCATTAAAGCATTTATGTTTTCTTTATTCTTTGCTTCGTTACCTATATTAAGATAGCTATGAGTATGTGAGCCATTTCCTGGATAATTTTCTTGCTTTGCTATATCTGGTAGTATTTCAGAAGGCAGTGCAAGTAGGCAGGCATTGTTATTGATTAAAATAAACACATGTTCATGCCAGTCTGTCTAACCCTGTGCCTGCCATGTGCTTATTCTCTCTCTGCTCCCAGAGGACAGATGAATTGGTCTCTGGTGAAGAATAGGTTAAGAAAGTCTGCACATTTTTTGCTCCCTGATTACATTACTACTAAATAAAGTAGTGTCTTTTTTGACTTTCTGTGTAATAAAACATTAATTGTCTGACCAAATTATAGAGAATCTGAAGGTCAGACAACCCAAAATAATACTGCACTATATTTTTGTCTACGCAATCTAAAAATATTTGGTAAAATTTAAAGTTGGCACCAGCTTTAAATAGAATTCTGTAGAGGCCATTAATCTTTGTATCTGCTAAGACTCGGCGTTACATTTAGGCACACCTCAGAGGTTACATTACTTCTCTGAGTGACACGCTTCTCTGAAAGTTTAGGTTATGATCTAAGTAAAGATAACAGTGTTCACCAGTTAAATAAGGCGTATAATATTTAGTGGTACTACACAGTGTACATTACAATATGCATCAATGTACATACACTATGCAATAATGGTGTAATGTATTTAATACACTGTGTCCATAAAGTCATGGTGCACTTTTGTCCTGTGACCAGCCAAAAGTGCACCATGACTTTGCGGACACACTGTATATGTAAGTAATGAGCAGCAGAGGCCGAAATGAGAACCATAACTCAAACTATAAGGAACAGTAAGAACAGACTAAACTCTATCCATGGATTTTAGTTTTAGTTTTTCAAATTAAGTATAATAAAGTTGACATTTGATTTTATTCTGCTGGAGAGATTAATTTTATTTTTTTAAGTGTTTTCTAAGGCACATATTTAAATTTCTACTTTGTGAAAACTATTAGCCATTCATTTAATAAATAAATGTCATTTTGAAGTACTTTAAAAACTAATTAGTATATTAGAAGAACTATAAAAACATTAATATAATATAGAGAGGTTAAGTGAATAATCATTTACTTTAAGTTTTATAATATCTCTAATAGAGAACTCAGTTTTCTTTCATTATTGGACAATAGTTATTTTAATAGTAGTGGTCATAAGCATGCCATTATTCTTTGTAGTCTTAATGATAAAAAAGAAAGATGTTAATGGAGCTTTTTATGGTATAATGAGTGATAAATTATATGTATCTAAATGAAGAGAAGAAGAGAAGAGAAGAGGAAAGAGGAGGGGGGAGGGGAGGGGCACAAAGAAAACCAGATAGAAGTTAACAGAGGACAATTTGACTTTGGGTGATGGGTATGCAACATAATTAAATGTAAAAATAACCTGGAGATGTTTTCTCTTAACATATGTACCCTGATTTATTAATGTCACCTCATAAAAATTAATTAAAAATAATTAAAAAAATAAAATCTAAAGTTGAAATGGTACTTCTCATGATGTTCTTAATGATCTATAAAAAAGCACAAAAGTGAAAAATACAATTTTAATGAGGTATTCTTAAAAATCTTCTTTTTTTGCTTTTGCATAAATACATGCAAATTTAAATTCTGTCTTCACCGAACTATCTTTTAAAGCATTAAGAACATAGTTTTTTTCCCCGTAGTTAGCATGATTATTTTTATTTAACTTTTTATGTGAAGTACAACATACATCGAGAAAAATGTGAAAAATGTATATCTGTACAGCTCAGCTCATTAAACTATCGAAAAATAAACTCACCTATGTAAATATTGCCGAGGCCAAGTATATTATAGCATCTCAAACATCTCTTTTCATTCCTTCTTCCTGGTCACTACTGCTTTCCTCTTCTTCCAAAGTAATCTTTGTTGTGACTTCTAATGTCTGTTGGGAATTATTTAGTCTAGAAATGATTGCAATATATACATATTTTTACAAGCCTGGCTTCTTTAGTTAACATTATGCTTGTAAAACATATCTTATGTAGAGGTTTAATTGATTTATTTTCATTGCTTTACAACATTTATTCACATGAAAATATCCAGATATATTTTTCCATTCTACAAACGAACATGTGAGTTGTATTTTGGGGCTGTTCTACATAATACTTCAAGAGCATTTATATACATGCTTTTTGGTATACAGTGCCAGTTCCTTTGTTTGGGTACATTCTTCTAGTGAAATTGCTGAGCATAAAATAAGTGTATGTTTAACTTTAGTACAATATATGAAATACTTTTTATGGAAAGCGTACTAATTTATGCCCTCAACAGCAGTGTATGAAAATTCTAAGCGCTTCATATTTTTGACAACACTTGGTATGATCAGTTTTGTTTAGCTTTTCATTGTTCCCTTGAATTTTAGCCATTCTGTTTTGTGTGCAGAATACACTCTATGATTTTAATTTGCAGCCTCTACGGTTCATGAGATTGGGCACCATTTCATAGATTTGTTAGTTATTTAGATATTTCTTTTGTTCTTCTTTTTCTTACTGCTTTCTATATATTTTGTATAATAATATTCTATTTTTTATTGATTTTAATTTATTGTGTTTACATAGAGACAAGTGTCCCACTAAATACATCCCCGCCCCTGTGTTCCCCTCAACATCCCCCTCACCGCCTCCCCCCCAACACCTGCCCCTTCCCTCCAGGATTTGCTTTTCTGCTCTCCATAATGCTGTGTTATGTACATAGAACTTCACCAATCTCCTTCCTTTCTCTGATCCCATCCTCTCATCCCCTTTTCCTCTGCTTTCCCTCTGGACCCACTGATCCCGCCTCTGCCTCTATTTTGTTCCTCAGTTCACACTGTTCATTGGATTCCTCAAATGAGTGAGGTCATATGATATTTTTCTTTCTCAGCCTGGCTTATTTCACTTAACATAATAGTTTCCAGGTCCATCCATGTTGTCACAAAAGGTAAGATTTCCTTCTTTTTCATGGCCCCATAGTATTCCATTGTGTATATGTACCACTGCTTTTTGATCCACTCGTCCACTGACGGACACTTGGGCTGTTTCCAGATCTTAGCTATTGTAAACAATGCTGCCATAAACATGGGGGTGCATTTCTTCTTTTGAATTAGTGATTTGGTGTTCTTAGGTTATATTCCTAAAAGTGGGATGGCTGGGTCAAAAAGTAGTTCCATTTTTAATTTTTTGAGGAAATCTCCAAACTGTTTTCCACAGTGGCTGCACCAGTCTGCATTCCCACCAGCAGTGCAGGAGGGTTCCCTTTTCTCCACATCCTCGCCAGCACTTATTCTGTGTTGTTTTGCTGATGAGCGCCATTCTGACTGGTGTGAGGTGATATCTCATTGTGGTTTTAATTTGCATTTCTCTAATTATTAGTGATGTTGAGCATTTTTTCATATGCCTACTGGCCATCTGTATGTCCTCTTTGGAGAAGTGTCTATTCATTTCTTTTGCCCATTTTTTGATTGGATTGTTTATCTTCCTGTGTTGAGTTTTATTAGTTCTTTATAAATTTTAGTTATTAACCCCTTATCAGACGTATTGTCGAATATGTTCTCTCATTGTGTGGTTTGTCTTTTCATTTTGTTCATATTGTCTTTAGCTGTGCAAAAACTTTTTAGTTTGATACAGTCCCATTTGTTTATCCGGTCCTTTATTTCCCTAGCCTGTAGAGATAAGTCAGCAAATATATTGCTGTGAGAGATTTCAGAGAGCTTGCTGACTGTTTTCTTCTAAGATGCTTATGGTTTCACGATTTACATTTAAGTCTTTTATCCATTTTGAGTTTATTTTTGTGAATGGTGTAAGTTGATGGTCTAGTTTCATTATTTTGCAGGTAGCTGTCCAATTTTCCCAGCACCATTTGTTAAAAAGACTGTATTTGCTCCATTGTATGCTCTTTCCTCCTTTTTCAAATATCAATTATCCATAAATGTGTGGGTTTATTTCTGGGTTCTCTGTTCTGTTCCATTGATCTATGTGCCTGTTCTTATGCCAGTACCAGGCTGTTTTGAGTACAGTGGCTTTGTAGCATAACTGGATATCAGGAAGTGTGATACCACCCACTTTATTTTTATTTTTCAAGATTGCTGAGGCTATTTGTGTTCTTTTTTGGTTCTATATAAAATTTAGAAATATTTGTTCTATACCTTTGAAGTATGTCATTGGTATTTTAATAGGAATTGCACTGAATTTATAAATTGCTTTGGGTAATATAGACATTTTAATGATGTTCATTCTTCCTATCCTTGAACATGGTATGTGCTTCCACTTGTTTGTATTTTTCTTGATTTCTTTTATCAATGTTTTATAATTTTCTGAGTACAAGTGTTTATCCTCCTTGAGTAAATTTACTCCTAGGTATTTTATTTTTGTTGTTGTTGTAATAGTGAAGGGGATTGTTATCTTAATTTATCTTTCAGACAGTTTATTGTTGGTGTATAAAAATGCCACTGATTTCTGAATATTAATTTGATATTTTTCCACATTGCTGAATTTATTTATCGGGTCCAGTAGTTTTTGACTGAGACTTTAGGGTTTTCTATGTACAGTATCATGTCATTAGCAAATAATGATAGTTTTACTTCTTCTTTTCCAATTTGGATGCCTTTTATTTCTTCTTCTTGTATGACTGCTGTGGCTAGAACTTCCAGTAGTATGTTGAATAAGAGTGGTGAAAGGGGGCACCCCTGCCTGGTTCCTGATCTTACAGGGATTGCTTTTAATTTTTGCCCATTGAGTATTGTGTTGGCTGTGGGTTTGTCATAGATGGTCTTTATCATGTTGAGGTATGTTCCCTGTATTCTCACTTTGCTGAGAGTTTTGATGATAAATGGGTGCTGGATTTTTATCAAATGCTTTTTCTGCATCTATTGAAATTATTACGTGTTTTTTCTCCTTTCTTTTGTTTATATGATGAATCACATTGATTGATTTGTGAATATTGTACCAGCCTTGCCTCCCCAGAATTAATCCCATTTGACTATGATGTATAATTTTTTTTCATGTATTGCTGGATTCGGTTTGCTAATATTTTGTTGAGAATTTTAGCATCTAAATTCATCAGGGATATTGGCCTTTAGTTTTCTTTCTTTGTAGTGTCTTTTCCTGCTTTTGGAATGAGGATTATGCTTGCCTCATAGAAGGAGCTTGGAAATCTTCCCTTCTCTTGAATTTTTTGAAATAACTTGAGAAGGATGGGAGTTAGTTTTTCTTTGAATATTTGGTAAAATTCACCTGTGAAGGCATTTTTCCCAGGGCTTTTGTTTGTTGGTAGCTTTTTGATAACTGTTTCATCTCATTTGTTATAATCGGTCTGTTTAAGTTTTCTGATTCTTCCAGATTGAGTTTTGAAAGATTATATGTTTCGAGGAATTTGTCCATTTCACCTAGGTTGTCTAATTTTTTGTCATACAGTTAGTTCTTCATAATATTTCTTACAGTTTTTTGTATTTCTGTTGTGTCAGTTGTTACTTCTCCACTCTCATTTCTAATTTTATTTGAATTCTCTCCCTTTTATTCTAGGTGAGTCTGGTTAAAGGTTCATAAATCTTGTTTACCTTTTCAGAGAACCAGCTCTTGGTTTCATTGATCTTCTCTCGTGTTGTTTTAGCCTCTATTTATTTCTGCTCTGATCTTTATTATTTCTCTCCTTCTACTTCCTCTGTGCTTTACTTGCTGTTTTTTTTCTAATTCTTTTAGATGCAGAGTCAAGTTGTTTATTTGAGCTTTTTCTTGCTTCATAAGGTATGCCTGTAATGCTATGAACTTCCCTCTCAGTACAGCTTTTGCTGTGTCCCATAAATTTTTAGCTGTTGTATGTTCATTTTCATTTGTTTCAAGGAAATTTTTGATTTCTTCCTTGATCTCATTGTTAACCCATTTGTTATTTAATAACATACTATTTAGTTTCCAAGTGTTTGCGTGTTTTTTAGTTTTTCTAATGTAGTTGATTTCTATTTTCGTGTGATCTGAGAAGATGCTTGATATGATTTCAATCTTCTTAAATTTATTGAGACTCATTTTGTGTTCTAACAGGTGGTTTATCCTAGAGAATGTACCATGCACATTTGAAAATAATGTATATTCTGCTGCTTTGGGTTGAAAGGTTCCGAAGATATCTATTAAATCCAGTTGATCTAGTATGTCCTTTAAGTCTGCTGTTTCTTTGTTAATTTACTTTCTTGAGGATCTATCTAGTGATGTTAGTATGGTATTAAAATCCCCTACTATTATAGTATTGCTCTTGATCTCGCCCTTTATGTTCAACAAAATCTGCTTTATAAATTTAGGTGCTCCTATATTAGGTCCATGGATGTTTATAATTGCTATATCTTTCTGTTGGATTGCTCCCTTTATCATTATGTAGTGACTTTCTTTATCCCTTACTATAACCTTTGTTTTACAGTCTATTTAGTCAGATATAAGTTTTGCTACCTCACCTTTTTCTTTTCATTTTCATTTGCATGAAATATGTTTTTTCATCTATTTTCATTCTATGTGTATCTTTTGTTTTGAGATGTGTCTCTTATAGACAGCATATTCACAGGTCCTGTTTTGTTATCCATGCAGCTACCCTATGTCTTTTTATTGAAGCATTTAATCCATTTACATTTAAGGTTATTATTGATAAGTAGTTGTTTATTTTCATTTTATTCTTTAAACCTGCATTCCTCTTTTACCAGATTCCCCCCACCCCTTTTTGTTTAGTTTACAAGAGGCCCCTTAACATTTCTTGCAGCATTGGTTTGATTGTAATGAATTCTTTGAGTTTTTATTGTCTAGGAAGCTTTTTATTTCTCCTTTAATTTTAAACGATAGCCTTGCTGGATAAAGAAGTCTTGGTTGTAGGCTCTTGTTCTGCATTACTTTGGATATATCTTGCCATTCCCTTCTGGCCCCAAGTGTTTCTGTTGAAAAGTCAGTTGTCATCCCTATGGGGCCCCTTTGTAGGTGATTGACTGCTTTTCTCTTGCAGCTTTTAGTATTCTTTCTTTATCTCTTAGCTTTGGTATTTTAACTATGATGTGTCTTGGTTTAGGTCTCTTTTGCTTCCTCTTTTATGGGATTCTCTGTGCTTCTTGAACTTGTGTGACTTTTTCCTACATCAATTTAGGGAAATTTTCAGCTGTGATTTCTTTAATCAGGTTCTTTTTCCTTGTTCTTTCTCTTCTTCTTCAGTAACCCTTATTATGTGGATGTTGTTTCTCTTCATGTTGCCACAGAGCTCTCTTAGAGTTTCCTCAGACTCTTTGATCCTCTTTTCTTTTTGCTGTTCTGCTTCCATGCTTTCACTTATCTTGTCCTCTAAATCGTTGATTCAATCCACTGCTTCATCCATCCTACTTTTAATTCCTTCTAGTGTAGTCTTCATTTCCAATAATGTGTTTGTCATTTCTGTCCAATTCTTTCTTATGATGCCTGCTATCTCTTTGTTTAGGTGCTCATTTTGTCCATCTACTGTTGCTCTAAGATCCTTGAGCATCCTAACAATCAATATTTCAAACTCTGCATCTGGTATCTTGGTTATTTCCATCTTATTCAGTTCTTTTTCTGGGGATTTCTCTTGCTGATTCTTCATTTGAATTGCATTTCTCTGTCTTCCCATTTTGTCTCTGTATAGACAGCTCCTTTGGATGTGTTGTTTGTGTAATTAGCTGAGTATAGGGTTGGTGTTGTCTGCCTCAAGCTTTCAGTTGTGTTGTTTCTAGATCTTCTTGGGTTGACTTCAGCTGTTTGTATTCCCCTGCGGCTACGTGTCTGCTGCTACTGCTCTTTCTGCTGTTTGTGACACTGTTTTCTATGCCTTAGTTGGGTCAGGTGTGAGCAGCCATTCCTTAAGATACCACTCTAACTAGAGTTGTTAGGTCCTGAACTTATGTTCTCCATATCTGGCCACTGGATGTACCAGCCATGGACCTCTGACAAGAATCTGGTGCAGATCAGTGGGGATCACTGCTTTTGACTGGCCCTTTGCCACGTTCTTGGAGCTACTGGTGATCCAGAATTTGTAGTTGCCTCTGCTGGGCCGATGCTGTTGTAAATATCAGCTGCACTGCTAGGCTGGCTTTTATCTACTCTTGGCCAGTGTGTGTGGCTTCTCTATTCCTGAAGTGTGGTCTTTCCATCGGGCCCCTGCTGCCTCTGCCTCCTACGGCACTCAGGCACTGACATGGGCAACTTGGGTTGGTCTGTGGGTGTGGAGAACTCTTCGCCTTTCCAGGCTCCGCCCCCTGCTGGCCCACCAGATGCCTCTCTGTGCTCTGTTCCTCACCTTCGCAGTGCGGGTCACCTGGCTTACCCCCCACAGGTGTGGGGGACCCCTCACTGGGCTCCATTTCCCATGAGTGCATGCGATGCCTCGCCCCACTGGGGTCTTCACTGCACTGGTACAGTAGATGCCTTGCCCCGCAGGGTTCCACCTCCCGTGGATGCACAGAAGGCCTCTCCGGGTTCCTACATCTGCCTCTGCCATGCAGGCTGCCTTGTTGGACTCCGCCCAGTCCCCCGTGCAGGACAAGTGCTGTGGCTTCCTCTGTAGCTGGACCCTCCCGCCCTTTGGAGGGCTCTCAGCAGGTTGGGGAGCTGTGTAGCCCAGACCTCAGCACTCAAAATCTGTGTCCCTAATGTGCCCCCTGCTTCTAAATGTGTCTCTGCACTGACTGGAACAGAAGAGCCTCTGGTGTGTATGGTAGTTGTTTCCCTTTGCTGGCTTGGTTCTCCGAGGAAGAATTTCTACTTTAGGTTTGGGGAGTGACCCAATACAGGGGTCAGGGTGGCTGTCCCTCACGGTCTCTCCTTGTGCCCCCAAGACTACACTTTCATCTTGCAACTTCAGTCCTCTGCACTCCCCACTCCCAGGTAGGAGGCTGTGAACAAGTTTTCTGTGCGGTCCCTTTGAGACAGAGCCTGGGTTTCAGAGTTCTGTCTCCTTCTCGCAAACAGTAACCTGGCTCTTCTTTTAGTTAAATACTGTCCATATGCCTTCCATTGTCTCTGGGGCTCCAGGCTGGGGTTCTGGTCCTGTGTCTGAGGACCCACACTCTCTGGGCAACCCACCCACCCTGCTCCGAGAGTCCCTCTGGGCCACCTCTTGCTCCTGGGAATGGGGCAGCCTTTTCCATGTCTCCACCTTTCCTACCAGCTCAGTGTGGTTCCTTCAGTGATGCTTGGTTATAGATTCCTTTTAGTTTAGTCCTAAGTTGGTTTTTCAAGATGATTGATCCTATGTTAAGTTGTAATCCACTTTGGTTCTGGGAGGTAAGAGTTGTAATGTCCGCCTACTCTGTCACCATTTTTCCCACTATAATAATATTCTGAAAAAATAGGTTCTCCCATTCCATGGCTTCTCTTTTCATTTTTTGACAATATCTTTAAATGAACAGAAGTTCAATAACATAATATTTTCTATTTTAATTTTTATTATTTAATGTATTAGGATGACATGGTTCAGCAAACCATATAGGTTTCAAGTACACAACCCAATATAATACCATCTATTCACCACATTGTGCACCCTCCGCCCTAAGCGAAGTCTCTTCCCTTCCCCAGTTCCCGCTCCTTGCTTTGCTCTCTTCCATCTATCTCTACCCTCGCCCCCCATTTCCCTCTGTCTACCCTCGCCCCCCATTTCCCTCTGTCTACTCTCACCCCCCATTTCCCTCTGGCTACCAACCACCCTGTTGTCTATCTCTATGTGTTACTGTATTTCCCCATGTATAAGATGCACCTTAATTTTGGGGCCTGAAATTTGAAAAAACAAATGTATTAGAAAAAATTATTGAACTCAAATTTTTTCATCATAAAATTCATGCAACTCCTCATCAGTGTCAAAACTCCCATCTATTAGCTCATCCTCATCTGTGTCTGATGACGAATCACTGTCTTCATATATCTAACTTAACAATGAGTGCAAAAACAAGTGCATAAAAAGCAGGAAATGCAAGAAAAAAATATAACCACTGTATAAGACACACCAAGTTTTTAGACCTCAAATTTTTCAGAAAAGGGTACATCCTATACATGGGGAAATATGATATGTATGTAAGATTTAACAATCTTACCTTTTATGGTAAGATTTTGTATCTTATTTAAGAAATCTTTGCACTCCACAAAGTTGTGAAGATATTGAGTTGTGCTGTCTTCTAGTAACCGTTGTTTTGCTTTTCACATTTAGGGCTACAACCTTACTGGAATTTGTGTCTGTATATGATTTAAGGTAGTGATCAACTTTTTATTTTATTTTTCTCTTTTTAATTTCCAGTGTTGATAATTAACTCAACTAACACCATACATTTAAAAGAAGATTTTTTTTAACTGCTCTGCATTGCAAACATTGTAAAAAATCTACTTTCCATGTGTATTGAGTTTGTTTCTGGATTCTCTGTTATGCTCTGTTGTTCTGTTTGAATAACTGTCTGCCAATATGACATTTTGTTTTCTAAACTCACTATATAGAGTAAAATTTTTCTATATTCAGATTTTTGTAACCTATGAATGATAACAGTTTTATTTCTTCCTTTCCAATATTTATTACCTGTTAAATACTCTTCTTACGCTATTACACTAAAGAGAGCTTTCCTTACATGTTGAATGAAGGGGTCTGCAGAGAATATACTTGCCTGGCTTCCAAACTCAAAGCAGCTCCCAGCCTTTCCTCTCCCAAGTGATGCTTATTGTAGGATTTTTGTAGATGTCCTTTACAGGTTTAGAAATTCCCTTCTTGGCTAAAAATTTTAATTATGTTTAGGTGTTAAATTAAATCAAACGCTCTCTCTGCATCTATTTAGAAACCATATTTTTTCAGTTTAATTACATGAAATGGTTTTTAAATATTAAGCAATCTTATACTATTTCTGGAATAAACTTGATTGAGCTGTGATTGATTATACTTTTCTATATTTCTGTATTCTAGAATAATTTTGTAGTTTTTAAAAAGGATTGTTGGAACTATGTTTACAAATAAGATTGACTTTTATATTCCTTGTTGCAAGTTTTCTGTCAGATTTTGATTTCAAAGTTTACTAGCTTCAAAAAAACTAGTTGGGAATTATGGTTTTCTAATTTTTGAAGATACATATATAAGATTGGTGTTTAATAATTCATTAGGGTATAAACATGCATGGGAATTTTTTTAAATTATGGATTTAATTTCACCAGTTGATATATAGGCAACACAGGTTTTCCCATTTTTCAACTGTTTGAGTAAGTTGCCATTTGGAATTTGTCCACGTAATTTTCAGTATTATTGGCAAAAAATTATTCAGCATATCATTTTATTATCATTCTAATGTGTGTAGTATCATAGATTTTTGTTGTTGTTGTTGTTTTCCATTTCTGTTAGCGGTTGTGTTCCTCCTTTTTTCTTTTCTTTGATCAATCTAGCTTGGGTGTCATTAATTTTAATGTCCTTTCAAAGCCTTATTTTTATCATTTGCTCTCTGTTTCATTCCTGGTTTTAATTTACAGTACTCTTTCCCCTCCTGTCTTAACATCCATCCTTAGCTCATTAATCTGCCTTTTTCTTTTCATGTCTGTCTCAGTAGCAGTCACTTCCCTTCCACTGTGAGATTGATAATTTGGGTCTTCTTTCTCTTTTTTTTCTTGGATGCCGGGACTAGAAATTCACCAATTTTAGCAGACTTTTGAAAGAATTGGCTTTTGGTCTTACTGACCTAATGTTGATTTAATATTTTTCTATTTTTAATTTTAATAATTTGTATCCTAATATTATTTCTTTTCTTCTGTATATTTTAGACTTGCGGTACATTTTCTAGTTTAACAAGGAAACCAGTTATTTACTTCGAGTTTGTTTTTTTTCTAATATATGCATTTAATGCTATAAATGCTGATGTTTTCCATCCATTTTGATAAATTGTATTTTTCATTTTAATTTAGATCAATTTTTAAAAATTTTTCTTGAGACTTTTGCATGAATGCTTGAGTTATTTCTAAATATTTTGGGACTTTCTAGTTATCTGTTACTGGTTTCTCATTTAATTTAATTTTGATTTAGGAGTATACGTTATATGATTTATATTC
Organism: Rhynchonycteris naso; assembly: GCA_037038555.1. Classification (NCBI taxonomy): domain Eukaryota; kingdom Metazoa; phylum Chordata; class Mammalia; order Chiroptera; family Emballonuridae; genus Rhynchonycteris; species Rhynchonycteris naso. The sequence continues at coordinate 24,575,083 of CM073001.1, forward strand.
TTTTAAATTTGTTAGGGTATCTTTTAGAGCCTCTAATGAAGTCTGTCTTGGTAAATGTTTCATATTAGCTTGGATGGAGCTGTCCTCAGATGGGATGTTATAAAATTTCAGTTAGATCCAGTTGATTAATAGAGATATCCAGGGCTTCTATAATCTTGCTGTGTTTGTGTCTCCTGATCTATCAGTTATTTCAGCTATAATAATGTACTTACCTATTTTCCTTGCAGCTCTATTTGCCTCATGTATTTTGATTCTCTGTTATGTTATTAGGTACATAGATGCAGAGAATTGTTACACCATCTTGGAAAATGGATTGCTTTGTCATTACATAATGCTGCCTATTTATCTCTGATAATCTTTGTAGTCTACTTTGTCTGAGGTTAATATAGATACTCCAGCTTTCTTTAGATTAGTGTTAGTATTAAAATGAAAAACAAACTTGAAAATCCCCTGAGCAGACAAAGCCATTTGAGCCACATAAGCAAAACTAAATCTAGTTTATCTTATAAAGGTAAACAGAACTTTATTTTTTATGCCTCTGATAATCATAAAAGAAACTTAAGTTATTTTCCTAAAATTGGTATAAGATAATCCGTTTTAACCAATCTCCTGCCATCTGGAAAACCCCACTGTAATAATGAATCATTGTAAAGGTTAAGCAACTTCCTCATTTTCACCCTGTAACATCATGCCTATGAGCTGTATATCAGTTTCAGTTTGAAAGCTCCCAATTTTGAACTGTTCTTATATGCACAGTAAACTCTTACAAATTACTATTTTATTGACCTGGTGGTTTTCATTTTACCAGTTCTGGATTTTTGACATTAGCATGATCCATCTTTCTTTGTCCCTTTACTTTTAATCTATTTTAGTCTTTGTATTTAAAGTGTATTTCTTGTAGATAACAGGTACTTGGGTCTGGTCATTCTTTGTATTCTGACTACCTCTGTTTTTTAAATAGTCTATTTAGATCATTCACTTTTAAATTGATTATTGATATATTTGTATTAATATCTGTCATGTTTTTAACTGTTCTATTTGTTGCATTTGCTTCTTCGTTTTGATGCCTTATCTGAATGTTATTGAGCATTTTGTATGATTCAGTTATACTTTTAAAGTCTCAGTGACTGCTCTTAACAAATCAAAGTCCATCTTCAAATAACATTATACTACTTAATAAGTAATGCAGCTACCTTATAACAGTGTTCCCAATTTCTCCCTCTCATCCTTGTGACATTGTTATTATTCATTTATTATCATTATTAATTATTATTTATATTATATATAGTTATATATTAATGTTAATTATTATTATTAATATGCTACAATCACCCAATACAGTCTTATTATATCTTTTAACAATTTATCTAACTTAGAATAAGAAAAATTATTTTCTTTCCTTTTTTAATTTTTCTCACCCTTTCTTTATGTAGAACCAAGTCTCAGACTACTTTCATTTTACTTATGTCAGAAAAACTTTAAAATATTTCTTGCACAATGGTTTTCTAGCAATGAATTCTGTCAGTTTTTGCCAGAAAATTTTTATTTTACCTTCACTTTTTAAGGATAGTTTCTGTAGGCTAATTTTTACTTTTTCAGCACTTTAAATATTTATCTCCAAACTCTTCTTGCTTACATGTTTTCTGTTGAGAAGTCCAAAGTGATTGGTATCCTTTTTTCTCTATAGATTATTTATTTTTCTCTGGCTTCTATCAAAATATTCTATTTATTTTTGGTTTTCTGCAGTTTGAATATGTTATGACTCAGTATAATTTTTATTTTGATTTCTTGCCTGCTGTTAGTCTTTGAAATTCTTGGAACTGGTGTGATATCTGTCATTAATTTTGGGAAGCCACTGGCCATTATTACTTTAAATATTTCTTTTGTTCCAGTCTCTCTTTATCCTCTGGTATTCCACTTCTGCACGTTATCACTTTCCCATTATCCCACAGTACTGGGATATTCCCTTCTGCTTTTTTCATTTTTCCATTATAGTTGGGGAAGTTTGTGCTTTCTTATTCTCAACCTCACTAATTCTTTTCTTGCTGTGTTGAGTCTATTGATGTGCCCATCAAAGACTTTCACTACTTCTGTCACAGTGTTTTGATTTCTAGTATTTCCCCATGGTTCTCTCTGAGATTTTTCATTTCTCTGTTTACATTGCCCATCTGTTCTTGCATGTTGTCCACTTTTCCCTTTAGAGCCCTTATCATATCAATCACAGTTGTGTTATATTCATACTCTGATCATTCTAACATCGGTGACATATGGGAGTCTTGTTTTAGTGATTGTTTTGTCTCTGCAGACAGAGTTTTTTCTTGCCTTTTGGCATACCTTACAATTTTATTTTGTTGTTGTTGTTGTTAAAATCAGGCCATGTTGCATCTAGCAACAGGAAGGGAGGTAAATATGTCTTTCATGAGAGGTTTTATATTAATATGATTAGTAATTGGGCTGTATTTAATGTCTCCTGTGGGTGCCATAGGTCCCACAGGCTTCACCTTCACATAACCTTGTTTAGTCTTCCCTCTTGACTTTGGCAACTTCTTCAGAGACTGTCTGAATTTTGTAATTCTTTCAGTTATTATACAAGAGTCTTGTTGGTGTGGTGGTGTGATGTAAGAGAATGAGAGCATTCTATTATAGTCTGATTAAATGTCGTTGTCTTTAGTGAGCCTTTGTCTTGGAAATATGATCTTTACTAGTGTTTCTCTGGTGATAAGTTCTCCTTTCATGGCCCCTTATTTCTTTTCCTGGCTGGTGAGTTTCCAATTTATATCCTTGAAGACCTGACTCCTGTTGATAGACTTTTTCTCTTATGTGTAACAGGAGGACTAGGGAAACCAGAGTGGCAAGAATCTCCTTTTGTAATTGGGATAAGGCTCTAACAAAGTCTTATTTTTTGGAGAGCACTTTAGGCATATTTCAAAATGATTATCTTTCATCTCCCTGCCAGAGCCAGGAGAAAATTTTTCCTGATCTTTTAAAGAGCATGGAAGGGTTCTTGGAGGAAAGGCATGCAGAAGTGTGGGAGCCTTGAAGACTGTGGTCCTTGGGAGTTTCTCATTCTCATACTAGTCCATACTCAGCCTCCGTCAAAACTACCATGTAGAATATGACTTAAGAGAGGACACAAGATGGCAGCGGAGTAGGCAGATGCACAGACTCCCAGCTCACACCACCAAACTGGATTACAAATTAATTTAGGAACAAGCAGCATGAAAAAACCAACTCGACTATAAGAACTGTTCTCAAAATCCAAGGAGCAAAGAAGTCACAGCGAGCCTGGTGGGGAGCACCGAGGAGCAGTGATCCTCCCCTTCTTATAGGAAAAAAGGGGTGTGGGTGAGGCTGAGAGCCCAGAAAGGCTCTCAATCCAAGGAAAACAGTAGAAAATATCACTCATAGTCACTTGCCTGGGGACCTGGGAACAAGGTGTGTTGAAAGAGCTGGCTTGTTTTCCAAAAGGAAAGGGGAAGAGAGAGACAGCCAGTGACAAACAGGAATGCATGGGAGGACCTGAGCAGCGGGACTAATCCAGTGTGGGAAGCAGCCATACCTGGGGGAGGTGTTGGAGGCGGCCATTGCAAGAAGAGGGGTTGAATTTTCGACATAACACAAGACTAAACTGGTTCCAGGTCAGCCTTCTCAAGATATCTCTCCAACTACAATCAGCACAAAAAGACACAGCTGAAAACAAGATGTGAGGAGGAGGGGCAGTTACTCAGGTCTCCATGGAGATCTGAGATACACCTCCCCCTTCTGAAGCGAAGAAAGCACCCCATCCCCAGAGAGAGTAACTGGCAGGTCAAGTCTTCAGAGTCTCAGGTTACACCCACCAAATTCCTGGATACAGTTTCAAATAAGCCCCCTGCTGAGATCAGTAAACAAGACTACTACCCAGTTAAGAAAACTGAGAAGAAAACAAAGACTTCAAAGGGGCTATATTAGAAAAGTCAAATTCCACAGTGGATTACAAACTACAGCTGAAGCCAACCCAAGAAGACCTAGAAATAACACAACTGAAAATTGGAGGGAGACAGCACCAAGCCTAGACTCAACCAGCTCTACAAACAACACACCCAAATACACAGACATAATGAGAAGACAGAAAAGTGTAATCCAAATGAAACCACAAGAGAATCCTCCAGGAAATGAACTGAGCAATATGGAAATAACCAAACTTCCAGATGCAGAGTATAGAATAATGATTGTTAGGATGCTTAGGAATCTTAGAACAACAATGGATGGTCATTATGAACACCTAAATAAAGAGATAGCAAGTATAAAAAAGGATATTGAAATTATAAAAAAGAATCAGTCAGAGATGACAAATACAATATCAGAAATGAAGACCATAATGGAAGGTCGAATCAGCGAGGATCGAATCAGCGAGTTGGAAGACAAGATGAACAAAGGCATGGAAGCAGAGCAGAAAAAAGAAAAGAGATTCAAAAAATCTGAGGAAACTTTATGAGAGCTCTGTAACAATATGAAGAGAAATAATATCCTCATAATAGGGGTTCCTAAAGAAGAGAAAGAACAAGGTACAGAAATTTATTTAATCAAACCATAACTGAAAACTTCCCTAAATTGGTACAAGGAAGGGTCTCACAAATTCAAGAAGCACAGAGATCTCCATTAAAGAGAAACCCAAAGAAACTTACACCAAGACACATCATAATTAAAATGCCAAAGCTAAGTGATAGCGACAATATTAAAAGCTGCTAGAGAAAAAAAGGCTATCACATACAAAGGAACCCCCATTAGGATGACATCCAACTTCTCAACAGAAACACTTGAGGCCAGAAGGGAACAGCAAGATATATTCAAAGTAATGCAGAACAAGAACCTACAACCAAGACTCCTCTATCCAACAAGGCTAATGTTTAAAATTGAAGGAGAAATAAAGAGCTTGCCAGACAAAGAAAACCTTAAGAAATTCATTAAAACCAAACCAATTCTGCAAGAGATGCTAAGGGGCCTATTGTGAACAGTTCAAAGGGTGAAAAGAAGATAGCTAAAGAGTACACTTCAAAGAATAAAATGGCAATAAACAACTACATATCAATGATAACCATAAATGTAAAAGGATTAAATGATCCAGTCAAAAGACATAGGGTAGCTGCGTGGATAAAGAAATAGGACCCATACATACACTGTCTACAAGAGATACACCTTAAAACAAAAGATGCACATAGACTGAAGGTAAAAAGTTGGAAAAAAATTTTATGCCAATGGAAATGAAAAAAAGCCGGGGTAGTAATGCTTATATCTGACAAAATAGACTTTAAAACAAAGGCTGTAGTAAGAGATAAAGAAGGATACTACCTAATGATAAAGGGAACAATTCAACAGAAAGATATAACCATTTTAAATATCTACGCACTAAACATAGGAGCCCCGACATACATAAAGCAGACTTTGATGGATATAAAGGGCGAGATTAACAGCAACACTATAATAGTAGAGGATTTCAATACCCCACTAACATCACTGGATAGATCATCAAGAAAAAAATTAAGAAAGAAACAGAAGACTTATAGGACACACTAGATCAACTGGATTTAATAGATATCTTCAGAACTTTTCACCCTAAAGCAGCAAAATATACATTCTTTTCAAGTGCTCATGGTACATTCTCTAGGATAGACCACATGTTAGGACACAAAAGCAATCTCAAGAAATTTAAGAAGATTGAAATCATATCAAGCATTTTCTCTGATCATAATGGCATGAAACTAGAAATCAACCACAACAGAAAAACTGAAAAACACTCAAATACATGGAAACTAAATAGCATGTTATTAAATAACAAATGGGTTAACAATGAAATCAAAATAGAAATAAAAACATTTCTAGAAACAAATGGTAATGAACATATAACAATTCAAAATTTATGGGATAGGGCCCTAGCAGTCCAGAAAGGGAAGTTCATAGCACTACAGGTATTTCTTAAGAAGATTGGAAAATCTCAAATAAACAACCTAACCATTCATCTAAAAGAATTTGAAAAAGAACAGCAAGTAAGTCCCAGAGGTAGTAGAAGGAAGGAAATAATAAAGATCAGAGTGGAAATAAATAACATAGAGGCTAAAGAAACAATACAGAGGATCAATGAAACCAAAGCTGGTTCTTTAAAAGTGTAAACAAGATCGATGAACCTTTAATGAGACTCAACAAAATAGGAGAGAGAGGACTCAAATAAATAAAATTAGAAATGAGAGTGGAGAAATAACAACCGACACAACAGAAATACAAAATATTGTAAGAAAATACTATGAAGAACTCTATGCCAAAAAATTAAACAACCTAGGTGAAATGGAAAAATTTCTTGAAACATATAATCTTCCAAAAATCAATCTGGAAGAATCAGATAACCTAAACAGACTGATTACCACAAAAGAGATTGAAACAGTTACCAAAAAGCTCTGAAAAAACAAAACCCCTGGGCCCAATGGATTCACTGGTGAATTCTACCAAATAGTCAAAGAAAAACTAACTCCTATCCTTCTCAAGCTACTTCAAAAAATTCAAGAGGAAGGAACACTACCAAGTTCCTTTTATGAAGCGAGCATAACTCTGACTCCAAAACCAGGCAAAGACAACACAAAGAAAGAAAATTATAGGCCAATATCCCTAATGAATTTTGATGCTAAAATCCTCAACAAAATATTAGCAAACAGGATCCAGCAATACATGAAAAAAATCATACATCATGATCAAGTGGGATTTATTCTGGAGAGGCAAGGATGGTACAGCATTCGTTTATCAATTAATTTGATTCACCACATAAATGAAAGGAAGGAGAATTCCACATGATAATTTCAATAGATGCAGAAAAAGCATTTGATAAAATCTGGCACCCATTCTTGATCAAAATTTTCAGCATAGTGGGAATACAGAGAACATATCTCAACATGATGAAGGCCATTTATGACAAACCCACAGCCAACATCATAATCAATAGACAAAAATTAAAAGCAATTCCCCTAAAATCAGGAACAAGGCAGGGGTGTCCCCTTTCACTACTTTTATTCAACATAGTATTGGAAGTTCTAGCTATAGCAATAAGACAAGAAAAAGAAATAAAAGGCATCCAAATTGGAAAAGAAGAAGTAAAACTATCATTATTTGCAGATGATATGATACTGTATATAGAAAACCCTAAAGGCTCAGTCAAAAAACTACTGGACCTTATAATAAATTCAGCAAGGTGGCAGGATATAAAATTAACACACAGAAATCACAGGCATTTTTATACACAAACAATGAAATGTCAGAAAGAGAAATTAAGTAAACAATTTCCTTCACTATTGCAACCAAAAATAATAAAGTACCTAGGAGTAAATTTACCCAAGGAGGTTAAAGACTTGTCCTGAGAAAATTATAAAACATTGATAAAAGAAATCAAGGAAGACACAAACAAGTGGAAGCATATTCCGTGTTCATGGTTAGGAAGAATAAACATCATTAAAATGTCTATATTACCCAAAGCAATTTATAAATTCAATGCAATACCAATGAAAATACCAATGACATGCTTCAAAGATATAGAACAAATATTCCAAAAATTTATATGGAACCAAAAAAGAACACAAATAGCCTCAGCAATCTTGAGAAAGAAGAATAAAGTGGGAGGTATCACACTTCCTGATATCAAGTTATACTACAAGGCCATTGTACTGAAAACAGCTTGGTACTGGCATAAGAACAGGCATATAGATCAATGGAACAGAACAGAGAACCCAGAAATAAACCCACATCTTTATGGACAATTGATATTTGACAAAGGTGTAAGAGCATACAGTGGAGTAAAGACAGTTTCTTTAACAAATGGTGTTGGGAAAACTGGACAGCTACCTGCTAAAATATGAAACTAGACAACTAACTTACACCATGAACAAAAATAAACTCAAAATGGATAAAGGACTTAAATGTAAACTGTGAAACCATAAGCATTCTAAAAGAAAACATAGGCAGTATACTCTCCGACATCTATCGAAGCAATATATTTGTTGATTTATCTCCACAGGCAAATGAAATAAAAGAGAGGATAAACAAATGGGACTATATCAAACTAAAAAGCTTTTGCACAGCTAAAGACAATATAAACAGAATAAAAAGACAAACCATACAATGGGAGAACATATTCGACAGCACATCTGATAAAGGGTTAATAACCGAAATTTATAATGAACTTGTAAAACTCAACACCAGGAAGACAAACCAATCAAAAAATTGGCACATGAAATTAATAGACACTTCTCCAAAGAGGACCTACAGATGGCCAATAGGCATATGAAAAAATGCTCAACATCACTAATCATTAGAGAAATGCAAATTAAACTACAATGAGATAGCACCTCACACCAGTCAGAATGGCGCTTATTTACAAAACAACAACACATTATAGGTGCTGGCGAGGATGTGGAGAAAGGTGAACCCTCCTATACTGCTGGTGGGAATGCAGACTGGTGCTGCCACTGATAAAAACAGCATGGAGATTACTCAAAACATTAAAAATGGAACTGACCTTTGACCCAGCTACCCCACTTATAGGAATATACCCTAAGAACACCATAGCACTATTCGAAAAGAAGAAATGCGCCCCCATGTTCGTGGCAGCATTGTTCACAATAGCAAAGAGCTGGAAACAGCCCAAGTGTCCATCAGTGGACGAGTGGATTAAAAAGCTTTGGTATATCTATACAATGGAATACTATGGCGCCATGAAAAAGAAGGAAATATTACCTTTTGCAACAATATGGAGGGACCTGGAAACCATTATGTTGAGTGAAATAAGCCAGGCAGAAAAAGAAAAATATTATATGACCTCACTCATTTGAGGAACCCAAGGAACATTGAAAACTGAGGAAAGGAATTGAGACAGAGGAGGGATCAAAGGGACCAGAGGAAAAGAGGACAGAGGGAAATGGAATGCTAGGATGGGATAAACCTGAAGGAAAGGGAGGAGGGTACTGTAGGGAGTGGGGTAACGGAGATGTTGAGGGGAATATGGGGGAGGGGGATGCAGTCGGGGTTTCCCTAGAATCTATGTAAACACAATTAATTAAATTTAAAAAAAATGAAAAAGAAACAAGAACAAACAGAAAAACTACCATGTAAGTGTTCTTACCAGTTTGTGGCATTGTATTTCAGGGTGGTGGTTTGCTCTGTTCATTTGTCAGCTCTGGCTATTATAAAAAAATACCAGAGTCTGGGTGGCTTAAACAACAGACATTTATTTCTGCTGGTTCTGGAGGTTGGGAAATCCAAAATTAACCTACTGACTTATTTGGTTCCTGGTGAGGCCCACTTCTTGGCTTGCAGACATCAGCCCTCTTGCTGTGTTCTGGCAAGTGAGAGAGAGCTCTGTTTCCCTACTTATAAGGACACTAAACTCATGATGGGGCTCTGCCCTCATGACTTCATTACCTCTTGAAGACTCCATCTCTAAATATATTACATTGGTGTTTAAAGCATCCAGATGTGAATTTTGACGGGACATAGTTCACTCCATAGCACCATGTAACTTCAGTTTTCTGACAGTGCTAAGAACAGTCGTTGATTTTCAGTTTGTCCACCTTTCTTATTATATACAGTAGAGTGTTAATTTCCGAGGTCTTTAAACACAGAGCTGATGCATTTCATATTTACTAGTGTGTGTGTGTGTGTATGTGTGTTTGTGTTTTCAAGACTGTAAAGATCCCTTTAAGAACATTTTTGCTGCTGTTATATTATTTTCCTTTGGGTATAGGACATTATATATGAAAAATTATGCAGATAATTTAGAATCTCAACAGTTTTCTTTCTACAGAGTGTAATTACAATTGCTTCTGCAGGCATCAAGGAGCACTAGAAATCACTGATTATCTTAATATAATTTCACCAATTGAGAAGATCAGAAGCTGAATTTTATTTTACTTTTTACTTTTATTTTTAATTGAATTTATTGGGGTGACACTGGTTAACATAATTATATAGGTTTCAGGTGCCCAGTTCTACAACACATCTGCCTAAACCATATTGTATGTTCACCCCCCCAAGTTAAGACTTTGTCCATCGCCACTTATCCCCCAATACCCTCCTCCACCCCCAACCCCCCCTACAATCACCATACAGTTGTCCATGTCCATGAGTTTTTTCTTTTTCTTGTTTTTATCTCTCTTTGCTCCAACCCACCAGTGAAGGTGAATTTTAATGTCTGTGAGGAGTTCGCTCTCTCTGACCTATCATTTATCCTAAGTTGTAGACCCTCAAAGTTCTGTCACAAAACCTGTGGAAGCTTACAAGATATCCCATCCTTGAGGGAACAAGAACTAATATTTTGTCCCTAACTCTGTACAGTTGTCAGAAGACCTACTTAGGTTCTCAGTGTCTCAGCCTTTCCTTTTCAGGAATCCTTTCATCATCTGTCAAGAGAAAGGGGCCTCAAAGAGCTTTTGTCCCCCAGATCTTGGACATTGAACGTCTCATTGTCTTCCGGCACTTCCTTCCCATGTCTCATGTGGCACAGCTTGTCTAGCAGGGTGGTTGTTCAGAGTTCAGTAGTCTGGCCACAACCATAATATGATTTTTTAGCTAAAAGTTATTTTCCATCTCAATAAAGTTGCAGTCTCCTACAAAGTTGTACATATATTATCCTAACATAAATTTCAGCTTAATGGCCTGTCCATGTATCTTCCATAAAACAATTTATTGCTGTGTCTCAGCAATAGTTATAGACTGCAGTGAGGGTTATCTCTTATGTGTGTTTTTTCTCTCTTGCCATCTTTGGATCTTTTTTGTCTTAAAGAATTCAAGCCCTTCTGTGGAAAAAGGGCCTAAACAGTATATTTTATAACTTTGTGTCTTCCCAGATTATAATCTAATCGCTGACACTTGTGGCTTCACTGAAATATTGTTAATAATTATCTATTCCTTTACATAAATATTTTAAAGATACTGAATATTTTCTAAGGGATTGTAGAAACTTATTTTATATTAATAAAATTCTGTACTCATTTTGAAAATTGAAATTTATCATACACCCAGAACAAAATAACTTTCTAATTTGATTTTTATACTCTTATTGCTGTTTCTTTATTATAGGAAATTATATTCAAACTTACAAGTTTGAATCAACTTTTGTAGATATAGTTATAATGTCTTGTTCTCCATATATTTAAAAGTTATTCTTATCTGGCTTTATGTTGGCAAGTTTCCCACTTTTCAGTGGTGTTTTTTTCTCTTTGCTTTTCTTTTGCACTTTTCTAAACCAGACAATCTCTGGGGAAGCACACTTGGTAAATATTTATAACTAACTTCACAAAGAGCTTATTTCCATTAGAGAGCATGTTGTTAAGATATATTTACTGTCAGCATGTCAGCTGACAGTGTCAAAATGAGTTATACTTGGAAATAGGTCACCTGTAAGTCAAATACATTGTAATTCTCATGATAAGAGAGGTCAGGGGATTTTCATGTTTGTCTCTTTGTTGTATAGAATTTCTACTAGTGTTTCTGTTTATTTTGGTCAGAGCTGGACCAAATTTTATATAATTGCTGAGTCTTCTCTATAAGCACTTGTAACTGGTCTCATGTTTTTAACTTATTAAAGCAATATTTTGGACTTATGGATGGCCGTATGGGTCTTTCTCTTAATGCCTCATGGCTTTCTTAGATGACCTGCTCAATGAATATTTGAAAAAGAAATTAATGCTATTACACTTCTTCATAAACTTTATAATCATTATGGAAATACTTAAAATCCTGTGAAAAACTTTAATTCATTAACCTCATAAATTTTCTTAGTTATAATACATTTCCAAACTATCTATGAATACCTAATTAAGTTTGAAAATCAGCAAGTCTCAAAGAACAGAAAAATGTAAGTAAGGCATTTTAATTTTTATCACATAAAACATATTACCTTAATTTTACTTATTGATATTTCATATATTTGATGATGTAATGGCGTATTCTTATACAGTATGTATCTGTTAGGAGGTTATTATGTATAAGAAAAAGTCCTCTATTGATTATTGAACATTTGCCTTTTATTTTCATTCTACTCCAGTAATTTTAAGAAAATGCGAAGTTTAATAGAACATTCCTTTTCTCTATAAAAGTCAACTGGTAGAACTGTGTCCCAGTTCAGCAATAATTTAAGTTGCATTACTGTCAAATGTGTCAGAGATTTTAAATATAAATTATGAGAAACACGAAAAAAGCCTCAAATAAAATACCAAGTTTCCTCTAGGGTGAGTTGTTCACTTTCATATTCTGTTAGAATGAGGCCTTTTGATGGCTTAGCTAAATTATGGGCTTTGGATGGGGGGGGTGTCTGAAATTAGATCCTTACTCTGCCATGTTCTAGCTTTGTGGCTTTAGGCTCATAACCTCTATAATTTTCATTACCCTCAGTTTTAAAGTGGGTAGAAAATGACTACTTTATAGGGTGGAAGCAAATATTAATGCTACATAATGTATTTCTGCTGTGTCTCACGCTAAGGCACAAACGTTGCTTTGAAGATATTTAGATCAATGACACAGAACAGTTGCTACTTATTTCTCTTTGCAAGTTAGCCCTAGTGAACTCTTCTAAAATCGTTCTCCTCCTCTGAAGAATTCTGAGATAATGCAGGTGGAAAAAAGAGCACAGGTTATCCACAAGTCAGAAGAGTTTTTTGAAAGTACAAATTAGCTTGGCATGCATTAGAATTGAAGAGCCCACCCAGAGGTTCAGTGCAAGAGGTGCTGGATCTACAAATCTGCATTTCTAAACCCACCTCAGTGATTCTGACACACAAGGGAAGACACAAACATTCATGCAATAAAAACTTAGAGAACTAGTTAAATTCGTGATTTCCTTTTTGAATTATGATGGCACGAAAATCCTTATAGCACATTGGGGACTGTCTCGTAGGCAAAGGGCAGACGTCTGAAACTTGATTGTGTGCATAGGATATTTCACTTTTAGGACAACGAAACATCAATCCCGTGCCTGCTCACAGACATTCTGAGAAAATGGCTGTTAAACATTGGATTCCACAGGGGAGTCTTTGTTGTATTATGTATTGAGAAAACTTCAACACATGGAGCAAAACTATACAAATATTATTGTTCAGTTAAATATACAGAAGTGGGTAGAAGTAGGTTTACAGTTGTGAGTGTGTGAAACAGTGTGTATTCTTGGATTATTTATTTGTATTACAACTGTAAACCTACTTGTGCCCAACCCTGTATTTAATTTAGAGTAACAGTGCGTATTTTTCCGATGATGTTGGTCTTAGGAAGTTTAAGGTACCCAGGGCACTATGAAATGCTTCTGCCTGCTCTGTCATTGTATATACTTTCCATGTATATGCAGCGCATCTTACTTTACTAATTATTACAAAAGTAATACATGCTCATCAGCAAATATACTATAGATATGACTGAAACATGCTAAGTAAAAACCCCATATTCCCCACCTCACAATGTTCCTCCACCTTTGTAAGAAAAAACTGCTTAAAATTTTGAATGCGCCAAGATATTTTTATTACCTATACAAACTAGGTATCTTATATTTCTTTTTTATGTTCTCAAAACTGAAATAACTCAGAATGGATCAGGGAAATGTGAAAGGCTGCCATTTCTAGACCTCCCCATTCCACTTGCCTATTGCGACTGTCACAATGATTCTTCTTTCCTTACCCCTTACAATGCTGTGATCATCGTAGTGGCATCTATCTAAATCTGTGAAGTTACATTAATTTTGAAAAAATTTAAGCTCTTCTGGAGCTAATTCATCATCCAGCTGTTCACTGAAAGAAATCATAATTAGGGATTATATCAGCTTGTGAGTAGCACCCAGGGGAAAAGAATCAGAGTATAATAGGGTCTGATTAGGATGAGATATCTATAGACCAGGTTCTCAATCCTGGATGAACATTACCCTGATTTGGAAAGCCAGTAAATACACTCACACACACACACACACACACACACACACACACACACACACACTGCCCAGGGTATGAAATTTGGACCAGTGCAATAGGATGGAACTTTCTAGAAGCAGTCTGGTTATCAGTGTCCAAATGTCTGAAGGATTAAATAATGTTAGCCTATTTATGTTCTGGGAAATATTAGCTAGAAGTATAGATTAACTAGAAGTGTTTGACACACCTTGGATAACTCTCCTTGTTGTGGGAGATTCAGTGCATATTCACACCTTCCCCTTTGACATGCCCTGAGAGGTCCTGTAATTGAGAAACCTGTTGACCTTGGTTTGGTTTTTAAGCCCCGCCTTTCACAAACACACTCATACAACAAATACTTATATTGAGAACTACTTTGAGCCAAGCCATGCTCAGGTACTGTGGATGGCAGGCAGTTAAGCTCCCTGCTTTCATGGAGTTTTGTCTTCTAGTGTGATAAGATAAACAAACAAATAATAAACAAAAGAAGACTCCCAAATAATGAGTGATATGAAGAAAAACGAGGAGGTAAAATGTAGCGGTGTCACATATACTACTATAGAAGCTAGAACCAGCCAGGCCTGTGTTCAGTGGTAATATTTTGACCAAGGCCTGAAATGACAAGAGCAGGAACAGGTCATGCAAAGATCTTGTGGGAAGACCATTCAGAGAAAAATGAACAGTCCTAAGCAGGACTGAGCTTGACTTATTCAGAGAGGTCCAGTATGGCTAAATATAACAAAGGATGTTGGTATGGACTGTGTCTGTTCGATAAGGGGTTTGGATTTTGTTCTAAGTGGTAACAGAAGCAATGGGGGTGATATGGTTTAATTTACCTTTAAACAATTTTTACTGACTGCTCAGAGGGGAAGAAATTTGGGATGGTGACAGGGAACAAAAGAATAAAAAAGTGATAAAGAGGCCATTGAGGTAGTTCTGGTGAGATAATGCTTTGTTGGTCATAGCTGAGAAGAGGAAGGATGCCCAAGTGTTTGATATACTATGCAGATGCCATCACTGACTGTACCTGCTTTGTGAGCCTGAGAACTGGATATAAGTGGGTATTGATGGGGGTGGGGGCAGGAGGTAGAGAATTGATTGGTAAGGGGAATCAAATCAATTTGACTGTAACTCCTGATCAGTTATATTTTTATGTATGAAAAAATACTTTGGTAAATGCTGGTAAAGGGGTATTTTTGAAATAGAAAGAAAAGTAGGCATATGAACAAACTCCTTGGCTATTAGTATTCCGAATGCATTTGCCTTTGCCTTTGCTTGTGTGATCTACATAAGGTTGACCTTATTTGTTGATCCAATCATGGTAGGAGGGTGTATCATGAGCCTGAAAAACGTTCACTCCTCATTTTCTTTCTACATATGCTGATTTTTAAAGTTAAATAAAAGAAGGAGGAGGAGGAGAAACAAAAATATAATTTTTTGAGAACTTTTGCGTCGTCCTAAATTTTTCCTATATGAAACCTTATAGTAGAGAAAATGAAACCTACTTAGATGTTAGGTACTGTAATATGTTTTGCAGGTGAGCTATTATTATTAAGTAGATGCATCCTGATATTCTGGAGGAAATATGGCTTCTGATCTTGCTGTATAATAGTTTTACAAACTAGTTTAAAAACGCCAGTTTTTTGTTTATTTCCCTACCTTTCTGACCTTTCATTTCCCCACCTGCAATTTGATTGTGCTAGTTTAGCATCATTCTCAAGGTCTTTCTAGCTTTCAAATTCTGGAGTCTGTAAGTGTAATTAGAGGTCTTCCCAAATTATTATTACCACCAGTTTCCCTTAACAGTTTTTAATGTGCTTATCCAGCAGTATGGGGAAGTTTAACAACCTGATATTAGAGTGAAGTTCTGACTTGAATATTGGGCGATCCATTTATTTATGTTAATGTGTAAGATGAGAAAGTGAAACAACAGAGACATGTCATAACCTTGCTCATTCATCAGTGATGTGCACAGCTTCTTGGCTGGTCATGTTTATTGAATATTAAAAGAAGATTTTTCTTGAGTTTTTCTGCTATTCACAATGTTTTAAGTTTAATCTGCACATTATAGAAACAAATTTTATTGAAAGCATTGTAGTTAAAAGCTGGCTTAATGGGGATGGTAGAATTTAAACTACTCTGAATATAAAGAACCGCTTAGGCAATAGTAACCTCTGTGGATGGGGAGACATTACGACATAACTGTTAACATGATTTTCTTAAAGAAATTAGCCGTCCTACTAGTAAAAAAGCAAATCAGACATTCCCTTTCGACATTCAGGTGATAAGATGAAATGGATATACTCGGGGTGCAATGATTTCTCCTTTCCCTTTGCTTCTAGGGTTTTTCAGGAAATGCAAATGCAGACAGTGTTGTATACTACCGACTCCAGCCTTCCATCAAAGCCAGGTTTCTGCGCTTCATCCCTTTAGAGTGGAACCCCAAGGGCAGGATTGGAATGCGAATCGAGGTGTTCGGATGTGCATACAGTAAGTGTTTGTTTATCCAATACACTCAAGGAAATATCGGGGGAGGGGTTTTAAAAGCCAAACTCCATGCAGAAATGGACTTTATAGATACGTCAAGAGAGAGAGAGAAAATAAAACAGGAACTTCTGTGGAAAGTATTTTGTGTGTCCATTCATGCCAATACAGCTTTTATATTTTAAGTCAAAAGTGGAAGCATTTTATAGCTAGAAAAATTGATATAGAGATAGGTACAGATACATGTCTGTAGATATATGTGAATCCATTTATCCAAATCTAATATTATTGACAAGATCCTAACTTTTACATATTAGAGCTCCTTCCCCAATGGAATATATTTGGATTTTTTTTCTTGAGTTGATTGGGGTAATATTGGCTCCCCAAATAATACAGGTTTCAAATGTACAACTCAGCAGCCAACCATCTTTTCACTGTATCATGTGCCTTCCCCCTTTAACAACGTTCTTTTCTGTCCCCATTCCTCCCCTCCCATTTGAGCACCTGGAATTTCATAAAAGAGACACTGCTTTAACATATCCAGTCATCTTGAGGAGACAGAAGAATGTTCTTCTCACTAGCCTAAAAATATATATAATGCATCATGCAGCTAACTTATGCTGTGCCTTCAGCATAAATTCATAGAAAAGGTAAAGACCTCTGCCAGAATATAATTTGTGTTTGAAATACTTTCACATAAAAAAAGAAAAAATAGAAACCACAGAGTTCACTTAGTCCCCTCCTAATGAAGCATTTTGATTATATCTTTTTGTGGGGCAGGGACCTAAGAGTTATTGATAGCTCACCTCAGGCCTCACCATCCTGCAAGATGCCCTTTTATTATAGAACAATGAGTTGGTTAATGTGATCTACAGTCACCAGGTGAGCAGTCTGAGGTTTGGATAGGTCAATAATTTGCCCAGTATCTTACAACTGGTACACGAAAGAATCCAGAAAAGAATCCAGGACTATTTAGTCCCACTATCATGATTCCTCTAGTAAACCTTTATAATTATTATTTTTTTTAGCCACTAAACTTTTCTTCACAGTATTTTGTCACATTGTGATGTAAGTTAGGTTCCGGTTCACTTTATTTGCATGCGAGGAAGGCATGTTATGCAGAAAGAAGGCCAGCAACTCGTTGAAGTTGTCCAACCTGTGTTGGCTGAGAGCCCCCGTACAGATCGCATGGGTCTGCTACATGCTCAATGGTGTCCGGTGTCTACTGCCACCATCAAGTGCTCTGTGCTGCCAGGGCCTGCAGGGTAGTCATCATAGTATTGACATCAATAATAATAATAAGTCTAGCAATAGTACTGATATTAATAGTATTAATTTTTATCATTCTAAAAATAGCTACTTTTTCTTGTGTGCTTATTACATATCTGCACTATATTAAGCAGTTAGTTTGGGATCCCAATAAAAGTCCAGGTAAGTGTCATTAGATAACTGCTCCCTTCCCCCACTTTGCCAACGAGGAAATGAACATGAGAGGGGATGGCATGCTGAAGCTGCACAGGCGGGAAGGGGCGGAGCCGAGCCTGCAGGACCCCAGAGGGAGCCCATGCTCCTGTTCCCTCCAGCTGCGGAGCCACAGCAGTGAGCCATGGGCAGCTCGCTGCTCACCACCTGCCCAACTCACTGCTGGTTTTGTTGGCTTCAGCAGTTCAGCCTAGCCGCTCCTGTTCTCTTCTTCCTGATTGTCACACTTGAATGAAATCATCCTGAAAACAGTCCCATGCCAGTTGTCGATTCCGGAGCACAGAACCCTGTCTGTGTTACTTGTCTTTGTATCACGGAGTTTCACAAAACCTGTGCCACACGATGGCCAGTTTGCAAAGCAAACTTCAAAATGCTTCCTCGTTATGGGTACTTTCTCTACTTCTTCAGAGCATCTACTTTGTGGCATGTTTATTTATCAAGTGTAATCACAGCTAACGGTAATGGTGCACTTACGCTGTGTCAGATAGAGTTTTTATAGACATTCCAATTTAATCTGCAAAAAGTCACCTATCTAATAGAGTCTTAGAAATGCTGAGCAATTTTCCCAGTAGCACACCCTTAATACACGTTCAACCTCGGATGTAAATTCATCGTTTGTTTAACAAGACTGTTGACAGTCATTCTAAAACTGAAGCAGTACTCACGGGTCCCTGTGGAAATAACTGCTGAGGCCCAGGTCCCTTTGAGTTTCCTGCCGTCACATGCTTACTGATAACTCCACTCTCCCCCCACTTTTATCGATCTGAGACCCTGCGGAACGTTCTTTTCACCATGACTTCATTTGCTGACTCCTGCAGTGAGCACAGTGTCCATGTCCTTTGTCAGCCTTCCTCTGTCATTGACCCACAGCTGAAGTAGCAGTACTGGGGGCCAGGCCAGCATGACATTACCACAGACACATATGGTAAAATGATTTGATAGGATTCAATGTAAAGTGACTGTTGCATTTTGGGTGAAAGAGAAGAGGTAATAAACAATGGAAGAATACTTTCATAGATTACCTAAAATAACCACAAATAGGTTGGGTGTCAGTGGCTTTATGGGATTGTATTTGATCAAATTGACTCTCCTTCCTCAACTACACCATAGTCACACTTACTCAGAGTATCAGGCTTACAGAATATTAATTTACCAAAACATGACACTATACAAACACCATTTATTAAACAGTTACTGTGTGTCAGATACTGTTCTTTCTAGGCATTTTCTGATTTCCTCCTAACAACACGGTGAAGAAGAGCGTGAATATTGTCACCATTTTAGGCAGGAGTAAGAGGAGGCGGGCAGAGTGCTGGTACAGTGAGGCCAGGGGCATGCTCTGGGTTGCCTGGTACAGAAACAGGTGGGATCACTGTGTCCTCTTTTCTGAGGAAGAGCTGCAGGTGCTGTCAGCTAAGGAACACAGTGCAGGGCTTTGTCTGCAATAGTCCACATCTGGGATCAGGCTGGCTTTTCTCCAGATGTGCAAGGCAATTCCTATGAAAAGAAACGTGGTGTTGGGAGGCGGGCAGGGTCTCTCTCCTGGATCAGGGGTCGGGGGCCATGCTGGCAAGTCAGTGAGCCTCTTATGAGTGTGACGAAGGCCTGGGAGTGGCACACAGGCCGCCAGCCTGCGTTCACGTCTCCTGACGTGGAGGAGAGTGGATCTCAGAGGAATAAAGACCCTGTTTGGGATGCACAGCCTGTGTCAGAACCAGGACTTAAAATCAGATCCATTACTTTCAAAGTCAGTGCTCTTGATGACTAGATGAATCATACATGCATTTCCCTTTTCAGTATTTTTTGTCACTTGCTGAAAAGAAGAACTCTCTTAGGTATTAAGTATAGGGAGAAATTCTAAAATAATATATTTTTAATAATACGGGAATTATTATATATAATATCTTTGTTTTCTAACACTAGATTTATTAACACAACCCTTTCACTCTGCACAGCACAGTACAAACACAACATTATCTAAATTGTTACAAAGTTACAAAACTGCAAACAGAAAATTGATAGTAAAAGCCAAAAGAGCAATGTACATGCTGTTAAGGTAACCTGCAAGACCGATGTGAACAATAGCCAGCATGGGAGCTCATGATGACCCTACGGCACTGGCTGTTAGCTTGCTCACTGGTGGGGGTGCGTGTTTATGTGTATGCATGAGTTCATGTACAAACAGAAACATTTATGGCAAGTAGCATGGGGTGTTTGACCATTAGGTCAGAAGAAGCAATGTTATAAAAATTGTACAAACTCAGTGCAAATTATTGTAGCCTGAGTGTATTTAGGGTGTGAGGAATAAGTGATTAATAATTTGAGATTAGAACAAGAAAAATTAGAGCAATAGGTTTTGAAGCTAAGATGTAGGTATTTCACATGGGAGTCTGGGAGGATAGTCCTAATACGAGAAGGGCTGTACCGCAGTTGAGTACAGGAACCAAGACGGCTCGGAGGATCAGTGTGTATTTGAGAATGGTCATTCAGACTGAAATGACAGGTACATATTGGAGGCAGCAGCTCAGTTAGGAGACTTCTGAACTCACTATTGAAATGACAATAGTGGACTGGGATTCAGGAGAGAGGGTTCTCTTAACTGGCACCTGATTCAAAATATACTGAGGATATCATCAAATCAAGAAAGCTCAGTGATTGGATGTGAGGGACACTCGTTACCAGATTTGAAGAACTGCGTGAAAGGTGGTGCCATTTACTGGGAGGGGGCACTGGAGAAAAAATTGAGTTTCGGAAGAGCACAGGAGACACAATTAATTCCATAGTTGATGCAATTGAATTCAAGAGCCTGTGAAATTGGAAGGTGGGAACTCTAAACCCTCTGGGTTGAAGATATGTAATTGAAATCTATACAAATATCACTTTTGTTATTAAATCATAACATAACATTTCCACTTATTGCATTACCGTTAATGGAAGTGTGAAGTGCTATGTTTGAACAGCTACTCATTCCTATCGTATTTAAAGCAGGTTCTTGATACTGCTTTTCAAGTAGTGTGCATTTTTATGTCAGGCTCCTCTTGTGCCTAATACGTGTGTTTGCTGGAGTTGTAGGTGGAAGCTGGTCTTTGGATCAGTGCCGGGAACATGGCTATTGTGAGAACCACACACACTTTTATTACCCTCTCTCCCAATGAGTTAGAGCAGTAACTTGTTATGAAGGAGCATCAAGTAAATGGAAAATCCATATCAAAGAACACGTTCTACTTTTATGTCAGTAAACGTAAAGCTGTTTCCTGAGTAATGAGAGAAGTAGCAGCTGAATTTTATGGGTTCAAAGGAAAAGCATCAATTGCAGATGTCTTGACCATAGCAGCTCTGAACATGTTTACAGATCTAGACAAGAGAGGTAGGTAAGGAAATAACTTGTGGAAGAAAGAGAAAGAAGATGTGTGGAGATAAAGAAATATTTCCTACTCTACTAAATGTTCCCAAGGGAAGGAAACAGTGGCAAACAAAGGCAGGGAAAGGGCAATAACTGGGTAAAAGTGAGTGTGTCAGAGACATCCTTGAGAAGTGATGACTAAACCACAGGAGATAATGTTCTTTAATTACGGATGAAATGCTGAGACAATTGCCCTTAGTACATTCCAAGTTCCATCCCTCTAGTTCAGGGATGCTCAATACGTCGATCCCGATCTACTGGTCGATCGCAAAGGAAGTGTGGGTAGATCGCATGACATTAAAAAGACATTTGTCTTTTGATTGGCATACAGGGTAGCCAATCTGACGTCTGAACTTTTGACACCCTACGCATGTGCCTTAAACTGCGCTAACTTGTTCAGTTACATTGCTACGTAGTTAGCCTTCAGTTTATTTAAACTAAATACAACAAAGGGTATAAAAATGAGTGCCATAGCTGGTCCAAGTAAGAAGCCTAAAACCTACCACTTTCATACAGAATGGGAGGGGATTTTTTTTCACTATGTCATATTCTAAGTGCATTTGCCTCATCTGTCTGTGTGCCATTGCTATTCCAAAGAAGGGAAATGTGGAGCGGCTTTTTCGGACTGTTCATAAAAACTATGACATTGACTTTCTTCCGAAGAGAGCTGAGAAGGAGAAAGGTGAAAGAAGAATGCACAATATTAAATAGTAATAATCGTAACTTAAATAATGATAATATAGAAGAAATAAATTTATGTTTTGCATTTTTGTTGTAGGTAGATCATTTTGACTTGGTCATCTTATAAGTAGCTCGCAAGCTGAAAAAGTGTGGGCACCCCTGCTCTAGTTCTTATGTAACCCTAGTTCTTATGTAATCATCCTCATTCTGCAATCCATGATCTTCCCTTTCTTGTGTTCAACAGAATAAGGACTTCACTGCCCGGCCACACTGAGCTCAGTTCCACTTCTTTCACATGCCATGATTTTATGGTTTTCCTAGACTTCAGATCTTTGTCTTATGCCGAGAGTGGTAGCCACAGATCAGCTTTCATTACTTTCCCTAGAGCATCCTTTTACTCATCACCTTTTCTCAGCATAGAAATCCCTGTTTCTGACAGTGGCTCTGATACTTCCCATTTAGATCAAAGGACATTTCCACCTGCTCCCACTCATGTCATGG
This sequence comes from Rhynchonycteris naso, assembly GCA_037038555.1. NCBI lineage: Eukaryota > Metazoa > Chordata > Mammalia > Chiroptera > Emballonuridae > Rhynchonycteris > Rhynchonycteris naso. Next base: position 24,597,580 of record CM073001.1, read on the forward strand.
TCACCTTACACTCTGTTATGATTGGATGCTCCTTTTGTGTTGTCTCTTGTGCAGATGAATGAATGAAATGAGGTGGCTTGGGGATCCTCAGGAAGGTATTCCCATCATCCCAGGGGTGTAAAGACCAGGCACGGAACCCAGGGAGAACCGAGGAAGAAGATTGGAAAAGAAGAAACATATAGAAGTGTTAAACTGATTTTATTTACTTAAATGCAGACTGTTTAAGAGGAAATTATGGATTCTAGTTAATAAATGGCACATACGTCAATAATGACAAAACTTGCATTAAATTTTTAAGCCTTCCTTTAAAATAAGAATGTGCATTTTATAATGTAAAAAAATATTGAAAGTTGGGACCATTTACATCAGTAGATTTCAGTCTAGAGAATGTATTAATAAGAAATGTGAGAAGCTGGCATGAGAAGTAAACATACTCACCTGAAAAAAAAACCCTGAGAGAACTAGGGAACAATGCTATTGTCTTTTCAGGATGCTAATCTCTTGTACCATGTGTCTGGTTAGGGGAAAAAAGAAAGAGTGCTAAATGTGTTAGATTCACTCTAAAGAAGAGTTATAATTAAATTCAATACCAATTTACTAAGCTACTTGCGCAAGGTAACTGCTAAATCTTGACCCAGGTGAATTAAATGTAGTTCTTGCTCTCACACTGTTTATCAGGTAGCTGAGAGATTCCATTTTATGTGAAAGTTTACAACAAAGATAGATTCTGATCAGCCTAAAAGCAAAGAGGATCAATTCTTATTTTTGCGAAGTTTATAGACTAAATATTTTAATTTAATGATGAGTGATGTTAAGATTAAAATAATGATACCTATTATTATACCAGAAAATAAGGAAAATATGAAAAACCCATCAGAATTATGTCAGAAGAGTCAACTGAGGAGGCTGTCACAGACCAAAGATGGAAATATTTTAGCATCAGTAAGGATAGTACCTGCAATTTGAAACAATAAATATGTTTAAGTGAATGGGTTCCTGATAATACTAAAAAAAAAATATTGGTGCCTTCTGAGAGATATTAAGGAGCCAGCTCATTATTTTGAAAACTAATAAATGAAAGGAAAACATCAATCATTTATTCTACTTTTCCTGTGTAATCTATACCTCAAGGTCACCAAATAGAAGACTAGAGAGAATTTCTATTTTAAGATATATTTCAGGTAATAAGAAAGAATAATAGAATTAGTGTATGCCTACTTTGCAATCCTCAATATTAACTAATAGACCAAGTCAATTATTATACAATTTCATAAGAAGACAATTTGCTTTCTGTATCTGTCATAGCAGAATAGCTTTTATTGGTCTGTCTTGTTGCCCATAGCAATTATAATTCCTGGATAAATATATATTTAAAAAACTGCTTCAACGTTTTGAAGTTCAATTTAAAACCAACAGGGAGTTAAAAAGACTTGTTTTTCTTTTTTTGTAAGAAGGAAAGCAAACTCCAGGAGATATACATTTTACTGACTTTTTCTAATAACACATTCCAGTTTGCAGGACATCATAACGCTTTCACTGGGCTGAGGAGACAGAGGTCAGAGTTCCAGGTTGCCAGAGTGCCTAGACATTGAGATTGGATTCTTAAAATGGAGGGAGTCAGAGAGGAGAGACTGGACTCCTGCATCCAAATTCCCCTTAAATCCCTAGCTGATCTCTGAAGTGCGCATGCCCAAACTGAGCCACCGAGAACCCAGGCCAAAGCAGGAACTGGGAGATTAAAATTCTAAAGATTAAAGTTCTAAAGTCCTGCCAATGTAGAAGGACTTATTAAATGTGTTGGGCTTTTAACTGAAAAACCAGAAAGGTATTACCTTAGGAGTGAAGAGCACTCTTGAAGATCAGGTGTTATGACCCAAGGCTAAGGACAAACCAAATAGATGTGTCCCAACAAAGTTTGGGACCAAGCTTTCACTGTGTCAAGGCAATTTGCCATTGCTTCAACTCCCTGAGGACCTCTACTACCACCATCCATCCCTGCTGAGTCTCCCCACCCTGTCAGCCCTCCTCCCCCTTGCTCCTCTCCTCCTGTCCTTCTTTCCTGACCCTAGTCATTCACATAGGTGGTCATCTACTCAGCTTAAACATCACTTCCCCAGATATGTCATCCCTAATTGACAACCTAATTTAGATCTCTGTTCAAATCTCTCATACAACCCTGTTGTTTTCCCTCATACTCTACGTAACACCTGTGATCATACATCTATACACATGGGAGGAGTTTTCTGATGGTTTTTTCATTTAGATTGGAGGATCCGTGAGGACAGTTGCAGAACCCGCTCCAACTGTAGGCCATTGTTTAGTACCTACTGTATTTTTCACTCCCTAAGATGCACTTTTCCCCCAAAATAGTGGAGGGGAAAACGCCTGTGCGTCTTATGGAGAGAAAAATACAGTATTTTATTAAATATTTTAACACACCATTTGGTTCAGAATATTTTTTTTCTTAGTTTTCTCCTTAAAACCTAGGTGCGTTTTATGGTCAGGTGCATCTTATGGGGCGAAAAATACGGTATTTGTTAAATGAATGAGTTAAGAAAAACATCAGATTAGCCACAATATGAACCATAAAACTAAAAAGTGTATAAAAATCATAAATTAATTCTATTCATACAGTAGCAATTAATTAAAGGTTAAATATCTCTGAGATGAACATATAAGATTTCAAAATGTTTGTTATTATTAAATGATAATACAAATCTTAATAATTGTTGAGGCATTTTGATACTTCCATTTGATACCCACAGTTTTTTGTGTGTGTGTAGTGTGAGAGGTTGGAATTATTTTCCACATATCCCAAATAAGGAAAGTGAGAATAAGGATGTGACTTTTGTGATATTTATTACAAATAAATATTAGAAACAGGCCTGGCTGGTGGCTCAGTGGATAGAGCATTGGCCCAGCATATAGAAGTCCTGGGTTCAATCCCCGGTCAGGGCACACAGTGGAAGCGACTATCTGCTTCTTTTCCCCTTCCTCTTCCTTTTCTCTCCCTCTTCTCCTCACATACCCATTGGCTCTGCTGGTTCAAGCATGTCAGCCTCAGGTACTATAAACAGCTTGGTTGATTCGAGTATCGGCCCCAGATGGGGTTGCCAGGTGGATCCCAATTGGGATACATACAGGAGTCTGTCTCACTATCTCCCCTCCTTTCACTAAAAAAATAAAAGAAACAAACATAACTTACATCCTTCAGTGACACACTCAGCTGTCCTTGACATAGTAAATGTTACCAAATTTAAGTCTATTTAAAAGGTTAATTTAGATTGATATTAAGGGGCAATGATCCTGTTTATTCCTATAACCTCCTGGAGTGTTGTCACTGACCTTAACTTGGTCTATTTAAAGCCATGATAGTAAAGTCACCTTTTCTCTGTGGTTATATGCAGCATTTGATCCTGTGTCTTCTTCCTTTTTATTGAATTAATTTTAGTTGTTTTAATCTTAAGAGTCCCTTAAATCATTCTGTGTTCTTTTATGCTACTATGCAAAAATAGTACAACCTCTTTCCTGTTGATTTCTCAAGTGCTTGGTCTCTTCTCTCCATCTCTTTAAAACCCAATTCAGTAATTGCAGAGCTCAAGTGCCTATACATCATGCTGTTGCTTTAATATTTCACTGTGCCATAGTTTAACAGTGACTCAGTCTGATTTATGTTTCTTAGAAGTCAAAATTGGGCCTCTGTTTCGTAATTCATAGGTAGTGATTTTCGAATAAAGAAAACAGTATGATCAGTGTGTAAGGCCAACTTTATGCTTAGCCAGGAAGGGTTTGGTCCACGGCCCGCTCCAGGGCTGCACTCTTTTTCTATTTATATTTTTGAGGGGATTCCCAAAGAATTAATAGGAGAAAACTTCTGTGTGTTTCTAAGAAGTCTTTTATGACCTTTAAATAAAGTCAATTTTCTATTTTTCAAGAATTTGTTTACCAGTTCACTAATCTTATATTCCAATTTTTTTTCTCTTGAGTATCTTAGTTAACTGATCTCTTCAATAATGCCACGATTCACAGTTTAACTCACACAATTTCTCTCTGAAGCATCTTTCAGGGACAAGTCTCTACCACCCTCACCATTTCCTGCAAGTGTTGCCCACAGTGTAAAAACAGAAAACATATTTATTTTCCATGGTATAATTCACTATGCTTATTTATTTTCAGAATATGTTTCTGTCACCTTCTTGTTCTTCTAAGATAACCTTCATTCTGCCGTCTGCCTCAGGATCACTCAAGAACAGAATGTTGAATGTTTTTAGAGACCTCAAGAGGTTCTCCTTAGTTGAGTGTAGCATGATGGGACCATGGCACTCAATTTAAGAAACCATACTCTTGGCTATGACTTCCTTAGTAATCCACTTGGAGGGTGGAGAGAACGTTACTTTTTCAAATGGCAACCTCGCACAATTTGAAGAGCCTCAAACTTCTGGAGCAGGGGCAGGATGCAGGGGTGACGGACGGATGCCAGGTCAAGTGAAGTTATTGCAGTGGGGAGTATGTTTGCATGTGAAATAGGCAGAGGTAGAAAAACTATTCGCTGCTCGCACAGGTAAAGCATATATGCAATTTAGATGACATTCTTCTCTGAGGCTGAGCGGATCAACTTATGCCTACATTAGAAATCACTTGGGACCCAGTCCCTCTGCAGAAGCAGAGCTTTTTCTTTGGGGGGGGGAGTGCTTTGTTTTTATGCATTGCCTGTCTTCCCTGGATGCACAGAGAACTCTCTAGAAAATGTGCTGCAGGAGGAAGCACAGAATGCACATCGGCAGAAGTGCTTCTGACACAGCTCCCCGAGAGAAATTTGAATATTTTCTATTGGAAAACCCTGCCTTCCATGGAAGATTGCATTTCTGAATCATGCAAATAAAGCAGACTGTGCCTCTTTCCCAGGGTCACAGGGAGAATCTGATATGAGAGCAGGGCCCACAGTCTTTGTGAGTCTCCTCTTGCTTTGGTTCCTGCTGTAAATGAGAGGAGTTGAGGTGGAGGAATTTGCTGAGGAGGATTCAGGTCACTGACAATAGCCATGGAAAGTGAGCTCAGGCATTCGCTGACAGGCAGAGAAAAGCCACAGAACCCGCAGATGGCTCAAAAATCATTCTTGCTGCATAACCTGGCAATGACATTGATAATTGAGCCTTTCTTATGCACTTCAGAAATTCATTACTTTTTTTAAAGAAGCCACTTAAAAACATAAGTACACGAAATAGATTTATTAAACTATTTTTTCTGTATCTCTTTCCTTGCCTCATATTCTAATAATAAACAATAGCATTAGCATTACTAATAGCTAACATTTATTGGATTCTAATTATGTGCTGGCAACTGTTCCAAAAATTATGCAGATATGCATTCATTCAACAGTCCTATGAAGAGTAGGGCTATTCCCATGTTACAGATGAGGAAATGGGGGCAAAGAGATTAAATAACTTGCTGTGATAGAGAAAGTAGTGCCCTGTCCCCTGCAAGTATGTTACATGTATGTCATGGGCCCATTACAGACGTGTTTGAATTAAGGATCTTGAGATGGGAAGATTATCCTGGATTATCTGTGGGAACCAGACGTCTTCACAAGAGTCCTCATAAGAGAGGTAAAAGGAAAAGGATCAGAGTCAGAGAAGATGTGGCTGAGAAGGCAGAAACGAGAGAGAGTATGAGAACATTAAGGAGCTGTGATACTGCTCTCGTACGTGGAGGAAGGAGTTATGAACATAGGGATGCAGGTGGTGGTTAGAACCTGGAGAAGGGAAAGGGTGGGATCATCTTCCAGAGACTCCAGAAGAAAATGACCCCAATCATCACCTTGATGTTAGGATTTCTAAATTCCAAAACTGTAAGATATCAAATCTGTGGTGTTTTATGTGACCAAGTTTGTGGTCCCTTTTACAGTAAAAACAGAAAGCTCATACACTTGCCCAAGTCACAAGGAAGGTTCAAATCCACACAGGCTAGTTGCCTTAACTACTAGGCTAAACTATTATACAGCATACATTATTTAAAATGGCTCACAAGAAGGCGAGACTAAAGGTCATGACCGTGCTAGAATAATTTGCAGCTTGTTACTGGAAAATCAGAGTTCATGCTCTCCCCATGGTGAACCAGGATATGACAGAGCTGGGTTATTAATATTGATAATAATCCAACCATTAAAAATATAACTTCAGTTAATAAGCATAATAATGATCAAATTTACATTTGGAAAAGTAATTTTCTCAATCAGGTGACATGTCTCTTCCTACATCTTTGGACTATACATCTTTCACTGTTATAGATCTTGTTAACTTCTGGTTTCTAATTTTTTCTATAATCAATTTTCTAATACCTCTACTTTTCCTATTTATATAATTCAACTGTGTGTAAAAGATTCTTTTCCTAAAAGTCTTTGACAAAAGACAGGAATGTGTTATTGACTTAATTTAAATATTAATATTATTTTGGATACTTAATTTAGTGTTTCTAAACAAACAAGTATTGAGTTGGATTAATTTTATTGATGCTATATACTCATATCTTATAGGTTAGATTGAATGTAACGAAATATTGTTATAAACCATCTGAACTTATTTTTGTAAGAATGGGTTTGCATTGGCAGGGTTCTACCAAGAGTTCAAATCTGAAAATCTTTGTGAAATAGTGAAAATAAATTCACCCTGAGCATTACCAGTGATGGCTAAGACTTGATATGTTTCTGTCCCTGTCAATAATGTCAAGTCCAAGTGTACATTTTAAGTTAGTAGTGTTAAAAGTAAACTTTTCAAAAATGCAAAAACATGACTCTCATTCAGATATCAAAGCTGTATTTGATTCATTAGTGAAGTAATCAAAGGAAATTCAACGGACTGAGCGTGAATAGGCCTCCAAGAAAGAATGCTGTGGCCAGGTTAAGTACACAAATGGTTAATGTCCATCTGGCCAATAGAGAAACCTTTGGGGATGCATTTTCTACCGGACAGAAGTCGTTTGAATCTATACTGGGAAATCTATCTACAAATTAATGTGTTACTTAACAGATTCTGGCCCTCGTCAGTAATAAAGAGTAAAATCAGATATTTATTAATTTTAAATAATCTTTAGACAGGGGCCTGTTAGAAAATGCTTAGTATGATATTGAAAGGATGTGAAGTTCTGCCTTTGATTTACTTTTCAGTTTCTCCAATTTTACTTACCAGTGGTCAGACCCATTTCCAGAGCAACTCTATACCCGTCTCTCCCGCCAGCGTCCTTGGAGTGAGTGCTAGATTTTGACGACGATACATTGAATTCAAATGCTAGCTCTCTCTTTCGCTTTTTCTCTCAGAAGATTATATCTTTCAGAAGCTTTAGATTTTTATATTCTTAACATTATGTGTCATTACTTAGCATTTTATGATTATTGCTTAAAATGGTATGCTTTTCATATATCAGATATGTTGTATAAATAGCTTTTAATAACGGTGACACCTTAGAGCAGTGGTTCTTAACCTTTTTTGAGGTACCGAACCCACCAGTTTCATATGCGCATTCACCGAACCCTTCTTTACTGATAAATAAAATATGATTTTGTTTTCCAAATTCAAGACATAGCTATATGTTTTTTTACTGGTGCACAAAATGAGCCGTGCGTGAACATCACCTTGCTCAAAGAACAAAACCAACAAAGTGCATGAACTCACAACAAATTACGGTATTACTTTATTCTGGCCTCCACGGCAGAGGCTTCTCTGAACCCCTGAGACCGACTCATCGAACCCCTAGGGTTCAATGGAACCCAGGTTAAGAACCACTGCCTTAGAGTCATTATAGGTGAATTTTCTATCAAAAGTAGTACTGTTAGGAATCATCTGAATATTTTTCTCCCCCCCTGTAGGTGTTTCCACTCGCATGTGAATCTGTGATGTGATTGCACAAGTCTGTTGATTCTCCTACTCACTGCTTTCTAGCTTTCAGACCCCTGTTTTCCAAGGCCAGCACCCCTCACTCCTCCTTCCTCCTCCTGTCGTTTCCCAGCAACCCTCAAAGCTTCCTTTCACACACACACCCCGGGAGGGAGGGTGCTGGGAGAACGTCCAGGCCTCTTGGAATGATGTGTTCTAAGAGGAATTTTCATTTATGAGGACAAGGATTGAATTTGAAGATCATGGAGAATAGGAAATTATTATCTTCCTCTTCAGAGCCAGATGTCTGGACCTGAGGACTGAGTTTCCCCAACTACAGTATTTTTTACTCTATAAGACGCACTCTTTTCCCCCCAAAAGTGGAGGGGAAAATACCCATGCATCTAATGGAGAGAAATATATGGTATTTTATTAAATATTTTAACATACCATTTGGTGCAGAATATTATTTTCCTGCTTAAAACCCTATGTGTATCTTATGGTCTGGTGCATCTTAAGTAGCAAAAATTATGGTACCTTATCTAAAGTGACCCCAGTTTTCTTTTCTTTTAATTGAATTTGTTGAGGTGCCATCAGTTAGTAAAATTACATAGGTTTCGGGTGTGCCATTCCATAATACATAATCTGTGTGTATATACACTGTGCCATTCACTCACCACCCAGGTCGCCTCCTTTCATCACCATTTACCCCCCTTTACCCTCTTCTGCCTCCCCCACCCCCAGACCACAGTTGTCTGTGTCTGTGAGCTTTGTTTCCTTTACTTAATCCCTTCACCCTTTTCACCTACTCCACAATCCCCTTGCCCTCTTCAGTCTTCTTTTAACCTTGCTCAGAGTTCCTATTGTAGTCTGTAATTATTTATGAACTATTTGTTCACCTGGTAATTATTGTCCACCTTCACTGAATATAAATCCCATAAGGACAGTGCCTGTATTTGTGTCGATCAATCTTTTTTTCTAAGCATCCATCACAATGCCTCAAATATGAACTAAAGAATGCATCAAGTTAATTAGTGTTATACCTGTAAAGTAAGAAGAAAATAGGTAAGAGTGAGAGAAAATGGCACATGGCTTCAGTTTAAGACATGAAACAATATTCCATCGCTTTAGGCATCAGTTGTCAGATATGGTTTTCACTCTCCCATTTGGCTGATGGAAGTATTTCAGGCACAGAAGCTTTAGGTGCCATGAAAGGTTAATGAACATTATAGTGTAATAATTACAATGGTGGAGAAGATAAAAGAAATAGTAGGCTCAAGTAACACATACTAAACCTTTCCTAGAAAAAAATTTCTTTTGGTAGCTGATTCCAAAAATAGACTTTATCTAAAATAAAATCATTATAACGATGCTTGCCTTTAAGCGATACATTAACTCAGAGATAAACTGCATTGCTCCAAATGTGTCTGCATTTAGAGTCTGTCTTATTGGAATTTTTCTTAATTTATTGTAATCTAATAATCATAGAACACATTATTTGTATTTGACACAGAGTTATGTTTTAACCATGCCCATTTATTCAGCTATATAACAAGGAATGATTGTTCAGTTAACATATTCTTACTACAGAATGCAATGTTTATTCATTTGCACTTGGTGAATTCTTTATAAGCATATTAGCAAGATGTGGGAAAAAGCAAACGTCTGAAATTTCAGAAGATAGCTATATAAAATAGTTGAAAAAATTTGGCAGGGCTGGTGAATACAAATGATTGACATTAAATATTGTGGATAATCTAAATGAAATGCATATTTGGGTATACAACTAATTGTAATAATTTTGTCAAATGAAACAAGATGAGCAAACTGTAATGTCATTTCTTTGACTGGGAAACTTCAGCTAGCCAGTTGAAAAATGGCTTCATATTTTATTGAGTTTTCTTAACATCTTCATTTATTACACAAGTGCATTCTTAAGGGTAACTGCCTTTTTTAAAAAACAATCTTTGACTTGTGAAACATAGAAAATACTGCTGGGCTTTTTTGAGTATTGGTTTTTGTGTTTCTTGTTCAGGGTGCTGCTGATTTTGACAGATGAACTGTTATGCTCCTGGTATAACATGACATCTTTTTTTTTAGATGAGCTGAATAAAAGTGATCTTGACAATGAGTAGATAAGACACTGTCAGAAAGCTGAAAAAACATGTCAATGTCACAGTTATGACACAAATGCAGCAGAACAGCCCTTATAATATCATTAAGTGAATGTCTTTTTAACGACGCCCTTGAAAAGACAGACAGTAGCATTGCTCTTAAATACTGTTACTTAGCCACCAACATAATAAAATAAAAGAAAATGGAAAGGTCAGTTTAATACTTATTTGAAGTGGCATTTGATGAGTCTGATGTATGTGTGTGTATTTATGTGTGGCACTCTTTACATATGGTACATAAAAAGAATTCTGAGCTAGCAAAAGCCCTTTTTTCAGGAGCTAAAAAGCCATTTAACTTCCAACATTTCAAGAACACCATTAAAAAGTATTGATTGTGGAGTATGCAAAGTGGTTTTATGGATATTGATTATAACCAGTTTTTAAATTTTTTTATGTAATGAGAAAGAACAGCCTTTAATAATATAAGAGAAAATTAGAAATTCATTTAAAAATGAATTTTGTAAGTAGGTTAGTAAAGTCTAAAATGGAATCAATTCCAAGTATCAAGAGGAAACTAGACATGTGGTGGTTTCATTTTCCCTTATTATGACTGGCTCAGAGCTGAGCTGTGCACGCATGTGTACATGTATGATGCTTTCTCTGTACATAGGCATTTAAAGTACTTGACAAAAAGCATATTTATGCTAGAACAACTTTTGATATCTTTGTCTCTAGGATCAGAAGTGGTTGATCTCGATGGAAGAAGTTTTCTCCTCTACAAATTGGATCAAAAATCCCTGAGCCCAGTAAAGGATATTATTTCCTTGAAATTTAAAACCATGCAGAGTGATGGGATTCTCCTGCACAGGGAAGGGCAAACTGGAGATCACATCACCCTGGAATTAAGAAGAGGAAAACTCTTCTTACTTATTAATTCAGGTAAAACTTTTGGGTGAAATGCTTGAAAATCTGGTCATTTAGATATCACTTCAGTAACTTTATACTTTTATACTGTATAACAATTATAAGGCACTTTATTTCCAGATTCAGGGTGTGTGTGTGTGTGTGTGTGTGTGTGTGTGTGTGTATGCATATATACAGACCAATATTGTACTTTCATTTAAAATGGTTCATATTTTGCAAACTGTATAAGACCCTCATTCAGTGTTTTTTTTTATATAGTGCCAGGAGACCTATATAATTTTTTAACATAGTGAAGAAAGAGATGGGTCATTGAAAACTATTTAGGTAGTAAAAATAACGAGGTTATAGCAAAGATAAAATTTATATTGAAAATGAGCATGTGATGGATAATATTAATCAAAAGAATAAACAGTTGAAGAAATTACAGCAAAGTTGAGAGGATATTATATTCAAGCTTCAGGTAAGTCCACACTAGTGTTTTGGCTGGCCTGCATGGAAGGAGATTGTAATTATTGTGAAAGATGCTGGCTCATGAAAGGGAGACTGTTTTTTAGACTGGGAATAATGGTGCTTTTATTTTTTTTTCTCTTCTAAGGTGATGCTAAACTGCCCTCGTCTCACATGCTGATCAATCTCACCCTGGGCAGCCTGCTGGATGACCAGCATTGGCACTCAGTGATCATCCAGCGCCTGGGCAGACAAGTCAACTTCACAGTGGATGAGCACCGGCACCATTTCCATGCCCAAGGAGAATTCACTTACCTGGATCTCGATTATGAGGTGTGATGGTTATGTTTCAGTTGATACAGGTTTTGTGATGTCTCTGTGGTTAGCCCAGCAAAAGAAAATACGCTGCTGAGAACCCCACTTTCAGGGTGAATCTGAGCCCTGCTGAAGTGTTTGTCCTGGGGGGACGTAACTCACAGGACAAGGTGTGGGCCTACTCTACTGAGGCAGGCGTCCCCAAACTATGGCCCCCTGAGGCCATTAATCCGGCCCCGCCGCACTTCCGGAAGGGGCACCTCTTTCATTGGTGGTCAGTGAGAGGAGCACAGGATGCATCCACATCCATAGTTCCCATTGAGATACTGGTCAGTTTGTTGATGTAAATTTACTTGTTCTTTATTTTAAATATTGTATTTGTTCCCGTTTTGTTTTTTTACTTTAAAATAAGATATGTGCAGTATGCATAGGGATTTGTTCATAGTTTTTTATAGTCTGGCCCTCCAATGGTCTGAGGGACAGTGAACTGACCCCCTGTGTAAAAAGTTTGGGGACCCCTGTACTGAGGCTTCATCTTTCTCACAATCTGTTAGTTTATTATTATAGAGAGAGATCATCTTTTTTGCCTGAAATGTGTAATCACAGAATGTTACATGTAAGAAGTCTCCAAGAGAAGACCTCATTACCATAATACATATAAATTGGGTTGCATGATTTTCAGTGTTCTAGGGCACTCCTGAACAATGTAGATTTATTGGGGAGGATATAGCAATGAATAGATAAATTAATTCATTAATAATCAAGTTAAATACATAAATATCAGTGTGTGTCAGAAATGTGTATTAAACTGTGATTTTAATCAGTTACATTATTAAACAGTCGATCAAGGTTTACTATGAATAGAAAGATATGCTTTTATTCATCAACAAATAAATATCAAATCTGGGTGTGATTAGCAACTTGAAAGACTTATTAAACTCTAATGTAAATGAAAACTGAATGCATACAAATTTGTATAAATTTGCTTTAAATCTGGATGTAATTTCTAAAAGTATCTCCAGTTGAAATTAATAATATGGCAGTGTAGGATGATGAAAAATTGTTTTATGTGATGACTAAAGCTGTAATTGCTAATCGTAATTATTTAAGCTGATTATCAGAAAATTACTAAACAATATTATTGATGCCATTTTTCTTTCTAAGATCAGCTTTGGAGGGATTCCAGCACCTGGAAAATCAGTGTCATTCCCTCATAAAAATTTTCATGGGTGTTTAGAAAATCTCTATTATAATGAAGTGGATATCATTGATTTGGCCAAACGACGAAAACCACAGCTCATCGTTATGGTAAGAGTCTTCATGTGAAGGAAGGAATAAAAACTATGTGGTTTTTCTACGTGATAAAATTCCTCATTTTGGATTTGTTTGTGATGATGTGTTAGAATTGACTCTTTTTTAAGCTTTTCTCTGCTTGACAATATGCATATAAGGGATTAATTCTATTTAAGGGAATTATCGTTCATAACGCATGACTATTTTCTTTTAGATGAAGTAAAGCAGTTATTTTGCAGTTGATAATTTTGTTGTGACAGTATTACTCCCAGGAGACTCATTTCTTTTCCTCTGTAATTTCCTTAACAAGATATTCCCTAACAAACTCTCTAAACAAGCATACCGAGTTCCTGGAATCAGATAATATCCATGTATATTAAAGAGGCATTTGAAAACTTGTGTTTTGCCATGGTCATTCATAACAAATACAAGAAACTAATAGGCTGTTACAACCTCGCATCTGCCAATCTGTCCCAGTTGCAGTGTTGGTCAGGCTGCATTATATACTAGTTCCATGGCAATACGGCAGCATTGAAGAACGATTGGGCAGGGTTCAGTTGGGAAAGCAGCCTGGCAATGTGTTTAATGAACAAGGGATCTGGTTTAGGACCGGGAGCTCAATAATAGTCAGAGGAGCTGGAGAGTGGCGGCCAGCTGTTGTGAGGCAGAGCCAGGACCCGCTGCAACCAGCTTCTGTGATCATCCTTCACTGTGCGTGATCACGTGCACAAATGCTTTGCGGGGGAAATGGGCAGCATTTCACTTCTGACTCAAATATCATGCAGACTCCCCTGTGACTAACTTGTAACCAGAACCAGACAAGGAAGGGGATTCTACGCAACATGGTTTCTGGTAGAACTGGCTGAATTGACCAACCAAAAAGCGTACACACATATCTATTTGGTTGTATTTCCTTAACTGCTTAAAATTCAGTATATGTAAATTTAAGCTCATGTTATCTCTGTAAATCCCAAAGCACATCATAGGAATATTTATTGCTGAAAAATCTTTTATTCCTAATTCGCTGTGTGAATTGATAGTATTTATATGAATAAAACATTCAGTGAAATTTAAGAAGTTATGTTTTATAAATTGAGAAAATTATTTAAAAGGAAAATAAAATATTCTAGATAGATATGTTTAATTGGCAAAATGAGTTTCCAGGAACTGCTCATGCGGCTAACACCTACTTTTCACTGGCGGGAGGATTTGCTGCTTGCTGGGTATCAGGCAGCTGTCCAAGTGAAGCAGGAGACCCAACTGCAGCTGGTGAAGCTTTCCATTTTTACTGGGTTTGTTCGTCCTGTAACTTCCTTTACATTATAGGTCTGTGTAGTTGACTCTTGAGCTTTTGTTATTTCATTCATTGGGACAAGATATTTGTCCACAGTGAAAGCTAATTCACTTTTAACAGAATCACAACATAACCAAAAACTTTTCTTTAACCAAGACCAAATGGTTTAATTCCAATGTGTATTCTTCTAAATAAAGTTAATTTTGTTGACTTTTCAAATCTGTATTTGGAAATTTTGCTAGAGATTATTTTCATAAAATAATTAAAACATCTATCTGCTTGATTCTTTCTAAATAATTCAGACCTTAAAGGTTCTTTTTAAACTATAAATATATATATATATATTACTCTAATAGCAAAAATTAATTTTCATAGACAAGTATTTTGCTAATAATTTATGCAATATAATCTATGCTGAAGATCTATTTTAAAACTATTAGATGAGAAATAATACATATAACTCTGATGATAAGGGCATAATGATAAGAAAAAGACAAAAATAGTAAAGAAAAGAACAAACAAATAAGGAATGTAAATAGTACATTGTACATTGTAGTATCCAATATAAAACCTACAAAAAAAGAGGAAGGTTGAAAAATTGGGACAGAATATACAGAACATTCTGAGGAAAGCAAGTCCAAAAAGCTGTGTATTTATCGAAAATGCTCAGATTCATTATTAGTCTGAGCAATAAAAGATAAAATGAATGATATATTACTTTGACATTTTTGTCATCAAATTTGTACAAATTAAAAGGTCTCTAATACTTATTTCTGCCAAGGATATGGGGGAAAGGATATCCTTATTTATTACTGGTGGACAGGTGGAGTATTTAAACTTTTTCTTTTTAAAAAAGAAGCTGGAAATATCTATTAAAACATGTAGATACCCACAGTTCTTGTATCTAGAAACTTCTTCACATGGTTGTTTATGACAGTGTTGGGGAGAGACAAAACCTGGCAACAGAGTACATGCACGCAATAACAGGAAGACAACTGGGCAGAATTTGGAATGGTCCCTGAGTAAAATGTTATACAATTAATAGAAAGAAGGAATTAGGCTTATGTCAGATAACTTAAAAGGATTTCCACAGGGTATATTTTAGTGATAAAATTGTTGTACAGTAAATGTCTCCTATTTTTGTAAAAAAATGCCCAGTGTGCATTCATCAACATATATTTAAGTGTGTGTATGTACATATAATTGAACATATAACTGAAATTATATATATATACACATATATACATATATATATGTATGTATATGTTATATGTTTCAATGGGAACAGAGAAAAATATGGAAGAGATAACAGTAGCTCATTAATATTGGTTGTATTATGAGATGGGTTGGAAGCCAAAGGCAGCAAAGAGGTAAAATGAATGAAAAGGGAAAGCCAAGTAAAAGATAAAAATGAGAGTTGACTTAAATCCATTTTTATTGAATTAAATCACATTGAGTTAGATGCCTTTGGGAAAGTTGAGAGATGGGGAGAAAAGGATTTCACCTAGAAACACCAGCAAAAGACTTGCCTGATCATCGTCATTGGATTTGAAGAGCCTTAATGATGTATGGCAAGAATTTGAAATTTCATGTTGATAGCAGTTTATTGTTTTAAATCAAGGATAATTTGAGATTGATAGATAGCCTTTGTGAGTATTTCACTTTCTATTCCTAAAGTGATATGACTCATTGTTAAAGCTCTTTCTTTGACTTTATTCTCAGGGGAACGTGTCGTTTTCATGTTCACAACCACAGTCTGTGCCTGTGACTTTTCTCAGCCCCAGGAGTTACTTAGCACTGCCAGGCTCTGCCGGGGAAGAAGAGGTGTCTGCTGCTTTTCAATTTCGAACCTGGAATAATGCAGCACTTCTGCTATTCAGTGAACTTCAGTTGGTTTCGGGGGGTCTCCTCCTCTTTCTTAATGATGGAAAACTTCAGCTGAATGTCTACCAGCCAGGAAAAGTACCCAGTGACATCACAGCAGGTAATAAGGGTATTTCCATGGGCAGGACACATGCATTTGGAAGATTTCATCATCCCTTTGTCTCTTCTCCATAAAATTTTATGCATAACCAAAAAATTAATATTTGTTTAATAAATGGATACTTGTGTTAGTAAGATTACCAGTACTCTTCCTTAGAGGAACTTGATTGAAATTTTCTTTTAAATATGGTTCCACACTAGCAGTTCTTATTAACCAAAATGATACAGGGGAATAGAAATTTCCTTCTATGACCCTCTTGGCCACTCCAGATAAATCAACATATGCTAAGGAAATGTGTTTGGGGAAAAATATGAAAGACTTTAAAATGGGAGAGTTTACTCACTGTGTGTCTTCAGAGGAAGTGTAGGTTTTCTCTAACACAGTAGTTCGTTTTCTTGGTCTTTGAGAGAAAAAGGAGAGTTTTCTTGGAGATTTAGGTATATCTCTGTATTAGTGTTGTAATACCTACATACTAAGTCAACGTAACTGTACCTGCTGATGTATTTTACAGAGTTGGGAGTATTTTGGGAGGCTGAAAGGATTCATGCAAAGTTTCTCATTTGGGCACCAAAAGGAATTTTCTCTACTTATAGGCAATGCGTTATCATTTTAGTGATTCAAAGCAATATAATTAAGGAGACTATATGAGTGTCTCTGGAAAATTAATGTCTAATTTAGGTCATTGCTTTGGATGAGAGATATTTTTGTCTCTTCATTAAAATTGCACAGTTTTTGACAGGGGATCTCCATCACATTTTCATATATATGGAATAACATTTAAGCCAAGCAACTGGAGGTCACATTGGGGTAAATTGCTATATCAACTTAATAAATGATCTTTAAAAACAATTTAAAGTTGCCATTGTACTACTGCTCTATATTAACTATGATCAAATTAATAGACTATGACTGGGCTAGGAAAAAAAAGTTAAAATATAGTCGGAAACTAAATATAAGGAAAACAAAAATACAAATGAATACACAAAAGTATAGTCTCTATATACCTTTTTTTGTTGTTGTTCATCTATCACTGCAGCTTAAATGTGGAAGCTTAAAGTTTAATATTAATTATACTTTTTGAGAGGTACTATGCTGTGACTTTTTAATTTAATACTCAAAATGTGGTAGATTTGTAGGCTTCACAAAGGAAATAAATCAGTGTCATATTAAAAATTAGTAGGTTGCCTAATATGAGAGCCTAAAAATGTAAGCCTGCCATTAATGTGTAGTTTATTGTGGTTTGTTTGACATTCTCAGAAGTGGTTATATTCATAATCTAATTTTCAACATTTTAATGAAACTACTTCAGAACAATGTTGCTATAGTGAGCCCCATGATGCTAGTTCACTTCTAAACACTTTACAGGCATGTATATTTAATAAATTACTAGGCATAAGTTTTTAAAGACTACCCTGAATGATTTTAAAAATCTCTGCATTAATGTTTAATTTCATATAGAGTATAATCTATTGTGACATCCTATGACTTGGTGAGGTTGTTTTCATAGCTAATAGTAAGGAACGTAGACTAAATATAATTGTCAGTATAAAAAATTGTTGTACTTCAGATAAAAATATTATTCTTTTCTGGTTTCAGTGTTGTGTTTGAAAGTAGGCTATTTAAATAGTAGCTGGGTGGGTGGTCAATTTGTTTTCATAGGGAAGACTTTCCACCTATGTTTCACATGTAGAATTTTCAATAATTAAATTCGTTGTCAGAATGTATTATAACTAGTCTTTAAAGAGAATCTATTACTTACGGGTAGATTAGTATCATATTATACTACATCTTTCTATTTAAGAAGGATGTTGATTCTTCTTAGGTATTGGAGATATAAATTACTATTTTTTTATGTTTTAAAAACTCAAAGTTTTATCTTTTACAGTGGAATAAAAATTAAATTGTAGGCCTGATCTGTGGTGGCGCAGTGGATAAAGTGTCAACCTGGAATGCGGAGGTAACCAGTTCGAAACCCAGGGCTTGCCCGGTCAAGAAACATACAAGAAACAACTGCTATAAGTTGATGGTTCTTGCTCCCCTACCCTTTTTCTCTCTCTTCTCTCTAAAGTCAATGGACTAAAATCATTAAAAATTAAATTGTGGTGAGGAAGAACTGAATTGTGCAAGTGTTTGAATTATCAGGTTCCATTTTTAACGTGATATATAGTTTTGCAAATTGTCATTTGGAATTCTTTGAAAATATTATGTCAGCGTATATCATTTCTAAGATATTAAAGTTTTTATATTAGTCCAAACCATAAAACATATTAGCAGTAGTACAGAATCCCTCATGACTCACAATATTTTCACTCTTTGTCACTTTTATAGATATCAAAGTAAAAATCATTCGGATGCCATCCAAAATCCAATGAACAATACTTATATCGTCATGTATTGCTATATTGTATAGTTAGCTATATTTTCCTATTTAAAACAAATTATTGTTAAGTTGGAGATTTCTGCTATGATTTTAGCATTTCTGCTGCTGTTTTTGCCTAAAGGTGAAACTCGGGCCTGTAAACAAGCTTCTTGCTCTCCTGGGCAGGGCCTGGCAGGTGCAGGCTTGCAGAATACGTGCTGTTTCTGCATTTTTCATGTACCAGGCATTTGTGATTCTGTGGCGCTGGCAGTGGAGCAGGACTCTTGTTTGGCCTCACCCAGGAGAAGCCTGTTTATTCCCCTTTCTTCCTTTTCACTGTTGAATATTTCTACCCTTTCAGATTGTAATCCTGACACTCCCTTAAACTCCCACTTTCCCCTAAAATGATTAGCACCAGTGACCTCCATATTTTCTTTCCTCTCGGCAAGAGCTATCTGATAGTTTGGATCTTTAAATGTGGTTAGTGGGTACAGTCAGTGGATATAGGAATTTCTGGCACGGGTTCAGAGCACTAGAAGACATCGGGAAGCAGGCAGAACATTTCAGTTGTTCCCTGAGTAATGGCCTGTGTATAATTACCTTTTGCACCTTTTCAAAGAACCTACCCTATGCAGCAGGCTTCTTTTTTCTTTATACATCTTACTCCCTGGATGCCTATTATAGTCTTATGAGAGAATGATGGTGGCTAAGCTGTCACAATATTTCTGTAGCAATTTAGGAATGCTACCGGAAGATTACATATGAGCAGCAGATATAAATCTTTTTTTTTCCTGCTGTGTTTTGTATGTTCACATACATGGTTTAGGCCTGAGAGGGTGAGAAGTAGGGGAGAAGTGGAAGGACAGGAAGGAGGGATAAAAACGGAGGAGGAAGGGAATGGGAAGAAGAAGAAGGAGAGAGGGGGGAAGAAGAGAAAAAGGAAAAGGAAGAAGAGAGATTTCTGGTAAACAGTCCTGTTCTCTGAATACCTGTATCTGCAAACACTTCCTTTCGTTATCCTGTTCTGTTGTTAGTGGTTCTGTTTGGCGTTGTCTGTTCTCGCCGCCCAAACACCGCAATCATCGCTCCAGTGGGTTTACTGCTTATTGCATCAGAGCGCACGCCCTGGGAAACCATGGGGTGTCTCAGTACAAAGGTGCAAACGATGGCTGATTATTGGATTTTGGGTTGTGTTAGCTGATTTGTGTGCAGTTTCAAGGAAGTCAAGAATTGCTCTAGATTAAAAACTGTCAGGAAGTGCGGGTGATTGTGTGAGGAGGTAGGAATCTTTGTAAATTTTATCTAAAAGATGGAGGAATGAAATAAAGCTTAAACAATAAACCAGTTGCCACATTCATATTATCCAGGAGAGGATAATATGTCTGGTTTTCACAGCAGCCTTTCTTTTGTATGTTTAGACAGGGTTATAAAGTAGTTTTGATTATTTTGGGGGGGTCCCATTTTATTGTAGTCACACAGTGATTTTGTTCTGAGATTACATCCAATGGGAGAAACCAAGGCTTCGTTCTGGGCACTGGCCAGCTGCTCACACCTCCGAGGCCTCCCCGAGAGTGCCCGCCCGCTGCCGAGCTGTTAGCGGGCCTTTTCTCCTTCTCTGCTAATTGTAAGCATGAGCAGAAAGGTGAAGGGCCCACCGGTCCTGCAGGCAGAGTGGGTTTTGGAATCAGCTCACCAGCTGGACGCTGCCTTAGGTGGTTTATCCTCCTTGAACCTCATTTTCTCATATTTACGTAGGTGAGAATCATTATAGCAGTGTTATGAGACTAAATGACACAATGCATATAAAGCACACCAGTACCTGTTATGAATAACAGTTCAATGAAATTGTTGTTATTATTATTGTATCATTACACCAACAATGTCCCCCCTCCCAGACTCAAAAATTATGAGTAGTGGGAGCCAAGTGCTAGAATTAGCATTTAATTACCTAGCATCATGAACAAGAAAAAAATGCAGCATCTGTAATCCCTCCTCCTCTTTTTCCTCTTTTGCAAGCTTTCAAAAGGGGCTCAGTTCTCATTCCACCTAGAATGGGAAGGAGCAATATACTTAAAACAATAGACTGATTTAAAAACGATCCTGTTCATTATGTCAAATTTGGTGAAATGAATTAAACAGGCCCTTTATTACGTTATTTGACTAATAAATCCCACTGACAGGTAATAAGTCTCCTCATCATGTGAGTGATGTCTGTCACCAGTGAGGCTTGAGAATAGTTTTCTGGAGGTTTCCCCACAGACGTAGCCTGGCTTCATAACCTGCTAGCTGGGTAGATAGGTACATTTAACTGTGTCAAATAACACAGTGGACTTGTCCCAGAAGTCCATTGTTCTTAATTTCAATTGACTTCCATATGTACAAAAGAAATTCCTGAGCCTCTGACTTAATCCTGCTATGCAGCCAACCCAGCAGCTCTTTGAGCATGCCACCCAGTGTGGTCCCTGCAGTAAAACTGGTTCAGTGCAACACTTGTTACCAAGATGGGTGTAACAATTGAGATGAAGCTCTTAAAATCTGCTGTAGCAATAAGGTATTGCTGCACCATCTAAGCAGATGGTCAGTGGGCTTATATTTTATATGTCATCTTTAATTTTTTAGCAATTCCTTTTGATTGCATTTCATCAAAGTATCAATCTGCAGTAGCTTGGAAAAGAAAATGTTCATCCCACAGGTAGTTTGAGAAGCGCTGTCCTGGACCAGTGGGAAGCCTAAAATGCAATAACAGGAGTCAGGTCGTGTATACAGGCACATTGACACTTTGAGAAAGATGGTAGGAGACATTTGGTGGGGCAGGAGGGAGGCAAGTGGGCGTGGGGCACAAAACCCAGTGCAAGGATTGGCACTCAAATATGTCCTCTTAGAGGAAGCATGGGATGACAAGTCTGGGACAGCTGGTTTATTTCAGTCTAAGCTCACACTGGCAGGGATTATGTAACTCTATTCAGCAATCTATTTCAAAGTCTGCTCTTAGAAAATATGTCTAAAAGTATCTAACCTCCATTCTTCATTTTTAAGTTTTCAGGTCTTCATCATTATCTTTTACAGATCAAGCCAGAGTTGGCTCTTTGAGACTCATTTTTCTTTCCTGGAAGTAATGTGAAAATGAGCTTTGATGCCCAGGGTGGCATTTGCGTTATACCAGTTGAGTCCAGGGCAAAGAACTTAGTCACCTAAGGGACCTTCTGTGCATTTTCTGTCTGAAAGCTTGTGGTCGAAAATAGCTGGGGAAAAAAAGAAATTGCACATAATATTGGAAGAGAGACCCATGACCTTCAAGTTTAATAGAATACTTATATTTTTGTTTACTAATTTAATCTGCAAAAATCATACAGAGTTGACTATTCAGTGAATGTAAAACTTACTGGTAAATACACAGCAGAGAGGCTTTAAATTCCATCTGCCTGCTGAGTATCAATTACAGAGCCTTGTAGACTTAATTCCCTATGAGAGGGAAAGTCTACCAGTGTTTTTCAACTGCCACTGCTTTGGGCATCATCTCAATATGCCAAGGTGGTGGGTTTGAGCCCTAGTCAGGGCACATACAAGAATCAACCAATGAATGCATGAATAAGTGGAACAACAAATCCATGTTTCTCTCTCATCAATCAATAAAAGTATATATTTTTATTATTTTATTTTTCTGAAGTTAGAAGTGGGAAGGCAGTCAAACTCCTGAATGCGCCCGACCAGGATCCACCCAGCATGCCCACCAGGGGGTGATATTCTGCCCATCCGGGGCATTGCTCCATTGCGGCCAGAGCCATTCTAGAGCCTGAGGCAGAGGCCATGGAGCCGTCCTCAGCACCGGGGCCAACTTTGCTCCAGTGGAGCTTTGTCTGCAGGAGGGGAACAGATAGATAGAGAGGAAGGAGAGGGAGAAGGGTGAAGAAGCAGATGGGCGCTTCTCCTGTGTGCCCTGGTCAAGGATCAAACCCGGGACTTCCACATCCCGAGCCAATGTTCTACTGCTGAGCCAACTGGCCAGGGCCTAATCAATAAAATATTTAAACATTATAATCATCAACAAAAAGAAAAGAATGTGAAAAAACATGTTTATATGAGAGGGCTGAAATTCGAAATGTCGGCTTGGATATAACCTAGACTTTTGGAACATATCTGTGCTCTTCCCAAACCTCTTCCTCTAAAAGCTAAATTTCATGATGGAAAGTGAACATTGGCCCATGCCAAGTAATTGAAGGATTGTAACCATTTAAGATGGTGTAAATTGAAGGGAAGATAATACACGTTTCCCCATGCAGGGTGGTGAATGCCACTTGCTTGCTTTTCCTCTCTTCCTTTTTGTTTCCTTTTATTAACAGATGTGAGCATTGTACTTGATTGAGTGATGGCTATATTGCTGTTCCTCACCGATTGTTTATACTGTTCACTGTCGAGACATAACTCTTTTAACTGATTTTATCTGTCCTAGGTGTTGGATTAAATGATGGACAGTGGCATTTCATCTCCTTATCTGTCAAGAGGAATCACCTGAGTGTGGTGGTAGATGGCCAGGTGACCTCTGCTGCTGCTTCCCTGGGGCCTGAGCAGATCTATTCAGGTGGCACCTATTATTTTGGAGGTAAGAGAAGTGGTCAGGCCATAAGGGCAGTTGAACTATACTTGCAGTTACTACTCTCTGTCTTGGGGATGTCATCATATTTTACTTACTGTCAGTGCTATAGGATAATGTCTCGTTTTGTTTAAACGTGGAAATGTTGAATGGATCAAGGTGGCAGACTATGACCTCCTTATCTCTGTTAGTGCAGAGAAATACAACAAAATGTATTTCTTCATGGTGAATTTACTTACGTTTATGGTTTCTACAATGAGATCAATTGAAATTATCTACCCTCTTCAGTTCTTACTTTCCAACTTTGTTGTATTTTTCTAACATCAAGTGGTCCTTAAGTGTCTTTTTCTAGTTTTATGGGATGGTTTTCTTGTAGTATTTTCCTGGTTGCATCTCTTAGCATTTCTAGAGCATCCTTATTACTTTCCTACTGCCCAGTATAGAAGGGCAATACTATGCTGATGGACAGAGTAATCTAACTTAATTAGTCACCTCTTCTCATTGCGAAGTAATAATGCAATAACTGATGCATTTGATGCAATTCGGGCATCAGCCTTCAATGCCAGGTCACCTCTCCCAGAGAACAAAACAAGTGAAGCATTGACTGGTACAGTGGAAGTTAGATTGAACTGAAAGCTTGGGAAAGCAACCTCGGAAACAGTAATGAATCTATAGCACTGAAAATTAAAACAAAATGTTATTCCCCATTAGAAAGGTAAAGCTGTAAAATCAGTAGTAGTAAGACATTTTTAACAGTGACTTGAGGTATTTCTCATTGTTGTTATTTTAAATTAAATTGTTACTTCTGTCTAGACCCACTTTTGAGTTTGGTGGGAAGCCCAATCTTTATTATTCATCAGTAAAATGCAAATCCCTTTCTAAGAATTGACGGTAAGCACACAGACCATGAATCATTTATCTGATATTAAGAACAAACAAACAAACAAAACTTGTACGTAGTCTATCACTATGCAAGGCAGGATAGTGCCAACAATCTTAAAAGATAGAATTTCTTCCTTTAGTAAGATTTGTGCATTTCTGAACCAAGTTGTTTATAAAACCTGATGGAATATGTAATTGATTATATGGTAACCCATATGAACACATTCCTTTAAGAGATGGTAAGATATAGAGACTAACTTAACCAAGAGCCTTTATTTCAAAGGAAAAGATTTAGAAGCACTAACAGAGATAAGGAGGAAAAGAACAACCAAATTGTCAGATGATGGATGAAAAAACTGACAAAATAATCTTCTGGATTAAAGTGTAAATCATGAATATAGAATCACCATTTTAAAGCATTTTTTGTCCATGTTCAGATTTAATGATTCCTCCCTATTTCTTTTGCAGAATATTTTGATTGCTTTTATTTCAAGCCCATGATATTTTATAGTGAAATAGATCACAGGTGAACTCTGTAATATAGTTTTTATTATGATACATATGACACAAACCATTATATTTCAATAAACTTTGAAATTATGAATAGTTTTAGATTTACCAAAAAGTTGCAAAGATGCACAAGGACTTCCCAGATGCCCATGTCCAGTTCCCTCTGTTGTTCACATCTTACATAAAATATGCAATTGAAATAGTACTAATCATTTTTTGAAAATATACATCTACACATGCATTTTGCAGCTTAAGAAAGATAGTGTGACCAACACCTATTTGTCCTTCCAGGATCATACCCCTTCATCCCCCCAGGTGAATTTGTCTTGAATTTGGGGTTTATTCTTTCTCCCATGGCTTTTATAATTTGACATTTATTAAGGTGTTTCTAAGTTTTTAAACAATGTGCTGTGGAAGCTTCCATAGTAAAACCCCGATTTTGGCACGTTAAAAAATAACCAATTTTAAGATTACTCGGGATCTACTCAGTCATCGACCTTCAGTTCCAAATACGTTTGATCCTGGCAGGAGGTGTAAGCCACTAAATACATGCACTGCAGTCTCCAGAGCTCCCTGACGTTTCCAGGGCTGGGATCAAGGGTCCCAAAGAGAGCAGGAGGCCTTCTGCTGCCTTGTCCCCTCCTCCCATCCTCCAGAACCTGGTAGAGGCTCTGTGGCTGGGACTTCTGGATTCTGGAAGTGGACTGGAGAGTGAGGAGAAGGGCTCTAGAGGGCACATCACCTTTCTTTGTGAGACCTCTTGGAGCCATGAGCAAAAAAGCCTGGCTAGACGAGGGGAGATTGAGGTCCCCTACAGTGCAGGACTGGATAGGGGCCCTGATTGTCTGAGTGGTACTGGCATAGGGGTGGCCAGCTCTCCCCAGATTTAGCACTGAAAGCCCTGAGTCCTGGGAACACATTCCCAGGGCAACTGTAACAGATGGTCACCCTAGAAACCCTTCTGGTCTCTGCAGGTGAAAGTCCCCTCTGTCACTAGACAGTTTGACCTAGGTGGAAGGTTTTCCTTGGGTAGTTAATTCTTCAGCCAGTTTGTCTTCAAATAAATAAATATCCCATGTTCTGAGACATTTCCTATCAGTTCTTCCTTGCTTCTCTTTAAATTCACCAGCAAGTTTACAGTTTTCTTATCAGTGAATGGCTAGTCTAACCTGATTGCAGTGCTCCGTGCTGAAGGCACGGTCTGTTCC
The DNA here is from genome assembly GCA_037038555.1 of Rhynchonycteris naso. Taxonomy (NCBI): domain Eukaryota; kingdom Metazoa; phylum Chordata; class Mammalia; order Chiroptera; family Emballonuridae; genus Rhynchonycteris; species Rhynchonycteris naso. Next base: position 24,623,369 of record CM073001.1, read on the forward strand.
AGCAGCCCGGGTGCATCTCCCTTCTGTGTTAGTCGTGGGAGCAACTGTCGTGTTGGGAGAGTGGCCACTCCTGAACGTGCAGTGTTCAATCAATACCATGCCAACTTCGCTGTCTGTCATTTTTTACTTTTTTCTGCCTATCCCCTCAAATACATGCTTTCCAAAAAGTCAGACTGTATTGTGGTCAGCTTTTATCATTTATAAATTATAAATTTTAAATCTGGGTTCTCCAGATAAACTTCTTTGTATTTCCCTATGCGATCTTTGTGCTGACGACGAACACGCTACACGGCACAAGCTAGAGATGCCAAACTGTGCAGGATTCTCACCCCCCTGCTTGGGTAGGTCACACATCATTCACCCACGGACTGGCTATGTCGCCATGAACTCAAAGCCGACATCTCACTCTGGCACAGTGACATACAGTGATAATTTATCTGTCATCCTCAGAGGTGCTTAACATGCTGACTGCCTCCAGTAATGGAGCCATCCATTAATTCAGCATTAAGTATTCCCCAGAAATCTTCATATTTTAGAACTTTCATTTCAAACTGGTTCAGTGCTGAACTTCTCTCTGCTGTTGCATTCTATTAGCTCGGGGATGCCTGTTATCACAGACTAATGAGCCTAACCTGCCTTGAACCTTTCTCTGTTCTTAGCATCTCTTGCTATTAAACAGTGTGGTTAGGAATATGCAGTGCTCGTGATGTGAGGGGGTGCTTTCTGTAAAGTTCCATGACCTTTCCTGCGGCTACAAGTTTTCTTAGTTTTGTTTCCTATGGGCAGGTTGCACGATTTATCTTAGTCTGAAATAGTTTGAAATGCACCAGGAAACACCACCTGGAGAAATGGAGATTAGCGGAGCTGTTTATATTCCTGGCATATTGTAGTTGCCCCAAATATTACTGAACCATTATCCTCTCAATTTCTATTTTAACATTCTTAATTGGTTAATAAGTCATCTAGAAAACATAGATAGATATGGTAACTATACCCTATACCACAGCAGTAATTTGAACTCTGAAAATGTGTATAGTGCTATGTATTATAAATTGATACTCAACGAGCTTTCATTACTTTTTCTTGATAAATTAAATTTGAAACTTCATTGTCTCCATTGGTTAAAGTACATTTCAATGTGTCCGAAAGCAGTTTTGAATATGAGTGTGACTTTGACTTGCTATGTAAATGCATTTTGTTAGGAAAACAATGCATTAAGGATAAATATTCTCAGTCAAAATATTTAATTACAGTGGAAATTCCCAGGTAGAAAACTAGTATGGATTGTACAAAATTAGGAAGTTGCTGATTCATTTCTTATTCTTTAAAATTGTAAGAGTGGTTGACAACCATAACAGCAAAGAAAGATTAATGAAAAATGCATAATATATGTGTTCATGCTCCATAAAATTATTATTTTACTTGGATAGCGAAACACTTAGAATATCATTAAATCCCAGACAATAATGGTCAGTATTATAGTTCTTTATTATTTAAATAATTAGTAGCAGGTCTTAGAATAATATTAGAAAAAATAATATAAAAGAATATTCTTTTATGAGGCAAAGAGTAAATAAACTCAGGGAAATGTTTTGGACTTTAAGCCGATATGATATATTAAAATGCATATATACTATAATGTATGCATGGCTCTTGTATGTATATTAAAATAAATCACTTAATTAAATAAAATAGTAATTTTATTTCAAGTCAATATAACCTCTTTTTCAGATAATTAGCTTGAACTTGAGAGGTATTTCACAATTATTGATTTATTTATCTCTTCTTATCTGCAGTGCACATTTTCATCCTTTCTACTACTTTTATGTTCCAAAAGGCTAAGTTCCTGTATTTAAATTATATATAATTTAATACTGCTGACATATTTAGGATTCTTGAGCTAATATATGCGTAATTTTTAAATGTGAATCAAGTCAATATCCTTGCACATAATTATTATAATAGTAGTAATGTCATATGGATCCTATGATAATAAAGAGAAATACTTTGTATGAATTGAAATTTGTAATTTAGATCAAGCTAATGATAACTGCAGTGAGCTTTTCTCCCTATTTTATTTTAATAAAGTAAATGCTGATTTTGTTTTCTAACGACGTATTCTATGATACTGAACTCTTACTCATTATGATATATCCTGGTTTTACTGTGTTTTGCTTTTATCAGGTTGTCCTGACAACAGCGTTGGATCCAAATGTAAAAATCCCCTTGGTGGGTTTCAGGGATGTATGAGGCTCATTTCTGTTGGTAGCAAAGTGGTGGATTTGATTTCAGTTCAGCAGGGGTCCCTGGGGAACTTCAGTAACCTTCAGATTGACTCCTGTGGGATCAAAGACAGGTAAGGACCATCTCACGTCTTTATTTTACCTGCCTGCTGTCAAACGTTTGGCAGCAGATTAAAATTTATATGGAACACAAACATGTTTTTCTCTCCTCTTTCCCACCATTACCTGTTCCATGGGTAAAAAGGGCCTTATAGACAGATAGCAGCGTGGATTGCAGGAGGGAACTAGAGCCAAGGAAGGTAGGAGTGGGTAGACGGTGATGGAAGGAGGCTTGACTTGGGGCGGTGAACACACAGTGCAGTGTACAGATGAGGTGCTATAGAATGGTATGCCTGAAACCTGTGCAATTTTATCAACCAATGTCACCCCAATAAATTTAATAAGAAACTGAAAGGGAAAAATGTTAATACAGTAGCCAGGTTATACCTAGAAAAAAAAAGAAAAAGAAAACCTGTGACCTTGTTTATATGGACACAGACTACCAGTTAACAAAAAATAATGTTGGTGCTGCTATAATTTCAGGTGGTTATAAATGTATCAGAAATATACTATTAAATGCAACAGCTTAGGATACCCTAATCGTCCTACTGATCATCAGGTACCAAGCGATCGGAGACCTATTTATTCAGTTATCTGTCTTTTACTCCCTAAAAGCTGCGTAGTGTTATTTGAGGCTTAGAAATTTAAGTGGTTGGTTGCTATGCTCCTAATGTGTACCTTAAAAAAACCATTAATGTCTTCTCTGCAGGGAGTAGGAAAAGGAATGGCTCCCACGGAGAAGTTTGGCGCTGTGGTGTTGATCACGGTGTAAGGCTGACCCAGCAGTGTCAGTAGGAATGCCAGTCCAGGGCCTGGCAGTGCAAAATTCGGGAGTTGATGGTAGAGGACAAGCAACTTTTCAAATGATAATCGATAGTTAATACTTTAAAAGTATTTTTAGGTGAAGTGAACTTTAGTCAAATAATCTATTCAGTCCTACTTTAATATTAAGACAGTTCATTTTAGTTATTGAGTTCAATGGAATGTCATGACCATTATAGATTTAAAAAAAATTAAACTGTGTGACAAACTTAGCTCCTACCCTGTAGTTAACTTCAGTATATACTTTGAATCAATTCATAAGTTCTGAGTTTTAAAAATAACTTTTTATTTGTATGAAACATCTTATCAACACAAACACTCATTGTATTTCTTCTGATAGACGAGTTTATCTCTCAATGTCTGTTGTTCCTCTTTTGGACAATAATAGATGTTGTTATGTCTATAAAAATAATTATAATCTTATTTAACAGTGAATTAGAAGGACATCATTACTTTTCTATAGATACCCACTTATTTATTTAACCCAGTTTGCAGATAAAACAATGCTTTCTATAATGAAAGATGATATGTAGAGAGACTTTATACCAGTGGTAGTCAACCTGGTCCCTACCGCCCACTAGTGGGTATTCCAGCTTTCATGGTGGGCGGTAGCAGAGCAACCAAAGTATAAATAAAAAGATAGATTTAACTATAGTAAGTTGTTTTATAAAGATTTATTCTGCCAAATTTAGCAAAAATCCAACATAAAGTACTTGGTAAGTAATTATTATTACATGCTTTAACTCGCTGTAACTCTGCTTTATAAATTTCATAAAGTAAAGTTACTTCCCTCCTTTATAAATCACCATTACTGTGGAACTGTTGGGCAGTTAGAAAATTTTACTACTAACAGAGATACAAAAGTGGGCGGTAGGTATAAAAAGGTTGACAACCCCGGCTTTAGACAGTAAACCTTAGCTGGCTTGATTAGGGGATTGAATGGCAGTGACCTTTGCCATAGTTCCAGGCGCTGCAGCTCTGGAACCTTAATCCCAGTTTTGAGAAGGGCCCATGGCCAAGAGGTGGATCTTCCCCTCAAGGCAGGCTCACTCACAGAGGTAGGGAGCCCCCACCGCAAGTGGGTGCCAACGGTCAGGGACCAGTGGGGAGCTTCTGTCTTCCACCCGTGAGCACTGGTCATGTTGATGGGCTCGGACTGAAGAAACTTCTGTGGGGACAAGCAGCCCCACACTCTGGTTGCTCTGGAGTGCACACTTGTGACATAGAGTGAGATACAACTCAGGGAATATATGGCTTCAGTCTCACACCTTAAAGACTTCAGAAATAGCAAGCCAATTCTGCAGAGGTCTTGACTACACATTTACTTTAAAAGAAAAACTGAGTTCACAGTAACTCTAGCTATCTTAGGAAAATAGTTAAAATCAAAGTAACCTTTTACATTGTATACCTTTTAAATTTCCAAATGTATCATTCTCTTGTACTCATGAGAGGACATCTATGTGTATATATATATATTTGTGTGTGTGTGTGTGTGTGTGTGTGTGTACACACACACACACACACACACACACACACACAATCATTCTGGGTATCTGTGAGGGAATTGGTTCCAGCGCTGCTGCAGATACCAAAACCCGCAGATGCTTAATGCAAATTAGTATTTATTTATCTTTTTATTATTATTTTAACAGTTTTATTAAAATAGGAAAAGGAGACACTGAAAAGGAATGCGGAGACAGAAAGAAGTGATTTGGCAAAGTGTCGATAATATTTTCCCATGTGTTTCAAGCAGGACTCTAGACTAAGTCTCTGAGTGTCCATGAGGTGCAGTCGAGATGACGCATGAGAATAAATGTGTGTATTTTTTTTTTTACAGAGACAGAGAGAGAGTCAGAGAGAGGGATAGATAGGGACAGACAGACAGGAATGGTGAGAGGTGAGAAGCATCAATCATTAGTTTTTTGTTGCTGTCGCAACACCTTAGTTGTTCATTGATTGCTTTCTCACATGTGCCTTGACCGCGGGTCTTCAGCAGACCGAGTAACCCCTTGCTGGAGCCAGCAACCTTGGGTCCAAGCTGGCGAGCTTTTGCTCAAGCCAGATGGGCCTGTGCTCAAGCTGGTGACCTCGGGGTCTCGAACCTGGGTCTTCTGCATCCCAGTCCGACGCTCTATCCACTGCGCCACCTCCTGGTCAGGCTAAATGTGGGTATTTTAAAAGAGCATTTGTTCATGTTTGGAAACAATGAACACAAGACATAATTATTTTTTTAAATTTGCAAAATACAAGAAAGTGTAAAGAAGTCAATAAAGTCATCTACATCTCATTACCAGCCATTCATTGTTCTATGAATACTTCACAATTATAATTATCTTCACACACACAATAAAAGACAAAATGCAGGATAAAAAAGTTACTATATTCCAGTAATAGTTTTTATTATTATACATTCATTTATCACAAAAGCATGTACAATTACTTGAAAGAGCATTATATATCTGTGAGAATTTTATTTAATTCACAAGTAAGTCTTAATGATTTTAGAAATTTATGTGTTTAAAAAAACTTCACACTCTCCCTGGATTAGCATTTAAATTTGTGTTTTTGAATGCATGTGTGTGTTTAAGGAGTAGGAAAATACATGTGGGAATGACCTAACAAGTGTGTGTGTGTGAGGGTGGTGTGAATGTATGTGCATGTGTGCTTGTGCATGCATGTCTGTGGGTTAATGTGTGAGAAGGTGGTGATTGCGTGAGTGTTTGTGTAAGGACGTAAGGAGCTTTTGGATATGTGAGTGCCTATGAGTGTGCACATACGTGTGAGGCTGCAGTGACTATGTTCTAAAATTAACTTAAAATTGATTAATACGTATTTGAACTAATCCTCACAAAAACGCTTAGAACCTGTTCTTAGTTGTATTTATTTCTCATAAATATGGACACAGATGCTCAGAGAGGTAGACTATGGTGGCAGGGCTCGAGGCAGGGCCCATGCTCAGCTCTGAGCGCTCTGGGTCCAGGAAAGCCCCCTGCAGTGCCCACCTGCCATGCCGTACGCCCTTCATGCACACAAACGTTTATTATGGTTAATATTTCAATGCTTCATAATAAACCGAAAATTTAATGGTTTAAACATTTCAATAAAAAACAAACAGGAACAGTAAAATATATTTAAAATTTTAACAGGAACAATGTAGTTCTTTTTCACTGTAACTAATTTAAACCTACACATAATAGTGTGCATACATTTACACACATGCTCACACTCATACAGTGTCTCACATATACACACACACACTCATTTGCTCGCCACACACACATATATATACAAAAGCATCCAACCATGCACGATCCTTATGCACACACACTCCTTGTGCGCACATCTACATGCCTTCTCACACATTAGCCCCCTGTCCTCTGTGGAATGCAGGGGAGGTGGTCCTACCCCAGGAATCTGGTGGTGGGGTGACTGGGGTGAGGGCAGAACAGCAGGGGGAGCTGCCATCCTTGTCCCCATATCCATCTCCCCAAGTCTTGTCAGAAACCCAAGTGGGCCTGGGACAGAGTGACAGCGTGAAGGCATAAGTACTTGCCAAATTGCTCTGACCTAAAACAGTTATTAAACAGAAGAATTCGGTGTATCTTTTGTCATCAACTTGTTAAGTGTATCTGCTGACTGAGGATGGTCACCATCTCAGCCCTAAGGTCACCTCCCCTTTCCCGACTGCAGTAGAGCAGAGGCTGTGGTGGGTCCCTGTCTCCAGTGACTCCTGGGCTATGGAGACTCCCAACAGGCATGTGGGCCACCGTGTCACAGTCTCCACCATGGCAGCCTCTGCAGGCCTCCTCAGCTCCTGCCTCCTCGCCTCCCCGCTGCAGCCCTCAGACCTCCATCACACTTCTCTCTAGCCCACCCCACCACTCCGTCTGTGGGCCTGTGCCATCTCCCCTCCAGGCTGGTCCTTGTCCCCTCCCTGGTCCCCCACATTTTCTCCCCTTTCTGAGAAGCTCCGGAAACCTGCCATTGTTCCTTCTCCCCTGTGCTCACTTGTGTTTATTCCCCTGCTGACAAGCTGGAGATTGTGGAGGTATTCTGCCCTTTGTGACACTGAAGGCGTGGTTTATTTATGTGGAAGAGAAAGGGGGAGGGGTGGTTCTCATTAATCTTTGAGGAAGGATATGAGATTTTAATTCAGACAGCCACCATTATCCTAGGACCCATAGGTACCTAGTTATTTGGTTTTATTAAATGTGATAATGTTATATAGATTTCTATTTCGATGTCAGTAATTCCAACCATGTTTTATGTTGTGTTGAGTGTTTTGAAATTTATATCGGAAAGGACAGACAATCAGGTAAACCAAAGTTGAACACATTACTTCAGTTTTGGGAATGTTGATGAATGCATTTGTTCACGCTCACAAGCAATGCAAATAATGATGGGAATGTCTAAGGAAAAGGCTTGAGAAAATGAGTTGATGGGTGGTTTTACTTTGTATTGGAATGACTACAAGTCTGACTAATAATCAAGGAAAATGGATCTATATATTTCATTAGCAGATAAATTATCAATAGCACATGTATAGCAATAATTAAAGGTTTATTCTTAGAATTTTAGGCATAGCCACTTACGTCTGCCCCCTTTTAAAATACGGTTTGAGGTCCAGTAAAGAATAGCCTGCTCTGTTCTCTTCTGATGACCAACTAGGATTGTTACTGTTCAAATTTTAAAAAATGGTTTTCCTCTGTGTCATTATTGATTTGAAATGCTTAAAATATTAAGTACATAGCAAAACATTCTTTGAATGAATTTCTGTGAATCTATAAAAATGCTAAAATGTGTGTAAACCTAATTGGCAGAGAAAGGTGGCCATTGTTTATTTTTGAAATTTTAAAAGGCAGATTGTAAAATAACATCAATGTTATGATTTATATATATACATACACACATATATATACAAAAACATACCATATATATATATACATACAAACACATAAACATACATGTTTATAGTGGTAATTTTTATATATTGAGATTGTACATTATATTTCTTTTCTAGTATTTCTGAATTGTATGATTTCTGTTTATTGGACATCTATTTTTTATTATCAAGAGAAATCAATAACATTGTTTTCAGTTAAAGTTGGAAAAATTCCATAAGCAAAACATAAAGTTCTTCTTAGTTTTAATAAAGGAGATGGCAGAAATGCCATCATAAATGTATTTTTGACAGGTTTTGTAGTTAATTTCTATTGTAATCTGGGGCAGATGAGAACATTTGCAGCCTTGGGCACAATGTATTGCTCAGTAATTTTTTTTCACTGTGTCCTAAGCCAAAAGATATACCTTTCACTTAAAGAGTGGTTTAGGTCCAAACAACTTCATTAATGTTTATATCCTAACAACTTAGTGACTCTTTGGAAAAATTATAAATATATATATATATATATATATATATATATATTTCTTTTTGTTTAGAACTTAAAAAGATCAATTGAAAACAATTGATTACTTAGCAGTTGCACTTGTTTACCGTTGGGTGCGGTACAGATTTTCGAGGCTGGGATCAGATCAGACACTGCCACTCTCAGTTTTTGCTCAATGATGATGTCACATGCTTTTTGTTTTTTATCAATTATGGAAAGTTCAGCATCTCAAGGATAAGGCGTCATTTAAAGGAATGTATTAGTATCTAACTTTGAAAGTGAACTACCTCAAGCTAGTAATCACACAGTGTTTAACAGATGTTGAGCACGCCTGTATATCTCTTGAGAATTTAAATAACCCGGGAGCCCTTGTGAGTTCAGCTCAGCACGCTAGAGCATCCTGACTCAGTGCTTGGAATTTGGGTCTATACCATGCACCTTCCACATTCCTGGGTGTAGACCCCAAGTAAATAAACGAGTCTCTCCATCCCACTTCCTTTTCTCCTTCTTTCTTTATTTTCTCTTCCTTTACATATTCAGTGTAGTAAGTTGATATGATTAAATATTATTTTGCGTAAGCTATTGATACTTCTGGAAACATATGGAATTAGCATTCTGTCATTTAGGGAAAAGGAAGGGCTCTGATAGAGTAAGACACATTGAGAATTAAGCAGCCACAACTACCCAAGAATTGTTTGAAATCTGATTAATTTATTGATCTAAGGCAGTGGTTCTTAACCTGGGTTCTATCGAACCCTAGGGGTTCGATAAGTCGGTCTCAGGGGTTCGGAGAAGCCTCTGCCGCGGAGGCCAGAATAAAGTAATACCGTAATTTGTTGTGCGTTCATGCACTTTGTTGGTTTTGTTCTTTGAACAAGGTAATGTTCATGCACGGCTCATTTTATGCACCAGTAAGAAAACATATACCTATGTCTTGAATTTGGAAAAAAAAGTATTTTATTTATCATTAAAGAAGGGTTTGGTGAATGCGCATATGAAACTGGTGGGTTCAGTACCTCAAAAAAGGTTAAGAACCACTGATCTAAGGTTTAGTTTTGTGATTAAAGTGCTTTGATGACAGACCGAATAACCATTATTCATGTTCAGTTTACTCTTTCCATTACAGTTGGATTCTTCTTTCACATGACCATGTACGAATGATCAATATTTTATCTCTCAAAGTGAAAGTAGTGATTGTGTTTGCACCTTCTTTTAGGTGTTTGCCCAACTATTGCGAACACGGTGGTGAATGCTCCCAGTCCTGGAACACCTTTCACTGCAACTGTGCTAACACGGGGTACAGGGGAGCCACCTGCCACAACTGTAAGCTGAACCTCCTTCCTCTTGCCCTGTCTGATTTCCTTGTTCCGTTTCCCTTTTCATTGCTGTGTGTATATAAGCCCACGTATGTGCAACCATGTATTGGAGTGTACACTCCTGAAATTTAGCATCCAGGTGATTTCTAGTCATCACAGATCATTTAATTCTGATCACCACCTTAGGAGGTGGTTGCGATTATTAGCCCTAATTTACTCACGAGGTAGCAGGGAGAGATTAATTATCTTGCCAGAGGCTTGTTCAGTATTGTGCCACAGCAAGGACATGCATACTTGCAATTATGCACCGGAGCCTGGGATCACAACCAACACTCTTTTCCTGTATTGTAAACCATTCGTTTGTTCTGATGAGAGGTTTGTGAGTGTTGTAAGACTCGTGCCATTTGGTTGTCCAGTTGTTTGACACACAGGATGGGGAGGCTCAAGGGCATTATTCAAGGTGATCGGCCTCAGCACTCTGGGTCTCTTCACTGTGTGCTTCTTTGTGCTCTGTCCAGCGTGGAGATCAGGACCCTGGGCTTGCAGCCATGGGGGGCTCTCAGAAGCCTTGTTCGGGCCTGCGGTCAGAGTCATTCCTGGCGCATCAGCTCACATACTGTTTCCTAAGGTCATACAGAACGTGTGCTGTTTCTGAAGTCACATCTCACTGTAACCAGAGGCCGAGATACTTCACCCAGGTCCCCCAGCTAGTGGAGGGACAGTATATTTTAAGTTTTCATAGCCTCCATCCTTACATGGTAGTAACTAACTCAAAACAAAAAACTGATTGAATATATTTTGATTGACTCATTATTTGTCTTTAATTGTTATCGATGGTTGAATTAAAATATAAACCCAAACAGCTCTGAGAAAAAAAGTAACATATGATAAATAAGATATTTTCATGGTCTTCAATTTGATCCAATTATTAAGTTAGCTAATTAAGTTCTTGAGAAGGTGAGTCTGAATGGAGTTGAAGGGTTTTTTTGCCAATAACCATTTTGAGATATGCAGGCAGAGTAAGTTATTTATTACTTATTGTTAAGCCATCACTATCTTTAACATGAGTAGGGGGGGCAGGGATGAGGTCTTTTTAAAGCTCTTGTTAGAAAATAATATGTTAAGCAGTCAGGTTATAATATGTCAAGCAATACACACAAAGAATAAGTTATTTATTACTTATTGTTAAGCCATCACTATCTTTAACATGAGTAGGGGGGCAGGGATGAGGTCTTTTTAAAGGTCTTGTTAGAAAATAATATGTTAAGCAGTCAGGTTATAATATGTCAAGCAATACACACAAAGAATAAGTTATTTATTACTTATTGTTAAGCCATCACTATCTTTAACATGAGTAGGGGGGCAGGGATGAGGTCTTTTTAAAGGTCTTGTTAGAAAATAATATGTTAAGCAGTCAGGTTATAATATGTCAAGCAATACACATGAAGTGAAAGTACTCTCCATTGCCTTTATTTAATCAGGTGACCCCTTGAGTAGCCACCTTCACTCGGAGTTACGTGTTGGTCCTGCCAACATCTTTGCAGAATAACCATGTTTACATGCCCGCTTCACTGCCCAAAGCACGTCCGTGCTCTATTTTTGTCAGTGTAATATGTAACAGGACAAAATGAAACCATTGGACTGAGGAGGAGCGCAGAAATAATTTTGCATGATTATTTGAAATTTTGTAACACTGAGCAATTTAGTTACATTAGTTCATATTGTCTAAAACTCATTAACATAATTTTCAAAAATTTAGAATAGATCTGGGAAGGACATTCAGAGGGGATGATTCATTTCTCATTTCACAGACTAAGAAGCTTGATGGAAATTATCAGTCCATTTGGCCAAGTATTCAGTGGTATTGTGCATCATAGACAGGTGTTAATATCCAGACTTGTCCATGGAAAATAAGTAATTGTATAACGAAAAACATCCAATTATGGATCAAAACACAATGAGACCACTCGGGGGCATATTGCATGTAACTATTTCTTCTGTTTGAATTTTAATTATCTTGAATTCTCATTACAAAGCATTACAGAAAGTTTCTTTAGAAAATTATTTTTTAAATTATTGATGAGGAGCTTTATAAATCATATTTGGTTTATAAAAACAAGGATTTTATCTATAGATAATTTTATGTAGGAAAGGAAAATAGTTACAAGATCATTTAAAACTTTTCTGACCCTGGCCAGTTGGCTCAGTTGGTTAGAGTGTTGTCCTGATATGTCAAAATCATGGGTTTGATCCCTGGTCAGGGCACATGCAAGAATCAATAATGAATGCATAAATAAGTGGAACAACAAACTGATGTTTCTCTGTCTCTCTCTAAAATCAATAAATGAAAAATTAAAATACTTTTCTATTATATAATCATTGGCTATCAGTAGATTATTTAAGGAGATTATACTATTGTGCTGCAAATGTTAGGTCATTATGGATGTTGAAAGATTAATTTGGATGGATGTCCAAAATTATACTTACAAATGTCTTAATATTTAAAACAATTACCTTCTCTTTTGTTGTTCTACCTAATGAAAAATAAACTGAAATTTCATTTTGACTGGGTATTCTCATATTTCTTTAGTGATAAAAAAATAATAATGCCATAAAATACAGCCTTATTCTCCCTTTTTTCTATGTAATCTGCTTTCATCCATATCATTTTTTAAAAGGTATCTTTACCATTTTTCTTTTTAAACTTGGAATATTTGCTGACCCATGCTGGCACAGTGGATGGAGCATCAAACTGGGATGCTGAGGTTCCTGGTTCAAAATTCCAAGGTTGCCATCTTGAGTGTGGGCTTGTTGGCTGCGTGCTGGTTAGCCAGCTTGAGCACAGGGTTGCCGGCTTGAGTGTGGGATCATTGATATAATCCCAAGGTCTCTGGCTTGAGCCCAAGGTTGTTGCCTTGAGCAAGGGGTCGCTGGCTCAGCTTGAGTCCCCTGATCAAGGCACACACGAGAAGCAATCAATGAACACCTAAAGTGAAGCAACTATGAGTTGATACTTCTCATCTCTCTCCTCTCCATTTCTCTGTCTGTCTCTCTCTCTAAAACCAATTTAAAAATAATAAAACCCTAAATATTTTGTGCCCAAACTAAAATTTAAGAGATTTATTTTATACTATTTCATTGATGGTAATCCATTTTTTTACAGCTATCTATGAGCAGTCATGTGAAGCCTATAAACATAGTGGAAATACGTCAGGGTTTTACTATATAGACTCAGATGGAAGTGGTCCCCTAGAACCATTTCTTCTATATTGCAATATGACTGGTGAGTTAATCAAGTTTTATTTAATGGTAATATTTGCATGAATGCTTTAAACATAAAATTAAAATGAAGCAAGTACATAGTTGACCTGATTTGCAATTTGATTAAAATGTATGTTGTTCAGTAGGACTAATATAAATCTTTAAAAATAGTTTAAAGATAATGATTGAAAATGTTGTCATTATTTTTTGTGGATGTGGTATGTGTATAGAATATCTCCTAATAAAGGTATTTCGTTAAGTCCCAAATCAAAAAGCATCGACTTTATTCTTTGAAGAGATTGATGCATGCAAAAGCCTAGAAAAATATCTACTTTTTTAAATGTAGGTAAACATGAAGTTTATTCTTGAATTTTTTGCTTACACATACTTAAATAGGAATGAATAGTCATGAAATATATTTTATTTAAATTTGACATCTATTCATGATTTAAAAGAAAAAAGAAAAGAAAATATAGGCCCTGGCTGATGGGCTCAGTGGTAGAACATTGGCCCAGTATGTGGAAGTCCTGGGGCTGATCTCCGGTCAGGGCACAGAGGAGAAGCGACCATCTGCTTCTCTTCCCCTCCCTCTCCCCCTTCTCTAGTCTTTCTATCTCGCAGCCAGTGGCTCGATTGGTTCAGGCATAGGCCCCAGGCGCTGAGGATAGCTCAGTTGATTTGAGCAGCAGCCCCAGATGGGGAGTTGCTGGGTGGATCTCAGTAGAGTGCACACAGGAGTCTGTCTATCTCCCCACTGGTCACTTTAAAAAGAAATCAATACAATACCAACAGAAGGAAATTTTCTTAATTTGTTAAAGAGTACCCACAAACCCCACAGCAAGTAACACAGTTTATGGTGAAATACTGAAAGCTTTACCCTGTTCCCAGCACTCACACAAGGATGCCCTATCATCACTCCGTTCTCCGTTGTATTGGAGGTCCCACCCAGTCAGTGCAGTAGCGCAGGAGATATAAATGAAAGGTACCAGTGCTGGAAAGGAAGAGTGGCATTTCTCGTTATTTGTAGGTGACCAGGTTATATATTAAGAATATTCTGCTGGAAAGGAAGAATGGCATTTCTCATTATTTGTAGATGACCAGGTTATATATTAAGAATATTCTAAACAATCTACAGATAAAAAAACTAAAATTTAGGATGATTACTGGATCAGTTCTTATAAAAATTGATTTCTGCATACCAGCAATAAACAATTAGAAAATGAAATTTTAGATTCTGTTTTTAATAGCGTCAAAAGTCTCAAATCCATGGTAATAAATCTAATGAAAGATGTGCAAGGTTTCTATATAGATAAGTATAAAATGATCTTGAAATAAACTAAAACCCTAAGTATATTGAGAAATATAGATAAGATTTTCTTTGATTAAGAAGCTCAACATGATATAAATACCAGTTTTCCTAAGTAGTCATTGGTTCAAAGCAAACCTAAATTAAAATTCCAGCTGGGTGTGTTTTTGCTGGTCAGTGTAATTGTTTGGGTGAATACGAGCAAGCAATTTTTAAAATTTATCAGCAGATTTGAAGGAACAGGAAGAATTAAATTAATTTTGGAGAATAAAGTTGAAGGAGTCAAGTCTGCCGGAAATAGAGAGGTTATACTGCGAGGCTAAGTACAGCAGTGTGTGATTGGCACAAGGATAACAAACCAACGAAACAAAGTAAAAGGGACTGAGATTCCTTTATAACCAGTGGTGCTTGGAAACCTATATATATAAATGTGAAAAGGCATTTTGACTTGTTTGTCATGAAACACAAAGAAATGGATTCTAGATGACCTGTGCTGTCCAATGTAGTAGCTGTTAGTAAACAAGTGCCTATTTAGATTCAAATGTAATTAAAATTTATAAAACTAAGTGAATTGAAGTACATTTTACCAATTTAAGTTAATTTGTTAAAATAAGATTGTATTAAATGCCAATTCCTCAGTCTCCCCAGCCACATTTTAACTGCTCAATAACTACCTATCGCATCCATCACTTCAGAAAATCTAAATTGGACGGTGCTGTGTGTCAGGAAGTCATAGTTTTATGGAGCAAGACAAACAGAAAACTGAAATGTTAAATTGAAGGTGTTGGAGAGGTGGGTTTTCTACTTAAAATCAGTCAATGAATAACCAGGGAAAGAGCCTTCCAGGCAGTGGAAATAGCATTGGCTAAATTCTGAGAGGGGTGATCTTACCAGATGTGTTCAGGAACCAGCGACAAATCCAGAGGACTGGAGTATGGCCAGTAGTCAAGGAGGAGTAGGAGAGTGGGAGAGTCAAGTAGGGCGGGGACAGGAAGAGAAGACTCATGGGATTTATACAATAATTTTGTAAGGTCTCTGAATGAGATGAGATGAATGAAATGAGAGAGATCATTGGAGAGTTTTAAGCAATGGTGGATGTAATTATTTTTCTTTAATAGGATCGTAACTGCTCCTGTTTTGAGAAATGTCTATATATTATAGGTATACACACACACAGTCTGAAATATATACAGGAGTGGGCAAAAGTAGGTTTAAAACTGTTAGTATGTGAAACAGATTTTATTGTATATTTATTAATTATTGTATTATTTTACATACAAACAGCTATAAACCCACTTTTGCCATGCCCCTATAAATATATGTATTTATGTGTATATCTGTCAATATATCAATATATCTCTGTCTATCTATCTGTATCTATCTGCTTATCTATCTATCTATTTATCTATCTATCATCTATCTATCAATAGAGACAGGAAACCTGTTGGAGACCAGTTTAAGAAATGTGGGTATGTAGGCAAGAGCAGTACATGGTGGTCTGTACTGGGTAATAGCAGTGTAGGTGAGAGAAGAAAGTTCATTTTTGTCTGTGAATAGGTGTGAAGTGTTAGAAAACATAAGGAGCCAAAACTAACACCACATTTTTGTCTTGGGCAATTGGAGTAGTTGAGTTGTCATTGAGTGTCAGAACAGGTTTAAGGGGGAAAGTCAGAAGCTCAGTTGTACACAGCTTGAGTCTGAGATGTCTGTGACACACTCAGATGAGATCCTGAGAAGGCTTCTGATTATGGGAGCCACAGTTCCTTTGTATTCATGTGTGGTTCTAAAAACTGCGGACTGAGGTCAAACCAGATATTGGGGGAAATTACTATAGAATGTGTCTAGAGATTGTTTCCACATAATGCAGTCAGGTGGCTTTTATTTACTCTTAATACCCATTGAGGACACTGACTGTCTTGGCCCATTCTGGCTGCTGTAACAAATACCAGACTGCGTAGCTTATGAGCAATAGACATTTATTCCTTACAGTTTTGGAGACTGGAGAGTCCAAGGTCTTGGCGACAGAATAGTCAGGTGAGAGTCCTCCTCCAGTCACTCACTTCTTCCAACCTCGTATGTATTCAAATACTTTTAACCATTACAACCTAAAGAATACAAAGAAAATCTCTGTTGGATGGACATTTTCCTAAGTCATGTTAACAATTGGAAATTGTTTCCAAACAGAGTATTCTAAATGCAATTTAAAAATTATTAGTCAGGATAATATGAATCCAAGTGTCGGTCACTATTGAAACGTAGACGAGCGACCTTTTGCTCCACTAAAGCCACTGCTTTTTCTGTAATGAAATGGTTTTATATTCAAGAAGTTCCTCATTATTAAACATTGCAGAAAATGATTGTTTCAGTGGGGGGAAACGATGAGAGCTAGAGCAGTGGCTTTCAGACTTCTGTGCAAATGATAACTTGGTGGTTTAGGGCCACCCTTCCCTACTGCACCGTTACTCAGTTTGGCGGAGTCGGTATGTTTAGGGACCAAGGTCTGGGTCTCCAATAACAAGCTCCCCTCGAGATCCTGAGATACGGGCCCCTGAGACCATTCAGTGAGAAGACTGGAGAGTACAGGACTTACAATAAAATTATTTTTACTTCAGGGACTTCAGTCATAAAGACCTTCCTAATAGCTCTGAGAGTTAATAACTAACTGTCATTATTCAAATGCAGCCTTGCTTACATCGTTTTGCTCCAGAATGTTCTTTCCTTCCCTCTCGCCGGCTTTCCTGGACTCAGCACTTCCTACCTGCTGTTGCAGCGCATGGTGGCTCCATCAGCCTCAGCTCGTCAGCAGGAAGGAGCACGGCCGGGCAACTGTGCTGCTTAAACAGCATGTTTTCTCCCTCGCCACCCTTACCTCGCTGAAAAATAGCAGTCGGCCCAAGATAAATCAAGTTCTTAATTATTCAGTTGCTTTACATACAATTTATGTTATTGGAAATCTCCTCAGGGAGAGACATGAGTAGGCCCAAACCGCCCTTCAGGATTTTTTTTTTTTTTTTTAGTGTATTTATTAAGGTTAATAGATTTTCTGCCTATTTCAGTTCTCGTCTTACTTGTCTCTCTGGGTCTTCTTATCTGAACAGCTCTGTTTGCAATAAGTAAAGGATAATTTAAAAAATAAAATAAAATTATGATTCTTACACAGACATAAAAATAAAGGCTAACAGACACAATTTAAAGATTTTGTCTAACACATTACCAGTGAGGAAACTGGTCAGATGTCACAGCCAGTTCAAAGGGGACTCCAAAGAGCAGACACATACGCACACACACACGCATGCGTGCAAACACACACATCAGGAATGTTGAAATGAATATGCAAGCGGAGACAAAACTGGTGTCTTCCAAAGTGGAGGAGGGGGGACAGACCTCTACCAGGTAGCATTTCCTTGTCCGTAGACAAGAATTACATGTTGCAAGGAACTTGCTTTCTACGAAAATAATCTGGAAGCCTTGGGTTAAAGGATGATTAAATGTTAATATACCTTGGAAGTTAGAGATACTGAGATTTAAAGGCTTATCTTCCCGAGCAGCATTCGCTTGCATTTCAACAGTAATAAAAACAGAAAGACCCATGCCTCCTCCCCTTTCTCACTTTATGGAGGGGAGAGGAGGTGCCAGCCATCCTCTCCAAGCTCCGTGTCTCATAATCTGGGGCTCCTCCCCTGTGCTGCAGCTCCAGCACATAGAGGGGTGATGGCTCTTGTTGTATGGGCCCGTGGAAAATTGGGCTGTTGGGCATGGAGGCTGCTGAGACCCTGAGCAAAAGGCCCCTGATCCAGAGGTGTCCTGTGTCTCTATCCATAGGAGGATAGATAAATATAGATAAGATACATTTGTATATGGGGTGGGATCACTTGCAAGTAGGGTAACATCTTGTACCCTTCACAACTTATTATTCTTATTTTGCAATTCTCAGTTGTCTACAGTTTAGATTTATGAAACAGCGAAAAGGCAATGAAAGTCTCAGAGTCACCATAGAATCAGAATCAGATCGCCTGGAAGGTATATTATAATCTGGACCATGCATTGTTTTTATTCATTTGTTTGTTCCCTCATTTCTTGAATGCTTTCCTCTGCATGTTGTTCCAAGCCTCGTGCACTAGAGCTGGTGTGGTTAGCAAATGAGAAACTATGGTTCCTCTCTTAGCGCTCATAGATGAGTGGAAAAGACCAGCAAAATAAGTCACAAGGTACTAAATTGCAAATTGTGAGGTCTGGGTCTTTTACAGTTGTAATTTCTAAGTAGGTGTTTTTGGAAACATCAGATAGCAGACTTCTGTCTGAAAGAGCAGTAAAGGGGGGGTGAAAATTGATAATTCTGGGAGATTCCCCTGTTAGTGAAGAACGCGAGATAAATGTAGCTGCTGGGCTCCCGGTTCCATTGCTCAGAATCCGTTGTAATGATTTCATCGTCTCTGCCTGGCCCTGGACATTTAAACTATCTAACAAACACAGCATCTGGTGAACTTCCTACTTTGCAGCACTTTTTATTAGAAAATAAAATCTCTTACAGGAACAAGCATAATGTTGAAATTTTAGGACGTCACAAGGAAACATTGATATGAGCTGCCCTTTAACGGCTATCATGCACTGTGGCCTTGAATCTCTTGCAGCAACTTTAAAAGACCTTTCGAATTCTGTGTTAATTATGACCCAGTGGATGCTAAACTAGAGGGAAGTCCTTCTCAGTGTGACCCAGAAGGCGCAGAGACAAAGGTTTCAGGCAGGTTTATTGTCCTGCTCCTTTGGCAGCTGCTCAGCCGGAGCCGAGCTTCCTCAGGCGTCCCTTTGATTTACCACAGCACAAGAGGAATCGTTTTGCTGAACATTAAAAGCAGAGTCCAGCGGAGGCAAGGCTAACAGATTTGCCTCGTTAATAACCTTAAACTTCTAACAGCCGAGGTTGAGTTGGCCAAAATTATGGAACTTCAGACCTACTCTCTTGGTTACTATATTCTGTGACCATATTTTCCGACTTTGGAAAAGGAAGCTCAAACTTCCCCCTGACTTTCTTCAGGGCACAGATCCATGCCACATCCGCCACTCAGCTCTCCTGAAGGTTTCTGCACTGTGCTGCTATCTGGCCATCCATAATTGATTTCATTAGCTTGTATATCATGCCCTTACCGATAAAGCTGTATAGTAAGCTGAATTGCAAGGCAGAAATAAAACAGCTTTTGTTTCAGAGAAGAACCACGTTCCACACATAGAAGGCACAAGGCTGTCCCACATGTGTTCTATCTCATTTACTTAGCAGGTCTCTCTGTTCAAACTTCTTATGACTAGGAGAGGGCTGGGAGAGAAATTTCTCAAAGTATACTTCTTTGTTTAGGTTTGCTTATTGGACCATGTGAATTTAGTAGATAAAAAGAAAAGGGGGAGAGGAAAAGAGAGCAGAGGGAAAGGGGATGATAGGATGGGATAAACCTGAAGGGAAGGGAGAGGATGCAATGGGGAGGGGGAAAGGGAGATATTGAGGGGAATACAGGGGAGGGGGGATGCTTTGGGGGCAACACTGGAATCTATGTAAACACAATAAATTAAAATAAAAGAAAAGAAAAGGGGGCAGTGAATTCTACCTAATGTTTTCCCCCTAATGTGGAATATTCCTCTGAAGTACAGAGAGTTATGTGACTTAACAGCACATATATACCAGGGTTTTGACAATTTCCAATCTGTTTCTTCCCTATTAAACCAGAGAACTTTTCATTAGTCTGTTCTTGTGCCTGTATATATATCACAGAAAATATAATAAAAGTCTTGCTGGAAAAGTTGAAGGACAGATACATTATACCTATATTCTGTTATAAGCAATGTAGGATTTTTATTTCATCTAAATACTTCTGATAATCAAGATGATGAAAATGGTCGCAGATATTTCTAGGTATTGATAGTGATGGCGCTAGTGTTTTTTGTGTCAGTTGAGTGGATGGTACTGAATCAGCTGTATTCAGTTAAAACAAGTAACTTCCTGTTGTATTGTATAACGATGCAGATCATGTGATACCAAAATGAATATTTCAAATTTGATTTAAAAAAGAAATAGATGTATACTCATAATTGAATATTGTCTGAAGATATATATATATATATATATATATATATATATATATATATATGGCATAAAATTTGACTCTTTTTGAAGGTAAAATGTTGATTTTTAAGACTATAAAAGTCATTGCTTACATTACACAATTCAAAATATTTTTAAAATTTTGAGATGCGCTTTTTTTTCACATTGTAATGTCTCTGAATTTAGGTTGTATCAATACTCCACAATGTTTTACAATTATAATAGGAAGTAATTTTTTTTCCCAGAAGGAAAGTAAAATAATGATGCATCTTTAAAAAGTAGCATACCAGATTTGATGAAAGGAAATATACCACAAAAATATATTAATCGTTTTTCATAGTATTTTTCACCATAAATATTGTCTGGCAAAATTATATGAAAAAGTAAAATAAAACCACTGCAAATGCATGGCAGTTATATAAATTTCAGGGAATAAAATCACTTTACTATAATTTAAGAAAATATTTTCATATATATTTTTTTATTAAATTTTAAGAGTCCATTTGTGTTGATTCTACCTCTCAGAGAGGTTTATGACTAGAAAAACTTGACTCAGATGAAAGGTGATTTTGATTTTCTTTATTTATTTTAACTTTTGCAGACTAGTGATGGTCTCCTCTCTTTCTTCCCCCATTTCTGCATCCAAGAAACTGCATGGACCATCGTCCAGCACAATGGCTCTGAGTTCACCAGAGTGAGAAACACTCATCCGGAGAGCCCATACTCTGGGTTTTTCGAGTACGTGGCCAGCCTAGAGCAACTCCAGGCCACAATTAACCGCGCGGAGCACTGTGAACAGGAGCTGACCTACTACTGCAAGAAGTCACGGCTTATAAATAAGCAAGGTGCGTAAACTAAAGCCTCTGTCTTCCTGTGCACACGGAGCAGCACCCTTCACTTAACCAGCTCCCAAGGCTGTAATTCTGCCAAGGCTGTGGCATGTAACTGCTGAGGGTGTGGCTCCCGGTCTGTTCAGCAAACGTGTCACAGTCTGGAAGTCGCAGAGGTGCTATTGCCTGAAGAAAAGAACAAGGTCAATTTACAGTGAGCTTTGTTCAAAGCCTTGATTGCCTTTCGAGTCCCTTCCTGGCCGTAATCCGATGACTGCACAGAAAGGGGCTTCGCTCTGATACTCAGTGAATTCCCTGTGTTTACCCTTATAAAGGGCAAGTGACACATGAGGTTTGGTTTTATTGTGGAAAAGAGCTAATAAAAATATAACTCAGGACTGAAACTGACTGTTCTGTGTGCCTCGTGTTCATGGATTGCTGACAGCGAGCCTCTGGGCATAATTGGACATTAAAATAGGCTGCTGGAAACCCAGTGTATTTAGTAACTCAAGTAGGAATCAGGAAAGCACCTTAACTCTTCCTGGTCTTCTCCTGTTAATGGCCAGTCCGCTCCTCAATTCCATGTTTGGTTTTGTGTTTTCTCCCTTTGGGACATCTCACTGTGAGAACATTGCAGGTCCTACCAGTTCGGCCTTATGCTAGTTCTTCATGGCCTAATTCAGTTGAAGCGACATCAGCTGGTCTCCCAGCCTGCACCTTCCCATTCCTCTAACCATCCAATGTATAGTCCCAAAGTCTAATATTTATGAAAAAATAATGAAGCCTTAAGAAACACTGCCCTCGTCACGGCACTTTTCTGTATAAGAAGTCTCAGTGCCTTCCTGCCTCCGCTTTGTCCAGTGCCTACTCCTGCCTGTCTGGGCACCAGAACTGAGAGTCTGGACCCGCCTGCTTATGCAGCCTTCATGCCACCCCCAACACTGTTTTCTAGCAGAAATATTCTAGCTGGTGTGCTTTTCTTTAGAAATAAGAGAAGATTCTAAGACGTCCACACACTGAGCCACCTTTGTTGATATTCACTCCTATTTGTGGTGGTAAGAGAGGTTGGAGTGCCAGGTAGAATGACAAGAATTTTAGAAGCAGCATGTTTCATATGTGATTATCATATGTCACATGGATCATGCCAAAAAATAAGGAGCTCTTGGTATGACATTTGAACTTTTTGTTTTCAATTAAGCATCTCTTCTGTTCACTGTTCACCCACTTAATACAACCAGGCTTTCTTCCCTGTGCCTGATTTCCACCCTCCTCCTTTTTATCCTCCTCCCCCTTTCTCTTTTTTAGAACTCTTATTTGGTCTTTTACCCCATCTTGCTAGTCTCTGATGAAATCTCATGGCCCTGAAACCTCAACCCTGTCTGGGACTCACTGCCAGATATTTGTCGTGCCAAGAGTACAGGGCTTGGAGGTGGGGAGAGAGCTGAGTTCGAGTGTCAGGGCTCTCACTGATTAGGAATAGAACTTGGACAGAGGAATCTTTCTTTCTCTCTTTTTTGTTTTGACTCTTCTCTGAAATGTGGCCAGTAGTACCGACCTCACAGGGGCGCGGTGATGATTGGGCACACAACACATACATCGTGCATGAAGCGACTTCCTCTCATCCCCAGCTCTCCAGTACCTCACAGTGACAGCTAACATACAAATGATTGTTCCTTCTTGCTAAATATTGGTCTTGGAATCTAAAATATAGATAAGCAAATATGGAAATATATTCTAAGAGAAGAACGAGAACCACACTTAGGAATGATGATTTATTTTCTCTTTAATCTATGAACACATAATGTTTTAAGCAGTATGTTGAAATGTATCTGGTAAATGTTAAATGTAGATTTTACCTTCTGTTTATGAATTAATTATGCAATTAAAAATGAAGATTCTTGATATTAATGCCTTTATTCATAACACAAGCTTTTGGTAGCTCCTTTGTTTTTTGGCATGGCTGACCTCGTGTATAGTAATGCTGGCAGAAAGGTCACCACATTAGTAGAAGTCCTATGTAACAATGAGTTATAATGAGCATTGGCATTTGTAAGTAAAGAAGAAATTAGTAAAAGTTCCAGATTTTCAGTGAGGCTGATGATAACTTAAAAGGGTTTGAAAGTCAACAGAGCCCTGGTTGAATAGCTCAGTTGGCTGGACTGTTGTCTTGATACAGTAAGGTTGTAGGTTCTATCCCCATGATGGTGAACCTATGACACACGTGTCAGCACTGACACACGAAGCCATTTTCGATGACACGCGGCCGCATGCCCAGAAGGATGTCTCATCCTCGGCTCCTGCACAGCCAGGTGCAGTAGCCGAGGATAAAACATTTGCTGTAGTGTAGACACTCTGTGCCGGAGGTCTGTAGGCCAAAACAACAGAACTCTGGCACAGAGCATCTAGTTCTGGGATTTCCGGTTAGGCTGTTTTTCTCGAAGTGACTCACCACCCGAGTTATGCTGGGTTTTTTGGCGAATTTTGACACACCAAGCTCAAAAGATTGCCCATCACTGTTCTATCCCATCAGGGCACGTACAAGAATCAACTAAGGAATGCATAGATAAGTGGAACAAATTGATGTATCTCTCTCTTCGTTCTTCCCCCTTCTTCTCTCTCTAAAATCAATTTAAAAAGTCAACAGGAAAATGACCACACACCTTGAATGGCTGACTGATTTGATGTCACACTCTTCTCATGCTCTGATTCTCCAGTGATGAAAATTCCCTCCTCTTTTCTTAATGAAGCAACACCCACATGCCTTACCTCCTTTTCTCAGAATCCTAACAGTTCTATTCCTTGCTCTAGTTTCTTGACAGCGTGTTTAGTTTTGACTCTGAGAAGGAGTTGGTAGCTTTGCATTCATCAAAGAAGAAAACATATTTGGCTAAGGAAAACTGTGTCTTTGAATGTAATACAGGTATTGATCGACTTACAACCTATGCAACTTACGACCATTCGACTTTACAACCACAATCGCTAGCCACGGCTGCTCTGCATCTGGAGCAGTTTTGTATGCACCTGTATTTTGTAATTTTGTATGTTTTGAAAATATTAAACCGGTTGTACTGGTAATACAGTGTTTTACTTAAACCTGACAAATGTAAAAATAAGAAACAAAATGGCATAAAATGAACAAAGAAAATTATGATATATAACAATAATGAAAGAAAATTATGATAAAATATGACTTAAAGATTTTTCTAACATCATTTCACAGTACTGTACATATAGCCTACTCAACTTATGACCAAATCGTGTTATGACCAGTCTGTCGGAACCAATCGTGGTCGTAAGTAGAGCACTAGCTGTATTTGCTTCAGGTGTTAAGATCTTGCAATGTTATTCAATAGTCTTCAAATAAATAGCCAGGTCATTAAATGAAAGGAAAAGTACAGACTTCCAAATAAATCTTTAATCATGACAAAGAAATGCCATCCCATATCTGATATTTAATAACCAGCTACTATATTTTAGCCAATACACATATTGAGATAAATCATTGACTCCACATATCATTCTATTCTACATCAAATCAGTTTTATTTCTGATATGTTAATTACTCTGGTTTATATTTTTTATGCCAGCTTGTTTCAAAAATTATTTTCAAAGAAATGACATATGTGAACTACTCTCAATACATTTTTACTGTCATGCCTGAATTAAATAGGTGTTGTTGGTGTCTTTTCTACACAAAGAAAAATACAGCAATCATTTAAATTTAAATAATTATTTTTTTAAAAGAAAGCGTTCATTAGGAAATTCTATCAGTTATAATGGTTTGACTGTCACTACATGAAATCAATCTTTTTCTTTCTCCTTCTATTCTTTTTCATACTTGGGAAGGCAGGGAATTTCACTGGGACGGAAGGCAGTGGGGTGTAAAACAGATGTCACATTTCTTGCATTTGTTTTTTAGATGGAACCCCTCTGAGCTGGTGGGTCGGAAGAACCAATGAAACACAAACGTACTGGGGAGGTTCTTTGCCTGATCCTCAGAAATGTGCTTGTGGGCTCGAGGGGAGCTGCATTGATTCTCAGTATTACTGCAACTGTGATGCCGACCGGAACGAATGGTGATTTCCATGTGATTTTATTTTGCAAAGTAAAATGTCTGTGTGTATAATAATAATTATTATTTTTTTAATTGATTGGAGAGAGAAAGAGGAAAGGAGAATGAGAGAGAGGGACGGGGAAGGGAAAGAGAGAGAGAGAAGCATCAACTGGTTGTTCTACTCAGTTGTTCCAGTTAGTTGTGACTCACTGATGGCTTCTCATAGGTGCCCTGACTGGGGATCAAACCCATGACCTCTGGCACACCAGGTTGATGCTTTATCCACTGAACCACCCAGCCAGGAGAGTTTACATTTTTAAATGGATCACTCAAAATATGTAGAGCTATGTAGGTACTGAACAAGTTAGTACAGTGAAGAAATTAGATGAACGTATGCTTTGATGAAACGTGTTACAATCAGTCTAAATTCTAAATGTTAAGATCAGTGTCTTTTTATTTCAATTATTTTTGGTAATAGACTGTTTAGTCATGTACTTTTATTCTTATAATATGATAAAAGAGTCATCTGTTTCATGTTTCCTCTTCATTGTAAGTCAGTTATCATCCTCTTTGAAATTAAGTGCAATTAAGCATTCTGTTATTCTCAAAATATATTTTTATATTTTAGAACCAGTAATTACTAATACACATTTCTTCCATAAGTTACCTCTAAAACTGTTAAAAATGTAAGCTTAAATTTTCCACAATTAAGTGAACATATAATTTTTTTATTTATTTAAAGGACAAACCATGCCACAAAGAATTAATGTTCTGTTGTTTGTCATAGTTTGAAAGATGAAATCTGTAACATTTTGAGAATTTGAAAATTGAACTTAAAATATTCTCTAAATAGAAGAAAAATCTTAAATAGGTGTTTTCCTTTGAAAACTTAAAAATACATCTATATTTTTTATTAGAGTTGGAGTGGTACATTGATTTTATTTGTGAAATGAAAGTGTTCATTAATTTCCATATTCATGTTTCAAAATACCATGTGTATGTTACATTTCTGTGTACCTGGGTCTGCACGTAAGATTTATATTTTAAAATATTAATAGTCAATCTGGCTGTAAATATGATTGATTTGGTTATAGAATGTACAATCCAGTAATCAGTTCATTGTTAAATGAGTGCAGATACTGAATTATATGATATTTCATTGATTTATTTGGCAAACATCAAGAGTATGTTATATCAAAAAGCAGAATCTTTTGGAATACCCTAGAAGGAGGCATCTATATGGTGTCATGATTGTACTTTTACTATTATATGTTTGGTATGAAGAATATTGTCTCTCTTACTAAAACTTTAGTTTTTAAAAATGCATATTCTCCTTTTTTCTCACTACCTTCACCAAAAACACCTACACAGTAATACTATATTTTAAAATGTAAATAAAATGTTCATAGCAATGCTGAACAGAAGAACAAAAACTAGCCTATTTGCCATAACTCTTCAAATACCTTCACAATATATTATTCATCAAAAATGATTTTCAAACATAAGATTTTGAAACTTTTTATATTAAAGTCTGCTCACGGTGATGTAGCTTGCATAGAAATATCTTTCCCCAGAGAGCATTTATAATCCAAGAAGAACTATAGAAACAACTTCTTGGATTAAGTGGAGAACAACCCAGTGTAGGGAGAAGCAGCTGGGGTTGGCTTGGAAGACGGGAGCTCAGGTGGGCGTGAGACATGTTTCAATGCCTTCTATTTGAGGAAACTAGGCAGACCACATTAGATGTGGCTACTAGAACTCAAAGAGAACACTAGATGAAGGGGACGAATGCTAGAGGTATCAGCACAGAGCTTGAGTCCTCCAGAATGGCTGGGTATTGAGGAGAGAATAGAAATCCCAGAAAGGTAAAAACCTCCTGTGGACAGAGTGTCCCCTGTATCAACTCCCCTGGTGTCCTCAGCACACCCCTGAACTGCACACACACAGAGATTTCTGGGAACCATGCAGAGTGATAACAGCTAACAACAGATCAAGCTACACAGAGATTTCAGTATCAACTGCAGGAGGGGACACAGAATTTGGAGTTTAAGTCTCACTAATTGGGATGAGCTTTTCAAACCCCTCAGCTTTCCATAGAAATAACAGAAGGTCTGTGTCTTTTCATCAAAGACTATGATTGAAAACTAAGAGCAAAACTGGCATGCGCTGACCCTAATGAAATGTTAAAACAAGTGTCCACAGTTGACTGTGTTAAGGTCGGGATGTAACGGTCTGTGAAAATAAAAACGAAGTCTTCAAAACAGTAACAGAACCCAGAGTCTCTTCAGTATCACCCATAATATACAGAGCAATGCAACAATGACTGCATATTCAAAAAATAGTCAACGTTGATCGAGAGTCTAGAAAATAAAAGCAGTTATTAGCAATAGACCCTAGGACACATGTTTGATTAGCAGACAGAAACGTTAAAGCAACTATTATAAACATGCCCAAAAACTTAGATAAAAATAATCACAAGTGAACAGAGGAGAAGTTAAACAGATAAACGAGAACTGTGTTAAAGCAGCAGATAGAAATTTTAGAATAGGAATGAACATGTGAAGTGAGAAGTTCACTGGACGGCCTTCATCTCAGGAGACCACAGAAGAAATCTTCAATGAAGCTGAAGACAGCTCAATAGGAACTATTAAATGTGAAGAATACAAGAACAACAAAAAGATTGGAAAAAATTAACAAAACCTTTGTGGCTTTTGGAAAAGTATCAATGATTTTAATGGTTAAGAAATTGGAATCCCAGAAGGATAGGAAATAAAATGAAGCAAAAATATATTTGATGAAGCAATAGCTGAAAATTTCCCAATTTTTTTTAATAAATGTCTGTGGTAGCAAGCCTCCATGATGGCCCCAATGCCGATCCACAGTGCCTGTCATTCATGTCATGGTGCAGTTTCCTCCCCTTGAGGGTCGCATGGACCTTGTGACTGGCTGTTAATGAATAGAATATGGTGAAGGTGATGAGACAGCACTTCTGAGATTAGATTACAAATGACTGTGACGTCCAACTTGCTCCTCTCTCCTCTTTGACTCTTCTCGCTTTCTTGTTCTGATAAAGCAAACTGTCATATTGTGATCTGTCCTGGGGAGAGGCCCAGGTGGCAGAGAATCGAGAGTGGCTCTCAGCCAGCAGCCAGTGAATAGCAGCCCAACAACTGACAAAGAGTACTGCCAACAGCCCCGTGAGTGAGCTTGGAAGCAGATCCCTCCCCAGCCAAGCTCTGAAGTGACTGTAGGCCTCACCACAGCTTGATTGCAGTGTTGGGAGAGAGCCTCAGCCAACAGGTCCCTTTAAGCTCTGCCCAGAGTTCTGATTCAGAGGTAGATCCTAAATGGTGTTATTTTGAGTCACCAAGTTCTTGGGTAATCTGTTATGTTGTGATAGATAACTAACACGACTTCAGTGTAAGGGTTTGGAAACTCAGAGGATATCAAGCAGAGTAAAAACAGAGAAAAGTACACCTTGGCTTATTGTTCAAATTGCTAAAAATGGATGATAAAGATAAAGGGTTTGAAAGTAAGCAGGTCGTGAGGAGGTGGTGGAACCCCTTGCATCCAGGGCACAAGGATGACAGGAGGCTGACCTCTCCTCGGAAGTCCATGGAAGGATGGATACCTTTTAACGCGTTGGAAGAAAAAGCGGTGTCGACCTAGAATTCTATTTTAAACAAAAATTATTATAAAATGAAGTTCTTTTCAAATTGGATGAATGCTGAGAGAATTCGTTGCCAGCAGAGCTGCACCGCAGGAAATACAAACAGATACTCTTCAGGCTGAGAGAGTAACACCAGATGCAAACTCAGAAATCCAGGAAGGAGTAAAGAAACTGGAAACTGTGAATATGTCACTAAATATAAATTCCTCTCTAAAAAAAAACCAAATTATAATTCACTGTTGAATTGTAACATTTATAATATATGGATTTATATATATTACAACAGCAGCACAAAGAGCAGGTATATGTGCGTGTTGGGGGGAGTGCTAAAGAAATTATCCTGTTGTAAGCCTCTGACATTTTCTATTAAGTAATACAACGTAAAATCTAACTGGACTATAATAAATTAAGGATTCATTTTATAATCAATAGAGCAGATATTACAGTTTGCTAACAAGACGTATAGCTAAAACCACCTTGAGGTAGAAAATGGCCAACTGATCTGAAAAGTCTCCAACTATATTCTGTCTGCAAGATAATTAAAGTGTTGCTATATTTTTGTCTGCTCCGATGGTCAATTTGATCCTTACTCTTGTGTGTGCAAATTTAGCTCAGAATATCTTGGCTTTGAAATGCAATAAGTAAGGCCTGTTGTTTATTTGATAATTATGTTAATCAGAGTCATTTTAAGAATTCTGTTGTCATTATTTTTCAGGACCAATGACACTGGATTCCTTTCTTATAAAGAACATCTGCCAGTCACTAAGATAGTGATCACAGACACGGGCCGGCCGCATTCGGAAGCAGCTTATAAACTGGGGCCTCTGCTCTGCCGGGGAGACCGTAAGTGGGCGCAGCGCATTGTTAGTGTATCTGGGTCACTTAAGAATCATGTTTATGTCATAAAATAATTAATCAGACCTCTGTTGTGGAGACTCATAAGGAAGGTCTGAAGTTTTCTTTTAGTCAGTCAACAAATAAAATACCTCTATGGAGTGCAAAGCCCTGTAATAAATGCTGGCACGGCAAGCCATCTTACGATCCAGGGGAATGTCGTGGCTGAGCATCTCTGTGACTGGTTCATAAACACATTCTAGCATTCTCAGATTTCTGCATGCTGTTATCCATATGGGAGAGCCTCAATACTACACGAAGTTGTTGACAATGTATGTTCGTTTCCTGTTGTTGAGCCTGGGGTGAAATTAGAAATTGAATCAAATGTCAGTATAATCAAGCCTATTTCAACTTTTAATCTCATTTTTTTCAGCGTGTGTGTGTTTAACTCAATGGGACATGCTGTTGTGTGCATTCAATGTCTTAACACTTTAAACCAGAGTTTTACAACTCAAGTAGAGTTGCACAGGAAATATATATTTCCAGCAGGGAATGAAATGAGCCTGTGTACCCATTCATAAGCTCTCTGAAATCAGTTAGGTCTTTAGAGATTGAGTCATTAATGATTTAAGCTTTTAGTTTCCCTAAAACTTAAAATGGAAATAGAAGAAATATTTATTCACTTTAAAAGCATACACTAAAATAAAATTTTATTCTAGGGACTCAACAGAGGAAGAGATGCTTTGACAATTCAGTGGATTTACAGGGACACGTAGTCAAAGTTGCTTAGTTAAAAAGCAAAGCTGATACTGGGCTATAAAAGTTTATATGTACATTGTAAAAAAACTGTCTGCTATTATAACTACTGTCCCCAACCTTTATCATCTCAACTTCCTGTTCTGCCACTAGACCTTACGCAATCACGTGAAGATGACACAGGCTATTTCATGGAGAGAAAAATTATGTACAGAGAGATGAGGCTGTAAACTCAGATGCATCTAGGGCAGTGCAGCATCTCCGTGTGACTGTAGGGAAATTATTTTATACGTCACATGCACTTTTCCCGGATCTTAACCCTTCGGGAGCTCGAGCTGGCTTCCTCCTTCCCTCTTATTTTCATCTGCCATGATGCCTGGGGAATTGGTCTGCTTTGATTGAGGCACTACCTATCACTCCTCTAGGGTTTCTTTCTCAAAAACTTCCTGCCATGAACGTTTAAGCACACAGCACCTTCCCACTTAGAGCTGTGATTCTCCATCTGGGGTAGTGTTCCCTGCTCAGTGGATGCTTGGCAGTATCTGGAGACATTCTAGGCTGTCACGGTGGTGGTGGTGGTTGGGGTGGGGGGACGTTACTGGCATCTGGAGGGGGAGACCAGAATGCTTCTGAGTGCCCCACAGTGTGCAGGGCAGTGCTCTACAATGAAGAATGATCTGGTCCAAAATGTCCATGGTGCTGAGGTTGGAAAACTAGAATATTGAATGTTTGTGACTGTGGAGACACAGGGGAGGATGCCAACATTCGGGGTAAGAGTTTACAAATAGTTGTTGCATTTAGAGACCCATTCATTGATTTCTTACTTACTAATAAAACAGTAATTGAGAGCTTTCCTTGGCCTTCTTGCCTCTGACATCTATTTTTGGGTTGAGGCTCACCCCACATGAGGTCAGAGACTGTTCTGTATGAAGGGCTCTTTGTTATTTTCTCTGTAGAAGAGCAATGGCTGCGGAAAAACGGGTGCCCCCTTTTATCTCTCTGGGAAATCTGTTCCCCTGAAGTTGAAATGCTCTGGGCACATTGTTTTTCTTTACAAGCGAGACTGACTGTGCAGCTATATCAGGCTTTTAGACATGGGACCATGAACTGTGGGCCACATAAGCAGAAGAAAGGTATTGCAGACATTATCTAGAAGGTATGAGGACGGGAACATTGAATAATTTAAGGCTGAGAAATAGCATAACCTTCACGATCCAAATGGAAGCATGAAGACCAGTTATAAACCTAAAGAGCAACAGAATAACCTTTGATGGAAGACAAGGAAAAATGAAGGGGGCTTGAAGTGAGCAATGGCTGGCGTGGACCTTAAAGAAGGGGCTCAGGGAGTGGTGCATGTAGTGAGATTTAGGTGAAAATTGAGGCTAAAAGGGTGTGGGGCTGATCTTCAGCTTTCTGGTTTCAGCAAAGCTGCTAGTAGCCTGCACTGTGACAGTAAGGGTGCCAGTACCTTTCACTGAGACAAGGAATTTTAGGTTTCAAAGAAAAAGAAAAAGATGAGAATAAAATATTAATATTTTCGTTTCATCACACCAACTAGAGGTGTTGTAAATTTTATATCAAGCCTATTTTTCTAGGAAAGCAAGACAAATAAACAAAAATAAGTATGAGATTTACTGGTACCAGACGTGAGTCTATTCCTAATTAATCATTTTCCAAGTCCATCTTTTCATTTTTTTAAAATAGGTAGATGGTTCTGAAATTCAGTATTACTGCTGCTGTTATTTCTTGATGTCAGTCATTGATAACATCGTTAGGTGTTTTACCCAAAGAACAACAGATGTGAACGATAAAGCTGCCTTTGATGTGGTGCTGCAGACTCAACACTTAGTAAATATTGTCCTTACTGTCTTAATTTATTTATGAATATGAAAATGAATTATAAATAATTTAATTTTTAAATTATGGGTTATAACTAGGGGAGCTGACTGCTGTGCTTCCTTCCTACTCACTCTCCCAGGAGCAGTGGGGACATCTTCATTTTCGAGACACTTAGCAACTCCGCAACTTCAGGATGCATACACACTACCTGGAGAGCATGCCAGCTGTCATTGCAGTATCTTAGAGCTCTCCCCAAACGCTCAGGAAAAGAGTAGTCCAGTATCGGCACATGGGGTTCAATGTTTCTGAACACCCATCAGGAAGTCACCTGCTGGGATCGCCCTGCCTCAGTAGGTCCCACCGCATAGGGAGAACTCAGGGACCACTAATAGTGTCTGGCTCCATTTCTTCTTCACTTGCTCCTCCTCATTTGCAAAATCTCCCAGTCCTCTTGCTGAAAACCTTCTGACCCTTCCTCCATGAAGCCTTCTACGGGTCTCTAGAACACTGGGTCCAACATTTTCAAAGAAGGTTAAACATATTATAAAGACATACTTCTCATAATGCCTTTTCATTATGTTGAAGCCTCTCAAGAGCAGGTCCATTGTTCACTTATTATTGTGTTCCTGGCACCTAGTACATCACCTGTTACATGAAAGATAATAAATAGCAGTTTATGAAAGAAGAAGAATGATCTTATCACCTGCAGCTCAACAAACCTATAGACAGTGAATTATTTGTGAGAGACAGAAATAAGTTTTTGATTGTATTAGCAATTAAACAATATTCAAATATATACTTTTAATGGAAGGAGTTGGTCATATTTGAAAGACTTGTTCTGATGAAAAAGTAGCATAGTACAAAGGGCACCTCGTTCCAGCTGAGTCATCTCTCACCAGTACACTTGGGCTTGTGGAGGGTGCTTTCAGTAAGCACCTGATTTTAGTTACTACTAATACTCACTGCCCTTCACTTTTTAAGTAATATAATGCCATTCTAAAACTGAAACACTTCTTTCTCGGAGAAAAAAAAATATTTTGCCGCCTTTTTTGCTTTGTTTCATTTCTATTCTTCAGAAAAGACTTGTGTTCCTAGTAATTTATATTTAAGAAATTTCACAAATGTGAGGGAACAAAAGCACTTTCAAAAAGATGTCCATTTTTTTGACAGTAGGAATCCTAATAATTCTCAGAACTATAACTATATCCTTTCCTGAAAATTTTATACACATATACAATTTTATTCATTGTTTTAAATATTAAGCATTAATGTTTCAATTGTTATATAATCATGATAAAATTTTAAGATACACAGAAATCTCAAAGAAAAGAGTGTAATAATCACCTGGAGTCACACTACTCAGAAGTCCAGATGAATACCAGTGATTATTATTCCAGACATTGCTAGATCTCTAGTGTAGGGTTTCCCAACCTTGACCTGGGATGGCTGGGGGCCATCCTGTGCGTTGTAGGCATGGAGTAGTATTCCTGGCCTCTACCCACTCGGTGCCAGCAGCACCGTTCCACCTAATGTACCTTCGGCAGTTTCCAGACGTCTCCAGGGGCACAGAGTTGCTCCAGCTTGAGCACCACTGCCCTAGAAAGAAAAACAGAAAAAGAGATTTAGAAATAAATTTCTAAAACTTTATTAATTGAAATCGAAGAAGAAAGGAGAAGCTGAAATGAAGCTAAAAACATTGCTTTATATTATTTATATATGTGATAAAAATATACTCGAGTGTTCCCTCAAATTTAAAAAAAAATTATGAAATTTTTAAAAGGTGATAGAGTCTATTATTAAACTAATTTTTCAATTTTAGACAGTATTGACCCATTCTGAGAAGTGGGGAAATCAGCACTCCTGTGTCCTCTCATCCTTTTCCGTCTCCGCCACCTTCCAACGTTTGCTAGTTTGGCCATCATCGTATAGCTGTTTGTTTTTTAGTGCTAAGCCAGTCCTATTATCAGAGCTTCTCTATTCTTGAATGATTTTTATTTTGATTTATTTCTCCTTGGGTTGCATTGTCAGGTAGTTGATCTTTTCAATATGTTTTCCCCAGAAGGGCTCATGAGGGTTTCATTTCCTGAGCTGGCACATGCTTGAGAATATTTGTTGCCTCAGAAATCTAAACCAAACTTGACTGGTTTGACTTTATCTTGTTTTTTAGTAACAGCTCTATTGATATGTAATTCACATGCCCTATAATTCACCTGTTTAAAATATGCAATCTAAGTATACAATCCAATCAGATTTAAGTATATTTAATTATTTTACTCTATTTAATTATTTTACTATATTGCACAGTACTGTGCAAACAACACCACAGTGAATTTTACAACGTTTTCATCATTCCCCCCCAAAGCTTGGACCCATTTAGCAGAGACTGCCCTTTTCCCTGACACCCCTCCCCAACCTTAGTCAGCCACGGATCTACTTTTTACCTCTGCGGACTTACCTATTCTGGTCCCGTCCTGTGTGTGAACTTTGTGACTGGCTTCTTTCACTTAGTGCACTCTTGGCAAAGTTTATCCATGTTGTCGCATGTACCGATATTTCATTACTTCTTATGACCAAATAATATCCCATTGTTTGGATACACCCCATTTTGTTTATCCATTAATCAATGATAGACATTGGATTAGTTTTACATTGGGACTATCATGAATAATGTTTATGTGGACATCTATGAGTAAATTTCTTTTTATGAACATATGTTTTTACTTCTCTTCCATAAGTATCTAAGGAGTGGAATTTCTGCATTATGGAGTGATACTACAGTTAATCTTTTAAGAAACTGGTGTAACAGTTTAAGGTGATGCTCTGTGACTTTCTCCAGTTCGTGCATCCTCTCCCTCTTCCTGCACTGGAGATGCAGCCATCTTGTCCTTCACAGTTTTTCTAGATATCTTTTGGTTGGCTATATGACATTATGAAGTAGAGTTTGATTTTTCATCAAAGGGACTTGTGTGTGCTTTATTCACAGAGCTCTTTGAAAATTGAGAATGTCTGCCTATTGCCTTAACATTTAACCAGAGTTAGGCTGGGTACATTTTCTTTGTCTCAGAAATCTGTGGACAGCACTCCTTTACCTTCAGTATGGAAGGTTTAGAATGTTGCTGTGGAAAGTTCTGAGCCTAACTGGGTTTTCCACCGTGTAGGTGAGTTGCTTTTTCTGACTAAGTAATTTAAGTAATAATTATCCCTAAAGGTCAGTAACTTAACAAGGGTGCATATCAGTGCCTTGGTACTAACTTTTCCTGAAATAGGACGTGATGTGCTAAGATGCATGCATACATTTTATAAGCCGTTAGAAGAGTTGTTGCAAGCGTAATCTCCATTTTTGCCCTTAGCTTATTAATCTGAACAAGGTAGTACTTTATTTCTTTGGCATTTGAACTTTTCAGCCTATTTTATTAAATATGTTTCTTCTCAGTTAATCTTGATATTTATATCTAATCAGAGCATCCCCAAAACTTAAATAATTATAAAAGGTTGTTTTGTTCAGTGTTCTAAGAAATTCTTGTCGTTGAAATTATTTTTCTCATTTCGACTGTATTGACTCATCCAGCTGTCTGAGAAATCACAGCTGCCCAGAATGCATTAAATAATCAAAGGTGCGTGTAGGCAATAAATAACTTTGCAGAAGTTATGTTCTTAACTGGAAAAAGATATTGACTAGTGATTTGTTTAACTTCTCTTCCATTTGACAGAGTTCTGTTCCATTTGGCAGACATAGAAACCATTAAAAAGAGGGAAGATTAATTCCATTATAGCTAATACTCATATAATACAATTTTGCAAGCTCTACTGTGTTTGGTAATCCTCCACAATTAAGAATTCTTTTCATTTTTATAATTTATTTTCTTTCTTTGGGGTTTCCTTTATTTAATTTTTCCTGAAGTTTCTCCACCTTATTATTCTCTTCTCCTTATATTCTTTTCCTCTCTTTTCTATCTCCCATTTCCTACTTATTTACCAAAGAATTTGAGTGTATTTATTGAAATACATATGATACAACAAAACAGGGAACAGTTACTCTAAGCTTTCTGATTGCTACTTCGACAAAGAAATCTTATCATTTTATTTAACATATATTTATTAAGCCCATACATTGCACTGTGCCTTTCTCACATCTAGAGAGAGAGTGTGTGTGAACAAAATAGACAAAACTATCTGTATTCTTGGAACTTGACTTGTCCTGGGAGGATAAACAATAAACAAGTAAGTCAGTGTCATGAAGACAATGTACACTGTGTCCGTAAAGTCATGGTGTGCTTTTGACCATGTGACCAGTCAAAAGTGCCCCATGACTTTATGGACACACTGTAGTTGAGGCAGGTGTGGGTTTGGATTGGACGTTTTAAAGAGGATGGTTTTAAATGCTCACTGAAAAGGTGGCATTTGAATAAAAACCTGAAGGAGATGAGGGAGCAAGCAGTGTCTATCTGTGAAAGAGTGCCTTAGACAGGGACAAGCCAGAGGAACCACACAGAAATGGGACTGTCACTGGCCTGCTTGTGGGACAGAAAAATGATCAGTATGTTTGGAGCAGAGTGAGCAAAGAGGAGAGTGGTTGTAGAAGTCAGAGAGGAAACTGGGGCCAGATCATGGAGAACTTTTCTGATTTTTTTTAACTAGAAAGGGAGAGACAGGGCGGGGGTGGTAGAGAAAGATAAGAATCATTAATTCATAGTTGCATCACTTTAGTTGTTCTTTGATTGCTTCTCATACGTGCCTTGACCCAAGGCTCAAGCTGAGCCAGTGACCCCTTGCTCATGCCAGCGACCTTGAGCTTCAAGTCAGTGACCTTGGGATCATGTCAGTGATCCCATGCTCAAGCTGCCAGGTCCTTGCTCAAGCTGACAAACCTGCAGTCTAGCCGGCAACCGTGGGGTTTCAAACCAGGGCCCTCAGCATCCTGGGTTGATGTTCTATCCACTGGGCCACCACCAGTCAGGCTGAAAATTATTTTTCGTCTTGAGTGAGATCGAAAAACATTAGAGATTTTGGAAAGAATTGTGGTGTAATCTAACTTATAATTTAATGACCTTGATCAAGGTAAAGCTGAGTTAAGGAGACCATTGATGAGACCATATAACCATTCCATCTGAAAGATAATGGTGGCTCGGGCCAGGGCACAATTATCATAGTTGTAGCATGATTACAGTTCAGGAGAAGCAATCCAATTTGTTGATGGATTGATGTAGATTGTAAAAGGAAGAGTCAAGAATAACAACAAGGTGTTTAGTCTATCTAATTAGTGGTATAGAATGATCATTAATAGAGATGGAGGAGATTTTTGCTGGGATTAAGGAGTTGCAGAGAAATACCAAGATGCAATTTTTGAACCTAACAAAGTTGATAAGCCATTAGACATTTAGATAGAAATGTGGAATTATTAGTTTGATAAGTCCAGGCTTCAGATATATATTTTTAAGTCATCAGCATATTTAAAGGCATGAGATGGAGCAGCAGGACTTACTGTGGATGGAGAAGCATAATGGCAGGACCTGAGCACTCAGACATTGGCAGGCTGAGCTCATGAGGAGGAAGAAAGGGAACTGAGAATGCGAAGAAAATGTTTTAAAAAGGGAAAGAAAATCAACTATGTATATTAATTGCTGTTGATAAATCAAATGAAATGAGAGCTGAGAATTGACAGAGGACTAGTATCTGGACTACACAAAGAACCCTCAAAAGTCAACAGTGAAAAATAAAATCAATCCAATTAAAATATGGGTATTATGAACTGAATTGTATACATTAAATTGTATAGGTTTAACATGGTCATCAATTAAGTGCTTTAAAAAAAATAAAGGTAGGGTGAACAGATTATACTCATTTTGATCTTAAAAGTAAAATGTATTTTCTTAAAAATTATGTTTTTAAAATATGTTCTTTTGTTTCAGACAGCCTTATTGAGGTCTGATTCACATACCATGCAACTCAGCCATGTAGCACGAGCTAATCAGTGGCTTTTGGTATATTCTCAGCATTGGATAACTGTTAGAATCAATTTTAGAACATTTCATTACCCCTGTCATCCATATCCCTATATCCCCAGCTAGAAAGCCACTAATTTACTTTGTGTCTTTATAAGTTTTTTTAAAAGGATATTAACGCTATCAATAAAAGTTTAGCAAAACAAATGTTTTAAAGATTATTTATAATCTTAACAGCCTATATCTTACT
Source organism: Rhynchonycteris naso (assembly GCA_037038555.1). Classification (NCBI taxonomy): domain Eukaryota; kingdom Metazoa; phylum Chordata; class Mammalia; order Chiroptera; family Emballonuridae; genus Rhynchonycteris; species Rhynchonycteris naso. The sequence goes on from CM073001.1 coordinate 24,662,069, forward strand.
TTTCCTAAATGAGTTCTTTTTAATTTATGTATGTAATTAAATATTTAGCACATCTTCCTCTTCTAAGTAAATAACTACATGGATCCTGCTATCCATTACTGTTTTCTTTTTTAATTCTGGAAAGATAAAATGCAGCATTCATGAAGGTCTCTTTTGAAATCTCTAGTACCCTATATTGAATTGAACTTAAAACATTAATTATTCATTACTTTTATTAGTCATTCTTAATTTCTTAGAATAATACATCATGATTTGTTTTGGCTGGGATGGTACAAGGGGATCTTACTCTCCCACCAGCATTGATACAGTAAATCATTGCCTTCAGATCTACTACTGGTACGGTTTAAGGATTTTATTTTGTAATAAACATCATAGCCAAGGATTCCTCTCTTCAAACCGCTGCTTCCTGCCAAGCCCACCTGCTGGGCTCCAATCGCCTCTGCCCACTCTGCTCTTCCTTTCTCTGAGGAGCCCAGACCCTCCTGGTGCTTCTTAGAACAGTCTGTAAAGAACTGAGATCACAAACGTTATTTGATCGTAGAAATATTGGCCTTGGCTTTCTTTATCATTATTTTGAATTAGCAGCAATTTCTTCTTCAAAATAAAATATTCTCACTTCAATTTTTATCTATTATGAATCTGTAAAGTAAGGTTTGCTAACTAGATGAAACAGCTACTGTTATGTGTGTGAGTGTTTAAGCTACCAAAGATAATAAATTGTTTTCATTACTACGAAAGCATTCATTATAAAGATAGCAGCAATTCAAAGAATTGTTCCTCTGTTTCCATCAGTTCCCCAAAGCCTCCTATAAGATGCTTTATTAGGTTAGCTGTAATATAAAAATGAAATAAATGAAATATTGTGTATTATAATAGTATTATCTAAGTTAGTCCTTTAAGTCATTTTGGGTGTTTTTCTTTCTAATCAGACCAAATAAGTAAGATTTTATAATATTTCATAATTTAAAGTCATAGCTTTATTTTAATTTTCATAATATAATATTTCAACAGGAAGGCATTTAATTTCTAAAAATAGGTCAGATAACTTTTCTTTGTATTTTTTTTAGTGAGAAGCAAGGAGGCAGAGAGACAGACTCCTTCATGTGCCCGACCAGATCCACCCAGCATGCCCAGTAGGGGGGTATGCTCTGCCTCTCTGGGGTGTCACTCTGTTGCAACCTGAGCTATTCTAGCACCTGAGGCAAAGGCCTTGGAGCCATCCTCAGAGCCTGGGCCAACTTTGCTCCAGTGGATCCATGCTGCAGTAGGGGAAGAGAGAGATAGAGAGAAAAGGGGGAAGGGTGGAGAAGCAGATCGGTGCTTCTCCTGTGTGCCCTGGCCGGGAATCAAACCTGGGACTTCCATACGCTGGGCTGGCGCTCTACCACTAAGCCAACCGGCCAGGGCCCAGGTCAGATAACTTTTAAGAATGCAAATGAGTTATCTATCCTTGACTTGATATTTTGCATTTTCTTGCATTCTTTCCTAGAGATAAAAATGTCTAAGATCAGAAATCACTGTAAAATGAAAATAAGAAGTAGGCTTGACATATTCAGATAATCCACAGTTTCATATGGCCGTAGGGATTTATAAAAAAAAAAAGGCCTCAAAGTATATTCTTAGCTGAATAGATTTAACTCGAAAAGTGTCTACATATGATCTGAAAATTGACTTTTGAGTTAGATCCATAGGAAAAGCAAAAAATAAACTACAGTCACATGCCACATAATGCCGGTTGGGTCAATGACGGACCACTTACGTGATAGTGGTCCTGTAAGATTAAAACGGAGTTGCACTCCTGTAAGAAATGCAAAGCTGTGTAGCTCAGGAGGACATCTGTCTTCTCTCCAACACGCGCAGTATCTGTGGGGCTTTGCAGCAGGCCCCCTCTCACTCACTGCGCCTCAATATTGACTGTATAGAGGAGATGACATCCAGTCACGCGGCCACCAACCCGATTTAGCGCACGGGAGCCCATCCCTCAGCGCTACATATTCCAAGGGCGCCACGGCCCTCCCAGACCTAGCTGGATGGTCTTCAGAGTGCATGGCTGCAAATCCTTGTTTTGAGAACCCCAAGACCCTGTACAAGGACACAGGTCCACAGGAGCTCCCTTTACAAGTAGTCAGTGCCACTGCCCCATTGGTGAAAGCTTCCTCTGGTCATGTGGAGCCAGCCTGTCCCTGTACGTTAGAAATGTTTTCATGCTGTAAGGATGTAAAGCATAGGTAAGTTTGGTTTCTTCCATCAATTCAATGCCAGAGAGAGCCCTTCATGCCAGGTAGCGTCAGTGGAACCAAAAACAAATTTCCATAGTCAAAATAGTGAGTCTTCAGTTCTATACCCTCTCCATGTAAAATAACCCTCTTTATTTCTTTTCAGGTTAAATGTATTGGGAGTGACAGTGACTGATAACATTACATAGGGTTCAGGTGTACAATTCTATCTGTATATTGCATTGTGTGCTCACCACCCGAAGTCATATCTTCTTCCGTCAGCATATATTTGGACCCCTTTATTTACCCTTTACTACCTCCACCTCTCTCCCCTCTGGTGAGAGAGGGAGATCTCCCCTCTACAAAGTTCCTTCACCTGACCATGCTCCAAATGCAGTAGCCAAAAGCACATGGCCAAGAGAGCCCTGTCTTCCTTTCTCTCTCCATTTGGATCCTCAGCCCCCCTTCTGCTCCCCCCTCACAGTCACTATCATGGTGATCTATGCCGGACCCAGCCAGCTGCTCCTCGATCTTCCCAATCGGTCCAGCCCACGTTCTGTGCATGGAGCAGCATTGGCAGCTTTGATGCCCTGACTGTCCAGTGGAAGCGGGGGTGGGGGTAGGTGTAGTGGGACAGTGAATAAAAGGGACATCAGTGTCCAGCAATGACCTAGGTCTTCACACTCACTCTCCACTCAGTCACTGACTCAGCCAGAGCAAGTTCTAGTCCTGAAAGTTACACTTATGGTAAGTGCCCTAGGCAGGTGTGCCATTTATTAACTTTTATACCAAACATTTACTGTACTTTTTCTATATTTAGACATGGTTAGATACACAGGTGCTTACCATTGTATTAAAATTGCCTACAGTATTCAGTACAATAAGATGCTATACAAGTTTGTAGCCTCAGAGCGATCACCTTACCATAGAGCCTAGGTATGTTGTAGGTAACTACACACCATCTCTATAGGTTTGTATAAGGATGTACACACAAGGGCAAAATCACCTACCGATGTGTTTTTCAGAATGTATCCCTGCCATTAAGCGATGATTGACTGTAGATATAAGCACTGCTGTTCAGTCCAAATTTTATAGAAAATAAAGTTAAAATCTAAGGAACAAATAGAAGCCGAGTCACATTTGTAATTCTTAACTCTAGTTAGGTATCTGCTCTTTGCAAGCATTGTGAAGCACTTTTTACCTGCAATTACTGTGTTCTAACTAGAGGATCAATATGGTAGTCCCCCACCCCCACCGCAGTAGACGCCTGAAGCCGCATAGTGCCAAACCCGGCATGTACCAATTTTTTCCTTTATATATACCTATGATAAAGCTTAACTTATAAATAGGCACAGTATGAGATTAACAACAATAATTAGTAATGGAAAAATTATAACAATACACTGCAATAAAAATTATTGGAATGTGTAAGGTCGGCTGAAGGAGGCCACCCGAGTTCAGGTAAGAAAGGTTTACTAGGGGTCCTCTGCCGGGCTGACTCCTAAGGCAGAGGTCAGCAACCGGTTCTCTAACAGGTAGGGTTGAGTAGGGGATTCGAGGGTGGGGGCTGGTGGTTGTTAGGGAAAATGTAGCTTTCCGTGATGTATGCAGGATTAACCATAAGTAAGCTAGGGGACCTTCCACACCCGGGTTAGTCACCCGGATGCCCAGGGCGTAATGACCTGGAACATCCAGTTTGTCAGTGTCCCTTTGTCCACTTGAGGGAGGAGGGAGTCATGGTCCCTACCTGCAACCCTATCAGAAAGTAGTCTTTCTCTCTCTCTGGCAAGTGATCTGATAACAGACAGCTAAGTGGTTAAGGGACAGGTAGTATGTAGATGTGGGACAAAGGAATGATTCATGTTCTGGGTGGGACAGAGCAGGATGGTGTGAGATTTTATTACATTACTCAGAGTAGCACATGGTTTAAAACTTATGACTTTTTTAAATATGGAATTTTCTGTAGAATATTTTTGGGCCAACGATTGGCCATGGTTAACTGAAACTGCAGGTAAATAGGGACCACTGTAGTCTTTCTTACAGGAAGCTGATTTCGATAGAAATGTATCCAGTGTGGTGGGCATGTACGGGAGGCAGTTGCGAGAATTTGCTGGTGCAAGCAGCAATGCATAGTTCATTTCTCTGATAACGATCCTCGTCAACCACACACATCCAGTGGACTGCACTCCTGTCACTTCATGCCACTGCATTTATATATTTTTTCCATACATTCCACGCAGACCCACAATGTTTTCTCAAAAGGAAATCTGTAGATATAACAATAAAAATGGATGGGAAGGTGAAGATAATACAAACGTAGTCCGCATAACGTTTTCCAGATCTCTAAACTTACATCTCAACTTCAGACACATTGTCATCTTATTTTGAATGCTTTCCCTTTTTGAGAATGTTTTTTGTACTGTATCTATTTCACCATGAGAAGCAAAGTAAAAGATAATTTTGAATTAAAAGAGCACTTTGATGAGAATATCAGGGTAGCACAGAGTAAGTGGTGTTTTAATCTCTAATTAAATGCGGATATTTTGAATGCCAGTCCCAGTTTAGAAAATCACAAGGTCCATTAATGAAAACAATTAACTGAAAGTGACACTCTGTGAAGTGTGTAAGTCAGAAGTGTTAGAACAAAACACACTGGGAACTTCTTTAGGGTTTTTGGTATTCTGAGGAATGTATAATTTTTAAGTTATAAAAACTATAAGCCTTTTAATTAATGTTTGATAGGTCCTTATCATATCACTTTGGCAGAGGATGATAATTAGGCTGAGGATGTTTTTCTTGTATCAAATAGAACATTGAGACCACTTCTGCAGTGATATACCTTTTCTCTGTTGGAAGGAATCCAGAATTTCAGTTCTTGTAGAATCTCTAATCATGTGCTCACATCTTATATACTATATAGTTAGAAAAAAGAAAAGCAGGTTCGTGTGAACTAGCAATATTTTTAATAGTAAAAATGCTAAAAACCGAAAATGTCATGTTACTCATTTTATGTTATGAATTTGTCCTCTTACTTTTTGATATTTTTCTTTGTGTTTTAAACCAGGGTCATTTTGGAATTCAGCATCCTTCAATACTGAGGCTTCCTACCTTCATTTCCCTACTTTCCACGGAGAACTCAGTGCAGACGTGTCTTTCTTTTTTAAGACCACAGCTTCCTCTGGGGTGTTTCTTGAGAACCTGGGCATCACGGACTTCATACGGATAGAACTACGCTGTAAGTCTTCTTTCCAGGGAAGTCTGAGATTCTGTTTCATAGCAAATATTTTAACTAGTTCTCATTGTCTTAAATTTATTTTTTATTTAAAAAAATATTTTTTTAAGTGAAAGGAAGGGAAATAGTGAGACCGACTCCCGCATGCACCCTGACTGGGATCCATCCAGCAACACCATTCTGGGGCCTATGCTTGAATCAACCGAGCTATCTTCAGCTCCTGAGGCCGATGCTCAAACCAACTGAACCTCTGGCTGCGAGAGGGGAAGAAAGAGAGAAGGGGTAGAAGGAGAGGAAAAGAAGCAGGTGGTCACTTCTCATGGGTGCTCTGACCGGGGATCAAACCCTGGACATCTGCACACTGAATGATGCTCTATCCACTGAGCAACCGGCCAGGGCCATTAACTACTTTTTAAAGTATTGTGTTTCTACTTTATCAACCAAAACTTTTTACTGTGTTCCTTTAAAAAATATCTATTAAATTAAATTAGTTTTTCTGTTAGAAAATAATTTAATATTTAACCTGTGATAATTTAAAGAAATTGTTGTATGCCCATAGAACCAATCTAAGCCTGACCAGTGGTGGTACAGTGGATAGAGCGTCAGCCTGGGATACTGAGGTCCCAGGATGGAAACCCTAAGGTCGCTGGCTTAGCTTGAGCCCAAAGTCTCCAGCTTGAGCAAGGGGTCACTGGCTTGGCTTGAGCCCCTGGTTAAGGCATATGAGAAGTAATCAGTGAACAACTAAGGTGATGCAACCATGACTTGATTCTTCTCATCTCTCTCCCTTTCTCTCTCTCTAAAAAAATAAAATAAATAAATAAAAAGTAAAAAATAAACAATTTAGGGTGCATTTTAAATTCAAATAATTTTTTTAAAAACTAAATTCTTAGTTCACTACAAATTTACTTAATTAAATCAACCAGCCATATTATTTTGATAGACTCCTAGAGTTTTATTAGTATTTTAAATCAAATGTATAAAATTTATCTAAACTTTGAATCATTATAAAATTGTTTTATAACATGCTACATAGTTTTTGTTTGTTTTTTGCCCTGGCTAAATAGCTTTACTTTTATCAATATAAAAAAAAATTAACTTTGAAGATGATTTTCTTAAAATTTTTTTTCCAAAAGTACTAATGGATTTTATTGCCTCATTCCACATCTGTTCTTCACTGATGTCCTTGGGTCCTCCCATGCAATTCAAGTTATTGCTTTTATATTTAGCAATTGATATGCTATGATGCTGTTCCTAAGTATGATGAAGACTCAACTCTACAAAATGGGGACCGACTTTAAGAATTTCCACGTCTTGCCTTGACTGGCTGGCTCAGTGGTGGAGCGTCGGCCTGGCATGTGGAAGTCCTGTGTTCTATTCCCAGCCAGGGCACACAGAAGAAGCGCCCATCTGCTTCTCCACCCTTCCCCCTCTCCTTCCTTTCTGTCTCTCTCTTCCCCTCCCGCAGCCAAGGCTCCATTGGAACTGGGTTGGCCCAGGTGCTGAGGATGGTTCCATGGCCTCTGCCTCTGCCTCTGTCTCAGGTGCAGAAAAAGGGCTCTGGTTGCAATGGAACAGTGCCGCAGATGGGCAGAGCATTGCTCCCTAGTGGGCATGCCAGTCGGGTGCATGCGGGAGTCTGTCTCTCTGCGTCCCCGCGTCTCACTTCAGAAAAATACAAAAAGAAAAAAAAAAAAAGAATCTCCACATCTTATATTTCCAGCTCCGACAGTAGTGACATTTTCATTTGATGTGGGGAATGGACCTTTTGAAATCTCGGTGCAGTCACCCACTCACTTCAACGACAACCAGTGGCACCATGTGTGGGTGGAAAGGAACATGAAAGAGGCATCTGTCCAAGTGGACCAGCTCTCCCCAAAGACCCAGCCCGCTCCCGCTGATGGCCACGTCCTCCTGCAGCTCAACAGTCAGCTCTTTGTGGGTGAGTTCTGGGTCTAGGCCATTTGTCATTTAATTGTATGCTGTAAGGGCAGAGCTGAGCTAAAATGAAATAATACCAACTATAAAAATAATGATTGAGAACATGTGTTCCAGACTGTGCTGGGTGTTTCCTCCCTTCCTTATAAGCAGCCTGTGAAATGGGCATTGTCCCTGTTGTACAGTGAGATGACCGTGACTAAAGGGGTGGGACTGACTTGCCTTCAGATATCCATGTAGCAAATGATACTCAGATTTGTGTTTGACTAGTCCCTAAACCTACATTCTTAATATTATAGGTTTTGTGCTTTTTACCAGGGCTTATTTTAATATTAGTGCTTTTAGTATGTTTTGGAGATGGTTACTCTGTTCCCAGGGGCGTCAGGGAGCTCTCCTTACAAGTCCAGGCAATGCCACCCAGTGACTTTTTGTCAGAAACAGGCCAGTAGCAGAAAAAATAAAAGCAAAGACAAAGTGCATAAAATCCATGCTTGACCAATTTCGCCAGTTCTGCTGATGTTTCTCATTTTGTCCATTTTTGGGATGTTTTCTGATCACCTCATATTTATATTCAGATGTTTTTCCTTTATTACCTAAATACATTTGCAGAGTATTTAAAGACCTGCTAGTAAAATCCTTCTGGTTTTATTGATTTTATTTGGCATCTTGGCTAATTACTTTACAGAACTCACTATTCCAAGGATTTTCTCTTGATCATTTTTTCTATATTATAATATATGTAAGGACACAGCAACACTGTAAATCAGGATAAATTATAAATGACCAGATGTGATATTTCAAGCATTTTTAAGAGCTGTGGTTTAGAACATAATTCATGAGATCCCCATTACATCATCTATTGCTTAACAATCTTAGTCTATGAATTCTCTTTCACTGCAAAGTATGAAGCTTATTTGTGATATTTTTGATTAGGATATATTTGATACTTCTAATACATTTATATACTTATTGTTTCTATCATTTATTCTTTCTTTTCACTCGATAGATATTTAATGAACAGCTTCTATGAGGAAGTGTAATGGACACTCTAATCACGATCTTGTGGCCCCTCAACTGACGTGTGTAAGGGCATAGACACAATAAAGAATACATGAGCAGAAATACATAAGTTTTCTTTTAATAACATGCTAGCAGCTCAGTCAGGAAGTTGACATAGATATTTCTTGAATTACAAAAAATGAGAGATGGCCAAAACTGAAGGTGTATGGCAATTTAAAATCTGTCAGGATCGAGGAAATTGCCTTACTATTCTTGGAAATTGAAAAGGCTAAAACAGTCCTCAAATCTTTCAGTGAAATCTGCTGCAGTTTGCCTGTACATGAACTTTTATCCTTGGTATGAATTTTAACTTCGTCGAAGTGGAGTCACTACATATTGTGTCTGATAGGAATTCAGCCTTTAATTTGATTTCAGGTAGTTGTAATGGATAAAAAGTACTATTACAATATCAGAAAACTGGATGAGAACAGACTTAGTCTTTGGCCATCGATCATGTGTTATAATTTTAATAATAATCTAAGAGATTTTATCTTTATGGAGGCCTTTGGCAGACTTTCGACATTCTCATATATGTTAAATCCCAGATGGCTGCGTTACTTGAAAGTGTTAAAAACTGAAATCTTTGTTATGTTTAAGTCAAAGTCATTGAAAAGAAAAAGCAGGAGAAATCTTTAAAATAGTTACATCTACATTTACTAAATATCTATGTATACAGATATGTAAATCCCTCCTCCTTACTCACATGTAATTGAGTAAATTGAAATGATTAATGTGATTTCTTTTTAAAAAGGATTTATTTTTTTTTAAAAAAAGGTTTGCAGCCATAGGTCGAGGCAGGTCATCGACTATTCAAAGCCCCCCCCCCCGAGGGTCTTGTGTGTATGCTGTCCACCACAAGAGTGGATAGCTTCTTAGGAAAGAGCACCAACCAAGTTAATAAAATAATACTTACAACAAAATATTAATTTACAAAATTACTGTCAAGCAAATCAGAATTTTATAGAATTGTAGATGAGAATACTTTTTCTCTTCAGGAAGATTTAGTGGGAGTTAAATTTTAATTGTCAAGGCTATGCAAAATTATTACAAATTAAGTGAAAATCAGTAATAATTATAGCTAATTTAATGCGACACTTAACTCAGACCAAAAAGAAGTTCTCTGCCTTCCTATGAGTGTATTTCAGTGTGGGAGACAAGAGACAGCCAATGAAAGAGTAAAATGTGAGACACAACAAAACAAAACAAAAATATATATACATATATATACACATGCAAGCGTGCACATGTGTGTGTCTGTGGGTGTCATTTCAGATAAAGACAAATACTATGAAGTAAAAAGCAGAATAAGGAGTCAGGCAATGATTCGGGTTGTCAGGGTTCTGTTTCAAGTGGGGTGATCAGGGAATTCTCTGAGGAACTTACATTTGAACCAAGGCCTGGTCAAGCGGAAAACACACCCTGTGACTATCTGAAGGAAGAGCGGTCCCTGGGGAGGGAACGTGCGCCCAGGGGTGGGAATGCGCTGTGGGCAGTCAAGGCCGAGGAGAAAGCCTGAGGGGGAGTCGGCTTGAGCCACGAGCGGTCTGGAATGAGGTGAAGGTAACACTGAGTCTCACAGGCATTGGCGAGGACTTCGGATTTTATTCTAAGGGTTCAGAGGAGTGGCATGATCTAATTGATGTTTCCCATATTCGCTCTTGCTGATGTGAGGGATATGGATGGAGGGAGTGGGGCAGAAGCAGACTGTGGAAGAAGTCCTTAGGAGGGATGAGGATGTGTAGGCTAAAGTGGAGAAGGACAGATAGCGTTGGGACATCTTAAATGTCAGTGCACACAGCTTGCTGAGGACATGGTGTTTGCTGTTATCGTCATAGCCTACGCCAGCGCATCTCCTTGGGGGTGAGCCCTGCTTTGTCGGACTCCAAGTTCCTTATGACATTTCTGTTTTTCATTTTGCCGGAAGTTAGCTTTTCTTTCCTCCTTCCTCATTTACAGCATGATTAAAACTCTCCCTGGCCCCATGATTTAGACTCCAGAATGTTAAATACTACAATCCACACTCGTGTCAGGCTGCAAAGACCTCCTTCTCATCCCAGAACATGTACCTTGCCTCCTTGTTCTCCTTCAGTGAGATCCTACCCCATCCTGCAATCACACACCCACCAGAACCCGGGCTTCTTGGTCTATGAGTTCTGTGCCAGCACAATTCAGATGTATTAATAGAAGGGGCCTTATCTGGAGCACCATGTCCTCACATATTAATAACTTCAAATAGAGGAGCCCCCATCTGCTCCCAGAGCCGACAACTCATTGTGTGTCTGGGAATCCCTGCTTTCTTCCAATATAATTGGTTTTCTGGTTATAATTTTAAAGGGTAATTTCATTTCCCTTACAGTTTCAAGAGTTTAATTTGTAGTTCACCGTCCATCTTAAAAATAATTACAGCTAATCAGTATTTTCAAGTGTGCATAACAACTGCCATTTTTACTTGGGTATTGGGGCAAATGAATGAGTACAAGTCATTGCAATGAGTGAGTCTGTAGTTTTCAGCAGAACCTTTTTCTCCTAAGACAACTTTTGAACCCAGACACCGATGATGAGGATAATAATAGTAATAAGGTTTTAAATTATATGGAAATGCAATATTTTTTAAATGCAGGAAAAAATTAAAAGACTCAGTTAGTGTTAGTCCATCTAAGATACATTTTTTATTATCCTCGTATGTAGTAGCTTTTACCAAAAATAAGTCTTCTTGTTCATAAACAAATTTAGCAGAAAACATAAAAACTGTTGGGAAATATTTCAAATACCAAATAAAAAATAGGAAATAGTAGAAAATTGGATAATGTAGAAACGTTTGAAATACTATCATACTATCATTAACACTTTCAATGTACATATAAAAAACACTCTGGATGTTTGAATATATGTTAGTTCTGAATATATATTCTCCCTCTCACTGCACTACCATAGCCAGGCCTGTGTTGATGATGCTTATTGACATGACATTGTTTTGAGAATAAAACCTCCACTATCTCCAGGAAATGACTCCTGCCATGGGACAACATGAAAGAGTCCAGAGTTTCTTCCCCATTGTTTGCTTCACTCTCTCCCCTGAAGTCCAGGCATAAATCGTAGTCACTTCTCACAGTGAAACTCTGAGGCAAGACTACTGCTTTAACTTCTGAGTAAAGTCACTAAAAAGAAATGGAAGGTGTGATTAAAAACGTATTTCAGCTGCGCAACAATTGCTCATGGTGATTCAAATAGGAATAAGGAAATTATAAATTGTTTCAGAGATTCAACTAGCGGTAGCCTGTACTGAGGAATTGTAAAACAGAAGGATTTTAACGTTCCCTGTATTTCCACATGTTGGAACAATTAGCTTCAACTAATCTCTACTGTAGGATGTCATGCAAAGGGAAGAACTAATAAAATAATGAGCAAAATATCTTATATAAAGAAGTGAGAGAAGTCAACACTAATATAATGTGGTAGAAGAAATAAATAGCACCAAGGAAGTGAACATTTCCTCCTTTCCCCCAAAAAAATCTCAACTGTCATGTTGTTTTTCATAATAAAAATGATGAGTCACCTATTTGTAGACCGTCTTTCTCTATGCTTGTTCCTAATTATGGCAGAGGATCTGTACTGATCTTTTCATATTCTTTCACTTGGCCCTTTCTTGTATGTGTGTGATTTATGACATATCTTAAATAGTACTATTCAGAGGTGCTATTCATTATCATAAAAACTTAAGTTTAGTGACAGGTTACTAATTCGTTTATTAAACATATGCCCTTGACCTTGCTAACACCGAGGACTCAATGTCCAGAGTTGCAGCGTAAGTTATCATATGCCCACAAACATTCTCCAGCCACGAAAATGACAGAGAGAAAAGAATCCATCATTTTTAAAGCTGACATGTGACAGTGGTCATTTTCTATTTTGGTTTGTAAACTCAGCATTTTTCTTAGAAGCTTCTTAAATTAGCCCTGCATTGATTTTCATTCATCCAGCTCTGCAATTTTTGTTTGCTGTCTGAATTCTTTTACTGGCAGGTTTTTTAACGGGACAAAACTCTCATTTCACTACTTTGTGACTAGGACCTGAAGGAGAAGTAAGGACTCCTGACATAGTCTCAGAAGTCATTTGGACTGCATTTGAATTGCATCAAATATACAAATATTTATTGAGTATCTAGAGCAAGCAGTTTCTGAATGCCATTCACAGAGGTTAATGTTGAACTTTTTGAAGGTTGGTTCTCAGTCTTAATTGCACATTCATATCACCTGGGATCTTTGGGGACACAGAGAGTACTAGCACAAAGATATACACATTTACAAGGACGGGCATTTGGGTACTTTCAAAGTTGGATGCCACCACTATGTCCTTGTACTGGTCTTCCGGTGAACGTGTGCTTGTGTTTCTCTTGGATGCACGCCTAGAAGTGGAATTACTGGCTCATAAGTTGTGCGTGTGTTAAGCATTAGGAGGCCCTGACAAATCTCTGTTGACCACTTGGATAAACTCCCCTATGAAGTAGATGTTCAGATCCGTTGCCCATTTTCTACAGGTTTGTCTTTAAAAAAAATTCTTTATATATTTTGCATGATTCCTTTTCAGAAAAATTTATTACAAATATCTTTTCTTTATCTCTATGGATTGTCTTTTCAGATTAATAGTGTCTTTTGATGAACAGAAGTCCTTAATTACAATATATTCTAGATCAGTGGTTCTTAACCTGGGTTCTGTCGAACCCTAGCGGTTCAATGAGTCGGTCTCAGGGGTTCAGAGAAGCCTCTGCCGCGGAGGCCAGAATAAAGTAATACCGTAATTTGTTGTGAGTTCATGCACTTTGTTGGTTTTGTTCTTTGAGCGAGGTGATGTTCATGCACGGCTCATTTTGTGCACCAGTAAAAAAAATATACCTATGTCTTGAATTTGGGGGAAAAAATCATATTTTATTTATCACTAAAGAAGGGTTCGGTAAATGCGCATATGAAACTGGTGGGTTCGGTACCTCAAAAAAGGTTAAGAACCACTGTTCTAGATTATTTTCTTTTTATGTTCAGCTTGGTTTTGATAGGCTCAGGTATAGTTACAGGAAGAGAATACTTAATAACCTTATGTTGGAATGATTTCTACTTCAGACTAAATTTTGTTTATAGTAAATATGTTTCCTTAGTACCAAAGTGCAGTGCAAAACAGTCACATTTCTCTTTGATCATACCATTTATTTCAATTATTTTCTCCCTTCCTTCAGCTGTCTTGTTCATGGTCAGCTGCAGAGGCTGCCTGTGTACTTTTCCATGTGCACTGGGCAGAGTGATTGCTGACTAAAATCAGAATTCACATGGGATCTCTTGTGAGATGAGACTATCGCTGATATCGCCAATAATTCATTTCTTTACAATAGGTCTCAGCGTGGTCAGAGGGAGAGCCACAGTGGCTCTGACATGGGAGAAGTCTAAATAGACCCACTTTTCCTGCTGCTGCTATAACCGGATGTGTTCTTAACCACCAGCTTAGGTTCAGGGCACAGTGACTGAACGTTCTCCTGTGATAGTATTGCCTAGACCAGCTAGCTGCCTCTTTCAACCATAATGGTTTCTTGAACATGCGAAGAGTCTTCTTCTTCCCAGCCCTCCCAGGGTTTTGGTTCATGAGGACTATTCCATGGCAAAATTATAACCGGGCTTCTAGCCTACGTGAATAAATCCTGTTGCCTCTGCAGGGCTGCCTTCCCCGAAGCTGGCTGCTGCGTGGGGCAGGACTAGCAATCCGATGCATGGTATACAGGAGACCACTTCTTCCTTCAATGCCCTGATTCTGTACGGGGCCCAGCCTACATGCCCTGTCCCTTTCATGCCCCAAGCTGGTCTGTGGTCAGGGTCCCTGTTGCTTTCTCCTCCACAGTACCGTGGTCAGCGAGAGCCCCATCCTCTGCCAGGCAAGCTCTCTTGACTTTGAATTTGAAAGAGAAGTGTGGGAATCTTGAGTTCTTTCTTTCTGTAAGACTCTGGGTGAATTATGCAGTTGTTTCCAATTAATCCTCATATATCCAAGCACAGCACATAAATAATTTGCCATTAAAAATTAAAGGTCTTCCTGCCACAAAAAAGTGGTGGGGGAAAAATACTGGGAAATTGGCATAGGAGAGAGCCAGCTTGTTCTCTGTGACAATAGCATCTGTCACTTAGACTAACTCCCTGAGAGTAAGGAACGTGATAAAAGAATTGGGCGCCCTGAGTCTCCGCACAGGCCCAGTACCCGTATTTAGGTGATTGCCCCGATACTGTTATGTAAGGCAGCAAACCCGTTATAGTCATTCACGTACAAAGCTTTGGCTTTTGTCTCACAAAATACTCAGTGCTTGGTAAGATCCGGAATTTGTTATATCTGATATAGTATGGCAGGTAAATTGATAGAAAATTAATTGGAAGACAGTTCCAAACATAATAGCTCAGCAGAAGCATCCAGAATCAATTAATCAAACTGCAGCTCATTTTAATTGAACATACTCTAACCCTGAAAAGGCATTGGAATCTTTCATTAAGCTTTTAAACCCAGTCCTATTTACAGTACCCATGTTTTCCAGAATAGTCCCCTCTTAAAATAAAATGTTATTAACTCAAAACCTAATGGTAAAGTAAAAATCCTCACTACCTGTATGTCGCATATGTTTATATTTAATTAGAAATTACTTTTTTGATATGTTTAAAAGGTAGTTTAATACTATAACTGGGTAAACATTAGCTGTTAAAAGTACAGAACTAAGAATTTCTCTTTACAAAGCTGAGAGTTGCTTTTCTTGTTATTAATACTATTTAAGCATATGTTTCCCACAGATAGACATATTTTTTTCCGGTTAATATCCCTATTCTCTGACCTTCAGCCACTGGTATTTATTTCTACCAATAGCACCATGGGGTAATTATGTGTTTTCCTGTCTAATTCTGTGAGTCAGCTGTGAACTTTTTGAGAGCAAGGTTCTTTGCATACAACTCTGTACTTTGTACAGTCATTTGAATAAAGACCATTAGGTCTGTGAATCTGAATTATAAAGAATGTTAGTGCCATAAGTCCAAAATTTTGAGGAGTTCTTTTAGTGTCTGAAACAGTGCCCAGCAGAGAGCTGCTAAACAAAACTTGCAGAGCTGAAATGCCATTCAAACCGAAAATGATGTGAGGAGTAGAAGAAAATGGAAGTTTTCTTCTCTGACCATATTTTTTTCTGGAACAAAAGGCTGTCTGTAACTTCTGACCCTACCACCGCCTCTAACCCAATGTGTTTATTCTAAAACCACTTAGCTTCGCCCATGGGTTTGATGCTGGACTTCTCTGTGCCTTTAGTGTCTCATCATCTGCACCAAAACAAAGGAAAACAAGAACAAACAAGTTGGAACAGTTGAAAATAGATTGCATTCAGTTGTTGGACTCTAAGTTATTTAGTTGTTACTATGTCCATGGAAGACTGAGATAAACACCTAAATCAGAGAGACAATGTTTCAAAGTAACAAATGCACAACAGACTGTAATTTAACATTACTATGTACTATAAACTATACACCATGATTTAAAGTACTATAACAGGAAGTAAATGAAATATACCAGGAGTGACCTCTAATCCAAACTTCACAGAGTCTGGCCTCCTCCAAGGAGCTACTGGGCTGCAGACCACCTTACCCAGGAAAGAACACCAATAAGAATGCCGAAAGTCTCTGTTCAAGACTTAACTCTGAGCCCCTAGACATTGTTACGGAGTTGAGTTAGCAGATGGGAGAAAAGGGAGGTCTGAAGCTAAGGTGAAGAGCACCTTTGATATGGAAGGGGGAAGAAAAGTCCTGAGAATAAGGCAGAGGAGAGACTGCAAGAATATCAGGAGAGCCTGACCAGGCGGTGGTGTAGTGGATAGAGCATCGGACTGGGACGTGGAGGACCCAGGTTCGAGACCCCGAGGTCGCCAGCTTGAGCTCATCTGGTTTGAGCAAGGCTTACCAGCTTGGACCCAAGGTCGCTGGTTCGAGCAAGGGGTCACTTGGTCTGCTGTATGTAGCCCCTGGTCAAGGCACATATGAAAAAGCAATCAATGAACAACTAAGGAGCTGCAACAAAGAATTGATGTTTCTCATCTCTCTTCCTTCCTTCCTTCCTATCTGTCCCTCTCTCTGACTCTCTCTGTCTCTGCCAAAAAAAAAGAATGTCAGGAGACTGAGTAAATGTAGGTGGAATGAAACAAGAAGGTTGTCAGCTAGTCTGGAAGTGGGATGCAGCCAACTCTTTCTGCCCCGCCACGCCCATGCGAACTGGAACTGGAGTGTGTCTGGCTGCACACCACACTGCCTCTAGGTTTAGAAACAGAAAACCTGACCCACGCCCTGACGATGTCAATATTCTTCATTGAAGAGGCACAATTGATGTCAATTGAAGCAATTTGAATACAGAAATTTAAATGCAGTTGTTTGAATAGAGACTATTATGTCTATGAATCTGACTTATAAAGAATGTTATTATCCTGAGTGCAAAATTTTGAGTTATTCTAGTTTCCTCTTCATGGTATTTCATAATCCAAAAATAAAGAATTGATTTATTCTATATTCTATATTCATTGAATTTTATCCTCATTCTCAGTCTTAGGGACCCAAACATCCCTGTGCAACAAAAGGTGTTTTTCTCTTCAAACTTTGAAGTACAAAGTCCCCATCTCCCAGTCCTAAGGTATAATCCAGTTTAATTAACTGCATTAGTTAATAATAAATTGAGTATTAATAATTAGTTATTATTAATGTCAATTGCTAATTAATTGGTTATTATAAATAGTTACTGCACAGCTGTTATGGGTTAGGCACTCTTCTATGTGCCAGGGATACAGAGTGATTAAAGCAGCCCTTACTGAATATGCTCTAATAGAGGGAGACTGATCATATATAAAATCCATGAGTAAGGTCTGAAGCCTGGTAGATGGTGAGAAATAGTTAAGATTGGTTTGGCCAAGTTTTGTTTGTGAAATACAAAATAAAAAACCCTGTTTAATCTCTGAAGATGAGGAGCTTTTACATAATCAGAACTAGATTAGAAGTTAGCTGAATGAACAGGGAGGAGGAGTGAATGTCTACAGAATATGTACAGAGTGGGTGTGAGGTCCTATTGCTGAGGCGGCCTCATCTGTCCAGAGATGAAGCTCCTTTAAAAAGGTCTTATAACCATCTAAGTGCCTTTCAGTAGAATCACCCCAATAATTTAGATTAGGGTACTCTTTTGCCATTTCAGGTTCTGAGCATTAATATATGGTATTTCTGGGCACAAATTTATGTGAAAGTCCACCTAGACCTTACATTCCTATTAGGATAGTGCTTTAAATGAGGTGATCAAGCCCTGGCTGGTTGGCTCAGTGGTAGAGCATCAGCCCAGGATATAAATGACCTGGGTTCAATTTCCGGTCAGGGCATATAGAAGCATCTATCTGCTTCTCCACCCCTCCACCTCTTGCTTCTCTCTCTCTCTTCTCCTCCCCTCCTGCAGCCATGGCTCAATTAGAGCAAGTTGACCCCAAGCACTGAGGAGATAGCTCTATGGCCTCCGCCTCAGGTGTTATAATGGCTTCAGTTGCAATGGAGCAATGCCCCAGATGGGCAGAGCATCGCCCCCTAGTGGGCTTGCCAGGTAGATCCCAGTCAGGGTGCATGCGGGAATCTGTCACTCTGCCTCCCCTCCTCTCACTGAAAAAAAAAAAAAAAAGAATAAATAAATAAATAAATGTGGTGTTCAAGTGATTCACCTGTGAAGATTGCTAAACATTTAGATTCACAGCCCTATTTCTGACCCACACAATCAGTATTTCTTGGAGTGAGTTCCTGAATCTATATTTTTATGAAGCCCAGCCATCGGTACTTATATTCCTTAAAGTTTGAGAACCTCTGCCTTAGGATAATGGGGTCAGATCCTGTCACATGTTTAAAACCTCTCCAGGGTGACTTGATAAGTACATATTATTGTATATTGTTCAATAAATGTTGTATCACTGTGTTACTTCATCAGTCTCCTTCCCAATTTTGTTGAGAATCTTTCTAAGCTTAAAACAATGAATTCTGGACCAACATTTAGAAAAAATTCAACCAATAAAGCCCAACCAAAACCACGTCAGTGCACGGTCAAGTTAGAAGAATTCAAGGATTTCATTATAATTCCTACTAAGTTAAAAATCAGGAGCGTTTTTCAATATGAAGGACAAACCACACTCACCCACAAATGTGTTCTTATTTAAAATTGCAAAAGAAAAATTTAGTTTCTACATAAGAACATCAATATATCTCACTGTTATTTTGAATCAAAGCAAGACGTAGCCTTTATTTTGTTTTAACTAATTAGAAAATAACTTCCCCATGTAAGAGTTTAATAAATATTTTTTAAAAAGAAATGTGTAACAAACTCACCTTTTGGGAAAAGAAATACTGAATTAATGTATTCTTTTTCAATTCTTTTAATGTTTTGTTACAAATTGTGCTTGTAAAGTTATATTTTTGCTCTTCAAATTCTAGCAGCTCTCTGTAATGCCCCCATTTTGGCCATTCTCTGTGAGTCCTCAGTTCTGTTTGGTCTGTAAGTCCTGGATAGAAAACCTGGGAACATGCTTCCACTTGCAGAATTTCCCTTTCAGGTGGAACGGCCACCAGACAGAGAGGCTTTCTGGGATGCATCCGCTCTCTGCAGCTGAATGGGCTGGCGCTGGACCTTGAGGAAAGAGCCAAGGTGACTCCCGGAGTAGAGCCGGGTTGTCGAGGGCATTGCAGCAGCTATGGAAAGTTGTGTCTCAATGGAGGGAAGTGCAGAGAAAGGCCCAGCGGCTTCTCTTGTGACTGTACCTTCTCTGCATACACAGGGCCGTTCTGCTCAAATGGTAAGCGTGGCATGGGGTACCCTAACAGGAAAACATATGCATTATGAATGTCTATCAGTTATTGTCTGTGCTGCTATTTGAAACAAAAAATGTTTTCATTTTTCTTTTTGGTTGTTTTGTTGTTGTTTTATTGTTTTTAGTAAATTACTTTTTTAGGCCACTCACATTTTATTACTTAGGATTACCTCAATTTTTAAAATCTTAAATTTATTTATTTATTTATTTTACAGGGACAGAGAGAGAGTCAGAAAGAGGGATAGATAGGGACAGACAGACAGGAACGGAGAGAGGTGAGAAGCATCAATCATTAGTTTTTCATTGTTGTTGCAACACCCTAGTTGTTCATTGATTGCTTTCTCACATGTGCCTTGACCGTGGGCCTTCAGCAGACCGAGCAACCCCTTGCTGGAGCCAGCGACCTTGGGTCCAAGCTGGCGAGCTTTTGCTCAAGCCAGATGGGCTCGCGCTCAAGCTGGCGAGCTTGGGGTCTCGAACCTGGGTCTTCCGCATCCTAGTCCGACACTCTATCCACTGCGCCACCGCCTGGTCAGGCAAGATTACCTCAATTTTTAAAAAGTGTCTATTAATTATAAATTCTTTAATGTTGCTTCTAGATGTCTTAAAGTGTTAGATGTTCAATCTGATATTTTTCCTATCCAGTATTGATGTTCTTAATATGGTTGCCAACAACCTGCTTCTTGGGGCAGTTCTCTGTTTTAAAATCATTAAAGGCATTATTGTTATTTTTGATGAAGGTAGCCAACAATGCAGGAAAATCTAGGAAGTGTTGGGGTTTTTTTTGTTTGTTTGGGTTTTTATTTCTTTCCTTTTTTTTTTTTTTTTTTTTAATTCAGTGAGAAGAGGGGAGGCAGAGAGACAGACTCCTCTCCTGCATGAACCCTGACCGGAATCCACCTGGCAAGTCCACTAGGGGGCAATTCTCTGCCCACCTGGGGTATTGCTCTATTGCTCAGCAACTGAGCTCTTCTTAGCACCTGAGTCAGAGCCATCCTCAGTGCTTGGGGCCAACTCACTCCAATTGAGCCATGGCTTCAGGAGGGGAAAAGAGGGGGGGGGTGGAGAGAGAGAAAAGTGAAAGGGGAAGGGATGGAAAAGCAGATGGGTTCTTCTCCTGTATGCCCTGACCAGGAATCAAACCCGGGACATCCACACACAGGGCTGATGCTCTACCACTGAATCAACTGGCTAGGGCCTGTTTGCATTTTTCAAACATGTTTTTCCAGGAATAAATACCTTTTTCTTTTTCTTTTATTTATTTTTTTATGACAGAGACAGAGAGAGAAGCAGATAGGGACAGACAGGAAGGGAGAGAGTTGAGAAGCATCAATTCTTTGTTGTGGCACCTTAGTTGTTTATTGATTGCTTTCTCATATGTGCCTTGACCATGGGGCTGCAGCAGACTGAGTGACTCCATGTTCAAGCCAGAGACCTTGGGTCCAAGCTGGTGAGCTGTGCTCAAACCATATGAGACCTCACTCAAGTTGGCAACCTCGGGTTTTCGAACCTGGGTTCTCTGCATCACAGTCTCTATCCACTGTGCCAGTGCCTGGTCAGGTATAAATACCTTTTTAATTAAGTATTGATATGTAATAAAATATGGGCATTTTACTCTATGATATGTTGAATATCTGGTTGTGAAGTAAAATAGTGGAATGTTTTTTAGCTTGTCTTGTTCACTGGTCTACATCATGGAAGAAAAAAGAACTGAGTATAGTATTAAGTGTTCTGGACAGACATCTCAGAATATACAAACATTTGTTATACTTCCATACTTTCTCATAGAAAACTGTCACCCAATTCAATTCAATTGCTTTAGTTAAGTGTTTCTGGGTTAGTGAACCTTTTCAGAAAGGAGTCTAACAAAAATTGGCTCCAAATTGAAGCCACCTCCAATTTGCAAAAAAAAAAGCATTTGGGATTATTTAATGAAAAGTTGTCAGAAATGCACTCTTCAAGCCATCTACTTTTTATCAGGAATAAGTTATAATTTCAGGTCAACCTGTAGTCATAAGTCACACACTGCTGCTATCATCTTAGAAGATTTTTCACATATAAAGTTAGAATGAACACTACTTGGTCACAAGACGATGTCTTCGTTTTCTGAATTGAAATGCTTTCTGGTTCATCTTGTTAAGTGCAATTAGAAGTGTTATTCTGTCCCCACATATTATATCAAATATAAAAAGTATATTATAGATAATAAAAATGGTAAAATGAAAACCCTCCTGAAATGCCAAGGAAGTGGAAACATTGCTCTGTTACCTGGAAGCATCCTCTACAACTCATATCCAGCAACTGGCCCTGGCTAGTAATGGAAAGAAGCAGGATTCTGGATTCTAAAGTCCTTCCCACTGCCCTCTTTATTTTATACACATATATTTGACGTGTGTGCACGCATGTGCGGGTGAATTTGGGATATTAATTTCATATAAGTAAAATTCTCTGCTTTTGTATTAAAAGAGGCTGGATTGTTCTGTAGATGGATCACCACTACACACATGCCCATTTCTCCTCTCTCCCGTTAATGGTAGACTTAGCATTTTTGTTGTATTGCTCAATAAATATGAGTTAGTCTTTAAGCATAAAGAAAAATTTCTGCCTGTTGATCTTGGAAGATAGTAGGAGTCCTCAAATTTCCTTTCTTCCCAATACAGAAAGACAAGTGTTTTTCAGCTACAAAATGAGAGATGGGGCTTAAAGTTTAACTAGGAAAATGGGTGGGAAGGGAGGTGACAACCCAGAGGCCTGGTGTAGGTCTAAACTTAGGAGAGCATTAAGCTTTCAATTTAAGATTAACCAGTGAATTAATTGCATGTAAAGCCTTTTCATTGACCACCATGAAAGCTCTGTTAATTTACAGTGTTACTTAATTCTGGTGGGAGGGTAGTTGATATATCATTTGTTCTTTTTAATTAAAAAATATCAGTTAACATAACTGAAACAAGATCCTTGGGCTTCTTTTTTTTTTAACATAAAGCGCATGTATCATTTCAGAGATAGCTGCATATTTTGGGTCTGGCTCATCTGTGATTTACAATTTTCAAGAAAATTATTCCATAAGTAAAAACTCCAGCTCCCAGGCGGCTTCATTTCATGGTGATGTGAAGCTGAGCAGAGAGATGATCACATTGAGCTTCCGAACAGCACGGACACCAAGCTCGCTGCTTTATGTGAGCTCCTTTTATAAAGAATATCTTTCCATTATCATCGCCAAAAATGGTGAGTACTTTTCAGGGAGAGAGAGAAGATTGAGTTAGATCATATTATATCAGTAATAATATGGATCATTCTCGTGTCCTTGCTCCTCAGCCTGCAAACAGGAAGAAAAGCCGTGCCTATGTTCCTGTATTTAATTTTGTTTTTTCAGTACTATCCTACAGGTTAAATCTGAATGGATTATTTAAAGGAATTAAGATGCATTTATCTCTTTATGATTTTGATAATTACACATATCCCATGTGAATATTAATTTGTTTATATAAAATATTTGTTATATTTTATTGCTAGAAGCACTTGACTATTCCTCATGATTCTCACTATCGGGTCTGTGGTTCGTTTTGAAATAAGATGCTGCTCTGTACATAACAAATATTTCCTTCAAATTAAAGTACAAAATTTTGAAGGAATGTTAACAAACTAGTGTTGTGTACATGAAAATGTCTGCAAAATAATTTGTCGATGCTAATTATAGGCAATAAAAGAGGGATGGGATATGCTGGCATACTGACGTGTGTAATGGCGTGTGAATTAGGATTCACAGTCACACAGAACACAGTTTACAGCTATTTTTCCTCTTCCCAATACCCTGATTAAAGTTAACAGTTTTATAAACATATTCTCAGCATGAAAAAAATAAACACATTTACCAATATGTGAATTTATCATTTCAACTAAATCAAATAAGGCCCAAGGGCACCAAACACCAAAAATAAAAATAATGTTGTGTGATAAGTATACTTATCCTTACTGTATACATTTTGAACTTAAAGCTTATCTATATGTTAGGACATTCTCTTTGTTAAATTGGAAATTATTTCTGTGACATAAATTAATTGACACTTTTAAATGACAACTGAGTACTATTAAGTCCAATAGCAAGTTTGGCTTAAAACCATTCATTTTACCCTAATTTCATTCCAAAGTTTATAACCATGACTACTTGACTAAAGTATCTCTCATATTTTGTAAAACCATGTTTGCTTATACTAATTCTATTAACTATATTTCAGTAGTGGAAGGCATACTTTTTAAACAAATGAGTGTATAGAAACTGAATGCTAATACAATATTCTACAATGGCTTGGCACTTTATAATACTGAGTCTGAATTTTTTTTTTTTAAGTTAGAAACTAGTACAGAGATTTGTGTTTGATTAATTGTATATTGTCTTCTGGTGGGGGGGGGAGGATTAACAATTTGCAAGAAAAACACTACTTATTAGCAACATGCTTGGTCTTGATTTTTTAAATAGTGCTATTTTGCACAGAAACTGACTTCTGCGAATTATGATGAAAGGATACACCCAAATAAAAGATGGTGAATTTTCTCCAGAAATTATGAAATAACAAATAAAGTACTCTGAATTTTTTTGAGTAATCCTTAAATATACTATTTTAACTAAAATATAATTTCCCCCCTCGTTTAGGAAGTTTGCAGATCAGATACAAGCTAAATAGATTTCAAGAACCTGATGTTGTTACCTTTGATTTCATAAACATGGCTGATGGGCAGCTTCACCACGTCAGGATTAACAGAGAAGAAGGGCTGGCCTTTGTAGAGGTAACTTAGTACACCCAAGAGAAGCAGAGGTTACAATTAGGACTTGTCAACATGAAGGACTTCCAGCAGAAACTGATAAAGAATGGCATGGACCAGGACAGATCAGTCTCAGACCATCAAATGTGGTCAGAGTTTTTTAAGGATTGATTCTGTTCAAGATATTATTAGTATTTGATACTTTCACATACAAACTTTCCTCATTTGTTTGACTGCTTGGAAGGCAAATGCTATGTCACTGCTCTAATGAAACCAGTATACTTCGAATGGGTCTAAATGCAGCCATAATTCCAGCACAGAAATTAATTATTGCAATATTAGAATATATAAGAAATGATGTGAGTCACAGTAGAGAAAGTGGGATTAGTTACTCTATGAGCCTTTGAAGAAAAGCAGTAATGTTTCAGCCCTCTGTACAGAGGAAATATCTTAGCTGAATAACTCAAGTAAAAAAACAATGTTGGCTGAAACAATTTTGTCTTTTTTATACAGTGGAGAAGAATAAAGTGATTAAGGGGTAGAAAGTGGGATGCAGTGGTATCTTTAAAAAAAATTTTTTTTAATTCTTTGGGGCCGTACTAATAAATTGCCTATTTTATCTTTTTTTTGTCTTCCTTTGCTTCCTGACCTCTTCTCAACATAATGGCATCTGTTTGAATGTTTTGTATCTCATGTAACAATTTTGTAGATTGACGAGAATGCAAGGAGACAAGTCCACCTGTCATCAGGTACAGAATTCCGTGCAGTCAAGTCTATTGTACTGGGCAGGATTTCAGGTGAGTAAAAGAAACAACCTTTCCTCTGATTATGATGCATAAACCTGGATCAGCAGAGTCTTATTCCACACACACAGGCTCACACACACCTGCAAGTTGTCACGCCGAATGAAATCTCTTTCCTTGTTTTAATTATGAAGTGAGTGATAAGGGTAGCGGCTGTACTTCTCAGGGTATATGTAATCGTGAGAAGGGACTTCCTGCAGGCTGAGCAAGCTCTCTCCTTTGTAATGCCACTCTGGCATGATGAAACATGATATTGTCATCACACTTCAAAAATATCAAGTAATGAAGGTAGCAGTAACAGGAAACCTGACTGTTTTGTCCAAGCTAGTAAATGGATTAAAAGCAAATTGTTTTACCTTTTCCATGATTTCTACCTTGATTAGTCATTCCTTCTATTCCCTGTACATAATATCACAATCTTGAGAATGTTTGATTAAACCCATGGATGAATGATCAAAATATTGGCCCTTGAGAAGGTTAATAGTTAAGTATACTAATGTTTATAGGTTTTCTAGTGCTATGATGAACACCAAAATCAGTGAGCCAAATGGGCTTACAAAATGAAAAACATATTTGACAAACAGGGGTCAATAAGCATGTGCCTTACAGACCTCCGACTGGAGGAGAGTAATCAACCCAGGGCCCAACTGCCGGCCCTGCAACAGGGGACACTCCTGAACCAAGGCGTTCCCCCAGCACGTGGAATATATGTGCAAGGTCCCACTGAGATACTGGGACACTTAGCTGAAATATTCCAAGGGTGTTTCATAGTGTAAATTATATAAATTCAATTATAGTAATAAAAAATTCAAATAAATAGGACAAATCCTCAGCTCAAAAGTTCTTGAGTGTTATCAGGGTCTGAGAATGAAGCATAATGTAGAAATGTAAAATACAAGATAGAAAATTCTAACAATCATGTATAATGTTGATAAAACCATATTTTTGAAGGAATAACGTCTTCAAATTTAATACGATGGTTACTGATGAAAATATTTTTGTGAGTGGAAATATGTTAAATATATTGTAAAACAAATGGGAAACTGATCTGCATTCTATGAGAAGGATTGTATTAACCAAGCAGTAAAATAACATTCATTATATAAATGTTTGTCTCCCTTCTGTAAATTAATAGGGGAGATTAGTGTGGAATTAAAGATATTAATGATTTTATTCAAGAATAGCATATTATTCAAATACATATTGTGCATGCTGAAAAATAAGATCGAAGTCCAAATTCAGCAATGAACTGCTCCTTATTCTCCTAGAAGTGTAAGAAGAAACTTACTGTGCCTAAGGTGTGGATCTTGACCAAAGACTCATGCTGACTTCAAATCATTTGTAATTCAAAGGAGACTAATAATTTATGGTCAAATAGAGCGTGATATATGACATTACAATTAAATGTTATGTAGTATATTATTGTATTTTAATGTAATATATTAACTTATAGTAAAATGGAACTATTAATTTTCCAGGGAGTTGCTCAATCTTGAAATTTCTTATTATGTTAGTCCAGGTCCTCCAAGAAGCAGTTGACAAGACAAAATTAACCATGTGAGGATTTTACTAAGGGAACACTTCTGAGAAAAGAAAATAGGGAAGGTGCTGACCAAGACCAGCACTGCTGTTAGATGGTAATGCCAACTCTGCCTCCCAGTGACGGAGAGGGAAAGGGACAGTGAGAAGTGTCCCAGACTTCTCTGCAGCGTTGGATAGTGTACACGCCTTATGGGGATCTCTTGAGTCAGTCAGCAATCAGAAGAGTCTCATGTTTTCCAAGAGTGGCTTGCCTTAGACTCCCTGCTAAGCCAGTGACAGCACTGGCTGGGTGAGGCCCGTGGGAAGCATGCCATTGGCCCAAGTGTGCTGATGCATTGCAGAGCCCGGCCTTGGGCCCTGGGTCCATTACTCACCTCCATTGGAGGTCTGCAATACACATTTTTATTGACCTGTTTATCAAATTTGCCCTTCATTTTTGTAAGTTAATTTGGCTCACTGATGCACTGAACACATATTTGGTGGTCACCTGTTGTGTGACACAGAGAATGTCACTCAGCAGGTAGACACTGCCTCTGCCCCCACAGAGCTTCAGGTTAATGGGCATACAGGTAATCATTACACAAAATGTTGCTCTGTATCTAATTGTATAATATACCCTATGTTGCTTTAGATAAAATACACCCCAAACAGCCTCCAAATTAAAATACAATACTTGTATCATTTTATAATTTATGAACATTTCTTTTAATGGGACAGAATATAAACATTGGCCAGTTGTTTTTATTTTCCTTGGAGTTGTAATTTGCCTCCATTTTCGACTGAAGACTGAAGGAATGGCCACCCACTGCCATTTCAGAGGGAAACCCAGAAACGAGGGAAGAATTCCTTGCTCTCACTTTCTCCAGTACTCATTGCCTCACTTTAAGAAGCACTACAGGTTAAATTTGGATTACTCTCACTGTTAACAAACATTGGTAACAGATATTGAGAAAGGAGGGTAGATTTGAAGAAATAATATCAAACTGTACTATGACGACATGGAAGCATTCTCTACACTTTAAATATTTAAGGACTCACTAACTTGGGCAATAATAATATATTAAGATGGGAGCTATGGTGGAAAAAATCAAGGTTTTAGCCAAGCATATCATCCTATTATGAATAGGATGCATTAAATTTGCTTTTCATATTTATAATTCACTATAAAATTAAGCTCTGCATTCTGCTGTCTGATAGTTTTATATGTTAGAATAGTTTTATGATCCCAGTCTAAGCAGCAGGTTCCTTTTCCGCATTCTGAGTAGTGGTGACCATATATTAGAGGTGATGTCCGGTAGTGGTCACGCTCTCTTGATGCCACAGAGCCAGGAAGTAAGTCAGGTTACTGCAGTGGGGACGTTGGCCAGATGTAAATAAAGTGTGTGGTCAGCAAGGAAAGGACACCTGCTCAGTCTCCACGGAAGAACTGTAAGAACAGTCTCCAGTGTGCCAGAAATCCTTTATGTAAAACTTGTTTCAGTTCCTAAAGGTGAAGGGAAAATGACCCAGGTAACCTAAGGGCATTGTGATTTTGTAAATATATTGTGAAATCACTCCTAAAATAATGGACTGGTTATTTTAAAAGCAAGTTTTAAAAGACAAGTATAGTTTAGAACAAGAAAAGTAAGAAAACTACAGAAAGTCATTCTTTTTTTAATTGAGCAGGTTGATTTTTTAATATTTTAACATAGAAAATGTCATGGACTATCTTCAATTCATAGGGTGACTTTATTCTTGTAAGAAACTACTTAAAAATCCTAGTTTATATTCATCGAGTTGATTTATGAATATGTTAACAATTAAAATGTCATAGACTTCTTTAGTGTATCGTGTAACTTCATCCTGCTTGAGCCATTTCTAGAGAGTTAGCTGTATTATTCTAAACTGGCCAGACCTAGAAACTTAAAGCCATTGTTTCTCCTCATCAGCATATATGAGCGCAGGTCAGAAGTGTCATGTCTCAAATCAAAAGAACACTCATGATCCTGAAAGAGATGGCCGCGTTACATTTTCTCTTAACATCTGATTTTAATAGTAGAGCAAATGATAAGGTAGACACGGGGATTTTGTCCGAGTCACACATCATCACAAGCATGTGCTCCAGGTGGGAAGGGCAGGTGTGCCCCTTTGACAGTACTTTCACCCCCATCGTTTTCATCTGGCCATCAGATATCATAAAACACAGAGCTCCCCTGGCACTTCAAAAACTACCAAATGATAAAAGCAAAGTCACAAATCCCAAATGATATATTTATCAGCTGCCAAATCTAGAAACTTTCATGCAATGATAAAACTAGAATGTTCTCTAAAGTAAAAAGAAGATGGTTGTTTATTTCTTCAATTATGAACATGTTTTACAATGCACCTGCACCGAGATTAAGTAATAAAATAAAGCCATGGTAGGGGCTTACGCTATTGCGTGGGTGAATTTATCATCAAACAGGCATTGATGGGAGAAAGACAGAAGAAGGAATTGGCAGGGGTGTGGATTCAGGGCCTCAGGGGTGGAAAGCGGGCAGAGCCACAGCGGAGAGATCTCAGACAGGCCAGTCTCAGGATCTGCAGGAATCGTCAGAGTAAGATCAGTAAAACTGAATTCTGCTAGAGTTGCCTGTTAATTGTAATAGAGGGTTAGAGACATTTCCATGTCATCATAGTACAATTTGATATTGTTACATAAAAATTACGCTCTTTCCTTGATGTCTGCTAGTAGTGCTCATCAATGATGATTGGAGTGAAAAATTGTTCCTAAAGTTCATCCTCATCTGTACAAATGAGCCCTGGAGGACAAAAAAAAAAGGCCCCCCTCTCTTACCCCCCTTCTGAAAAGACAGACAGCCCACGTGGTTTCCTTGTTAAGTAGGCTGTTGAGAATGTGTGCAGAACCAATGCCAAAGATGATGGCTCCTCAGCTAGCTCCTTTAAAAGAACTATTTACTTGAAAATGATATAAAAAGAGATCTCTCTAAGATGTAATTAATCAAAGGAAATTTGAAGGAATAAAGTTGTGTTGCTAATTTTTAGGCTTTTACTGGGTCGCAGTTTCGTCACATGAAAAAAAGATCTCAAGGCCATGACGTAATCTTGAAGAGGCATAAAACCTCTCATGGAGAATGCGCCCATATTTTTGAATAATGACATAATCTGATCTATTGTAAAATGACTGAAAAATCATTGTTCCAAGGCGGAGTGTAATTTACAATGACCGTTTATTACAGACAGGTAATGGTGCAAGAACACCACCAACAAAATTGTGTTGATGCGTTTTGGCAGCACTGGGAAGAACCGGGCTGCACTGATGCATAGAATCAACTCGGTTCATATTCTTCCATATTTATAGGCCGCATTACATTTTCTCTTTATATCCAAAACTCATTGTAAAATTAAGTTATGAGTTCTGTTCATGGATTGTTTTTTATGTTAGAAGAGTTTTCTAAAAGCCTGAAGATGGCTTTTACTCATTCTGAGCAATAGCTTTGGTATATTTAGAGGCAATGACCCATAGGGGTCATTTATCTCTTCTGAGGCAGCAGAGCCGGGAAGTAACTCAGTTTCTGCAGTGGAGACATAGGCCAGATGTAAATAAAGTGTGCGGTTGGGGGGAAGGGGATGTCTACTCCATCTCCTCAGAAGAGCTTTAACAACAAACTTCAGTCTCAGAGATATTTCACGTACAACCTGCTTCAGAGCCAAGGGAAGCCATGAGAGGGTTGCTTCAGGACACTGTGATTTTGGAAAGGTCTGGTCACATGACACTTAAGATAACACAGGCTGTGCCGAAAGCACAAGAGAAGTCCAGGTTACCTGAGATGCCTAATTGCTAAATATCTAAATAAGTAACTTTTGGATTAATTAGGTTTTTAAGGCTAGAGCTCAGAGCAGCAGGGTTGGTTGGCACGTAAATACTTTCTATGAAGTACTGCTCCTCTACTCACATGGTCTTGGCTGCCTGCTTTGCCGTTTTGCTTTTCCACTAACTCTTCTTCGTTTGCCACTAACTCTTCTTTGTTTGCTTTTCCACTAACTCTTCTTTGTTTGTGTCCATATTGCTTTTTGTTTTTGTTTTTACAGGGACAGAGAGAGGGATAGATAGGGAACAGACAGACAGGAACAGAGAGAGGTGAGAAGCATCAATCATTAGTTTTTCATTGCCATTACGACACCTTAGTTGTTCATTGATTGCTTTCTCACATGTGTCTTGACCGCGGGCCTTCAGCAGACCGAGCCACCCCTTGCTGGAGCCAGCGACCTTGGATCCAAGCTGACGAGCTTTTGCTCAAGCCAGATGGGCCCGCGCTCAAGCTGGCGAGCTTGGGGTCTCAAACCTGGGTCTTCTGCATCCCAGTCTGACACTCTATCCACTGGGCCACCGCCTGGTCAGGCTGCCTGTGTCCATATTATAATTGCACGTAGTGGTAAAAACAGCCAGCGGGGCGTTAACCCTGCTTCTTCTGTGATTCATCGCACCCTTTTCAGGCAGGTCTTGTTTAGCTGTATCTTTATAGATTAAAGATATTGAGAGCCTTTTAAAAAATGGCTCTCTTTCATAGATAGAACCAAATTACTTAGATTTGTTTCCTGAGTTTTATTTTTTTGTTGTTTTATCTTTTTTGTTTGTTTTTGGTTGTTGCTGTTTTTGTTGTTTGTTTGTTTGTTTCTGGTTCTGAGAAGCACCAGAGGTGTCATGAGCCTTTCCTTGTCATTGTTCTTCCACTTAACGGCATATCCTTTCTAGGCACAGAAATAAAAAGACCATACAAATTTTAATTCCTCAGTACTCCATTTTTCTTGGTAAAGAAAATCTTTTGTTAAAAGATTTTTTTCTTTAACAGCCAAATGGCTATTTTTATTACCAGGAACATCCAAACCATGATAGTCATATCAGGATTTGTATAAAGCAGGAGGCGTTTATCTTCACCCCCCACCTGCACCCCCCAGTTCTGCCCTGACATGGTGTTGGCATTTCAGGAGTCAGTTGGCAGGAAAGGTGTTTACTTTGCTCATTGACTTTATTAGCACGTGTCAGTGCAGATAGCTGGTGCTCTGTATTTCTAAGGCCAGCTTCACTATGAGCAACTGAATATAGCTGTTGGTTTTATTCGGACTTAATTCTGGGGTGTTGGCTACAAAGTTCTGTAGTTCCCCTTCACCCTAATTCTCGTTCCAGCGCACCGACACTTCCAAAACAAGTTGTTGGCCCATCCCTGCAGGCAATAGGGAACCTGGGGGTTGCCAGTGAGAAAGTGTTGTGGGACTCCACCTTCTGGTTGGAAGAGAGTCTGGGGGTGGGGCCACAAGAGTCTCAGGGGGAAGGGGGGAGACCCTGCACTGTTTGGATTCCCCCTCCCATGTGGAGATGGCTTGGCTTGCACAGATGCCTGGACCCTGTGGGGGAAAAGTCAACATTGGAAACATCAGTCTGTCCATACTCCCTCTTTGCCCCAAAACGGAATGACCTGACATTTGAGGACTTCCTGAATCCTACTGAGGATGACCTGAAATTGGGGCTGATTCATCTTTGTCCTGAGGTTGGGTGGGTGTTTTGTCCTGCAGTTTCACTGACGTGGGTGGTTACCCTGTCTACCTTCTCTGAGTGTCAGCCACCTATGGTAGTCAGTAACTGAGATCAGCTAGCAGAGGAGAAAAACAGCCCATACTTATGAAGATTCAACAGCTCTAAAATGAGAGAAACCAAAGCAACGAGAATCATTCCCTGTCAAAATAAAGCCACTCTGGGAGACAGATGGCATCCCTAATGAAACTTAGTAAGAGCTTTGAAGCGACTTCTAGTAAAGTAACAAAAAGACCTTGACGAACCAAAAAGTTTGACTTTTTTACTTTTCTAGACTAAAACACTCAGCAGGTGAGAATGATCTTTGTCTATGCTTGACCTGGTTACCTGGAAGATAAAGTGAAAGGAACATTTGACTCACGCAAAAAATAAGTCCTAAAAGATAGAAACCGGGAGGCAAAGTAACATAGCTTAGAGAATATGCAGAGGAGACCCAACATGACTAATCGGCAGTCCGGAAGGATAAAAGGGCCGGTGACACAGTATCTGACGCACAATCTATGACTGTTTCCAGGCTGAAGAAAACCTTGTGTCTGCATATTAAAAGGGCCCACCGAGATCTACACAGAGGAAGGGAGGAAAGACACACACCTAGGAACAATCTGATAAAAAATGCCTAAATCACAGGGAATCTTGCAAATTTTGAGAAAAACATAAAGCCATTAACTGCTGGAGTAACAGCTACAGACTAGTAAAAGAATAGGGCTAGGGAAAGACTCCTTCATTTAACATAGACCCGAAAATCACCTCGTGTATCAAGATCAAGTTCTGTTTCAGATCCGTCCCGTCCCATTTTCTAATTTATTTCTTCATAGCATTTTCACTCTGCAGAATTTTCATGAGTTCCTTTCTTCTCTGTTTATTTTCTGTCTCCCATGCTGGAATCTCAGGTGCTCGAATTGCAGAGAATTTGCTTCCTGTGCCTTTTAGCTCTTAAGCAATAATATTAATTGACCAACTGTTCATTTTAACTTTTATAGTTTAAAAGTCTTATGCAATAATTTATAATAGGTAAAATGTTTTTGATTTGAAGGTCTAGGTTTTTAAAATCACCTCATATCAGATTTTTTATCAGAATGAGTCATTTTATTATTTATTTAATTAATTGTGTTTACATAGATTCTAGGGTAATCCCGAATGCATCTCCCCTCCCCCATGTTCCCCTTCACATCTCCTATTCCCCCATCCCTACAAAACCCTCCCCCCTTCTGTACAGGTTTATCCCATCCTATCCTCCCCTTTCCTTCTGTCCTCTTTTCCTCTGGTCCCTTTGATCCCTCCTCTGTCTCAATTCCTTTCCTCAGTTCTCAATGTTCCTTGGATTCCTCAAATGAGTGAGGTCATATAATTTTTTCTTTTTCTGCCTGGCTTATTTCACTCAACATAATAGTTTCCAGGTCCCTCCATCTTGTTGCAAAAGGTAATATTTCCTTCATTTTCATAGCGCCATAGTATTCCATAGTATATATGTACCAAAGCTTTTTAATCTACTCGTCCACTGATGGACACGTGGGCTGTTTCCAGCTCTTGGCTATTGTGAACAATGCTGCCAGGAACATGGGGGTGCATTTCATTTTTTCAGTCAGAGATATGGTGTCCTTGGGATATATTCGTATGAATAGGATAGCTGGGTCAAAGGGCAGTTGCATTTCTAATTTTTTGAGGAATCTCCATACTGTTTTCCACAGTGGCTGCACCAGTCTGCATTCCCACCAGCAGTGCAGAAGGGTTCCCTTTTCTCCACATCCTCGCCAGCACTTATTCTGTGTTGTTTTGCTGATGAGTGCCATTCTGATTGGTGTGAGGTGATATCTCATTGTGGTTTTAATTTGCATTTCTCTAATGATTAGTGATGTTGAGCATCTTTTCATATGCCTATTGGCCATCTGTATGTCCTCTTTGGAGAAGTGTCTATTCATTTCTTGTGCCCGTTTTTGATTGGATTGTTTGTCTTCCTGGTGTTGAGTTTTACAAGTTCTTTATAAATTTTGGTTATTAACTCATCAGATATGTTGTCGAATATGTTCTCCCATTGTGTGGTTTGTCTTTTTATTCTGTTTTTATTGTCTTTAGCTGTGCAAAAGCTTTTTAGTTTGATATAGTCCCATATTTTTATCCTTTTATTTCATTTGCCTGTGGAGATAAATCAGCAAATATATTGCTTCGATAGATGTCAGAGAGATTACTGCCTATGTTTTCTTCTATGATGCTTATGGTTTTATAACTTACATTTAAGTCCTTTATCTATTTTGAGTTTATTTTTGTGCATGGTGTAAGTTGGTGGTCTAGTTTCATTTTTTTTGCAGGTAGCTGTCCAGTTTACCCAACACCATTTGTTAAAGAAACTGTCTTTACTCCACTGTATGCTCTTACACCTTTGTCAAATATCAATTGTCCATAAAGATGTGGGTTTATTTCTGGGTTCTCTGTTCTGTTCCATTGATCTATGTGCCTGTTCTTATGCCAGTACCAAGCTGTTTTGAGTACAATGGCCTTGTAGTATAACTTGATATCAGGAAATGTGATACCTCCCACTTTATTTTTCTTTTTCAGGATTGCTGAGGCTATTCATGTTCTTTTTTGGTTCCATATAAATTTTTGGAATATTTGTTCTATATCTTTGAAGTATTTCATTGGTATTTTAATTGGTATTGCATTGAACTTATAAATTGCTTTGGGTAATATCGACATTTTAATAATGTTTATTCTTCCTAACCATGAACACAGTATATGCTTCCACTTGTTTGTGTCTTCCTTGATTTCTTTTATCAACGTTTTTATAATTTTCTGAGTACATGTCTTTAACCTCCTTGGATAAATTTGCTCCTAGGTACTTTATTTTTTTGGCTGCAATAGAGAAGGGGATTGTTTCCTTAATTTCTCTTTCTGACATTTCATGGTTCATGTATATAAATGCCTGTAATTTCTGTGTGTTAATTTTATATCCTGCCCCCTTGCTGAATTTGTTTATTAGGTCCAGTAGGTTTTTGACTGAGCCTTTAGGGTTTTCTATATACAATATCATATCATCTGCAAATAGTGATAGTTTTACTTCTTTTCCAATTTGAATTCCTTCTATTTCTTCTTCTTGTCTGATTGCTGTAGCTAGGACTTCTAGTACTATGTTGAATAAAAGTGGTGAAAAGGGATACCTCTTCCATGTTCCTGATTTTAGGGGAATTGCTTTTAATTTTTGTCTATTGATTATGATTTTGGCTGTTGGTTTCTCATAAATGGCCTTTATCATATTGAAGTATGTTCCCTGTATTCTCACTTTGCTGAAAGTTTTGATCATGAATGGGTGCTGGATTTTATCAGATGCTTTTTCTCCATCTATTGAAATTATCATGTGGTTTTTCTCCTTCCTTTTGTTTATGTGGTGAATCATATTAATTGATTTACAAATGTTGTACCATCCTTGCCTCCCCAGAATAAATCCCACTTGATCATGATGTATAATTTTTTTCATGTATTGCTGGATCCGGTTTGCTAATACTTTGTTGAGGATTTTAGCATCTAAATTCATTAGGGATATTGGCCTATAATTTTCTTTCTTTGTGTTGTCTTTGCCTGGTTTTAGAGTCAGAGTTTTGCTCGCCTCATAAATGGAACTTGGTAATGTTCCTTCCTCTTGAATTTTTTGAAATAGCTTGAGTAGGATAGAAGTTAGTTCTTCTTTGAATATTTGGTAGAATTCACCAGTGAATCCATTGGTCCCAGGGGTTTTGTTTTTTCGGAGCTTTTTGGTAACTGTTTCAATCTCTTTTGTGGTAATCAGTCTGTTTAGGTTTTCTGATTCTGCCAGATTGATTTTTGGAAGATTATATGTTTCAAGGATTTGTCCATTTCACCTAGGTTGTTTAATTTTTTGGCATGGAGTTCTTCATAGTATTTTCTTACAATATTTTGTATTTCTGTTGGTGTCAGTTGTTATTTCTCTACTCTCATTTCTAATTTTATTTATTTGAGTCCTCTGCCTTCTTTTCTAGGTGAGTCTAGTTAAAGGTTCATTGATCTTGTTTACCCTTTCAAGGAACCAGATCTTGGTTTCATTAATCCTCTGTATTGTTTCTTTAGCCTCTATGTCATTTATTTCCACTCTGATCTTTATTATTTCCTTCCTTCTACTACCTCTGGGCCATACTTGATGTTTTTTTTCAAGTTCTTTTAGATGAACAGTTAGGTTGTTTATTTGAGCTTTTTCAAGCTTCTTAAGGAATGTCTGTAGTGCTATGAACTTCCCTCTCAGGACTGCTTTAGCTGTGTTTCATAAATTTTGAGTTGTTGTATGTTCAATTTCATTCATTTCTAGGAGTTTTTTATTTCTTCTTTGATTTCATTGTTAACCCATTTGTTATTTAATAACATGCTATTTAGTTTTCATGTTTTTGAGTATTTTTCAGTTTTTCTGTTGTGGTTGATTTCTAGTTTTATGCCATTGTGATAAGAGAAAATGCTTGATATGATTTCAGTCTTCTTAAATTTATTGAGACTGCTTTTGTGTGTTAACATGTGATCTATCCTAGAGAATGTACCATGAGCACTTGAAATGAATGTATATTTTGCTGCTTTAGAGTGAAAAGTTCTGAAGATATCTATTAAATCGAGTTGATCTAGTGTGTCCTTTAAGTCTGCTGTTTCTTTATTAACTTTCTTTCTTGAGGATCTATCCAGTGTTGTTAGAGGGGTATTGAAATCCCCTACTATTATAGTTTTGCTATTGATCTTTCCCTTTATATCTATCAAAGTCTGCTTTATATATTTAGGTGCTCCTTTAGTAGATGCGTAGATATTTATGATAGTTATATCTTCCAGTTGGATTGCTCCCTTTATCATTATGTAGTGACCTTCTTTATCTCTTACTACAGCCTTGGTTTTAAAGTCCATTTTGTCTAATATAAGTATGGCTACCCCAGCTTTCTTTTCATTTCCATTTGCCTGAAATATTTTTTTCCATCCTTTTACCTTCAGTCTGTGTGCATCTTTTGTTTTAAGATGTGTCTCTTGTAGACAGCATATGTATGCGTCCTGTTTTTTTATCCATGCAGCTACCCTATGTCTTTTGATTGGATTATTTTTTCCATTTACATTTAAGGTTATTATTGATATGTAGTGGTTTATTGCCATTTTATTTTATTTAATTTTAATTTTATTTTTTTAATGAAAACAACTCCAGGTTATCTTAACATTCAATTGTGTTGCATACCCGTCACCAAAAGTCAAACTGTCCTCTGTCACCTTCTATCTGGTTTTCCCTGTGTCCCTCCCCTCCTCCCTATCCCACCGTTCCCTCCCTACCCCACCCCATAACCACCACTCTCCTGTCCATGTCTCATATTCTCACTTTTATGTCCCGCTTATATATAAAATCATGCTGTTCTCAGTTTTTCTTTTTTTCTGATTTACTTATTTCACTCCGTATAATGTTATCAAGGACCATCCATTTTGTTATAAATGATCCGATGTCATCATTTCTTATGGCTGAGTAGTATTCCATAGTATATGTGTACCAAAGCTTTTTAATCCACTCGTCTTCTGACGGACACTTGGGCTGGTTCCAGATCTTCACTATTGTGAACAATGCTGCCATGAACATGGGGGCGCATTTCTTCTTTTCGAACAGTGCTAAGGTGTTCTTAGGGTATATTCCTATAAGTGGGATAGCTGGGTCAAAAGGCAGTTTGATTTTTAATTTTCTGAGGAATCTCCAAACTGTTTTCCACAGTGGCTGCACCAGTCTGCATTCCCACCAGCAGTGCAGAAGGGTTCCCTTTTCTCCACATCCTCGCCAGCACTTATTCTGTGTTGTTTTGCTGATGAGAGCCATTCTGACTGGTGTGAGGTGATATCTCATTGTGGTTTTAATTTGCATTTCTCTAATAATTAGTGATGTTGAGCATTTTTTCATATGCCTATTGGCCATCTGTATGTCCTCTTTGGAGAAATTTCTATTCATTTCTTTTGCCCATTTTTTGATTGGATTGTTTGTCTTCCTGGTGTTGAGTTTTATAAGTTCTTTATAAATTTTAGTTATTAACCCCTTATCAGACGTGCTGTCGAATATGTTCTCCCATTGTGTGGTTTGTCTTTTTATTCTGTTCTTATTGTCTTTAGCTGTGCAAAAACTTTTTAGTTTGATATAGTCCCATTTGTTTACCTTGCCTTTTATTTCATTTGCCCGTGGAGATAAATCGGCAAATATATTTGCCGGAGAACTTGCTGCCTATGTTTTCTTCTAAGATGCTTATGGTTTCACGACTTACATTTAAGTGTTTTATCCATTTTGAGTTTGTTTTTGTGAATGGTGTAAGTTGATGGTCTAGTTTCATTTTTTTGCAGATAGATGTCCAATTTTCCCAACACCATTTGTTAAGGAGGCTGTCGTTACTCCATTGTATGTTCTTTCCTCCTTTGTCAAATATCAGTTGTCCATAAAGCTGTGGGTTTATTTCTGGGTCCTCTGTTCTGTTCCATTGATCTATGTGCCTGTTCTTATGCCAGTACCAGGCTGTCTTGAGTATAATGGCCTTATAGTCAACCTTGATATCTGGAAGAGTGATACCTCCTGCTTTATTTTTTCTTTTTAAGATTGCTGAGGTTATTCGTGTTCTTTTTTGATTCCATATAAATTTTTGGAATATGCGTTCTATATCTTTGAAGTATGTCATTGGTATTTTAATTGGTATTGCATTGAATTTGTAAATTGCTTTGGGTAATATAGACATTTTAATGATGTTTATTCTTCCTAGCCATGAGCACGGTATATGCTTCCACTTGTTTGTATCTTCCTTGATTTCTTTTACCAATGTTTTATAATTTTCCGAGTACAAGTCCTTAACCTCTTTGGTTAAATTTACTCCTAGGTACTTTATTTTTTTGGCTGCAATAGTGAAGGGGATTGTTTCCTTAATTTCTTTTGCTGACAGTTCATTGTTTGTATATAGAAATGCCTCTGATTTCTGAGTATTAATTTTATATCCTGCCACCTTGCTGAATTCATTTATAAGGTCCAGTAGTTTTCTGACTGAGACTTTAGGGTTTTCAATATACAATATCATATCATCTGCAAATAGTGACAGTTTTACTTCTTCTTTTCCAATTTGGATGCCTTTTATTTCTTCTTCTTGTCTGATTGCTGTAGCTAGGACTTCCAGTACTATGTTGAATAAGAGTGGTGAAAGGGGACATCCCTGCCTGGTTCCTGATCTTAAGGGGATTGCTTTTAATTTTTGTCCATTTAGTATGATGTTTGCTGTTGGTTTGTCATAGATGGCCTTTATCATGTTAAGGAATGATCCCTGTATTCCCACTTTACTGAGAGTTTTGAGCATGAATGGGTGCTGGATTTTATCAAATGCCTTTTCTGCATCTATTGAAATTATCATGTGATTTTTGTCCTTCCTTTTGTTTATGTGATGAATCACATTGATTGATTTGCGAATATTGAACCAGCCTTGCCTCTCCAGAATAAATCCCACCTGATCATGGTGAATGATTTTTTTCATATATTGCTGGATCCGGTTGGCTAATATTTTGTTGAGAATTTTAGCGTCTAAATTCATCAGGGATATAGGCCTATAATTTTCTTTCTTTGTGTTGTCTTTGCCCGGTTTTGGGATCAGAATTATGGTTGACTCATAAAAGGAGTTTGGAAGTCTTCCTTCCTCTTGAATTTTTTGAAATAACTTGAGGAGGATAGGAGTTAGTTCTTCTTTGAATTTTTGATAGAATTCACTTGTGAAGCCATCAGGCCCAGGACTTTTCTTTTTTGGGAGTTTTTTGATAACTGTTTCGATCTCATTTGCTGTAATTGGTCTGTTTAGGTGTTCTGATTCTTCCAGATTGATTTTTGGAAGGTTATATGATTCAAGAAATTTGTCCATTTCACCAAGATTGTCTAATTTTTTGGCATATAGTTCTTCATAGTATTTTCTTATAATGCTTTGTATTCCTGTTGTGTCAGTTGTTATTTCTCCACTGTCCTTTCTAATTTTATTTATTTGAGTCCTCTCTCTTTTTTTTCTTGGTGAGTCTAGTTAAAGGTACATCAATCTTGTTTACATTTTCAAAGAACCAGCTTCTGGTTTCATTGATCCTCTGTATTGTTTCCTTCGCCTCTATGTCATTTATTTCTGCTCTGATCTTTATTATTTCCTTCCTTCTACTTGTCTTGGGTTTTATTTGCTGTTGTTTTTCTAGTTCTTTTAGATGCAGAGTCAGGTTGCTTATTTGAGCTTTTTCTAGCTTCTTATGATATGCCTATAGTGCAATAAACTTCCCTCTCAGAACTGCTTTTGCTGTGTTACATTAATTTTGAGTTGATGTATGCTCATTATCATTTGTTTCTAGAAACTTTTTTATTTCTTCTTTGATCTCATTGTTAATCCATTCATTATTTAATATCATGCTGTTTAGTTTCCAAGTGTTTGAGTATTTTTTAGTTTTTCTTTTGTGGTTAATTTTTAGTTTCATGGCATTGTGATCAGAAAAAATGCTTGATATGATTTCAATCTTTTTAAATTTATTGAGACCATTTTTGTGTCCTATCATGTGGTCTATCCTAGAAAACATACCATGGTGCTTGAGAAGAATGTATATTCTACTGCTTTAGGGTGAAAAGTTCTGAAGATATCTATTAAATCAAGTTGATCTAGTGTCTCCTTTAAGTCTGCTGTTTCTTTATTAATTTTCTTTCTTGAGGATCTATCCAGTGTTGTTAGAGGGGTATTGAAATCCCCTACTATGATAGTATTGCTGTTAATCTCGCCCTTTATATTCATCCAAGTCTGCTTTATGTATGTCGGGGCTCCTATATTTTGTGCATAGATATTTATAATAGTTATATCATCCTGTTGAATTGTTCCCTTTATCATTATGTAGTGTCCTTCTTTATCTCTTACTACAGCCTTGGTTTTAAAGTCCATTTTGTCAGATATAAGTACTGCTACCCCGGCTTTTTTTTTCATTTCCATTTGCCTGAAATATTTTTTTCCATCCTTTTACGTTCAATCTATGTGCGTCTTTTGTTTTAAGGTGTTTCTCTTGTAGACAGCATATGTATGGGTCCTGTTTCTTTACCATGCAGCTACCCTATGTCTTTTGATTGGATCATTTAATCCATTTACATTTAAGGTTATTATTGATATGTAGTTGTTAATTGCCATTTTATTCTTTAAAGTTGTATTCTTCTTTTTCTATAATCTTTTCTCCCTTTAATATGTTCACAACAGTCCCCTTAGTATCTCTTGCAGAATTAGTTTGGTTTTTATGAATTCCTTCAGGCTTTCTTTTTCTGGGAAGCTCTTTATTTCTCCTTCAATTTTAAACGTTAGCGTTGCTGGATAAAGTAGTCTTGGTTGTAGGTTTTTGTTCTGCATTACTTTGATTATTTCTTGCCATTCCCTTCTGGCCTCAAGTGTTTCTGTTGAGAAGTCCGATGTCATCCTTATGGGGGCTCCTTTGTAGGCGATAGCCTTTTTTTCCCTAACAGCTTTTAAAATTTTTTCTTTATCCATTAGCTTTGTTATTTTAACTATGATGTGTCTTGGTATAGATCTTTTTGGGTTTCTCTTTAATGGAGTTCTGTGTGCTTCTTGAACGTGTGGAGTGTTTCCCAGCCTTAATTTAGGGAAGTTTTCTGCTATGATTTGATTGAACAAAGTTTTCATTTCCTGTCCTCTCTCCTCTTCTTCAGGCACCCCTATGATGCGAATGTTGTTTCTCTTCATGTTGTCACAAAGCTCCCTTAGAGTTTCCTCACATTTTTTAAGTCTCTTTTCCTTTTTCTTCTCTGCTTCTGTGCCTTTGTTTATTGTGTCCTCTAACTCGCTTATTCGATCCTCAGCGTCATTCATTCTGCTTTTAATTCCTTCCATTGTGGTCTTCAGTTCTGATACTGTATTTGTCATTTCTGTCTGATTCCTTTTTATTATTTCAATTTTGTTTTTTATACTTGTTATCTCTTTATATAGGTGTTCATAATGACTATCCATTGTTGTTCTAATTTCTTTGAACATCCTAACTATCATTATTCTAAATTCTGCTTCTGGTAATTTGGTTATATCTGGTTCATTCAGGTCCTTTTCTGGGGATTTCTCTTGATTCATTTAGTTTGTATTCCTCTGCCTGCCCATTTTGTCTATGAATAAGCAAGTTGTGTCCACTGGAGTCCAGTATGTGTTGCCTTTGTGTTCTTTAGGTGTGGTCTGTCTTCAGGCCCCCCACCCTCTCTTCTGCTGCTTAGGGTGGTTGGGTATGGGGGTTGCCAGAGCCGGCCCACTGTGGCTTTTGCTGTGATTTCTGCCTCTCCTCCGCGGGAG
The DNA here is from genome assembly GCA_037038555.1 of Rhynchonycteris naso. NCBI lineage: Eukaryota > Metazoa > Chordata > Mammalia > Chiroptera > Emballonuridae > Rhynchonycteris > Rhynchonycteris naso. The sequence goes on from CM073001.1 coordinate 24,704,387, forward strand.
GGGCTGTCACTCAAGCCACAAGCCTCAGGACCAAGGATAGAGGTGAGCACCTTTACTCAGCTGCGGACCAGCCTATTTCTGGACTTCCGCCCAGAACCAGCAGCCGGAGCCTGCTCACTACAGTTTCGCGGGTTGGGTGGGGCTTTTGACGTGCTCTCAGCTGTAAGCTTTTGCCTGTCCAGAGCTTTAGCCCTGCCCTCGAGGCCAGCACCCTTCTGCGCAGGGTCGGAAACCAAGGTTTATTTGGGCGGGCATGTTTGCTGGCTTCCGCTCAGCTACGTACTTCTGCTCGTCCCAGACTCTACCCCGCCCCCGCGTTCAGAGCCTGCTCGTGCACGTGGGATGGCAAATCGCGGTTTCTCCGGCCCGGCGGTGATATTAGCGTGGGCTCATCTGTGAGCTTCCACTTGTCTCGGGGTCTACCACGTCCCCGTGCCTGCTCGCGCATGCAGAATGGCAAACCTCGGTTTCTCCGGCCAGGCGGGGCTGGTAGCATGAGCTCAGCCGCAAGCCCCCCGCCCGTCCCTGGTCCTAGCCCGGTCCCCGCGGTCAGGGCCGGCTTGTGCAGAGTCGCAGAGCAGATTTCTGCCCGTTCCTGGCCTCCCGCTTTGTCCCCGTAAGTGGGATTAAAGGCCGGCCCGCAGCTTCCAGACCGCTTTTGCGCGTCTCCTCCAACCCTGCTGGGCTAGACCGAGCTCCCACCGGCTTGGCCTCCACCCATGCCGACAGAACCACGTTTCAGCGTCCTGCAGCCCACCATACCCTTCAGCAACCCTCAGCAGAGTAGTATGGGACCTAATACTCCACACTGTAGGCCTGGGAGCTCCCTCACTTGTTTTACAGCTCAAAACTGTCCAAACGCCTCTTCTAGGCTCTGGGACTGTAGGCTGGGGCTTGGTTCCTGCGACCCAGGTCCATCCCTCTCCGCCAAACTCTCCTCCCGCCCCTTGGGTCTCTCCGGGCTGCCGTTTGCTCCGGGGAGCTGGGCAGCCCTCTTCGCTTTTTCGCTATTCCTACCAGTCTCAATGTGGCTTCTTCTGTGTTCCTTGGTTGAAGAGTCCACTTAGTTTTGTTCAAAGTTGGTTTATCCAGGTGATGGTTCTTAAAGTTGAGTTATAATCCACTTTGGTTCTGGGAGTTGGAAGTTGGTACATCCGCCTACTCCGTCGCCATCTTGCTCCTCTGGGTTGGTGTTTTTTGACAGTTGCAGCTTGGAACCAAGTGATTAATAAACTAAAACTCACGCCGTGTCTCCTGTCGGGATAGGAGTCTTGGTCCCCCGCGCGCCTCTGCCTGTCTAGTTCGCAGTCGTCTCTTGGCCTCCTCGCTGGGCTCACAAGGAGGGAGAAAATGCTCTAGTCTTGCGCGACCCCAGGGTCCCACTCTGCCATTTTATTTTTTAAAGGTGTATTCATCTTTTGATGTATTCTTTTCTCATGTTGATCTGTTTACAACAAGCCCCTCAACATTTCCTGCAGCATTGGTTTTGTTGTAATGAATTCTTTGAGTTTTCTTTTGTCTGGGAAGCTTTTTATTTCTCCTTCAATTTTAAATGATAGCCTTGCTGGATAAAGTAGTCTTGCTTGTAGGCTCTTGTTCTGCATTATTTTGAATATTTCTTGCCATTACTTTCTGGCCTCAAGTGTTTCTGTTGAGAAGTCGGATGCCATCCTTATGGGGGCTCCTTTGTAGGTGATAGCCTTTTTTCTCTAGCAGCTTTTAATTTCTCTTTATCACTTAGCTTTGGTATTGTAATTATGATGTGTATTGGTGTAGGTTTCTTTGGGTTTCCTTTTTTGGAGTCATCTGTGCTTTTAGAACTTGTGAGACCCTTCCTTGCATCAATTTAGGGAAGTTTTCAGCTATGATTTGATTAAACAAAGTTTCTATCCCTTGTTCTTTCTCTTCTTCAGGAACACCTATTATACGGATGTTATTTCTCTTCATGTTGTCACAGAGCTCTCTTAGAGTTTTCTAAGACTTTTTGAGTCTCTTTTCTTTTTTTCTGCTCTGCTTCCATGCCTTTGTTCATCTTATCTTCCGACTTGCTGATTCGATCCTCAGCTTCATCCATCCTGCTTTTAATTCCTTCCATTGTTGTCTTAATTTCTGATCTTATATTTGTCATCTCTGACTGATTCTTTTTTAATATTTCAAAGTCCTTTGTTATACTTGCTATCTCTTTATTTAGGTGTTCATAATGACCATCCATTGTTGTTCTAAGATCCTTAAGCATCCTAACAATCATTATTCTAAACTCTGCATCTGGAAGTTTGGTTATTTTCATATCGCTCAGTTCATTTCCTGGAGGATTCTCTTGTGGTTTCATTTGGATTGCACTTTTTCTGTCTTCTCATTATGTCTGTGTGTTGGGGTGTGCTGTTTGTAGAGCTGGTTGAGTCTAGGCTTGGTATTGTCTTTCTCCAATTTTCAGTTGTATTATTTCTAGGTCTTCTTGGGTTGGCTTCAGCTGTTGTTTGTAATCCACTGTGGAATTTGGCTTTTCTAATAGTGCCCGTTTGAAGTCTTGATTTGTTTGTTTTCTTCTCAGTTTTCTTAACTGGGTAGTAGTCTTGTTTATTTATCTCAGCAGGGGGCTTATTTGAAACTGTATTCAGGAATGGGTGGGTATAACCTGAGACTCTGAAGACCTGATCTGCCAGTTACTTTCTCTGGGGGCGGGGTGCTTTGTCAGCTTCAGTAGAGGGAGGTGTATCTCAGATCTCCATGGAGACCTGAGTTACTGCCCCTCTTCCCCACTTCTTGTTTTCAGTTGTATCTTGTTGTGCTGCTTGGAACTGGAGAAATATCTTTTGATGGGTGACCCGGAACCACTTTAGTCTTGTGTTATGTGGAAGGATCAACCCCTCCCCTAGGTTGACTGCCTCCAGGACCTCCCCCAGATATGGCCACCTCTAATACTGGATTAGTCTGCTGCTCAGGTCCTCCTATGCATTCCTGTTTGTCACTGGCTCTCTCCCCCTTTTCTTTTGGAAAACAAGCTAGCTCTTTCAACACACCTTATTCCCAGGTCCCCAGGCAAGTGGCTGTGAGTGATATTTTCTACTGTTTTCCTTGGATTGAGAGCCTTTCTGAGCTCTCAGCCTCACACACACACCCCTTTGTTTCTGTAACAGGGGAGGCTCACTGCTCCTCTGCACTCCCCACCAGACTCGGTGTGGCTTCTTCTTTGCTCCTTGGTTTTTGAGAGCAGTTCTTATAGTCCAGAGTTGCTTTTTCATGCTGGTTGTTCCTAAATTATTTTGTAATCCAGTTTGGTGGTGTGAGCTGGGAGTCTGGGCGTCTGCCTACTCTGCTGTCATCTTGTGTCCCCAGATTGAGTCTTATCTATTTACCTTTTTTTAATTAAAAAGGCAAGAATTTTTTAAAAGTCTATAAAATTTTATTCACTGTTTTAACCTTGTAGAAGAAATGAGGAAAACACTGTTCTGGCTATGTTGCTGTTAAAGTACTTTCTTTTCACTTCTTTTTAATTTTTATTTATTGCTTTTAGCCAGAGAGGAAGGAACAAATAGACAGACAGAGAGAGAGAGAGAGAGAGAGAGAGAGAGAGACAGGAACATCAAACTGTTGCTGTATGTGCGCCAACCCGGGATTGAATCAGCAACCTCTGTGCTTCGGGCCAATGCTCTAACCACTCGAACTATCTGGCCAGGGCTCCTTTTCATTTCTTGTTAATGTTAAAAAAAAAAAAAACTCCTTGGCAAGAATGCTCTCTTTCTAAAAATATATGTGCTTGAATGTATATGCGTTCACGTGAGTGACTGCCTCATGGTCGGGAAGTCAGTTCTCTGTTTTATCCACATTGATGAAATACCACCTATGTAGCAACATGATGCTGCGGGTTGAGGGTCCCTGTACATTCTAGGCACTGACAGTCTAGCCTGTGAGCAGCAGAGTGCTCATCTCTCAGTGCTTTGAGGCAGGGTAACCTGGTCGCAAGAATGTGGCCCCCGGAGTTAGAATGACTGGGCCCAAATACCGCATCCACCACCACAACAGGAAAGTGCTGTCATCTCTCTAATTTTCTGATTTCTTTTTGTATCTAGTGGATGAGTCTCATGATACTGAATATTTTCTCAATATTTTATCAATATTATTATGTATAGAATGTGAATGAGAATGGAGAAAAGGAAGTGTCCTTTAGAAACCTTGATATGACAAGACTGCTTTAGTCCGAGCTGAGTTGCCCTGAGTTACTTCCTGAAGAGCAGCTCTCCAACCAAAAAGTAGTAATAATACAATAAGTAAAAGCCACTGCAGAAGATATGAGCAGAGCAAAGGAAAGACTCTGTCAGTCAAAACGTGGTTCATAAATAAAAGAAGCTTGTGGTTTGAAGTCCAGCACCAAATGCCAACGGTGTGACCTTAGGCAAATCACTACAATTTGAACTTAAGTGTGTTGTCTATAGGACTGAAAAAAGATACTTATGGCTAGTGTAAGGTTTACACACAAAATGCAGATCCCTAGAACAGTGCCTAGCACATAATAAGCACTTAATAAATACTTAATATCTATTATATTATTTTTTAAAAAGACCAACCAGCACATGTGGTCTGTGTCTGCACATATGCAGTGCAGGGGTGAGCAGTCATGTTATTTTATGTTCATGTTGGGTGGATGGGTACACTGGAGTCTGGTAACTTTGAACTCTAAAACTCTACAATTAATTTCATTTGCTTAGATTTCATGCTCATCATGGATAAAATATAAATATATTCTTCACTGTAAAATTATAAATAAATATTCTGACATCCAAGCCAATCTCTGTTCCACAGTAGTGCCATATTAACTCAACTCTCATTAAATGGGGGATTTTTATCTATCTATAGGGAGCTTGCAAATATTTCTGTCTGAGGGATAGGGAGGCAGTGAAATGGAGAAAGGCAGTGAGATATGAAAGTTTTCACTGCTGTATGAGTAACTAGGGGGAGTCCCTAAAAATTGGGGGAGTAACCTCTACTACATGAGAACATCTTCATGAATCCTCATCTGTTTGCTGCTTGACCCATTCTTATGGAGGCTTCTATTATTTCCAGAGAGTTTGTCATATTATATGTAATTAGCCATATTTAAAATCTTGCCTTCATTAACCTGGTGAGTCTCACCAGTTGTTATGGAAAGATTTAATCTGAATTTTTTAATGGAGACAAGAGATAAAGGAATCTAGTCACTGTGTGTGTATGTGTTTGTGTGTGTGTGTGTGTGTGACTGTATGTATACAAAGCTATTGCATTACCAGACCCAGAGCATCCCATGTGTGCCCCCATGTGTACTGGCACTACTAATATTGCTTGTTTCTTTGTGTTGGCAGAGCATGGTGATGTTGACCAGGAGACCGCACTGGCAGGTGAGCAGGGCTTCCAGGGCTGTCTCTCTTCAGTGAAGTTCGGCCACGTGGCCCCGCTGAAGGAAGCACTGCACCCCAGCCGCCCAGCCCTCATCACTGTCTCAGGGCACGTGACGGAGTCCAGCTGTGTGGCCCAGGCCGGCACTGACGCCACATCAAGGGAAAGGACACACTCCTTTGCAGGTGGTGTATGGGTCTTCTTTTACCTGCTCACAAACACAGCTTGTCCATTGGATTTAAAAATCGTCCCATATTGATGTTCTGCTACATTCTCGAGATGGTTCCTTAACATCGGTTTTGTTTAACTCTCTTCTCTGTTCTCTTTCCATTTCTTTTCCACATTCCCACTTTCCTCTGCATGTGGGACATGGCAGTTCACATTTCTTGAGTTTAAAATAAAAGAAGTTTCACATAGACCTACATTGTGTTCTGATTTCAAATGTTTATGTTTTTCAAAATTTCTTCTTTTTACTTGCTATATTACCTCTTTCTTTCTTTTTATTTCTTTTTATTTATTTTTTTGTTCTTTAACTGCAGATCATTCTGGAACAAGAGATGACAGAGAACCCCTAGCTAATGCTATCAAGAGTGACTCTGCAGTAATTGGAGGTAATAGAAAGTATGAATGAGTTCTTTTTGGTTCTTACTATCATTGCTAGTAATGGTGAATATTCAGCATTGTAGAAAGTATTTCTAGAGCATCCCAAGTGTTAGGCACTGAATCCAGTACATGGGATTGGTTTGATATTTGCACTGGATTGTCTCATGGAGAATTCCTAATTCCTGCTTCCTTGGAGATTTTCAGTATAAATAATCGATCATTTTGCTGGAGTACCACACTTAAAGAATAGTTGCTAACCTGTATTATAATGGAAATAATTTAACTCGAAAGCAGCGCTCTGCATTCCCCAGGTGATTCTAAGCATAGCTGAGGAAGTGCCGTTTTTGTTGGCGTCTTAGGCATACCACAATTCCACAAGGTCGTGTAAAGTTAGAAAAGCCTGAGATTAACATTCAAAACATATATTTTATGTTGCCTTGATGATTAATAAAACAGACATCTCCATGATTTAGATGCTACTGTCAATAAATATTACATTTTTAATTGTATTTGAATAAAATATTAGGTAAATGTAATAAAAATGGTTCATAACTAACAAAATAAATTTTTTTAAGTATGTCTTCCTGGCAATGAAACAGTGTAGTTTTGGAGACATAATTTTTCAATACCAATCTCCATAATAAACAGTTTTCTTCCAGATTAATGATTTTAAGAATGTTATTAATCAGATTTTTGAAATGTTCACTGGCTCACCGTTTTTTCTACACCCTGTACATGATATGGACATAAAAGTAGATAACACTGAGGAACACAATTTTTGTTGCATCCACAAAAACACTTGTTCTTACCTAATTCGAGTGTGGTGATCTCAAATCTGACATTAGTTTTTCCCTGTAAGCTACAGTTTTCTTGCAATTCAAGATTTTAGGTTTTCATCTTCTTGTACAATTTTCAACATGTAGTTTAACATAATGAAGTAGAATGTCTTCTTGGGCATCATCTTTGTGAAAATATAATAATTTATATAATGCAGTAAATACACTAATACACTAAAAGATATGATTGCATCAGAATTTGTCTACAATTTTGAAATAGAACATATTAAAATACTTAATCATAAAATTTGCGTAAAACTTATTTAAATTCTATTCAGGCAAAAATTTGCATTTGTAGCTCTTGTGTTTGTGTACTTGTTGAGGACAATCTCGTTTGATGCTCCAGCAGTAGTCTGCCATCATATTTCTGTCCCATCACCCCTGATAACACTCTTCCATCGTCTTCAGATCTTGATGAAAGCATGTTAGCTCATCACTAACAGCTCCAAGATTTTCAGGAAACTTATTAAGGTACCTGTTCAGAAAGTGAATCTTAAAGCTCATGTTGCATCTAAGGTCGCGGAAAGCCAACAGCAGCCTTTGAACCAGAAGTTCATAGTTTTCTGCTTTTTTGTTGCCAAGGAAGTTCTTTGTAACTGCCACAAAAGACTGCCATGCTATTTTCACCTCCTTATTTATCTTCCTGGCAAATTCTTCATCACGTATGAGGGTGCAAATTTGAGGTCCATCAAATACACCTGCTTTTATCTTCTCGAAAGACAAGGCAGGAAAAGCAGAAATAATATGTTGAAAGCATTCACTTTCTCTATTCAAAGCCTGAACAAACCACTTCATTAAGCCAAGTTTGATGTAAAGTGGGGGAAAAATGATCTTGTCTCGATTAACTACAGGTTCATTCACAACATTTTGCATCCCTACTTCCAGAGCTTCACGTTTCTGCCATTCCTTCTGTGTCCAGTGTTTCTCCTGAGCTAGGCTGTCCCACAAACACAGAAAGCAAGGATACTTGGTGAAACCTCTCTGGTGTCCTAGCAGGAAATTGACCATTTTAAGATCCACACAAATGATCCAGTTATGCTCCTCCCACATCAGTAAGTCAAGGACAATTATAATCTTCTCACAGATGAGTTGAATAACCAATTGGAACCGCTGCATAAACATTACCGTTGTGTAGGAGAAGGCATTTCAGATTCCATTTAGAGCTGTCAAGAAATAGCCGCCATTCTGTTGGACTGTAAGAGGTAACACCTAGCTGGCTGAGAAGACTACTAATATCATGACAGTAAACAAAGTGTTTGTCTTCGGAAAAAAAGTCCACAAAAATTTGTTCACGCTTCCTGCAATGGGATACTTTAGCTGACCAGTGAGGTACATTCTTTTATTGAAGCCTGGAGGCTAATAACTTAGCTGCTTTCTTTGATAGGCCCAAATCTCTTAGTATGTCATTCAATTCAGGTTGGCTAAAATGCTGAGGGATTAATGACTGCTTGGCATCAGAAGAAGACCCTTCAGATTCTACAACCATTTCCTTATGCATCTTATCAAAATACACTTGATCACCATGTTCACTTTTTTTGTCCTTAGAAGAAATAAAACCATTGAAAACTGGAACTGGGAGTGTCTCAGAGTATGGGATAGGTTGTATTCTGAAGGAATATCAAGATATGCGATCATATGCTGTTTTTTCTTGCCAATGCCCTTTGCATGGATCAGACAAAAATAAGAGTCATTGCTGTGGTCCTTAAGTTCACGCCAAACCATAGGAATACCAAAAGGCAGGGGTGCCCACACTTTTTCAGCTTGCGAGCTACTTATAAGATGACCAAGTCAAAATGATCTACCTACAATAAAAATGCAAAACATAAATTTATTTCTTCTATATTATCATTATTTAAGTTACTATTATTACTATTTAATATTGTGTATTCTTCTTTCACCTTTCTCCTTCTCAGCTCTCTTTTTGGAGGAAAGTCAATGTCATAGTTTTTATGAACAGTCCGAAAAAGCCACTCCACATTTCCCTTCTTTGGAATAGCAATGGCACACAGACAGATGAGGCAAACGCACTTAGAATATGACATAGTGAAAATAATCCCCTCCCATTCTGTATGAAAGTAGTAGGTTTTAGGCTTCTTACTCAGACCAGCTACGGCACTCATTTTTATACTCTTTGTTGTATTTAGTTTAAATAAATTGAAGGCTAACTATGCAGCAATGTAACTGAACAAGTTAGCATGGTTTAGCGTGCATGCGTAGGGTGACAACCGTTCAGAAGTCAGATTGGCTACCCTATATGCCAGTCAAAAGACAAATGTCTTTTTAATGTCATGCGATCTACCTACACTTTCTTTGCGATCGACCAGTAGATTGCGATCGACCTTTTGAGTACCCCTGCCAAAAGGCATTCCTTTGCATTTTCCTTTTGTCCAGTCATGAAGCATTTCCTCACAATTATGACACACAATATGAGGAGCCCAATTCTTGTCTTGATTGCCAAGAGGAACTTGAAAATAGGCAATATATGCACATGTCACAAATGATGAAATATTGCGGCTTTGGCATTGAAGTGTGTAACAGCCACATATATAACAGAAGGTGTCAGGACTATTCTTACATTTACACCTACTCCAAGAAGGCATGATTCAATCTTAAAACAAAATAAGAGAGTGGTTTTCTTTTCAGATAATAATTGTTTACATTTAAAAACAACTACAATTATGTAAAAGTGATGTTTGTAAAACATTAATTGCCTTGTGGTTATGTTCAATCCAAGAGTCGTTGCCCTTTAACTCCAGTTTAAAAACCAATGCAGGCCATTAACTGTAACAAAATGAAATTAAAATTGCAAAAAAACTCGAGAATGCACCAGAAAACAGATTTTTAGATTTGGAATCAGCGATGCAGAGATATGTAGAAAATGTTCTAAAACCTCATGCAACATAAAAAAAAAAAAAAAAAAAAAAATGTTCCCCAGTGTAATTATCTCACTGCATTACCAGATAAGGTGATTACTTATATACTTGGGCAACTTAGGTGGACTTTGTTTGGTTTTGTTTTTTATACCCTACTCATCTAGACCTCAGCTTCTCTTAAGTAGTTAGAATATTATTTATACTGTATTGTATCCGTCAGATCTCTGTGAGGATGTGAATATCTCCATTGCTGTTTCCGTTGCTTTTCTTTTATCAAATTCATGATGTATAAATTAAAGATACATAAAATAGGATCCCCTGCTAGTCATGTAAGAAGCAAAAACAAAACCCTGTTAGAAGAAGAGTTGTTCATAACAGAATGTCTAAAAGTAATACATTAATATATTATTAGTATATGGTAAAAACACATTTGAAATTATAGCGTTTCAGTCTCAACATTTCTTTTTCTTCTTTTTCCAAGTAAGAGGAGTGGAGATAGAGAGATAGACACCTGCATGCACCCTGACTGGGAACCACCTGGCAACCCCCATCTGGGGCTGAAGATCTGCCCATCTGGGTCCATGCTTGTAACCAAGCTATTCTTAGTGCCCAAGGCAGAGGCTCTATGGAGCCTCCCTCAGCACCTGAGGCCATTGAGTTTGAACCAATTTTACCATAGCTGCAGGAGGGAAAGAGAGAAAGGAAAAGAGAGAAGGAGGAAAAGGAAGGGTGGAAAAGCAGATAGTCACTTCTCCTGTGTGCCCTGATGAGGAATTGAATCCAGGACATCCACACAGCAGGCCGATGCTCTACCACTGAGCCAATTGGCCAGGGCAGCCTTAAAATTTTAAAACAGGGTTCTTAGTCTAACCAACTGTCTTGATCTCATGATGGTGCTTGCAGTACATTTAATGTGTATGGATATAGGGAGATACAGATACAGGGAGAGAGGTAAATAGAGTGATTGTATAATCAAGCCTAATGTTAGAACAAAATATTTACTCTCTAGAATACTGTTGCTTTGGGCAAAGATAACCGTCAGGATTCACAGAATAAGGGAGAGGTGTGTTGATACATCATTTTGTTATTTTAGAATGGAAGCCAGCTTGCCTGACCTGTGGTGGCGCAGTGGATAAAGCGTCGACCTGGGAACACTGAGGTCGCCAGTTCAAAACCCTGCACTGGTCTGGTCAAGGCACATATGGGAGTTGATGCTTCTAGCTCCTCCCCCCTTTCTCTCTCTCTCTTTCTCTCTCTCTCTCTCACTTTGTGTCTCCTCTCTAAAATAAATAAATAAAAATAAATTTTAAAAAAATTAAAAAAAAAAAAAAGAATGGAAGCCAGCTATAGGTCACCTGTGAAATTCTCACTTAAGTGCATAGAGCAGAGAAGGACAGTGTGGGATGTCTACAGCTCAGGAACTCGCCAGTGTCTGCAGATCTGGTGTCTGCCCTTAATCATAGCAGAGACTCAGCCTCAGAAGCAGAGCAGCTGATCATAGCCATCTACGCTCAGACGGTGTTGTCTGAGACCATGTGCCATTTATCTGCTAAATCACAGAATATCATCCTCTTGAGCATGTCTCCATCTGGAAGCATTGTGGTAAAATTCTTCACCCGTTGTCTAGCTACTCATAAATTGCACCCATAGTGTAACAGTAATTAATCCATTTAAGGATTTTCCAAATTGGATAATCCCCCAATGTTTTATATTTCTGATGATCTTTTCTTCAGTTGCCAACACTGAATAATAATATAAGGTGGGAAATTGATTTCATAAGACATTGAAAAACGGGTGACCCAGATACTGAAGAGCATTTATGGCCAGGCTACACAAATATGGATGGTCAGATTTAGAAAGAGAGAAAGCTACCCAATCTCCTCATAAAAACACATGCATGCAGAGTTTCGGATGGCAGTGTCATGGAGTGCAGTAGTTGGCCATATTTTATTTAGAATGTCTTTTGCTTTGTTTGCATAACAGGTTAAATGAAGGTTTTCCTTGGACACAACAAATGCTGGCATAACATCTTCCCCAAATTAAAGGATCTAAATCACATGCATGAGGCAGAGTAGGTCCAGAGTTTATCCATGGCTTTGACTGGATCTGCTCTCCAGGCCAATATGATGTCGATCTTTATTTTATAATTGCAGTAGACTGCTCTCTGTAACATCTTCATCAGTTTTTCACATCGACATTGGTAACAGTATTTTTCTTTAAACAAGAGGCCTATAACCAGACAATAGAGATATTTATAGTAGTTCAACTGATTGCTTTTCTAAAATGAGAGACAAAATATAACAGCAATTGGATATTCTGATTAGAATTGTTACTTATTAATGTGGCTAATGATAACCAAAAGTTACCATATCCATTAGTAATTCCTTCAGATTTGAAGTGCAGAATTTGGTTACCACATTTTTATGAGATTTATCTATTATAGATTGCTATTCTTCAGATAAAGCAGACCTGGGCAGAAATTGACAGCCATTGGCAACATCATGATTAGCTATAGTCAGTCTTCCCCTAAAACCGTGTGCTCAGGAATCCACTGTGGCTGATGACACCCTTCACAGGCTTGCCTTGGTTGGACCCCATTAGAGCTGTATACACTTAATTTTAACTAGAATGGAGATGCCTAGTTTTACATTAGGGGAGTTGATCTGCACTGCTGTCTTCAGCGTACCTATTTCCCCCTATAGCCTGGGGAAAAGAAACTTGAGTTAATAACTTGACTGATCTCATCAGGAAAGTCTAAGTATCAAACTCATGGTGACAGATAGTAATTTTCCAAATTCTATCTTTCATGTTAAAGATTGACTTTATCATTGGCAACATACCCAGGGGTGGACACAAGTGGATTCACAGTTCATATGGAGAAGTACAAATGAATAATAATACGAGAATGAACCCTGTTTCTTGTGCTCACAACTGTAAACCTACTTTTGCCACCCCTGTACAGTATAGGGTTAGTATTCTTGAAGGGACAGACTACATTCTAAAAGAAACCTCATTCATTTTGAAGAAAATATCTGCCAGATTTCCATGTCAAAGCAACAACAGTTGGTCTGCCATTCATTCTTTCACATAAATATGGTGTTCACGAAGCAAAAAGCAGTGAGCTCACGTGTTCACACGGGCACTTTTCCTGGAGGCAGGCATCATACTTCGGGTACACTAGAAGTACCTTATGAAAAGTTTTCATTTTGTCACCCCAAATGTGAAAAGGTTTATAGCCAAAGGCCAAGATTTAATAAAATGAGTATAGATTAGTGCTTCATCAGAGATGCTCTTAAATGGATCTAGCTTTTTGTATTTTTCATGTGATTGCTGCAGTAAAAACCTTCTACCTTAAGAATTTAGTGACCACCCCTCACCTTTGGGAGTCTTGTCTGAATTCACGCTAAAGAAACAGGAATTTCTCCCAGCCTTGCTTTGTATTACCAGTGGGTGTGTTGGAACAATAAGAAAGCCCTCTTAGAGTTATTGTAAAAAATAGTTTTGACCCTCCGTCTGGACCTCCTCAAAGTGTCCCAGGGACCACCCTGCATTCCCAGATCACACTTCGAAGACCACAGATCTAATGTAGTGTCAGGGTGTCAGAGTTGCGGTAACCATTGGTATAGCTAACTATGGCAGTATATAAATTTTTTATTTATGTACTATAGAATTGTACACATGGAACCTATATAATTTTATTAACCATTGTCACTCCAGTAAATTCAATTTAGAAAAAGAAATTAAATGGGAAAAATAATAAATTTTCTGTTTACAACCAGAAGTTTTTTAAAAAAATCAATGTTCTTTATATAGAAATAATCTAAATATATCTATGGGTGGGTATCAATATATTTTGCTAGTCACGGTTATTCATATATACAACCTGTTTCTGCTATTCAGCATATGACAAATTATTAAAAATCAACTTAATTAAAGAGTGTATATTTTTAAGTACAAAAACACATTTAATTATTTTGCAATGTTACACTATAATTTCAAAATAATTAAAACTTGCCCGTGTATTAATATGAAGTTTCCACATGGTCTCAGAGACGTTCTTGTGTCAAATATAAATGCACTAAATAAATCCAATATAATATTCATTCAGAATAACTGGAAGTGAACCCTCAAGGTTAATAAAACTCGATATATTATGATACCACTTGATCCAGAAATACCTGAAATTTTGATAGTTCCAATTGGTGAAATTGGATTCTTGATTTCAGTAAAAAAATAATTTTACTATGACTCATTACACAATGACGTCAACACAGTCTCTGTTGAGACGGAAGTTCTGACTCCGTATTTCTTTCCTCTCTCTCCCCAGGTCTGATAGCCGTGGTGATCTTTATCTTGCTGTGTATTGCTGCCATAGCCGCCCGCATTTATCAGCAGAAAAGGTTATACAAAAGAAATGAGGCAAAAAGGTCAGAGAATGTAGACAGTGCCGCCGAGGCTGTTTTGAAAAGTGAACTTAATAGACAACATGCAGTCAATGAAAATCAGAAAGAGTACTTCTTCTGATTGGCAGCCATGATTTTACTCACAGTTACGTCGGTGGGTTTTAGTAGCCAGGGGCTCCAATGGACAAAACATCAATAAAACATGGTTTTGCATTGAATGTCCGGGCAGCGGACCTGCAGCTCTGCTGTCTTGCCATATCCAGACCCCAGTCGGCTCCAGGAGGCCTCGCCCAGTGGCTCATTTCACTTAGCAGTCATTCTCCGTAACAAGGAACTAGATACTGCTGTTCATACGATCTGAAGCAGAAGGTGAACTGGCTTGATGACTATGGTTTTTAAAACTAGCCCTGGTCTCTCAACCACGTGATAGTCAGTTTTGTTAGAGGTAAATGTCAAGATTGGACTTCACCAGCCTTGCTTTGAGAACATACGCTGTGTTTGCTCTAGTGCTCCCCTGGTGTTACTCATAGACCTGGAAACGCTGCTGAGATCCCGTTTGGCTGGTGTTTGCATCCTCAGTGGCCAAAAGCATTTAAACAAACCCCTCTCTGCCATTCTCTGTATTCCATTCAATAAGGTTTATCAGCAGTCTTGAAAGATGTTTTGTTGTCATTGGTTTGTTTGTATTGCTCCTTTTCTATCTGACTGTTCTTAATGATTTTGAATACATTAGGTTCTGAGTGTCAGAATTCAGCTCTGATCCTAGACTTCATATGTAACAAGACCCAGAAAGTGCATTGGTCGTCAGTGTGTGATGTCTGGCCTTGACAATCTTTTCTGTTTTATTTGCTGTTATTGTTTGGTAGTGGCAATAGTTCAGACCTTGGGTAATGTCAATTTCCCAGGGGTTGTGACATGTTTGCAACTAAACTTGTTGATATAAAAACAATTCTTAACTCTGCAAAATATTATTTTTTATTTATAACTACAGTATCTCCAACAAAATATACTTCCGAGAATATTTTCCCCAAATGTTATGTCTGTTTTCTTCATAGGTTTACACTGTTTTTCTGAAGTTATCACCAACTTTTCTTTTCTGTCCCTTTGCGATATTCTGTGGAGCGCGGTCTTATGTATTAGAAAAAAGAGACACTCTGTAGAGGGCTATTCCCCATTCTAGAACAGCAACCCCTTCAGGCATACATTTTGTGGTGCACTGTCCCACAGGGCATACTTTTAAAAATAGAAGCGGAAACCATGCCCCTTTCTGCAGAACTGGTAGAGTGATTAAGGGCTGCTCATTCTAAAAGATGATGACACACTATATGATATACTAAGTGTGTCTCTGTAGTCATTTCTCATTTATAGTGATGGGGTACCCTCACGACCATGCGGTAGAGTTATCAAAAAGTACCAAAAGTCAGTATCACCCACTCACTAGTACATTCTGATGAAAGGATATGTACATACAGGAGATTAAACAATTTTCAATAACCTCACAAAGTGGACACAATAATTAACTTTGAGGCCATGTGAACAAGATATTTGCATGTGGCTATCTTTGAATTTCACAAGCCAATTAAATAATAAAGGCACTTTGCTATTCATAATCACACTTTCTAGATGTTTGTTAAGGAAATATTGGATTCTTTGGTTTGCCCACACCAGAATAATTTGGAAACGAGTCAGTTAAACCTCTTTTTTTCCCTTCCTACCTCTCCTTACAAAAACTTCTTGTCTTTTCTCATAGCACTGTCTCTGTTTTGATGTCTCTGTAAATGCCTGACTAAATTTTAAGAATGTGAATTAACATAGTAGTTCATGAAGGACCTGTGTTGGCAAATGGTATACTTTCTATTTATTTTTTTATTTTGTAATTGAAAAGTGGCCAGCGAAGGATTGAACACAGAAATGGTAGTTTTTATTCGATACAAAGCTGAATTCAAACATAATTACAACCCTGCATCTTGTATGAATTGTTGTTATTTAGAAGTGGCATTAACCTGGCTGGGAGCTAGAACGCAGACAGGTTTATAGATGGTGAAGCCTCATGGTTCTCTGTGGTCCGCACTGCTGGAAACTGCAGCATCATGGCCCCAGAACGCACTGATCCATCATGCACATGGCTTCCGTTTCCTGATCTGTAAGCTTTGTTCCTTCTTTTTTCTTAATAAAGTACAGTTTTGAATTAAAATGCACAATATATTTTGAAACATTGTATAAAGTTTAAAATGAGGAAATGACACTGGATTTTTTTCCCTCAAAACAGTAAAAAGATGTGTAGATGTATGCCTTCTGTACTGGTATGTGTGGTTTTTGAAAACCTATTGGTACATCCTGTACTTATTATGAATTGTTAACAGGAACTGCACTTATAATGTATTTTTTTCTTTTAAAGGAATTCAGAAATAAAAAGAAAAATAGGAAAATGTTTATTGATTGTAACAAGAAACGGAAATTAAACCAGACCTTGAGTTCTGCCAGAGAACAATGATTTGACTGGAAGCAATTGTTCATTGAAAAGTTATTAAGTGTTTAAATTGGGTGTGTCTGTTTATTTCTTCAGAGAGCTTGGACAATGAGCACTACATATGTAGAAGTAAAGATCATGGGATATAGAAACATACATGGTGGGGCTAAAGTAGGTTTACAGTTGAGAGTTCACAAAACAGAGTTTATTCTTATCTTGTTATTTATTGTATTATTTTTCATAAAACAACTGGAAGCCTACTTCCTACTTTTCCTCACTCTGTATAGTGCACCTTTCTGTAATATAAAAGTTTTAAAATTTCTTTATTTGTGATTTCAAATGAAAACAATACGGAATTGACATTCTCTTTTTGCGAAGACTAAATTTTCCAAATCTCATTGAGTCCGAACGTGCGGAATGCAAATGGAGTGGTGTTAGTGGGACATGTGAAATGGGGTTCATCCGTGGGAAATAACATCTGAAGTTTGTCAAAACAGTGCCACTGAAATAGCCCTCGTTCATTCTAGGAAATTGCTCCATTTGTTTTTTAATCCTTTCCCAAGAATTGCTCTTGAAAGCACATTTAATAAATCCTTTAGATGCTAAATTAAAGACAGCAAGAAGATTCAGCCAGACAACCAACCAAACAGAAGTCAATCATTTAAAATGATCTTTCATTAGATGGTATTGTTCTTCATCTATGACAGAGAATGGAAACAAAGTTCATCGTGCAGCCGGAGAGCACGGATGTATTATTTAGCATGGACAGCGCAGTTTTACAGATGAAGTGTCCAAGCGGCAGACATACAAGGTAACACTCCCAGAGGACAGGTGGCAGCATATAAGTGGTGCAGCTGTGACTAGAATTTCTTTTCACTCCACATTTTGCTGATCTTAGTGCCTCCAAGACCTGGAGCTTTGACAGTTATTTAGTGGTGTAGAAAATTTGAAGGATTTTGGTATCTTCTTTGTTCAGAATGACCTCTAATCCTAGAATTTTCCTATATCCTTTAAAAATGACCATAAACCTTTATTTGATAGGTCGTTGCTGTTAATAGATTTGGTTTTCTTTAAAATTTTTTTTATTAAGTTTATCATCCTTGACTCTAGGTGAGAGAATTTTAACTGGAGCACTTTTACATAGTCTTTGTGAAGTGCACAATACGAGTTCAGTCTGACTGAGAAATCAGATACGTTCCTTACGGTAGAAGAAAGACGACACATTCCATGTCAAAGTGTGTTCGAGTGATTGATTGACTCTCCCGAGTGTGTTCAATATGTCCTGCTTGTCTTCTGCTTTTCCAAAGTTTGGAAGCTGGAAAGTGGTGACAGGGAAGACAGAGTTCAGAAGCCAGCTGTGTGTGGGTGGACACAGTGAGTGAGAACCTGCATGCCTACAGGAGAGAATGCGAAATGAGGAGAAAGAGAACATGAAACAGTTTGCACACAGTGTGGTAAGAGATGTGGACTTCTGGTGAATCAATAGTTTCCCCGGAATCTGGCTTGGAAGACTTGCAACTGGAAATAAAGTGGGATGGAAAACAGTCTGACCAACGATTATAATGGCTAGTCCAATGCAATTATGTTTTCCTTTCCCCTATTTATAGCATTATATTTAAATCTGCATTAAAATGCATGCGTGTATTTTAAAATTCAAATAATATGAGAAATCTTACAAGGAAAAGTAGCTCTCTATTACCATACCCCCCCCCCATCACTGTGAGTTCTTTTAGCTGTGTCTTAATAGCTGTTTTCATGTTTTTTAATCACATGCAGTACCAGGCTGGGTTCCCTGGGAGTCAGACTCTGAGACAGAGGTCATCATGGAAAAAGTGCATTAGGGAGTATGCCGAGATCAGCTGCTGTGGGGAAGGGTGCCGCACGGTGGGCGGATGGAGAAGCTGGGCTGTGGGCCATCCCAGGGCTCAACCCTGCACTGCTCAGACCCAACTGCTTTGTCTAGAAGCTCCGGGGGAAGCTTGTCCAGGAATCTGGTAGGCCTCTTTCCAGGGGAACCCTTGCACCAGAAAAGAGGGTGGAACAAACCATCGACTCTGCCCCGGCAGGCGGTTTCTTGGCTGCAGCTGGTACTCATCCCCTCCCTCCTCTAGCCCAGACCAGACCATGTCCAGCGGACAGTTCTGCAGAGTTTGCACCGTTGTCTGCTATCACCTCAGGCTGTAGCTACTATGCCTTTGCATTTACCATTAAATTGGTAAAATGAGTATCTACCTGCCCAACATACTCTTTCTGTTTCCATAGTGTAACAACAGTTCTGTTACTACCAATCAGGGACAGTTACCCCTGACATAGCTTCACACCCAACGTTGCATCAGCCAAAGAGCCACACTTCAGCAGGGGATGTGCGTGAGGAGACACACCCTGAGCCATGCTGGGCCTCTTCCACCATTCTGTCAGAGGCCCCGGGCCCCTGAAAACTGGTGTTGGCAGCTGCCTTGCGGGCAGTCCAGGCAACTCATGGCCGAAATAAGCAGTAATTCTAATCAAAAGTCATTTCTGTCCCTTTGAAGGTTAAAAAGATCTGATGTAGTCAGCTTGCCATAGATCGGTGTCCTTGCAAAGGAGAAGGAACCCCAGTCTCCGATGCAGACCAAGTGAACCGTCAGGAGGGGTGGAGACACATCAGCCTCCATGGGAGGTGGCTCATGCTGCTTGGTGACACATGGCTTCCCTAGCTGCTCCGCAGCTGCTCTGGTCATGCACCCACTGTCCTCGCACTTCGGCGTCCAGCGACTGAGATTGGGTGATCCCCGGCGAAGGCATTCTGTGTGCTCAGTTGTTCGGTGATGCTGCAGCACGTGCTTCCAGGCGGGCATAGGTCTAGATTCCACGTCCACCTCCACATGCTTCTGCCTCAGCATCCTGGGTCCGCGATCTTCCAAATCTCCCTCCAGGCTCTGACAGACAGGCCAAATCCTGGCCTGGAAGTGCATATATATTATGACGTTGGGCCTTTTCTTTCGCACAGAGTGAATGACCTGGAGCACCACCCGGAAGTTCTGCTCCCTGGGAGGAAGGTGTCCTCCGCTGTCATTCTGCGCTGCCCTGATCGGGGCTGTGCTGGTGCTGCTTCCACTGCCAGCTTGCACATGGCATTCTGTGTTAACCCATTCGTGCACCAAGTTCACACTCTTCCCGCCTTCAGCAGTCGGTAACAAAGGGCCATTCGTGCTCCCTGAGTGTGGGCTGAGGGGAGTGTGCCAGGGGAAGATCAGTGGGTGACATGGGGTTCTGGGTTAGGGGGTTGCGCAGCTTGTTTGTGCCTGCTGATGCATGGCGAGGGCCCCATTTCCGGTTTGTGGTGACTTTCTGCTGGGCCCCGCTAACCTCGTGACTCGGTAGTCTGACAGGGGCCAGTTCATTGTGGGCATTTTGTCCACATTTAGTGTCTCTGTGGGAGGTACTTCCTCTCTGGTGAGGCTCAGGAGTGTCCAGGAGGTTTTTTTAGTGAGCATTGCTCCAAAACCTTCCATTTCTATTGTGACAGCCAGTGATGTCTGTGTAGCCTCGTTCCCACCAGTGGCACCACTGAGAGCCTAGGGTCTGCAGGGTTGTGTGCTCCAAGGGTCAGGACCACTTGTCTGCTGCCTAGGCCCACTGTAGAGCCCTTTCTCTCCCAGGCCCCACTGGAAGCTGGAGCCTTGCATGCTACCCAGCAGTGGTTGCGGCTCCGCCCCTGAGTGTGGGAAAGGCTGCCTCCAGAACCCAGAGATGCTGGTCTTTTTCATAGTGGAAAGTGAGAGAGGCCATCCTTTGTTACCGACTCTGGAGGGATGTCCCAGCTTGCCCAGATCAGGGGTTGGCACACTTCCTCTGTGAAATGCCATATAGTAAACCTTTCAGGTGTGTGGGCTATATAGTTTCTGCCAAAAGGACCCAGCTTTTGTCATTGTCACATGAGGGTGTCCATAAACTGTCTATTTAAAAAATGAGCATAGCCGTATTCTAACAACACAATGTACAAACTAGGTGATGGGCCTGGTCTAATCCATAGGCCATTGTTTCCTGATGTCTGCCCTAAAGCACTAGACCCTTAATAAGCATACTGATTGGATAGCCAGTGTAGTGGGCGAGAGGGGTGCCCTGCAGGACGTCCACGGGTACAGGTCTTGTCAGACTATATACCATGGCAGAGAGCAGGAGTGTTAGCATAGCTTCGGGCAAGGTTGTTGTCCATTCCAGGTAACTGCAAGCTCTTTCTAAAATTCCTCTCTGATAGGTTTGGAAAATGACACTTTTCAGATCAACATCCTTATATTATATACCTGAGGACATGTTATTCTCTAGTAAAAGTACCAACATCTGGCACAGCAGCTGAATTGGGGCTTCAGCAAACTAGTTCCTCTTTGCCGAGTCAGGTTATAATATAACCACAGGTTGTAGGGATGAGGATGCGGACAGCTTTGAGGGGGCCATTTGTGTCTCTGCTACAGCCCACTTACTGTAATTTTTTCATCTAGCTGGTCTGATGTCCTTCACACCAGACCCTGCTTGTTTGACCTTTTCTATAGAAAAGCCTGTATTCAGATGCCTCTTTACGCCTGTATATGTGAAATGCTTGTGAAGTATCTACATACCTGTTCCTGTATTTCCTGTGTTAGGTGAATTATATCTGGTCTATTGGTTTAGAAAATTGATCTTACTTTCTTTCTTAGTTTATTTTTATTTATTTATTTTTATTTATTTTTTGACAGAGACAGAGGGAGAGTCAGAGAAAGGGACAGATAGGGATAGACAGGAAGGGAGAGAGATGAGACGCATCAATTCTTTATTGCGGCACCATAGTTGTTCATTGATTGCTTTCTCATATGTGCCTTGACCGGGGCTACAGCAGAGTGAGTGACCCCTTGCTCAAGCCAGCAACTTTGGGCGTAGGCTGGCAACCTTGGGCTTCAAGCCAACAACCTTTGGGCTCAAGCCAGTGACCCTGCGCTCAAGATGGTGAGCTCACGCTTAAGCCAGATGAGCCCACACTCAAACTGGCAACCTCGGGGTTTCACACATGGGTCCTCCACATCTCAATCCGACACTATCCTTTGCGCCACCGCCTGGTCAGGCACACTTTGTTATTTATATGGAGAAAATGCAAATAGTAAATTTAGCCAGAGTGGAGCCTGGGCTCCTCCCCTGGCTCGTGCTTCTTGCTAAGCCTTCCTCTGCTTGAGAAAGGATTGGAAAGTCTCTTAATTTGACTTGCTCAAGTGGCTCCAAATTGCCTTTCTGACAATTAGGAGCTATAACCATTATTTCTCGAAAAGTCATTAAATTATTAATATCAGTTTTATCAAGCCATAACATAGCAAGACTGGTTCTTATTATAATTCTTTGCATCATGCCAGACTAATTTGTGTTTGCTCTTAAAATAATTTCCTTATTCCACGTGCTGATATTAGACCTGACTTTGGGCCCATTGAGCTAACCCATCTGCTTCCAAGCTGTTCATATGAGAAAACTTTCTGATAAATTATGTTTCTGTGAATGAATTCATGTTTTCCCTTGAAAATACACTGTTAATAATGATTCATGTTTCTCTATATTCAAAAGGAACAAATTATTTTTTTAATTGAGTCGTGATAGGACTTGCTCTTCCGAATTACATGTGACAAGAAGGTAGTCACAAATGACAGGATTGAGAGTCTTTGCAATCATTTTCTCATGTGTTTAAGATAGTTGATCAAGTTTTCTGAGTAGAAATCAATAGCACCAAATAAATTATTGTAGAATGGCATCTCCTGAAGTACGATTGTCATTATTTGGAAGGAAATAAGCCAGATATAACAAAAGCACCATATTTCATCATATTAGAAAATATACAGAAACTAAAACAAGTACTGACCAAACTAATTTCAGCTTTGAATCCTTATATTAAGAACTAGATTAGTGAGAATGCTAATGATTTCTGTATGGTGTCACCTTTCTGTTCACATATCCTTTTTCTACCTGTACTTTGATGAAGAGAAAGAAAAATCTCTTTCCTGATGACTTTTTTAGTGGCAATTTAGTACAGTTTGGCCTTACCATAGTTAAAGTTTCATGATGTATGAAATTGATATGGTGCTAAGTGCCTCTAGCAATTTCTTTGGGCAATTCTACTTTTCTATTGGCTTCTATCGTGAAACTGAAGCTTCGCTATACAATTTAAGCTATAAAATATAATACAAACATAGTCAATCCTTGAACTCTTTCATTTGAAGGGAAATATTTTCTGAGATACTAATAATACTGCACGTGCAAAATTGCTACTAAATTGTTTAAAAAAAATCATCGCTACGCATATGCAACTATTTTTTTGCCACATGAGTGCTTTTCCACTGAAAGAGTGGGTATGAAGACAATGTCAGAAACTCCTACTGGCTCTTAGACACCTCTGTCTAGTCCCTTCAGCCTTCAGACACCATCCTTTCCTTTAATACCCAAGTAAAAATGGGGTCAGCTCCTGCCTCAGGTCCGTAGGAAGTTGAGTCCCTTAAGTACGTACATCCTCCCCACAAGATATTCTGGAAGCCCTGAGGAATGGTGTCATATACTACAAACCCTCTTGGTCCTTATCAGTTATTTTAACCAGCTGCCTGCATGAGGCCATTACTCTGGTGACCCAACTAGCCTAGTTTAAGCTAAGTAGGTTAATTCTGTAGTATTTCATGACCAGCTTCCTCTGGTTACAGCTCGAGTTTTTTTCTTAATTCAGCAAAGACAGGGAAGATTGGACTATACTGCTTAAGAAAATATTACAGATGTGTTGGAAAGAATGTAAAAGAATCGCAAATCAGAAAAACTGAACTGATCCCAGTTCTTAGAGTCTCCCAACCGTGCCCGTGCAATGAGTTACTCCTCTTAGTCTCAGCGCTGCCCTCTCACCCAAGGAAGCAGAAATGCCAGGCCACTCTCAGAACGTGAGACCACAGCCCAAAAGCAAGTGCAGTTCCTTGATGATTTCTTTCTGCACAGTGTGAATGGCATGCATATCTATTGTTTAGTGGGAACCTTATTCCAGAGACTGAACAGGGTCTAGCTCCTATGTCATTGCCAAGACAATTCAAGAGCTTGCCAGTGAAGTGTCCTGGAATACGGAATGTCCATTCATCCTTGCCGAGTACCAGGTGGCAGACTCCGACAACCTCTCTCTGGTGCATTCTGTGGACTCACCACCATGTTAATATGAAGATTAACCTCATCTTTCATGCTGGAAGCCTTATTCCAACAATGTGTCAATCTCTGACTCCTGCTGGCTGCTATTTTGTGGAATAGCAGCACTGGCCACGTAGTAGCCAAAAGCTGAAATCAAACCAGGAGTACCCTTTCATCACTCTCCCTCTTTGATTCATCCCCAATATATGTCTGCTCATCCCTTAAATATGTCATGAATCTGTCTTTTCCAACTGCCCCTCTCCCCCGCCCCCCATCAAGCTACCGTCATCACTTGGATAGTGCTCTGAAGTGGCCTCCTAATTAGTCCATGTCGTTAGGACTATAGCCTCCCAGCCTCCTAGCCATTCTTTACCTTTGCATTCCTCTCTCTCTGTCATCTCATACTTTTTAGAAGCTTTCCTTTGCTCTTAGAATGAAGGTAATGGTGGCCTTGTATTCTATATGATCATCCTTGTCCCAGATTAATTATAACTGTATCCTACTTCACTACCTGGAATGTTTCATTTTCAGTGATAAACTCTATGGTTAACCTAAACATAACCATGATCTGGCCCTGGCATCATATCAGACAGAGGCACCCTGATTTCTCCCACACTTACATTCTTTCAGCTCAGTTCCATTGGTTTTCCGTTTACCCCTGCCCCCATTGCATAGATTTGAGTTTGCTAACCTTTTGTAGTGAATTCTTTCCTCCTCAGATGAATTAGTTAACTTATTTCCATCATTTTGAGCAGCATTTTCTCAGCAAAACTTTCCCGGTCTCCATGGCTAGGTCAAGTTCTCACACTGAACCCACCTGTCTCACACTTGTATGACTTCTCCGTGAAACCGAGCCCCAGGAGGCCAAGAGATCTCTGTGTTTCTCATTCAGTCCCATCACCACACACAGAGCACAATAGTAACAGACACCCAATAGAGGTGAATGAACATAGGTTAAGTAAACAATGACTGATAACTGGTTGCTCTCTTTATGCATATCATTGAAGGGTCAATTTCTGGGGACCCACCTCATAAGAAAGGAAGACTGCAGCAAAGATAAATAATTCTTTTTCTCTCCAGAACTGGAAGACCACTAGTACTGTCTCAATGCAACTTCTGTTATTAGCTAAACAGAGTAACCTTCCCCCACGCCACTATACTGATCGATCAAGCCTCTTTAATCAGCATCTTGTGTAATGGGAGACCATTACTGAAATCAATCTTCTTTTACTGTCTTATAAATAAGCAAGCAAACAAAATAAAAAGCAAGTATGTGTGCTGAAAACTTTGTCTTCAGTTACAATTCTTACATTATCTAGTCCTTGAATCACTTATTTGCTCTTAATAAAACCCATTAGCCTCCACTCCACTTTTTCGTATTTTATAAACAGATCTGCCACAGTCATTTACTTCTGTCTGTTCAGTATTATTCAAACCATTATCTAGAATTGAAAGCTAGTTTCGCAACAGTTATTTGAAGTAAAACTTTCTTTTGTTGAGTTTATGTAAGATGTATGTAGTATGTGCTCACAATTACATAATAGATCCTCACTGTGATAAGAATTTAGATTCGTTTTAAGAAGGGTACAGTTGGAGCATAGAAGATAGCGGGTTTGAATAGAAAAAAGATGGGGATTTTCAATTTGGCAAAGACCTTACGTAATTTGTTGGGTAGATTAAGTTTTCTAATATAATTCTGTTTGGTTTGAAAATTGTTATGCTTGAAATCCATGTGGGTTAAGGGAAACGGGGGAGGGAGGGAAGATGGCAGAGAGAAAGCACTCTTATTAGGTTGATGCTTCAGCTTCTTCTGTGGCTCTTAAGGGGCAGGACGCAGCCAGCCGCCCTGCTGTGGCTCACACAGGAGTCAGCAGGGCTCCATCTGAGAGTGACTTTGGCGTGTGGAATGATTGAGGGTGATTGCTTTCACTTACTTGATTAAAACTGGTAGAAACATAGACGGCTCTCCAGTTGTTTCTTATGCAGCTTACTGACTATTGTTTTTCTTTTTAAATGGACATTTACTACCTATTTAGAACAATAAAATACCTCAAAGCAAACATTAAGCAAAATGTAGCTTATCTATCACATGCCCGACTTCTCTTGATAGTAATAACCATGAATACAGTGTCCATTACATGGTAAATGCTACATTTTTATAAATTGCTTTATAGATTCACTTTGTGATCTATAATAAACCTATTTAGAGAATATCCAATTAAGGAAACCTTAATGAAAGCTAATTCTTCAATGCCCTAAATTTTAGTTTTGAGGTACTGAACTGTGTTTTAAATTTACCCACAATAACACTTATGGGCAATTAACATTTCATTTTGCATGCTATATACATCAGTAATTTTCTTTCATTTACTGTAATGTTGAAAGACGGTAACTACATTTATAGTAAATGCATTTTATTAGTTACCACACTGGACTTACCTGGCAGTTTATATGGGGGATGTGTCCACTCAGACTTCATTAGAAACTTTCAGAAGAATAAACTCAAATGTGTTCCAGGAAAGAAATTAAATACCTCATGAGCGTTTCAGGTTTAATTTGCAAATAGCACAAGGAAGGAGGGGCCTATGAAAATGCTGTGTCTCTATTTAAATTATTTTTTTTCATTTGAAATAATTAAAGACTTACAGAAAAGTTGTAAAACTGGTAAAAAGGATCTATGTTTACCTGTCACTCAGCCTCCCTCACGATTAATAGCTTATATAATTATATTTCATTTATGACAACCAGGGAATTAACGATGAATACTCACCTACAGATTTTATGCAAATTCTTTGTTTCCCCCCAATATCCTGTTTTGTTCCAGGATCTATCCAGGGGCCCCTGATTGTACTTAGTGGCTCTGTCTCTTTAATGTCCTTCCATCTGTGACAAGTCCTTAGTCTTTACTTGTCTTTCATGACTATGACACTGCTGAGTTTTAAAAAATAACTTGATTATTTTGTAGACGACACTCAATTTTGGTTTGCCTGATGTTTTCTCATGATTAAATTGAGCTCATGCATTTTTTGGCAAGAATACCACAGAAGTGGTACTTTCTCAGTTCATAATGTCACAGGGTACGTGATATCATTGTGTTCATTACTTGTGATGTGGACCTTGCCTTCTTGGTTAATGGGATGTTTGTCACCACAGGATCTCTCCTTTGTTAACTTACTCTTAGCCTTGGCTGATCTCCTGTTTCTCCTCCAACTGTCACCCACTGATTTCAGCCTCATTAGTGGACCTGCCTCCTGCGGTCATTGCTGTGCTGTGTGCCAGACGGGGCTCTTATATTTCCCTCGCTCCTCCACATTTATTCATTTGAATTTTTCTCCACCATTTCATTGTCTGTTTATTTACTTACATACGGACACACACACATATTTATTTTATTCCATAATCCAATACTCTGGCTATTGGCTCTGTCATTTAAATTATTTTTATTTATTTATTCCTTTTAGAGAATAAAGAGAGACAGAGAAAGAGAGAGAGAGAGAGAGAGAGAGAGAGAGAGAGAGAGAGAGAGAGAAGGGGGGAGGAGCAGGAAGCATCAACTCCCATATGTGCCTTGGCCAGGCAAGCCCAGGGTTTTGAACCGGTGACCTCAGCATTCCAGGTCGATGCTTGATCCACTGTGCCACCACAGGTCAGGCCTGGCTCTGTCATTTAAATTGTCCCATATTGGATGTCCTTGTAGGAGGTCCCCAAGTGAGGTTTATGGATGGCCCCAGAGTATTATATGAACAAGTCAGCTGGCCTTCTGTTAAAGAAACTAAAGTAAGGATGTTGATATTTAACTGATCACGCTTCTTCATATTTCAGGGAGAAAAACACCTTACGGAGCATGAATACATACCCATGTTTTCCCATGTGAAACATGCTTGCAGACCTCAACAATTTTAAGCACAGCTCAGTTCGAGTTTTGTTCCCCTTCTCCTTGCCTCTATTTTAAGAGGAAACCTGGGACTTCTCCTTCGACTTGGCTTTTTTAAACATATTGCTGGTGTCAAAGATAAAAAACCAGCCACTAGTTAAAATGGGAAGGACGGATAGTTAAAATGGGAAGCAACTATTGCCATAGGGAAAACAGTCTGGGATGAACCAGACTCAACTTGGATTTGTACAGAGGGGACGGAATTTTAAAGGGAGAAGGATGGAGTAGGGAGGGGGACAAGCAGGAGTTCAGTAGGGTCAGGGAGGTGAAATGTTACAACAGGTTGGTTATAAATGATACATAGCCAGTAGTCCAGCTATGCCTGCCTGCTGGTAATGATCAACCTTAGACTTCTGTCTTCCTGTCCTCAGGTGTTGGCTGGAACAAACAGCAGATTTTTTTAAAGCACGTTTATGTGAAACCTCAAATATATGTATGTATACAACACATATACATACGTAAGTATATGGGTACACTCGTATATATATACGTGCGTATGTTTTATATATATTGTGTGTGTGCTCATATGTGTCTCTGCGGGCATGTTTTCTTTTACAGTACTCGTCTGAATTATAAAATACATTTTAAAAATCAATTTTGCTGGAAATTCATCAAGACAATGTTGATTTTCCAAGGGAGGTGGTTCAAGAAAATATTGTAAATAGCTTTGTAGGCTCATTTGGCTTGCTAAGTTTTCAAAGTGCCTCTTTCCTTCTGATTAGCTTTATCTGTTGAACAACACAAACTCCAAACCTTCTCATCACAGCCTCCTGAAAGATACGTCTTATAAATCCTTAAAGTAACTTTCAGTGTTATTTGTATAAATGCGCTCGGGATACTTAAGCGTGGCACATAAGTGCAGTATAGGTGTTAGTGTCTTGTATTATGCATTTCACCTCAGTCCGCACTACTGACTCATAAGTAATGATCATTTCCATGCATTATTTAACATTAATGGGAGAATATCTGTTGTTTTACTACAATTAAAGCATACATTCAAAGCGTTTCCGACGTGGTTTCCAAATCGCTTCCCAAGATGGGATAGCAACATGGGCAAATGCTTGGGGTTTCTATGACTTTGATCAACATTCTCTATGTATTAGATGCAGTTCCCAAAACGGAGTGAAGTAAGTTATGCCCAAACCCCCAAGTCAAGTGATTCTGCTGCAGTGTGAGCAACAGGACTTTCCACTTGTAATCAACATCTCCATTCTGGGAGAACTAGAGTGGAGAACTGGTCTCAGGTTTTGCTTGTTGAGAGGAGGTGAGCAGGGTGGGCGGCTGGTGGTGGAACTGGGCATGTTTATAAGCAGCAGCAGCAGCCAGTGGAGGGAGCAGAGTGGAGGTTAACATGCAGCTTCAGTGTCTGGTGAAGCCGAGTCTCTGTGGGAAAGCCCGGTGAGTGTCTCTTTCACAGCCGGAAGCCACGGATCTTGGCCTCTGACCTCTCTGATACAGTGTTGCATTTATTGACCAGTAAGTCATATCTGTATTGATTTCTGGAACAGGAATTAACTTTAAATGTGTTTTCAAAATGAGTACCCACCCTACAACAGTAACATCACTTAAGACAAAGCTAAAACATGAATGTCTAGCTTTTTGTTTTGGATTTTTAAATTAATGCCAGTTTTTAACTTAATTTTTCTCAAAGGTAACTTGGCTTGTGGTATGGACAGAAACCAACGGTTCATGTGTTTGTCTAGGATTGAAATGATTTCTTTGGCGCACTATATTTCCCCCCCGCTTTTGTTTCTGTTTATTTTCAAGTTTGAATAAAAGAAATAATGTAGCATTCAGCTTTCACTTCAAGCATAATGTACCTCCTATGAAGTTTATGCGCCAATACCTAGTGTGCTCAGTAGTCCAATGTTCAGTTCAGTCCAGTATCTTCCGAGCTGTAAATGTATCAGGGTTCCCTAGTTTCCGGGAATTAAGAACAAGTAGCAATAATGCTGAGATGACCACACTAAATTTTGAGATTTTTACCTGGGGATAAGAACATGCTCTCAGAGTGATGTAGTAGCACAATATTTATTTTGTTGCAATAAGCAAGTTAAAGTCCAATTTCCAATTGTTTTCCGACGTTATTTGGAACGTTGGAATTCTCTATAATATAAATGAAAATTTGTAGAGCTTCTGACTTTAAATTCAGTGGTAAATTTATATACTTGTTAGGCTACTAATACAAGGTACACCCTCAAAAAGAGAAAAAAGGAAAAACCTCCCCCAAATTTAGCATTTAAAACACCACTGCAAAAGAAATATGTTGAGGTGTAGCATAAATGGAGGCTAATGATAACTTATTTCAAAAAGTTGGGTGCCTGTTTCACAAGGAAGGGTGCAGTATTGAATTTACTACATACTAAAATTTATCAAAGTGGTCTGATCATTAGAATCACACAGAAGTCACTTTTGTTGTAATTATTATTTTTGTCACTTGTAATACTGAAACCAAGAAAAAAAACATCTTGAAGGCAGAAATAATTAGATTTCAGACTAATTGGTTTTAATTGCGAGATGGCTGTCAGGATGGAATTTTCCATTAAGCTTGTTTTAAATGTAAAATTGGATATGGAGAGAGGTAAGAGTGGAGTTGTAAGAAGGCAGAATATTTGCATAAGAATTATGGTTCGAGCCCTAGGAGAGCAGGAGATAACCAGCAAATAAAGCAGACGTAGAACAGCTGAAAATCATTTATTAATTTGTTTGTTGGCTTTACCTATAGTGAATGTTCTTCCAAAACTACTATTTATAAAATTAAGATAAAAAAAGGAGCACAGAAACTTTAAATCCGTGAACTACAAATGCTGAGTGTTCAGAGACATCTGAAGGGTGGGCTATGCAGAGCAGTCTGGCTGGCAGTGTGAACCCACACACCAACCACCGGGGAGCTTGTTAAAGCCGGTTCTGACTCAGATGGTCTGGGCTTCGCCTTGAGTGTCTGCACTTCTAACAGGCTCCCAGGGGGAGGCAACGTTGCTGGTCCATGGACCACACTGAGTGTGTGCAGGCCCATAAGTGGCTATGTTTAGAACAACCAGTAGGGAGTGATGTTAAAGAATTTCCACAATAATATGAATATTAGAATTGTACCAACACTCACAGATGTAGAATTTCATTGGGGAAGGTCTCTGGTGAGGGTCCATGTCCTTTCTCAGTGGGGGGGTGGAACACCCAGGTCTGGAAATGGTGCGGTCCTGAGCCCCAGCCGATGCTGCTCAGTGGAGAAGCAGGTATGTGGAAGTAGTGTTGATCAGATACAACTTCTGGGGGGGGGGGTGAAGGGAGGCCATGATTTAAACTAACTGTGTGGAAGGAAGTATTTGAAGGAGTAAAAATCCTTGGTAATTCCTGGCTGGAATTCAGGAGCGGGCATGTGTCGTTTCATGTCACGGGGAACTTTCTGTTGCAGCCTGGCTTGAACTTGCCACCATTTCTCTGTTTCAGAGACCATTGAGTGTCCTCAATAAAATGCGCAGTACAGTGAAACGGGCAAAAGTCTTGATTATTTTATGACACTTAAGCACTTCTCTTTTTTTGAAAAACAGTGCGTAAATTTTTTCCTGCCAGAGCTAAACACAAGTCTCAATTATAGAGCCCCCTCAATTGTAGTTGTAAGTTCATGGGGAGCATTACTGGACGTCTTTATAAATGTTCCTTCTCTTTTGTGAAAAATGTGCAGCCTGAAAAATTAATAGGTAAGCCTGACCTGTGGTGGCGCAGTGGATAAAGCGTCGACCTGGGAATACTGAGGTCGCCAGTTCAAAACCCTGCACTGGTCTGGTCAAGGCACATATGGGAGTTGAGCTTCCAGCTCCTCCCCACTTTCTCTCTCTCTCTCTCTCTCTCTCTCTCTCTCTGTGTCTCCTCTCTAAAATGAATAAAATAAAATAAAATAAAAATTAATAGGTAAAAATGCAGATTTAAAAAATAATTTCTATAGAGTGAAACAGATGAAATGGTCAGTAATGTGAAGTGACTTTTGTCCCTGTGACCTAAAACTGTGGCAGTTTCCTGCCATTTGTAGAGTATTTCCCACCTGGGTACAACCAGTGTAAAAGTCCTTAAATGGGCTTTTTTTTCCTGTGACTTTCCAAAGTTTGGCAATATATAATATTTATATATATCTGGCTTAACATAGATAAACTAATTATTTAAGTTGGGACTTCACAAGCTAACAGGTAATTAGCTAAGAAATACTAAATGACAGTGATAGGTGATATATCAAAGTATCTATTTAAATTTGTGAAGTCTGATAAAGCAGTGACCCCTTGTTGTCACCATTGTGGCCCTGAGGCTGGTCAACTAGTGTCCTTCACAGTTGAGTTGTCCTTTGTCATATCTGTGCACGTTCCTGGGTGACTCTCGTCTGGTCCTTAACTCCTGGCCACGGGTCTTGGACACTTTCTGTATTTTCTCCGTGCTTGGCCATCACTCTGGGGGTCATTTTGTCCCTCTCTTTCAGCAGCCCTCTATGACTTCCATAGTGAAACTTTATTGCTGACTGTATATTCTTGTACCTTAGTTCTCCACATAAGCCTGATGTCCGGGGGCTCCAGTATTCTGTATCATTTCTCGGGGTCATTTTGGCCAACTGCCCCTAATGCTGTGAATCCTTCTATTTTCTATGGTGCTGGTTCTCAAACTTTGGGGGAAGAATATATGCATCCTCAGGTTCATTGCAGTGTTATTTATAAAAGTCAAGATTGGGAAACAACCCAAGTGTCCATCAGTGGGTAAAATAGCTGTGATGCACGATGGAATACTACTTGGTCATAAAAAAAAGAAGTCTTACCATTTGTGACAGCATGGTGCACCTGGAGAGTATTATGCTAAGTGAAATAAGCCAGGCAGAGAAAGACAAATACCATATGCTCTCACTTATATGTGGAATTTAATGAACACAATAAGCTGATGAACAAAATGCAAAGAGGTAGGGTCACATGGAACAGATGGACAGCTGTCAGGGGTGGGGAGTATGGGGAGTGGATAAAGGATGAAGGGATTAGCCAAATTATATATAAATAACACGTAGACACAGACAACAGGTGGCAATAGCCAGAGGGAAAGGGAGGGCAGAGGTGGTGGTGGGGGTCAAAGGCGGGCACAAGGGGACAGAAAGCGACTTTGCCTGGAGCGGAGGGCGCACACTGTGATGTGTAGATGGTGTTATATTGAATTGTACACTTGAAACCTCAATGGTTTGGTGAAATGTCATTCCAATAAATTTTAAAAATTCCAAAGCTTAGGCTGCACTCTAGACCAATCAGATAAAAATCCCTGAGGATTATCATGCATAAACAAACAAACAAACAACCTCCCTGAAGTATTCCAACTTACAGCCAAGTCTGGGAGACCATGTTCTCTTATACTTGCATGCGTGCATATGACACCACCGTCCTCAGTGGCCACACTCACTGTCCTCTGTGGAAGCCCTTGGGTGACAGCCAGGGCTGACGGCATTGCTTTGTTGTATGACAGCCACTCAGAACACCCAGTCTACAAGCCAGTGTGACCCCATAGTGGCCATTACAATTTCTGACAGCCCTTGACCTCTACTGGTTGATTTGTTCCTCTCATATTCTTCTCAGAGTCATTCACCCAACTCCAGGGCAATGCTCCAAATCTTCAGTTGAAATAATTACGCCTAAGGGACATTTGCAAAGCTGTTCTCCTGAGATAATAAATCTGATGTCTCTGGTCTTCCATTTTTCTTCAGAACTTCTTCCTTTTGCAGAAAACATTCTGCCAAACATATAGCTGTATATTGCAACTGAAAGTAGCGGTCATATCCCCGAGAAAAAGAAACTCTGTCTACGAGAGTACATTAAATAGGACTCTTTGTTACACCTTTTATTTAAATTTACTTTTTTTCTCTTTGTGTTTGTAAGAGAGAAAATGGGCAATTCAGGTTTACATACAGGGGTGAGCAAATGCAGCTTTACAGTTGTAATACACATAATGCAATAATTAATAACCATACAAGGATAAATTATATTATGTACTCCCAGCTGTAAACCTACTTTTGCCACACCCTGTATATGCATGTTAGCTGAAATCATTTCTTTGGAAGTGTCACCACCATACCTTCCCCTGTCGCTCACTGGCAGCACAGCTAGCACTGCAGTGGGACTGACCAACTCTGGACTTCGGTCTCCCTGTGTCTGACTTCATGTCTGCAACGTTGGACCTTATAGGAAAATCTCTAAATGCTTCTCATGAGTCCTTCTACTAACTCTAAATTTGGTTAGAGATTTGCCTCTTAGTCTCGTTTCTTGCAATAATTACTTAATGGATATCATAAACGAGACACTTGCTAGAAAATTAGGAAATTAGAGAGCTTTTTGCATGCCTGCTGTGTTGCTATGCATGATCTTTTAGATATCTGCCAATCACATGACATGTGATAGACGCTTAATAAATGTGTTAGGGCAAAGGCCAAGAAGAACACATGGGGCAGAAATGACATTGTGTTTCTAGCTGTGGCTGTGATTTTACCCTGCCCCTGAAGGGTGGCCGGGATTTTGCTGGGAAGTGGGGAAGGAAACGGAGAGAGTCAGGAGTGGATGTGGAGGTGTGAGGGAGGGGGCGTTGAGTCAGTCCCCCTTTTCATTATGTGCAGACGTGGAGCAATTGGATAAATGAAGAGGGAGATTTAAACTGTAATTTCAGTTATTTTCTCAGCAGTCATCTCTCCAAAGGTGGGTTCTGTAGCTGCTGGCAAGTTGCCAACTTGCTATGTCCTCTTAGATTGACAGAGAGGCCGGATAAACAGCCCCTCTTGGCAGCACTTTCCTGACAGATGGTCTGGCATTCATGGTGTGACCCAAGACGACAATGGTGGATGGAGCTGAGAATGCTAGCCTGGCATCTCCCATCTCCTCACGCAGCGTGGGCTCTGTGTCCAGAGCGCTGGCAGCTACTGTGGTGGGAACGCGCTTAATCTGCATACAGTGACAAGGAAATTCCATCCACGGTTAAGGGAGGGGGCAGCAAACAGTTTTTATTTCTCCAAAAGAATACCAGTGATACACTTATGACCCTCACATGAAATGGGAAATAAATGAGCTGCTAGGAAATTTTATTTAGTAGCTTTTGAAATTTTATTTAGTAGCTTTTCAAATCTTTTGGACAGCAAGTTGGGTGTCAGTGTCCAGAAAATAAAATCAAATAACTTTTATAAGTCCCTTGATGACTGTAATGATTTGTACCACTATTTTCTGACACTCGCTGCAGCATGCACAAAAGCAAAGGCCGGTGTGGAGTAGTGAGGGTGGGTGGTCCAGAGGAGTTGGGGCGGAAGGCACCAGACTCCACACCTTACTAAGGTAGCCTGGGTTCTTGGCTGTGTCATTGCCTTGCAGCTGCAGCGGCTGTCTCTGCAGGAAAGCTCTTCTTTGCTGATCTCACTTTTATTTTGAAAACATTACTGTGATTTGCCAAAAGCAACTTGTTCCTATGTCCTATGGAATGATTTAGCAGCTTAAAAACCGAGATGATCTTCAGAAGAGGATGTCAGTTAGAATTATATAGATCTCAACAGGATGTAAATAAATGCCTCTCAATAATGAAGACATTAATGAAAGGCTTTGAAGACAGTAGGGTTGATACCTAAATTCAGTTCTTGAGGAGGAAAGCCTGAGATTTCATCAGAAACACAGTATCCCGAGGAAGAAGAATTATTGGTGCTTCCAAGCCCTTTAAAATCACAAAGCCATCTATTACCACAGTTGCCAATATTGGCAGTAGAAACTGTTTGAGACTTACAGCCTCACAATAATTACAGTCTTGTAGTTCCTCATTGAAAGAAGGCCATGATTAATGGTGGAATCCCACGACTTGATTTCAGTTCTATGAAGACGATGTACCTGTTTTGCCCATAGGTCCAATTATTTGTTTCCTAAAGAACGTTGCTTTCAGTTTATATTTTTGTTTCAAATGTCTATTAATGATAAATTTTGTATTAAGATATAGTTGATAGGCGATATTATATTAGTTTCAGGTGTACAACATAGTCATTCTACATTTATGTACCTTATGATGTGATCACCATGATAAATCTAGTAACCATCTGTCACTGCGCCAAGTTATTATATTATTGACTTATTGACTGCATTCCCTGTGCTGTGTAGTACATGCCCGTGACTTATTTATTTTATAACTGGCAGTGTGTATCTGTTATTCTCCGCCTTTTTCTCCCACCATTCCCTTCTGGCAACCATCAGTTTGTTCTCTGCATGTATGAATCTTTCTGTGTTGTGTTGTTTATTCACTTGTTTTTATTTATTTTTAGATTCCACATGTCAGTGAAATCATATGGTATTTGTCTTTCTCTCTCTGACATAGTTTACTTTATTTCTGTGTCTCTGCACTAGATAGATACCTAAGAAGATAATCCATCCTAGGTTCTAAATCTCTGACTTAAACAATCTGAAGTTACTTAGGAAGGGAACTTATCCAGAAGAGGTGACGGGTCCTCCAGTGAGTGCCTCCAGACACTGCTTGTTTCTGATTATTACACAACCCCTGTTCTTGGGGGAGGAGTACTTCTTCCAATGACTCAGCAAAATGTATTGATCATTGAACCCATGCCCGGCTCTGTTGTAGGTAGAGGAGTTATGATAGTGACACATGCAGCAAAGAGTTCTCACCTTCTCTGATCTTACGATTAACCATAATAAATAAGTAGTTATCTTAGGTAATGTCAGTGCCCTCCAACCAAAGGTCACCAGCTTTGGTGAAATAAAGCTGGATTTATTACTCATTGCACCAAAGGAAAACACACACTTTGGGGAAACAGGGTGTCTCATTAACGAGTTCGAAAGGATTTTGAGAATTTGAGTTGGTGTTAGATAATTCTGAGAAGGTTTCGAGAAAGCAGGGAGGGCTTTGCCCTGGGTTGGAGCTGTGAGGAAGTGGAGGCCGTTGGCTGCACACTGCCACCCCTGGAGGTGTGACGTGCTTTTCTTTTCTTTGGCATAAACAACAGAAATTTGTTTTTTCACAGTTCTGAAGTCTTGAAGAGCAAGATCAAGGTGTCAGCAGGATTATCTTCGTATGAAGCCTCTCTACCTGACTTGTTTATGGCCATCTATCTTTTCCTTATGTCTTCACCAGGTCTTTGCTGTGTGTCTGTCTGTGTTCCCTTCTTGAAAGGACACCAGTCATATTGGATGAGGACCCCACCTCAATGGCCTCATTTAACTTGAATTACCTCTTTAAAGATCCTATCTCCAAATACAGTCACATTCTGAGGTACTAAGGGTTAGGTCATCAACATATAAATTTTGAGGGGACACAGTTTAGCCCCATTATACCTTTCTACATCGTGATTTACATTTTGACAAGATTCCCGGGGCACTCACGCACATTTAAGTTGGAAAAGCACTTCCCAGTGGACATGGCCTTCCTCATGTTGAGTCTAATCAGAACAAGCAAGAGGAAGGGCCTTCTAGCAGAACCCAAGTTACAATCTTGTATACCCTGATCACAGAAGTGGCATTTTCTCAAAACTGGTATGTTCCGTTTGTAAGCAGCAAGATAGTCAAGTGGTAGGGATTACAAAGGCTTTGCATGCAGAAGATGGGATCATTGGGTACTGTCCTAGAGACTAGCTACCACCATGTGTGCCATGTGTCTGTGTGGCCTGGGGCCGGCATAAAATAGAAGGATAAAAATATAAAATGTGGCTCCTGGGGAGACCATAGAAGGGTGAGAGGCAGCTGAGTGTTGATCTGTTTCTTGTGTTCCCTTCAGACATGTAATACCTGAGTTTGAGATTCTAGTTGGATGTTCAGTTGGAGACGGCAGGGGGTAAGTTTGAGGTTCTGTGACCGGAGTTCAGAGAGTCCGGAAGTGGAAATAAGAGTTGAAGCCATGTGCCTCGATCAGGTCACTTAGGAAAGGAGGGTCAATAAAAAAAAATTCTGACATTTGAGTCTGGGCTGCTATCTTTTGTTCTTTTTAAGGACATATGTTGCTAAGCCATAAAAGTGCCTACTATAAATAAGTTGCTTGTAAATTTAAAAAAATATGTGTAGTGACATAAGATACTCAAAAAATGGAACATGGTAAAATATTTCAAATATTTCTTTTCTTTTTTTTTTTTTTGGTAAAATATTTCTAAAATCGCAGTTAGGGCTATTCTACTGTGATGGTATGATTGAGGTTTGGCTTACCAGCAAGCATATGCAGGTCCAAATATTAACCAGACTGATGATTTAGGGTCAAGATTTGGAAATCAAAAATTAAAGAAGTCAGTGGAGATAAAGCAAGGAATTAAAGTCAACTGATATGCTTGATTTTTATCCTGTACCTTGAGAAACCCGCAGAGCCCTATTACCTGCAGCCCCTGGCTATGTGTCCTGTCCAAACGAACCCTCTCAGCTGTGATGTCTCTTCAGCTCCTGTTCCTTCTGCTTGCTCCTGGGGCAGATTCTTTGCTAGAGCTTCCTCTGAGATCCAGTCATTTTCAACCCCACAAGTGCGTAGTCACCAGGGGTCCCTGGCCAAGACCAACAGTGATAAGACTAGGATCTACGGAAGGGAAAAACACTTTCCTGCACTTTATTCTATTCTAGGGCCACATTGAGAACTTGAGGTAAATTACCTATCAGTTGAACCTTCAAGATTTCATGATTTTAAGCACAGGAAAGGTTTTTGGACTGGAGCTAAATTAAAGTATATAAATTAAATGAGAACTAATGGTAGGGACCAGACAGGCTCAGGTGAAATTTTGAAGCAGGAGAAACTGTCTTTGGTACCCTCCCTGCATTCCAGCTCTCTCATTCCCTTCCATATCTCTCCCTCCCTCCAACCTCCCTCCCTCCCTTCCTCCTTCCCTTCCTCCAACCTCCCTCTCTCCCTCCCTTCAATCTCCCTCCCTCCCCTTCAATTTCCCTCCCTCCCTTCAATCTTTCTCCCTCCCCTCAATGTCCCTCCCTCCCTTCAATGTCCCTCCCTTCAATGTCCCTCTCTCCCCTTCAATGTCCCTCCCTCCCTTTCAATGTCCCTCTCTCCCCTTCAATCTCCCTCCCTTCCCTTCAATCTCCCTCCCTCTGTCCAACCTCCCTCCCTCCCCTTCAATTTCACTCCCTCCCTCCAATCTCTCTCTCTCCCTCCCACGTCCTCCCCACCTCCCTCCAATCTCCCTCCAACCTCCTTCCAACTCTCCCTCACTCCCTCCAAACTTCCTCCCTCCGGTCTTCCTCTTTCCAATCTCCCCTGCATTTACATTAGCCCCAGATTTCTCTCCACTAGGTTAAGCAGTCACTTCTGAGGCCAGGGCAGGCTCTGTGCACACAACACTCACCCAGACTCGCACAGTCCTCGTGCCCAGATTCCCATTCACATCCATCATTCACGTCTCCCTCGTGTTCTTGCACTCGTGTCCCCAGCACGTGTCCCCCACAAAACATGCCCTATCCTCCAGACAACACACACTCCCAACCCAGGACATCTATATATGTCCGTTCTCACACATACTTTGACTAATAAACACGCACATTTGAACCCACATACATTCCAATGTGCCTTTCTAGACTCATTGAATAATGTGGCTTACATAACACCTAGAGCATTTTCTGGGTTTTTATTCATTTTCGATATTAGGCTAAAATGGTATGCACTATATGTCCCACATGTTCAATAAAACTAAGCTTCTTTGGTATCCATATAAATTAGCTTTTCAGTTTCATATAAAAATAAGAGCTTTGAAACCACCTTGGCAATGACAGTTTTATAGAATCCTCTATTCATGTGAAAGTTAATGCTCTCTGAGTTGACATATAGGGCTAATTTGATGGATGGATGTTCAAATGAAATGTGTCTCAATGATTTAAGGGCTGGGTAACACTGATATACTAGCTGGTTGGATGGTAATTTTTTAATATAAATTAAATCATTTTTGTGATGTAAGTGCTTAGGGGCCAGCACTGGGGAAACTAGGAAATTGAGACTGGAAAGGCAATGTTTATTTTCAAATACAAATAGCCCTGGTGAGTTGACTTGCATTTACTAAGATTTACACAATGACGTTAGACACACCTATGATTTTGTGGTTCCACCCATGGCAATGTGGAGGTACGTGTTTTGTTCTAGAAGCATTGCGTTTGCCTGTTTACTGAAGTGTCTGTCTGGTTCTCTCAGTACCACACCTCCTACAATGCAGAAGCGATTTTATCTCCCATGTTCTTCCTGAGTGCTTTACCACCTAAAAATTGGAGTGTTTTGAAAGGTGGCAACTCCTCCACAGGACACAGGTGCACAAAAATAGATGAAATAGAATGTCTTTCATTCTTTGGAAATTCCTATGGAATATGAGAGATCAAGTCTACACTGACAGACACTTAATATCAAGAGACATTTTACTAAAATCTCACAATATACTCATTGCTATCATGAAGACAATTTAACTGGATCAGCTGAGTTAATTAAATCATGTGGCCTTTTCTTTGGTTTGGATTGTAGACCTCTACCCACAGTAGTATTAATAGTACCTGTGATTTGCTCCTGTAGAAATCAGATCTTTTCATGTCACATTACTGGTTGTTACCGATATGTCAAAATACAGTCTATGTTCATGGCTATTAGCTTGTTATGTAATGTAATAAGCATATTTTACATAATATACATATATGATAGATATACGTACAGATAGATGTATATATATATAGAGAGATTATTCTGCGATAGAATTCACAAACTTTACCAGATTGTTAAGGGGAAGTGTTGCTCCAACACGATCAAGAACCCACGCCCTAGACCAGTGGTTCTTAACCTTTTTTGAGGTACCGAACCCACCAGTTTCATATGTGCATTCACCGAACCCTTCTTTAGTGATAAATATGATTTTTTTTCCAAATTCAAGACATAGGTATATGTTTTTTTACTGGTGCACAAAATGAGCCGTGCATGAACATCACCTTGCTCGAGGAACAAAACCAACAAAGTGCATGAACTCAACAACAAATTACGGTATTACTTTATTCTGGCCTCCACATCATAGGTTTCTCCGAACCCCTGAGACTGACTCATCGAACCTCTAGCGTTTGATAGAACCCAGGTTAAGAACCACTACCCTAGATGAATTTATTGGTTCAGTGTTTTTCAACAACAAAAACCTTGATTAAAATGTAAAAATTTAATATATCAAACAGTGTGGGAGAGTTACTTGCCAAGATTCAAGAATTTCACTGCATAGAGCAGAGAATGGGTGGAGATAGAAATAAATGTCTGCTCACATAAATCACCAGTAAAGTTTTATACTAATGAAGTGTAAGTAAAGCTTAAAAGCATTCATCTTAGAGAAGACCTAGGTATTTCCATTAACTAAATTGTTCCAAATTAGTTCCTAAATCATTATTGCACAGGATGGCAAAAGTCAGACCAAGAACTGTTTGAAAATCAGTTGGGGAAAAACAAGCTTAAATTGCAGGGTAGAATCTTAACTCATGGTTTATGTTTACAGTATTTTAGCCTGATTGGCACCAGTTTTTTTACTACACAAAAAACACAAAGAAATGCCATCTTTGGGGCCATGTTATTTAACTCACATAGCATTAAATTGATGTGTGATTTTCTATTTATATTAATTGGCTTTTCAAAAAGAAAATGAGCTGACCCAACTACCATAGCCTGTGATCGGGTTATCACTATTAAACACAGATTTCTTTTTTTTTTGTCTTTTACAGTGACAGAGAGAGATTCAGAGAGAGGGATAGATAGGGACAGACAGACAGGAACAGAGATGAGAAAGATCAATCATCAGTTTTCCGTTGCGACGTTGTTCATTGATTGCTTTCTCATATGTGCCTTGACCGTGGGCCTTCAGCAGACCGAGCAACCCCTTGCTCGAGCCAGTGACCTTGGACTCAAGCTGGTGAGCTTTTGCTCAAACCGGATGGGCCTGTGCTCAAGCTGGCAACCTCGGGGTCTCGTACCTGGGTCTTCCGCATCCCAGTCTGACACTCTATCCACTGCGCCACCACCTGGTCAGGCCAGATTTCTTGATTTATAACATATTTACAGGAAGGCGAAATGTGTGTGTCTGTGTGTGTAGAGTGGACATAAAAAATTAAAACAAAATATTTACTATTCAAATAATTTTAAACAGTTTTACTTGTATTCATTATAAGTATCTCCCACTAGAGTGTGATCTTTATCTGAGCATGACTGTAGGTTTCAAATACTGTGCATTCAAAACAAATAAAGCCCATTCTGTTGAGAAAATGTCAATGAAGCAGTGTAATAAAGCATCTTTGTGGAGCCCATGATGCATCTGCATTACGAAAGCAATCGATTCATCTTTGTGCATTTAATACTTGGGGAGCAATGTGTCTATTAATAGCATTGTGATATTTTAATATAAATTGAATTTATATAAATTGTGTCCAGTGGCAATTGCTATTGGATTATAAGTGTGATTTGAATGGGAATTGAGTATTGTACAGTTATATAAATTGTGAAGATAATGTTTTCTCTGGCATGATCATTTCTACCCATTACCTATCTTTTTCTCTTCTAGCTTTTATTCTTATTAAAAAATCATAAATAACTGTACTTATTGATATCTTTAACTGTCCTTAAGACTGTCAGAACAGTTAGTGATAAGCATGTTATTTAAGTTATCAAAAAATGACTTAGATTTATCCAGTTATGTCAATCCTCAACTAGTAGATATGTCATCATACTGGGATGTCTGGACTCTTCTGAATTAACTAGCTGAACAGTGACTGGTCATGTTGATACAATCTGACAGATAATTGAACATATTCATAATGTGATAGAAAGGAACCAAAGACATTCAAGAAGCCATGTTTGCAAGTTTACTTTCAAAAAATAAAGACCAAAACACATTACATCTTCTGGAAAGTTTTTCCTAATAAATTAACTTCTCACTTTCTACTATACCTTTATAGCTATACTCTATTTTTGAGTCACTTAAAAACTGCAAGCCTTGCCTGACCAGGCGATGGTGCAATGGATAGAGCATCGGACTGGGATGCGGAGGACCCAGGTTCAAGACCCCGAGGTCACCAGCTTGAGCGCGGGCTCATCTGGCTTGAGCAAAAAAATCTCAACAGCTTGCACCCAAGGTCGCTGGCTCGAGCAAGGGGTTACTCAGTCTGCTGAAGGCCCGTGGTCAAGGCACTATAAGAAAGCAATCAATGAACAACCAAGGTGTCGCAACGAAAAACTGGTGATTGATACTTCTCATCTCTCTCTGTTCCTGTCTGTCTGTCCCTGTCTATCCCTCTCTCTGACTCTCTCTCTGTCCCTGTAAAAAAAAAAAAGATTTTAGGTTTTCATCTTATTGTATGAGAAAAAAAACTGCAAGCCTTTTTAATTCTTTTATCCCCTTATGTTATCTCTTCAACCAAAATGCACAGTCCCATGGGC
The DNA here is from genome assembly GCA_037038555.1 of Rhynchonycteris naso. Lineage (NCBI taxonomy): Eukaryota > Metazoa > Chordata > Mammalia > Chiroptera > Emballonuridae > Rhynchonycteris > Rhynchonycteris naso. The sequence continues at coordinate 24,747,424 of CM073001.1, forward strand.
ATGAATTGTGTCTCCATTATCCATATTTTTCTTGCAGACAAAGTGGGGGTCCCACATTGCAGAGTGGGTCCCTTTATGGGAGGCAGGGATGGATCGGTAAAGGAGTAGAATCTGGTTTGGAACAGAACCTTCGTCTACCCTCTCAGATTCCCACAAATGACTCCCTCTTTCTCTTTTTCTTGATTGTCAAATCACCTTTTGAAACTGAGTGAATCTTCACACTTCACAGTGTGAGATGCGGGTTTCTGTGTGTCTGTCAATGGGTCCCCATGGCACCAACTCTGCAAAAGGGGAAACTTGATCAACAGAAAACAGCAGGCAGGAGGGAGCCACAGATAATTTTCTCCTCTTCCCTAAGATGAGAATCTTCCTCCCAACGCATTGGAGAATTCCCACGGTCTGAATGCACATTTTTGTGACGTGCTGTGTCGGTCTGAAACTCAGAGTGAAGCCCTAGCCATCTCGTTGCAGAACATCTGTTTTTGTTTACTTTGTTCACCCCTCACCCCAGGCTTGTACCACCCAAATCACATCTTAGCATCTGAATCTGTTCCTAAGGCTCTGTTTTCTAAAGTGTCTGGGCAAGGACATTTGTACTAGAAGTATTTTAAAAATATAGATCCCCAAAATGGGGTTTTAAGATTTGGATTGTTCACCTAAAAGTGACAGTCACCATAGTGTAGGCCGTTAGTAGGGTGGAGTACTCCCTGACGGGCGGTACCAGCTCAGGCAGAGTTCTGGGGTACTCAGGGAATCTTGCTACATCAGGATAATGCAGTAGAATAGCTTCTGAAAGGATTTACAGAGAGATGATCATCTCAGAGCAGTCAACTGCCAATTTCAAACATATTCTGAAAGCCAGAGGGCTTCAAGTGTACCTTTGACAGGCACCCTCCTGTAGCCTCAAAGAACAATGTGCTAAAAAATCATCTTAGGGTCCGATGAAAAGATAGCAAAGCTACAAACCAAACTAAGTGTACATCCCCGTAGATTTCCCATGTCAAAATCAAGGCCCTGATAGAAAAAAATGAGTCCCTCAAACTGGCCTGCGGATGTATGGATGGATAAACACAAGACCTTTTATCTTCAGAGTCCCCGAGTCTCTCCTAGCCAAAGAGCTTAGCTTTCTGTTGCCAGGAGACCAGGTGAAGGCCTTACTAAAAGCAGGTGCCTTGCAGGATAAAACTTTTTATCTCCTCACTGCCCCTCATTGCCTCCAAGTCAATAAGCAGGGTCAGTTTTCTACGTGTTCTAAATGATGAAGTAGAAGCCCTGCTCCTGGCAGGGAGGAAAAGCCAACACAGCAAAGCAGATTTGGGACGTTGCTAGTAATATGTCAGCCAGAACAAGGGATACATAGATAGAAATAATTTTAAGGGTTTTAGACTCTGTGTGTGTGTGTATGTGTGTTTGCATGCATGTGTGTATGTGCTATATGAGATTGGATATGACAATTTATTGCCATGAACACATACGCCAGTAATTCAAGAGCTAATGTTTAAACACTTGGAGCTGATCCTAATAGTTTTCTTTGGCACCACGGAGCCTAGATAAAAAGTTTCCAAATAAATGAAGTGAAAAGACATAGTGAAGAAAGAATTGGGAGAATCAGGAAGGCAGTGTTAAAATGACTTATGATGGACAGTCTCCACACCCTGATGTGGTTGACCTGCCTCACTCTGAGAAGCTTTGATATAGGCTATAGGCATAAATTTTTCTTTAAAAGTTTTTGAGAAAGAAAATAAAAAACAAAAACGGAGGGTCAATCAGTTTCTCTCAAAAATAGTAGATGCATTAAATACTCTTTCAGTGACTTTCTTAAAATATAGTTTACATTTGCAAGGTTGATACTCTATTCTGAAATCTACAGTAGCATAATCTGGAGAAGGGATTGGAATGATAGAAGACCGAGATTACCAAGACTAACCTATAAGTAATTATCAACCATTGGCATATGTATTGAAAACTGAAAAACAGCTTATAAAATTAGATTGTTATTTTCTTGAAATGAGTTCATGACTAAGAGTCATTACAGTTTAATTTCAATATTGGTGCAATTATTAAAACACTAAGTAATTCAAATTTCTTAACTTATTTGTAAAATGAGTTAGGATTCAACTAATTCAAAACTTTTTTGAGGGAAGTTATATATAACATTACATTAATGAACTTTGTTTCACTTGATGTTATTTATGTGGGTTGAAAATATCCCTGACAGCCAATACCAGTAAATCGGGTTTTAAGAAGCATGTTGTTGAACCAAATGGCTTCTAAGATCCCCAAAGAGAGCTGAGAACAAATGGTTTGCTAAGCAAATTTACAAAATCAACTTTTAGAATGTGTTTAGAAATATTAGATGTATGGATTGAGTCACTGTGTGCTTTTCTCAACAAATTTGTGTTATTCCTCAAGGACAACTTATCTTTTATGCTGTCATTAATATGCTAAAGATAGATGCTATCCAAATCTACTTCCACTAAAGTGGAAAAACCACACATTACTAAACAATCTCTCAAAATAAATGACACTGAATTTAAACAAATACCACATACATTATGCAATACTCTGGGGTACCAGTACTCTCTAACAGCTTCGGATAGCCCAGAACATATTGGGCATATATGTATGCCTCCTTTACATCATTATAGGTCAGAATAGATAAGATTGCTGTCATCAGCTGAAATGAAACATGAATAGGGATTCCTAAGAACAGGGATACAGTTACTATGCATCTCTATAAGAAATGATCACTTAGTTCCTGAATCTTGCATCTATATTTATAAATACAAACATAATTAAATTTATACCAATGTTGAATTTTTTAAAGAGATTTCCTAGAGCTGCTCTCGTTAATACAATTTATTTTATTGATTGATAATCCATGTGATTGAATTTGTAGTGTGAACTTTTTTTCTCTTTTTTATAATATATTACTAAAACTATTTTCATTAAGACCTTTTCTGTATAGTTAGACAACAAATTTGACTCACAACGGAGAATTTTTATCTATGTCGAGTTTACTGAGCATCATTAGTGGCCTTGTGAGTTTCTTTATTGGGGTTGTAAAATCCAACACAAATTCTCTGGGGCCAGAATTTGCAGTTATATCATTTTTGCTAATTTCCAACTTTGTGCAAGCCACTATACTCTCTACCTCTGTGCACCTTCTAACCAACTATCCACTCCTCCGTGCTTTTTCATCATCAAATCTGATGATTGAAGACAAGTACAAGTTTGCAGTGAGACCTTGTTACATTAACAGGATTTTTAACATACTAGCAATTACTTTTTTTGGTTTGATTTATAGACTCAAAAAGATCAATACCAGTGATGACTTTTATACCCTGATAATGGTGCTGCCTTTCTGTGGAAGAATACTGCAGCATTTATGTGAGCCACCAAGGCTGCCTGAACAGTCTCTTGTTGGAGGCCAAAAATTATGATAAAGTTAGATTTTGGGGTCAGAAAAAATCCAACGCAATTAGGGAAAGTTCTTTTCTAAAACCACTAATTCTTTTCTAACATTTGATCAATGTAATCTTGCTGAAATCAAATTGAGAATCTATCAATAATATATAGCATTGTTTCTTGAAAATTGTGGTTATAAATAGCTAGGGGAAAATTACCTTATTTTTGAAACGATCTATTTGTTGTTTTTACCTGCCTCGGACAGAATTTTGTGATTAGTAGGTGGTATTGAAATTAAAAGTATAAAGAGGTCTAGGTGACCAACTAAATTGGGTTTTCCCACAGAAGGACAAAAAGTACCTTTGTGGCCAATAGGTACATTCACCCATTTGTTCAAAACTGATTCATTGAGACACTGTACTAGGTACATATGGATATAGTAATCTACAAGACAGAAGTATCTTTTGCCCTCTTGGGTCTTACAATTTAAGAGAGACAGGGAATAGTGTGGTAAGTACTAGAACTCAGGAAGTCCCGACATCCTGAAATAAATAAATAAATATATATATATATATATATATATATATATATATATACCAGTAAACCAGGCTGGAAAGTTGGCCCATGGAGGATGTGGTCCTAATTTAAGACAAAGGGAATGTAGCCTGGTCTAGATCCTGGCTTATTGTCTTCCCATCCCAGACAGTTCTAGCAGAGGTCTGTGGGCTCATCATTTTCATTGGTCTAACCAACAATTACTGAACCACAGACACTGATATGTGAAATAAAATTCCAAATAAATGATTTATTATGGAGATCCAAATTTCAAATAAGTAGAATGTTGACTGCCATTCTGAGGGGCATCAGTTTCCTGCTCCTGAGCTCAGCACCAACCCCAGCTTTGTTGTTGATGTTGTTGTTCTTTTTGTGATAGAGACAGAGAGAGGGACAGACATGCAAGAAGGGAGAGAGATGAGAAGCATCAATTCTTCGTTGCAGCACCTTAATTGTTCATTGATTGCTTTCTCATATGTGCCTTTACTAGGGGGCTCCAGCAGAGTGAGTGACCCCTTGCTCAAGCCAGCGACCATAGGATCGTGTTCATGATCCCACACTCAAGCCAGCAACCCTGCACTCAAGCTGATGCACTTGGGGTTTTAAACCTGGGTCCTCAAGTGTCTCAGTCAGACTCTCTATCCACTGCACTACCACCTGGTCAGGCCCAACACTGGTTTTTAATTAGACCAGCAGCTGAGTCACTTTTATTGGAAAGTTTAACAAGTCATGATGAACTCTGAAATATCATCCAGGTTCAAATTAGAGAAAGTATCCTTTTATATAAATGCCTGTACCTCTTTCATTGTTATCCTCTAGTGAGTTCAGGATATATTTTGTTGTACTGTAATTTCAAAGCAATCTACTACCCTTTCTGTGTTTACATGTCCTTCCTTCTTTCATGTTACAATGCACTGAGATGCCCTTCAACCGTCCTCACTTTGAGCCTTAATACATTTCCTCGATCATATCAGAAGTGACCTAAACACTAAAGGAAGCATAAATAAATTGGATTCAAATCTTTGTTCTGCCACAAATTCACTGTGACATCACCGAAGTTAATAAGCCTGTTTAAGTAGGGAATAAGTACAACCATACAAAGTTATGTTAACAGGATTGATTTAGAAAATAAATGAAAAGTTTTAAGATGAACGTCTGGCATAGGATAGGTAATGCAGCATATGGTCCATATTATTACTGTTGTTTTCCCTCAGTCTTCTCTCTCCTCTTACCAGCACTGATAGTTTCTTATTCACATTGTGCTACATTTCTACACTTCAAGCTCTTAATGGGAAAGCTAGTTTCCAAATTCTGTGGGTATCTTACATCTCATGTATATAGTTGTTAATAAAAGCAAGAAGTAAATAGTAAAATTACAACTTATTAGAATATTTGGGGAAAATGATAAAAATGGTAAACAATAGGAAATTTTAGAAGTGGGATTGAGAGAAAATATAATTTTCAGGGAGAACAGATCCTAAGTCATAAAGTAATGAATAAAATGAGAAATAAAGAAATGAGAAGCATTGTTCTATTCAGGTAATTGTTACATTTATTTAGTGAATTTTTAATCCCAAAATCTTTGAATTAAAAGAGCAATCCACAGGGAATAATTCTGCTTTAAGTATATTTAAAATTTAGTGATGTTTGCTGTTTTGGTAAATAAATTCATACATATATATATATATATATATATATATATATATATATATATATATGCATATAAAATACATTTGAATGTGTGTTTGAGTCTATCTATCTATGTATCTATCTATATTTAGAGAGAAATAGAAGAACAAAGGAAAAACCCAGTCCTGATTTGTAGCTTTTGCCAATTCCCATTGTGTAAATACTCCCATCATGTTTCATTTCAAGAAACAAATTTGATATGACAAACTTAATGTCTCTGAATGAAGACTTGAAAAGGAAAACACAGAATTGTCTTTCTTGTGAGCTGGTAAAAGCTTGCTCCAGCACATCTCTTGCTTAAAAGTAATGCCTATAAGTTGTATTTTTAATGGTGACCAGAAAAAAAGCCATAATTTGCATGCTAGAAGTCTGAGCAGACTCAATACATACTGTGTTACTGTCTCGTTATGAGCTTCAAGGCTGCCTTTTGGGGTCTGCTCATTTTCTCCTGAGGTCCTTGGCTTCCATTACAGTTCATTGTGATCATAAAAACTACTAATCATTTGGCAAAGGCTACTTTTGTGTGTGGGGAAATCAAGAGAATAGATTGACATGTTAGGCAAGTAATAATGGCGCTTCTAACTATAAGAATTTTATTAGAAATAGCAAAACATAACCTGTAACTATCAACTCTTATTATTTATATCAACATTCAGCAAATCTTAAAAGAACACAAGAATAGAGGTCTAATTCAGTTCCTACTAAGCATCCATCTTATCAACCTCTAAATGTTACTGTTAGTCCTGATAAATCTAACCTTTTCCCCTTTAATCTCTCTAAAGGGATTTCTTTTCTTTCTTTGATGCTGTTTTGGGTGTTAGAAGACCTAGACCTTGACATCTATAGATGTTTCCCTGAATTAGCTGCTTACAGGTCTCTCTCTCATCTCTGTACATTTTCTTGATGTCTACTTGAAACGTATCTTTGGGAAACGTAAGGATCTGTGGGAATGTGGGAGCCAGCAGGAGGGTGAAGAGGTGGTCCTGCTGTCGGACACTGATGTGTCTGTACTCATAGCTCTGATTAGGCAAATGAAAATTGTCCCTTTCACCTGTCCTCAAGGCAACCATGAGAACAGTGGTGAAAGGGGCTTTGGCCCGCACCTTACCATAAGGCACAGAAGAACAGGGACAGAGACAATATGTGTTTTACCCCACCAATGTATCTGGTCGGTTTCTGAAAGGGCTTTAAGGGGCATCGACCAGGTTCACCTAGGACAGTGGTTCTTAACCTGGGTTCTATCGAACGCTAGGGGTTCGATGAGTCTGTCTCAGGAGTTCGGAGAAGCCTTTGCCGTGGAGGCCAGAATAAAGAAATACCGTAATTTGTTGTGAGTTCATGCACTTTGTTGGTTTTGTTCTTTGAGCAAGGTGATGTTCATGCATGGCTCATTTTGTGCACCAGTAAAAAAACATATACCTATGTCTTGAATTTGGGGAAAAAAATCATATTTTACTACTAAAGAAGGGTTTGGTGCATGCGCATATGAAACTGGTGGGTTCGGTACCTCAAAAAAGGTTAAGAACCACTGACCTAGGAGCATTTCTTGGAGAAATTCTAACACAGAAGTTACATCCTTGCTTGAGGAGATGCTGGTTCATGGGCATTGGCAAGTGTTATTGACAGGTCAACAGGGAGTTGTCAGTTCTCCTGAACATCAAACACTTGGGGATAAATGTGGGACACTGGGTCCCCCAGAGAATTTGGCATGAGGGGCGCTGAGAACTGCTGCAGCAGGGGCCAGTTTGAAGTAGTGGCAGGAGCTGGGGCTGAGGATGGCAACCATCGTGAGCTGCCACTGGTGGCACAGGCAGTCCTCGGGAGGGGACGTGTCATTGCCTAGACATCTTGAGGGACACTCCCAGCATGCTCTCCTTTGATCTTTAACATCCAAAGGAGACATGGGATATATTGACCTTCTTTACTTTCACCATGTTCTTTCTTACGCTTAGGCAAAAATTATTTAAACTTAGAAACCCTGGGAGTTTTGGAGCCTAAAAATGTATTGCAGAGATTCAGTCAGCTCAGTGGTGGACCAGAGAGGTGACCACAGTGCTGGGACCCTGGCTTGTAGGTGTTTGTGCCTACACATGCTGATGAGTCTTCAGGGGTTGAAATTAGATACTAAAGAGCCCTTTAAAATAGAATGCTTATATATAACATATTTGGAAAGAATAACTATTACTCCTATCACATGCTTATTCCAGGGGCTTTGTTTAGAAGTGACAGGCATTATTATCCTATTCAGGCCTGATAAGCACAGTGAGACTGGTATTCTTATTATTGTTTATTATGATTATATATTATTTCCAAAAGAATATGGGAAAGCTTAGTTTTAGGGGGTAATATACAGTGTGTCCGTAAAGTCATGGTACACTTTTGACCGGTCACTGGATACACTATATATTGTGCCCAAGGATTTACAGTTAGGATATGACTTGAATTCAACGATTTGAGAAACCTAAGAGGGTGATGTTTTACTACTCCTGATACTGAATACACACACACACACACACACACACACACACACATATATATGTGTGTGTGTGTGTGTGTGTGTATATGTAAACATATATACACACACATATATGTGTATACATACACATCTGTATGTATATGTGTATATTACACACATATACGTGTATGTATACTTATATGTTTACATATACATATATTTGCATATATATTTGACATCGAAAGAATCTACCAAGTGAATTACTTGGATCATTTAAAATCTATTAGGTTTCTCTATTTTGCTTTCATTTTCATCAGCCAACTGTGTTTATCAGACAACTCTGAATTGGAATTTACACATTTATGATGAAGTATAAAAAAAGGGAAGGAATTATTATCTGGGTAAATCAGACCCACGGTAGCGTTTCCCTATAGATAGTTGACTATTTGAAATTATTATTTTTGTTGTCAGCTTTGCTTATGTGATTCTGCGTGGTTGATTACCTGTTGAATGAGAAGGGAAAACACAAGGCCTGTGTTCTGTGATGTGTGGGAGAGCAGCTGTCCAGCCCTCGGGGAGGGCGTGGGGGAAGGGCAGACAGGCATTCATGAAGGTGCTTGAAATGGAAACTTGGCCGCCCGCACGTGGGTGTTTGCGGTTTCATCTCTGGGCAAGCCAGTTTGAGGGGCTGATTTAGCATTCCACCATCATAGAGGGAATCGATCCTCTTGTCCTTGCCTAAAGTCAGATGTAGTTAGATGAGATGAAGCTGATATTTTTTTTGTCTGCAAACTCACACGAGCCAAATCTTAACCAGCTATTAAAAACTAAAATAATGTTATCTTCTCCCTCGTTTTTGAAGTGACAGAGCAGAGTCACTCAGCATCACCCAAACATTCCCTGCCTTTGGAATGGTTAACTAATTTACTTTATTCTTGAAAATGTATTTTTGACTGTAAGCACCTCTAAAAAGGGATTACCATAATTGTTTTTGCCAACGGCAATGGATAAGGAAGGCCCAAGCTGAGTGGTACAGTTATTTTTCAGAGATGCTAACACAGCGGTTCCCTTTACATTTGACTGCCCAGCTATTTCCATAATATCCTCACAATTATATATTACATAAATGCTTTCACTACATAATGAATATTTTTATTTCTTGCCTCAATTTCATGTTAGAGAGACCATAATGGCATTAAAAACATGGAAAATTCCTCTTTCTTTAAATGCCATCTGGGTTTCTGTAATATATGCCAAACGGATATGTGAATTCTAAAAGTCGTATAAAATTGCAAACTTCAATCTATGGTCTTTAGAAAGATTTGGTGTATAATTAGAGGACCCATACTATTTCATCTTATTGTTAGGTTTTAGATGCCTATTTTTCAAAAGGTGGTGAGAAAACCTTAAAATTTTAAAAATTTCCATTTAAAGAATATTGTTTACCATTATTTTTAATGGATAAATGAATACAATTCACACAACGAAGTAGAGTACAGTGGTCTCCCCCCCACCCCCGATCTGTGGTATCATTTTCTGTGGTTTCAGTTACCTGTAATCAACCACAGTCTGAAAATGCGAAGTGGAAAATTTCAGAACATAACAATTCACAAGTTTTAAAACTGTCCATTGTTTTGAATACTCTAGTGAAATCTGACGCTGTCCTCCTTTGTCCTACCCACAGCATGAATCATCCCTTGGTTCAGTGTGTCCAGCCTGTATCTGCTCCCTGCCCATTAGTCACTTGGTAGTTGCCTCAGTCGTCAAATCAGCTGCGCAGTATCACACGCTTGTGTTGCAAGTAGCCTTTGTTTTATTTAATAAGGCCCCAAAGCACAAGAGCAGTGATGCTGGCTATTTGGATATGCCAGCGAGAAGCAGGGAAGTGCTTCCTTTACATTAAAAGTATGTCTGTGTAGGGAAAAACCCAGTATAATAGGGTTCAGTACTGTCTGCAGTTTCAGGCATCCACCAGGAGGTCTTGATATGTCTGCCTTATGGATAAGGCAAACTACTACTATTTTACGTTTGGCGAAACTCATTCTGGTCACTTCAGTTTTCATTTATTAATTTGAGAGAGAAAGAAACATGAATTTGTTGTTCCTCCTGTCTACACAGTCATTGGTTGATTCCTACATGTGCCCAACCAGGGATCAAATCCTGTGACATTGGCATATGGGAAGATGCTCCAACCAACTGAGCTAGCCAGCCAGGGACTCATTCTGGTCACTTTTAAAAGCACATGTGCGAACAGGAGAGCAGATAGATGATAGCTGTATAAGAAAAAAGCACATCTAAAATATATATCACATCCTGTATTTTTTAATAAAATTAGTTTACTGAACACTGATGTATATAAGTGATAGAAAATGTAAGTCTCACTAACAGGTTTATCATCCTGTCAACAAAGAGTTTTTCTCCCAACACAGAGCTTGATTCTCATGCCCTAGGAATAATGAGGCAAATCACGTTACTTGTGCTCGGCGAATTTTTAAATGAAAAAAAAGCTTTTATATCACCGCTACTCAAAGTGGAAATAAGCAGGTGAAACTAAGAAATTTTCAGTTATGCACAAATGTTTAAACACAAAAAGTGCAGTATTGCTTTAAAAATAAATGGTCTAAAGTTAAGAGAAAATTTTAGTTCTTTCAAAACCCACGCCACAACATAACTGAAGACCCAAGTGTGCAGCGCCTGGAAGGTTGTAATGAAAAGAGCAGAACTCAGAGGTCGTGACTTGTAGGTGTGCTGCTTTGCCTCCCTGGAAATTTATTGAAATGATTCTTTCACCCTCGAACATCCGATTCTCTCTTATTTTAGTATGTAGATGGGTGTCTCATGATTTAAAAGTACATAGTGATTGTTACTAATTGAATGCTTACTAGATGTTAAATACTGTTCCAATAATGTATAATTTGCCGTTTATCCTTTTATCATTGAAAATAAGAATGAGGTTGGAATGAAATGTCTTAACCTCTAATTCTAATTTTTTAAAATAATTTAAATGCCTAGGTACTTAGCTGGCTTCATTTTTAGTTTTAATTTATGTTATATTTTTATCTATGCATACTACCTCATAATTTAAAAAATATTCATAAACTGACACTTAACTGAATACTTATTAAATGTCAAATATTGTTCTAAGCATTTTAGTTTATTCCCCCGAACAATTCGAGTCAGAAAAATTGGATTTAAAATGTTGTTTCCAGTTACACTGCAGGGGAAATGGGATAACTTAAGGTTTGGCCGCCGACCCCACATCCACCACTGCGATGGGGCGCTTGCTCTAAGTTTTGGTCTGTGTTAGAACAGAGGTGCAAAGCCAAATGCAGACCCTGCCCTTAGAGATCACACAGAGGAGACAGGGAAGTCGCTCTCCCACTGTGATATATAGGAAGTAAGTACAGTGACAGAGTCTGGGCAGGAGAGGTAAGTAAGGAAACGAAAAATACATCCAAGAGCAGAAAATGTTTGAGCTGGGAATCAAAGAACAAGAATGAGTTTTCAAGATAACAGTGAGTGAGTGTGTGTGTGTGTGTGTGTGTGTGTGTGTGTGTAAGTGGAGGTGTGGGTGGTAGCATTTCCATGTAGCCAGAACATCAGGTATGATCAGAGGCAGCCACAACGCAGCATGAAATGATTGGGTAAATTCCAGAAACTGGATGGATGAGGTATAAGCTGGCAAGCAATGCTGCTAAAAGAAACAATGTTGGTGAGAAAATAAATGCTAAGGTAATAGAGGAATTTGGATGCCTTGAAAAACATCTCATTCTGCAGGTGAGGTTGTGCTATAGAAAATTTCAATCAATGAAGGAAACATTTATGTTGTAGATAGATGAGTGACTGTTGTTTTCAGATTATAAGAGATAAATGGTAGAAGCACAAAAGCAGTTTAAGACTATCATAATTCTCTTAGAGATAATGTGATGCGTTCTTTTATCAGCATCCTTAGTATTGCATATCAGCATTTCAGGGAAAAATAGTTAACTGTAACTTGAAAACAACCTGCCTAAAATAGAAATGTGGTTCTGTTGAAGGAAGTTTATACCAAACGGATTTATTTCCCAGTAATAACGAAGAGGAATATAACATGAGAGCGAATAAACAATAGCAACTAAAGCAAAGAAAGGTCTCTGCTGAGAATTTCTAGATGATTGGCTATTGTGTTTCTCTATCAGAAAAAGTTTCAGATATTGATAAGACGTGCAACCTCTCAAAGACAGTCTTTTGCCGATGAAATAGGTGAAACACACTACCAAGATGGCTTCATTGTCAGAGCTGCAGACACAGGATGTATCCACTTTGCAATCCGTGTGAGAACTGCAGGCATGTGAGAACCGGGGTGTGCGGTGACATAGAGACTCTCCAAACAAAAAGGCTGTCCCGTGGAACTTCATAGTTAACCTAGGATGAGGATCCATGTCTTCCATTCTATCATCAGCATGATCACCATCATCAGATGCTAAGCCCTTATGTTCCTTTGACCCTACAACATCTTTATGAAGTTGGCACTACTGCAATATCTGTCTTTGTCTGTATCTCTCTCTCTCTTTTTTAAGCCATGAGAAAACATGGTGTTAGAGAATTTAGGTCACACACTAACTCCCGTCAATTTACAAGTTCTTACCGAATATAGAGCCCATGCTAAATTCCGATATTGAAGATCATTTATGAGAAGTTGGTGTTAGGCCTTCCGTTACCTCATTCCAGCGGAATGGGGTTAGGGCAGTGAGAATCTCTAAAGAGACACATCCAGGCTCAGTAGAAGATCATCAACAATCTATGCTGGCCCCAGATCACAGGCTCCTTTGAGGTTATCTCTGGATGAGAGCAGATACTCATCATGGGGAACGAGGCGGGGTGGATGGTACCGGCACAGTTCCGGCGTTTGATATCTAATCCTTGTAAGGATGCTACCGAGAGGAACAGGAGGCACTAACAGGTTAAGTAACCGGCCACATGCCAACAGCTAGTGGAGAGAGATGCCAGATTTAAGAGCCACGTGCCGCGCTGCAGAGTCGGCCTCCCTCTGGAGATGCTGCAGGCATCAGAACATATGGTCGCACTACGTGAATTTTACATTCCCTTCCAACCTTGAAATCTGACAGTCATGTGCACTCAGCTGACTGACACATTCCTATGAAACACACACACAGACACACACTCTCAGCATCTCCTTGATCTTACACTGCCTGTCACATTTGGACATTCTTGAAAAAAACTCTGCATGTCAGGCATGAACTCGTGCTGTAATGTGAAAGGAATTGAAATCCTAATTTGAAGAAATGCTCCATTTGCATCTGCATGCAGCTTTATGATTTATGAAAGGGAGAGTTTGGGGCTAAGATCAAAGTTTTATAATGTAAGTGATTTTTCATTTTCCAATCTCAACAGGAAACTTGGAAATCGAAAGTTAAACATCGATCAAAACTTATTTTCAATTTTTATTAGAAAGAGTAACTTAAAATATTCCCCAAATTTTCTTATTTGGCATTGCATAGGTAAGTGAAATACCTATTTATAATAGGTAAATAAAAATCTCTAAAAGTGACAGTCGGAAAAAAGTCCACAAAATTATGGTATATTTGTACGTGAAGTCCATTGTGAGAATTCCCAGAAGTCCTAGCAAATTACTTAGCAACTTAGAGAAATTCATCACTACAGAAAACAGTTACTTAAAAACCTTCATAAACCTTCCTGACACTTGATCCTTATCACCTAACTTTCAAAATCCTCTTTTTCTTACTTTTCCCTCAATTATGCAAATATCACTAATAAAAAGGAAAAGTCGGTGAGGTGCTGTTCCGCCCGCCTCCACTATCTACTGCCACCAAATACAAAATAATTCAGGAATAGAATCATTATAGGTATTTTTTTAAATTACTCTTCAGGCCGATTTTTATCTGAATATAATAAATATGCGATATTTTGCCATTCTCGTGGAATAACATATTTTTTAGCTCCTTCTCCCCTCAGTTAGCAGAGAATAGCAGCAGTAGTTATTGAAATGAAGGCAGTGAGATATCAGAGTGAAAGATAATGCATAGTCTGGTTCATCTAAATAGGTTTGGAAATTTCATTTTCACTATATAATAACTCCTGGAGAGTCAACTCTCTCTCTGAGATGGAAACTCTCCCTGTCATAAATCGTGAGGCGATATGTACATGCAAATGGCAGCATTTCTTCAAATTAGGGTTTCACTTCCTTTCCTATCAAATGGAGGTTTTATGATTTTATTTCCATAGGTCAGCATAACTTGTCAGATCTCATTATAATCAGTGTTAATAAGATCCATTTATATTACGTTCATGCAAACGACACAGTTTTCCATGAATAAAATAGGAGTTTAATAAAACACTGATGGACACCTGACTTCGGCCGAGGCCTGGCAACATAGAGATGATTAAGGTATAACCAGCTGTAAAAAGGAGCCTAAACAGGAAATAGTGCCTGTATACGGAAGTGTGTGTATATATTTTTTACTAGACATTACAAAATTCTGATCATTTTTTTCCCTTAGAAATGAAATATTCTCCCAAATTGCTCTTTACTTGCCCCAGAATTTATAAACAGTCTTAGGAAAGGGAACTTGTGGAGCTGAATCTCTTTCCAGCTCAAGTGATTAATATTAGGAGGACGTCCTAAAGAAGTCAGTCGAGTATGTTAAGACACAAGGTTTCCATGTAAGGGCCGTTGCTGCACTGTGTGCTCGCCTAGTTTCTAGTGCATTTGCAAGTTATTAAAGCTGTCTCGCAAGATTGTAACCATCCTAAAGTAGCTGCTGGCAAGGAAGTCGCTCTGTGTGTTCTCCTTTTCAAATTTCATGATATGGAGATTAGGGAGGGACAAGAAATTGGCACATCTTCACGAGAAAACCTGGTGCTAACTACTTGAAGTGATAATTGGGTAGCTTAGTGATGGGCAATCTTTTGAGCTTGGTGTGTCAAAATTCGCCAAAATACCAAGCATAACTCGGGTGGTGTGTCACTTCAAGAAAAACGGCTTAGCCGGAAGTCCCAGAACTAGACGCTCTGTGCTAGAGTTATGTTGTTTTGGCCTACAGACCTCCGGCACAGAGTGTCTACACTACAGCAAATGTTTTATCCTCGGCTATTGCACCTGGCCATGCAGGAGCCGAGGATGAAACGTCCTCCTGTGCATGCAGCCCCATACTTCTCTTGTATGTGGACGCATGTGGCCTGCGTCATCAAAAATGGCTACGTGCATCAGTGCTGACACACATGTCCTAGGTTCGCCATCATGGGTAGTGGTAGCCAGAGACATTGCTGAACAATTTACATGATTTTTTTTGCATGTGGATATGACTGAAATTTAGTATTTCACCCACATCAGTCTAGTCTCATATCTCAAATTCGACAAGTCCTGTGTGTTTCTAAATATATTTGACACTAAATAGATACTGTAATAAAATTACCCCAAAGTAGTCATTAACATTGCATAAAGGAGATGATTTATTGTGGGTGTTCAAGTTATTTTACAACACGTGTTTTAGATGTCTAACATTATAGATACATGTCATAAAAATCTGTTTCTTATATACATTCATATAACACAACTATAGAAAGCAGATTTTCCCATTTAAAAAATAGCATTAGCCAATAAAAGCAAATTATTTACCCTGAGGATTGGATCTTAACTCTACTGAAACAATTTCAACAAGAAAAGGGGATTAACAGTCATGTCAATAGCTGCATTAACCCCAAATCCTTTTGCCAGGGGTTCTGTGCTTGCCTCAGAATTTCCACATGGCGCTGGTGAGACAAAATTGTGTTTTACTGGGACAATTAGTCATTTTCTTTCCTTTGGATAAATTATCAACAATACATGCAATCATAAGAATGTATGCTATGCAGGAAATTAATTTTATTTTCCTGTGTGACTGAAGGATGGCAGTTCTTTGGTAGTTGGCCATTCAGTCCAAAGCACCAGCTGGTAAACAAATCAAGATAATTTTTGTCTTCTTGGCTTATTGCCTACGTGTTGAATGCAAAAGAGAGGCTTTTTGAATTATATGACTAAATAGAATCATGGGTCCTAGCCTAGAAATTTATTAATGGTAATTGAGATATCAGATTTCAATATGTTATATGGTTGAAGTTCCAAATAATAGGGGTCTGCTTTCTCTTTCTTGTGGTGGTGATCATTGTTTCTAAATCTATCCACAGGTTACGTCTCAGATCAGGAAAAAGCAGGCCTAAAGGTAAGAGCATTGCTATAATTTTATGATGTTACTATACAGATTTGTGTAAAAGACATCCAAGTAGAAATTTTAATTCCTCATTACAAATGTCTTCTAATGCTTCAGAAAAATGGAAGTCATCAGAATTAGGGTTGTTTTAGGGACTGGGCTGTTGAAACAAACACACTTGCAAGTCGTTGGATTAGAACTTTTTGTGGCTTGAATTGAAATTACCTTCCTAGATGCATGGGGTGTTGTAGACAAGAGCTGCACCTGTCCTAGGAGATGCTGAGCAGGACATTTTACCGATCCAAGGTTTGTGCCCTCACCTGTAACCTCAGTATCAGTCTTTCCATAGCAACCTCCCATGGTAAACGTGAGTTTGACGATTATGCGCATCTCCTGGGGCGTGGCATGGCATATCTCATGAACATGCAGGGAAAATTTCTTTGAAATTTGAAGAAAATATCCTAACTGGCATGCGTTAGGCATTGTGATATTTATAAACATTCATTTATCTAATTTGCATAATAATTATATATATTTATAATATATACATGTACATATGATTCAAATGTTCATTGGTTTCCAAACTCTCTATGTTCTTTTAGCTAATCGTTATAAATATTATCACTGTTCCCCAGACTTTGGCACTCACTCTCTGGGGGACCATTCTGGTATGTTGGAAAGGTCACTGACTGAACTGGGAGTTCGAGGGTAGAGACCTGTTGCAGACGGGGGCTGTAATTTTTCCACATATGAAATGCAGACCTTTGGTCTAAGGATCATTCAAGCTCTGAGACAGCCTGACGCTGTGAAGGTATGGAGTTGTCTAGTACTGTGTTGCGGGAGAAGAAAGGAAGCGAGAAACAGCAGACATTTCAAGAAATAGTTCCAACTGCCATGACTTTTACAATAATTCAAAAAGAACAATAACCACAAAATTCCTGATTAGAGCTGCAGCTGAGGTTGTGAATTTAATTTTCATGTAAATTCCGCTTTGAACATGCAGTGAGTCGTGAATTGAAATTTGAAGGGGTCGTGCTTCACGCTCACGACTGACTTCAACATCCATCTGCCCAACTCTCCGCCCAGCCCCCACCTTCACACACAAGATCTCATTCAGGCTGATGTTTATCTGAGGCTGTAAATGGAGTTAATCATTTGAGAACAGAAAAATGAAGTTGTTTTTAGACTGGGAATGGAACTTCTATTTGTTTTTAAGACATTTCCCTCGACACTGGCAACATAGAAATATTACAAAGTCTTACCTTTTTAAAGAACTGTATGTAAATATATTTGAATCTCTATAGAGAAGTCTGTAGAGAGAACCAATAAATTCAGATCTTTCTGCTAAAATCATCATAAAAGTTTATGAAAAATAATTAAAGAGGGACAGGAGGGAAGCTATATTAATACAGAAATTTAGCATCTTTTATCCCAATAATAAGATGACAGCAGAAAACATCTATATATATACATATATACATACACATATATATATGTATGTGTATGTATATATGTATTTATATATGTAGTTGTAATGTGATCTCTAAATTTAATAGATGGGACTTCTAATGATTTAGAAAGACTGACTTTTCAAGGGTAGTGAATGAGTTATAAATTTTAAATGAGCTGCACCATCATATTAATAATATTCTCCTCACATACTCAGATTCAGATGACTACTCCTCAGTGTTTTAGTCTTGCCTACGTAAACATAACTCTCAAATGGCAAGAACATAATTAATGCTATAATTTATATAACTTGTTAAATTGTTATTTCTCTTCTATATTTCACTCTTATTTTGTGATTGAGAAGTTTCAAGCAATAGCGTTTGTTTCGACAGCTGATACTACTATTTTGTCTTGTAAATTCAAAATCAATGTGTTATTGTGTGTTGTTACAAACAGATTGTGTCCTATTTACTGGCTTTGATCGTTTTTGCCCATGAATGTGTGTTATTGTAGTTCTAAAAAAAAACTACAACAAACCACCCCCCCACACAAAACTATAAAAAAAGAAATATGTGTGTAAATAACTCCAGAGTTCTAAAACTGAAATCAGTGTGGTAGCTCTTTTATACCTAGATAGCTGAGAAAAATATCCACCCTGCCCCCCAGTACTTGCAACGTCATCTGCCAACTAAAGGGGCGGGAGCAATAGTTTTAAATCTGATTCGTAAAGCGTGGGTCCCTACATCTCCTTCTTGCCACTTTTCTCATTCATACATTAGAGTTTCTGTTCCTGACAACCTAACCAGAATAGAACTTGTTGTATTTCTAGGTTTTGTTTATGAATTTATTATTATTATTATTTACCACAGTTGTATTAACATAATTTAATCATAGGCCTGATGTTTATTTTTCTAACAGGATAGCATTTATTCATAACACATGCTTTTTGTATTAGCCAAGTCTTTCAGAAATCATTCTGGTGTGTCAGATGAATGTATAATTAGGCATTTTTCTAAATGTACAATAACTACCCAGCAGAATTTCTTAGTTTTATCATATCCAGACTGGTTAGTCACTCAAAAGAGTATTTAGGTTTTCTTTTTTTCGTCTTCTTAACATTTTACAATGTATAGAATCACAAGGTTAAAACATCCAATTAAAAATTTTCGGAGGCCCTGGCTGAGTGGCTCAGTTGTCCTGGCTGGCGTGTCATTGTCTGGCCATGCCTAGGTAGTGAGGGTTCAGTCCCCGGGCAGGACTCATACAAGAATCAATCAATGAATGTATAAATGGATAGAACAAGTTGATGTTTCTCTTTCTTTCTCTCTCTCTCTCTAAAAATCAATACTTTTTTTTCTTCTGAAGTGAGAAGCGGGGAGGCAGAGAGTCTCCCATATACGCCCAACCGGGATCCACCCAGCAAGCCCACCAAGGGGCGATGCTCTGCCCATCTGGGGTGTTGCTCCATTGTAACCAGAGACATTCTAGTACCTGAGGTGGAGGCCATGGAGCCATCCTCAGCGCCTGGGCCAACTTTGCTCCAGTGGAGCCTTGGCTGCGGGAGGGGAAGAGAGAGACAGAGAGAAAGGAGAAAGGGAAGGGTGGAGAAAAAGGCGCTTCTCCTGTGTGTCTGGCCGGGAATCGAAATCTGGACTTCCACATGCCAGACCAACTCTCTACCAATGAGCCAACCAGCCAGGGCTTAAAAATCAATACATTTAAAAAAACTATTTTAAAAATTTTCTGAGCATGCTGAAAAGCAAAAATAAAATTAAAAAAAATGAGACCCATAAAAGGAAACCAAAGCACTCACAAGCTTTATTATGATCAGGCAAAATATACATGAAGGAGCATGCATGAGTCATTATTGTACAATTCAATGCATTTTCATAATGTGAAGACATGCTGGTGGCTGCCATAAAACATTACCAGTCTAATTCTTTACAGTGATTATTCATCTACATGTAACCTCCTTTCTGACTTCTATCACCATTGATCAGTTTTACTTCTTTCATTAACATTATATGAATGGAATCATAAAGTGAGGGTTCTTTTGTTTTCAGTTTGTTTCACCCTGCATTATGTTTCTGAGACATATCCATGTTGTTATATATGATATGAATTGATTTTCTTTCATGGCTCTATAGTATTGCATCATATGAATATACATGAAAGATATATAGCCATTCTATCACCAGTGGAATAGGATGTTCATAATGTGCTTTTTAAGCAGCTGAATGGTCTACCTGATTCACATATTAAATCTGGATCTATGCAATGTGTGGGGAATGGACTGGAAGGAGGCACCATATAACTGGCCAGAGAGACGGCTTGGACTACGAATGTGACATTAGTGAGTAAAGCATACTCCCAGTGTACAAAGGTCATGGGTTTGATCCCAGTCAGGGCACATAGGGTAGCAACCAATGACTACACAACTAAATGGAATAGCTAAGTGGAACAATGAGTTGATGTTTATCTCTCTTTCTCTCTCCCCTTCCCTATCCCCTCTCTCCCCTTCCCTATCCCTTCTCTCCCCTCTCTCCCTTCTCTTTCTCTCTCTCCCTCTTCCTTCCTCCCTCCCTTCTTCCCTCCCTTTTTCTCTCTCTCTCCCTCCCTTCTTCCTCCTTCTCTCTGTTCCCCTTCCATTCTCTCTCTCTTCTTCTCACTCCTCCTTCCCCCCCTCTTTCTCTCTCTCTCTCTTTTCAATCAATTGAAAAATATTTTAAAAAAAAGAATGTGTTCTTCTGGAGAAGAGAATCCAGTGAGTAAAAAATACTGGTGATGTTGATGACAAGGTTTTTCTGATTAGCTGGTTGTGGGAGTTGGGGAGAGTACGGGAATTGCGAAAACGGACTGGATTGTTTTCTCTTTTGTTTTTAAATGCCTTTATTGAGGTGTGACTGACGTACAAAAGCTGTACATATTTAATGTATAAAACTTGATGGGTTTGGAGATAGTTTATATTTGTGAAACCATCACCACAGTTCCTCAAGTTAGAAAGGAAATCAACACCTGTTTTGCTTTTTTATTTGAATAACCAGATAAGTGAAAAAATTTTTTATTTCAGAATGTCCAGGTTACATTGAGTGTCTGTGAGGTATCCATATTTGATTGCGTGTCTGTGAGGTATCCATATTTGATTGTCTGTAAGGTATCCATATTTAATTGCGTGTCTGTGAGGTATCCATATTTGATTGTTGAATAGACATTTGGTCAAATAAATTTGAGCTCATCAGGATTGGGAATGTCCATTGGGAATTATTACAATCATTGATACTTGGGTTCTGTATAAAACCATGGGGATGGTCAAATCAGCTAGGAATGGAATGGAGAGTGGAAAGAGATCCTAGACTGATTCTTGAGAGAAATGCGATACTTAAGTGATCATATGAAAGGGAGATAGAAGGAATTCAGGGTTATGGGAGGAGCAGTGGGTAGGGTGGTGTCATAAAAGCCAACAGAGGAGAGAAGCTGAAGGGTGGGAATAACTGGCCAAGTACTTGCTGGCGAGATGTCCAGTAGGGTAAGGACTAGGAAATGCCTATTGGGTTTTGCATAGCTATCTGAATTTGGCAGCCAGGTTGGAATGGAATATGAACATTGAGGAAAAGGAGGCCACCATGGGTAGATTACTCATTGAAGAAATTACCATTTACTTAAGGGAGATACAGAGTAGGGTGGTCACTGGTGGAGTGTAGGGTTAAAGCTTTCCTTTTTCAATCAGGATTAAATCCATTGGAATGCTGATAGGAATGATTAATTTGAACGAGATACTAGATGCTGAACAGACAAGTGACCCAAACCTAAGAGAACATACTCTCCAGCCTCCATCATCTTGAGGAGCTCTAGAACCACTTCCACGTGGCTGGATAGAGCTACGGGGTTGAATTAACCCAAGATGTGGCTTAATGTCTCCCTGAAGAACCTCCTAATCACTTATGTTCCTTAATGTCACATGAAACAGGTGACACTGAGACCAGGCAAGCCACAGTCAAAGTATTTTCATTCACAGTGCTGGGAGAGTAATTAATGATGCCCTCCCTCAGTCCTTCTTTCTTCACATCTTCCATTACCTCAGGGAAGGGTACCTGAAGTGTCCCAGTCAACAGTCATCAAGCAGACCAGTCTTGAGCTTTGTTTCAACATGTGTCTCATCTGAGAGACAATTTATGACTTTTCTGTGACTGCCTAAGCTCCAGCCTCTTGCAACAAACACCTCATGACCCTCAGTGACATCTGTGTTAATACACTGGCTTTTCTACACTGAAGGAGCCCAGTGATGAAGGTACTGGGTTTTGTTCTTCCAATATACATTATTGATTCAACAAATACTAAGCATATTTTTAAATTCTTAGGGTACTTTGTAAAAGCCGACCCACAAAGGGTGCCATGAGAAGAATCAGTTGACTATATAAAGGAATGGATAGATGAACGCATGATGAATGAATGATGCGGTCTAGTGGAAGGAGGAAGCAGAGTTGTGTTTGGTAATTTTGTCTGGAGTGCATTCTTTCTTACCTTGAACTTTGATAATGATCTGTGAACAATGTTTTATTATATAAATATTTATATTTACTTTAAAAATAACACTCTTGCCCGACCAGGTGGTGGTGCAGTGCATAGAGCATTGGACTGGGATGTGGAGGAACCACGTTCAAGACCCCAAGGTTGCCAGCTTGAGTGTGGGCTCATCTGGTTTGAGCAAGGCTCACCAGCTTGAGCCCAGGGTCACTGGCTCGAGCAAGGGGTCACTCAGTCTGCTGTAGCCCCACAGTCAAGGCACATATGAGAAATCAATCAATGAACAACTAACAAGCCGCAATAAAGAATTGATGCTTCTCATCTCTCTTCCTTCCTGTCTGTCTGTCCCTATCTGTTCCTCTCTCTGACTCTCTCCATCTTTGAAAAAAAAAAAAACACTCTTCACAAAACTTTGAATATGTAATAGCATTATATGAATATTTAAAACCATTTTTATTTATCAAGAAATCTTTCAAACTTTTAAATGCATTTTTTATGCAGCAAACTAATTTCCCTAAAGCCCTCATAATAGGCCAACATAAGCAGCATGTAAGAGTAATTCCATGACATTTTGAATTTTGTGATATCCCTTTAAAAAGAAAAAGTCAATGACCCGCTAAGGCTTCTGTCAGATATGTGTTAGAATTTAGGAACTCTGGCTTTAACCTAAAGAGCCAACAAGAATTGATGAAGAATGTATTTGCTGTTTTGTGAATAGACACCATGAAAGATGGTCACAAAGTAATCATATTAAGCTCCTAGATAGTATGGTTTCTACTTTCTGGCATTAGGGTGCAGTGTTGGATGACAAACCCAAAGGTAGATGTCTGTAATCCTACATTTACTTTAAATCTATTGGAGTTGCACCGTATTCACCACTATTAGCTTATTTCATGTTTAATGAAAACGACAACACAACCCTCCCTCCCCATTGTGCAATCTCAGAAGAGGGTCCCAGTGGGTGGCAGTGTTGGTTACATTGTAAAACATTTTCTTTGAACTTTATGTCAAATTGTGCCGTTTGAAAACAGAAATCGTGTTTCATTTATGTTTAAGGATTTAGAATAGCATTTAACCTTTAGGAATGAATGAATGAAGAAGTACCTATGTGGAGCACTTTTGATACTGATAGACAAGCAATACCTTGAGTGGTCACGTAATGACTCAGAGCCCAGGACTATCAACAAGGCCTAGTGCCACCTGTGCTTTGGGGCTTGAGTTCAACTGAAACAGATTATGTGAAATTTAGAAGTATTTCCTTGTCTAAGGGAAACTGCTACTTCATCCTAACAACAGACTGGAATCAGTAATTCCAGAGTTCCATGAGAGAAGGGAAGTTCCATGAGAGATGGGGAAGACTGCTGAATGCAGGGAGTCACGGCTTCCCGCAGCAGGGACTCGGAGCAGAAACCTGCCCTGAGAACCTGTGCTGGGGTAGTGCCACATCTTTGACCAAAGCAACGGAAAGGATGGCATTACCATTTATTAGGATAGGAAACACTGCAGGAAATCAGGTTCTGTGTTAGGGGGCAGAATTGCTATCATTATCTGAGCTTTACCACCTAGTTTACTAAGTAGCTAGTTTAAAATGTGGAAGTAATATTAATCTCAGTGTTTTTCAAAATACCATTACAAAATCTATTTAACTTTAGGAGACTCTCTCTACCAATTACATTTGTATGTGTCAATAAAACACACACACACACACACACACACACACACACACACACACACACTTCCTTCCCTCCCCCAACAAAAAGCAGTTGAAATTAGAGAAATTCATTTCCACTTCAAATAATAGATGACAACTCCCCTGATCTGGTTTCTGACATCCACTCTGTGGCGCTTGGTATGTCCGGTCATTCGGGTTCGTCCAATTTATGACATTGATGTTAAGGTCCTAAATAGATGTACAAGTATCAAAAGTAAATACTCTGCTTCCTTTATGTTTTTCTCTGGATTTGAGTTTTCAGGGGAAAACAAAGAGCTACAAATAGCAGCTGCTTTCTGCCTGCTGTGCTGTCCCCGGACATGCAGGAGAGGAGCTCTGGCTCCCTGCGTCGCACAGGTGTGGGTGGGCCAAAGCCGCAGGCCACGCCCACTCTCCACCTCCTTGCCACTGCCCGCAGGCAGAGTGTGGCCGCTCCAGTCTCACAGAAGGACTCGCATAACGGTTGCCCAGACATCTTAACAGTTCACCTCCGTTTCCCTCCTTGCATTAAGAGACAGAGTAAGGCCAAATCAGACCAGAAAATAATCACCAGAAAACCTCTGACTCAGTCCTTTTTAATCTTCCCTTGTGATTCATCTAATTACTTTTACTTTGTCTCTACCAGTTACAGCTGTTTGTGACGATACGGAATCAATAGGCTGTAAAATACAAAGTGGGAATGTTGTCATTCAATGCCTTGGGTCTAGATAATAGATTTTTAAAGTTGCAGAATGAATAATTTATTTAAAATTACGGGAACAACCTCCAGGATAATTGAAACCAAAAGATGGTTAAAGTGGGTGGGACTCGGGGAGAAATGATAGGTTAGAAGAATTTTGCTTTTCATGATAAACCCCTGGGCACTATTTATTTTTTAATACAAGCATGGGTTGCTTTGTTGGGCATATATTTTTAAGTAAAGGAAAAGGGAATTTTTTTAACTTGATAATTGCAATTAAATGAGTACCCTAAGCTATGAATAGCTAATTCTGGGCATAGCTCTATATAAAGTCAGGAATATAATGAGTTACTCTCAGACTGAGTGTCAACAGACCATTAACAACTGGAAAAAGACCTACATGGCCCCTTCTAATGGAAATGTCTATATGCAATTATCTGCTGTTCCTTAATCTTTCATTCTTAGGGGCTGCATGAAGACTAATAGGTCAATAAATGTCTGGAGATTAAAAAAGAGTGAAAGGTTCTGAAACTAAGATTTAATCCTCATCAGAGGCACACTGAGAGGGTCAGTTTAATTTTGGAAAGTACAGGACATTATTCTTACATATATATCACAAAGTTTACTTTCATAAGCTGATACATGTAAAACCATGCTGTGCTTAATATACTAGCATCTTTTTACTACCAATATGAAATCTCAAGATTCTGTGTTAACCCCCATGCTAAACTCACTCTTCGCTGTTTTATTTACTGTGGAAGTGACATTTCTAGAGGAATTGGTAGGGATTTATACGATCAAAAATATATTACCTAGGGCCTAAAGTATGAACACCTTTCTAAAATTTGCGACTAGCTCCATCATGTGAGGCCTAGTGGTGGGAGGCACCTACCTTCCCACATGCAAGAGGTCAGCTTAAGCCTCTTGTGGTGAGAAAAGCATGGGCATGGATTACTGGGCACCACCAATAAGTGCTCCCACATTAGATAGGAAGGCAGGACATAAGTACAAGGACAATGGAAACATAGCCATCATTAATGATCCAGTGGAGGAGGTATGTGTCAGAATCCAAGGAGTGGCGTTGATTGTGTTTCCCACGGCCTGTGCTTTCTCTGTGTTTCTGTTAGTTGAATAAGTGTCATTCCCAATCATCTAGGCGCTGTTGTCAGATATCCTTCCAAGGCATTCTTCTTCTACTTAGGTGGTCCAGAGTTGTTTTGTTGTTTTCTGTTGCTTGTAACCAAGAAGCTTTACTGGTAAATATAATGTGATGATGAGATACTATAGTAAAATGGACTTCTGCACGTGCAAATTAATTATCAGGAAATAGACCTGAACAACTGTTAGCTATAATGTATGTTTTGCTGGAAAAATAATAGGGTTGTTAGAGCCAAAGAAGAGTTAAAAATTAGACTTAAAGAAAACGAGGAGACACTTAAAAGTTCACCCCACTCGGTAGCCATGGATGGGTATCTGAAGTTTTATGAAGTAGAGAGAAGATAGATTCTCTGCCCATGGAAAAGGAAGAATGAATTGAGATAGGCACTAAACGCCTCCCTTTTTGCTGTTGAAGAATACTACTATGTAGAGCTGCTCTGACCAATAGAAATATAATGTTAGCCACATCTAGAATTTTAAAATTTCTGATAACCACACTTAAAGTCAGTCTCGCTTGTTTCTTTTTACTTTAACATATATTTTATTTAAGCTAGCCAAAATGTCATTTCCATATGTGTTAAGCAAGTAAAATTGATTGATGAGATACTTTCCATTCTTTTAAAATCATATCGTGTTGAAAATTCAGTGTGTGTTTTCCAATTATAGCATGTCTAGACTTGGATTAGCTGTATCTGTGTCTTCAGAAGCCACATGCACCTAGGCCATCATATTGCTAGCAGGCATAGAGACACTGATGGGAATAATAACCCCTTTCTTTCAGATACTCTGTTTCATGTTAAGAGACTGATGATTGGCTAAAGGAGCGGGTCGCTCGATGCTTTCAGGCTCCTCAAACTCCAAGTGCAGATGAAGTTGCTGTAGAGTCTGTTATTTTAAAGATCTTAATTATTGATTTTAGAGAGAGGGGAGAGAGAGAGAGATGGTGTAGGAATGGGAAACATCAACTTATAGTAGTTGCTTCCCATATGTGCCTTGACCGGGCAAGCCCAGGGTTTCAAACCACCAACCTCAGCATTCCAGGTTATTATGACTTTACCCACTGCGCCACCAAAGGTCAGGCCAGAGCCTGTTATTTTAAATGAGCCTCTGCAGCTAATAGGAACGTGGATTCTCTACTCTGTCAACGTTCCGTCTGCCTGAGTTCCAGCCATGACCTGCAAAAGAGCCTCATTTTACATTTTCTGGAAATTCTTATTACCCTTGTGCAAAGCAGTAACTTTTGTTCATTTCATTTTATTTCTTTGTTTGCCATTCAGAGAGGTGGAAAGAAGGGGAAAAGTCTGAACAAAGTGTGTGGTTACGATTCTATGATACAATTCAATCGTTCAGCATCTGGAAATGGTCAAAGAGATGCGTGTGTTCCTGTCTTGTGCTGGGTCTGTATATGTACTGTCTGTGGCCAAAGCTCCAAAGAGAGTGAAGACCACAGGGACTACCAAATTCATAACTGGAGGGAAACCCAGAGGGCAGATTCACTAACCAATCTACTTCTGTTGCATTGGCCAAAGCTTTCTGTTAAAATGACAACTATGTAGGTAACCCTTGGATATTTGCATTAATTTGGTTATATTTTTTATAAAATCTGTGCTTTTTGAATTGTCTATGACCACAGGAAAGTTAAATCTTAATCCAAACTACATAGTACACAGTACTGCAGGGTACGGTCACTGACCATCACCCTCTGACTCTGCTGTGGTTGTTACCCTGCCCTCATCGGTGCTCTGCTTCCTCTCCCTTTCCCTTCCCAACGGGGCGTGTCAGGAGATGTACATGCATTTATGTATACCCCTGGGATGAGTGTGTGTAAACCTAGATGCCTGTTAGATGTTGCAAAGAAGGTTTAATAAGAATAGGTATCCATTTCAGGAAATAAATGCACAAAATGTATCTGACATAGTTTTTAAAGAAGCACATTCTATTTAAAAACTTTTACAGATCTTTTAAAATTTATTAATTTTTATTGAGGTATACTTACTAAACTTCAACCATGCATATATTTAACATATACATTTCAACAAGTTTGGAATATGCA
Organism: Rhynchonycteris naso; assembly: GCA_037038555.1. Classification (NCBI taxonomy): domain Eukaryota; kingdom Metazoa; phylum Chordata; class Mammalia; order Chiroptera; family Emballonuridae; genus Rhynchonycteris; species Rhynchonycteris naso. Next base: position 24,775,315 of record CM073001.1, read on the forward strand.
TATCCGGATGCTACCATAATCACAATCAAGAGGTAGTGACGTGCCCATCTCCTTCAATAGATTTCTTGCATTAAATTGCTCCATCACCCCACCCACCCACCCCCGGTATGTAGTAAGAATACTTACGGTGAAATCTAACCTCTTACGAAAATGTTATTTATTTTCTGAGTTCCTTCAACTAATATTAACTGCCAAATTAGTTTAAGGCTCAAATCAAACATGAAGGATACTGAGAATAAAATAAGGCTCTCACAATCCCTCTACTTAGGAAAGCTTTAAAAATGTGCCTTATCAGCGAGGCGAATGAAAACTGGGGCATGAGTTATACTGAAGCGGCCAGCCTTTGTTTAGAGGCTTCGGGAGGATTTAAAGACTGGGGTTGACGTAAGGACGTGTTTGTACAGGAAACATTTCTCAAGCTGCAGCTGGAGATGAACAGAGCGGGGTGCTGCTGAGACCAGAGGAAGTGGATTCGGTCACGACGCAGGAGGTGCTGGTGCCTGAACCGGCACCTGGGAACATGAATGAAAACAACCAGAAGAGTTTTAGAGGTATTTGAGATGTGAACTTACCGGGTTTGGTGATTAAGATACCTCTGAGACAAGAACAAAGAAAGAGATGAGAGCTCTTCACAGCAAATTAAATAACGTGGATACTTAAATACAAAACCCACTTGCAAGATCCAGTCTTGAAACCTCCAGGGGAGGCAAGCCTCCACTTGGCAGCAGGGAGGGCATGTATGCGGTATCGGAAGGAGTCAACAGATGCCATTGTTTCTGAGTTAGTGTTTAATGAAGATACATGAGACAACAGTTTGTATTAGGAAATTTTTCTCAGCCTTCACATTTAAAAGATTGGTTTTGAGACTAGTATATTAGTTTGCTGTTGCTTAATAATACAACATAAACATATTACCTCACACTTTTCAGGAAGGGCTTGGTGGCTGCTCTATTTAAGTAGCTAACAAAGCTGCAGCCAGTCTGTCAGCCAGCATGTCCATCTCACTGAGGCTCAAGTGGGGAAGGCTCCCATTTCAAACTCATGTGGTTGTTGGAAAAAATTCAGATCGAGGGTTGCAATTTTTTTTGCTGGCAGGTGGACAGAGACCAGCCTCAGGTGCCTGTCATATGGTCCTCTCCTTAGGCTAGCGCACAACATGGCAGCTGGCTTCTTCAAAGGCAGCAAAGGAGAAGATGTCTCCTAGCCAGACAACTCTTACAATCTTATGTCACATAATCACATGTAGCCCGTCACCTTTGCCGTATTCTGCAGGGTAAAAAAGGAAGTCCCAAGTCTGGTCCATCCTCCGGGGGGGGGGGGGGATTATACAAGAGCAAGCACATGAGTGCCATAAGGTGGGGACTTGGGCACCACCCAGAGGTGAATGCAATTGCCCTGAGCCCCTAGATTGTTTCCCCGTCTCCTCTCAAGCATTTGAAGATAAAACTATATCTAAAGTGAAACAATGGTATCTTACAAACATATCCTTCTTGTCTTCACCTGTCTTACATGTTTCTTTTCAATATATCAGAAGTTTAGTTTGTAAACTTCCAAGTAGGTTAATTATCCAAACCTAGTCAACTCATAGAAAAATATACCACTTTACAAAGCAGTCAAAATTGTACCACTGAAGCTCTGGGGATGTCATTGTGAGCAAAGAAATGAGAAGCTTAGGGGAAAAACTGTGTCTTAGTAATAGAATTTCTATAGTAATTCAACTTGAAGCCTCTTTCCATTCTAATAGCCTTTGTATAACCCCTGATGAGTATTCTGTGTATGTAGTAACACAAATGGGCATCAATTTGGAACAGTTTGAATACTGACTGGCAAGAAAGGACAGAGATTGTGAAACTGTTCTTACTGTTGGCTGTTCATCTTTCTGGTCAGCATTCTTGAGTAGGATGAGGGGGAAAGAATAACTCCTAGCATTTCTAATGCTATAATTGCATCAGCAATGAATGCAAATATATATTTTGTTTCCACACATTTTGTCATTCAATAAATTCACCTATAATAACAAACCATGTCAAAATCGAGCTAGCAAATGCTGCTGGATGTTTGAGTCTGGTGAATCTTTTCCATTCCTCAGTCATTGTCGGCCATGTCCTCACCTACCTAAGACTTGGTTATAATAGATAGGTTTACTTTAATTTTTATTCTTTGCTTTTCCCCAGTTTTACTTTAGCTAGATACAGGTGGCTACTGTCAAGTGTTTTGATACTTCTGTAGCTCTGAATCCAAAGAATTTGAAGAAGTAGTCTTACACTTGCATTATTTTTTTTAAAAAATATATCTAATCACATACACACAGAAGAATTTAAGCACCTTCCAGTGGTGCAACATTCTTCCTAGCAGTGAGTATTCCAGGATAAATTAGGATGACTATTGTCACCAATACAATCTGTTTAAAAAAATATATCCATAAAAATTCATCAGGTATTAGAAGTGCTGTGATGATAATGATAACAAAAATAGCAATGCTAAACTGTTAACAACTAAGTGATGGGCTCTACACAAGCTTGCTTTTACATGGATTATCTAATTTTCAATTGATTGTAATTCTATGATGATGAATCCATATATTAGTTGTTGATTGCTACCACAACAAACTAACATGAGTTTTAGTGACTCAAAACAATTTAAACTTACTTCACAGATCTGTAGATTAGAGTCTAATACAGGTTTCACTGGGCTATGTTTGTCTCTGGAAGCTCCAGAAGAGAATGGATTTCTTCACACATTCAGATTGTTGGCAGAGTTCAGTTTTCTGTGGTTGTTGGACTGAGGTCCTCATTTCCTCGCTGGCTGTTGGCTGGGGGTCAATCTCAGTTTCTAAAAGCTGCTTACATTCTTGGCTCTTGGCCCCTCCCTCCAGCTTTTAATCCAGCTAGAGTTGGTTGGTCAAGTCCTTTGTCACACTCATCTGCTTGTTCTACTTTTAGGAACCCATGGGACTTGATTGGGCCCATTTTAACAATCCAGGATAATCTTCTCATCTCAGTTCTTAACCATACTCTCACCTACAAAGTCCTTTTTGCAAGGTTAAAGTAACACATTCATGGGAGATTAGGGTCTGGACATCTTTCTGTTATTTTACCTAACACATCTCTTGTTGCCATTTTAAAGATGGGGAAAGCTATTTCCCGTACTTGAAAGTAGAAAGAGCAGCATTTGAACCCAGAGTATGTAACCTGCTCCAAGTCAGTGACTAGAAACCCATACTGAGTACAAAGGAAGACATGGAGGTGGGACTCTAATAGGATGCTTATATCATCAAATTTTATTGATCACTGTCTATTTGCATTAAAAGCATTAGAGGCCCTGGCCAGTTGGATCAGCGGTAGAGCATCAACCCGGCATGTGGAAGTCCTGAGTTTGATTCCCAGTCAGGGCACTCAGGAGAAGCACTCATCTGCTCCTCCACTCTTCCCCCTCTCCTTTCTCTCTATCTCCCCCCCCCCACAGCTAAGGATCCATTGGAGCAAAGTTGGCCTGGGTGCTGAAGGTGGCTCCATGGTCACTGCCTGGGGTGCTAGAATGGCTCCGGTTGCAGCAGAGCAATGCCTCAGAGGGACCAAGCATTGTCCCCTGGTGGGCATACCAGATGGATCCTGGTCGGCGCATGCAGAAGTCTGTCTGACTGCCTCCCCGCTTCTAACTTCGGAAGAAAAAACAAAAGTACTAGAAACTGAACTGCAGAGCACCCTCCAGTCAGGGCACAGATTCATGCATAGATGTATAAACACAAGCCATATTTCTTCATTTATGTTCCCAAGAATCTCTTTTATTGCTCTTGCTATTCTGTGTGCCTGCAGTGACCTTCCCAGATATCTGGGCATATCAGGTTTAAATACAGTAGAAATTATTTTAGATAACTTCCAATCACCAGTGTCTGAGCAAACTGGATTTGCTATGTCTTCTGTGCCACCTGTTGCCTTGTGCCCATGGCACACTTCCCTTTGTGTGTCCCCACTCTCTCATGAACACCAGCTGGATTACACACTTGCCAAGAATCAGTTATGTTTCTTTCAAAACTGCTTTTTGCCACTTGTACTTGTTCCTCTCATTACATGTTTTAATTAAATGCCAAAAAATCTGCTGAAATATAAGTTGAAAGTAGAGAAAGTTAATGGTTCAATTTAAATTAAAGGCTTTAGAAAACCTCAGTAGAGAGTAGCTTTCAAATAGCTATCAAATTAGGTGTCGATGAGGTGGCTGTACAAGATTAGGAAAATATTTAGATTCTGCCCTCAGAATGATCCCCAAAATATCTTTAATTTCTCACTCAGTTTGAAATAACCTAAAGCTAGGACTTTAGAAAGATGCATTATGAGTATGGATTGTGAGAAAATTGCACAGAAGAACAATCTTTGGACTACATTCACAGGAAGAACTCATTTTTCTTTCTAAACATTAGGAATAAATGCATACTTACTTGTGAGTCTTAAATTACACATATTAAGTTGGTTTTGTTATGATTTGGTTTTTAGTTATCCTTATTTTTTATTGACATATATAATTCACACACCATAAAGTCCCCCATTAAAGTATACAATTCAGACCCTGCCAATTGGCTCAGCAGCAGAGTGTCGACCCAGCATGTGGAAGTCCTGGGTTCGATTCCCGGCCAGGGCACACAGGAGAACCACCCATCTGCTTCTCCACCCTTCCCCCTCTCCTTCCTCTCTGTCTCTCTCTTCCCCTTCCACAGCCAAGGCTCCAGTGGAGCAAAGTTGGCCTGGGTGCTGAGGACGGCTCCATGTCCTCCGCCTTAGGTGTTAGAATGGCTCCCGCTGCAGCAGAGCAATGTCTCAGATGGGCAGAGCATCGCCCTCTGGTGGGTATGCATGCCTGTGTATCCCAGTCAGGCACATGCGGGAGTCTTACTGCCACCCCACTTCTAACTTCAGGAAAATACAAAAAAGAAAGTATACAATTCAGTGGTTTTAAAGTATATTTATGAACCTGTCAACCATCACTACTAATTCTAGAACATTTTCATCACCCCCAAAAGAAACACAATACATACTAGTAGACACTCCTGTTCTCTCCCAAATACTGGCAACCCATAATCTCCATTTTGTCTCGGTGGATTTGTATACATATTCTGGGCATTTCATATAAATGGAATCAAACACTATGTGGCCTTTGACGAGAGCTTCTTTCACTCAGCATGTTGTCAAGGTTCATCCATGCTATCTCATAAATTAAAACTTCACTTCTTTTAACAGCTGAGTAGTATTTTATGGACATACTGAATTTTGTTTCTCCATCCAATTTTCCACCTTTTTGGCCAATATAAACAATGCTGCTATGAACATTTGATTTTATATATTTTCAATTCTCTTGGGTGTATACCTACACATAGAATTACCAAGTCATATGACAACTCTGTTTGATATTCTAAAGAAATAACAAACTGTTTTCCAAAGCAGGGAGGCATCATTTTACATTCTCACTAGCAATGTAAACAGATTTTAATTTTTCTATATTTTCAGTATTTGTTATTTTTTGTCATTTTATATTATAACCATATTAAAGTGGTATGTTATTGTGGTTTTAATCTTTATTTCACTAGTGCATAATGATTTTGAGGATCTTTCCACTTGTCCATTGACCATATGTATAAAATTCTACTGAAATCCTTTGCCTATTTTTATTATTCTATTTAGTGGGTTTCCTTCTCACTTGCTTCATAGTATTCTTTAAAACAAAGTTTTCATGGCAAGGAAGTCCAATGTGTCCATTTTTTCTTTGACTGCTGTGGTTTTTCTGTCCCATCTGGGAAATCATTGCCTAAAGCAAGATGACCACCATTTACAACTGTTTTCTGCTGAGAGTTGTACAGTTTGGCATCTACATGTAGGTTCAGTCATTTTGAGTTATTTTTTGCACATGGTGTGAGGTAGAGACTAAAAATCATTTTTCATATGTGATATCCAATTGTCCTACTACCATTTGTTGAAAGAATTATTCTTTCCCAATTGAAGTTTCTTGGCATCTTTGTTGGAAACCTATTGACCGTAATGTATGACTATATTTCAGGACTTTCAATTCTATCCCGTTGATCTATATCTCTATCTTACGCCTACGCCAAGAGTCTTGACTATTGTAGCTTTGTAGTATGTTTGGAATCGGGATGTGTGAGTCTTCCAAGTTTGTTCTTCAATTTCAAGATTATTTTGGTAATTCTGGTCTCTTGCATCTTCATTTAAATTTTGGAATTACCTTATTTTTATATAAAAAAACAACTGAACTTTAGATAGTGATTGCATTAAAAACGTAGATTATTTTGGGGTGTATTGACATCTTAACAATATTCTGTTTTTTAATCCATAAACATAGAATGTCTTTACATTTACATATCCTTTAATTTTTTTCAACAATGTTTTATACTACAGTATATACATCTTGTGCTTTTTGGTAAATGCATTCCTATTTTTTTGTGTGTGCTATTGAAAATGGACTGATTTCTTAAATTCATGTTTATATTGTTCTTTGGCAGTCTATAGAAATACATGATGGGGCAATAGGTTTACAGTTGTTCATATGGAAAATACAATAATTAATAAACAATAATAAAAGAACAAACTCTGTGTTTCATGTTCTCACAATTCTAAACCTACTTTTAACCAACCCATCCTGTGCAACTAATTTTTATATATTGTTTTTATATTCTTCAAGCATACTGAACTCATTTATTAGCTCTATTTTTTATGTAATTTTTAGTAATTTCTACACACAAGGTCATGTCATCTATAAATATAGTTCCATTCTTTCTTTCCAAGATGATTATCTTTTGTTTCTTTTTCTTGTCTAACCAACATTGCTAATCCTGTAGTTCAGTATTAAACAGAAGTAGTGAGAGGAGACATGCTTGTCTTTCTCCTCTTAGGGGTATAGCTTTCAACATTTATTAAGAATTATAGCTTTGAGTTTTTTTTGTAGATGCCTTTTGTCAGGTTCCTTTCTATTGCAAGTTTGCTGAGGTTTTTTTTTTTCTTATTCATGAAAAGGATTGGGGTTCCCACCTTAAGAAACCATGTCCTGGGCAATTTATTTCTTCATTTGAATTTGAATTACTCTCTTGCCTCCTTTCATTTCAGCCTGAGGGACTCCCTTTAGTATTTCTGGTAGAGGAGATTTGCCCATGTCTTATAATTTATTGCTGTTCATCTAAAATAAATCCATCTGTTGAAGATCCCAGGACATCTGTCCTGTAAGATTTTCCAAAAAAAATGGGCCTTCTTTCTTTATGTACTCACGGTGTGGTTCAACATGTTTCTCCACATTCCTCGGAATATTTACGGCAGGATCTAAGGCTTCAACAGACCCGTATTCCATTCCTTTGGAAAGACCCTGAGTGGTGCAGTCTTATCAGAAGGCACGTGATGTTTAATTGTCTCTTTTTATGTGAGAAGCCATTGGTGTTCAGCGATTAGATTCATTTTTAATTAAATTAATTTTAGTAAAATGGTGGTATTTTAATAGTTAGGACTTCTTTTTAAGTAATTTTCTAGGGTATTTTGTAACGATACACTTTCCTGGTCTACTCCCAGATGACCCAGTGGTGTAGTTAATATAGAAAAGGAAGGACAGGTGTGCAATTCTTTCCCTTTATTTACCATTTTTAAAAAATGACTTATGTTTTTACCCTCCAAAGATAACAGATCAGTTTGTTGTTTTGTTTTTGTTTGATGTTCTGTTGCTGCTGTTTTTTTCAGCACTCTTTTAGAAACAAGAGATACAAAGTTGGACAATATCAGAGACTCTGCCTTCAAATCCTCCCAGGCCACTTTTAGATTAAGCCACACTATAAAGCAATTTTTTTTAAGTGAGAGGAGGTGAGATAGAGACAGATTTCCCACGCCCCCAATAGGGATCCACCCAGCAACCCTCATCTGGGGCCAATTCTTGGACCAACCGAGCTATCCTCAGTGATCCGGGGCCAATGCTCAAACCAATTGAGCCACACTGGCTGCAAGAGGGGAAGAGAGAGAGAGAGAAGGAGGAGAGGGAGGGGAAGAGAAGCAGATGGTCACTTCTCTAGTATGTCCTGAACAGGGATCAAGCCTGGGATGTCCACTCACCGGGCCGATGCTCTATCCACTAAACCAACCGACCAGGCCACTATAAAACAATTCAGAAAAAGCATATACAAAACATAGTATATTCTCTTTGTAAAAAAACTCTGTCACATGTCTGGGATTTAGAAGTAATGAACAATTGTAACAATCCACAGCATTTCTATGTGCTAAAAAGGAGTGGGGTCACAGGAGTCAGCATAGAGAGAGAACAGATAGTAAGCAGAAAAACTTATTAATAAATACATAAGATCCAAATGTTTTAAATGTTGTGAAGGAGTAGAATGTGGTACAAATGAGTAAGTTTAACAGAGGACATCTCATTGAAAGAGAATGGTGATTCTGAAGAAGCAATTTTTAAATTGGGTCTGGAAGAATGAGTAGGAGCCAGCCAAGCAGAGATGATGGAACAAAATTTCGGGCCAGAAAGCAATACGAGTGGAAGGAACTGAGGCGTGAAATAACTTGGCATAATTAGGGGAGAGGGACAGGAGGCTTCACCTCAGAATGCCAATTAACTGGACCTAGGAGAAACCAGGTACTGATTGCAATGCAGTAATAACAATATTTCTTCCAAGTTTACAAAGCATGTTTCTTATGTATAAACGTACTATGAATAAATGAGATAAAAGAAAAAAATCTATGACATCAACAAATTCTTAATAAGATATATTTTAAAAGCTGTTGCATCCGTTAATTAGGTTTCAGCAAGTTTTCAAATCTCTTAACTGCAAAGAACACTGACTTGACAATCAGAAACTCAAAGCTTTTCCCAGATTTTTCTAAAATATCACCAACAACAGGTAAGTATGAGCCAGTTTATGCGCTGAAGGTTAAGGCTTGTGCCTCTTACTGTTTCCTGGATGGAAGGAGTTGTTTTCTCTATCCAATCCCTTGATGTAGTGGCTATACCCTTTCCATTTATATTTTTAAACTAAGTTGATTGTATAATCTACATAAAATGAAATGCGTTCATTTTAAATATACAGTAAGGCGAGTTTTGACAAATAAAGACACTCATGTAATCATCATCCCAACAAAAATACAGAATATTTCTATCATCCAAAAGTGTTCTTTTGTACCCATTAAAAGTCATCTTCCCCAAATCCCAGTCTCAGGCAAGCGCTGATCTCTTCACTGTTTTATCTTGTTCTATATATTTTATAGAAAGAGAATAATAAAATATGGATTTTTGTGTGTGCGCCTTCTTTTTTTCCAACATAATGCTTTTGAGATTGATCCATACTATGGTGTATATTAGTAGTCCATTCCTTTTTATTGCCAAATAGTATTCTATTGCATGGTTATACTGTTATTTGTTTATCCATTTACCAGTTGAAGGACATTTGGAGTATTTCCAGTTTTGGTCTATTATAAAGTTGTAAATACTTCTATGGAAGTCTTTGTGTGGGCTTAAGGTTTCATTTTTCTTGGGTAAATTCATAGAGGTGAAAGTGCTGAGGCATATAGCAAGCACATATATATATGAAACTGCCAAAATGTTTTCCAGAGTAGTTATGAATTTTATATCCCCAGAGGAAATAAACAAGATTTTCAATTATTCCACATGCTTAAAAAACCCCATTGTCAACCTTCTAAATTTCAGCTATGCTAGGTTTTAGTAATATATATTTTCTTGATGACTAATAATATAGACAATTTTTTATGTGTTTATTAGCCAATTATAAGTCCTTTTGTGAATGATTTTCTATATCTTGGGCATTTTAAAGTGAGATTGTTTGCCTTATTATTGAGTTGTTAGGATTATGCATTTATTCTTGATACAAGCCCAATTATTATATATACTTTTTAGTGACCTATGGCAGACTTAAAATTCTGATGAAATTTAATTTTTTTATTTATTTGTTTATTCATGTCTTTCAAATATTTTAATAATGAAACTTGTTGTTCTATATAAGAATTTACTGTGTTCATGAATGTCATGAAGATATTTTGTTTTCTTCTAGAAGTTTTATATTTTTACCTTGTAAGTATTCAATTATATCCATTTTGATTTAGTTTTGTATATATCCAGTAAGGGACAAAGTTATTTAAGTATGAATATCTAGTTATGCTAACATTTTTGTTGAAAATAAAAATCTTTGCCCTATTAATTTTTCTTGCCGACTTTGTGGAAAATATGGATGGAAAGAGTAACAGCCAGTATGGCGAGGCGTTGGATGGAGAAAACAACTCCTTCCTCCGTCTTGGAAACATCATGAGGAAAAGAGACCTTACCTTTGATTCATGAACTGGTTCATAGTTGCCAGTTATATTCTTTCATTGATCTACTTTTCTTTCTACCTTTATACCAAGATCACACCATCTTAATGAGTGGAGCTTCATAGGTCTTGCAGTTGGGCAGGGAGATTCCTCTCCCTTTGTTCTTAGTTTTCAAAAATGTTTTTGAGGTCTTTTGAATCTACATATACAAAAGAATTAGCTCATCAATTTCTATTAAAAAGCCTGTTGAGTCTTTGCTTGGGATGGCCTTTAATATAAAGATTTGTTTACAGAGAACTGAAGTCCTTCTTTTAATTATTTTTAATTCAGTTACGGTTGACATATGTCAGTTTCGGGTGCACAAAATAGTAATCAGATATTTATATGCTTTCAAAGTGATTGCTCCATGAGTCTAGTACCCATTTGACACCATACAGTTATTACAATACGCTGTCCTTTATTTACATCTCTGTGACTGCTCCTACAATGGCCAATTTATACTTTTTAATCACTATCACTTTTTCAGCTAGCCCCCTAACCTCCTCTCATCTGGGAACCACTGGTATGTAGGACTTTGTTTCTGTTTTTTTTTTTTAGTTGTTGTTAATTCATTTTTTAGATTTCATATATAAATGGAATAATATGGTTTTTGTCTTTCACTCTCTGACTTACTTTGTTCAGCCTAATACCCTCTGGGTCTACCCATGTTGTTGCAAGTGGCAAGATTTCATTTTTTTTTATGGCTCAGTAATATTCTATTACACATACACAAACACACACCTTCTTCCTTATCCATTTGTTTATTGATGGAGAAGAGTCTATTCAGATCCTTTGCCCATTTTTCTAAATTGAATTGTTTTAGATTTTTTTGTGTTAAGTTGTATAATTCTTTTTTTTTTTTTTTTACCGGGACAGAGAGAGAGGTATAGATAGGGACAGATGGACAGGAATGGAGAGATGAGAAGCATCAATCATTAGTTTTTTTTTTCATTGCCGTTGGGACACCATAGTTGTTCATTGATTGCTTTCTCACATGTGCCTTGACTGCGGGCCTTCAGCAGACCGAGTAACCCCTTGCTCAAGCCAGTGACGTTGGGTCCAAGCTGGCGAGCTTTTGCTCAAGCCAGATGGGCCCGCGCTCAAGCCGGCGAGCTCGGGGTCTTGAACCTGGGTCTTCTGCATCCCAGTCCGACACTCTATCCACTGCGCCACCGCCTGGTCGGGCAAGTTGTATAATTCTTTATAAATTTTAGATATTAATCTCTTAACGGACAGATGAATTATTGGGAAATATGTTTTATTCAGTAGGTTATCTTTTCATTTTGGTGATAGTTTCCTTTGCTGTACAAAATTTTTTACTTTGATGTAGTCCCTTTGTTTATTTTTTCTTTTGTTTCCCTTGCTCCAGAAGATATATCAGAAATAATACTGCTATGAGGGCTGGTTGAGATTTTACTGCCTATATTTTCTTCAACAAATTTTATGGTTTTGAGTCTAACATTTAAGTCTTTAATCCATTTGTAGTTTATTCTTGTATGTGATATAATAGGGTGGTATAGTTTCATTTTTTTGCACATATTGCCATCACCATTTCTTGAACAGACTATCTTTGCCACAGTGTATGTTCTTGCCTCCTTTGTGAAATATTAATTTAACATAAAAGTGTGGGTTTATTTCTGGGCTCTGTTCAGTTCCATTGATCTATGTGTCTGTTTTTATGCCAGTACCCGGCTGCTTTGATCACTGTATCCTTACAGGATAGTTTGATAGCATGCAGCATGATTCTTCCAATTTTCTTCTTTCTTAAGACTACTTTCACTATTCTGTGTCTTTTGTGGTTCCATAAACATTTTTGAAATATTTGTTCTAGTTCTGTGAAATATGCCACAGGTATTTTGATAGTAATTGTGTTGAATCTGTAGATTTGTGCTGTAAAATGTGCTTTGGGTGGTATGCACATTTTAATGGTGTTAATTTTTCCTATCCATGAATACAGTATATGCTTCCACATTTTGGTATCTTCCTCAGTTTTTTTTGTGTGTGTGCTTTATAATCTTCTGAGTATAGGTCTTTACATCCTTGATTAAAGTTATTCCTAGGTATATTGTTGATGTAATTGTAAGCAGAATTGTCTCTCTTAGATTCTTTTTCTGATAGTTCACTATTGGTGTATAAAAATGCAACTGATCTGGGTATTTATCCTGTATCCTGCTACTGAATTTATCAGTTCTGGTACTCTTCTTTTGAAATCTTTAGGGTTCTAAAGATAGTCTGTCACTGGCAAATAAAGACAGTCTCCTTCCTTTTTAATTTAGATGCTTTTTACTTCTTCTTGTCTGATTCCTGTGGCTAGGACTTCCAGTACTACATTGAATAAGAGTAGTAAACACAGACATTCCTTTCTTGTTCCTGATCTTAAGAAAAACACTTGTAGTTTTTACCCATTAAGTATGATAGTGGCTGTGGGTTTGTGATATCTGACCTGTATTATGTTGAGATATGTTTCTTTTATTCCCATTTTGCTGAGAGCTTTTAACATAAATGGGTGCTGGCTTTTTATCAAACATGTTCTCTGGATCTATTGATATGATCATGTGATTTTTATCCTTCATTTTGTTTAAGTCAGGGGTCCCCAAACTTTTTACACAGGGGGCCAGTTCACTGTCCCTCAGACCATTGGAGGGCCAGACTATAAAAAAAACTAGGAACAAATCCCTATGCACACTGCACATATCTTATTTTAAAGTAAGAAAACAAAACTGGAACAAATACAATATTTAAAATAAAGAACAAGTAAATTTAAATCAACAAACTGACCAGTATTTCAACGGGAACTATGGGTGCGGATGCATCCTGTGCTCCTCTCACTGACCACCAATGAAAGAGGTGCCCTTTCTGGAAGTGCGGCGGGGGCCGGATAAATGGCCTCAGGGGGCTGCATGCTGCCCACGGCCATAGTTTGGGCACCCCTGGTTTAAGTGGTGTATCACAAGTATTGATATTGGATATTGTACCACTCTTGCATGCCCAGAATAAATCTCACTTGATTATGGTGTATGAACTTTTTAATGTATTGCTGGATCCAGTTTGCTAGAATTTTGTTGAGGATTTTAGCATTTATGTTCATCAGTGATATTGGCCTCTAATTTTATTTCTTTGTAGTGTCTTTATCTGGCTTTGGAATTAGGATAACGCTGGCCTTTTAAATGAGCTTAGGAGCTTCCCTCCTCTTTCATTTTTTAGGATAGTTTGAGGATAGGTGTTAGTTTTTCTTTGAATCTTTGATAAACCTTACCTGTGAAGCCAACTGATCCAGGACTTTTCTTTATTATGAGTTTAAAATTACTGCTTCTATTGCATTAATTGTAATCTGTTTATTCAGTTGTTCTGATTCTTCCTAATTTAGTTTAGGAAGATTGTTTCTATGAATTTATTCATTTCATTCAGATTGTCCAATTGTTGGCATATAGCTTTCTTGCAATATTTTCTTACTACACTTTGTATTTCTTTGTGTCAGTTGTTACTTCTCCTTGGTTTATCTCTCTTTTTATTTTCTTGATGAATCTTGTTAAAGGTTTGTCAATCTTGTTTATCTTTTCAAAGAACCAGCTCTTGGTTTCATGGATCTTTTTGTGGTTTTTTTTTTTTAGACTGTTTCCTTTATTTCTATTATGATCTTTCTTATTTCCTTTCTTCTACTCACTGTGGTATTGGGGTTTCTTCTAGTTTTTTATTTTAAGTGTAAAGATAGATTTATTATTTGAGATATTTGTTTCTTGAAGTAAGTGTATAATGATATGAATTTTCTTCCCTATTAAGACTACTTTCACTGAGTCCCATAGATTTTGGGTTGTTGTGTTCTCATTTTCACTTGTTTCAAAGTATTTTTTTTACTTCTTCCTTTATCTCATTGTTAACTTATTCATTGTTTAGTGACATGTTATTTAGCCTCATTGCATTTGTGTGTTTTTCAGTTTCTTTCTTGTGATTGATTTCTAGTTTCATACCATGGTGGTCAGAGAAGATGCTTGATATGACTTCAATCTTCTTGAATTTATTGAGATTTGTTTTATGTCCTAACATGTGGGCTATCCTAGAAAATGTTCCATATGTATTTGAAAAGAATGTATATTCTGCTTTGGGGAGAAATGCTCGAAGATATAAATTAAATCCATCTGATTTAGTGTGTCATTTAAGGCCACTGTTTCCTTGTTGATTTTCTGTCTGGAAGATCTATTCATTGATGTCAATGGGGTATTTAACCCTCTACTTTGACTGTATTATTGTCAATCTCTCCCTTTATGCCCATCAAGATTTGTTTTATACAGTGTGTCCGTAAAGTCATGGTATACTTTTGACCGGTCATAGGACGAAAGTGCACCATGACTTTACAGACACACTGTATATTTAGGTGCTCTGATGTTGGATATAGAAATGTTTACAAGGGTTATAGCCTCTTGTTGGATTGCTCCCTTTATCATTCTGTAGTGTCCTTGTTTGTCTGTCACTGTTGCCTCTGTTTTAAAGTCTATTTTGTTAGATATAAGGATTGCTACCTCAGCTTTTCTTTTTTCTTTTTCTTTTTTGAATTTCCATTTACAAAAAATATCTTTTTCTATCTCTTTACTTTTAGTCTGTGTGCATCTTTTATTCTGTGGTGGGCTCTTGTAGACAGCATATATGTGGGTCTTGTTATTCATTCATCTACTCTTTCTGTCTTTTGATTGGAGCATTGAAGCTATTTACGTTTAAAGTGGTTATTGATATGTATTTATTGCCATTTTATTCTTTTAACTATGTTCCTCTGTTTTGATTTTATCTTCTTTTTAAAGCTGGCCATTTAACATTCCTTGTTATACTGTTTTGGTGAAGTAAACTCCCTTAGTTTTTTCTTGTCTGGGAATCTATTTCTCCTTCAATTTTAAATGATGGTCTTGCTGTGTAAATAGTCTTGGTTGTAGATCCTTGCTTTTCATCACTTTGTATTTGTCATGCCAAAAACTTCTGGCCTGCAATGGTACTACTGAGTGATCAGCTGAGGGTTTTGGGAAATCCCCTGTAGGTAACTGTCTTTCTCTTCAGATTTTTAAGATTCTCTCTTCTACTTCTGACACCTCTATGATGCAGATGTTGTTACACTTCATGTTGTCCCAAAGGTCCCTTAAACAGGTGTTTCTCAGCTTCTGGTCTGCAGACCTATGCAGGTCCACCAGAAATTTTATGCCAGTTGGTGAAAGAGTTAACCCCCTGATATTGAAATCATTAGGCAGACCAGTATGAAATTTCTGGTGGACTAATACTGGTCTGTTCAGCAATTGAAAAACATTGAACTATCCTCATTTTTATTTTTTTTTCCTTTTTCATTAATTGGGTGTTTTTTGCTATCTTGTCTTCCAAGTCACTGATTCAGTTCTTCCAACCTACTGTTTATTCCTTCTAGTTTATTCTTAATTTCAGATATTGTATTCTTCATTTCTGACCTGTTTTTTTTAATATAGTTTCTATGTCCATGTTCATATAGTTTCTTAGTCCTCACCAAGCTCCTTGGTCTCCTCACACAAACTCTCATTTGCTTTGCCCTTCCTCTCTGTTTGTGGCTACAAATGAGGTTTTGTACATTGGCCCGTTAAGAGGGTGCTTGAGTCTCTAGCAGACTTCCGTCTCTCCCCGGTATCTCTTCCTGGTGGACAGAATCCTCACCAATTTTTCTCAGCAGCATGCTATGTTGGTGCCTTTCTCTGTCTCTGGTGCTCTGGTCTGAGGAGCCTGATGTGGGGTTGAGACTCTGTTGTTCTCATGGGGACCTTTGCAGCTGAGATATCCCTCCGGAATCTTAGCTACAACCTGTGAGAGTGGGGACAGCGCTTTTTGCATCTCTTCTCTTTCTACCAGTCGCAGTGCATCTTCTTCTGTAACCATGGAGTTAACTTCTCTTCAGCTAGTCTTTAGTTGGTTATTGCAACCATCTTGGATCTCTTTCCTTATAATATTTTCTACACACAATCATTTCTACATTTCTGTCTTACATTCTAATGATGAAAATCATAACCTTTTGTGTCATGAAATTTTTATTAGAAATTTAAAGTGCTTTAAAAAAAGTAATCTGACAATAGGCAATAATATAGAGAGTTACTTCTTTCATTTTCTGTTTTCTTTTTCTTAATTATTGCATTAACTACAACCTATACAGAGAAAATTGAAGGTATAAAAGAGAGATTCTTATTACTAATCTTAAGGAAAATTAATTTAGTATTCCATTGTTGAGTATAATGTTATCTGGAGATGTTTTATGGATACCTTTAAGAGCTAGAGGAAATTATTTTTTATTCCTGGCTGAGATTTTTATCATAATTGTTAACAGAGCTTACATTCTTGAGATATAATCCTGTTGTCATTATATATTATAATATTTTTAAGTTCTAGATTCTCTTATCTAAAATTGTGTTACAGAAGTTCACTTTTGTGTACATGAATAATAGTTTCTGTAGTCCTCTTGTATATAAAATTGTTAAATGTCTTGGTATGATGCTGACATTGTACAATGTGTTTCTACTGGGAGAGAAAAGTACACACACAAAAAATGGTTATAAGTGGATTATTTAGCGTTTAGGTGTAGGATAAATTCAATCTTGAAAGCCACTGGGGGTAGGGATAAAAAAGCACAAAACTTATTTTAATAAAATAGGTAAACAGGTTTCTTCACTTAGAGAAACATAGTGTTTGATGGTAAATATCATATTTCCCATGTATAAGACACACCTTTTTCAAAAAATTCGGAGTCTAAAAATTGGGTGTGTCTTATACAGTGGTTGTAGATTTTTTTACTTGCATTTTCCACTTTTTCACACTTGTTTTTGTGCTCATTGTTGAAGACAGTGATTCATCATCAGACACAGATGAAGACAAGCTAATGGATGGGAGTTTTGACAGTGATGAGGAGTTGTATGAATTTTATGATGACTAAAACTTGAGTTCAATAACTTTATGTAATACCTTTTCTTTCAAAATTTGAGCCCCAAAATTAAGCTGCATCTTATACACGAGAGCATCTTATACCTGGGGAAATACAGTAATACAGACACAGATAAATATTGATTATAGATATTTAGAAATCTCTCTATATATACATATATATAATTAACCAGGATTTGCAAATAATGCTGCAAGTATTGATGTAATTATTGTAGAGTGAGTTAATCTGAATGCTTTTGAAACAAGAGATAAACCCTAGAATATATAGTCTTTATAATAATTCTCTGAATTAAAATTTTCCCAACACCCTTCCCTCAACTTGAAGACAAAAAGGACTAATCTATGCTTAGGTTTGCTTCCCGTCAGAGATTTATTATATGGATATTCACATATATTTTGTGTCTTGCTTTCTCTGGGTCCTGAAGTCTTTTTCTGTGAGGATCTTATTATAAAATAAAAATCCCTTGAGAACAGAACAAGTCACCTTAAAAATCCAGTTGCTTGTCTGTTCAACAATTCCTTGAGTTTTGTTTGCTTTCAAGTTCCCTAATAATATTTGGCCATGAATCTTTCTCTATCACATCTGTATAATTTTCTGCAACCACTTTTTTAAACCTTTCCAATATTCTGAGATTCTCTTTTTACAGAGATAAGAGACTGCCTTTCGTTGGATCCTGATTCACTCTGATATTCGAGACTGCGTTTTTCTGTTACATTTCAGTTGTGCTCACATGATATTTTTAAATTTAGAAACAATGGGACATGCTCCATATCTATTTTTTGTGTGTGTGAGCTCATGGATTCAAATTGTATTTTTCTCTGTTTTCTACTATCTCATTTTTTTTAAGATCTAAAGTTTCTCCTCAGATACATCACTCTTCATCTAGTTTATTTTCCTGGTCCTCTTAAAAATAATATTTGCACTCCTTTTCAAATGTCTAATTTTCTATTATGAAAGTGTGATTATAGCCTGTGTTCTTTTGAGCAAACCAGGTACTTCCCTCCTTGCCTTCCTGAGAAAATCTTATCTAGAAATCCTTTAGTTTTTACGATGATTTCATTGACTTTCTAGTTTACCTTTAAAAGGTCCTATTATTTTAATAAATGACCTTATTTTTAGAAATATGTTTAATGAAAAATTATCTTTCTTTTTAAAAAGGATACTGGTCCCCTTATGTGGAGAAGTAGGATTCTAAATCCAAGAGTTCCGATCAGAGGTCATGGAGGCCCTTTTAGGTCATGTCCTGGAGGGGACCGCAGACAAGCCACATGAACTGAAGGCTGGTCGTCTCATAAGCCTGTTCTAGGGAGCTGTAGATGGTTCCAGTACTGCAGAAGAGAAACAGATTTCAGGTGGCCTAACAAGGCTACCTTCCAAGAACAAGCATTAACAATGTCTTTCAGATCTTGTTGGGAAAACATAGCATAAACAACAAATATTATTTCAACCATTGTGCAAACAGAGTACAAATTGTCGGTTGGAGTCACTGGAAACGTCTTCCCCGGTGTGAAGATTTACTCATAGTTAACAAAGGACACAGGCAGGCACAGTGCATACTCCATATCCCTGCCTAGGAGGCCCTAAGCCTGACAGATCTACCTCTGCTGGCCCCCTTCTCCAAAGCCAAATCTGGGGATCTATCAGTTTATATATCTTGATCTTCCTGTGGCCCTATTCTAGGGACTTGTCTGCCTACAATTACTCTTAACCAACTCAAGTCCATAAATCAGTTATTCACAAAAAGCTATCTAAATGAGTACTGTTTAGGAAAAAGAAAATGCACACCAGGTATATAATTTAAATTATTTTGAAGGTACACTATAAAAGCAAAAGAAACAGTTGTAGTGAACTCTAATAATATATTGTGTTTACCCAGATATATCCAAAATATTGATTCAGCCTGTACTCAACATATTATTAATGAAGTCCTTTACACTCTTTTTTAATACTGTATTTGAGATCCCACATGTATTCTACACGTCTGATACACCTTCTTTGGATCAGCCACACTTCCAGTGCTTAGTAGTCATGTGTAGCTTGTTGCTACCCTATTGGACTATAGTCTTAGTGACATTTTGCTACTAGCACCATAGTCTCTTAAATATATCTGATTTCATTATTATTAAAATGTCCCCTGAGTAAGGGCAGACACTCTTTCCCAGAGTTGTTGCCAAGATTGATGTTTGATGATTTTAATAATACAGACTGTCTATTCTGAGATAGCGTTACCCTATCTCTACAATTGATTGCCAGCCATGGCCTGTCTCCTGAAAGATAGCTCCCTCTTGTGTCTCCGCTTGGGTTAGCAAGTCCTTTTCAACGTTTTTCCTCTTCCCAGCCAGGATTTACCGTATGGAGAACATGTAAGAACAGATTTCCAAACAGCTTTGTGACTTCCAGCTTAGGAAATCCAATCAGTCAATTTAGCAGCCCTTTTGCAAGGGTAAGGGAGAATTTGGGTTCAGACAATCCAGCAGTCACGGCAGAGAGGACCTGGGAGGGTTTTACCATTGGCTTCAAATGGCAGTGGAGAGATCTGTGCATAAGAGCAGTGAACTTCTTTTGAACCCTCAGCTAAAGTACACTCTTGAGTATCCCATTTCCATTTATCAGTGAGCTCCAGTGCGGGGCTCCCTCCATTTGAATGTTTCTCTGACATCAGTCACCCAAGTCACAATGGGCATTACTGGTTTCAGGATTGTCTGAAGTTTTTCTACGGTAGGAGCAATTTCTACAAATTCCCAACAACAAGCTTACAGTTATATTTTTAAAGGGCTGTATTGAGCAACTGCATCAGACCACTTTCAAGTCCAAAATCCCTGCCGTCTCCACTGAGTAGCTGTATTGATTTCTGCCAACGGCTGTAGTCGGTGTGTGTTCTAGTTGCTGACACTCTTACCGTCATGTGTGCATTGGGGTCATAAGGCTCAAGAGGCACCTGCCTGATTGACAGCCCTTTATAAATCTTTTATTTGTTTGTTTCTGTCAGGGCACAAATTCAGCCTCCGATTTCTTTCTGGCGACTTTATGAACAGGACTAACAATCTCCCCAAGTGGGAGATGTGATTTTGCCATAACTCAAACAGTTTCTCTAGTCTCTGGGCTGTTTAGTGGCAGGGTCAAGATCAGACCATAAATTATTTCTTATCCTATGAGGACAGCCTCTTGTGGTTCTAGCTCATGTAATTTCACAAATTTTCAGAGACTGGGGCAGGTCTTGAATTGTAATGGGGTTTATCTGCCAGGCTCCATTGGCAGATGGATGATTACAGTCTCTAAATTCCCCGCGCGCTGCTCCCTTCCAGGAGCCAGTTATGTGTCATCAACGATACCGACTTACCCTTCCTGGTCATTGAAACCACGTGCAGTCACATGGATTGTGGCAGTATACCGATGACTGTACATGTTGTGCAAGCGCTGTGAATATAATTGGGAGGCACTTCCGCGTGAACACAGCTCTTCTTGGCTGGCTTCCTAAATAAGAATAGAAAAGAAAATATGAGCTAAATAGCATTGCATGCTAGTCTCCTCTGGCCATTGCCCTTTGGTGAAGTTTTTATTTCTTCTTTTAAGTCATATCTACAGCGCATCTGAGGCTAGGGGTAGGTCTACCTAGATCAGTTCCCAGTAATCCACTTTCAATATCTATAAATAATCCGCTTTGCCTTTTGGCTTGAAAGGGTGGTTCTAAAGAGAACTCATGGCGATCAATATCCCTACTTCAACAATTAGTGCTAGCTAAAGCATTAATCTTCTCTTGTACTCCTAGAGTTCTGTGTTGTTTAATATCTTCTCCAGACGATTGGGGGGTTGGGGGTCGCAAAGATTCTCACTTAGCACTTCAGTTGAAACGAAGTGGAGGGTGGGCATGGGACGCTTCTGATTTGGGGACGCAGGGGCGTCTCCTCTCCTGCAAGTGGCATCCATCCTGATTTGCATTTCGGTAAAGGAGATGCAGCCAGAGAACTCTTTCTCTAGTCACGTTTTGTAAATTGGGGTTTCACCTTTAGAGAGGTTTTATCCGGCACAGTGCCTGGTAGCCTCCAGGTGTGGCTCTAAGCCTTCTAAGTGCCTCTTCACTCCCATGAGGATGCTGGTACACCGATCACCAGGAGCTCATCCTTACAAATGGTTTAGTGAGTGCCTAGCGGCCGCACCACTGACACCACTTTCTAGCTCCTGGGATCCCCATTCTGAGGTTTGGATGAGCAGATCCCAAACCCCTAATTAATTTTTCAAATGTTAACAGTTTCAAGTGAAGGAATTAATTCAGCCACTCTTTACTTATCTTTCATTCCAGATCATGATTGTTATAGTGATTGGACTTGTGTTGTCCCTGTTAGGTAGGTGATGTGCAGGGACTTTGAGTGGGCTTCTTAAGGTTAGTGGGTGTCATGGCCAGAGAGGAGGCTGTCTCTCCACCTCTCAGGCCACAAGATTATGCCACCAACATTCTACGAATGATCCTCTCCATTTCTTCTCTTTCCTTCCTGTTCATCAAAAGCGGTGAAACAATGCCAGGACACTGTCAACTATCACATCTCTTCCTTCCTTTATATTTCCCCTTTAGTCTCACCTTTTCTTTTGCATTGTGTACACATTTCTGCCCACGGAATAACTGATTCCTGCATAATAATTGAGCCTGTTTATTGTCTCTTTTCTTGACCCCTAGGTAGCAATATAATGTAATGATTCCAAATTTGGGGAGCAGCCTACCTCATAGTATCTATTATGGTTTGGGTCAGCAGTGTCAAGTTAGATGTAGCCATTATCTTGACTGTAGTGGAGGTTTCTGGAGCATATGTTTAAGGTGCAGGAATATCGTACTGCTTGTTGTGCACTAATTATAGCTCAGTGATAACCTCACAGTATAAGGAGATACATTTCTCCAAAGGTCTTCTGGAGTTGCCTTCACTTTGGCCATCCCTAGTGCCTCACAAAGGTGGTTCTGACTCATGCAGCACTGGACTTAATGCATCATTATCAATGGATACGAGGCAGGAGCAACAACATACACACCATGTAGGAGGCTGCAAACCTGCCAATCCAGCTTCCTGAGTACCCTTTCCCACTGCAGGTTGCTATTTGGGTTTTGGAGATTATCAAGAACTGAATGCACATGTGACAAATTACTCAGGGAAGCAACTGAGTTCTGGAGTTTCAGACACATGGCCCAGCTTCATCCTGTGATTTTTGGGAGAATTTAATATAAACAACATCGATGGGCCAGGATAGAAGGCTAAAGTCATTTCTGAGTCAGTAATCAGTGCATAGCAAACCCTTTCAGGACCCTCATTTATCTTTTAGCTGGTATATTCAATCAGTCGATATTTGCAAAGAATTCTGGTCAGGGTCAAACTTCTTCGGGGATCCCTGAGGAAGGAGGAATAAATTATAGGTCCATGCTCACCCTTCCACATAATAGCTGAAAGGCCATTATGTGGAAAGAGTCTCCCTGAAATCTAATTTCTCCCTCAACCAGGTCAATTTAGGAAGACCAGAATGCCAGCAGCCAGCTCTCCAATGCTGTCCAAACAGATAACAGTCTGTAGTGTTGAATAAGGTCCAGACTGGGCTTGTGGCCTCTATAGAAACAGATGTTACTCTGTATAAAAACAGCCACTTGCCCTTGGACAGAGCTTCCATAAGCTACTAGTGGAGTGGAAGTCTTTAACGTTCTTTTCCTTTGTGGCTGCTACAGTAGGGTAGCTTTGAAGTTGACACCCGCAATTATCTCTGTCTTCAGGTACAAATATTTGTGGAGTCCTCTCCCTATAAGCGTGGGCTGGCCTAGACATTTGTTTCTAACCAACAGAATATAACAAAGGTAATAGGTTATTGCTGCCATGATTCGATAGTATGGTGATGTCACTTTCATCATGGCAGCAGATGGTTTCTCTTACTGGTATTGAAGAAGTAAGTTACCATGTTGGAGAGGCCAGTGTGGCAAGGGCAGCTTCTAGCTAGTAGCCAGCTATGAACAGAGGCCCTCAACCCAATAGCCCCAAGAGAACTGAATTACAGCAGCAACCACAGAAATGGGCTCAGAAGCTGATTCCTTCCCACTCAAGAGTTCAGATGAGACCACAACCCTGGCTACCAACTTGATTGTCCTAAAGCAGAGGACCCCGTTGAATTGTGCCCAGATTCCTGACCCACATAAGCTGTAAGATAATAAATATGTGTTGGTTGAGCCATTAAGTTTGAGACAAGTTGTTCTGTATCAAATAACTAGTGCAGGGACTCAAGTAGAAGTATAAGAGTAAAGTGTATATGCATTCTGACTTTTCCCCTCCAGTTATTTTGATGGTTACTTTTCATTCCACTCTGAAGATGAGCTCCTTCTCGTAGCAGATCACAACTTGGTAAACAGCATGAAAAATAAAATTGCTTCCTAGGTCAATAAGGAAACGGTACTGCTTTCTAGGTCAAGAAGGAAGATGTTAAAAAGAAGGGAGATGGTGTAAGAACTGAAGTTGGCATCAAATGATTAGCCCATTGGCCATAACCTGGATATGCCCATTGGATTAAACCTTCCAGATCTGTAGTGACCAAAGTATATTAAGCTCTTCCAAAGGATAACTTTAGGCTAGGAGTCTGTGGAGAGAGGAGACACTGAAACTAAAAATGGGGAAGAAAATTTCACAATAGCGTTAGGTATGTAGGAAAAATGGTGCAGCGGGAAGAATAGCATAGGGCAGTGGTCAGCAAACTGCTGCTCACGAGCCATATGCAGCTCTTTGGCCCCTTGAGTGTGGCTCTTCCACAAAATACCACATGCGAGCACTATCTCGATAAGAAATGTACCTACCTATATAGTTTAAGTTTAAAAAATTAGGCTCTCAAAAAGAATTTCAATCGTTGTACTGTTGATATTTGGCTCTGTTGACTAATGAGTTTGCCAACCACTGGCCTAGGGTATAAGTACAATTGAAGCTGAATCCTAATGGGAATTTATGTCCATTGAAACTATTTGAAATTTATAATTACACAATGAGTTCTATTTCATGAGGATGGTTTGACAATTTTTGTAGTGTATGATCGATGTTATCACAAAAATGTATCACAAGTTTCAGGTAGGCTTAGGAAAAGTTCCATGCAGCCAACAGTATTTTTATCTTCAAATACTACTTAGTTATAGGAGCTAGATCTTCCATTTGTTGTGGTCCATTTCTAGAAGGGCGAAAGCACCAGAGATAAAACAGGAAGAAGGAAAGCTTTCATTCAACCTTAGGTGCTATTTCTTTTTATAAAATAGAACTGTAGTACTTCCCTGAGCTACTCTGTGCCAATTGCCAACCATTGACAGGCACAATTTATTCAACAAATAAAATTTATATTATTTATAGCTTTCATAGACTTAGCAATTGAAAAATACAAGATGTTGCATTGTGAGCAGGTGGTGATCAGTTTAAGCCAAAAAATACCCATTTGTTCCAGGAAGTAAGCAAAGAAGCATCCAAGTGACAACGATATCTGCGAAAAACACAACCATATTTTGACATACTGGATACTTCCACATTTTGTCATTTATCAATCCTATAAAGAATAACACAACAACAGCAGTCTCCTAAAAAATGAAAGAACAGATTCCTCAAAAGCAGACACATTAATATTTTAGCTTATCATCCTCTTTATTAAAGTTATATAGAAAGTGAGAGAGAAATTTACTTCCTAGGAAAATTTAGATTATTTATAAATTTAAACATTCATAAAGTCCGCTTTGCTTTGAAATTTTTTAAATTTAAATATGGTTGGTATACAATATTATATCAGTTTAAGGTGCACAGTAAAGTGATTTGATATTTTTACACCTTACAATGTTATCACTCTAAAATTCTAGTGATTATCTGTCACAATGCAAACTTATTACAATATTATTGACTATATTCCCTTTCAATTTTTACCTGT
Organism: Rhynchonycteris naso; assembly: GCA_037038555.1. NCBI lineage: Eukaryota > Metazoa > Chordata > Mammalia > Chiroptera > Emballonuridae > Rhynchonycteris > Rhynchonycteris naso. The sequence goes on from CM073001.1 coordinate 24,800,506, forward strand.
TGCTCACCAATTCCCTTGGTAATCATCTTTTTGGTCTCTGTTTCTGTGAGTTGGTTTTCTGTTCTGTTTGTTCATTTCTTTTCTTCTTTTAGATTCCACATATAAGTGAAACCACACAATATTTGTCTTTTTCTGCCTGATTTATTTCACTTAGCATAATACCTTCCAGGTCCATCTATGTTGTTACAAATGGCAAGATTTTATTCTTTATTTCTGCATAATAGTCCTAGCATGTGATGTATATATGTGTGTGTATATATAATATATATAAAGTATATAAACATATATGTGGAATGTATAAATACAAATATATATGTCTATCTTCTTTATCCATTCATCTATCATGGACACCTAGGTTGCTTCCATATCTTGGCTGTCATAAACAATGCTACAGTGAATGTAGTGTTGCATATATCTTTTTTTTCTTTTAGTGAAAGGGGAGTCAGAGACAGACTCCCACATGTGACCTAACTGGGATCCACCTAGCATGCCAACTAGGGGGTGATGCTCTGCCCATCTGGGGCCATTGTTCCGTTGCAACCAGAGCTATTTTTTAGCACCTGAAGTGAGACAGTGGAGTCATCCGCAGAATCTGTAGCCAGCCTGCTCGAGCCAATGGAGTCATGGCTGTGGGGGTAGGGGGGAAAGAGAGAGAGAGAAGGCAGAGGGGTAGAGAAGTAGGTGGTTGCTTCTCCTGTGTGCCCTGACTCGGAATTGAACCCATGACTTTCACATGCCAGGCCAATGCTCTACTGCTGAGCCAACAGTCAGGGCCTGCATATATTTTTTTAATTAGGGTTTTCATTTCAATTACCCAGAACCAGAAATGCTGGGTCATATGGTATATCTAGTTTTTAAAGAAATCTCTATACTTCTTTTCATAGTGACTGCACACCAATTTTCAGTCCTACAAACAGTGCACAAGGCTTCCCTTATCTCCACATCCTCATCAACATGTCAACTTGTTGACTTCTAGATAATAGCTATTGTGACAGCTGTGAGGTGGTATCTCACTGTGATTTTAACTTGTATTTCCCTGATAATTAGTGATATTAAGCATCTTTTTGTTTCTGCTGACCATCTCTGTCTTCATTGGTGACATGTCTTTTCATGCCCTCCGCCCATTTTTGATCGGATATTTTGTTACTGGGTTGTATTGGTTTCTTATATATTTTGTATATCAACCCTTCATCAAAGATGTCATTTGTGAATATATTCTCCCATTCAATAAATCTTTTCTATTTCTTTGATGGCTTCCTTTGCTATGCAGTGTTTTAGTTTGATGGAAGTCCCATTTATTCATTATTTTCTTGTTTCCCTTGATCAAGGGGAATGTATACAAAAATATATTACTCTGACTGATGTCAAATAGTTTACTACCTATGTTTTCTTCTAGGACTTTCATTGTTTCAGACCCTAAATTTAACTCTTCAACCCATTTTGGATTTATTTTGGTATATAGTACAGTTTTCCAAATTCATTTATTTTTGTATCTGTCTGGTTTTCCCAGTAATCCTTGTTGAAGAGACTTGTTATTCCGTTGTGTATTCTAACCTTTTTTTTTTTTTTTTTTTGCCACAGATTAGTTGACCATATAGATGAGGGTTTATTTCTGGGCTCTCTATTCTGATCCATTGATTTGCGTGTCTGTTTTTGTGCCAGTTCCATTGTAGTTTTACAGGATAGTTTGAAAACAGGGAGTATGATACCTCTAATTTTGTTCTAACTCATGTTTTCTTTGGCTATTTGTCATCTTCTGTGGCTTGATGTAAATTTTATGATTATTTGTTCTGGTTCCGAGCAGACTGTCACCAGTATTTTGATAGGAATTGCGTTGAATCTGTAGACTGATTTGGGTAGTTTGGACATTTTAACGATATTAGTCCTTCCTGTCCATGAGCACCGTACATCTTTACTTTCTTTCTTCAATGTCCTATAAGTTTTCTGAGTACAAGTCTTTTACCTCTTTGGTTAAATTTATTACTACGTATTTTATTCTCTTTGATGCAATTTCAAATGGAATTGTTTTCTTAATTTTTCTTTCTGATTGTTCATTATTGGTATATAGAAATGTGATATATTTCTGTATATTAATTGTGTATCTTGTATATTACTGAATTCTTTTATTCTATTATTTATAGGGATTCTTTAGGGTTTTCTGTATATAGTTTCATGTCATCTGCAAATAGTTTTACTTTTTCCTTTCCAATTCCTTTTCTTTTCTTTCTTTCTTTCTCTTTTTCTTTCTTACTTTATTTCTTTCTTCCTCCCTTCCTTCCTTTCCTTTCATTTCCTTTTCTCTTTCTTCCTTTCCTTTTTTGTTTCTTTCTTTGTTTCTTCCTTTCTCTTTCTATCTTTCGTCTGACTGCTTTGGCTAGGGCTCCCTATACTATAATGAATAATAGTGATGAGAGTGGGCACCTTTGCCTTGTTCCAGACTTTTTTAAAAAAAGCTTTCAGTTTTTCACAACTAAGTATGATATTAGCTGTGAGCTTGTCATATATAGCCTTCATCAAGTTGAGGAGTTCCTTCTATGTGCTTTCTGTAAAGAGTTTTTATCATGAATGAATGTTGAATATTGTCGAATGCTTTTCTGCATCTATTGAGAAAATTGAAATTTTTTATCCTTGGTTTCATTGATGTAATGAATTACATTGTTGTGTTGATGTTGAACAACCCTTGAATCCCTGGTATAAATGTCACTTGATCATACTGTATAATCCTTTTAATGTACTGTTGAATTCAGTTTGCTAATATTTTGTTGAGAATTTTGGCATCTGTGTTCATCAGGAATATAGACCTGATATTCTCTTTATTTGTAGTGTTTTTATCTGATTTTGGTATGTGGTAATGCTGGCCCTATAGAATAAGTTTGGAAATATTCCTTTCTCTTCACTTTTTTTAAAAATGGTTTGAGAAGTATAGGTACAAAATCTTTAAATATTTGGTAGAATTCATCTATAAAGGTATCTGATCCTGGGCTTTTGTTTGTAGGGAGTATTTTTGCTTACAGCTCCAATATCATCATTGCAATTGATCTGTTCAGATTTTCTCTTTCTTCCTGGTTTCATCTTGGAAGGTCGTATGTTTCTAGAAACTTACCATTTTGCCCTAGATTGTCAAATTTGTTGAAATAGAATTGTTCATAGTATTCTTAATGATCCTTTGTCTTTCTGTGGTGTCGATTGTACCCTCTCCTCTTCCACTTCTGATTTCATTTATTTGTGCTCTCTTTTCTGCGTGATAAATCTTGCTAGAGGCTTATCAATTGTACTTATCTTTTCAAAGAACCAGCTTTAGTTTCATCTTTTCTATTTTTTCGGTTTTTGTTTTACATTTTCACTCTGAATTTCCTTCCTTCAACTTTGTTTTGTTTGCTCCCTTTTCTCTAGTTAATTTATATATAAATTTAAATTTTTTAATGGGGATATTCCTGCTTCTTGAGGTAGGCCTATATAGCTATAAACTTTCCTCTTATAAATGCATTTGCTGCATCCCATAAATTTTGTAAGGTTGTGTTTTCATTTTCATTTGTCTCTAGGTAGTTTTTGATTTCCTGTTTAACCCATTGGTTATTTAGAACATATTTATTTAATCTCCACATACTTGTGGGTTTTTTTTTTCCAATTTTTTCCCTGTAGTTGATTTCTAGTTTCATGCCTTGGTGGTCAGAAAAATATACCTGATATAATTTCAATCATCTTGAATCTGTTGAGACTAGTTGTGTGTTCTAGTGTGTGATCTGTCCTGGGAAGTGTTCTATGTGCACTTAAAAAAAAAATGTGTCACCTGCAGTTTTTGAATTAAATGCTCTATAAATGTCTATTAAGTTAAACTGGCCTAATGTGGCATATAATTATGGCGCATTATATCCTTATTAATTTTCTGTCTAGATGATCTAACCACTGAGTTAAGTAAGGTAGTGAAGTCCCCAACTATTATAGTATTACTGTGAATTTCTACCTTTATGTTCATTACCCTTTGCTATATATACTTATGTGCGTACATATTTATAATTATTAAGCCTCTTCTTAGGAGCATTTTTAAATTATGTAATGTCCTTTTTTGTCTTTTTTACATTCTTTGTTTTGAAATCCTATTTGTTCTGATAGGGGTATTGCTACTGAGCTTTCTTTTCATTTCAACTTGCATGGAATATCTTTTTCCATCTTTTCATTTTCAGTCTGTGTGTGTCTTTTGATTTTAAGTGAGTCTCTTGAAAACATCATATAGATAGGTCATTTGTTAAACCCTTCTGCCACCCTGTGTCTTTTGAATGGGGCATACAGTCCATTTGCATTTAGAGAAATTATTGATAGGTAGATGCTCATTACTATTTTGTTAATTTTTTTCTGATTTTTTTTGTTCTTTGCTGTTTCTTTCTCCTCTTGATCTCTTTCTTTTTTGTTTGTTGGTTTTCTTTAGGGATTTAATTGGATAACTTTATCTTTTTTCTGTATTTTTATATATTTTTGTTTGTGTTTACCATGAAGTTCATATATATTCATCTATAACAATCCAATTTAAGGTGAGGGTATTTAAGTTCAAGGGCATTATGTTTTTATGCCCCTTCCATGCTTTTTTTTTGATGTCATGTTATATATCATTTTGTTTTGTGTATCCACATATTATTTATTGTAGTTGTATTTAATTTTGCTACGATTGTCTTTTTACCTTCATATTAGCTTTTCAAATGGTTGATTCAATGTGATTGTTGTATGTTGGCCTTTCCCAGCGAGATTTTTTTCATTTCTGTATTTTCTTGTTTCTGGTTATGGCCTTTGATTTCGCATGAAGACTTGACATCTTTTGTAAGGCTGGTTTAGTGGTAGTGAACATTTTTAGTTTTTGCTTGTCTGGGAATCTCTTTTTTGCCTTCAATTCTAAGTAATGACCTTGCTTTGATAAAGTATTCTCAGTTGAAGATTCTTTTCTTTCAGCACTTGAAATATTTTGTGCCACTTTCTTCTGGTTTCTCAGGTTACTCCTGAGAATCAGCTGATGGTCTGTTAAGGTGTCACTTGTATGTGTCTTTTCATTCTTGCTTCCTTTAAGATTGTCTCTTTAACTTTTGCCATTTTAATTATACTATGTCTTGGTATGAGTCTCTTTGGGTTCATCTTGTTTGAAACTGTGATTTCTGGACCTGAATATCTATTTCTTTCCGTAGATTGGAAAATTTTTCAGTGCTTATTTTTTCATATATATATATATATATATATATATATATATATATATATATATATATATTTCCTCTTTCTCATGTCACTTTCCAGAATCACTATAATATGAATGTTAGGGTGTTTGATGTTTATCCAGAGATTTTTTTTATACTATCCTCATTTTATTTTTATTTTTTTTATTTTCTGTTCTGATTAATTTCTACTGATCTGTTTTCCAGGTCACTAATTTGTTGTTCTGTATTCACTAATCTGCTGTCAACTCCTTCTAAAGTATTATTGTTACATTTTTCTATCTCTTTGTTGAAGTGCTTTAGAAGTTCCTCTATTGCACCCTCAAGTCTGTGGAGCATCCTTATGAGCATTTCTTTGAATTCTTTTTTTTTCCTTGAGAGAGGTAGGGAGAGAGAGAGACAGGAACATTGAGCTGCTCCTGTATGTCCCTGATGGGAGAATTGAACAGGCAACCTCCATACTCCAGGAGGACACATGCACCAACTGAGCTATCCAGCCAGGGTTTCTCTGAATCTTTAGCAGGCAAATTACTTATCTCCATTTTATTGGTTTTTCTCTGGAGTCTTGTCTTGTTCCTTCATTTGAAGCATATTCTTTTGTCTCCTCATTTTGTTTGACTTTCTGTTTGTTCCTATGAGTTGCATAGAATAGCTGTCTCTCCTAGTCCTGAAAGAGTGATCTCTATGTGTTGAATAGTTTTTAATGGCTGGGTGTTGTTGGAGTGGGTAGGCGCATGCGTTCCTGGTGCATTGCTGTTCAGAAGGAGTGGGTTCCAGGAGGGGTAGTCTCATGTGTGCATGCTTTTTTACCCTTCTATTCTGGGTGGAGCTGCTTGATTTAGACTGCGCTGTTCAGTGTGCTCTTGGCGTGCCTTATTGCTTTGTCTGTGATCAGAACCGGATCTGGGAAGGGCTGCTTTGTGTGTTTACATCACCAGCTCTACCCATTTTTTTCAGGTGGGGCTGGCCTGTGTGTACATACTGCACATAGAACTACTTGTGCTCCCTTTCCTAGTGCTACAGTCCCTGTGCACTCTGCTGCACCCCTCTCATTCCACAGGCAGTCCTCGGTCCCTGCCCTGTTGCTTTGATTGTCCACAATCAGCACAGAGTCTCAGCCAGGGCTGTTCTGCTTACCTGCCTAGCTCTGCCCTTTCTCCAGGTGAGGTAGCCTTACTTGCATGCTCAGCCATACTTCGCTAGTTCTGTACTCTTACCAGGTGGGGCAGCCCCATGCCCATCCATGTGTACAGTAATATCCCACTCGCCATCCCTGTGTGTGGGCACCACAAACTTTTGCTAGCTCTGCACTTTGTTCCAGCCAGGCAGCCCCACCTGTGTGCAGCAGTGCCCACTCTCTTGGCACTTTCTCTGAACAAGGCAGCCCTGCATGTGGGCTTTGCAGCATTTTGCTAGCTCCACACTCTCTCCAGGCATGGACGTCCCAGGTGAGCACAAAGGAGTGCCCCACTATCTCTGCTCTTTATCTGGCTAAGGTAGTTCTACAGGCAGGTAGCACAGCATTTTTCTAGCTCAGAACTCTCCAGGTGGGGACGCCCTTTTGTGTGGTCCCTGTGGGAGTACCTGCTGCACCTGTTGGATCAATCTCTAAGTGGCAGGGCCCCTTGTGTGCACGCAAGAGCCCCCTCCTGTTTCTGCTGGGTCTCGTTCTGGGACTGGTATGGGGACATGTTCAGCACCTTGAAGGTCTGCCAGGGAACCTAGAGGGAGCTCCTGCCCACCGTCCCCATTTAGGGGAAGTGCAAACAACAATGCTCACCAGTTCCTCCTGTATGGATTGTTCCCTCAGCTCTTGAAGAGCTATCTTGGTTTTCTATCTGACCTTCTCTATGTGGGCCTTCACTCTTGTTTGTTGTGCAGAAGCTATTCAATTGGCTCACAGTTGTCTCTCAGGCAGATTTGCTCTACATACAGGTGTACGTTGGATGTGTTCTTGTGTGTGTGTGTGGGGGGTGAGCTCAGCATCCAATTATGGTGCCATCTTGGACCCACTTCTCAAAGCTTTAAGATACTGGGCATTTGGAACCTGTATGACTATGTTGACCAGTAACACCTCCCCCACCCCCCAGTAAATTCAATTGTGAAAGATGACATTAACTTTGATTCTTAAATCTGAATATTTTTGTTTAACTAGGTTTTTGTGGAATTTTTTGAAGAATGGCAAATTAACATGGGACTCTAACCTCCCCTCTTCTTTTTAACACTTCCCATATCTTGATGGGCATAAACAAAATCAGTTCAGAATATATAAAAATATAGGTAAATTGATATCAAGGCTCATAGGAAGTGAAAGAACATGATTTGAGGCTTTTCTATTAGAAAAGAAACAGGATCATTTTGAGCTAAGAATTTGTGTTACCTAGCAACTCTCTTTTTTGATGAAGCCATGTCTTGTCATTTTTGCTCGATATAATTGGAGCGTGTTCTCTAAGACATTTAATAAGAAAAAAGAAGAAGACTCCTAGCCTGGAGGTTAGAGAAGACGGAACCAAATAATAAATATTGCATTTGATAATCTGTCATTAAATATCAAAAATCATTTGGAACATCTATGAAAACCCCAGGAACATACGAGGTCTTCAAGAAATAGGTCAACTCATGGAATGCAGATCTGATCAGGACCTGGTGGCAATGGCAGAGTCCTAGCCCGGCCCCTCCCTGCCTCTGTGCTGCTGTCTGAGGGGCCGCAGAGGGGCCAAGCTGATGGGAAGTCATTGTTATGAATTTTCATTGAGCTTGGAGCTTGTCATTCACAGAACTTTATGAAAAGTGAGGTTTCAATGTCATTTGTGGGATTTTCCATATGATGTCTACTCATTTTAACAGAAATAATGTTTATTTGTTCATTATCAGACCAAGCTTTGTAAGCAACACGGGACCTGTTTCATGGTGGGAGCTGAAAATAACTGACTCTCACCCAGCAAACTCATTCATTCAGTGACTTGAGACAGTTTTTTTTAATGTTGGCTCAAACACTTGTGTTAGTAGTGACAAATAGGTTAAATTAATCTCAGAATAAAGGAGAAAATTTAGCAAAGCACATTTCTTTTTAAAGACTGGCTTATCATCTGGTAGTAAGTTTGTTTGGATTTTTGGATTTATTAAAATTACCTTCACATTTTTAAATGACAGTGGGAGACAGCCTGAGGTATGTGTGTGTGTACATGTATGTTTGCATGCTCAGTCACCTTCTCTGGCTTTCATCTGCAATAAAAAGCAGTGAGAGTATTGGGCTATCATGTCTATGTGCATGTGAGAATGCATGGAATGTATGCATGCACATGTGTGTGTGCTTTTGAATGATTTTTGAAATCCAGAATTCCAACAGCTACAGGTCTAGGATGTTTTCCAAACAGTTAATCTTTCTTTTCAGACATTGGTACTATTTGGATCCTTCTTCAAAGATTTCTGGCCTTTGTGTATTTGCTCTGACCTTCAGCAAGGCTGTGCTTTATGATGTGGGCTGGAGGCTCCAGTCTTCTGAGTGCGCGTGAACACTTTAAACACTCCTAGGCCCTGCCCAGGGGCAGGTGGGAGGCTAATTATACATATCCAGTGGCTTTTCAAAGCCTTCTTCTAACTAGGAATGAAATTCTACTTGTGGCTGGCTGCTAGAATGTACTTACAAAGGGTAAAAGTGAACACCTGCACTCCAGTAATTGTCAGTGAATATAACTTGATTTGTTTAAACTTACCAAAGATTATAATTGAGTGAAATGATCCATTTAGACCTGAAGTGTTTTAGTCTGTCCATCTCCCTGGGTGCTCTAATTCTATCCTTTTATTGCTCCAGAGAGGACTGAACCACGAACCCAGCCTCTGACACCATTATCAGACGCTTTTCTGAACACATAATTTTCCATCATTGTCATTGCAATTTTGAGGGATGACTAAACGTACAAGGGGAAACCTATGTGATTTAGTATAAAATGTTGAAAGGGTTAACTACTTTGCACAGTGTTGGTAATGCTCGTGTGGGAAGTTTTTCTCAGTAGAAGTGGGGATACTTGTGCTTCCTGTGAGCATTGACTTTGACAGGATTTTCAGGGCACAGCCAAGTGGGAGGGTGACACACCTCCCCCTGCATGGACGGACAGAGACTGAAGTCAGTCTCCCTGCCCTGTCTGCAACCTTATGCAAGGCCGGTTCCATCTGATAGTCGGCATATTTGTTTTAACTTTACCTGATTTTTCCTACTTAAGTTTATTATTTTAATGTCATCATAGTCTATATATGTTGACTGTTGCCACAAATCTATTTTTGGAAAGACAGTAGGATAAATGATTCATTTTTTAAAATATGTATATTTAGAATATAAATATGGTTTAAAAATATAGATGTAGTTTGATATATAATATATAAGGAACAACGTATTAATAAATTATATATAAATATAAACATTTAAAGTAAAATATGTCCATATATTGAAGGTATATATTTTTTAAGCATTGGACACAACTCTTAAGATATTTATAAACTGGCCATGGAGCCAAAGTTATAAAGAGTTAGGAATGTAAAGAGGTTTATATTTTAAATTAAACAAGGAAGAAGCTTCATTTTGTTAGGGGGGAAAAAAATCCCAGCTACAATTTCAGTCAGACACAGAGGAAAATGAAGTATTTACACATGTCTCTGCCTCTCCGCCTGTGCTTTTCTGTTAACTCTGAATACACCAAGGATAAATATTATTGAAGATAATGACTTGCCTTGGGAAATATCATGGGCGTTTTCTTCCCTCAAACACAAACAATAGACTGTTCTGTTCCATCACATAATTTGTAAAAATCAATCGATTGTGAAGAGACAGTGCAGTCTCCAGCAACAAGTTTAGGATGCAGGATGCTGCCGTACACTAAGCTGCAAGATGCCCGGGAGAAATGGCTCCTGGGAGTGGGACACCCTAGGAGGAGGTCAATAAGCCTGCGCATACTCATGAGGGAGGAAACTGGCTCCTGAAAAAAGTGACTTCTTTCCACATGAGCCAGGGAATGGTGGACCGGATTTTAAGATAAATATTTTTCTCCCTGATAAATGTATCTCTTATAGTTATAGTTGTTTCTATGACGACTGCCATCACCCTTCAGAACAAGATATTCCCTAAATGCAAATTTTGAAAAGGAAAGTTGCTATACTTTCTGATGAAAAAAACAAAACAAAACAAAAACCATATACTTGTAAGTATTGTAAGGCAAAGGGAAATTATTTTTTCACTATGATGTTGCGCTTTTCAAGGTAGTTTATATAGAAATTGAGCAATGATTTGTCTTTTCTAAAAGGGTGGACATGGATAGATCAAGGGATCTGTAGAAAGTAGACTTGGTATAGTGTTATAAATAATAAAATATATTAGTAATGTAACAGATATATACATTTCTTTAAAGTGGCATGAAGATTTGAAGACACTTGCAAAATCAACGATGTAACATTCTTGATACTTTCAATATTGACTTTACCCTACATTTTATTAAAGATGGATTTCTCCCAATATATAAAAAATGCAAGCCTGACCAGGAGGTGGCACAGTGGATAGAGCATCAGACTGGGATGCGGAGGGGCTCAGGTTCGAGACCCCGAGGTCGCCAGCTTGAGCGTGGGCTCATCTGGTTTGAGCAAAGCTCACCAGCTTGGACCCAAGGTTGCTGGCTCGAGCAAGGGGTTACTCAGTCTGCTGAAGGCCTGCAGTCAAGGCACATATGAAAAAGCAATCAATGAACAACTAAGGTGTTGCAATGAAAAACTGATGATTGATGCTTCTCATCTCTCTCCATTCCTGTCTGTCTATCCCTGTCTATAGAAATATGCAGGACAAAATGATAAAAATTAGTGAATTTAACCACATTGAAGTTGAGAATTTCCATTTATCACGTGTAATATTAGAATAGCATTTTAAAAAATTGGGCAAAATAAGATATCTGTAAGGATGTGGAGCAACAGGAACTTTTGTTCACTGTGTGTGGGAGTGGTTTATTCATACAACAATTTTGGAAAAGTGTTCAGATTAATCTTGAAGAAATCTGGCTGAAATTTTGAGAAATAAGATTTATTATTTTTAGATTATTAGTATGTTTTATGAAATAGCTTTGATTATCAAAATACATAAATATACTGGAGTAATCATTTGGATTGTTCTTTATACCAGTATTATAGCAAAGAAGTGCACTTTGACACTGTGAATATTATTTTAGCCTTTGGGATACAAAGCTTTAGATATAACAGGGAAGGATTAGAAAATATAGGTAGATATTAACCATTCTCAGTAAACAATAGCCTTTTATAATGTAGAAGAGTAATATTTGATAGCAACAAAAAATTATTTTTTTAAGTAAAAGGAGCAGATATAAACAGACTCCCACAGGCACCCCAACCTGGATCCACCCAGCAATCCTGTTTAGGGCCGATGCTCAAATCAACAGAGCTATTTTTAGCACCTAAGGCCAACATTTGGACCAATTGAGCCATTGGCTGAGGGAGACGAAAAGAGAGAGAAATGGGAGAAGGAGGGAGAGAAAAGCCAGATGGTTGCTTCTCCTCTGTGTCCTGACTGGGAATTAAACCCAGTTGTATATACACCAGGCCAAGGCTCTACCCACTGAGCTAACCGGCCAGGGCAAAGAAATTAATCTTTAAAAAAGTATTTTGAATTCAGAATTTCCCAATAGCAGAAGTTAGAACTGGAAGATAGAGATGTGTATAAGCTAAACTTAATCACTAAACTTCGAAATACCTGGATTTTATGAGGAAAAAGCAGTATCAGAAAGCAAAAGAATTGAGATTAAGATTTTTAAAAATAAAAAAGTCTGCTTTCCTGAGGTCTCTTCACAAATGGTGTTGGGATATCTGTATGCAAAAGAAGAAATTCAACCGTTATTTTATACTTTCTGAGAAATAAACTCAAATGGATTAAAGATTTGAACATAGGACCTGAAACTGTAAAACTAGATGAAAATGGGGAAAGCTTTATGACATTGATCCAGGTGATGGATTCTTGGATCCTGCCACCAAAACCACAAGCAACCAAAGCAAAGATATACAAATGTGACTGCATCAAACTAAAGAGTTTCTGCACAGCAAGGGAAGCAGTCAGCCATGGAAAAGCAGCCTACAGGATGGGAGAAAATGTTTGCAGATCATATATCTAGTAAGGTGGTAATCTTCGAAACATATAAAGAACTTCTACAACTCAACAGCAAAAGAGATAAAAGTATAATCCTAAATAACCCAATTAAAAATGGACAAAGGCTAAAATAGACATTTTTCCAAAGTGGGCATGTTGGTGGGATTGTGAATGGTGCTTATATGAGGTATATAAAATAGTCAAATTCATAAAAACAGAGTTGAATGATGGTTGGCAGGGTCTGGAAGGAGGGAGAAATGGGGAGTTACTGTTCAATGGGTATAAAGTTTGAGTCCTACAAGGTGAATGAAAGACCTGCTGTACAACATTATGCCAGTAGGTAACAGTACAGTATTGTGCACTTAAATATTTGGTAATAGGGTAGATCTTGTTAACTATTCTTACTTCATCCCCAAAATAAAAATAAATAAAATATATCTAGTAACTAACAAATTATAAAATACTTATTATTCAAACAAAAAAATTGTGAGGTATATTTTGAGCAAGCACTTACTTTTGAGTAATTTAAATGAGAAATTACATAGTATATATCAGGGGTCTGAAACCTATGGCTCGCAAGCCAGCTTTGGCTCTTTTTAATTTATTTTTTTTTTAATGAAAAGATCTCCAGGTTATTTTAACATTCAATTGTGTTGCATACCCGTCACCAAAAGTCAAATTGTCCTCTGTTACCTTCTATCTGGTTTTCCCTGTGTCCCTCCCCTCCTCCCTATCCCACCCTTCCCTCCCTCCCCCCACCCCATAACCACCACTATCTTGTCCATGTCTCATAGTCTCACTTTTATGTCCCACATATGTATGAAATCGTGCTGTTCTCAGTTTTTCTTTTTTTCTGATTTACTTATTTCACTCCGTATAATGTTATCAAGGACCATCCATTTTGTTATAAATGATCCGATGTCATCATTTCTTATGGCTGAGTAGTATTCCATAGTATATATGTACCAAAGCTTTTTAATCCACTCGTCTTCTGACGGACACTTGAGCTGGTTCCAGATCTTCGCTATTGTGAACAATGCTGCCAGGAACATGGGGGCGCATTTCTTCTTTTCGAACAGTGCTAAGGTGTTCTTAGGGTATATTCCTATAAGTGGGATAGCTGGGTCAAAAGGCAGTTCAATTTTTAATTTTTTGAGGAATCTCCAAACTGTTTTCCATAGTGGCTGCACCAGTCTGCATTCCCACCAGCAGTGCAGAAGGGTTCCCTTTTCTCCACAACCTCACCAGCACTTATTCTGTGTTGTTTTGCTGATGAGTGCCATTCTGACTGGTCTTTGGCTCTTTTGATGGCTGCATCTGGCTTGCAGACAAATCTTTAATAAAAATAATAATAATGTTAAAAATATAAAACATTCTCATGTATTACAATACATTCATTTCCTACCGCTCATGTTCATGGTTGCAGGAGGCTAGAGCCAATCACAGCTGTCCTCCGGGACAACACCAAATTTTTATTGGATAATGCATAACGTACACAGGTTGTTGTGAGTTCAGGAAGTAAACTTTCCTCCTTTTAATCAAGTAGTCAGCTAGCTAATTGCAGAAACCCTTTTGACGAAGAAGATGGCTAAAGGAAAAAAAGATGAGGAGTATCATACTTTTCAGCAGGAATGGACAGAGGAATTCGCCTTTGTGGAGAGCAGGTTCTGCAGTGTGTCTAATATGCAATGATAAAATTGCATCGATGAAACAGTCAAATGTAAAGTGGCACTTCAACACACGCCATACTACATTTGCATAGAAATATCCAGTGGGGGACAGCAGGAAGAAAGCATGTCAAGAGCTACTGTGCAGAGTGCAAGCTAGTCAGCAGCAACTCTGTGTTTGGATCCAACAAGGTGACTATAATTCGGCTAGCTTTGCTGGTGCTTTGGCAATTGTGAGAACTGGAAAGCCATTCACAGATGGGGAGTATGCCAAAACATTTATGCTTGATGTTGCCAATGAACTTTTTGACTTTTCGGATAAAGACAAGATAATCAAATGAATAAAAGACATGCCTCTGTCGGCAAGAACTGTTCACGATTGTACCATCATGATGGCAAATCAAATTGAGGCAACACAAGTGAAGGACATAAATGCAGCACCATTCTTTTCTCTCGCTTTGGATGAGTCAACAGACGTAAGCCATTTATCTTAGTTGAGCATGATTGCAAGGTATGCTGTTGGTGAAACACCAAGTGAGGAAACTCTTGCTGTTTTGCCTATGAAAGAGATAACAAGAGGGGAGGATTTATCCCACCCAGTCTTTCACTTGGTTCGCTAAAGAAAAAAATCTACCAATGGATAAACTTATTTCGGTGTGTACTGATGGTGCTACATGCATGGTGGGGAAAAACAGAGGATTCGTAGTGCTTCTTCGTGGACATGAAAAGAGACCCATCCTAAGTTTTCACTGCATCCTACATTAGGAAGTGCTTTGTGCTCAAGATGTGTGGCGAGCAGCTTGGTGAGGTGATGTCACTGGTCATTTTGGTGGTCAACTTTATTGTTTCCCAAGCTTTAAATGATCACCAGTTTAAAACACTGTTGGATGAAGTTGGAAATAATTATCCTGGTCTGCTTCTGCACAGCAATGTGCATTGGTTGTCAAGAGGAAATGTGCTCAGCTGTTTCGCGGCTTGTCTGAGCAAAATCTGGACTTTTCTTGAAATGGAAAACGTCAAGCATCCTGAGTTAGCTAACACTGAGTGGCTCCTGAAGTTCTACTATCTCGTGGACATGACTGAACATCTGAACCAGCTCAATGTGAAAATGCCAGGCACTGGAAATACAGTCTTATCCCGTCAACAAGCAGTGTTTGCATTTGAAAACAAGCTGGAACTCTTTATGGCTGACATTGAAACAGGTCGTTTACTACACTTTGAAAAACTGGGAGAGTTTAAAGATGCATGCACAGCAAGTGACCCTGCTCAACATCTTGATCTCCAGCAGCTAGCGGGCTTCACAGCTAACGGGCTTCACATCTAATCTCCTGCAGTCATTCAAAGCATGCTTTGGAGAATTTTGTGAGTGCACTCATCTTTTTAAGTTCAATACTCATTCACACGAGTGTGCAGTGGACAGCGCTGACCTGAGTGACATCCTCGGTGTCTCTGTCAGAGATTTTGAGCTACAAGCTGCTGACCTGAAGGTTTCAGACATGTGGGTGAATAAGTTCAAGTCACTGAATGAAGATTTGGAAAGACTTGCACTACAGCAAGCAGAGTTGGCGAGCAAACATAAGTGGGGAGAAATGAAACAACTTCAACCCGCAGAACAGCTGATTGTCAAAACTTGGAACATGCTTCCCATCATGTACCACACACTGCAGTGTGTGAGTATTCTGTACTGACAATGTTTGGCTCTATGTATGCATGTGAGCAGTCTTTCTCACATCTAAAGAACGTTAAGACCAACCTACGATCACGTTTAATGGATGGAAGTCTCAATGCCTGCATGAAGCTTAACCTCACCACGTATCAACCAGACTACAAAGCCATCAGCAAAACCATGCAGCACCAGAAGTCGCATTAATGGTACTTTATTCATCATTGGTTAGAAACAGCATAACAACGTTATTAAAAAGAATTCAGAGACTTATTGTACCTTTAAAGTGTTGGTCTTACATAAAATGCACACATTTACTTGTATTTAGCGTTAAACATATTGTATGGCTCTCACGGAATTACATTTTAAAATATGTGGTGTTCATGGCTCTCTCAGCCAAAGGGGTTCCCGACCCCTGGTATATATAGTCAGTCCAAAAGTTAGTTTAAAAAGTTATTGTTGACAATGAGAGCCAATAGCACATACTATTAGCTGGACATGTAGTTAGTTAGCTATTCACTTGGAAGGCAATGTAAAAAATAGATTTTTTATTATCAGAAGAAAACATGAATACACTGACCTACTGATTGCTTTTCAGTGGAATAAACCAACATTTCATCTGGCTTAAGGAAAGCTAAGGATACAAGAGTGGAATAATAATGCCAAGAATAAAATTTCTTCAAAAATGTACTATTTTTGGAAGATAATTTATACAATTTGATTCCAGATAATTTATTTGATTATTTAGACTTGAATTTCTATTTCCCTTTTTATTTTAATTTGTCAATGAAAATTGACATATACTATTATATTAGTTTCAGGTGTACAACATAGTAACTAGAGATTTATGTATATAATTTACAAAGTGGTCAGTATAATAAGTCTAGTAGCTGCCTGATAACATCCAGTTTTTACAATATGGGTGGGCAAAAGTTGGGTTTAAAGTTGTGAAGTACACAAAACAGTTTATTCTTGTATTATGTATTAGTTATTGTATTATTTAATTGTATTACAATTGTAAATCTATTTTTGCTGACCCTGTATTATAGATCCCCATAACTTTTTTTAAGTGGGAATTTGTAATTTTTAATCCCATTACCTTTTTCACCTATTCCTCCAACCCCCACTTTCATCTGGTAACAATTTGTTCTCAGTATTTGAGTTTGTTTCTGCTTTGTTTGTTCATTATTTTATGTCTTAGTTTCCACTTGTATGTGCAATCATACAGTATTTGTCTTTCTCTGATGTATTCCACTCGGCATAACACCCTCTAGGTCCATCCATGCTGTTGCACTGCTTCTTTGTTCACTATTCCTGACAGACGCTGATACTGCTTCCATGTCTTGGCTATTGTAAACAATGCTGTGGTGAACATAGGGGTGCATATGTCTTTCACATTGAATTTCTTCAGATAAATACCCAGAAGTAAAAATGCGGAGTCATATGGTAGTTCTATTATTTAGTTTTTTGAGGAACTTACATAGTGTTTTCCATAGTGACTACGCCAATTTACAATCCCACCGGCCATGCACAAGAATTCCATTTTCTCCACATCCTCACCAACACTTGTCATTTGTGAACTTATTGAAAATAGCCATTCTGACAAGAGCGAGGTGATATTTAATTGTGGTTTTAATTCACATTTCCCTGATTATTCGGTGTTAAGCATCTTTTCATATGTCTAATGACCATCTGTATGTCTTCTTTGCAGAAATGTCTATTCAGGTCCTCTGCTCACATTCTTTTAAGCTCATATTGTGGTTGTGTGTATGCGTGCACTAAATTGTATGAGTTCCTATGTATTTTGGACATTTAACTCATCAGATGTATCATTGGTAAATAACTTATTTCATTCACTAGGTTGTCTTTCTGTGCAAAAACTTTTTAGTTTGATGAAGTCCCATTTTATTTCATTTTTGTTTTGCTTGAGGAAGCATAACCAAAAAAAATTTTACTGAGAGCCATGTTAAAGAGTTTATTGCCTATGTTTTCTTCTAGGAATTTTATAGTTTTGGGACTTACATATAAGTATTTAACCCATTTTGAGGTTGTTTATTCTTGTATAAGGTGTAAGAAAGTAATCCAATTTCATTCTTTTTCATGTGTCTGTCCAATTTTCCCAGCACCATTTATTGGAGACTATCTTTACTCCATTGTATATTTTTCCTCTTTTGTCATAGACTAATGGACTGTATAGGCATGGGTTTATTCTGGGCTCTCAAATCTGTTCCATTGATCTATGTACCTGTCTTTATGCCAGTACCATGCTGTTTTGATTATGATAGCCTTGTAGTATATTTTGATATTAGGAAACATAATACCTCCAACTGTGTTCTTCTCAGATTGCTTTGGCTATTTGAGGTCTTTTGTGTATTAATTTTAGGACTCTGTTTAGTTCTGTGAAAAATTCCTTTGATATTTTGATAGGGATTGCATCGAATCTGTAGATTGTTTTAAGTAGCATGGATATTTTAATTATGTTAATTTTTTCTATCCATGAGCTCAGTATGTCCTTCCATTTACTTGTATCTTCAGTTTCTTTCTACAATGTCTTCTAATTTTCTAAGTACAGGCAGCCCCTGGCTAATGAACAATATAGGTTCTGTAGGTTTGTTCTTAAGTTGAATTTGTACGTAAGCTGGAACAGGTACATTTACCTATGAAATGCAACTTAGATGTTTGTCTTAACATAGTATTTTTACCTTTCTCTGCGTACAAATACTTAAACATTTTCAAACCTGCAGAACCCATCTCTTTCATAAACTGGGGACTTCCTGTTATAGATCTTTTACATTTTTGGTTAAATTGTTCCTAGATATTTTATTCTTTTTGATGCAATTGTAACTAAGATTATTTACTTAACTTCTCTTTCTGAGTTCATTAATGACATATAAAAGTGCAACTGATTTCTGAATATTAATTTTGTATCCTGCTACTTAATTTATTAGTTCCTATAAGTTTTATTTTTTTATTCTTTAGGGTTCTTTCTAAATAGTATCATGTCATGTACAATAATAACAGTTTTACTTGTTCCTTTCCAATTCAGATACCTTTTATTTTTCTTGTCTGATTACTGTAGCTAGGGCTTCCAATGCTATTTTGAATAAATATGGTGAAAGACAGCATCTTTGTCATGTTCCTGATCTTAAAGGAAAAGCTCTCAGCTTTTCACTTCTGAGTATGATGTTAGCTGTGGACTTTTCATATATGGCCTTAATTATGTTAGGTATGTTCTCCTTATCCCCAATTTGCTGAGTTTTACTCATAAATGGTTGTTGGATTTTTCAAATGCATTTTCTTCACTATTGATATGATCATATGATTTATTATCCTTTCATTATTTTCAATGTAGCATATTACATTAATTGATTTATGGATGTTGAACCAACCTTGTATCCTGGGAATAAATTGAACTTGATCATGATATATAATATTTTAATATATTGCTTATTTGCTCTGCTAATATTTTGTTGAGGATTTTTGCATCAATGTTCATAAATTAATTAGTTCCCTTTGCAGCGTCTTTTTCTGATTTTGGTTTTAGAGAAATGCTGGCTTTGTAAAGTTAGCTTGGGAGCCTTCCCTCCTCTCCAACTTTTTAAAATAGTTTGAGAATAGGATAGGTATTAATTCTTCTTTGAGTATCTGATAAAATTCACCTGTGAAATGATCTGGTCCAGGGCTTTTGTTAGTTGAGACCTTTTCATTATTGATTCTGTGTAATTAGTAGTTATTGATTTGTTCAGATTTTCTGTTTCTTTCTAATTGTGGTGGAAGATGGTGTTTTTCTAGAAATTCACCATTTATTCTAGTTGTTCAATTTGTTGTCATAGTATTTTCTTATAATGCTTTGCATTTCTATGGAATCAATTTTTACTTCTTCTCTTTGATTTCTGATTTTATTTATTTGTGTCCTCTTTTCTTCTTGATGAGTCTGGTTAGAGATTTGTCAATCCTGTTGATTCTTTCAAAGAACCAGCTCTGGGTTTCATTGATCTTTTTGTTCCTTTTTAGTTTCTCTTTTGTTATTTCTGCTCTCATCTTTATTGTATACTTTCTTCTACTTACTTTGGGCTTTGTTATTTTTCTAGTTCTAGGCATAAGGTTATATTGTTTATTTGATGGGTTTTTTTTTTTTTTTTGCTTCTTGAGGTTGGTCTGAATTGCTATAAATTTCCCTGCTTTGGCTGTGTACCATCAAATTTGTGGGCTTGTTTATTATTTTACCCATTTTTCTCAAGGTATCTTTTTATTTCTTTCTTGATCTTGTTGTTAACCCACTCATTGTTTAGTAGCATATTATTTAGCCTCCATATTTGTGATTTTTAGTATTCTTCTTGTGATTTCTAGTTTCAAATCATTGTGATCAGAGAAAATGCTTGATACAATTTTAATCTTTTAAAATTTACCTAGCATGTAATCTATCCTGAAAAATGTTCTGTGTGTGCTCAAAAAGAATATATCTTATTACTTTTGATTGAAAATGTTCTAAAACTATCAATTAAGTCCCTCTGGTCTAATGTGTTTTTTAAGATCATTGTTTTCCTGTTGATTTTCTGACTGGATGATATGTCCATTGACATCAACAGGGTGTTAAAATCCCCTACTATGACTGTATTGTATTACTGTAGATTTCCCCTTTATGTCTGTCAATATTTGCTGTATTTATTTAGGTGCCACTATATAGGGTGCATAGTAGTTTACAAGTGTTATAGACCCTGTTGGATTGATCCTTTCAACATTTTGTAATGTCCATTGTCTCTCGTTACAGTCCTTGTTTAAAATCTATTTTGTCAGATATAAGGATTGCTATCCCAGCTTTTCTTTGTTCCCATTTGTATGAAATAGCTTTTTCCATCCCTTTACTATCAGTCTGTGTGTGTCTTCTGAACTGATGTGGGTCTCTTGATGGCAGTATACATACGGATCTTGTTTTTTTGTTTTGTTTTGTTTTTTAACAGATTTAGCCATCCTGTGTTTTTGATTGGAGAGTTTAGTCCATTTGCATTTAAAGGGTCATTGATAGGTTTGTAGTTATTGTCATTTTATTGTTTTCTGATTGTTTTTGTATTTCTTTTCTGTTCTTTTTTATTATTTTGCTCTCTTTTCTTGTATATGTCAAGTTTGAATTCCTTTCTCTTTTTTTTGTGTGTGTGTATATCCTGTAGATCTTTGGTTGTGGTTATCATATGTTTCATATGTTGCAAGCTATGTTTATAGCAGTCTAATATAAGTTGATGTTTTCTTAAGTTTGATTACATTTGAAAATCATTACTATCTTTACTCACCCCCTACACATTTATGTCTTTATTTTGTCTGTCATTCTTTTACTTCATGAGTGTGTGTATCCCTTAATTTATTGTGATTATGCATGACCATCTTCCTTTTGCCTTTTAACATTTGTGATAGCTTTTACTGTTTACCTTTGTCAGTGAAAATTTGTTTCTTTTCTGTATTTTATTTATATATTTGAATTATGTTTTTCTACTTTAAAAAGTCCCTTTAATGTTTCTTGTAATGCTGGTGTAGTGGTGATAAACTCTTTTAGCTTTTTCTTCCTGGGAAACTCTCTCTCTCTTGATTCTAAATGATAGCCTTGCTGAGCAGAGTAATCTTTGTTGTAGGTCTTTGCTTTTCATCATTTGAAATATTTTTTGCCAATCCCTTCTGGCCTGCCAAGTTTCTGTTGAAAAATCAGCTGATAGTTTTATGGGAGCTTCCTTGTCCATAACTAGTTGCTTTGCTGTTGCTGCTTTTAAGATTTTTTTCTTTGTCTTGAACCTTTGGCATTTTATTTATGATGTGTTTTGGTGTGGGCCTCTTTGGGTTCATCTTATTTGGGACTCTGTGCTTTCTGGACTTGTGTGTATATTTCCTTTACCAGGTTAGGAAAGCTTTGAGTCATTATTTTTCAAGTAGGTTTTCAATCCCTTGCTCTCTCTCTCTCTTCTTCTGGTATCCATATGATGTAAATGTTGTTATACTTTAGATTGTCCCAGAGATCCTTTAAACTATTTTAATATTTTAAATTATGTTTTATGTCTTTTTTTAAAAATCTGTTCCACTTGTGTGTTTTCCACTACCTTGTCTTCTGGTTCTCTGATTCAATCCTTTGATTCATCAAGTTTGCTGTTAATACCATATAATAAATTCTTTATTTCAGATATTATATTTTTCATTTCTGACTGGCTCTTTTTATGTGTCTATTTCTTTTATTTAGAGAGACAGAGACAGAGACAGAGAGAGGAGCAGATAGGGACAGACAGACAAGAAGGGAGAGTGATGAGAAGCATCAGTTCTTTATTGTAGCACCTTAGTTGTTCATTGATTGCTTTTTCATATGTGTCTTGATGGAGGGGGGCGGCTGCAGCAGAGTGAGTGACCCTTTTCTCAAGCCAGTGACCTTGGGCTTCAAACCAGCAAGCTTTGGGCTCAAGCCAGCAACCATGAGGTCATGTCTATGATCCTGTACTTAAGCTGGCCACCCCATCCATGCTCAAGCTGATGAGCCTGTGCTCAAGCCAGATGAGCCCATGCTCAAGCTGGTGAACTTGGGATTTTAAACCTGGGTCCTCTGCATCCCAGGCCAATGCTTTATCCACTGCACCACTGCTTGGTCAGGCTGTATCTATCTCTTTGATGCTATTCTTATTGAGTTCATTTATCTTTCCCCTAAGTTCATTGAGCATCCTTATAACTATTACTTTGAACCTTATATCTGGTAGATTGCTTGTTTCCATTTTGTTTAGTCCTTTTTCTGGAGTTTTGTCCTATTTCATTTGGAACATGTTTCTTTTTCTCCTCATTTGGCTGAATTCTGTGTTTGTTTCTACGTATTAGGTAGGTCTGCTGTACAGTGTGCCCGTAAAGTCATGGTACACTTTTGACCGGTCACAACAGATTTCACATTTCTATCGTCTTTTGCTTTCCTGTGACCGGTCAAAAGTGCACCATGACTTTAAGGACACACTGTATTTCGCATTATTAGTAGAGTAGCCTTATGTGGTAGGTGTTCTATGAAGCCCAGTGTGCACTTTCCCTGTTCACAAGAGCCAGGTGCTCCAGGAGTGACTTCTTTGTGGGATGTGTGTGCCCTCCTGTAGTAGCAGTACCTTGATTGCTGTGGGTACACCAGTGGGTGGGATTTCCCTCAGGTTGGCTGGCCTAGATGGCTGGCCATGACTACAGTGGAGAAGCTGTGGTTCAGGGGCTTACCCTGTGGAGTGGGAATTACTTTTTCAGGGCTCTGGTGTTAGCTGACTCTGTCCTTTGGATGTGTCTTTTGTGGAGCTGGTTGGGTGATGCTCTGGTATGGTCTAGAGCTGGCCACTGAATATGATGGTTTTTGAGCCTCTTGGGAAGAGCCTTGGTATAGATCAAGGTTAGCTGCCATTTGTGCCAAGTTTGGGGCCATCTGATGGGAGATGCAGAATGATCTGTGGTTTGTTGCCACTTGGAGACACTTGGGAGAGGCTGTATTGTGAACTATAGTGAACTACCAGTTGTTCTGGGCTTGGCATTATTTGGTGGGCAACATGATGTGAGCTGAGGCCAGTGGACACTTTTGCTGGGTTTGTGACCACTTACATGAAGCTGCAGGAAGCCAACACTGGCCACAGCCTATGCCAGACTAATGGGAGTTAACAATGCAAGTGAAACTGGTCACTTCTGCCAGGCTTGGGGTTTCTTAACAAGTGGTACAGGGCACACTGAGGCCACCTGATGCTTGTTTGGAGTTTGTAGACCTTTGAGAGATTTAAAGAAAGTCCTCAACATGAGTTGAGGCCGGTTGCTTCTACAGAAAAATTGCTGGATGCCAAGTTGGTTGGGGCAGCACCTCAGGGAATCACCAGGGCCAGGTGAATGGTTTTCTCCAAGTTAGTGTAGAGCTCCGATTTAACTCCTGCCTGTGTCTGCCAGCTGGGTGGGGGAAGGGCAAGGGACACTGGTGCCAGTCAGCACTTCTATCCCTGGAGAGAGCTGTCCTGACCACTGCCCTTCCAGCTATTGACTTGAAGGTAGTCTATGTCGGTTCCTTCCTACATGTCCCTGGTGCTTGTTTGGCCACTGTCCCTGCACAGCAGTTGAGAGTGAGTGGGTTTGTGAGCAAGCCAGTCCGTTCTTGATCACCTCCAGAGAAACTCCTGGGCACCAGCAGCCCTGTGTCTTACTCACATGCAGTCCTCATTATTTTCACAGCCAATGTTATGGGGACACCTCTTCCCAGCATTGGTGCCCCAGTCTGGGAGGCCTAGCTCCTCAGGGGGACCCTCTGCAGTCAAGTATTGCTCCTAATTCTTAATTGCCTCACTGTGGACGTGGACCTGCTCATTCTGCCCCTCCTGCTAGTCTCATTGTGGCTTCTTAGTTGCAGGACTCCTGTTCAGCTAGTCTTCAGGTTGTTCTATAAATTAATTGTGATTTTGATTTGATCATGGGAGGAGGCGAGCACAGTGTATACCTACTCAGTAGTCTTGATGGGACGTTTCTTAGACTTTATTTGACTGCCAATCAGATTTGCAAAAAATCCCCTGAAAAATTCAGGTGACTAAATCTGCCATAGAAAGAGTTATTTTAGGAATCAAGAAATAACATGACTCAATTATCATGGTGGCATTCATGACTCAGACATCAGTTGGTGCTGACTGTGCCCAAGAATGCCTTGGGGTAAAAGCTTGAAGACCTGCTCCATTCATATATAGTGCTGACACACAAAGAGCCTGATGTTTCAGGATCATTTTAGTGATACACTCTGGGAAGTGATGGAATGTTGATTATTTTGTGTCGTAGATAGTCTTTAAAGACACCCACCTGCCATTCCTTCCCTTCCTGTGCCCGCATGCTGCTTCTCACATCAAGATATGGTGTCCAATCCACCCCTATCCAAGCCCTCTTGAATTTGCTGCCCTTAGTGACCTTCTTGGCCAATAGAATGCAATGGGATGATGGTCCAGGATTCTAAAGGTTAGTTACAAGAGGCCAGTAGATTCCATATTAGCCTTGTTTTGGGGAAAGCAAAGACATGTCAGGACTCATGGTCATTCCTCAGATGTCCCAGCCTCTCACCTTCACTGAGGTGACTGCCATAAGTGTCTCCAGTTCCAGCCACCATCTGATGGCAACTAGATAGGAAACCCCAAGTGTGAACTGTCTAGCTGAGCCCAGTCAACCCACGTAATTATGCCAAATAATGAACTATCATGTTAAGCCCTTATGTTTGGGGGTGGTAGGTTATGCAGAAATTTATCACCAAACATCTTGACTTCAAATGAGAATATTTAGCATTTTTATCCTACCCATTCAGCACTTTAAAGAATCACCAGAAGTATATTCTTGGCGCGTTATTTTCCTTGATGTTCATCTAATTAGCATCCTATTAAATTATATGCCAAGAGTGTCTTTACTGGAGGGTACATTTCTTGTGTGGGTGTGTTTTCTGTAGAGCTGTCAGCTCGATGATGCTACAAGCCCTTGCGTTCCTTTTAGACTACTGCACACATGGTTTTCTGGCACCTTTGATTACATCCCCTTTGCTGTCTGTTCCTGAACTATTTATAGTAAAAATTGATGTCGTGAAGGAAGCCAAAATAGAACCTACAAATACACATCAAAGCAGAATATGTATTTCTCTCTCCTTGCCATAGTCACCATTAATAACACAATCTGTTGATTCTCTCTTAAGATCGATTTCCTCATAATATACTACAGTTTCTTCTCCATAAGACTGAAATATTGGCTTTAATTTGCATTTTTCCTTATTACCAGGGAGGTTGAACATTTTCTTTCCACGTGTTTATTGCTTTTCAGGTGAACTGCACATACATATTTTGTGCGTTATTGAATTTTAGGATTTCTTTATACTGGTTGCTTGAATAAGCTATAAAGATACTCCTTGTCTGTGTCTTATGTTTTGAATCTGTTTGTGATTTATTTTATAGCACAGATGTAGCAGTGTTTCCTTTATTGCTGTGCTTTAAGAAAATCCTCTTTACTCTGAGAATAATTATCTATACATTGCCTAGGTATTTTAGATAGGTTTTGCTCATCGAGATATTTTGATTATTTGGGCTTGACTATGGTACGTAGTATGAGCAAGAGATGTATGATTTTTTCCTCTGACTTTCTATTTTCCCTTTAGCGCTGAATAAAAGCCCTCACTCCCCAGTGATTTGTCATGCCACCTCGTTCATAAACTGGGTCTCCGTAAACACCTGCGTATGTCTGGGCTCAGCATTCTCTCGCTCTCTCTGACTGTCTTGCTATTAACCCCATGCTCCAGACTGGAAGTCAACTGATTTTAAAGATATTTTAAAACTTCATTTCTAGTTACCTCACAGCATGTCCTTTTGTTTCGGTTTTGTTTTTGCTATTGTGAATGGAAATCTTTCCAAGAATGTTTTATTATATTTTGATTAATGAGTAATTAATCATTACTCTTGAATTTAGTGTATCAAAGAAAATAACAAATATAACCAAGTCATTAGTGCTGATACTGGACTGCCTAATTTATTTTTATTGAAGTTATTGGGGTAATAATTATTAATAAAATTATATATCATATATGTATGTATGTTTCAGGTGTGCAGTTCTATAATATGTCATCTGTATATTGTACTGTATTTGCCTGATTTTTAAACCTGGCACTACCATTTGGTAGTTGAGTGGCTGTTAGTTCTGCATTTTGCTTTATAAAGTCTCAGGCTAAGTTAACAAAAACAATGACGTTTCGGGTTATGCTGCTAAATGACTTTAAAATCCATTGTAACTATACTAGTGACTAATTCTGTGTGGCAGGCATTGCAAACTTGAGATAGAAAGTATTTCAGTTAAATGAAAGGAAAATGTTACGATAAATCTTGATAGGTGACAGGGAGTTTTGCTAAATGACACAGGGGTATTATCATATTGTGATTGCTCCAGCAGAGGGACTAGGAAAAGTGGGATATTTAAGTTGAAATTGCAATATATTTTCCCCTGTATGACATCACTCAAGTTTCGCTCGTTTTAGCACGTTTGCTGCGTTTTTTTCATGCTGTGTACACCTGCACACATTTTTGCCTGATCCTCCTTGATTAGAAAATGCTTTCCCAGTTTCTCCACTTTCTGGCATCCTGATGACTTCTGATGGGCATAAACCCCTATTAACGTTAGCTCTTTGCTTTCCAAGCACACTTCCTACAGCCCTTGTGGTTGACTGACGACATGTGCTCGTGATGACCTTTAAGCAGAAGTGACTTATGTCTCTGGATCAAAGAATTTAATTGTTGCTTTGAGACCTCTAGAGATTTGCCCCCCGTGGTCATATTTAAAAATATGGCCACCCCATCAGCCTGTGCCTGTGACTAAGATGTGCAGAGCCACCTGTGATGGAGAAATATAACTCAGCCGCTGAGGTTTGGGGTTATTTATTACTTCACCTGACCCATTCCGACTGTTATAAATAATGGTATCTAGAAGAAGGGGCTACCTTAATGAAAACCAATATGTGTAGCATTAGCATAATAGTTAAGAGGCAGACTAGAAGAAAACTGATTTTGAAGGCTCTAATAATGGCTATTCATCTTATTCTGTGATGAACATGTTGATAAAACTGTGGCCTGAAATAAATTGGGAGGCAAAAGAGCACTGAGACCTTTCAAAATGGGGAGAGTTGGAAGGGACAATGGCTTTCTGTATCAAGTGGGGAAAGATAAAATTCAGAAGGTCTTTGCTCAATAAAGGACCACTGAGCTTGAGCAGCAAGGGTCAAATCAAGGGGATGGCTTTTTAGTCACTGTTAAAACTTTGAAATGGATTAAAAAGACACTTGTGAATTTTTTTAGGTTGAGTGTGTGTGTGCATTGGGACCATCAAATATATCTTTTGACAAGTTTCTTATGAGATGGCTGTGCTTTTTACATATTTCTTGTGGATCCCAAACTGATTTAGCCACATCCACATCCATATTGCTTTTAAAATTCTTTTTTTCTGATTAAAGAGATTCTAAATAAACCCCAAACAATTTTCTACATGCTCAATTAACTGGATTTTCTGATTACAAAACAAATGGTCTTTTCTTTGTTGTAAATATTTGTTAATTTTCCTTCAAATATCTGTGATTCCTTCTGGCAACACATTGATTTCGTTCGGTAGTTACCCAGAGTTTCTCACATAGGAAACACTGATTTGCAGAGACATTTGCATCATCTTAACAACAAAATCCATATTTAAACAAGTATTTTGCTATATCCCAAGCCTAGGGGGTATTCATATTAAATATGGCAATTTTCCTTGATAACTTCGGTGGAGGTGTTTTTTTGTTTTATAGTTCATTTTGGATTGTTCATTGCTACTGTACAAAAGTACAAATGATTTTTAAAATATTATTCTATCATTCTTCTACCTTCTTGAACTGGTTTGTTTAACCCTTTGAGTAGTGAGTTTTTTTTCATGCTCGCTGACCCCCAGGGATGACTTTATTTTCAAAAAATGAAATTAGTCCCAGTTACAGTTTTATTAACTTAAAATTATGTTGGACAACCAATTTAAGGAAACAAGAAGAACATACATTTGCTTTTTTTAATGTTGCCTTAGACATGTATGATCGTACTCTGGATGGTCAGGAGACACGGGGACGTACACAAACGTTTGTACTACTCAAAGGGTTAATAGTTTTTAATTATTCCTTATATTTTTAAATATAAAAAATCATGCCATCTTTGAATAGGGGTATTTTTATTTCACTTTGCATAAGTTTTGTTTTTCTTCATTGTTTTGACCAGATCCTCAGGTCCTCCAGTATAATGTTAAATACGTGCTTTTCTAGAGCAGCTTTAGGTCACATCAAAACCACAAGTTGGTGCAGAGACATCCCATGGAGCCCATGTCCCAACATATGCATAGCCTTCCCCGTTGTCAATACCCCCCCCAACTGGAGTGATAAAGTTGTTGTTACCGATGAACCTATAATGACACATAATTTCCCAAAGTTCATAGATTATACTGGGGCTCACTCTTGGTGGTGTACACCCTAGGAATTTGGACAGATGTGTAATGATGTGTATCCAACAGTATATCATACAGATAAGAAGTCTCTGTGCTCTGCCTAGTCACCCCTACCTCCCCAAATCCCTGGTGACCACTAATCTCTTTACTGTCTCCATAGCTCTGCCTTTTCTAGAATGTCATAGAGTTGGAATCACACAGTATGTCGCCTCTTCAGATTGGCTTCTTTCACTCAGGAATATACAGTTAAGGTTCCTCCATGTCTTTTCACAGCTTTATTTTAGCATTGAATAATATTTCATTGTCTGAATGTACAATTCATTTATCCATTACTTATGGAAGAACATCTTCCCAAGTTTTTGCAATTATAGATAAAGCTGCTATAAATACCCATGTGTAGGTTTCTGTGTGAAGATAAGTTTTCAACTCCTTTGAGTAAGTATCAAGGAGTATGATTGCTGGATTATATTATAAGAGTCTGTTTTGTTTTGTAAGAAGCTGCCAGACTGTCTCCCAAATTGTCCAGACCACTTTGCTTTGTCAGGGACAATGAATGAGAGTTCCCAATGCTCCTCATCCTCGCCAGCATTTGGCGTGACCAGGGTTCCAGGTTTGGGGCATTGTCACAGGGTCTTTTGCATTTCCCTGATGGTATATGATGTGGGGCTTCTTTTTATATGCTTATTTGCCATCTGTATTTCTTCTCTGGTGAGGTTTCTGTTAATGTCCTTGGCTTATTTTTTAATCAGATTATTTTCTTGTTGAGTTTTAAGAGTTCTTTGCATATTCTGCATGACAGTCCTTCATCTGATGTCACATGCAGATGTTCTACTCCAGACTGAGGCTCATCTTCCCATTCTCTGGACATTGTTTCTCCCTGGTGAGTTTTCGGTTGTCATACTTTGTCACTCCAGAGTTTCCATTCCTTTTTTTTTTAGTAAGTTCTAGCTTATTGCTATATTCTACTTAATGAGACATCATCATGTCTTCCTTTAATTCTTTAAGTATGGTTTTTGTTTTATCATTTAACATCTAAAAAGTATAATGTCTATGCTCAGATTTAAAATAATGCTTATATTTTAGTATGAAAGATGTTGGGTTTTGTCCAATGCTGCCTAGGCCTTAACGCTGAGTTGCCTAAGTCACAATTTGCTCAAAGCCTGTGCTAACCTCCTTGGCCCCTAGATTTTAGCCTTTACCATGTTATGTGAGGATGGCTGAGAGGCTGCTGCTACAGTTCAAGTTCAGCCTTTGGCCCATGTTCAGCCAGGCACTAGTAGATGAAATCCCTCTCTAGTTCCTCCTGGGTAGACACAGTCTTGGGCATGCGCACAGGGTTCTAAACTGTCAGGGATGGTTGTGACTGTATTGTTAAACACAGCTTCCTAAGGGTGCCCTCCGGGTCACAGTTTGTCCTTAATCATCCCCTCAATGACAGTGAGGCTTCTGTCCTTTGTGGATGGATCCTTGTGATTGGGCAACGGTTTCTATGTCTGTGTCACAGTATATTCTAATCTCTCCTGCATGGGTGCCATCTAGCACTTGCGCATAGCCTTCCGGACCCCAGGGCTGATTGTGAGCCCAGAATGTCTCTTCTTGTCTATGTCTTCCTTTGATTCGCTCTGTTGGTAAACCTTGAAGTGCTGTGTCATTATGCTTTTAGCTACCATTACCATGGAGCTAAGTGCTCCCTCTTAAATACTCTCCGCCAACATCTCTATGGTTTCTTCAATCAATTAAGTATGGACCTATCGCTCTGCATTCTTTTCCAAATAAAGTCAGTCCCCTTGTCATCTGTAGAGCCTGTCTCTCCCTCCTAGCAGAACTTCCGTGATGCTAATAGGAGCTGGGGGTCAGAACAGTGGTCCCCTTCTGCCGTGTGAGACCTTGCTCCAGATGCAGGTGCTGGGTGGCTAATATAACCTAATCTCCTCCAGCACAAACTCCCACCTTCAGAACAAGCACCACACTGTGCGTGGAATAGGGCTTCCGTCCTGTATGGAAGGAGGGAGCTGGGTTCTCTCAGCCAGCATTCCAGGAAAAGAGCTACTTTTAGTCAGGAGCTGCAGGGAAATAGCAATGCTGGTGCCTTACCCTTTGCACTGAACTGTAACCCCAGCACGTGGAACCCTGTATTTCCAGCTGTGCCATTCAGAGCAGTGCTTCTGTTTGCTGAGGGGACATGGGCAGAAGTGCGTCATGGCTCAAGTACCACAGATTTTTACTGTTCTTGTCACATACCCCGTCATGTTCTTACACAGCACCCAGACTACGGTCTCTATACCATGTCCCACTAGGAATCAAGGATTCTTACAGAAATGGTTGATTTTAGGGTTGGAATAGGGAAAGTGTAAGATAAACCCCAAACATTCTGTTGTGCCTAAATATAAACCAGTGTTTAAAGTATTACGGGGACATGTCAAGAGTCAGTTTGAAGAGGGCTCCCTCTGGCAAAAGCTGGAACAATCTGAGCACGAAAATGATGATAGTAACAGAAAATTTACAGATTAAAGAATTCATACTGATATAAGTAAATGAATGGGTGGGAGAACGGGAGAGAAAGCAGACTGAAACATACAGAAATAATGGTTTATTATAAAACTCACTTTTCTGCAACCTTCACAGTAATCATTGATTCAGGCAAGTATCATTACTAGATGCTAAATATAGCAGATAAAATTTTAATGAACAGAACATTTACATAATCTCAAAGTATCTCTCCTAAATTACTTATTAATCACTAAAGAAAAAATAGTAACTCTGTAACGAACAAACCTGGTAGACACCACCTAATGAGGTGATCAACTCAGCATCACCCATAGTGGACAAGCTGATGACTTGTGGCTTCCGTAATGATGCTGTGGGAAGGACACGTTGCGTCTGTGGCACTCCTGTTTGGAATGCACCACTCGGTTAGAGTCATGAGAAAACATCACGCAAATAGAAGTCGAAGTGTATTCTACAAAATAATTGGCCTATTTTCTTCAAGAATCTAAGGTGATGAAAGACGAAAGAGAGGCTATAAATTATTTCCTATTAAAGGAGAATAAAGGTGAATAACAATTAAATGTGATTCTGGGTTGGACTTGGACCAAAAAGATATTATTATGAAAGAGGATATTAGGACAGTTGGCAAAATGTGAATATGAACTGTAGAATACATAATTGTATTGTATCAGTATAAGGTATCCTGATTTCTTGTGATTGCACAAGAAAATCTGTATCTGAGGAAATAGTCACTAAAATTATTTGTGGAAAAAGATATGTCTACAGATTATACTCAAATCATTCAGAAAGGTATATGTAACAAGAATACATTCATAATAACTTATTGTAAGAGTATGTAGCATTTGACCCACAAATGGTGATTTATTTTAAAATGAATAACAATGGAGAAAACTCCATTTGCATCACTGTGAAACTACAGATTAATTTTAATAATTTGTTTTAAGTAAGAACAGCTTAAACTTCCACCACACAGAATGAAAGAATGGTTAAGGAAATTCTGCTTGGTTGACTTGGTGTAATATTATAAATTCATTCAACATCACTACAAAATATATGGTAGTGGCAAAAATGCTTGTTAACATAACCATTTATAGAAAAATTGATAGTGGTATAAAATGAGTATATGAGCTTGGAGTGGGAAGAAATTTGAAAATAATTTGTGATGGAATTTTTAGCATCTCTTTCACTTCCTTTAGTCCTGTGTTCATGTTCTTTTAATGAGAGTAAAAAAAGTAAAGTGAATAGATCAGTCTTAAGAGTCCAGCACAGATACTTTGTAAATGTGCTGAGCCTACAGTCACTGAACTGAAGTGAATTTCATTTTTATGGGCATTCTATGAAATGGAAACAATGATAATTGTAGTGTTCAGTCAGTTCCCATCGAGGATGAACTACCCATTTGTTAAGAAGATATAACTTAAATCCTTGCTTTCCAGCATTCTCCCACAGAACCCACCATAAGTCCATGAAAAACTATTCCAATTCATTTCCTTTCTTGGAGAGGCAGGTAGAGGGAAAAGCACTTCCCAAGTTCAGTTTGCTTTGTTTGCTATAACTGAGCTCAGTTGTATACATTCATGACTTATACTCTTAAGCAGTGGAGGATGAAACAAAGGTTGTTGGCAAGGAATGTTTTAAAGTGCTCCAACTACAACAGCAAACAAACCAAAAACACACCTCATCTAAAAACTACTGGTGTTTTAGTTCTAAATACGAAAAGAATTCCGTTTCTGAATGTGTACTGACATAAAAATCTCAGCGTCTGAACAATGGTCCTAAGAAATTATGGGGGGGGCGGGAGATGACATTAATAACAATTCCATAATCAGACGAGTTAATATTGAATAAACTATGGACCAAAGATAACTTAAGTTTTGTTCTCATAAGTATATTTTCAACTCTAAATAAATCTTAAGTTAAATCAATCAATACCCAGAATGTAGGTTTCAAAAGTATTACAGAATCCATCTAGGCAGTACAAGGGAAACAAGACAGTTTTTAAGACTGGTTTTATTTACTTGCCAGCATCAAGAACAAACCAGTGGAGAATTTCACTGATCTTTTAGACGAGGGGAAAGTCATAGGTTTCGAACGTTAGGGAGGGAATTAATTGCATGGCGGTCATTCTGATTAAGGATTTGTAGGTCATTCCTCTAGATAAGAGTGGATGGGGGGCAACAACAGCTCTGATCATTATTATTAGTTAAATCATATTGTCCCTTGGTAAGAAAGCATCTTTAGTCAAGTTCAAGGCCAATCTTGCTAGCATATGGTGAGTCACTCCAAGATCATGACTCTTTAATGATGCTAGCTACTTAGAACAATTTCAGAGAAATAGCTTTCATTTTCATATCTCCTAGGCAAGTGCTGCTGTCGGGGAAAATATTTCCTTTTACACAATGATAATTTAAAGAAAGTCTTCTAAGTAGATCGGTCTTGGAAAAGTAGCATTTCATAATATTGTCAAAAAGTGTTTTTTCCCAGCTAAATTGGAGAAAGTATATTTCAAAAGCAATTCAATCCATGAGTTATATAACAATGCCTAAAAAAAAAGTAATCTGAAGGGAGAGTAATAGCCCATGCTTGATCTAAATCAGAAATCAGCCATTGCAAATTGATGTCTAAACAAACAACAAAAATACATATATGTGTGTGTGTGTGTGTGTGTGTGTGTGTATGGGGGACATAGAATGCATATATGTATACATTTACAAAATATATATTGAATGGATATATAAGTGGAGTTAACATATTTGTAAAGTAAAAGAATAAAAAGAAAACAGTTCAGGAAATCACACAGCCTGGCCCTATGGGGTCCTCTCTCCCCACTGACCCCCCCATTTTAGTCATCAACTTGCTATAATCTCATTGTTTTATCATATAATGATGCGTAAATTATATTATTTTTAAGACCATAAAATCAGGTTTGATTCTACAATTTACTTTTAGCTCACTTTTTAAAGAAATGTTATTAAATTCATAAAGTCTAATACCATCTATAAGGTTTTAGAATTCAGGAAATATGGTAAACTAGGCCTTTTTTTTTCTTCTGAAAAGAACCAAATATTTAGCATTCTAAGTGGGTGTAGGGGTGGGAAATAAGAAAGGGATGATTATGAAAGCCAGTTTTATTATTGTCAGGGAGGACAAGAACGTTCTTTTCCTCCCCCAGCCTCGGTTCTCTGGCTGGGGCCCTGCAAAGGACAGAGCAACGTGAAAGAAACAGCATTGAACAACTAAGGTGCGTCTCTAACACGTGCGTCTCTGTCACGGAGGGAAAGCGCAGTGACAAGTAGCTCCAAGCCGTGGTTAGAACTTGGGCTTGGGCAGCGTGTTAACAAAAGGACCATCACTTTTTGGAAAGGTGACAAGACAAAGGAAAAGGGCTTTAGGTGTCCAGGGCAGCACAGTGGCGGAAGGTCAGTACGTGGGGGACTGAACGGAAGACAAGGGCTGATGAGCAACGTGTGTTACGTAGATCCCTCCGCTGCTGGGTCTGGGCTGAGACCCAGAATCCAGAGCTGTCTCAGGTAATTAACTCCTGGTCCTTCCTGGTGGAGAAAGGAAAGGGACACCTTTATACATTTATTTCCTGCTTTTGGACCAGTAGGCAGGGAGCTCTCCTTTTGCAGGCGGCTTCTCAATTGCCTCCAGCTTAGAAATAATCCTTGTGCCAAAGCGGTCTATGTGCAGATGGCACCTTCTGCTACTCTTCAGTATTAAATACTAGTTAAAAAAATAGGAAGAAGGCAGAGTTGGAAAAAGGAGCGTAGGGTATAGACTCTGAAAACCTGCCTAATAATGCAGATTGTTGATCTTGAGGAAGTGATTAAATGGCTAGCTAATAAGTCTCCCCAAATCTATGCCTCGGATTGCTTCAATTCCCTTGGTGTTAGGCGTTGTCTGTCATTAGTAGATTCTTCAGAGCTGAGCAGGATGGGATCATAAAGACTCCAAGAGGAGGAGGGACCTGTGGGGACAGTTTAAAATAATTTTATCTTTATAGGACATTGGATGTTGAGAAACAGGGCCCTGGGTGGAGAGTCACAATTATCTTCAGTCCCCTGAATAGAGAAAAATTGCCCATATCTAGAAAGGAGCAATTTGCATTTTAAGGTGTATCCAGTGATCTGAGAGATAGCGAGTAACACATCTGGTGAATAATAACTTCATCTGCTGCAAGCTCTTCTTAACATCTCTATTTAGTGCTTGAATGCCTCCTCCTATTTTATTCTCCTATCTCCTCCCCTCCCAAAGCACTGAGCTCTAACTGGTATCGAAAGTTATCATTTCTGAGGCTAATGACATCTAATTCTTATCACGGGTGGAAGGTGTGTAGACTAACTCTAAGGAAAACTCTATTTCCACATCTCACTTTTTTTCTTGCCATATCACAGTGAAAATGGAAATTGCAGATCTCTGCTTCTCAGACTGTGCCCTTGGTCCCCTGCAGTGACAGAAATAATACCGTCTTATCATCAGAAGGTCAGTCCTCTTACCTAGCTGGCTGGGGAGAGCAGTCCTGCTCCCCAAATTGCATCTGTCTTTTAAGAAGCCGCATCTTCTTTGCCTCAGGGTGCTGTTCTGATATTCATATATTTCAAAGCAAGCTTCATTATCCAGAAAAGAAAAATTATGATTGTTTCAGCTCTGAAACTATAAAAATTCACAAGAACCTTGTCTGCGTTAAGTCAGCTGAATTTTCTGCCATTAGGTAACCAGCATTCAATGGAAGTAGTGTGGGAGGTGACTCGGAGCCTTTCACTCTTCAGAAAGGCACGGTCAGGATGCCATACAGCCTTTCAGAGGGTTTTTCTGTCCACCAGGCCCACTGCCTGTGAGGATCAATTTTACGTGCTGACTGGGTGAGGTCATGGGAGACACACGGACATTTAGTCAAACGTCAGTGATGCTGCTGGGTAAAGTTGCTTTTAAGATAATATTTAAATCAGTGGCCTTTGAGGACAACAGGTGATCCTCCATCACCCGCTCCATAATGGGGTCCCCAGGGAACAGGTGATTCCGCCTGTGCACTCAGACAGTGGTGCAGACTCCTCCCTGTGACCAGCCCACCATGCAAACTCCAGATGTGCCCGCCTTCCCAGTCACAGGAGCCAGAGCCTCTAGGTCAGTCCTTTCCTCTCTTTGTGTAGATGTACATACACGTACATGTGTACCTTTTAACATATGCATATATTTATACATGTATATGCATATATATACAGGGTGGGGTAAAAGTAGTTTTACAGTTGCGAGCACATGAGTTTATTCTTGTATTATTATTTATTAATTATTGTGTTCTTCCGCATATGAACTGTAAACCTACTTTTGCCCCACCCTGTATATATAAATCATGGAATGCACAGATATCCTACTGGTTCTATTTTTTCTTTACAACTCTGGCTACAATATTGCCCCATCTAGAGAACGGCTTCAGTACTTTTTAAGAAGCTTAAATATATTTTCTAAAATGGCTTTAGTATTATACTCACCTTGAAGAATTTTGTGCATGTGACTCTAGGCATCTAACCTCCCTTATCTAGAACATTTATGCTAAAGAAAATTTGTCATTGTGAATTTTTCTTTTCGGCCCCTTTGTGATACAAATCTTTTAAAAAGCCTCTTACCAGTTTTATATCCCATCACTTTGAATGCGAACCTCAGGAAAGAAATCACCCCCAACTCCTGGGTTTCTGTGAAAAGGTAACAGCCAAATTTTGATGTGTCCTCTGCTTTTAGCTGCAAAGCGATTTCATGTCACAAAGATGTGAGAGAGTTTACTTTTCCTTTGGGTAAATTCAGTTACCACATAGAGCCGGCCTGTGTTCCCCCTCCCCTCCAGCACTGGAAAATGGTCCTGCTATTTGTCCCCGTGAAGCTGAGCTTGGTCAGAGCCGTGGTCTCCTTCGCTCCTGTCCTAACCTGGAGCCCAGTCTGCCTGCCCTGTTCAACTGTGGTGCAGTTTTTGCTGTGGCAACATGAAGTGGCTCCTCTTTCTTAAATTTGATATTAAAGTCACTAATAATTGGCCAGAATTCTCAAACGATAAGTTTTCATGATATGTTCAGGTCTATTTTGTCATTCAGAGATGGTTCTGCCCGGGAATGAACATCAAGTTTCTTAATAAAAGGAGAAAAGTAAAAGCACACTCTACACAGAAGAAGTAAATAGTAAATATCCTAGAACTTAAAACAACCAATAAAGTCAGTAGAATGGTGACCCTAGAGGAAGTCTGAGAGCCACATGAAATGCGTGTCCACTGTCTCGGAACTAACTGTCCTCGGTTCATCTGTTATTGGAGGTCCATTTCTGTGTGACACTGCTTTCTTCTTCTCCTTTGATCAAAACTTCTAAGCTCTGCAATGTGAACCAAGATGAAAACCAAACTATCTCAGCCAGATAGCCAAAGTCCAACATAGTCTTACATAATTTTGAAAAGTGAAGGCTAAAGTATTTTTCTGGTGTTGAAAGACACTTTCATTTGTGAATGTTTATTGGTGAATGCCTAATATTTTTTTTAGATTTTGTTTTCCTCTTGGGCTAATCTAATTCCCAAGAGATGAATATTTATTATCTCTGTTAAATTTAAGCCTCACAAATTAAAGATTTATGAATTACAGACCAGAACCTCCTCTTACTGGAGATAAGGAAACAAATCACGTTTAAGCTGCTGCTCCACTCAGTCTCCTCTTAATCCTATTAGGGAGGCCAGTGCACACTGTCTGGACCACAACTTAGATGGCTGATTTGTCTTGACTTACTTTGTACTGAAAGTTATTATTCTAGAGAATGTCGTCTCCTGTGATGATATATAGTCTTCCTTCACACAATAATATTCCCATTGTTCAGTCATGACTTCCTAGAAGTTATCCAAATAGGCAGAAACATCCAGCCCCACCACAACTGGCTCATGCTCATGGAATTTATACTTTTAAAATGATTAACTCACAAAGCCGGATGTAAGATTTAGGTTAGACCAGTGCATTTAACTTGTTCAACGGGTAAGTTATACATATTTATTATATGGCAACTTCAAACAGCAGCCACAGTGGGTCAGTTCAATGTGTTTACAAACCAGAAAGCTTCATTGATTCGATGTCCAGAGCTTTTACCGGGGCTTCATGATGTAGGCATGATTTATTAAACCACTGGACATGTGATTGAACTCAATCTCTAGGCACCCTCCTCTTTCCAGAGGTAAGGCTGGCCCAAAGTTCTAACCCTCTGTATGGCCAGTAGTCGCCGCCGCTGTAGCCATGCACATGCAGGTTCTCACTGGATTCGGGCAGATAGTAAAGAAACAGTGGAGCCAAAGAATGGTGGGCCATTCCTTTATTAAAATCTCCCACCGGCTGATGAGCAAACACATAGGGCTCCAAAGCTCTGACACATTATCCCATTCCACAACCAGGAGAATCTTCTCTGGTTTCTCCTACAATCAAAGGCCCCACCAGTCTCAGCGGAGCTCCCAAAAAACCCCCTTACCTCTGGTTCTCCATCTACACACCCTCTCTCTCTTCACTCTGCAAACATGGCTTCTCTCTGCCTCTTCTCCTTCTACTCTCTCCTTTCAAAACTTTCTGGCTCAGAAACCTCTCCTCCAGCAAACATTAGCAAAACAATGGCCCTTCCCAAGCAGGAAGGTAATTTGCAATTTCACAGACCACATATACCTAGTGCTGCCACTGCCCAGCCCCCAATGCAAACTATAAGCAAGCAAACATAAAAATCATATTTTACAAACTTATTTGACCAATAATACCCTCTAATCACATGGTTGGTCTTTTTGGGGACCAGCCCCTATCCTGAAGCTATCTAGTGGCCTACCATGACTTACCTCATTAGCATAATAAAGACACTCCTGTCACTCCAGATGTTCTAAGAGTTTTAAAGTTCTGTACCTGTAACCAGAGACAAAGAACAGATATATAGTTTAGTATATCACAAATGATAGTTCTGAAAATGTAGGATGTATGAGGCATACCAAGGAGACTGTTTAAAGACTTACCCTCTAAAGATCTGAACTGAGTTACTTATTTTCAAGAGCATATAATGAATTCTACATGTCTGATGACTGTGTAAATTGGCACCATCACTTGAGAAACATATCTATCAATAACCACTAAATCTGAACATAGAAATACCCCGATCCAGCAAGTCTACTTCTAGGTATATATACTACCTGGTAAAAGTGTCCACTGTCAAGAAAATTTGAGAAACATTTTGAAAGGCATTCACCCCGACACAAAAGGTTACTGGGTTTCTGTGTGGCTCACCCTTCCAGATTGGATTTTTCAATTCACTGTTTTGAGCTGTTTTATGGGGGCAGGAAACATAATACTTCTGTAAATGGTTACTTTTCCATAGAAGGGCTAGTGAATTTGATCTTGTAGAAGGCAACCTTATTGTCCTGTAAATGTTGACCTTTTAGCAGTTGCATGTAAATTCATTTTAGCATTTCTGGTAGCCTGTCTGAATTTTCCTTTGCACCATGGGACGTTTTGCTGGATTGCTAATTGATTAATGAGCTATATAAAATCTATAGCATGCATCCTTTTTATATTTGTACGGAAGTTGTGATTTTTCCCTTTAAAAAAGTTATCATTTAGCCTGACCAGGCGGTGGCGCAGTGGATAGAGCATCGGACTGGGATGTGGAAAACCCAGGTTCGAGACCCCGAGGTTGCCAGTTTGAGTGCGGGCCCATCTGGCTTGAGCAAAAGCTTGTCAGCTTGGATCCAAGGTCGCTGGCTCCAGCAAGGGGTTGCTCGGTCTGCTGAAGGCTGGCGGTCAAGGCACATGTGAGAAAGCAATCAATGAACAACTAAGGTGTTGTGATGGCAATGAAAAACTAATGATTGATGCTTTTCACCTCTCTCTGTTCCTGTTTGTCTGTCCCTATCTATCCCTCTCTGACTCTCTCTCTGTCCCTGTAAAAAAAAAAAATATATATATATCATTTACCACCACAAAAACAAGTACTGGACAATTTATAGAAGTGTTCTTTGTAGTACACATGGGTAAGAAAAGGGTTAACTCTCTTTTGTCCTCCTTGGAGACAACTCAGACAGTTTTGTCCTCCTTTAAGCATGCT
Organism: Rhynchonycteris naso; assembly: GCA_037038555.1. NCBI lineage: Eukaryota > Metazoa > Chordata > Mammalia > Chiroptera > Emballonuridae > Rhynchonycteris > Rhynchonycteris naso. The sequence continues at coordinate 24,840,751 of CM073001.1, forward strand.
GATGGGATTTACTAGCTGGAAGATAAATGAGGCTCTTTGGGGGCTGCTATATTCTGATTTCTTACCTAAGAAACCCTTTTAGTATGCTATGCCTGGTGCATCTCGGTTGTATGTTGTAAATACCTCCTGTGATGATGTGCTGTGGACTGGAGTTATCATTTCATCCATCTTGAACCCAAAAGGCATCTGGGTGTGGAAAACAAGGTGACCTATGGAGCTGCATCTAGAAAGAGGCAAAGCCACGCTTGCTGTTGATACTATATCAGAGTCTTTTATAAAACAGTCTGTTGGACTCTCATCAGAGGTGTAACTCTGCGGTCACAGTATATTTGACTAACAATCCACAAGTGATAAATGTGCAAGTAGTTTAGAGCTCAATACAGTTAGAGGTTAACCAGAAAACACTGATAGTTTAATTTATTGGCCTTTAGATAACTGCCAGACTTATACATAATTTAGCACTTATTTAGACATTTCTTTCTTGACTAATTAATCTATTTTCTCTAGCATGCTTTAGATGAGGTCTCATATTCTTGATAGTTTCCTCATTGAGTTTAATAAAATGTTGAGAATTGGCATTTTACAATATATTATGTTATCAAGGGCTAAAAAAAGGCATTCTAATATACTCTCTTGGAAATAGAGGTCTTACGTTTCATTGCATACCTTTAAATATAGTTTAAATTTTAATTGTTTGTTTCAGTATTTTAATTTCCAGATGCAATGATTTTTTTTCAATTGAAAAGTTTAACAAGTCAAGAAATTTTCTTGTAGGGGTAAACAAATTCAGTATTTATGCCAATAACTCAGATTCACTGGTCCTGTTTTGAGGATATTTATGGTTAGGGCCATTGTGAACTTTTTTGTCCTTCTTACTTATGGTCACAGTAGGAAGGAACATGAACTTTTTAAAAGGCTACCTGTATCCATTCCCCCAGACCAGCAGCGCTATTCATCTTAACAGAACTCTCTGCTCTTGTGAAGGTCAACAGCATAATGGCTCTTTCTTTTATGAAGGAAAAATACCCTGTAGTTTGTCTTGGATGAGAGAGCTGAAAAACAATGTAGAACTAAATTGCTCTCCAAAATTAGTGTAAAATGGTATTTTTGTAAGAAAAATGTTTCCTTTTGTTTTTCTTCCAATCACAAAGATTTTTAAACCCATTTTCCTGTTAGATACAGTTTGTGCTTTGTACCTCTGCTCTGCAGTTATGGGTTCTGAATTATTTGTAGTACCTGTAAAAAAGAGTTCTGATTTCCAGTCCTATATGTAAGAAGCTTAGAAGCCATTATACATCCTAACAATAAATCACAAACTAAAAGTGAACACATCAACAACTCATCTTAGATCTGTTGGAGACGTGAGATCACAGGGCAAACTGCTTAACCAGACTCAGAGACACAGACTGGTGGATTCAGGGAATGGTAATGCCCAAGGGCAGAAACCTGGGCTCCTTCACCCAGGACACCATGTCCAGGTAGGAGGGACAATGGCAGGGAATACTAAAAGGCAAAAACCACTTTCAGTGCATCAGAACCAGACATGTCAAGGGTGTTGCATTTATCAGACTGGGAATCCCAAACAACCATAAATAATAGCAAAGGGCACCAAACCACACACCCAGTAAGTGCAGGGAACACCAAGGATAAATGTTAAATTACCCAAAGGCACATCAGAATTTCTAAATTTCAGAAAATCAAAGACAAAAGAATTCTTGATAAAATTTAGAGGATGAAAGCTTCTAGAGAGGGTCAGAGGTAAGAACCATGTCAAACTTCTCAGGAGCCATGCAGATAAGGGGAGAGGGGAGCAGAATACTTACTGTTGAGAGAAACAATTAACCAGCCTGGGATTCTGTACCCAGAAGGGAAGGAGAAACACTTCCTCAGATAAGCAAAAGTAGAGCAATATTTTATACCAGTACACCTGCTTTGCAAGAAATGTTAACAGATCTTCAGAGAGAAATAAAACAATATATCTAGTTCAAAAACTCAGATCTACATAACGAAAGGAGGAGCATTGGAGAAGGAATAAGACAAAGTAAAAGCTTTTAATTTTTTATTCTAAATTGATTTAACATAATTTGTTCAAAATAACAATCATAAAATGTATTTGATTATGTTTATATATGTGTGTATAAACATATAAATGAACTAAATAACAGAAATAATACAAAGGACAGGGAGAGAGAATTAGGATGATTTTTGTCATTATAAGGTACTCACAATACTTGTGAAGTGGTCTGGTATTATTTGAAAGTGGAATTGGATTTTTGTAAGTGTATATTGGAAACTAGGGAAATCTCTAGAAAAGTAAGAAAATGGGATCATAAAATGTTCAGTTGAAATAACAAAAAGAGCGAAAGCCAAAAATAGGAAGAGAAACAGAACAACAAAGAGAAAACTGTAACAAATGTGGTGGATGTTATCTCAGTATATCAATAATCTTTTTCAATGTCAAGGGTCTAAATACATTAATTAAAAGACAGATTTTCAAAGTGGACCAAGAGACAAGACCTAATAGCTATGTTTTCTATAAAAATACACTTTAACTATACGATAGATTCCATATAGATTTAAAATAAATGGATTGGAGAAAGATGTATCGTATTAACACAAATCAGAAAGCAGGAATAGCTATATTAATTTCAGACAGAGCAGAGTTCAAAGCAAGGGAGGTTTCAGGTCTGAAGAGTGGCATTATATGATAAAGGGGTTAATTCTCCAAGACGACATAATGATCCTTAATGTGTATGTGGTTACAACAGGACATCAGACAACATGAGGCAAAAACTGATAGAAGTGCAAGGAGAAATAGATTTATCTACTGTTAGAAGTGGAGACTTCAATACCCCTGTATCAGAAATGAATAGATCCAGCAGGTAGAAAATTAGTAAGGACATAGTTGAACTCAACATACCATCGATCAAATGGATAGAATGTAGTCTATAGACTGCTTCATCCAACAGCAGCAGATTACATCCTTCTGACACTCACAGGGAACATTCACCAAGATAGGCCACATTATGGGCCATAACACACCTTAACAAATTTGAAAGAAACCATACAATGTGTGCTCTCTGACCATGATGGAATTAAACTAGAAATCAATAGTAGAAAGATAGCTGAAAAATCCCCAAGTACCTAGAGATTTAAAAAGACACTTCTCAATAACACATGGGCCAAAGAAGAAATCACAAGAGAAATTCAGTCATATTTTGAACACAACCTACCGAAATGTGAGGGACACAGCAAGAGCAGGGCTTTGAGGGGACTTGAGGCTCTCTGGTCATGCGGCCGCAGCCAGGATCATCCTGCCAATGGACCCTCTCTGTTTCTTTGACTTCTGGGCCAGATGCCTGTTTAGCTCTCAACAAGAGCATCAGCTTCTCCTACAAGTCACCACATCATCAAGGCGAGGTCAGTACAGACGGAACCAAGTTCTATGCCAGTGATGGGCAATCTTTTGAGCTTGGTGTGTCAAAATTAGCCAAAAGAATGAGTGTAACTCAGGGGTGCGTCACTTTGAGAAAAACGGCCTAACCGGAAGTCCCAGAACTAGACACTCTGTGCCGGAGTTCTGTTGTTTTGGCCTACAGACCTCCGGCACAGAGTGTCTACACTATAGCAAATGTTTTATCCTTGGCTACTGCACCTGGCTGTGCAGGAGCCGAGGATGAAATGTCCTTCTCGGCATGCGGCCCCATACTTCTCTGGCATGCAGCCGTGTGTCATTGAAAATGGCTACGCGTGTCATAGGTTCACCATCATGGTTCTATGCCATCCTCACTGATCCCATCCCTTGTGGGTCCCACCTTGTCTGTGGTTGCCCCATTTTACATTCATCTTCCCTATAACTGCCTGTCTTGTTGACTTTAAATTCCAACATCATCAGATACAAAGACAACAGCCATAAAGAGACCTCTTAACCAGTTCCCACAATTGACAAGGGCTAATCCTTATGATAGATAGATAACCTACGATAACCTCTTACTTCCTGGTGAAAGATTGAATATTCCCCTCTAATTTCAGGGACAACACAAGATATTCACTCTTATAATTTCTAATATATATATATATATATATATATATATATATATATATATGACTAGATAAAGAAATAAAAGACATGCTGTTAGAAATAAAGTTATAAAACTGTCTTTAATTACATATGGTATGATTGTATATGTAGAACTTCCTAAGGAATCTACATAAAAAGCTATTAAAAACTGAGTTTAGCAAATGTATAGGATGTAAATCAAACAAGAAAGAGTACATTACATATAAATATATAAGACTCCTTAAATCTAGCAAATAGAAATCTAATCTATCCTGACAGAGAGCAGATCAGCGGTTGCCTGAGGCTGGACCTTGTATGGGTTTGATTGAAAAGGTCCCAAAGGAACCTCTTGAGGTGATGAAATGTTCTATAGCTTGAGATGTTAGTGCTTTTATTAGTTTATACACTTTTAAAAATTCATGAAAATCCCTACTTTAGATGGATGTGTTTACTCATGTAAAATACAGCTCAATGCATTTTAGGAAATTAAAAAAAATCACCAACACTTATTTAAATCCAATTTTAAGACTGCTGACAATCCCCATCCATTTACAACCATGTTCAAGAATATAAACACACAATTACACCCCGCCAAATTATTTTTAAATTTTGTCATTTAATTAGTATGAGCCTGAACTAGTCATTTACAGTCTTTGGACAGAGTTCCATTTGAAAAAAGAGACTTTAACTATTTGAGTTCTGTATACCTTGGGATCCCATCTAGAAACCGCAGAATTTATGTGGTTCTTGAAATGATGTAAATATTCTATATTTATACTATCCCATGTAATAGCCACAAGCTACCTGTGGCTATTTCAATGGGGAGACTGAATTTTAGTATTGTCTAATTTCAATTGATTGAAATTTAAGTAGCCATATGTAGCTAGTAGCTACCATATTTGCTGGCCTAAAATAAAGCACTTGTCAATGAATTTTCTATTCTGTGAGTATACAGCTATGCCAATCATAAAAAAAAATCACCTCTTCAAATAAGACACCTAAAGTTTTATTATATGCAGCTTGAGTGAACTGTCTGTGATAGTGTGAATTACAGCAGACACAATGCAACCGCAGAGTCAGACTGCAAATGTATTTACTATAAATAATCTGTTTAATTGGTGTGTGTTTGATTTCTGACTCTTGTGTGTGTCATCACACATGCAACCTGCTGGTTGGATCATTTTCACTGAGTGTAGCCTGGGAAGGAAGAAAAACTACTTGGATACATTTTAAATGCTGATCGGCGCCAGTAAACAAGAACAATGGTGTTAAATTATTTTCAAAGAAACAAAATGAAAAATGACTTGCATCTGTAGAGCACCACCTACTGAGTTTCCTGGCAGGCTTTTAACAGTTCTTTTGAAATTTTGCTCATTCCTAAAGGTGGCTCATTAAGATAGTTTCCCCACAAATTTGCTCCTTGTATACAACATTATAAGATGTGCACCATGTTCTTAAGAGTAATTGTTAATTTTCAAATAGACATTGCCATAAGGAAAAATGCTGGGGGAGAAAACCATTCTGCTTTTTATTGAAGTGTAAAATCAAGATCTCAGAGTATAAGTGATCAACAGATTACCTATAAATCTTCACTCTGTAGAGAAAATAGTGACAATAAGGAGTCCCTGGAATAACCTACAATGTTTTACTATCGTTTATGATCTAATTTGTCTTTAAGAAATGTCTATAATGTACACACACCAACTTGAAATTAAATTTTTACTTTTAAGTGTAGACTCAAGGGATTTGTTATACTTGAGAAAAAGGTTCTGTCTAGAAACTGTACTTAACTACATATATATATATATATATATATATATATATATATATATGTATTTCTTTATACATATATTTCTATAATAAAGTCCTCACTTAACATTGTCAATAGGTTGTGCAACTTTAAGCAAAATAATGTATAACAAAACCAGTTTATCATAGACTAACTGATATAAAACAAGTTCCCATGGCATCTCATCACATACATATATATTTAAATATAAATATATATATATATATATATATCAGGTCCTCGAGCACATTGTTTCATTCAATATTTCTGTTTAATATATACACACACCTGCACGTGGTGTTCTCCAAATGCAAGTCATTTTATATTTTGTTTCATTGAAAGTAACACCAGTGTTCTTGTTTACTTGCCCTGATCAGCATTTAAAATGCATCCAGGTAGTTTTTCTTCTTCACAGGCTACACTTGGTGAGAGGAATCCAACCAGCCATATATATATAAATATTCCCATTGAAGTCTTAAGGAATTAAATGAACATATCACACACCGCGTGCAATTAATGACAAATATGGACAAGATAATGGAAAACATCACTCCAAACAGATCTTGCTAGGAACTCAGTTCTTGTGACATCCTGTTACAGAAGAGCCCCATGGTCAACTGGAATGGGGAAAAGGGGACCTTCCCTCTGCAGCCACACAAACACATCTACATGCGGAACCACCTGAACTCATGCACCCGTGCAGGCTGGGTAGTTTTGTCTACCCACATAGTTACACATGTTTTTGACCAAAGTACCCTTGTACCCTTTTCCATTGAAACACTTACTACCCTACTCTAAAACTAATGGTGCAAGGAACACAATGGGCAAAAAGCATCAAAGAAAGCCCCATTCATTTTTTTCAGTGTGGATTACAAAATTCATTTTAGTACTTATTCAAATGTAATTACTGTAATTTACAGCACTTACCTTATTTTTCTAAGTTGGTAGCAAAATTGACTTCAATATAATCTGTATTTTCTCAAGAAAAAGTGTATCTTATTCTTTGTATGTGTATAACACAATACAACCTGTATTAAAACATAACTTTGTACATTATTTGTGACTATCTTATAGATGAAAAGACCCTATGCATTAATTGGCTGAAGTCTCCTATTGACGAAAATATACAAACAAACAGAAGGCAAACTGGGGGAAAATCCTGGGTTTCAGGGGCTTCACTTCTCCTGGTTTCTGATTGTCTATGTGCTTGGCTGAGGGAATTGATCCATCTCATTTGCATATGCAAAATAAGGGAAAGAAGACGTTACATATAGGATAAAAATGTAAATGGTTAAAGGAAAAATATTAGTGCAGGTATAAAAAAAATAAAAGCAAAGCTAAGGAAGAGTGGATCAGTTAGTACTTAATATGCTTTTAGTTCCCATATTCTGGGATTCTGTATTTGCAAACAAGTATATTAATTTGTTTTACTGACTCCCTGTATTCATGCTTTTCTAGTATAATGTCTAGCGACTAGATAAACGTGCTGTAAAAATGCATCTTTAAAGGAAATTATATTCTGAATTTATTTAAATCAGAATATATTTTAAGAAAAGTATTTTCAGGATTTGAGGAAAATTGAATGAAACTGCAATATTTAGGAATTTATTTCAAATCTTTGAATATTAAATAAGTTCATTCACAATGGTTATAAATTTATATGCACATTCAAATTCTATAGTTGATTAATATGTATCTTACTGTGTCTTCATTACTTTATAATTATTCTGTTTGGGTAAAAATTCTTTTAAATCAGATTTAAAAAAATAAGTTCAACATCTATCTCATTTATTTTCCAGTCTTCTTCCATCATTATATTGACTATTTATTTTAGGAATACTTTCCTAAAGATGTTTTAGTTGTATAAATATTTTTCAGTTTCCTACCTGTTGCTTTCAGGATTTATTTTTATATGGAGAAAATAAATTCATTGACTTTATGTTGTTATGCATGTGTGAGCCCCTTTTTATTACATTACATTTAGAATGGGAGATGATAAGTCAGACTTATCCTGTGAGCACTTGCAGTTGAGATGTTGGGGACTGCCTAGAGTGTTTGCTGAGAATTATGATATCATTCAGTGTATCCAAAAAGAAGATGCTATCAATTTAGCAATGTCTGCTCTGAGTGCTGGAGAGGTGACATTTTAGCTCCTTTATGACTGTATTTGCTCCCAAAATACTGTACTGTCTTTTCTGTGGTGGTCTTTGTAATGATATTCTTTTCTTTGGATATTATATTTCCTAATCAAACAAGGAGAAGAATTATGCACTTCTGTCCCAGGCTGGTTGGCTCAGCGTTAGAGTGTTGGACTGATGTGTGGAAGTCCCAGGTTCAATTCCCGGTCAGAGCACACAGGAGAAACAACCATCTGCTTCTCCACCCCTCCTCCTAACGTCTCTCTTTCCACCTCTCTCTTTCTCTCCTCCTCCTGTAGCCATGGCTCTAATGGTTTGAGCAAGTTGGCCCCCGCTAGCGCTAGGGATGGCTCCATGGCCTTGCCTCAGGTCCTTAAATAGCTTGGTTGCCAAGTGATGGAGCGGTGGCCCCAGATGGGCAGAGCATCACCTGATACGGGGTTTGCCAGGTAGATCCTTGTCAGAGTACATGCGGGAACCTGTCTGTCTGCCTCCTCACCTCTCACTTAATAAAAAAAAATATAAATATATAGAAGTAAAAATACCTAAACAGTTTCAAATTATTCTCTATCAATAATGATGATAAATTTATAAGGTGTGTGTGTGTGTGTGTGTGTTTTTCTTATTCATTAAATTTGGCACTGGATGGTAAGGATTGACTTTTTTGGGCTAACACAAAGCAGACAAGTCCATGTTGGTAGCCAGCTGCAGTTTCCTGTCTGCTGGGCACCCAATCAAGTGATTAACATATAAACTAGAAGATTCAACTCTCAAAAGCATTTTCAACATTCTGAAAAAAGAGATTTTCTCTTTTTTCCACCCCAGTCTTCAATCTGGGGCTGCCTCATAGAACCTCAGGGCTCATAACATGGTCTGCATATCAGCAACACTCCCTAACTGGCCCTCTTTCTAGATAAGAACATAGTGGCCCAAAGAGGTTAAAAGTTTATCAAAGGTTGCAAGACTAGGTAGTGGCTGCCGCGTCAGGACTTTGAATTGATTCAGTGTCCCCGCTGGGGATGACCCTGTAGTCCAGGAATGGAAGTGGAGAAATTTCACAAATTACTACAGATAAAACAGCAATTGACTTGCCTGATAACCTGCTCCGTACCAAGATCAACAGGTCGGAACCATCAGTCACAGCACTGGTAGAGCTATGGAGAAGATGATAGATATGGTGGCCAGAAGTTGGAGACGACTGATATCCCTGAAGCAGACAGAGCCTGGGGACAAAGTATTCAAGGACGTTAGAGAAAAACATTTCCAATAAAGAAGGAACATGTTAGGTAATTGCTTGTAGTTCAGAAGTCTTCTTTTTTGAGAAGAGACCATTAACAAAAACAAGAGGAAGAAGAAAAATACAGCACATGAATAAATCTTTAAAAAGATCTGGTTCTTGCATAGAAAGCTTTAAAAACTCTACTAAGTAAGGGACATAAATAAAAGAGATTCTGAAATAGTGAAAAGGCATTTCTTCTTCCTGGAAGGGTACGTTAAATGTCATAAATATGTAAATGTTTCCTAATTAAACTGTCATCTCAAACCCACAGTAGAATGTACACACACACACACACACACACACGCCGCACACCATGCTGCAGAACAATGTACATTTCATCTTGACTGTTTAATGTGTACATGTGCATGCAAAAAAGTCTGTAAAGGAAGATACATGGAAAATAGTAATCGCAATTACATTTAAGACTTGAGACTGGAATAGGGAAGTGTGGACAAGTTGTAAACTATGATTTTACACACTCCACATCCTGCTTAATGTTTTAAAACAACACTTATATACTGTCTCTACTTTCTAATTTTATATTAAAGTGAAAACAATAGTAGGGTAAACTCAAATATAACCAAACACTACCACCACCATCTCGCATTCTTGTTTTCTCTCTTTCCTGTTGAGGTTGACTTTATGAGGACCTGGAAGCTGGACTTTTTTGTTTTCTAGTAAGAACAACAGGCAATAAACAGGATGTAAGCTTTCAGATCGATGCTAAAATAATGTGAACAAAGTCTATGCAGAGCAACAGAGATGAACGCACCCACCCCTCAATTTCTCCCAACCATTTGTTAACAGGTGATCAGATGCCTGCATTACACTCTGTGACTCTCAGAAAGAAGAAGTTTTGGTAATACTAATTTAGCTGCAAGTGATCTTGGACAGCCTTTCTAGAGGTGTATGTGTGTTTTTTCCCATTATATCACTATAGATTAAAAACCATTTTTAATCCTCAGTTTTGCATTTCTTTCTTCCTCCCCTGTCTTGTTCCTTAGGTTAATTAGCACTTCGACTTCAGTGGTAAACAGAATGACGATCTTCCATGATAGACATGTCCTAATTCCCACACCCTGTGGGTATGTTACCTTTCATGTCAAAGGGGAATGCAAGTTGCAGATAGTGTTAAGGTTGCCAAATTGCTGACCTTATAACATGGAGATCATTCTGGATGATTAGGGTGGGTCCAATGCAGTAACAAGGGTCCTTAAATTGGAAGACGGAGGCTGACAGTAGGTGACTAATGCAGGAGCCATGGAGTGGGCTCTAACCTGGAAATGGCAAGGCTACATTCTCCCCTAGAGCCTCTGTAGAGAATGAGGCCTGGCCACCCTGGCGATTTTGTCCACTGAGACCCATTCCAAATGTCTGATCTCCGCAAAAATTTATTGATCCTGAGTCAATACATTTATATTGTTTTAAGCCACTACGTTGGTGGCAACTTGTTACAGTAGTGCTAGAATACTAGTATAGCAACCTAGTGAACACAGCCTGCCTGTTGCCTCCACGCCTAATCCTCCTCCTAGCCTCTCGGGCTGGTTCGGCGCCTCCTTTGAGCTCTGGGGCCCCTCTCTGCACCCTGTAATTTCATAGGGACATGGTTAGAGGGAGTGGACGGTAAATCACTTGTCTCAGGCCCCCTCCTCTACTCTCTTGACTCTGTGTGATGATTGTGCCTCTAGTCAGGGAGGCTGCAAAAATACACTGGGTAAGACCGCAGGTTATGGTGTGTAAATAAAATTATTTTTAGAATGTAACTTGACTACAGTGTAAAGCATTCTAGTAGCTATTGCTGTGTGTTCGCCGTGGTCCAGAGTTGGCCACGTGTGGCATAGAGTCATTTCATCTATCTGAAACCACTCTAGGATGTAGGTGCTGTTGCCACCATCCTCATTCCTGACTTACACGTTAGACGACCCCACTAAATCGCAGAGAGCCACCGACAGACTCCGCGGAGGTCTGCTTTCCTCTCCTGCTTTTCACCTTGGCAGTCTGCCTCCCGAGCCGGAGTGCTTCATCAACACAATCTGACAGCTCTTCAATATGTCCGTATGAAAAAGTCTACCCCCATAAATCACCTGCGGCGCTGCAAGAGGAGGCGTTAGCTAAAAATGTGAAGGTTCTCATACCCAGAGTGACAGGTTCAGCCAGAGGAGGGGATGACAGCTGCCATCACATCACAGGCAGGTACACAGACAGCAGGATGGCCTCCAGCCCAGAACTGTATGGACAGTTCGCTCCTGCAAGAGACACACAGGATGGAGGACAAACAGTCCAACCACGTGCTCCTGTTTTCACTTAGTGAGACTCCAGTTCACAGGGTATGGTCTTAGGGACATATCTGGATGCTTCTGAGTTAGAGTGACAAGAACAGGAAGTTGCCCCCAGAGGGAGCCCTTCCCCGGCACCCCTATCCCAGGCACCCACACTCAGCCTTGGGAAGGTGGGCTGTGGCAGCTCCCAGCACACCCCTCAGCGGAGACTGTCACTGCGGGCTCCGAATCAGGTCCCATTTTACTGTTTACTTGTCTTTCTGAACTAGAACTATTTTGCCCCAATAAAAGCTTGTTAGTTGGCTATCATCTCCTTTTTTTCTTGGTGACTTTATACTTAGCAGTTATGTACATGGAGGAAAAGAGTTCTCCGGGCATAATAAAAGTTCTTACCTTTCCTGGCCCTATAGAATAGTCTCTGATTTACAATTTATAAATTCAGAGGTTTAACAAAGTAACGTTTTATTCAGTGATTGGAAAGAGAACCTTTTAATGTTTTCTAGTTAAACTATCAAACCATTTAGAGGGCAAGTGGTTACATAGCCTTAGTAGCAATGATATTCTGAATGGGCTGTTAATTGAGGAAGACATATTATGTGTGTCACATGCCAAAATCACACTTTCTTGGTGAGAAAAAATAGCGCTCTCTATTCTGATTGTGATGCCTATTAACCTTTCTTTGAAAAGTGAAAATATGAAAAAATTTTCCCGATGTATACTGAAAAATAAAAACAAAACCCAGACTACTCATAAAGGTTATGAACTTTCCATATTGCTTTTTCTTTGGAGACATTCAACCATTGAATATGCATTCTCATAAGACAAATTCATGGACAGAGACTCCAAATTCTAGAGAGAAGGTTGTCTCAGTTCACTGAATGTGAACAGAAAAGAATGGTTATAATATTCATAAGCCAAAGTTACGCTGAAAATATATTTTTCCATAAAAGAGTATAGCATTTTATAATGCACCTAACTATGGAATGTATTTATATTCAATAAGCCTACTTGTGTTTTATGATTAAAAATAGTATAAGGCTGAGTATGAATAACATTCTAGATGTACTTGAAGAAAATAAATGTTTAATGGCCTGAAAGCATATAGTTTAAGGGCACTTTTTCAATGAGCAGCTTATTCTTCAAGAGTTTTAATTTAATGTTTATGAAAAACAATATTCAGGCAGGTAAGAAGGTTCCGATTTTACCTTTAACTTGGCAGGTCAATGTCTGTTGTCTGCTTTTATCCCCGTACTTCTTTCAAGAGGAAAAGGAAACCAGTGAATCTGTAATCTCATAGCAATCACCGACACATCTCAGTCCTTCTAGAGTCTTGATATTTTCAACCCCCGCAGAGGGGAATTAAAGAAACAACCATCACAAAGACGGTCACTTTCACAATTTATCTGGCAGCTCTGGAAACCTAAATAGTTTTAGCTAAAAAAAAAAAAAAAAGGAAAAAAGAAAACAAAAAGATTCACTTAACTGAACTGTGTATATACTACCCTGAAGGTATACATGAATGCCTATCCATACCTGTATCCATGGCCATGTCTGTCTGTCTATTAGTCCTATCTATCTATCTATTTGGGTTTTTTTCTTTTTTGGCCATATAAAGGTAAAATAATTCCTGCATTATTTTTCCTATTTAATTTGAAACTTGAACCTCAATGAAAATAATTAAAATGGTGAAAATATTAAGAGATGTATGTAGAAAGCTCCTTGAAATTTACTTACATAGATGTTGTCTCTGAATTTTCAGAATTAATAATTTATGTAAAAAGAAAATACTGAAAAGTCTAACCAGCAGGGAGCTAGATAAATGCGTAGGATGTAGTTAGATTCCATGTTAACTCCGATTTAAGAGAATTCCCACTATTTCACAATAGCACACAATGTGATTTCTTACAATGTGTGGTCACTGGAAATATAGCTAGATTGATGGACAAGTAATTCCTGAAACGTACGTATCCAGGGTTTTACCTACCACCTCATAAACTGTCACAGAGGTGACTGTTGGTCAGAGGCACCAATGGTCTTCTACCCTCTGGTTTCCTCCTCATTGTTTGATTTGAAAGCCAGGGTTCAATGTGATGATGGCTTGTAGGAAAATTGTGGATGAGTCAATACCCTGCCATAGTAACAACACAGAACTCAGTCTCTTCACAAGCAAAGCCAGCCTGCTATTTTCCACAGTTATTAGAGAATATAGCAGGAAGAGACTACCAACTGAAAGTTTTTCTAGTTACAAGATAATTAATAACATTTAGAACTTGAAGCAACACGTATGTAGCACTGTATAAACTGTCCCCTTGATGGAGTCATTATAAATCATTTATTCAGTGATCCATGAAGCTGCCCTGGAGAAACATCACACAGACAATCCAATTCATTGCATCCAAAAATGATACTGGGTCCCAATGACCATCTTTGGATGGTATGGAGCAGTTTCTACCATCTTTGGGTCTCAAGGAAGGTACTTGCGGGCCACTTAGTTTTCCAGATCAGATGTTTAAACAACATTTCTGTCTCTCGACTGTTAAGACCTTCAAGGAGGCACGTCACGTCATGTCACATATGTTCAAACACACTGATATTGGTACACTGTTACTGAGGTGTGCTGGATCTCAGTAAGTCATGAATATACAGGGAACTATATTAAAAGTAGTGTACGAATAGTTTCTTTCTCAGAGACAGTACAATTTTGTGCTTGTCAGATGGAAAGTAATGATACTGATTAAACCCTTTGCGCTCGCTCATTGCGCAGCACTAGCTAGCAAAGGTTTATTATTTTTTCTTTGGGTGATAGATCTAGATGAACTGAAGTGCCTGATAATTCCTTTTAACGTATTCACAAAGCTGTGCTCAGCCCTGGGATTCATTGTAACTGCTTCAGAACACCATGTGAGGATTAAAAAAATGAGTAAAAAGCCAGTAGAAAGGAAAATTCAAAGCATGCCATTTGTTAAAAACATTTTTTTTGCAAGCATAGCACTTCAATCTTAACAGTGTTCCAAAGCCTCCGAAGTTTATAATGGCAAAGATACACATATTTTTTTTCTAAAGACTAGTCCAAGAGATAATGAAATCATAATTTCCAAATACTGCAACCTATATAAAATGGCCACGTGTGTGGTTCCAAAACACTCTATATCAGTACTTCCTGAAAAAATAATCATGTATTGAACTCCAGGAGTAAGGCAAAAAAAATTTTTTTTTATAAAAGCAGAGGAGAAATACTAAATGCTATGGGATAACACCCTATTCAGATCAGCATTTTATTAGTCCAACTTGAATAAACTTAATTCCCTCCTACATCTTCATCAAGACAGCCTTGAAATGATAGCAGCTTAGAGGCGAAGTTTAGAAGTCAGTGAATTCAGCAAAGCCAATCTGTTCCTTTATATGAATAATTACATCAGTAGCAAAGGCTGCTTCCATCACACAGGTGTGCAATTAAACACTCTTTTTCCCAGTCATTAGATGTTTATGGAGCCACCAGATCTCTCCGTCTGCACAAGTACACGCACAGGCACATTTCACAGCGAGCTGGCTTTGACCGGGAACCAAGGGAAGATCGAGCACGTTGAAGTTTGATTTTGGTTTTTGGCTGTCACAGTGTTAATCTGCGATTCTAGTGATAGATATAATTGAACACAAGTTTATTCTTCTGCTTCACAGACCCTTTCGGTGGTTTTCTAAGCTCCAGAGAGTCTTCCAGACCATACTTGGAAGCCAGTGAGATCTCTGCTCTTGTGCTTTCTGAGTGGGTAAAGTGGGGACCAGAGAGTCTGAGTGACCAACGTCACAGTACATGATGAGTGGATGAGCTTATGAGGCCCAGCATCACAATCCTGCTCTGGCATTAAAAACATTTTAACCTTGAATCCTGTAGCATTTCACTATTTTTATCAATATTTCCCTTTTTTTAAAGGAGATTTATCTACGTGTTTAAGGTTAGGATTTAATTCTTTAGGCAATAGGCTTTGATGTGAGATTAAAAATAATATCTTAATGGAACTGGGGCTTTTGTTTAATCTCTTTAGTATCTGTCTAGAATTATTTCAGTGGGAGATATTTCAAACTATAAAAAAACAACAACAACAAAAAAGCCTGACCAGGCGGTGGTGCAGTGGATAGAGCATTGGACTGGGATGCGGAAGGACCCAGGTTCGAGACCCCGAGCTCACCAGCTTAAGCTCAGGCTCATCTGGTTTGAGCAAAAGCTCACCAGCTTGGACCCAAGGTCGCTGGCTCCAGCAAGGGGTTACTCAGTCTGGTGAAGGTCCGCAGTCAAGGCACATATGAGAAAGCAATCAGTGAACAACTAAGATGTCACAACAGCAACAAAAAACTGATAATTGATGCTTCTCATCTCTCTCCATTCCTGTCCATCTGTCCCTCTCTCTGACTCTTTTCTCTCTCTGTAAAACAAAAAACAAAAACAAAAACCGCTTTCTATTACATAATTAGTTTACAAATTTAGACCTGTTCAAGATTATAAAATTTTAGGGAATGTACTAAAGCTACACTCAGAAGAAAATCAACACATTTATACACAACATTTTTAAAATCCAGATACTTCTTGTTTTCTATATGCATATCTATTCGATGTCAAATGACAAAATTAGAAAAATTTAAGTGATAATACAACAGGAATGATTTGCAACACATATGACTAAAGATTTATTTCCTTGATTTGCAAAGAACTTGAAGCAATAAGAAACACAAAATTATAAATGTGTGTGTGCACATGCAGAAAAATACTAATGGCAAGGCTGTGTTGAAATGATGTGATAACATAGATTCTCTGAAATGAATGGGTGTCCATTATAGATAAAGCAACAATGTAAAATCACTTGGTATCCAAGTGCTCATCAGCTGTATAGACAATGAAGAATCAAAGGACACGTCAGAGTCGGGATGATCCATTCAATTCAACTGAGAAATGGAGGGACAGCTACTAGTAGGTCTAGACATACTGGATTCATAGCATGCATTGACTTCACATAGAAATGTCTTTACAAAGACACGGAAGCGTATGCAGAGGCTTTTCCTAGAAATTTAAAAGGTTTAAACTATTTAAAAAAGGAAATTGGAAAAAAAAAAAAGGAAATTGGACTTGAGATGTTTAAGGTCACATGCATGCAGAAAAATAATTTTAGTGAGTCTGAAAATAGAGTGCTGTGGGGTTTCATATCTTCTATCAATAAAGTTGAAGTCATAAATGTAGATTAATATTTGTATTTGAAGTTAATTAAATCAGTTATAGGCAGTCTTTCTAATATCAGTGAAAATTTAATCCCTAAATTATTCAATAACTTTAGATAAAAGTGATATCATTATTCTATTTGCATTTCTAAATATTAGTTAAACTTAGAGGAAAAACAGATGTCATTTTGAACTGGTTCTGGGTACACCAGAATTTGCCCGGGATAGATGACAGCATCTAGGCATTAGATATTCATTGTGCAGGAGAGACAAGTTCATCACAGTACTTACTATTTGTATGTACAACAACAGCCTTTGTGATCAAACCTTTTTCTTTAAAACACCAGAAAAGTAAAGAACTACATCTCTTTCTGTACATAGAATAGGAATGGTTCTGTTTAATGGAAGTGATCAGTTCTACTGATAAAAAAATTCCTCAAAATCAAACTCTATTTATTAAAAATTGTAACATTAAAAATTGGCCTCAATCGCCTGACCTGTGGTGGCACAGTAGATAATGCGTCGACCTGGGAACACTGAGGTCGCCAGTTCAAAACCCTGCACTGGTCTGGTCAAGGCACATATGGGAGTTGATGCTTCCAGCTCCTCCTCCCTTTCTCTCATTCTCTATCTCTCTCTCTCACTCTGTGTCTCCTCTCTAAAAATGAATAAATAAAAAAAAAGAATTAAAAAAGAAAAGAATAAAGGCATTTAAAAATTGGCCTCCATCTACAGAGGTTACCAAACATGAACGTAGTATATAACCCAGAGTTGGCTAACAGAAATCTGACTGCAGTCCTAGGGGGCATCCTGGTTTACATTTTGTGGTTCATTTTGGTTGGTTTCCTCTTTTGCTTTAAAGTGAATTAAAAAGCATTTAAAATGAGCCACCAATAGAAGCTTGAAAGATGTGGGGCTAGCCTTGGTATAGAAAACTGATGAAAGTGCTGTGTATTTTTTCCCTTTTTTCTTTTGCCTCCAAGATCAAGAGCAGCATAACTGGAAAGGGGAAAAAAGTGAAGCTAAACAACATTCCAGAGGTTTCCCTCAAAACTGAAATTGCTAAACAAAACAAATTCAATTGGACACACTGTGTTGAGTCTTTTTAGGTAGGTTCTAGGAGCAGTGCTGTCAGAAAGTGATAGTGCAGGGATATGTATGGATTTCTGAATTTTACTTAATAGTAATACAATCACTAAAATAAACTCATTTCAGCCTGGGATCATAGTACAGGTATTTGTGCAAATTGTCCACTCTCCTCCTAAAACTTATTTGAAAAAAAATATTGCTATACTTCATTCTCTTGTCACAAACCTTTCCTGTTTATGAGGAAAATCCATGTGAAGATTTCTTGTAAGGACTCGTTTTTCGGCAGTAACTAAGAAAGATTTCAAAGGCACGTGACTCCGCAAACCAGTTCATTTCCTGGAAGGGACAGGAGGACCAAGAGGAAGGCACGTAAATCACTAAAAATTGATTCCATTACTCTTGCCATCTGTTCATTGCAGTTGTCCTTTTCCTTAGATGTAAAGATTACTTTTAATGGAATAAATATTAATCAATTAATTATGTTTATAGTTTAATATTTTAAAGTAGGTGTCCTTTTTGCCTCTCGGTGGCTGATTTACCCATGTTAATATATGGTGGGCTGTCGAGCATGGATTTAAAAGTTGGACAGTGTTTACTGCATAAGTCGGACGGAGAATATTGGACAGTCTATAAATTCAGCTGGTGGAAGTTGATGACAAGGCAGTAGAAAGAGCAGCTGCAGCTTTAATAAACTATATACCTATCAACCGCAATGATGACTCCTTACTCATGCTAGAGGTAATGACCTTGCAGATGTATACATGGGAGAGGAACTTTCGATGTGTAAAATTTAAGAAGCAACAGCATTCCAGGTTGTCATTTACACCTGCTTTCAAGCTCAATGGTCACCCCAAAATGTGCAGTTAAGTTCAAGCTATAGTAAATAACTCACTTCGACATCTGTAAAAAATGTCCCCTCTAGGAAATATTTAAAAAGTCAGAGGCAGGAGGAAAACATTAATATACTGCTCACAAAAATTAGGGGATATTTCAATCCCCTAATTTTTTTTTTTTTTTTTTTTTTTTTTTTACAGGGACAGAGAGAGAGTCAGAAAGAGGGATAGACAGGGACAGACAGACAGGAATGGAGAGAGGTGAGAAGCATTAATCATTAGTTTTTTTGTTGCCATCACAACACCTTAGATGTTCATTGATTGCTTTCTCACATGTGCCTTGACCACGGGCCTTCAGCAGACCGAGCAACCTCTTGCTGGAGACAGCGACCTTGGGTCCAAGTTGGCTAGCTTGTGCTCAAGTCAGATGGGCCTGCGCTCAAGCTGGCTACCTCGGGGTCTCGAACCTGGGTCTTCTGCATCCCAGTCCGATGCTCTATCCACTGCGCCACCGCCTGGTCAGAAACAATCCCCTAATTTTTGTGAGCAGTATATATTAATGATTAATATTACAGATCTAGTTGATGTAAAGACATCTTTTATTGCTCACTTTTCTCAAGCATCATTTAAAATATGAAAATCTATATTCAGGTACTGTTTGCACAAATATTAGATAAATGTTTCCTTAGTGTGAAAAAGGGTAACTCACTCAAAAGGACTGACTGAAGAATGACTAACAAGTATCAGCATATGGACAGACTTAAGGGAAATCTCCAAAGAACAAAGAACACTAGCACAGCTTTGGGTGCTAAAGAATTTCATTCAGTAATGAGATGGTGAATGCTTGACAACTGGCTTTGTTGGCGGGGAAGGGGGTGTCTCTGATTTGTAACATCTGTCCATTTCTGTGGTGTAAATATCCCTATTATGGTCAATTTTAATGTAACTGTGTTTAACAACCACCTTAGAAAATTCTTGACTCTTTAACAATTGATTCTTGCAAGCCAGCTGTGGCCCACCACTGGCCAGCAGGGGCAGAGGGAGGGGGCCCTTCTGGTGTCACTGAAAGACTTTTCTGTGAGAAAGTGAGGTTCCATTTCTGATTTTGCTACTTATTGGCCTCACACTTTGGATGAGTTGCATAGATTCACTGAGCTTCAGATTGTCAACTGTGAAATGGTGCTAATGACATAGTTAACAGCATAAGGTTAGTGTGGTGATCAAATGAGGTGATGTTATAAAACATTTAGAAGAATGTGTAACACACAGCAATTTCTTAATAGTATTTCTTTCCCATACATGGAGGCTCTGTTTATTTTCATGAGAACTACAGGTAGTCATTTCTATGTTTTAACTTGAGGTGTGCCTATAATTTTATTTCTGTTAATCATAGATTGCTTTTAAATGCTTTTAAAAAATAAATTCTCCCTGACTTCAAAGTGAAATCCACATAAATCCCATTTTGGCAAAGCTTATAAAGCATCATGTCTGAATTTTGAAACTGCCCTCCTGCATTTGAAAGCAAACTAGAACACTCCACTTTTTTAAACTATGATCGTCTATGATAGCCTTATGATAAACCTCGTTGTATTTCACTTTACCCTGCTTGTCGATTTTTAAAATCTTGATAGAATACTTCTCTTAAAAACCACAAACTTTGTATTTCAGTCTTTTCAAGTCTGCATTTATTTTATAACCTCTCTAATTATATGTAATTATAATGTGTCAACAAATAACCTTCACTCACAATATCTATTTTAGTCTTCACAATCATCCCTTCTTATCAAACACTGGCTTCTGTTACAAATATTGAGGTGCACAGAAGTTAGTGATATGTCCCAAGTCATACAAGTGATCGTGGCAGATCTAGAATCTCAACTCAGGTCAGTAGCATACCAAGTTCATGGTGAAATCAGGAGGCAGAACTGACAGGCTGGGTGGAAGATGAGGGGATCTTGGTGGGGAACCATTAGATGAGGAAGAATGGTTGGGGCGGATGAGAGGTTGACATTTAGTCCCACGAAGGAGCCGTTGGACTCATTTGTATCAAGGAAAACCACCACTGAACCAGTGTTAATTGGGACCCGTGAACAGGGGTGGTCACAGGGAGCTGAGGGATGGCTTTATTTATTTATTTATTTTGTCAAGGGAAACCTTCAGAGTTGATCAAATAAGAAAGTCATGGCCCTATTACAATGGTCTCTGGAGAAAGGTTTCTTTTTTAAACATTTATTGCCCTCTCAGGATAAATGCAGAGACCAGTCGTATCGGGAAATCCTGCTAATCACCTTCGGGTGGAGACCTGCTATAGGAAAGACAGGCTGGTTTAGGCCAGGAAAGATTTAACTCTAACAGTTGTCATTTTCCTTCATACAAATAAATTCAACTAATACTTCCTTGGATGAAATGTCCAAACCTCCTCTGTGCCAACCCTGGCTCCTGAGCTGATAGTCTTATCCCCAGCTTTTGACAGAAAAATGATTCAATGTTTCCCAATACGGGGAAGGTTGTAATTTTCGAGGCCTACTCAGTTCAATTTTTCCCATTTAGATAAACTTTTCCCACTCCATGGAGAATGTTGATGAAAATCCCGATAGCCTGTGTGAGACAGTATGTCATTTGTATTGCAAAGCTTCCTTAAAAAACTCTTCTATATTTTTCATGTGCTTCTCAGGAGAGTAATTTAAGTAGGCATGCAGAATTTTAATAAAAAGAAACCAAAACACATATTTCTTTAAGTATTTGTAAATATCCAACTGCTATGTTCAATGGTGCTTAGGAAATAATGTGTGCGTTTCATTAGACTGATGTGCCTTAGCATTCAATGAAACCTCAAAGATAAGATGAATACAAATAGGGGAGATTAGCTCTAAACATAATACCATACCCTTTTATGGCCAACTTGGGGTTTAATTGTCATATCTTTAATATTTAGCATTAGCAAGTTTTAGACTAGACTCTTGTTCTGTATTAAAAGATGTGTC
Source organism: Rhynchonycteris naso (assembly GCA_037038555.1). Classification (NCBI taxonomy): domain Eukaryota; kingdom Metazoa; phylum Chordata; class Mammalia; order Chiroptera; family Emballonuridae; genus Rhynchonycteris; species Rhynchonycteris naso. The sequence continues at coordinate 24,862,410 of CM073001.1, forward strand.
AGGTTGACTTCACCAATCATTTAGTGACACTGACACAAAGTCACAGATTGTATTGCCTGTTTCAGTACAGTTTTGGAAACCGGATGCCTCTGGATATACAAAAGCAGCTCCGTGTATTAACGCAATGCCGAAAGCAAAAATAATGAGTGCCATTGGATAGGTGCATAAAAACCTGGTAATTCTTAGAAACCATACAATTGAACAACTTCAATTTTATGTAACAAAGAATGGTGTATAAAATTTTGCATATGGTAGTGATGGTTAGGTACTTGGCAGGGATCGGATCACTAGCATGAGAGTTTACCTCTCTTTATTTTAGCCTGTTTTCCTTTCAAAGTAGTGGCATTCATAATACTTATCTGCTAAAGGAAAGCTTAAATGCAATACTACATAGAAAGCATTTAGAACAGTGCCAGGCACAGGGTATATGCTCAACAAATGCTGTCATCATCATTAAACTCTCTTAATAAGAAAATGCCCTTTAGAGGCATTTTCTAAGACACATGGTAGCTATTTGTGGACATTTAGTACAAATATTGATCTGAAAATGCTAAAATGCACCATCCTTTCCTCCCCACTGGCTTACGAAGCATTTATTAACTTGATTCATGGCTGATTTTTGAAATGCATGGGGTCTCTTATTAGTTATACCACTGAAGAGGTGTATAGGCACCCCTAGTTAATCTATAATACTAATCATTATATAGGCTGGTGCATCCCCTCTCATATTATGAGCTCATAATCTATCCCGCAATAAAGCTGGACATCGTTTTATAGCTTCTGGCATTCCATCTCATCACACCCTTCCAGCAGATGCTTCTCATGAACTTCCTGCAGCCCTTAGATTGTATTAGAAAGAACCCGACAGCCCGAGATGCCATGGCAGCAATGATTAGAAGCATTTTTCTTGATGACACAGAATATAAATAATGTCTGCTTTCTAGTGTAATTGGGAAAGTGTGAGATAATTTAAGTGAATTATTGTATCACACCAATAAGGAAACATATATTTACATATATATTTTAAAAGGCATTCTCATTCTACCTTATTCCCTCTAATCAGAGAGAGAAAATCAGCTTTCAACCTTTACACGCAGTTTTGCTCGTGGCTGACACAAAACCTGATGGTTGTGATGCTGCTCAACCCGAGAAAGCACAACCCGCAGGGAACAGATGAGGTGAAAAGAATTGGGGTACAGTCTCTCTTTCTGAAGGTCCTCTGCCTGCAAGGACTACAAGGCCAACCTCATAGTCCTCAGTATGGCTCTGTTCTCAGTAGTTATAACTGCTCATCTTTCTGTGTGTGTGGCTCTATGCTGTTGCCTATCTATCTAAAAATCTTTTGAGAAATTGAGAAAAATCAACACAAGGAAGTGAGCCTAGAAAATATTCCCTGGTTAGATCAGGTTTATGATAAAATCCTGTCAACCGTGTGACGATGGTAAACTAAACCCATTAGCAATAGACAGACCCATGATCGCTCAATAGCCTGACCATTCCTGAGCTCTAAATGATCTGGGTGCTCCACCACAGCTCCTTTATATGGTATTGAACCCTCCCCAACTCCCTCAGCTCCCCTGTCACTGAAGTGGCACAGGAGTTTCCATTTTTGTCCCATTTTCCTACCCAAACTTCTCATCTCTTAACTCTGCCTCGGTCCAGTTATCCACCTTTTCTGCTCAGTACCCAGCCTCCTGCCGACTGTTAGATTGGATCACACATCTGAGCAGATTGGTGTTATCACGCCTTCTCAGCACCCGGGGGCAGCTGGACTCGAACGCTGCTCAGATGTGCTGTTCCGCCCATTGGTCCCCTCCCTGCACTGCGCATCACAGCCACAGTTTTAATACCTTATCATTCCAGTCACAGAACCCACCCTGCCACCAGCCACGTTGCTCTGCTGATAATTTCACCTCTTCCTTCATAGAGAAAATTGAGGCTTTTAACCTATATTCACAACGTTTCCCTGAGTATCCTCTATCGTCTAATAAAATATAAATGTGGCTCCCTTTTAACCTCGAGTCTCTCTTTAGCTACTGTTTTATCTTTCTCCATCCTTTCATAGGCTGCTTGTTTGGAAATAGGGTTTAAACTCACTGTCACATTCAGTATCCCATATTAAATTTTTAATCTATAGCAAACTGACTTTCACCCCCATCAACTTCATTGAAAACATTCCAGCCAAGCTCTTCAGTTCCCTCCAAAATGCCAAGCCAGGAAACCTCCTCAACCCTCATTCCACTTGAAGCCTCTACTGCCCTCATACTTTTTCTTCGAAATAGAAGTTCTAAGGGTATTTCTTCTATGAAGATTATATTTTTCCACTGTAGAAACTTTCAACTACATAAAAAGAAGGAAGTAGAAAGAAAAATATATGCATAACCTCACCATTCATATTGAAGCTATGTGTAACATTCTCACAAATCTCTCTTCAGGAACTGTCGTATGCACGTATCAGCATTATGTACAAGTGAACCCTATCCTTTTTTGTTTGGCATTATCATAAACGTTTGCCCCATGTAATTAGTAATCTTCAGAAACAATATTTTATTTTATTTTTTACAGGTACAGAGAGAGGGATAGATAGGGACAGACAGAGAGGAATGGAGAGAGGTGAGAAGCATCAATCATTAGTTTTTCGTTGCCATTACGACACCATAGTTGTTCATTGATTGCTTTCTCACATGTGCCCTGACTACGGGCCTTCAGCAGACTGAGCCACCCCTTGCTGGAGCCAGCGACCTTGGGTCCAAGCTGGTGAGCTTCTGCTTAAGCCAGATGGGCCTGTGCTCAAGCTGGCGACCTCAGGGTCTCGAACCTGGGTCTTCCACATCCCAGTTGACACTCTATCCACTGCGCCACCACCTGGTCAGGCCATAAACAATATTTTAAAGATGTATAATTTTCCATGATGTGGAAACACATGGTTTAATTAATTTTGTCATGGAATGTAAACAATGCGATATGTTTCTATATTAAGTGTCCTTAAAAAACTTGCTTCAGATGGTTGCAGAGGATTTTGTACTGTGGTTGCACACTAAATTAGTCAATCAATCTCCTTCTGCTAAGTCTGTAGGTTGCTATCAAACAGTGCTGTTTATAAATAGTGCTATTATGGATAGTGCTACAATGAACACCACGGTCCCCAAGATCATCTTCAATCTTTCCCAATTAAAATACACTTTTTGGAGTTACTGCACAGAATTCCTTCTTACATCACAGAAAGAACACAGAGCTTGTACCTAGGTGACAAGAAGGTGGGGAAAAACATTAGTGGCAAGGGGCACAGCTAACTATTGGGATCTATTATTTTTTTAAAAGATTTTATTTATTAATTTTAGAGTAAAGCAAGAGAGAGAACAGGAAGCACCAACTTATAGTAGTTGCTTCCCGTACGTGCCTTCATTGGGCAAGCCCAGGGATTCAAACTGGCAACCTCAGCGTTCAGGTTGACACCTTATCCACTGCACCACCACAAGTCAGGCTAGATCTGTTATCAAGATTCCAATGTTGGGATCTTAATATTGGGGGGAAGTAATCAGTTTGCACACCAATCACATGTAAAATTATAAAATGTAACTTGATCCTTGATCCATAAAATGACTTATTTAAAAAGGAACCAGACTTGTGAGGAAGGTTGTTTTGGGGAATGAGACAAGGTCGAGGAACAAAAAATGATATTCCTGGAAGAGTCTTATCTAGGAGCTATTATCTTTCTGTTTGTCTAGACTTTTGGGGGTGCAGAGTTATTTTATAGCAAACAGAGCTTACCCATTTGAATTACTGTATTTACCATAAGCATAAATGAGAACCATTGCTGACAGTACTTTAAATATGGGCTTAGATTGAAGAGAAAATAGGAACACACTGAATAAATAACAAAACCTTGCCTGGCTTAAGTTATTGCAGACAAAACTGGCTTTTTACATAATCTCTTAAAGATTCACAAAAGGCTGGAAATGACTATTTTGTTCAGTGATATTCGTGACTTTTACTAATTAAGTCAGCCTTTTCTACTAAGCTGGAAGGTACTTTGGAGAAAGCTGATTGTCAAGGGTAAATAGAAATTGCAAATCACTTAGTTTCAGTCTTGCTTTGAATCTCACCCAAGTAATTAGCAGCCTCTATAGTTGGGACAGAGCAGCAGAAGACGGAAGAGACTGTTCGTGTGGAGAAGCAGGATGGGAACGAGGGGGCTGGCAAGAAGAAAATCCTATTTGAACATAAGTAAAATATGCATCTGATTTAGTTCCTGAAATTACAGAAATATAAACTGTGAAAAAGCTTTGAAAAGAACCAGTTTTAATTTCCTACTGATGTTTTTAAGGAGCTAATCTAGGAAGAAAGAGACTTTATTTAATTGACGATTTAATGACCTCAAATTGTGTTTTCAAATTCAATAACTGATACAAACCCCGTTTTGAACAGCTAGAGCCTACGTTTTCTGAGATCTTTTGCAACCCAAATAAATATAATTAAGTAGACTATCTGTCACCCAAAAGTAAAGGGTGTTATAGTGAAGGTTTTGATCAAAGGACTTAGATATAAAAGACATTGCGTCATCAAGTGTGTTGTGAGTCAGAGTAAGACGTAGATATCAAAAGGAAATGCTAAGAACTGACACTCGGTTTGAGGGGAGAATGCGGTTGGAAGTTTTAGTTACATAGAAAGGAAATTTACGAAGAAGATTTCTTTAGGGAACCCCACCATTAAACCATCAGGGAAGAAGACAGAACTCCATCAGAGAGACTGTGTGGCTTGCAGTTCCTAAAAACCAGCAGTGAAGAGAGGAGTAGCTACAGGTGTCCCCGGCAAACATTACCCGGACGGACTGCAGTTCTGAGCAATCAGCAGATTGACAGGTGGGGTGGGGGGAGTTCTGAAGAAGTTATGAAACCAACCATGCAACAGAGAGAGAACCTGCCTTCAGTATCTTCCAGGTCTAGAGAGAGAAAGGAGCCAATATACCAAGTTTTTCAACTGCCGGTCCATGAAAGAGTTAAGCGCCCTGATGTTGTATGAAGATTAGAGAACCAGTGATCTTAGTGGGATTCGCTAATGCTCAGGGGGGTTTCTGATCTAGCAGTCCCCAAAATAATTCTCCTATTTTCACCAATCCCCAAGTGTAAAAGGTTGAAAACTTTTACAATATAAAACAGTGCCAGTTAACTAGGGACTTTGCTGCCATCTGTTTCTGTCCTCCCTCCCTCCCTTTCACCAGATACAGTGGCATCAGAAGCCTGAGGTTGGGGAGAAGGGTGGTAAGTGGCACAGAGAGAAGCTGCTACTGTTCCTTTTCCATGTCACAGCTCTGCATGTCTGTCATCCCACCTGGAGGAAGGAGTCAATAACATTAGAAGAGTTACCACTTGGACTGGATACCTTTATACTTAAAGGAGGTCACTCTTTATACCTTCTGGGAGCCACAGAACTTTCAACTGTCTAAGAGAATAAAAGTCTGGGATCAAAATTCACCTACACCTGAGCTTCCAGGTGCCTTGGTTGACAGGCAGCTCTGAAGGCCCCTGATATGATGTGAGATAATATGTTTCTGTAAAATTTGTAAAAGTAGGGCATTTCAATCACTGCTACTTAAGACTGGTTTCTCCTACTTTCTCCTCTCACTGTTTTGCCTTCTGTCAGGGGACTTGGAAGAAGCTATAGCTATTTTAAGGTTTGCTTAACTTTCAGATGCATACTGATATATATTTCAACATTATCAATCATGCCAAAGTTCCAAAAGGACCAGAAGGGTAAGCCATAGAGAAAGACCAGATTAGATCAACTCAGCACTATTATATGAAGAAAAGTATTTTTTTCAAAATTGTGTTCTCAGTAATATTTATAGACCATCAAAGAGAATATATAATGGATAAAAGAGATATTTCTCAGATGTGTTGTAAAAAATGTTTCTGAAAGGTCACACTGTTGTGAGATTCTGAATAGACTACTGCATGCCGAACAGTCTCAAGGAATATTTTGCTTATAAACTGTTTTCAAAAAGACAAGTTATTTATATCAACTGGGCTGTAGACTGGACGCATATGGTGAGAACACTCAAAAGGCTTGAAGACACCACTTATTACACAAAAGTTATGCCTCCTTGGCTTTCACGCAAACAGATATGCACAGATTGTTCCAACATTTTGAAGATGAGATGCAATACTTGGCATTATTCTGAGATATTAAAAGCTTCCTTGAAATCATTTAATTCTCAGAAAAAGAACTTGCTCTCTTGGAGGTCATGGTGACATGAAGCATTCTTGAAATAATAGAAACACAGAAACCATGGCACTAAGTGCAGAATTTGATTCATTTTTGCACTAGCACTTGAAAAAATGTGAGGGGAGATTAGATGGACTTATCCAAAGCATTTTACAAGTAATTATTACAAAAAAGGGAACTACTGTGTTAATGAGATATGTCCACTTAAAAATACAGAAGATAAATCTGACTCCATTGTTATAGATTCTTCATGCAATGTGACAGTTATTGAACAGATGGTAATTACTGCAAGCTATTGTTAAAAGGGAAAACCCTATGAATATTTTTTTAGATTTTTTTCCCCCTCATAAACAAAACCATCTGTCACTTTTTGCAACAAAGTGGATTAGGAAGGACAGTTGGGACCTCTGGTTGAACAAAAAATAGCAGTTAGAAAAGTGCCGTAAGGAGCTGCAATTATGCTTTTAGTAACATCATTATATGGCCCTAGATGATACCAGCAGGAGCAGTGGTGTAAATGCACCCAAGAATCTACTTCTCATGTGGTGATGGTGCACCATGGCCCGGGGACGTGTTTAGGGCACAGCATCACTGTTCCCATCATGACCTGTGGCTCCTGTCGCCACAGCAACTTGTCACCGGAAGTGCCTCTGGACCTGTCTCATGAGATGTCACGCCTACTAAAAATGTCTTGGCATTGGCATGCAAAATTCTGGTGAATTTCTGTGTGGCACACGTCACTGTCTGGGGCAGATGTCGTTGAGGGTCTTTATTGGAGAAGTCCTGCAAATGTAGTCCTCTACAAAGTCCCCTGACATCCCCCATCTTAGAGATCCACACCTAACCACATCGCAGCACAATGCTGAGTCTGTGAACCAGACAGAGCCTGCAAACACGTGACATGTGGCCTGGCCTGGCCGTGACTGTGATAATATATAGAGTGTAGAAGAGCAAATAATACTCTACAAGGAGGAGAACAATGCATTTTAAGGGCAACTAGAGCAATTTGAAAAAGGTGTGCTTCTCAACCGCATTTATAACTATTATATATTATTTATTTCCCCATTTATTATTAATTTGATTCTACACCAATATGAATAAAAATATGTTTCCTAACGACTCTTCCTGCTCTGGCTTCTCATTTCCTATTTGAAAACACAACCCTGTGTATATGAGGGAATGATCCTTTTTATGGCAAAGAATATGGGAAATATGGCCCTCCCACAAATGAGGACGTAAAGAATCACAGTAGAATACAGTAGCAGTGGCTGTCTGGATCAGGCTCCCAACATTGTTTTGGGTTTACAGGGAGCGCTGTTATTCCTCATGCAACTTTGGGCATCTTCATGCTTAATGGGCATTACTATCATTTGACTTACAGAGCCTCTTATGTATAACCTTTGTTGGGTTTACAAAGTAGCATTCAATCACCACCCCTGCCTAACAAACCGAACAGTCTGGCTTAGTGGGATTGGCTCAAGGTTATACAATACATTAAGGGCATGTACGGGGATGAAGTGCCCCTGCCTCGTTCTTCCAGATGTTGTAAGCACCGATCATGGCTAAGAGCAGAAAGTGAATGAGGGAAATGAAATCAGTACTCATGAACAAAGAGAAATGAACCAGAGATGTACATCACAGTACAGAAACTTCTTAAAAACATCATGTTGAACAAAGGAACCCTGACACACACACAGCACAATTCAGTTTCTTTGAAATTCTAGGGAAAGCAAAGCTAACGGAGAGTGACAGAGCTTATCGGTTTTTGACTACTTCTGAGTATTGGGGGAATTGACTGCAAATGGGTATGAGGGAACTTTCTGGGTTGGCAAAAATATTCTGTCTCAGAAGTGGTGATGCTCAGATGGGTGTATGCATTTGTCAGAACTCACTGAACAGTACGCTTAAGATGAGTACATTTTATTGGTGTGTAGGGCTACCTCAACTGATTTTTTTTTAAATCACATCTTCAAGGTGGGCTTAAAGCATAGCATTGCCTCTCATCCATATAATTCAATGGCATTGTAATAAAATCTTTTATAAAAATCCTTTTTTTTAAAAAAAGAGAAAAACAAATGAGCAAGATACTTGAATGGATACCCTTCTCATCCACATTTGAAGATGAAGTTAGTTAGAATCAATATAATGTGTAATATACATGGCACGTATATCATCTCAGTAAAAATAAAAATATATACTATAGATTGTATATCTTCTGAAAGGATCTTTGTTATTTGCCCAATAAATGGCAAACTCGAAATAAAATTAGTTGTTAAAATCTTGCTCCAACATCATTATGTTTTATCACCCCAGAAGTTTCAACTTGACAGTAAAATTTGAAATTGTGTTTGTTTTTTGAGCTATGACTCGACTTTTTACCTGACAGTTTACCCATGTGCTTAAGCACCACCAGGTTATCACACAAATAAAACATTAGAAGGACAAAAAAGGCACTTATCTTAAAGATTTGTTACTTCACAGAACAACCAAAAATATTTGAAGACAACTTTTAAGAAGCAAAATTACGATGACACCCATAAATTGTCATCAGAACACATTTGGTGAAACAAAAACAGTTTTTTAACATTTTATTGAATTTATTGGGGTGACTTTGGTTAATAAAATTGCACAGGTTTCAGGTGAAACACATTATCTGTGTATTGTATTATGTGTTCACCGCCCCAAATTTAGTCTTCTTCCGTCACCATTTATCCCCCCTTCACCTCCCATAATCCCCACACTGTTGACAGTCTCTGTGTATTTTATTTCCTTCACTTAATCACTTCACCTTTATCTTGTAAAAGTCAATTAGTGAAGCTTTGGCCATAGTCCTTTTCAACCAACTCTGTGCTCCTGACGCCCCATTTCTACTGTAAGCAGTCAGGCAGGTCTCATGCCCCAGGCTCTCCCACGTAAAAAAAACTCTTTCCCGAGTCCAGATACACTCAGCCCAATTTTAGTAATTAAAAGTGTCCTCGGAGGCAGGAGCAAACCTTAACCTCCCCCCCTGGGTCCAGCCTATGATGGAGGGTGGGGACCCGCGGCCAGCCCTCCGCTATCTTGAGCCAGTGCACATCCTGTGTCCTGCATCCTGCGTGGTGTGGTGACTCACTAGCTCCCATGGCCCTTGTGCTGTGGATGGTGGCGAGAGGACTGAGGGACAGCAGAGGCCTCAGCTGACTGACTCCAATGGCTGCTGACGGGCGCTGGCTGTCTGGTCAGGGCAGAGGGTCTCTCTGGTCTTACTCTGTGACAGGAACACTTACTTCTTCCCTGGCTGAGGTTAAGAAAGATCCCTTTCACTTCTGCCTTGGATGGCACACTAGTGACAGACAAGAGGGTGGGAAATATGAGATTTTCTATTTTCTAGAAAAATTAAAAGTGGATAGAGGATGTGGTCGGAGGAACAGAGCAGAGGCTATCCTGTCCACGGGGTGACTGGGTTAGAGAGAGACTCACCTGCCCTGCTGGGCAGGGCCCCAGAAACATCTAGAACAGGAGGCAGGGGGTAGTGTGAGGACAGGAACAGGAGGTAGAACTAAAACGACAGACTGATTAAAGGATTAGACTAAATATTTTAACCCCCAATCTTCACCATTGCTCTTCAACTCCATGTAATAAAAAGTGGGACACCCAGGCCAACAGAACTTTCGTGCAAGTCTGAAACACAGTGTCAGAGAGAGCAGTGTCAGAGAGAGCCGGGTGGGGGAATGGCGCCCTCCCGAACAAGCCCCCTGCACTGATGGGGGCACCTCCCCGTGAGGACCGTCTCCGCACTGGCTCAGCCTGACACAGAGCTCTGGGAGACAGAAGCACTCGGGACCTTCTCTCACATCTTCAACTTCATTAAACATGAAAGGCCAACAAGGGACCACCAAACTTTTAAAGAAAACCAACAGAATAATGCAATGAAAAAGAATGAAATAAATTACATGAATATTTTAGTGCTTACTGAGTAATAACTGACTAAAAAAGAAATCTCAAATTTGCTCATGCAACTAATAAGAAGCATACAAAGAAACAGATACTCTGTATTACTTTGCTAGGGCGGCCATAACTTAGTGTCACAGACTAGGTGGTTTAAATAATAGAGATTAACTTTTTAATAATTCTGGAAGCTGGAAGTCTAAGATTAAAGTGTCAGCAGGTTTGCTTTCTTCTGAAGCCTCTCTTCTTGGCAGGAAGGTGGCTAGACAGCTACCTTCTCTCTGTGTCTTCACCTGGACTTCTCTCTACACCTATCTCTGTCCTATTCTCCTCTTCTTACAGGGTCATAGGTTATACTGGGTTAGGGCCCACTCTAAGGACTTCATTTTAACTTAATTACCTCTTTAGGGGTCCTGTCTCCAAATATAGGCATATTCTGAGGTGCTGGGGGTTGAAACAGCAACATATAAATTTTGCAGGAACACATTTCAGCCCACAATATATTTGCTAAGTTAACTCCAAATGCTACCTCAGCCCTAGCAATTGCCACAGCTAGATTCATGACTCCAATGATGACTTCTCCTACCTTCTGTTGAGTGTATTATATCTCAAACTTAGAGTAGGCATACAGGTTATTCTTAAAGTAATGTGGTGAACACACAGTATGGTGTACAGAGATGTCATAGAATTGGACACCTAAAAACTGTATAATTATGTTAACCAACGTCACCTCAATAAATTCAATTAAAAAATAAACACCGGTGAAATGGGGGAAAAAAGTAATCCATCTTTTAAAAAAATCAACTGATATGTACATCAAAAATTTGTTTTCAAAAATACAATTTATTTGGCTATCACTTTTTGTGGTTTGGCTTTGCCCAAGTCATTCTTTCTGTCTGCACTGACTCTTCCTGGTACTGCAGACACCAAGGCCTTGTCCATCAATCTGGCTGCCCTCACAGCAAGGCAGATACAATCATGACCATCTTATCACCTTGTGAAGTGTGATGTGTTTCTGTTGCCATGAGGGAGTGGAGAGGGAAGAACAAAGATGGCAGTGCCTGTCAGGACCCTTTGGAGTCCCAAGTCTTAAGAGCAGAAACAAAGCAAAGTCAAAGATGCAGACCTTCCCAGAGCACCTGACCTCTGTACAGGATGCTGCTTACATATTTCCTTTGCCTGGAAATCACATCTGGTTTTCTCAATTTGTTCCATACCGCCCTATAAAAGAAACCCATGCTTCCTAATTTAGATTCTGTTTTTAAACCAAACATATATTTCTATCTCTCCATCTTCCTAGCTATCTTATGTGTGTATGTATGTATACATGTATGTATGCATGCATGTACATATATGTAGGTAAGTGTCTAGCTAAGCTAGCTATAATAATAATTTGTACTGTCCCAGGAGATAGAAGCATTTAAGAAATCAGGGCATCCCTTAGAAGCAGCACCTGAGGACACATTTTACTATGTTTTACAATAGCTTGCTCTGTAAATTTGGTGTCTCTTTTTAATGGCTTTCATAATGCTGGCTTATGCCATCTATACCCAAGGGAATTCAAAAGTGTTTCAGGGAACTAGGCAATCAAAATTGACCAATTTAAAAGATGGGATGGGGCACGATTGATTTTCTTAAATGCCCTTTTCCAGGGTTTCCTGACAGTTTTAGTGGTAGTTGGAAGAATGTCAGATTTACCCTTTAGCAGAAGAATAGATTATATGCAAAAGGGCAGAGTTATGTTGTTTTCTTTAACTCCCAAACTCATCCTGAACAATGTTTTCTTCTCCTTTCTTCTTACAACTAAAAGCAGTGTCCCTATTTATAATGGGGGGGAAATGAATATGCATCACCACATTTTTCTCTATATTTCCCTTACTTGAAGTGGCATGAAAGATAAATAAAATTCACCCAGTTTAGAAATCAAGTATTTTCTGAAATGATTACATTACGCTAAGTAATTAAGGGCGAAGCTTTGATTTTTGCTATGCAGGTTCTTTGATCCAACACTCCAGCTGTCCCACTTTCAATGTTAGGCTCCTGTTAATGATATTCAATCTATGCCAACACTAGAATATTGATATGAGATGGAAAATATCAAAATATAAATTCTTATTTTCTAAGTATAATATTATAATTATTTTGTGAAACTGAAGAAACTCATGTGATCACCTACTATTATCACAGTCTTCTAAATAGTATTGATAAGATCATACATATTCTGTCCTCTACTTGTTATTACTAAATATTGCTTATAAATACTAAAAATACAAAGAAATTAGTTGCCATTTTTCTTGTAATAGAAAGCATACTTTTATATAATTCAGTATATGGTTTTGCATTTTTTATGCCTCTATATTGGCATAGTAAATATTTTAAAATGTAATGTGGTTGGTATTAATATGTTATATTATGTCTCTAAGTATAAAGTGTATGATCGGGCATACTATGAGTGTTATACTCACTGTATCCTCTCTATAAGTGAAACTATAAGACAGAAATTAAAATGCTCATGGATTAAAAGTAGAAATATTATAAAACTCTTCATACTAACCAAAGCAATCTACAGATTCAATGCAATCCCCATCAAGATTCCAATGGCATTTTTCATAGAACTAGGACAAAAATTCTAAAATTTATATGAAACCACAAAAGACCCTGAATAGCCAAAGAAATCTTGAGAAAGAAGAATACATATGAAGATATCTTGCTACTGTATCAAACTATAGTACAAAGCTACAGTAACCCAAACAGTATGGAACCTGCACAAAACAGATACATAGATCAATGCAATAGAATAGAGCCCAGGAATAACCCATGCACATATGGTCAATTAATCTATGACAGAGGCAAAAATATACAATGGGTAAGAGGCAGTCTCTTCAGTAAACGGTGCTAGGAAAATAGGACATATAAATGCAAAAGAGTGAAATTGCACAACTATCTTATACCAAATACAAAAATAAATTAAAAATGGATTAAAGACTAGAATGTAAGACCTGAAACCATAAAACTCCTAGAAGAAAACATAGGTATAGGTTCTTTTACATCAGTCTTAACAATCTTTTTGGACCAGACTCCTCAGGCAAGGGCAACACAAACAAAAATAAATAAAGTTTTTGAGCAGCAAAGGGAACCATTAAAGAAACAAAAAGACAACCTACTAAATGGGTGGATATATTTGCAAATCATATATCTGATAAGGGTGATAATCCAAAATATAGAGAGAACTTACATGTCTTAATATTTTAAAAAACCTGATTAAAAAATTGGTAGAGGACTTGAATAGACATTTTTTTTTCAAGAAGACTTACAGATGACCAGTAGGCACATGGAAAGTGCTCAATGACACTAATCAGCAGGGATATGCAAATCAAATCCACCATGAGGTATCGCCTTACACCTGTCAGAATGGCCATCATATATATATACATACATATATATATATATATATATATATATATATATATATATATATATACACACACACACACACACACACACACACACACATATATGATCAAAAACAAAAAATTTTGATGAGGATGTAGAGAAAGGGAAGCCTTGTACACTGTTGGTGGGAATGTAAAATAGTGCAGCCACTATGAAAAACAGTATAGCAAATTCCACAATAATTTTAAAATAGAACTATCATACAATCCAGCAATTCCACTTCTGAGTATTTATCCAAAGAAAATGAAAACAAACACTAATTCAAAAAGATATATGAACCCCTATAATCATTGCCACATTATTTATAATAGCCAAGATATAGAAGGAACTTAAGTATCCATTGATGGAAGAATGGATAAAGATGTGGTGTCAGTATGTGTGTGTGTTACTGGAATATTATTCAGCCATAAAAAAGAATGAAATCTTGTCATTTGAGACAAGATGGATGGGTCTAGAAGGTATAATGCTCAGTGAAATAAATCAGACAGAGGAAGACAAATAACCATATGATTTCACCTACATGTGGAATCTAAAAAACAAAACAAATGAACAAACAAACTCATGGATAAAGGAAATAAACTGGTGATTGCCAGAGAGGGGAAGGGTTTGGGGTGGGCAAAAGAGAAGGGGATTAAAATGTACAAACCTCCAGCTATAGAACAAATGTCAGGACAATGTAATGTACAGCATATGGAATACAGTATCTAATATTGTATTATCTTTATATGGTGACAGACGGTAACTAGGCTTATCATGGGGATCATTTCATAATGTATATCAGTGTCAAATCATTATGATGTGCACCTAAAATAATAGGATATTGTATGTCAAATATACACCAATTTAAAAAAAGCAATCCACATTGGTGCAATAATAGTAACTGAAAATAGAATAAAGTGGCGACACATTTTATTGCTTTCTTGGACTGTATGTACTTCCATTTGTAATGTCTGCAAAGTGAGCCATGTACTGTGGTAAGATGTCTCTTCTCATATGCTATGCAGTGAAAATGGGGCAAGTGCCAATATTTAATGGGTGTAGTACACTTTAAGCAAGTTTTTAAAAAATTAAACTGAAGAACAGCCTTGCTTGCAAAATTAAGAACATCAGGGAAGAAATATGGAGTACCGTCTGCTCTAAGTAAAAGAAATTCTCCTTGATAAAACCTGGTTCATATAAAGATAATAGAATCTTGAACATTTTATGGTTTCCTTAGATTTGAAGGTCAGAAATATTTCTGCTGCCTGTGACTTATACTGTTCATTAACATGTATACGGACTCATTCTAGTTAGTCCATATTTGTTTGATTATCATATGCTGAACCCAGTTGGCCTTCTGCATTGGCAGGTTTTGAGATTCCCAACTATGGACTGAAAATACTGTTTCTGATCTGCAGTTGGTTGATTTGGGGATCCAGAGGGCTGCCTCTCTGTGTTGTTCTATGTCATTTTCTGTAAGGGGTTTGAGCATCTGGGGTGTTAGGCTCCTGTGGGGCTTCTGGACCCACCTCCTGCAGATCCTGAGGGATGACTGTGTGTATATCCTCCTTGAGATGACTTATTTTATCTTAAATTTAGAAACACTATTTAAAAAATAAATTTCTTATATTGGAATTCTACTAGATATACCAAAAAGTTGCAAAGGTAGTGCAGACAGTTCATAAAAGTTGTGCAGACAATTCTCATATCTCACCCAGCTTCCCAGTATTCACATCTTATGTTACCCTGGTACATCTGTCAAACTCAGAAACAGGTATCAGAACATTACAGTGAACTAAACTCCTGAGTTCATCTGGATTCCACCATTTAGTTTTTGTGTTTTCTTTTTACAGGGACAGAGAGAGAGTCAGAGAGAGGGATAAATAGGGACAGACAGACAGGAATGGAGAGAGGTGAGAAGCATCAATCATTAGTTTTTCGTTGCCGTTGTGACACCATAGTTGTTCATTGATTGATTTCTCACATGTGCCTTGACCGCAGGCCTTCAGCAAACCAAGCAACCCCTTGCTGGAGCCAGCGACCTTGGGTCCAAGCTGACGAGCTTTTGCTCAAGCCAGATGGGCCCGCGCTCAAGCTGGCGAGCTCAGGGTCTCGAACCTGGGTCTTCTGCATCCCAGTCCAATGCTCTATCCACTGCGCCACCGCCTGGTCAGGCTCCACCATTTAGTTTTATTTTCCCACTGTCTACTTTCTGTTGCAGGATCCAGCCAGGATATGACAGTACATTGAACTGTCATGTCTCCCCAGTTTCTTCTGCTAGGTTATGGTTTCTTATTCCTTCTGGTTTTTATGATCTTTGTGGTCTTGAGGTATACTTCCAGGCATCCTATAGAATGTCTCCCAGACTAGCATAAGGTAGGGTTTGCCAGGTTGCTCTACTATGATGTTACTGTTTTTACTTTTCCCTATTCTGTTCTTTGGAAGCAAGTTACCAAGTCCAATCCACATTCAGTAGTCAGGAGTAAGGAAGACGACATGGTCTACCTACTGGAAGGGGGTGTTACATTATCTACATCTATTTGGACTATTTCAAAAATGAAGTTTCTTCTTGCACACTTATTTATTCTATTATTTATGTATATTAGTTGATGCATGCATATCTCTTTTATACTGTGGGTTATACTCCAATAAAATGTTACTGATTTTGTTGTTGGAAGTCTTTTGGTTGGCTCTGGTATCCCCCTCACATAACTCCATTCTTTTATTTTCTTTACCTTAGTTTCTGGTACTACAAGATCCCAATAATCATCTTGTGTTTCCTCTGTCTCATCACTAGAATTCTTTATTTCTCCAAGAAAACCTGTTTCCTTGTCATGGAGAATGGTTCGTGCACAGTGACTTCTTCCCAAAGAGTACAGTATGGAAAGGCAGCTGGGGGCAGAGCAATGTTAAACAATGAAGCCCATTAAACACATTCTCAGCCAGGCGATCAATGTTAATATCAAGAACAATGAGTCATATTGATAGCATGCACACGTGATAAAAACGGAAATTTACTTCTCTGTTCTTCCTCCCCAAAACATATAACCGCTATCTAAACATGAGAAAAACACTAAAGAAATTTAAATATAAGAATATTCTACAAAAGAGTTGACCAGTTTCCCTAAACATCATCAATGTCACCAGAAATAAGGACAGTTTGGGAAACTGTCACAGTCCAGAGGAGCCAAAGGAGATGTGACTACTAAATGTAATGTGGCAGCCCAGATGCGATCCTGGAACAGAAAGTTAACTAAGTAAAAACTAAGGGAATCTAAATAATATGCACCTTAGTTAATAAAAATGTATCAGTATTGGTTCATTAATTGTAACAAATGCACCGTATTAACAGAAGACTTAACAACAGGGGAAACAGAATGTAGGCTACATTGGGAGACTCTGTACTATCTTCACAATTTTCCTAAACAAAAATGGTTTTACAAATAAAATTTATTTTAAAAATTGGTACACAATGAATATGATTGACTTGAGAACAAACCTGACCAACTCTCTGACACTGTGTCCTTATACTCCATCACCTCTGCTATCGTTAATCCGCAGAGGAAGCATCTGAGCGCCACGGACGACTCCCCAGGAGCACACTCGGACACTTCTCCCAGGTCTGAATGTCTCTAACAGCTTATCCAAACAACACTTACACTTCTCTTCGTAGGAGTAGACTCAATTCCATTCATTTACTCATTTATTTTTCAAATTTTACATAGAGTGACATTCACTTACCTAATATAGGCACAGGCCATGCTGGGTAAAAGGGAAGGAAATGCAACAGTGCTTGCTCCCTCACCCCCCAGAAAAACTTTATTTAGAGGAAGAGACAACAATCCCCAGGAGCCAGTTAAGTAGCAGATCCAAGAGAATGTCCCATAGCCTAGGGGTGCCTGGGAGCAGGAATGAGCTCTCGCAATTAAAATGCTGCAAAGTAAAATTGTATTTCTAGGTGCAGGTCACAATTCCCAGTACAACACATTACAATACCATTTATTCTTATTAAATGTTTCAACTAACTGGGCAAGTGGACTTTATGCCAGGCATTAAACAGGAAAAAGACGGTTATTTCCATGAAGCCAGCTTGGCTGACTCCTGCCGTTCTGAAAAGGCAGGTTATGTTTATGTCAGTACATACATTGGCTCCAAAAATTGTGCACCACAAGACACACTTTCCCTGCCATGTGGAACAGAAACTCACATACCCTTTTATTGATGCTTTCTAGGAGTTGAAGAACCCTTAAGTCATGTTCCAAAGCACTGATGACCCTTTTTCCGTGGGCCAGCTGACAGGTGATGGGCCAGGCTTCCAATGCCTGGAGCAGAGGAGAAAATTCTGAAGCCAGCACATCTTAGTGTGAGAAGGTCCAACAGCCAGAGCACAGTGCCAGGGGATGGCGGGCCCACAGGCTTCACCAGTTCTCAGGCCCAGGGGCCAGTCCTCTAACTCCTGCCTGCCTGCCACCTCCAACAGAAAGGAGGCAGGCAGCAGCCCCTGGGAGATGCTGGGCTGCCCCCACTCAAGCAGGGGCACTGGTGAAGCCCTGCTAAGAGGCTGTCCCACTGCCACGGGCTGCACAGTGCCTTCAGGAACGGTAGAGACAGGGTCAGGAAGGCTGCTGAAAGGCTGTGGAGGGGGAATGAGGGCAGGAAGCGTGGGCAGGGGAGGGGGCTGACTTGCAAAGCACTCTGCATGACCAGGAGACTATGAAGGGAGTGGGAACACATAGCTAAGTGAGC
This sequence comes from Rhynchonycteris naso, assembly GCA_037038555.1. NCBI lineage: Eukaryota > Metazoa > Chordata > Mammalia > Chiroptera > Emballonuridae > Rhynchonycteris > Rhynchonycteris naso. The sequence goes on from CM073001.1 coordinate 24,880,740, forward strand.
AACCCTCCCCTCCCCACGCACGCACGCCCTCTCCCCAGCCCCCAGTACCTCCTGCCTCTTTCGACACAGATTCTGCTGATCAGATGAGTGAGTCACTGCTTCTTGGCTGCCATTCCCCTAGAACAGGCTTCTATTCAACACCCTTCTGCCCTGTAATCCGGACTGCCAGTGGTTCCAGAGACTCTCATCTCAGTTTTGATGGCCCCATTTTATTGAGTGAACCACTCTTCTGCCCACTACTTCCTCTATACCCTGAATGCCAGCAGGTACGCTCCCGCCAGGAAAGCTGACTTAACACGTAAAACCCTACCTTCCCCAAATGCGTGCTGCTTCCCGAGTGGCAGTGCCTCTCTCGGTCACCCCGGGTTCACCAGTCAGACCCATCTCGCTGCCCTGAGTGGACCAGTTTCCATTCCACTTGGCATCAACTCAGAAAAAAACTCTCTCTTTCTACACAATCAATGAAACCCAGCAAAACGTCACAGATGGCAGTTGCGTACTGCAGTTGACTTACTGAAAGAACTATGTGGGAATGGGGTACCCATAGCGACAACAAACAGTAGTGCCAACTGAACAATGGGCACCCACATTCTTAAAATACTCTTTAGTGACTGTTATTAGGGATTTTCCCTGTTCACCCCTGTCGACTCGTGCAGACTTTTGCCATCTGGTTGGCTTCTCTCAATTCCTTTCTCTCCCTTTACTCCTCCTTACCTCCTAATTGCCCCTAGTAATTTTAAATTATGTGTAGTTTCAGGGCTGCCATTTTGTGTCCCCTGAACTGAGCTTTAAGCTGGTGTAGATATGCTGTTGGTGAATAAAAACAGGTCCCTTTGCCTCTAAAAAGAATGGTTGCTGCCCATAGGCACTCTCTCCATCCTAGGCATTGCCTGCATTACTTTTAGACAGCTCTCAGGGGCCAAGCCACAAAGAAGTGTTGGAAAGGTTTGCTGACAGTGACTGCCTTGTGCAGTTGTCCAGGGAATGGTCATTTCCCTTCTTGCCCTCCCAGGAGGACAATTGTCCCACCTGAGTATGTCTTTAAGAGATACAAAGAGAATGCTAAGAATTGCCAAACACATTCCCTTTTTCTAAAATATCAATATTCGGTGGTCCTTCCTTGTTAAAGTGATGGGAATTTAAAATATAAAAAAGGAAGAGTTACAATAATGTGTTATCTAGCAAAATCATCTTTTCACTCATTGAAAAGAAGGAAAAGTGAGTAGATAAAAGAATAAATATGCCTGACCAGGCGGTGGCGCAGTGGATAGAGCATTGGACTGGGATGCGGAAGACCCAGGTTTGAGACCACAAGCTTGCCAGCTTGAGGGCAAGCCCATCTGGCTTGAGCAAAAGCTCACCAGCTTGGATCCAAGGTCGCTGGTTCCAGCAAGGGGTTGCTCGGTCTGCTGAAGGCCCGCAGTCAAAGCACATGTGAGAAAGCAATCAATGAACAACTATGGTGTCACAATGGCAACGAGAAAGTAATGATTGATGCTTCTCACTTCTCTCCGTTCCTGTCTGTCTGTCCTTATCTATCCCTCTCTCTGACTCTCTGTCTCTGTAAAATAAAAAAAAAGAAAAAAAAAAAGAATAAATACATAGGTCATATTCACTCATAATTGGTTGTTAGAGCAAAAGAAATCAAATCAACAACTGCATTTAAATTAAAACAAAGATACAAATCTATTCTCTCAGAAAACTATTTTATTTGTGGTTATTTTGTGACTGTTAAGGTATGTTAAGTAAGCTAACTTCATATTTCTCCTTAGTTTTTTTAGTGAAGTAGACCATGTAGAAATATACTGCTCACAAAAATTAGGGGATATTTCAAAATGAATATGAAATGATGAAAAAAAAAGAAGCATTTGATTTTTCGTTATTAAACAAGAACATCAGAAAAGCAAATGACAAGTCAAAGAAGGTTCTTCAATTATGCAAATGAGATGCAAAACCAACTTTTATTTCATTGGTGAAAATGCACTATACAAAAGGATTGGAGTATCTGCATGTTCCTGATCCCCTAATTTTTGTGAACAGTATATAAACTATTTCAACAAAGTATACAGATTCAGAGAGAAAAAAATCATGAATTTATCGCCTTAAAAATGCATGTGGCATGTTTTTCTAAAGCAAGGAAATAGGTGTCTGCTAAAATACCAGTCACCGTATTCATGGAGGGATTCATTTTGCCTCATACCGGCATCCTGTGTAAAAGGTTTTAGAACTCAAGCTGCATCTTCAGAAAACCAAATAGCTGGCTCCTGATCTCTTCTTTATTTCTTGTTAGAAGCACCTAGAATTGTACCATCAGTTATGCTGCTGCTTTAAGCCAAAATTCATTAAAATGACTCTTAATTTGGACCTAAATGTGTTTTTTTATGACACAAAAAATTATTTATTTCCCTCTTTCTGATTGTGTTCACTGTACACAGTCTATATAATAGACCTACCATCTTCATTGAAAGGGACTCGGTCAGAAAAGTCCCTAGTGAAAGTGTTTATACTTATTGTTGGCACAGACAGCAGACCTGTATGGGACAGTCTTTAACAGGAAGAACTTGCCTCTTTTACTACTAAAACTTTGGTATTGTATAAAAAAGCCATCTTTATTACTGCGAATAAGCCTTTCCATAACTCATTCAGGCAAGGTTAAGGGTTGTTTTGTACAGATTTTTAAGCTACGTTCTTTTTTTCATTTTAATAAATATCTTTCTATACTTCTATATGTTGACTAATGCCTAATTTTTATGTTTTTCCTTATACCTTAGTTTCCAATTAATACCTATTAAGAATCAAGTTTACAATCAAGCTGAGGAAACAGAGGACCCAGTTGTGGATATATGTATAAAAATGGCACATGCGTAAATATTATTTAAAATATCATGTAAGAGAGTACAGCTCTTTTTTATCTTTATAGCTAAAAATATATGGTACATGTTGTAGCTGCTAATAGAGTTTTTGAAAAACAGGTAGAGAGGACAAGGGGCTGCTTGATAAAGTGCCTGATTCATAAGAGACCAGAACTCTCTACCAAAGGACAGTGACTTTCAGAAGGCTACTGCAATCTGAGGTCTTCTTAATTTTTGATTGACCAAACTGGTATTTGCTTGAACTATATCAAATGCCACATTAATTTGGCCTTATTTCATGGAACCAATTACTGTCTACAATAATTCCTGCAAACTCACAAGAGAAAGAATTCAAATACTCTTGTAATTCGGAAAGATATGGCTAAAGTTTTAATAACATTTTATTTTGAAATTAGGTAACACTCACTGTAAGTTGCAGACATAGTTACAGGGAGTTCCTGAGTAACCTTTCACCCAGCTTCCCCCCACAGTGAATATATAAACATATATTGTCCAAACCAGAAATCTGATGGTGCTACAATATCATATACTCAGGGACAGACTTTAGTTGGATTTCACTAGTCTTTACGTGCACTCCTTTTGTTTTGTGTGTGGTGGTGGTGGTGGTGGTGGGGTGGGCATCTTTTAAGGAAGGATTTTATCCAGGGAATTTTCTAAAAAGATAGCTGCTGTAAGCAAGCTAATTAGACATCCACTGCTAACAAGCTTGACCCCAATTAGGTGAAGGATTCCTCATTAAATCATTACAGCCTTTTGTGCTAAATGGTAATTGAACGTCTAAAAAGTTCCTCAGTTATATCATATTAACAAGAATGTATTTGCATCTTTAATGCTTTATTGATTTCCAATTCCTGACAGGGCTGTTCGTTTTATCTTACCATGCCATTAGAAGCTTTACAAATTGCTCTTTAGGGTTGACAAGCTTAGTGAACAGGTTAAAAAAATAACCAAGTTTATGCCTCACTCAGAGTTTGGCAGACGGACACATTTTAGCTACTCCTTCCCATAATTACCGCTGTCTATTTAAATATAAACCTTCAGGTAAAAAGAAAGAGGACATAGTACAGCTGGAGTGGCCTGGCCTACTCCTTTTCACTTAAAAGTTTTCTATCACGGGTCATGGTTTGTTATGACTCAGTCCAATGTTTTAGGGGCCACTCTTGGATGGCTTGACTAATCTGGTTGGACACACAAAATTTTTAGGTTTCACTATGTTTCATGTTTATTTATTTAACATGAATTTGTGGTCAATGTGGCCCTTAATATAATTTGATCCATTGATTTCTTTAAAATATAGAACCAGATCTGTTAACATCTGTTTTTATTATACATTCCAGAGGTGTCCTGTGTATCACTTAATGTATATTATCCATGTGTATATTAAGATTCATCATCTGTTATAAGCCTATAAGCACAGTAGTAGAAATCAAATACCTAAATACTAAGATACACTCACAAATGTAAAAAAATGGTTTTTTTCTCAATATGAATGTCTCCTAGGAGTTTGTTAGATGATGAAGGCTATATTACAAGCAATCAGATATATTTTTTAAGTAAAATTTTTGCACATATGTTGTGGAGAAAATCCTTGTTTGCAATCAGCTATCGTTCTTACCTAATATTTCATGTCCTTGAACATACAACCTAATAATCAGGCACAAAAGTAATGCTAAATTTTCTTCTCTAAGTCACACAATATTAAAGATAGAAATGATGTAATAGCTAAATTAAAAGTTTGCCCCAGGTTATGAATTTCAAAGCTCTGGTATTATTTAGGAGAATACAAAAATTTGTTTCCAAAGTATTTAGATGTGATTAGAAGTGAACAATAGTTACCAGCAAACAAAATGCCCCAGAAACATGCCACGGCTAAAGGATTGAGAGAGTTCAGTTAGTTGATAGGCTAGTCTTACCTCTTTTTCCCTCAAAACAAAAAAAAAAACTGTCTGACTAGAAAAATGTTTAAATTTTCACATACTTCATTTCTCTTTCATGTTACTAGGTGTACTACTATTCAAATCATTGAAAAGTACCTTGAAATATTTAACTTACTAATGGTAGTAAAGTATTAATCTATAAAAATTCCCCACATTTCTATTGATATGCTCATTCTCTGATTGGGTCTTTGTAATAACTTAGACTGTAAAATTCTTTCATTAAATTCCTACTATGTATATATTTGTTCTATTAGGAATGGTTCCTTAGGATTGAAATACTTCAGACATAATGTAGCTGAACCCATAATGGAGTCACAATGTGGATGTTAATTATAATTATTTTTCCAAGATGTACCATAACAACATCAACTTATGTATATTTTCCAAATATTTTCAGCTTCATTATTTCTACCAAATATATGATTGTGCAGTTATTAAAAGTTTCACATTATAATTTCCACTTGAATGATTTTATCCTAGGTCTATCCACATTGGGGCATCATCAAAGTGTACCAGGCTGTTTATGAACTTCCTCAGACCTGCTCAGCTCACCTGGACTTCTGTTTTAGTTTGCCCAAGAAAGTCTTTATTTCTTTCTTATTCTTGAAGGACAATTTCACTGGATATAGAATTCTGGGTTGGTGTTTTGTTTTTTTCCCCCCCGTCTTTCAACACCTAAAAAATCTTGCACTATTCTCTTCTTGTTTGCATGGTTTCTGATAAAAAGTCCACTGTAATTATTACCTTTGGCCCTCTAGAGATAAGGTCTTCCTGCCCCTAGATTCCTTTAAGATTTTATCTTTGTTTTAGGTTTTCTGCAGTTGAATGGGATACAAATAGGTGTAGATTTTTATCCTGACAACTCTGCTAATATGCCATTTTACTCCATATCTCTTGTAATTATGAATTATGAGATCATCCTTGGTAGGGTTCTATCTTGAAGAAATAAGCCTCTTGGGTTAGTGGAGTCATTTATTTTGCAAATATGTTATTAATTCCTGCAAGGTAGCACATGCAGAATCAACTGTGGATAACTTGAAATTTATTCTCAGCCTAAGTTTTTCCCAATTATGAGTATTATGAGTTCAAACCCCAAATATATAGGAAGGCATGCTGTGCTTATAAATATTTAGGTAATTTAAAAACATTTATAGTCCTGACTGAAAGAGGCAAAGTCCCTTAGTTGCTCCCATATTAAGAAGGTAATAATTGGAAATATCTGTTAGAATGTCTTCAAGTATTTAAAATTCTGCCTGTCTAAATGTGAGCTCTTTACCTTTTCCCTTATACATCATCACTGCAATATGTGAATTACTGTAATAATTAGCAAGTTACCACATCATGTTGTGATACCCTCAACAGACATCATCTAGTTACAATAAATCAATATAGTCAAGAGTTAGTGAATTAAACATTGTGTTTGCTATAGTGATTTAAAACCATAAGCTTTAAACCATCTAAAGCAATTCATTTCAGGCCCTGCATTGGCCTTATAAACCAACTAAAAAAAAAAGAGAGACTTAAAAAATAATTACCACTATATAAATATTTTATAATTCCTTCAGAGCACAATGTCAATATTCCAATGTAGAGTGCCCCGAGCATGATTTCTGGTTCATGCGTTTCTAAGGCTGTAAGTTATTTGCTATGTTGAGATACTTTCACCCATAAAGGAAAAAGGGTTCTCTTAAAATAATTACTAATTCTTGATTCTCTCTCCAAACCCACTGACCCCCAACTTGTGCCCCTCATTGGCCCTTCTCTTTCAGTAAAAGGCAGCTCTCCTAGAGTCCAGACTAAAATTTTGGGGTAAATTCAATACCCACCCTCTTCCACCAATCCCATCTACTGCCCCAGCAAACCCCAAAAGCTCTGTCTTCGAAACATATCTAGGTTCCAAACATCTCTCTCCTGCACATTTGGAGCAGCCTGGTAAGTAATCTACATGCATCTACCTTTTCCATAATAAAGCTTGTCCTCCATGGAGCAACCGCAGTGAGCCTTTCTTACTTATTCTGAACACCTCACCTTATTTACTGAAGCAGACCACATCACACCCTGTTCCTAACACTCCGATGACTTCTCACCTCACTCAGAATAAACTCAAAGTCCTAAAGCAACATGCCTGAAGGTACTCTGGGATGTGGCCAGAAAGCAGAATGCAAATCCCTCAGAGCTACTGTCTCCAACCAGGGGACATAAAACTACCACGCCCCACTGTCACTTCATCCCCTACTCTGTTTGAATGTACTTTATTCTTATCCATAGAACTTATAACATAGTATATCTACACACTTCCTGACATTTGTTTGTTTATTATATATTAATAGCTTGTCTCCAAAGGGCTCCCTGTTAGTTCTATAGGAGTCAGGTCACTGCCAGGAACAATGTAGGTGCCTCACTAATACTTGTTCATTCATCAGGAAAATTTGTATCACCATATATGGTGTTTAGAATAAAATATTAAGCCAAATATCCACGTGCTCAATACATTTTTAAGCATATGGCAATAAAAGGTGTACATTGATATTATAAAGGAAGGGTGTGTAAGCAGGGCCTTTTGTCCACTCTTGGGAACTGAGAGTCACTTCTCTGAAGACCTGACATCTGTACAGATGTGGGTGTGTGACAGGTGTTTTGAGTGACAACAGCAGGTCAGGCTGAGGTTCAGCTTGTGCAGAGGCCCTGTGGCAGGAGGGAGCAAGGCCCAGTCATGTAACTGAGAGAAGCCCAACGTGCCTGTTGAATACAGAGAAGGGGAAGGCTGACAGCAGGACTGAAAATATGCACAAAGCATGAAGGTCTGGGCAGAGTTTGATGAAAAGTATTCTGTGGCCTTGGGCAATTGAGCAGTTAGTGCTGATTCAAGCAGGTAGACCAGGTGATCAGTTTTCTGCTGTAAGAAGACAATTATGCCGCCAGTGCAGAAAATTTAGAGTCTTCTGGAGTAATCTAGAGGCACAAAGGTGACAATAGGAACAAGAAGATTGATTACAATCTAACAGTCTGTGGATAGCTTCCTAGAGATGTTTAGAGGTTAAAACAGCATGACTTAGTGACCAATCAGACTTAGAGAAAATAGGGAGAAATCAAAAATACATTCTAGATTAATAATTTGCTCAAATGTAAGGAAAGTGGCATTATTCCCCGATTGGGGAGGGGCAGAAAGGTGCAAATGAATGAATTTGAATTCATGTTTTTCTCCTGCTTTGACAATGATCTCTAGATCTGTGTTATTATTCCCAAGGAAATGCTGCCCTCCAAGTTACACCAACTATGCTACTAAGAAAGCTGCTCATTTTAACACTGTCCTCATATGTGTGAACACACCTTACCTGTGGCTCAGTCCAGAACCGCCGAGCAAATAACCTTAATACGTCCCTTATGACCTTTACTTTCTCTTTGCTGTGCGGCTGCAGGGTGATTTACTTATGCTGTTTGCAAGACAAGGTAGAGATGTGGAACCTCAAGAATAGTTTTAAAAGTAACTCTTGTCTCCAAACAATTTAAAGTTTGAAATATATAATAAATAATATCTAAATCATCAAGGAGTGCATCTTCTAGGGGATAGTTCTCTAGAAGAAGCAGGTCTCATGAATTATCTTCACTGCCAATAAAGAGAAACTTAAATCAGAAGCGAAATATTAGCCACTGAAACATTAGTGTCGGCAGAAGAATACCTTAGAGGAGCCTCATCATTTCATTTGAGTGTCGGCTACCTGAGTGTATTGAAATAAGTGAGAGAAATGAACTCAACAGAACATGTTATGAAATTATGAACTGGTAGTAGGTGGGTTGAAAATAATAATTCTATTCTACTCAAACATTATGAAATATATGCCTTTAAGGCAACGATTCAGGTTTGATTATTAAATATTTAATCGTTACTGAGATGCTATAACAAAACCAAAATATCTAAATAATTCTATACATATTTTACTCTTTACATAAATGGCCACAACCCTATTAAAAACAAGCACAATTGTAAATATTATGACATTATTAAGGCACTAAAAGTAATAGATTAATTTTCCATTTTGGTTCAGGGAAGAGTATAATATTGAAGGAAACAAAACATTGATCTAATTAAGGAGGGGACATGTAAAAATAACATATACCATGTGCCTAACTATTTTCCATTATTGCAAGGTATTCTCTGACTTACAAAGTCAACCGAATGTCCCACTGCAAAAAAAATAATAATAATCACAAGCAGCTTCCTCTGGAGCAGATCGGACTTGAACTACCTGGAGCTGAAACGCGCACCGACAGGAATCTTTCTGTTTGTGATTTGGAGGGAGTCCTCTCACTGTCACTGAGCATGACTGCATAATTCAACTTGGAGTGGAAATCCACAAGGAGAAGTCACTTTAAAAACAGATTGGTTATCCTTGAACAGCTATGAATAAGTGACAAGTCTAACATAAAACATGGGACTATCATCTTTGTGTTTCGGTAACATTTATCTCCGTACTTGGGAAACAATACATATGGCAAAATTACTAGAAAAATATGTAATAATAATGTAATTATAAAACACAATTTGTCTATAAGAAACATCTTACTAATTGCTAGGGTTGGGCTTTTATGAATGAAGCCTCTGGAAACCCGGGCTTTCTTGACTCTGTGCCGGCCTGTTTTCATTTGTTTGCATAAATATCTAGGAGTTGAATTGCTGGGTCATAGAAAACGTGTATGTTTAACTTTGTGAGAACCCCCTCAAGCTGTTTTCCTAGATGGTTTTACACAACTTTATATCCTGTCCAGCAATGTCGGGGGTTCCAGTGGCAGCAAATACTCACCATCCCTTGGTATTGTGGGTGCAGTGGTATTAATTTGCATATCCCCGATGATTCATGAGGTTGGGCATCTTTTTGTGTGCTTAATAACAATGTGTAGGTTTTCTTTTGTAACTTGTGTGTGCAAATATTTTGCCAATTTATGATTATAAGTCAGTTTTTTATTGAGAAAAAATTGTGGATTTAGAGGAAAATTGTGAACATGATCCAACCAAAGTTGTTCCCATAAACCCTGTACCATGCTTCCCCCGATTATTAACATTTTTCATTGGCATGGTGCATTTGTTAATTATATCAAACTGATGTTGATATGTCACTGCTGACTAAAGGCCATACTTCATTCAGGTTTTCTTACTTTTTACCTACTGTGTTTTTCTCTGTCCCAGAGCACATTCATGAGAACCAGTGCATTCAGTAGTCATGTTTCCCTAGGCTACTCTTACCTGTGATAGTTTCTCAGACTTCCCTTATTTGTGATGACCTTGGCAGTTCTACGTGGTAGTCAGGGATTTTGTAAAATGTCTATTTGGATTTTTCTAATATGTTTCTTATGATTAGCCTAGGGTTATGGGTTTTGGGAAGGAGGATATGAAGCAAAGTGTCATTTTTATCACCTCACATCAAGGGTACCTAAACCAATGTGACTTATCACTGTTGATGTTAACCTTGACCAACGGGGCTGCGGTAGGACTTGTGAGGTTCCTCTGCCGTAATGTGACTCTGTTTCCCCTCTTTCCATACTGTGTTTTTCGGAAGGAAGTCACTATGTGCAGCCCCCACTAAGGAGAAGGATTTAGGCTTCATTTTCTTGGGGGCAGAGTACCTACATCAACTATGTGGAATGATCCTGCAGGGCAGATGTCTCTTGGCCTCCACTTATTTATCTACTCAATCATGTATTAATATCAGTATAACCTCATGGATATTTACTTTGTAGCTGGTGTTATAACCTAGCACTACTTTATTTTGTTGCTCAGATCATCCCACCTTTAGCCCTTAGAAACTTCCAGTTGGGTCCTGTGTCCCTTTGACACACCCTCTCAGCATAGCTTTTCGTTTGCTTGTGTGTTGGTTACGAGTGCTTCCCTATTCTTTGGCACTACCAGGTACACCGGGGTCACCTTGTGTATTTTCTGCCCCAGCCTCACAATAAGCATTTCTCCAAAGATCCCTCGGTTGGAAAAGTAGATGCCCAGCAGAAAGAATTTTCCTTAGAGAGTTTTAAGTAAACAGGGGAGAGATTTTCATGGTAATTTGATAAAGCAGAATAATCTGAGTAATCTCTCATTATCAAATGACTATTTTAGATTTGAATATAGATTTTGAAATCTGTGCAATGACTCGTGTTAAACCTTAAAAAAGGGTGATCACTAAATTTATATTTTTTATATATTTATTTTATTGATTTTAGAGAGAGCAAAAGAGGGACAGGAACATCTGTTTCTGAATGTGCCCTGACCAGGGCTCGAACTGACAGTCTCTGTACTTTGGGATGATGCTTTACCCAACCGAACTATCCAACCAGGGCTAGATGTTTTAAATATTTGAAAAACCTGTCACAACAGGATTTGAGGACAAGTGTAAAATTTACTGAAGTGAGCTTTTCCAGCTGTTGTTTCCAATTCTGACATCCTCTAGGACACAAGAAAATCTGACTGAAGTACTTATTCCGTACCTGCGTTGTGTGCAGGTTTCTGGCAGGACACCTTCCTGCATAAGCTATACAAGGGACCTCGAAATCTGGATGGGAAGAAGAGAATACTACAATGTAAAGATGGCAAATTCCTGGATTAGACAACAATAAAGGTAGTCTTGTTCCAATTCTGTTCTACATTAGGGGCATAACATAGATATTGTAAAAAATCACTTACAGTGTGGGGGCCTCTTTTCGTTATATGAGAATGTAAGACCAGAGACTTGATCTTGAAAGATTCTTTCCAGGGCTAGCATTCTGCTTTGCAGACGCGCCACCACACATAATTAAGAGCTGAAGGGTAGGGGGTAATTAACTACAGGTGTCCAGAGAACAGAAAGAATAATGTTAGCTGAAACCATGGGGGAGGAAGTGATGAAAAGACATGTGACCAAGGATTTCAGGTGACTGCAAAGTATTTAGTGCTTGGATTTATAACCAAAGTCAAACATTTATGACCTGGTAATCACCCTGAATGTTTTATTTTCCATGATGACAGCGATGCTAATCTGAGCCACTTTTGATCAGTTTGATCAGTTTGATCAATTGTTTTATTAAATGGCTTACTGCCTATCATTGGATTGGGGCTTAAAAGAAATGTAGGCTGTGTGTTTCATTTAAGAATAAAACAGCCTGACCAGGTGGTGGATCAGTGGATAGAGCATCGGACTGGGACGTGGAGGACCCAGGTTTGAAACCCCGAGGTTGCCGGCTTGAATGCAGGCTCATCTGGTTTGAGGAAGACTCACTAGCTTGAGCCCAAGGTCACTGGCTTGAGCAAGGGGTCACTTGCTTTGCTGTAGCCCCCCCCCCAGTCAAGGCACATAAGAGAAAGCAATCAATGAACAACTAAGGTGCTGCAACAAAGAGTTCATGCTTCTCATCTTTCTCCCTTCCTGTCTGTCCCTCTCTTTGACTCTCTCTCTCTCTCTCTCACTCTCTCTCTCTCTCTCTCTCTCTCTCTCTCTCACACACACACACACACACACACAGCAACAACAACAGAAACCAGAGGTTTATCTTTGAAGCCCAACTTGTTTTCAAGAGTAAATTCCTAAATTTAATTGTTCCTTACTGATAAACTGTTCCTAGTGCTGACAATGTCACTGCTAGTAGAAAAACATTGCTTTTGAATGGTTCCCAGATGTTGGAGAGTTCTGGTTAGATATTCTACCAGAGTTATTGTTTCTGGCCCCGAGAATTGTGTGAATCCGCACTTGCAATCGCAGAGCAGCGTGCGGAAGGATCTACCGAGTGTGGCGAAGAATGTTTGCTCCCAACTGCAGTTCATCATTTTCTTTGACAGATTCAGCTCACTATTAGAGACAACGTAACGGTCCCCATGGTGCTAAGATGTGAATTCACGGAACTAGCTGCCCTTGGTAAATAGTTGGTAAACATTTTAAGTGTTGAAACAGCCATCTCCTTCAGTCCCAGAGAGAAACACACACAGCATAATGACATTAATAAAAGGAATAGGTGCGTTTCCTGAATTTAGAGCCTGTATTACAATACCATGCGGGGATTCACGTGGTTGAAGGGAAAAAATGAGAGAAATTTTCTTTTTTTTTTTTTGATTCCCTGCAAGTCAAATATCCCAAATGAAAGATTTAGGAATATGTTTGGGCTATGTTAAGAAAACTTCAAAATCACTTGGATGGTAAGATTCAGATGCTAAAAAATAAAAATTTACTTATCAAAGAGAATCTGGTCTTGGTGATCACTGCATTATTTTTTAAAAATAAAATTTTACCTATTAAAACTATATTTCCATACTGACGTGTGTGTGTGTGTTTAGTCTTTCTGCTAGGTTGGTAATTATTCACTGAAAGGCACTATCTCTGTACATGCAGTGAAAAATAAAAGCACATGATAGGAAGACGAAAGCAAGATGTCAATTAAATCCTAAATAACAAACTTGCTTTGTTGAGCTGGAGGAGGAGAAAGAGCTCTGTTGTTATGGTGAGTCAGACAACCAAAAAGGCTGGCTTTACCACTAATTCAATGTGGAAACTTAAACAATTCACATTACATGTCAGGGTTTCAGTTCTTAAGTAAAATGAGTAAACGCGAAAGCATCATCTGTAATGTCTCTTCCAGACACAAGTAACTGATATTTATGTTAGTGAGAACACCACTGCCAGGGAAGAATCTTCAGAGAAAAGAAAGGCACCACAAGGGTAAGGAAATAAATAGAAAAAGGAACCAGAACATCAAGAAGACTGACAGGCTTCAAAATAAAATCCTGACAAAGATCACAAATGTGAGGAGGTATATTACACCAAAAAGAATAAAATATTTGTGTGCTAAAGCTTGAGCTTCCTAATTCAAAGGAGGAAACCGAGGCTCAGATGAGTCAAGTGCCCGGTTCAAAGTCCGTGAGTCTAAAGAATGCCTGGCTGGAGTCCAGGATTCCGACAACCAGGAAAATGTTTCCAAAGCCTCAGCTTTTTGGACCCCCACCCCCTAAGGTTGTTCTGTTATTGTCATCACATTTTAAATGTTATCATATGTCTTTCCTCTTTTTCTCGTCTGTTATAGGATATTAGATGTTCCCCTACCATCATTCATTCAGCAAATACTTATTGAGCACATACTATGTGTCAGGCACTACTGTAAGCAAGGGTTACTATTGTAGATGATGGGGTATTTATTTTTGTAATTGGAAGCACCGAAAACAAACACTGTACAAATAATTTGCCTATGGATAAAATTTCAGGCTTCTCTCGCACTTCTAAAGCAGGAGTAAACTGTCTTAGCTCAGAGTATCTGCTAGCAGCCCACAGAAACTGAACGTGGACAGTTAGAACGACAGGATGTGACCGTATTCTTCAGATACAAATCTGAGAGAAAAAAATCATCAAGGCAAATCTTTTTTGTTTCTTCAAGGTATTCAGAAAGTTACAGGTCTCAAATATATGTCATGAGTGTGTACAGAATGACATTCACCCACTTAAGCCTGAATCCACACTATCAGAACATGGACTCGGTGTCAGGGAAGTAAAAAACAGTTGTATTTTCTTGTAAGATTTGAAATATACTTATCTATTTCAATATTTCATTTTTTTATTTTAATAGTCTATACAACTGACACTTGAACCATGTGGGAGTGAGGGGTGTCAACCCCCCCCCCCGCCATGGTAAAAAATCCACGTATGATTTTGAACTCCTCAAAAATTTAATGACAAAATTATCCCTTGGTATCAAGGAAGGTTGGTACCAAAACCCCCTACAGACACCAAAATGCCCGAATGCTAAAGTCCCATATATAAAAAGTGTAGGTCAGTGCATAAAATGTCCCCTGCAGCTGTGGACTCCCAACTGCAGACTGAAAGGGTACAGGTTATTTACTGACAAAAATCCACATATACATTGACCTTTGCAATTCAAGCTCATGGTGATCAAGGGTCTACTATATAGTTTTAGGAAAGGCTATTAATCATAGAAATATAACTATAGACATTAACTATAGAGATAATGCTGCCCCAAAGAAATCAGTTCTCTAATTTGCTTCTTTATAACATATGAATAACAGATAAGTAAAAACAGTGAACAATGCTAAAAAGAATTCATTTTTTATTCATATTCATTATATTATTTTCCCCCATTCTTAGCCTAAATTGACATTTTTACCCATCTCTGGAAGATGTAACTTGACTTGTGTAATACTTACATAAAAGTGCCAATTGTAAATGAAATAAAATTTAAGTCTGCATTTTCTTTAAAATTCCTCTAGCCATGGAAAAGTACTATGGATTAATTTGGTGTTACTTGGGATAATTTTACACAGAAGCAAATAAAGTATTACTTGAGAAGACACATTTAGTTGGATGCCCAAATGATTTAAATTGCCGAATAAACAAGCAAGAAAACAACAACAAAAATACAGTGATAAATTTGGAAAACAAGTAAGCAAACCAAATTGCACATTAAATAAATTGATATAATTGTTAAAATAAGCTTCGAGACTATAGAAAGCATAAAGAGGGACAAGTGAGTGTGAAATGTAAAAAAGTATGCCAAATAAACTCGGCTTTTTTTCCTTCTTTTCCAAGTGAGAGGAGGGGTGATAGACTCCTGCATGCACCCTGACTAGGATCCACCCAGGGACCCTTGCCTGGGGCCAATGCTCTGCTCATGTGGGGTCATGCTCCCAACCGAGCTATTTTAAGCACCTGAGGCAGAGGCTTCATGGAACCATCCTTAGTGCTGGGGGAATGCAGTTGAACCGATTGAGCCATGGTTGTGGGAAGTGCAAAGAGAGACAATGAGAGAGGGAGGGAAGGGGGAGGGGATGGAGAAGCAGATGATTACTTCTCCTGTGTGTCTGACCAGGAATTTAACCTGGGACGTCCACGCATTGGCTGACGCTCTCCCACTGAGCCAACCAGCCAGTGCCAAACTTGGCTCTTTTTACATATAATTATCAAAAGATGAAAGTGTAAAATAAAATGACTTCTTAAATCTCACAGTCAGCAGCTGTGATTGATGAAATGCTAAAATTAAACCAATATAGTCAATCCAATCATTTAAATCTCCCTAATGAAACCCATGAACTGTGATTAGCCAATACGGGAATCTCTATGAATTGATTTCTATTCCGATGTGCTTGATTTACCTCCAGCTCTCCTCACTCTCACTGTATCTTATGTTTAGCCTAAAGAAATCAAGTGATATTTTCATTTTCCACTCAGAAAATACCTCGCCAAAGCCTACAATTCATTAGGTATGTTGTTTCTGTTTCTATTCTCCACAAATGTCAGTTTTGTCAATAAACTACAGGTCACCATTTTCCCAGTCAACTAATAACATTTTTCTCACCATTTCCATAGCCTTTGTCCACCAAGTTCCTCCCCATCACCCCCCGCCCCAGCTCTGGATACTATCTTCCTTCTTCCTAATACCACATTATTTTAGAGTTTTGCTCTGGCAGCATCCCACTGGTAGGTTCTGCTTTCTATATGAAGCTTCTGGTCCTGCAATGCAAACCATCTCAAAATTTAGTGATTTAAAATAGTAAGAATGTTTTGCTATTGCTTACTTGGTCTGTGGGCTGGCTGGGCGGTTCTCTGGTCTCAGCTAGACTCACCTCTGTTTACAGTGGCTGCAGGTCAGCCAGGCCTCTCTCCTCCGGGGGTCTTCCTGCTGTGATTTTCCTCTGTGTAGCCCCACGCCCTCCAGCAGGCTAGTTTGTGCTTTCCCCAGGGTGGGCAGAGGGCTCTGAAAGACAGTGCAAGAAAGCAACCTTCTTCAGTCCTAGGCTTAGAACCGGCATACTGATACTTCCTTCGACTTCCGTTGGCCAACGCAAAACATAAGACCAGCCTAGATTTAAGAAATGGGGAAATAACACACACTCTCTCTCTCTTTCTTTCTCTCTCTCTCTCTCTCTCTCTGAAGAAGCTGAATCATAGGGGATAACAACAGGAAAAAATAAAGTCAGATCAAATCAACATTTTCTCCCACATTTCCTGTGTTCTGAGTTAATTAATGAACTAATTAATTAAGCACCAGAGCATACATGCCACAAAGAGCTGGTACTGACCCTGTGTCATAAAAGAGAATGACCCCTCCTTCTGAACAATCAAAAGTAGTGTATAAGTATTTGCTATTAGCCATTTACTAAGGGTAAATTATACTGAATATGTCTAGTTTACTCTATATAGTGTGGCTACATAAGATATACATAATGATTCCTTTCTTCCTTCTCATACCTTCCATCAGATAGAGTTAGCAAAGTAAAACGAAGTAACCCATACCACAGAATGTTAATGCCATCAGCAGAAGTCAAGGGATCAGCTTTTGTTCCTATGCATGTCCTTGGCATTTCATAGAATAGGTATGCATTCTATTTAAATTCTCTCATGCTCTAAAATAAAAAAATAAGACTAGATTCCCATGGTAGTCTTTGTATCTGTAGTTAATTACAAATAAATGAGTAACCAAAAATAAAAAGTGAACTTCCTGGTGGTTTAAAAACAGAGTAAGCAAACCAGCATCAGATCCCATGGGGCTCTGCCTGTTACTAGATCTCTGGCCTCTGTTACATCCTCTTCCTTCCTGCTTCCTCAGGTCCCCCTTTAAGCTGTCACCCTTTGTTTTCTGAGCTGAAATCTCACCAATGAGCGGCAACTCCTATTTTTTTGCTTGTTTTCAATAATAACGAATGGAAGATTTTCCATGAATTATATTACCAGATAATTATGGATTGGAGGTATATTGTATTTTATTTACTTATTTTTGTATTTTAAAATCCTACAAGTATGTGAGGTTTACTAACCTGTGTTTATTACATTAAATACTATTAAAATGTAAAGATAGAAAGGATTATCACAAAAATGCTCTGCTTTTTACTTAGGAAACTTTAAGAGGTCATTTCTTTCCATACATAGTTTAGTAAAACTTCAAAACCAAAGTCGACCCCTCCTACATGAACAAATTAGATAAACAGTCATGCCAGCAAATGGGTCTCATTTAATACACAGAGAACAGGCTGACAGCTGTCGGAATGATGGACAGGCTGAGGGAGGTGGAGGGATAGAGCAAAGAAGGACAAAAAAAAGGAAAGAAAGAAAAAGATAAAAGGGTCTAGTTTAACTTGCTTACTGTCTAACTGCACAGGTATAAAACCTTTAGTACAGAAACTTGCTATAGATACTTGGTACTTCTTTTTTGTTTCTTTAGGTGAGAGGAGGGGAGATATTGAGGCAAACTCCTGCATGCTCCCAGATTGGGATCCACCCAGCAACCCCTTCTAGGGCCAATGTTTGAGTACCAAGCTATTTTTTAGTGCCAGAGGTTGACATGCTTGGACCAACTGAGCTATTCTCAGAACCTGGGCCACTCTAGAACCAATCAAGCCACTGATTGTGGAAGAGGGAAGAGGGAGAGTAGAGGGAAGGATGAGGGAGAGTAGAGGGAAAGAAGAGGGAGAGGGAGGGAAAGAGAAACAGGTGGTCACTTCTCACATGTACCCTAACCAGGGATCAAACCTAGGAGGTCAATATGCTGGACCAACACTCTATCCACTGAGCCACTGGCCAGGGCCAGTTCTTTTTTACTGTATCTTTGAAAGCACCAATCTTATTAACTTAGCTCACTGTTCTCAACTAGGGCTACATATTAGAGTCACTAGGGCACCTAAAGAAGATAATCACACTACAAAGATATCCCCTCCCCTATTCTGATTTGATTAGTATATGACAAGGCCATTGTTATGTTTTAAAAATGATCCCTGAGTGATTCTATTTTCAACCCAACTTGAGAACTATTACTAGCTGCTGGGTGAATGTCACTTAAAGTTGTATGTCATTTTTTAAAAACATTAATTTGTTTCTGAATTTACTGACATATTTTGAATCAACGTATCATCCATTGTTCTCACGTGTACTCAGAAGGTCTTTCCCAATAACGGGTTATTATCAGATTATCTGAGCTGAGTAACCACATGACAACCACGAAAAGGCATTGTTTGACGGGATGTGCTTTGCATATAGATTACTTCCACTAATCATATTTGAGAACATAATTAGTAGCCTAGGGAAAAATAAACAAAGATGGCTACACATTCTTATGCTGCATCTCAGGCTTTAATCTCTCTGGCATGCGAAAGCTAAATAAATTCATTCTCCTATGGAAGGGCCAAATTGGATAGTGGCATATATTATTATTCAGCACCTTTGCCGAGTTACAATATCAATTAAATGTTATAACTGAAGGACATTCCCTGCAAATGAGGATAACTTTATAATGTGATTTTTAATATGATTATTTCTAGGTCATAAACAAGAAGTGACCTTTGTTGGTTTCCATACAGGTCAGTAACACTACATTTGCCCATAAAGTAAAACAACATCTGTCCACACATCGCTGAAACATGCATGAACACCAACACCAGTGGTGATTAAATTCGCCAACTTTATATTGTGCTCTTACATTGTCGGGCACCGGGAAGCTCATAATACTTAAGTGTCTCCAATATGATGTATGATTGTAAGATAAACATTCCTTATATGTGCCAGTAAGAGAAAAGGCTGCCGATGAAAGCACTGTTGCCATTGTTAAAGGATGTCTTAGAGTTAGTAAACACAATAACGTTTTGAATGTTCACTATGCAAAAGTCATTGTGCCAAACCCTAAGCCTCACAACAGCCATATGAGATATCAGTGTAATTTCTACTCTGTGGATGGAGAAAAATTAGGTCAGAGAAGTTAAATCACTTCCCCAAGGTCACATAATAAGTTACCAAGATTCACACTCCCATCTTTTAACAACATAGCACTTTACTACTTAGAAGCTATTAAAGAAGGAAACAACTGTATTTTCAAAATACACGATGAAGACTTTTCCATAGTGTTTCTTGGTACCTCAAAACAAGGACATTAGGTCAAACTCAGTTATTAGAAAGTGTCCTGCAGACAGCTCTGAGTTTTTTAAACACCTTAAATGCTAGGTTTTGCCTGAACATAGTGCTAACATGTAAAGACAGTGTTTGCCAATGTGCACAGGTAACTAAATTATATAAAGCATCTGAGAATTTCAGAGTGAGAAGAGTATAGCCTAGCTTTTGGAATGAGGAACTTGGAATCCAGGGAGGCCAAAGCACTTGCTGAAGGTCAGAGTAGCAAGACATGGCAGAGACAGCACCATGCTGATATCTCAGGATCTGCTTTCAACAATGCCATTATTTACAGTGCAAATCATACATTCTGTAGATGATGTTAATCCAGAACAAGGTTTTTAGGCAAGGTAGAAACACAATTGGAATTTGCTTTATTATTATTGCTAATAATAAAATCATATTATTAGCAATGTGAAAGATTTGGGGCGGAGAAAGCAAAGCATCAGATTATTTAATAAGTATACTGATTCTTAAGGGAGGACGTTGGATACTCAAAACCACATTTCATAATATTTAGAGACAGTTTTGATTGTTCGGGATTGGGCAGAGGTGCTTACAGCATCTTGCAGATAGAAGCCACAGATGTTGCTCAACATCTTACAATGGATGAAATAGCCCATCCTCTAACACACACCCCCCCAGATATTTACCTGGCCCATATGACAATAGTGCTGAGGCTGGGGAATCTTTCAGTTGTCTAATACAAGAACATCAGTAAGATCTGAATTAGAGCAATTGCAGTAAACTTGAGTTCAAGTTTCATTCATTCATTAAGTATTCACTGTGGATCTACTTTTGTGCCAATGACCGTGATACACTCTGGATAAACCAATGAAGATGTGGTTTATCAGGACAGGGCAGGGCAGCCCAGTCCGCACATGGCTCACAGCCCAGCAGGGGATACTGATGTGTACTGAGCTACTCAAATATAACATTGAGAGAATTGTGGTGGTGGGAATACACACAGTGATGGAAGTACCTGGAGGGCTAGCCTCCTGCAAGAGGCTTACTTGCTGTCAGTGGAGCGAGACTTTAAACTCGTCAGTATTTAATTACAGCTGAGCTGTGTGCAATGAACAAAATTCTACCTAGCACATATGCGGTGCTACAAAACTAATGGGTCTACACATAACTTCTTGGTCTATGTAATACTCCATTGAGGAGGGAACATTTCAGGTACAATTTTAGGATAAAGGAGAGTCCTCCACGTTGATCAAACAGCATGTACAAAAATACTGAGTTAGAAGTAGGAGAAAAGGAAATGACGACAAAACCATAGAAATGTTGTGGGTGGCAAGGAAAAGGCTGATAATGACTAATGCAGGGGCAGGAAATGTGGGCCAATCCTTGCTTTTGAGCCAGCAATGGAAATCATTGTCTGGAACTGCTGAGCCATAATGGAACACTGTCCACTGACCCTAGTGGACACCCCTGATGATGTAAAAACGACAAGAAAGCCCCTCGATGCAGCCATGCTTCTGAATGACGCGGGGGTGATCTGAGTTCCAGATTCACTCACCTCCTCTTGGACATGTGGGAAGGTCATTATTCAGAAAGGTCTTCTGAACTTGGCATTGGGACTTTGGCGCCCACATGCACCCCCACAGCCATACTCAGCTACATTATTTGTTTGAGTCTCGATACATTTTTAGAGAAACTATGGCAATGGCTGTGAATTTGCTTACTAAAAGCCATCAGAATTAAAGAAATAAAGCATCTCTAAATGAGGCATCTCAGTGAATTGTGGCCTTTTAGAAAGATATTTTAAATTGCAAATGAGGCTTTCTAGCCTTTTAGTTTTTTAAAGAGATTACAACTGAAAGCAGGAGGAGTTTTGGGGGTCAATCTTATATTTTCTCCCTAATGAAAATTGGTTTGGGAGGGAAATGGCATCCCTCTAATTTCTTAGTATTTATATGAAAGATTGTGCCTTTCCCAGGGGTAGTAATTAAATACTGACAAAAATTAAGATGGTAGAGAATTAGCAGTGCACAAAGAATCTAGTGATTTCTCTTCCTTTAAAATACATTTGGGATGGTTTGGCACAGCCACACTGTGGCAAAATGGTGAATCTGGGTAGTGTTTAAAACATTTAATGCACAATGTACCTGTGATGTGATGAAAATGAATAGGGAATTAACATTTGTATACAGAAGCAAAGCGGCAGAGGAGCCAGCATGTCGTTAGAATCCAACAGACCTGATCGTGAACTTGGCTCTGGCCTCTTCCTGTGGGAAAGCTGGATGTATCGCTGTGGGGTGTAGTACCTGGTGTTACTCAAAACTGATACTGTTGGGGAAAAAAATAAACACACACACACACACACAAAGAAAAAGAACACAAAGGAAGGCACTACGTGATAATTTGTCAAATAGGTTCTATCAGTACAACCACGTTGCTCCCTCTCGGAGTGATGTCCCTGTCTCGGGTACCTGGTAACCAAATTAATGCTGAGGTGCAGGTATATCCCCTCATCTAATTCCTTAAGAATATTCATCTAGCCTGACCAGGCGGTGGCGCAGTGGATAGAGCGTCGGACTGGGATGCGGAGGACCCAGGTTCGAGACCCTGAGGTCGCCATCTTGAGCGCGGGCCCATCTGGCTTGAGCAAAAAGCTCTCCAGCTTGTACCCAAGGTCGCCAGCTCCAGCAAGGGGTTACTCGGTGTGCTGAAGGCCCACGGTCAATGCACATATGAGAAAGCAATCAATGAACAACTATGGTGTCGCAATGGCAACGAAAAACTAATGATTAATGCTTCTCACCTCTCTCCGTTCCTGTCTCTCTGTCCGTCCCTATCTATCCCTCTCTCTGACACTCTCTCTGTCCCTGTAAAAAAAAAAGAATATTCTTCTAGAACAAGTGAAAAAGCAGACTTGAATTTTAGGATGCAGAAAACTTAGACATGACTTCAAACTGACAAATTACTTTTTGTCTTTAACATTTTGATAATTTGAAGTCATTTGAACATTAAGCTGACATACATATTACTTAAAGTAGCACGGAGGTAGTTAAGAGCGCACACACTTTTTTTTTTCTTAAATGGCACTTAACTCAAACTTCTATCACCAACGATAACGAGGCACGATAAAATAATTAATGAAATATTTGCATTTTTAGTTTTAAGAGAGCTGTACTTTGTGATAGGAGTTTTAGTGACTATTTCCAAGTTTCCCAGAGGGCTTGAAGAGCTTGCTATAATGTCACTTGCAATTATAATGATAGAAAAACAATGACAGGTGATGTCTTTGTTTCCTGGGAATTACACTGGAATATAGAAGATAGATTTGGAAAACTAGAATATTTACTAAATTACAAGTTTGCCTGGAACTTGTTTGTATAGTTAGGATCCAAGTTTGGTCAATTTCCCATGCCAAAGTGAAATACTATGGGTCCATATTTAGATTGGAAGGTGACTTGATCTGCTATCTAAAATGCAAAACAAAGTGTCAGGGCTGCCAAAGCATCTTTAACAGACCAGACGACGGGGAGAGGACCAGTAATTGAAGTGGGACAGAGCAAGCAATTAATTCTATGGTTCATCAAATCAGCAAATCTCTCTACTATTTTCTTTTTTTATTTTAAGATTTTAAAACAAACCCACTATACCCAAAAGGCTTCCTTCTTGTAAATTAAGCATGTAAAACCACATCTGCTTCTTCGAGATAATTAACACATTGACATTTAAATCAATTGATAAGAGCACAAGTTAGTGCCATTAGTTAATTAATAATTTAAGAAAACATGCACTGAGTATTCACCGTGCCCCAAGTGATATGCCTAGTGTTGGGGGTGCGTGATGAACCAGATGTTGCCCACTGCACTCACAGAGCCTGTGGTCTGCCTGGGGGGTGGGGTAGGAGCTGACACCCCTGATCCGAATTTCAGGCTTATCAGGAAACGACCATGGGTCAGGGCAAGACATAGAAAGGCTAGCCAGTCATTCTAGGTCAGTACGTGGACACAACAACAACAGAACATAACCTGCCGTTAGAGCATTAACTTCTACTTGGCACCCTGTTTTGTTGGAGGTTGGGGTGGGGGCAGTGGGCAGAGGCTCTGAGGAGAAGTAGAAAGTCAAGTAGCACAAGATAATAGCTCCCTGTTTAAGTGGTCACCTCTAGGCCCCATCGGGTCAAAAAACTAAACTGGATGGTCTACAACCCTATCCAGTCCTGGCAGTCCCCTTCCGACTTCTGCTTTAGGAGACCATTCAGTGATGAGAAGGGCACCTGTCTGAATTTGGAGAAGAATTAAGGCCCAGCAGAGCTGCTGTACTGGGGGTCACTGGACTGGCCCTTAGCTCCTGACCCATAGACACCCCCTCTCTCTTTCCCCACTTTAACCTCAGCAGCTCCTCTGCGGCTTATTAACCAAGATAATAATGAAAGTGGCTTTTCTGCTTTAAAAATCTGGAAGTAAATGCAAAGGTATAGTTAGCTAACTCAGGACCCAATCCTCTAGTATTTAGTAAATTATATATTATAAATAAAACCTGTATAATGTTGTTAACTAGTGTCACCCCAACAAATTCAATTAAAAATAATAAATAAAACAGGAAATAAAGATATAAATATATTTGTTATAAAATATATAAATGATAATATATAAAATATAAATAAATAAATAGGATAGACACACGTACACATACTAGCCGCACCACTTGCTAGATGTGTGCCGTTGGCCACATCATCAACCCATTCAAGCCTCAGTTTTCTCTGAGAAATGGGAGTGACAATGGTATGTGTCTCTTAGCATGACTGAGAGAAATACTGTGTATACAAAGTGCTTAGAACATAACCTCGTATAGAGTAAGTTCCCAATCAGTGGCGTATGTTTTCCTTAGCTGTCTAAAGGCCTGCTATTGTATCAAGGATTTTAAGTGGATTGTTAAAAGATGAAGGGAAAAGCCAGCATCCGTATTCTGCTTTTGACTTTTAACTGAGAATTCTGAGTCCACAGTGATTAATAGCTTTTGACAGGTAGAGAGGCTTTGTTGGTGAGAAAAGTGTGTATTAAATTCAAGACCTCTCTGTTGCTCTGTAAGAATTAAGCCAGGAAGACTCAGAGTCTGGCATTTCACGGTGGGTAATGACGGAGGGTAGAGCGTGGCGTCTCCCTGGGAGGGGAGTGTAGGGTAGGATGTCGCCTGGAAGGTGCGCTGTATGGACTCTGTCACCAGCAGGAGGAAGCAGAGCCATCTGTTGAAGGGAGCGAGAGTGGGGGAGCAGGGGTGCCATATCTTTATCCAGTGCCCTGACCTGGACGTGGAGAGGGGACCAGCATACTACCTGCCCTGGAATTTGGTCAGAGGGTGATGGGAGTGACACAGACTGTCCCAGAACCTTCCAGTGAGCGTACCAACTCCGTACTATCCCTCAGATGACAGGAGAGCTGTACAAAGCAGGGGTGGAGGGTAGTCCCCAGGGAAGTCCAAGCCCCCAGAGACAGCACTGCCAAGAACACGCCAAGGTTTCAATGTACGTAGATCAGGACCACACCATGTACACACTCACCTGGTGACCTGGGAGGCCTTAGAGTAGGACAAGGAGACTGCAGAGTGGGGACCTTTTCACTGGAGGCACAAGGCTAGAAACAGCAGTAGGGGCCAGACATCATCAATCGCCCCCAAATCAACAGCAGGTAAGATAAGCCACTCTGTGGCCAGCCTCACTGCAGGGTTCCCAGGAGCTGGCCCAAATCACTCAGGTTTGAGGGGAGAGCAGAGGGAACAGAGGAAGACTTCACACACATTATTAGGTATGCCAGTCTCCTTCACCAGCAGCCCTCTCTGGAATAAAGAGGGAAAACAGAAACATGGATTATTAGTCATGAAAAGAGATTTAAACTTTGCTAATGCTTTCTCCTCATGAACTAGAATCAAACAGAAAGAGATAGTTTTGAACAGGAAGAAACTGATGCTTTTGAATTTGTTTTCATTCATTTGGTGCCCTCCCCATCTCCCTGTCAAGATTAATATTTTAGGAGTTGGGTTCCAGAAAAAGTTACAGAACATTAAAATCAAACAAACTACTTTTGTTGGATATTTCAATTTGAACAGGGTAAAATTGGACCCCTCTGTAGAATATAAATGACCTTCAGGTTTTGCATTATCGAAGTCTTCCCAAATGAAGCCGCCTTCTCCCTTCCCCGGAAGGTCCCTTTCTGTTCTATGAAGTCCTAGTACAGAGGGCTCAGGGTAACTGCCTCCATGTGAAGTTTCCAAGGGTGGTTTTGTGTGTACAATAGGCCTATGATGCACTGCCCTTCCCAAAGCCCTATTATCCTTGAGTGGGAGCTCAGAGTGGGAGCTCATTGTGACTCCTCCCTGGTGATGACTACTCAGGGAAAGCTGACCTCAAATCGGGAACCTTATTTTTATTTTCTGAGTCATGAATCATTTATTATGAGCATCCAGCTTGCTTTTAATAACTTCCCCTTGGGTGTTTTGGGGAGGAGTGTCATGGAGTTCAGAATTAGAAGCAACCTTAGAGAGAATCCTGTCTAATTTTATACATAAACGGTCCAGGAAAGCTTGGTCACTTGCTGAAGGCCACATAATAAGTGACACATCTGAGCTTCAAAATAAGTCCTCTTGGCTTTAGCCCTATCTAACAATTTGGGAGCCAGCATCAGAGGTGGACGATAAATGGACCAGGGCAAGCTTTCTGAGCCACTGATTGGATCCAGCGCTCCATTACCTGGAAATATCAAGCCCACATTGTTAGCTACTGCAAACAAGGAATAGTGGCCCAGGTTAGCCACTGAGCACTCAAAGTGCCGAGGAAACCACCACTAGTTAGCAAGAGCTGAATGAAGAGTCTACCCATTCTGGGACCTGATGGAAGAAAATGAGGGGAGGGAACCTGGTTTTGGTTCTATTCAGAAGAGGGAAAAGGGAATTGATTCATGGGTTTGCCAAAAGCCAGCTTTACTGCAGAAGGCAAGTGCTTCCAGTTGAGAATTCCCAGGTTTATTGGAGTTCAGTAAAAGTAGAAGCTATTGATGTGGGAGGTTAATGTCTGTCACAGTCTGGGAATTTTGCAATGACTTCCTTCACAGTGTGTTCATTTTAAGAATAAAGAGGTCTTTATGGTTAGTGGAATTTCAATGAGGATTACAATGGTCCCCCAGATGCTTACAACTCATTTAAATAACCCATAACCTCTATGTTTATCATGAGAGGGAACACGCCAATTTAAGGTGTTACAAACATGCTTCTGAAAAACCTTACAGTTTCCACAGGCATTTTCAATAATTTCCATCTACATTCTGCAATTTTTAAATTGCAGAACATGTGTTACTATGGAAACGACCTCTGGTCTATCTGTTCCTCAAATACATGAAAGATAAGCCTTGGGGATATGCCTCCACCTGTAATAACTTCCAGTACTGTTTATCCCTAAGTATTTCCTTTTCCTGTCATACCTCTGAGCTGTGAGACATTGGAGTAGGTATTGTGAAGAAAGCAAATATGGAATTAAATAAAAGCACAAACAAAATGAAATAGAATTCACTTTCTGGAAAAATAAATCAAGAGAAACTAAAGAATGTATACAAGGAAGATAAGTGATATCATTGAAGAAATTCGCCAATACCTCTGATGAGGGGTTAGAGTCCAAAATTTATGAAAAAATTAACTTAAGCTCAACACCAAAATACAAACAATCCATTCAAAAAATGCACTAGTGACCTTCTCCAGAGGACATACAGATGGCCAATACATGTATGAAAAATGCTCAAGGTCACTAATCATTTGAGAAATGGACAATTTCACTGTGGAGTGAAATTGTCCCCTCACACCTGTCAGAACAGCTACCATCAATAAGTCAACAAACAACAAACGTTGGCAAGGATGTGGAGAAAAGGGAACCCTTGTGCACTGTTGATGGGGACGCAGACTGATGCAGCCACTGTGGAAAATAATATGGAGTTTCTTCAAAAAATTTAAAATGGAACTGTGCATGACCCAGAAATTCCACTTCTGGGAATATATCTGAAGAAACCTGAAACACTAATCTGAAAAAATATACACACCCCTATGTTATTTACAATAGGAAACATTGGAAACAGCCCAAGGGTCCATCAGCAGAGGTGTGAATGGAGAGCTGTGGTACATTTACACATTGGAATACTACTCAGCCATAAAAAAGACAGCGATTCTACCTTTTGTGGCAGCATGGATGAACCTGGAGAGCATTATGCTAAGTGGAATAAGCCAGTCAGAGAAAGACAAATATATTTCCCTTACGTGTGGAATCTAGTGAACAAAATAAACTAACAACATAGAAACAGACTCATAGACACAGAGAACAGATTGACAGCTGTTAGAGAGGAGGGAAATGGGGTCGGTGGAAAACAAAGGGCTTACGAAAAAAAACCCAAAAAGATCCATAGACATAGACGACAACATGGTGATGACCAGATAGGAAGGACGGTAGGGGGAGGTAGGAGAGGGTAAAGGGGAGATAAATGGTGACAGAAGGAGACTTGACTTTTGTTGATGAACACACAATACAACATAAAGATGTTATAGATTTGTACACCTGAAACCTATATAATTTTATTTAAAAAATTTCATCCCAATAAATTCAATTAAAAATTGTTTTTTAAGTTATGGTGATGAAAAAACAGAACTACCATATGATCCAGCCATTTCACTTCTGGGAATGTATCCAAAGGAAACAAAAACACTAACTTGAAAGGTATCTTCGCCCAGTGTTCATCGTAGCATTGTTTACAATGGCTAAGATGTGGGAATAACTTGTGTCCCTCAAGACACGTGGATACAGAAGCTGTGGTTTATACATGTAATAGAATATTAGCCATGAAAATGAGGAACTACTTCCTTCCTCAGGCCAATATCCCACTGTACGTATACAGCACATTTTGTTTATCCATTCATCCGTTAGTGGATATTGTCTTGTTTCCAATTGGCTATTGTGAATAATGCTGCTATAAACATGGGTATAAAAGTATCTGCTCAAATACCTCCTTTCAATTCTTGTGGGAACATAACCAGAAGTGGAATTGCTTATACTAAGCATTTTTCGTGCCTAATCATACTTCAACTTTAGAAAAAGATGTGCTATTATCTCCATTTGACAGGCACCCAGAATTCACCTAATTTTCTCCGGGTCACACACAGCTGGGGGGAAGAGCCTGGTATCCAGCATGGGCAGCCTGGGTTCATGGGGCTCCAGTCCCCAGGATACTGTCTTCTCTATCTGAAGACAGCATCTTATTTTCATAGACAACTTCCCTCATTAATACAGACATTAATGTTTGGCAATGAAGGTAGAAGTCATTACCTTTCAAAAATAATGGCTAGCATGGGATTAAATACTCAAGTGTATGTAAGAATTTTGTTAGACAATAAAGCATATTATTCTTTCTGATTTGTTAATTTATGCATTTCTCTAAATTATTGCTGAAACAAAGTGGGCTAAACAGTTTCTAAAATCTGCCACTTATGGGTCAAAATCATGTTTAATTGCCCAAACAGTTCAGCTCTGGGCAGTAAAAATCACAATCTGACAGTGGAGTGGAATTGTCCTTTGAATGATCAGAGAGTAGGAGGGGCCCACTGCCATGTATTCAGTGCTCTGAATAATTAAACCAAACCATCCGGTGAGAAATTCCTGCAGTGGGGTTCACATGCAGTGGAGCTAAATGAGTATGCTGCGTGAAGTCATGATCTGAATGTTACAGGGAAAACCCAGTCAGTACATATGACACAGGATAACAGAACAAGGTGACTGGGAAAATCATAGGAGGCCACTGTCATTTAAGCCACCAAATTCTATGCATCTAGAATGCCCCTTTCTCCTATGTGGACTGCCCACTTCCTTATCTAAGACTCAAAAGGGCTGGTGTGTGTGACGATTTTTTTCAGTATGAGGGATAAGGAGGACAGTGGATTAAAATGGTTCAAAGAGAGGAGGGTATCATTAATTATGGATATTTTAAATATGTTTTAAAGGTGTGCATTTCTTCTCCTTGATTTGTAATCAGGATGTGGTAGGTTTTCAGGCTATGTGTAGCCGAATAAGCATTTTCATTCTTCAAGCATTTCATTCTTCAAGCATTGTCTCAGATCACACGTTCTTTTGCTTGCCAACCTCATTCAATGCTCTGAGAATATTGAAAGATTATTAGAGCATCGTTGTGTTTTTACTGAAAGTCACCCTTTAGGTAAAACAGACATGAGAGAGGATAAAAGTGTCTGAGAAAGGCATTTTCTCACTCCTCGGTCTGGTTCCTCAGACAGAAAGATACTGAAATACTCCTAGAAATCTAGTGAAGAGAAAGACTTCTGTTACATAAACAATGAAGAGATGAGCACTTTGTCCCACACATGACAATCTTGCAAATATCTAGTCTTCTGTGCTGGGACCTAACAGCTGCCAGCTCTTCCCATTGCCCCTTAAGTTACGGAATTTCCCATCTTATCTGTGCAACTCTAAATGAATGGCCACTTGTGGGACTGTCTACCTCACATACCTGTCTTCCAGAATATAGTCTTTTCCCTATAAATTACCATAAACATGGCTTTACCAGTTCTTTCAGTATAACACTCCAAATTGCGACTTGATGAATTGGGAAATTTACATGATCATTGACTAACAAGGGACTTCTATCACGACTGTCCCCTATGCTCTCACTTGCACTGAAATGTTTTTCTCTTCCCATTTCAAAGGTTAGTGGTAATTAATAAGGTGACCAATAGTCCTCCTTTAGGGAGGATAGTCCTTCTTTTGTAAGTTCCGTCCTCCCTTGAAAAGTGTCCTCCTACACGTCCTCCTTTTTGATATTGGAAGGCTAATTTATAAATGTCTGTATTTGATCGATGTAGAGTTGATCCATTGCATGTGATGTATTTGTATCTGAATGAGTACTTTTTTCTTACAATTATTAAAAATTAATAGGCATGTAAGCATAATTACAATATAAAATATTATAAATGTTTTTATTATGCATTTTTCATATTATAGTGTATTATGGTTGCAATGAATAAAATGTTTCTGTTATTTACGATATTGTTTTCTTCAATTTATTTTTGTCCTCCTTATTATTGTAAAAGAGTTGGTCACCTTATAATTAAGGAAATGGGAGAAACAGAAATTAAGGATATAATATGTCATATCTTTCTCTTTTTAAAACATATTACCCCCACCCCATGTCAAGCCTTTTTGCATGTTGATTTCCTTGTACAAAAAAAGTTCACAGATATTTTTCTGGTATTTAGATGTTTAAGCTTCAATGTACAGTGTGTCTGTAAAGTCATGGTGCACTTTTGACAGTGTGACCGGTCAAAAGTGCACCATGACTTTACGGACACACGGTATTTTGAAAGGGAGTCTCCTGGAGACTTCTTTTGGAGAAACCATGACAAAATAGCTTGATTTACTATAACTTATTCCATTTGCCTCTCCATTCGTTTGTTAGTGTATGCTCTTGTTTTTTTAGATGTTGCTCTCAAAATTGCAGTATACATTTTTGATTAATTACAGTCTAATGTAAATTAGTACTTTGCCACATCCTTGTCAATGCCTGGACCTCAGAGAACTTACCCTTTTCTCTGGCTTGTGGACTGTGGATGTTGAATATTTCATAGAGTCTGAATTTCAAATTCCACAAGACTTTGTGGTGTATTGTTATGTACAATAAATAATGAATAGCTGTTTTCAATTTTAGAAAGGGACTGTTTAGGAAGAAGGGGAAGGATTCCCGTACAAGTTGCATTACATCCACATCCCTCATGTGTAAATGCAATGTCAGAAAACAAGCCAGGGAACCATGCATTCAGTGACTCGTCACTAATGTACCTCTGACCAGAAACACAGTATTTTTAAGCTGCTGGTTGGTGCTGAGTATTTTTTATCTTATTCCCTATATCTTCTTGTTTGTGTGCATCCTTTTCTTTATTGTAAACTCCATGACATAAAATTTACCATATTAACCACTCTTAGGCATACAGTTCAGTGGCATTAAGTACATTCACCATATTGTGCCATCATCATCACCATCCATTTCCAATGTAACTCTTTTCATCTTGGAAAACTGAGACTGCGTAACTAATACCTACTTTTTCTCACATATTTATCTGCTTAATTTTACTTCTTTGCTCTTCTGCCTTTAATATCATTTTCCTGCTGACTGAGGACACTTTTTAGTATTGCAATTGACCCTTAGACATAGGACCTTTGAGGTACCAACCCACCATGCAGTAAAAAATTGTTGTGTAACTTAAGTTGGCCCCCTGTATACACATATTCAACCATATGGAAAAATACTACTTTTAGTGAACTCTATTTATTCAAAAATAATAAAAGTGGTTTGCCTCCACTTTCTGGAGGATTTTTATATTGGGTATAGAATTCTATAGTGACTGTTCTTTTCTTTTAGCAGTTTTATACTGAAAAATAATTGTATTTTGGCTTTGTTTCAGGTTGAGACACCAGCTATCATTCTTACTGTCCCTGCTATAAAGGTAATACATTTATATTTTTTTCTGGCTGATGTTTAAGATTTTCTATGTCCTTAGCTTCAAGCAGTGTTTAAGTATGGTGTCCTAGTAGTTATCCTGCTTGAGGTTTGTAACTCAAATTTGTGGCTTAATGTCTTTCACGAATTCTGAAAAATCATCTGAAATTATATTTTCAAATATTTTTTCGGCCCCATTTTCTTTCTCCTCTTTTCTGGGACTACAGTTACATATATGTCAGAGTTTCACTATGTATGTCTTGTATCTCTTTTAAATTCTTTTTAGTGTGTGTCAAGCTTTTTTCACTCTCTGCTTCATTCTTAGAATTGTACTCTCACCTATCCACCGAAACTCTCAAACTCTGTCTAAACTGCCATTTTATCCATCCACTCAGCAAATGTTTGTTTTGTATGGTTTGATTTCTAGAACTTTCATTTTGAAGTTTATTAGAATTTCTAATTCTCTGCCAGTTCTTTCTTTTCATACTTTGAACATTTTAATTATCATTATTTCAAGGTATATCTCTGACCTTTTCATTGCTCTTCTTTTGCATTGTAGTTATTTGTTTTTCTTTGGTTCTTAGTCTTTTCTTCTTTTATGTCAAATATGTTTTATTGAATTCTGTATATTTACATAAAAATACAAAACTAAAAATTTACTTCTGCTTCAGGCAGACAACTAAATTGAAAATCACCTTAATATAATTGGGCATTGAGTAGATTTTAAATTAGATGTTTTAGTAGCAAGTGCTGGTTTCTGGTTCACCTATAACCTTGTGTGGGGATTTCAGAGACCCAACAGAAACCCTTATTGATTTACAAGGGTCCTTCCTCCTGGGGGAAGATCAACTCTATTTTTGCTTCCCTCTCCCAGTTTGGTAGGACTGTGGAAACTTGTACTCTTCACAGTCTCTTAGCAACTGCTTTTAGAATTGTCATCACCTTGAATAGAGAATGGAGCCAAATGCCAGACTCATGTCTTGGCTTTTTCCTCTTTCTCAATTCTTAGTCCCTAAAATAGCCACTGCCTTAAAGGCAGCTCTTGGATGTCCTCAAACACTTTTGTTTGTTTGTTTCTGTCCAGTGTCTTCCAAAAGTTCTCAGGGCAGAGTTGGTCTGTCTCAAACTAGGTTGCTATTATCAAGCTGAACTGCCCGCCTCAGACCGTAAAAGCTAAAGATTTGATGGAGAGTTTAGACACACACTGCTTTATTAAAGGAAGGATTCACAGCCTGGCCTCACCAGTTTCCCTAAATCTTACTCCCTTTCTCCAGACAGAACACAGTTCATCAGACCTGAGCGTTCTGGCTAAAAAGCTTCCTCCATGTTGATTCACAGATCAGCAAGGTGATAGGATCTTCCATTTTTGCAAGGATTGCTTATTGACAACTAAAACATTACTTGTTTGGAGTAAAATAGTATTTTTTCCAAATGTAGAGGAAATGTGAATAGTGAAGATAGTAAGAATTTACACTAAGAAACATGAAAGCTACAAAGCAAGGGACTAGATAAAACATTATGAGACTGTCAGAGGTCTAAAAAAAATTGAGCAAATGTAATAACAGTCATATTTTCAGAGAGTGTATTAACTTCTCTTTGGGGAGAAATAGTGTTATTGCATGGAACCAAGGGCATGCTAACCTGAAAAAATAAACACACAGATAAATATAAAAGCCAAGCCAAGCAAAAACAATACCAATATTAAGTTCTGGTTTGGGCTGCCTTTGCTGATGAATGGTGGTGGCTCTTGATCTTTTAAAAAATAATAATTAAAACTTAAGAAAATTAGTATGTTGTTAAAGGTGTGCTTATGGGTTGAACATGGTACCTCCATACTCATATACTCCTCCATCTGGACAGAGTGCTTCTAGATGTCTGCAGGCAGATGAATAAGAAAAGGCAGGCAGAACAGTTCAGGGAGGATGGCATCATTCAAGCATCAATCAGAACTGATGTCATACTTCACCTTGTGTTACATGCAGAAGGCCAAGTCATGTACTAATTCTTGCATATCACAATAAAAAATCATTCTAACATATGAGAAATGGTGAAATAGCCATGTCTGATTTTCTCTGTTCAGATAGTTACGGTTATAAGGAGTCTTCCCTTTGGGGAAACTGAGAAAGACATTAATCCCCAGTATAGAGAAGGCAGATGATATTCATATGTAAAGACAAACAAGAAAAACTCGTTCTTTGGTTTGATTATGAATTAATAATTATATTAAGGCAAGTTTGAGGGATCTTCAAGTACTAAGTTCACTTTGTTAGACAGCATCGACATATTACAAGGGCACAATCTGGTGCATTTAAAATAAACACACTCATGTAGTTATTGTCTTCACTAAGGAAAGTACATGACCAGTACTGCAGAAACCCCTGCTTCACTACTCCTGGTCACAACCTGTAGCCAAAGATAACCACTGTGTAAAATTCTAACCCCACTGACTGTTATTAAAATTTATATAAATGTACTAACTTGAAATTTATGTCTAATTTCTGTTGCTCAACATTATGTTGGTGAGATTTATTCCCTTGTTTTTATAGCACAGTTGAATTACTTCTATTTTTAGAGTATTATCCCATTGTATGGATACACCACAAAGTATCTGTTCTCCAGTTGGAGAGCATTTTAGGTCTGAGTTATTACAAATAATGCTGCCATGAACATGACTGTAGTTCTGTCTATGCAACCTGGTAATTAAATTGCTGAGTCATGGAATATCCACACATTCATATTTAGCGCCAAAGAATTGTCCAAAGTGCTAGTAAGCATTTTTCCCTTTCACCAGCAGAATAGGAGATGTGTTCTTCTACATCCTCTTCAACATATCACCATCCTTTTAATTTTATCTATGCTGGTTGTCATGTACTTTGTACTTTTGGAAGATTGATGATGTAGAGTATCTTCTTACATACTAATTGGTTTACTGGTTGTTTTCATTTGTGAAGTATGATTTGTTAAAGTTGTTGATCTATTATGTATGAGTCCATTGATATAGATAGCAGGTAACTTCCCACACTCTTTGGCTTGCCTTTCTAATATCTTCTTGGTTTCTTTTAATGACCAAAAGTTCTCAACACTCAAACTATTCCTGTATGATTACTGCCTTTAATCTTAAAATGATATTTTATTCATTTTTAACTGTATATATTTATGGTGTCCATCAATTATGCTTTAATACACACAGTTAAATGATTCATATATTCAAGCTAATTGACATATCTTCTCACATAGTTTCTTGTGTGTGATGAGAGCACCTGAAATCGACTCTTAGAAAATTTCCTATAGTCAGTACAATATTATTAACTATTGTCATTATGCCCTGCACTAAATCTCTAGATTTCCTCATACCACATACCTACGCTTTGTACCTTTGACCAACATCTCCCTCTTTCCCAATGTCCCCCCACCTCCCTACCCCTGGTAACAACCATTCTACTCTCTGTTTCCATGGGTTTAATATTCATAATAGCGAATGTTTGAAAACAACCTATGTCTGTTGACAGATAAAGGAATTGTGATATATATATATATATATATATATATATATATATATATATATATATATTACAGACACATACACACACATATATGTGATACAGACACACTAATATTATTCAGCCTTACAAAAGGAAATCCTGCCATTTGCAATAACATGGACCAACCCGAAGACATTATGATCACTGCTTTTGCACCAAGTTTAAAACAATGTTTTCTATTCCAAAATCATAAAGGAATTTTTTTTGGATTTCAGTTCTCTGTGGAAATTCTCTAATTTATCTCTCCTCTTGATAGAATAAATCACAGTTTTAAACTTCGTTCTGCTTGCTTCAAAATATGGATGATCACTGGCTTGGTTTCTAATGTTGCTATTTTCTGAGAAATCTTTCTTTGCTCAGCTCTTAACTTTTTAAAATTAAATGCTGTCCATTTTACATAAAAAATTTTACAGGCGCTAAATGATGATGTATTCCTCCAGGAAAACAGGCTTTCAATTCTTATCTGTGGTTTGTGTAGGCATTCCTGTGTGCAAGCAGGACATGCCCAGGTTCCAGAGTGGGCGTAGGTGTTTTATAACACCTGGTCTATTTTCTGGTTACTCTTATTACAGGTGTGTCAGGATCCCTTTATTCTGAGAGAACCTGGATTTTAGTTTTGCACTTTCCTGTGCTGTGAATCTGCAAATACTTGGGTGTCTTCACAGACATATAGGAGCCAATCTCAGGTCCTGGTGGCTCCCAAAGGTCTGATTCCCCTTCCCAAACTCCCTCACCTGTAACAGTGTCAGAGGCTCTGCGTGGCTGCTGCTTCCTGCTCAGTTCTCTGCGTCCCGCCCAGGCGGTTTCATGGTCTACAAATGCCTGTGTTCTAAATGTTGGAGGTGATCCCAACCCAACCTCTTCTCCAGCTTCCTGACTCTGTACATTAAAACACTCTTGACAGCTCTCTGGTACCTTCAAAAATGTGTTTTCATTGCATTTACCTTTTCTGGAGTTCTTGGCGTTCAGTTTGGTCAGCTGCAAAGTGATCCATCACAGCCAGGAGCAAAAACCGTCAATTCCCAGGCTCTGGAGTCTAAAAATAAAAGCCCTAAAAGTGAAAAGAGAAATGATTGATAGAATAAAATTACCATCTATCTGAAATATTTAAGGAAATGTGTGACCATATTTCAAATGAGGTTATTTGCTGATTTGATAATTCAAGTATGTCATGGAGGTAGATTCATTTGGCCCCTCAAGATTCCAGTATGTTAGATGTAATTTGGAAAGTCTTATTATGTATTTAATTGAATAGAATGCCTAATATAATTTATTTTTCTTAAAATAAAATCTAAGAAATGGCAAATATCTTGCCAAAGAAAGCACTTTTGTGATTAGCTCTAATTGTAGCTGGTGTTTATTGTACACAAACACTTTAATCACATATTCATTAAATACAACTTGTTAAATACACAAAAGGACCACTGCTATATATATATTTTTGATATGTGAAAACAGGCAGAAGGAGAAAAAATACTTGTTCAAAAGCACACTGTAGTAACCAGGGAAGTAAAAATGCTAATACAAATGTATTTTATTCCAAACCCCAAAGGTACAGCCATTGTATATGCTGTTCAATACATTTTGCCAGGGTTATAATTAGAGGGAAAAACACTGAGTAGAAATATAAATAGAAATGTGGAATGGTCACAGGAAGCCTAGCATAAAGGAAAACGAAGCAAAACTTTTTTTTTACTTCTACTCATCATATTCCCCTAATCTGTTACATTTCTTTAATAGTTTGAGGTGCCCACTGAGAAAGTCAGCTCTGATTACACAAGCTTCACCAAGAGCTGCAGCTGTCCCTGTGTCGGGCTTGTTAGCTCAATAACATGGAAGTGACTCTGAAGGCTGTGGGGGCCCCAGTGATGATAATATTGTTGGACTTTAGGATGTTATTAACAATTTGCAATACAAATGAGTTGTCTACGGGAGGGGAAACCACACTGTGATCATACCTAATCAATGTAAGAATTAAAAACAAGCGAACATGTGGGGAGGCACAGATGTGGATATTAGGAGCTAAGCTTTAGCCTGCCATTAACCTGCCAATCACTGGATTCAAGGTCAGAATGAATATGCGCAGGTTTATTTTGTTATTCTTTTCCAACGTTTTCACTGAACATGGGCAAACTCCCCCCAAAAAATCTTCCTGCAAGAAGGTGGAGAAAGAGTTCTCTTTTGCTTCCATATGAAACAGAGACTTATGGGACCACTCCCTGGAGAGCACACAGACTGACCTGAAATATAAATAAAACCACCTCTCACATAGTGCATTAACGGCTACTAAGCACTCTGGGCTATCCTCATAAAGTTGCAATCTATTTAATCTCTTTGCTTAAGGTGTTAACTCTCCAGTATCTAATGTATCCCCTACTCCCAGTGCCAAGAAGCCTGCTGGAATACTGTCTCAAACAAGAGTT
This sequence comes from Rhynchonycteris naso, assembly GCA_037038555.1. Lineage (NCBI taxonomy): Eukaryota > Metazoa > Chordata > Mammalia > Chiroptera > Emballonuridae > Rhynchonycteris > Rhynchonycteris naso. The sequence goes on from CM073001.1 coordinate 24,918,894, forward strand.
AAGTGCTTTTGAACAGCTAGAATGACTGGGAGTATATGAGGACTTAAAAATATGTCAAATTCCATAACCATAAATAACAATCTCTGGTATAAGACGAATGTTGCGTTTCATTGAACTTGTCCTTGTTTTTGCCTCTAAGTGATTGTTTTGTTTCACTGTCCTAGGGAAACACTGTCAGTGGGTTTTAAAGTTATTTTCTCACTTCACTTGATACATATATTAAAACTTAATTTTCTTTATTTTGGCAACAAATTTTAAAGGCGACTGAGGAATGATTCAGTGAAGGCAATTACGTAATTTTTAAGAATCACCAATAGGCTGCAGGCTAGTTGTATTGGAGTCTGTCCTTCTAAGTTTAACCAATCTTTCTTTATGTTCCAATTTAAATGCATTTTTATTGGCAGAATATGACATTAGTGGTATTTTGTCCTTCTTAGCAGGTCATATCAGGAGGCACGTGTTGTCACTTAATCCTATTGATAGTAATGTTAACTGATCACTTAGTTAGGGTGGTGTGCACCAGATTTCTCCACTGAAAAGTTATTTTGTTTCTTTTGTTATTAATAAGTGGCCTGTAGTAAGAAATTTTGAAACTGCATCAATATCTTGTTCTGAAAAAGACTTTCACCTAATTGTTTTAACAACCATTGATGAATTGGTTATATCTATGCTAGTTTCAAAATGGTGACTTTTCTATAGCCCTCCCAGCTTTGTGGAATTGCCGTTCTACTGAAAGAAAGCTTTCCCTCTTATCATGTCTGTCTGTTTATTGATGTTGTTAAATACACGAAAGAACCATTTTTTGCAGAAAGGGGCTAATATTATTCCGACAAATCACCCACAAACACCCATTAGATTTGATGCCAGTTGTGAGATTTGGCACAAGAACCTGTGTACTTGACTACTATTGGCACAAAATCACTCCCATTTCTTGGTACATATTTGGTTGGCACACAGAAGGTGTTTCCAATGCACGCCAGCTCTTGAAACATTTGCATGGCTTAGAAAGAATAAGCCAGAATTGTGGAGAGGCACATTCAGAATTGTGCTTTTCTGTGACTGGGTCCGTATGTGGCTGCTGATAAGAAGAGAAGATGCTCACTTTTCACAGCCAGGGAACCAACAAGTTCCTCTTTCCAGTTCTGACTAGTTATTTCTGTATTTTAGATATATATATGTAAATATAAATGTTAATCTAAACTTTTTTAAAGGTTTGGCTTCTAATGCTTTGCAAAACTTTCTAGCTTAGTAAAAGTCTTTTGATTGTGATAATTAAATTATTATATAAAGTATAATAGCAGTTTATTTTATATTTAACTAAATTTAGTTGCCTTTGAACTCTAGGTGTATATAGAATTATTGGCATCAAAGCTCAATTTATTGAGTGATGTGCTATATCTTCAATTTTGCTTATAGAAAATATTTTTATACATCATGAAAACAGGATTGTGTTTTGAAAATAGAGCATCTTACCAAAATGTAACCTCGCCTGTGAATATAAAAGTTTATTTTTAAAAAATTTAATAAACAACAGAGGACAATTTGACCTTGGGCGACGGGTATGCAACACAATTGAATGATAAGATAATCTGGAGATGTTTTCATTGTACATATGTACCCTGATTTATTGGTGTCACCCCATTAAAATTAATAAAAAACATTTAATAAACACATCCTAAGTTAAATTTTGTTTGGTTTTATCAACAAAGGTAGATGAGATATTTTCTTAAATCAGCAGGAAAGATTTTTAGATAGTTTTTGTTTGGGATTTGGGGGAAGGCTTTTCCCTTGTCGCTGATAGCTCTGTGGTCTAGGAATAGGCTTTGTAAAAATCATCCTTATTTAGTCTTGTAATTTCTACAGAGACATTAAATGCATGTAAGAAGAAGACAGTGCTTCAGCATGGGTGCAAGCCGATGCTGCAAACTGAGTGGAAGAACAAGAAAGGAACCAACTCAGTTTGGAAAAAACTATGAAGATGGTGATGACTTGTGCTAGGAACACAGAACCCTTTCCTAGCCTTTGATTGCCTACTCTAAGTTGAAGAAATGTTTGCAGTGAATCATTACCCAAGTCAAAGATGGCCATGGGGAAATAAAAGGGAAGAACAAGATTATGTAGCAACTTGTTTTGACAGTATTTTTCTTTTCCCGTCACTCAAATGTGTTAAATACAGAATAGAGGACAATGCAGAGGAGAGGAAAAGGTCATATTGTAGTGTTGTGCAACCAGCATATTTTGTTATGGAAAGAAAATGAAATACAGATGACTCTCTGGCATGGTTAAGTTTTGTAAGTGATGTGAACTACCGCTTCGTTAAGGCAAGCTCATTACAGTGGGTCCAAAAGTGGACAGATCATTTGCTGGGACTACATTAGTTACTCTGCTGAAACTCAAACTCAGCCATTTATTCTTTTGTGTGTAAATGCAGTTCTGGCCAAGGTATACATGTCGATCATGCATTGAGGCTGACATCCTCTATGTAATCTCAAGATATAAATTAATTTGTAATTTAAAACTGCTTATTACCAACTGAAAAATAAAGCAAATCACTTTTCAAAATTTTCCAAATATAATAGTCTTCCAAAATACTGATTGCTAGAGAGCATTTGATTCCGCGGTAATATTTTGATGCTACAGAATTACAGCAACAATAGCAGCAAACATCATTGGCCATTTTACTATCCACCAGGCTCTGTGCTAAGCTTTCTAAAGACAGACATTTATGAATATCTCCCAATAGCTCTTTGAATTACAATCTATTTTATGTGTGAGGAATCTGAGGTTCAAGAATGCTAGAGAATATACCAAGGTCATTGAGGAGAAGTTTTCATATACAGGGTGGGCAAAAGTAGGTTTACAGCAGTGAGCATGTAAAACAGAGTTTATTCTTGGATTATTATTCTTGTATTACATGTTTTCCATATGAACAACTGTAAACCTACTTTTGCCCACCCTCTGTAACCTCTGAGGAAGCTGAAAAATACATGTGAGATTGAGATTTATAAGCATTTGTTTCTTCATTTTTCTTACAAAAATGAACCTATATATTTAAGATGTCAACATCTAGCTATTTTGGGGTTGCATGCAGTCTGGAAGATGAAAACAAATGTTGGTTTACAACTTCAGAGTTTGGTAATATGGGACAATGGACAAAAATATCACTCTTGTTGTATAAAGATCTATTAAATTACACCAGTAGTGATGGAGCTTTTCTTAGCTTCCATGATTTTTTCAGACACATCTTCTCCCTGACTACACTATGGCATTCACTTTTGAAGGGGTATTTGTCTTTATTTTTTTCAGTAGATTATTCTTTAAAGTCGAGTTGTGTTAAAGACTATGCAGTGCATATTATTTTAGTAGCTTTATTTTCATTTTTTAAAGTGTCCTTCATGATTTTCCTAAGATGTATATTGGAGTAAATGCATGCAAAAAAAAAGAAAATATGTATAGCAAAGAATTACAAATGGAAAGTAAATAGATACTTCTTGAGAAAAGACACATTTATTTATTTTTTGCTCATGTGTTGCACAAATCAAAATGAAGTTTTGTAACTTCTATGTTTGATTTATTTTCTTCACAAAAGGATAATGTTTGGGGCATGAATATATTTGAGAATTCACCTGTATGTGAATATATTTGTTTGTATGTCTTAAGTGTTCTTGGCAAGTTCTTTATTTTCTTTTTCTTTTGGGTGAAGTTGTTACACTTGTCTTAATAAAAATTTTCTTTGAGGTTTTTTTTTTCTTTTTATGAGATTCTTTCACCAATTAAGAAATTAGAGCTCTTCTATTAAAATTATGAAGCAAAACAAACAGAATAGTGTCTTTCAAAGACAGAAATAGTGAAATGGTAGGGAAGATTAAGGGTGACATTTTATTTCAAGGCCAACACTATAGTTTTAAATTTTAGAATTCATTTTAATTCACTAATTGGGAACCTAAGAACCTGGGGTGTTGAGGTTATTTTTATAAGCTATCAAAGCTCAGTAAAGTCATAACATTGACAACACTCAAGACTTTTCTGGATCAGAATTTCCTCCTCTTTAAAATGAAGAAAGCAAAATGTATGCCATCTGTTGTGGTCCATTCCAGATCCATCACACAGCTGAGATCACAGACTATGTTTATATTACATCCCTGACTTCCTAAATGAAATAATAGTATCAAAAAAGGTTTCCTTGTCAGGCATGCCCCTTAGACCTTTGTAGAGACCATTACTTGCCCACAGTCCCTAGAAGGGGCATTCTTATTTTTCCTGGGATTCTACTTTTCTCTCTCCCATCCTGGTCAGGGGTGATCACACAGAGATAGACAGCTGATCAATACAGGTTTCTCATTCTTTGTTCTACAGACTTACTTGGGGGTGACCACAGCTAACCCAAGTGCAGAGAAGCCGAGGGTGCAACATGTGACAGGAATGTGGAGGTAAGAGACCACCAGGTTCTGGATAAACTGGACAGGGAACAGAGCTGCCCCAGACCTCCATACAGTCCCTGTTTCCAGAAACAGGTCATCAGGCCAAGAAACACTTTTTATTCTGTCCTTGGATTCCAAAGGTGCTCCATCCCATAAACATTTTCTTCATTATATAACATTTGGGTAGAACTGGGGTTCACTTTTCACTAGAACCAAAAGGAAACCCTCAAAAGTATTTTGTTGGTGAGTTCTGTCTTCAGTGAAAAAAAATCAATTGTAAAATAAATAAAATTCTGAAATAACTTATCTATTCATTTAACACACTTTGATAAAAATATAAGAGTACCTCATATATACTAGGCATTTTCCAAGGGTCTGTGGATACAGCAATCAACAAAATGAACAAATATCTTTGTCCTTACAAAGCCTGTACTTAAGTGGGGAAGAAAGGTAATCAATAAGAAGAATAGAAAAGAGTAACAGATGTTAATGATGTCTTTTAAAGAGGAAAATCAATATGAAGGAGGGAACAAGAAAACTTGGGGGTAGATTGCAGGATTCTACAAAGCATCCAGAAGAGCCCTCATTTGACAAAATGACACATGAAGATGAGAGAGTGAGCCAAGAGGACAGAAGACAGCAGGAAATTCAAGGAAGGAGGAAGAAGTATAAAGAATTTTGGTTGGAAGCATGACAGGCATGTTTAAAACAGTGAGAGGGTTATCAGGTTTTCAGTTTCACATGGAAGGACCTTGAAAGTTACCATTCAGTCCTAACAAGTATAAAGCTGAACAGACTGAGCAATCACCAACTATTTTTGGCTTCCTTGGGTCTATGAGAGAGCTGAAGATACAGGGCAAACCACTAACCCAAGAATGGAGAAACAGATGCAAATAAGAGGGAGATGCCCAGGCTTTCTGGAGCAGAGACTTGTGAGCCACTGTGGACACAAGTGACAGGGCTGGGAAACCAGAACTGTGATTGCTGAACAGCTTGCTGGTGGCTCAGACTATACAAATCTGAGAATTAAAAACTTCAGGGGACCCAGTCATAAGGACACCCCCATAGTATTGTGAGATTTACCTCCAGGAGCTCAACCAGGTTCCCAAAGTGAATATCAGGGGGAAAAAATAACCCCTGCTGAAAAGAAAAATGAACCATTTTGAAATATACCAGAGCACTCTGTCCTTAAGTCCTGATCTCAGGAGAGACTACTTAACCAGCCCCAAACCCACTAGGGTATTATTATCACAGCCTCACTGACCTGGGGAATAGGAATACCCAGCTCCAACCCACTTTTTCCCTCCTGTCCCACAAAAGTCGGGGAGGGAGAAGAATAAAACCTGAGATATACTTGTGTAGTTCACAGTCAAAGGCACAGGTTCATTAAAAGACTGAGACCTATCAGACCACAGAACACTTCCCTCTCTTACACTTCACCACCACATTACTGCAGACCTATTTACAGCAGGTCCTTCCACCCTGTACATCATGTCTGGCTATCAAGGAAAAAGTGACAGGGCATAGCAAAAGGAAATACAAGTTGAAGAGACAGGGCAAGCATCAGAACCAGACATGGAGGGGACGTTGGAATTATCAGACCATGAGTTTAAAACAACCATTATTAATATAATAAGGGTTCTAATGGATAAGGTAGTCAACATGACTGAAGGGATGGGTGATGTGAGCTGAGAAATGGAAATGCTAAGAAGCAAAAAGATAACTCTAGGTATAAAAATGCTGTGACAGAGATGAAGATGCTTTAGATGGGTTTAGTAGTTGACTGGACATCCCAAAGGGTAGACTCTCTGAGCTTAAGGGTATCTCAATAGACTCTTCCAAAGCTGAAAAGCAAAGAGAACAAAGACTGAAAAAGCCCCACTACCCCTAGAACAAAACACCCAAGGACAGTGGGGCAACTACAGAAGGTGCTCACATTACTCATGCCATTGCCGAGTATTCAATGTAAAAGTGGACTTGCATTCATTGCGAATGTATAATGCAAACTCTAGGGCAACCCCTAAAAACAGTGAAAAAAAGTATAACTGTTAGACTGAAAAAGGAGACAAAATAGAATCATATAAAATGCTCAATTAAAACCACAAAAGACAGGAAGAATGTAAGACAAAAATAAGAACCAATCTGGAGAGGCAAGGCTGGTACAGTATTCACAAATCAATCAATGTGATTCATCACATAAACAAAAGGAAGGAGAAAAATCACATGATAATATCAATAGATGCAGAAAAAGCATTTGATAAAATCCAGCACCCATTCATGATCAAAAATTTCAGCAAAGTGGGAATACAGGGAACATACCTCAACACGATAAAGGCCATCTATGACAAACCCAAAGCCAACATCATACTCAATGGGCAAAAATTAAAAGCAATCCCCTTAAGATCAGGAACAAGGTAGGGATACCCCTTTTACCTCTCTTATTTAATATAGTTCTGAAAGTCCTAGCGACAGCAATAAGACAAGAAGAAGAAATAAAAAGCATTCAAATTGGAAAAGAAGAAGTATAACTATCATTATTTGCAATTGATATAATACTGTATATAAAAAACCCTAAAGTCTCAGTCAAAAAACTACTGGACTTACCTGATAAAAGAATTCAGCAAGGTGGTGGGATATAGAATTAATACTCAGAAATCAGAGGCATTTTTATACATCAACAATGAACTGTCAGAAAGAGAAATTAAGGAAACAATCCCCTTCACTATTGCAACCAAATAAATAAAGTACCTAGGAGTAAATTTAACCAGGGAGGTAAAGGGCTTGTACTCAGAAAATTATAAAACATTAATAAAAGAAATCAAGGAAGATACAAACAAGTGGAAGTATATATAGTGTTCATAGATAGGAAGAATGAATGTCATTAAAATGTCTATATTACCCAAAGCAATTTATAAATTCAATGCAATTCCTATTAACCAATGGTATAGAATAAATATTCCAAAAATTTATATGGAACCAAAAAAGAACACTAACAGCCTCAGCAATCTTGAAAATTAAGAACAAAGTGGGAGATATCAGACTTCCTGATATTAAGTCGTACTACAAGGCCATTGTACTCAAAACAGCTTGGTACTGGCATGAGAACAGGCATACAGATTAATGGAGTAGAACAGAGAACCCACAACTTTATGGTCAATTGATATTTGACAAAGGATGTAAGAGCATACAATGGAATAAAAACAGTCCCTTTAATAAATGGTGTTGGGAAAAAATTGGACAGGTACATGTAAAAAAATGAAACTAGACCACCAACTTACACTATTCACATAAATACACTCAAAATGGATAAAAGTCTTAAATGTAAGTTGTGAAACCACATGGTGGTGGTGGTGGTGGTACTTAGACCTATGCACTCACTATTTGTGTCCGTAACATGCTACCTGCCTCTAAGTGCCTCTTTGTTTAATGGGGCAGGAGAGCTTCCAGTGGACAGGGTAATTTCTTCCCTTTGCTGGTGATACTGTTCCCAGGAAAAATGTTCACTTTAGATTTGGGGAGTGATTCAACCCAGGGGTTAGGGTATCCATACCTCAAAGTGTCTCCCCCTGTGCCTCCAACCACTCTCTCCCCTAGCAACTCCAGTCCTCCCAGCACTCCCTGCTCCTAAACTGCCTTTTGACCCAGCCATCCCACTTTTAGGAATATATTCCAAGAACAACATATCACTGATTCAAAAGAAGAAATGCATCCCCATGTTTATGGCAGCATTGTTTACAATAGCCAAGATCTGGAAACAGCCCAAGTGTCCGTCAGTGGATGAGTGGATTAAAAAGCAGTGGTACATAAACACAATGGAATACTATGGGGCCATGATAAAGAAGGAAATCTTACCTTTTCGACAACATAGATGGACCTGGAAACTATTAAGGGAAATAAGGCAGGAAGAGAAAGAAAATATCATATGACCTCATTCATTTGAGGAATCTAATAAAAAATGTGAACTGAGGAATGGAATTGAAGCAGAGGAGAGATCAAAGGGACCAGAAGAAAAGAGGACAGATTGAAAGGGAATCATAGAATGGGATAATCCTGAAGGGAAGGGGGGAGGGCACTGTGGAAAGAGGGGCAAAGGAGATGTTGAGGGGAATATGGGGGGTATTTTTATCTCTCCAATGTACTATATACATAGAGAAACCTGAAGATTCCACTAAAAACTATTAGATTAAATAAATTCAGTAAAGTAGGAAGATAGAAAATTAATACTCAGAATTTATTGCATTTTATATACCAATAACAAACTCTCAGAAAGAGAAATTAAGAAAGGAACCCCATTTAAAATTGCATCCAAAAGAATAAAATACCTAGGAATAAATTTAATCAATAAGGTTTCTGACCTGTACTCAGAAAACAGTAAGACATTGAAGAAAGTTAAAAAGATACAAACAAATGAATAGAAGATTTAACATTGTTAAAAGGTCTATATTACCCAAAGAAACCTACAGATTCAATGTAATCCTTATCAGAATATGGTATTTTTCACATAACTAGAACAAGTAATTCTAAAATTTATCTGGAACCAAAAAAGACCCCAAGTATCCAAAGCAATATTGAGACAAAAGAACAAAGTTGTAGGATACTATGTAAGAAAACTGTGTACTCTTATTGATCAAAGTCACCGTGTTAATTTTCTAAATAAATTATTTTAAAAAGAAACCCAGTATAATGCTATAGTAATCAAAATAGCCTAGTACTGGCATAAAAATATATGGAACATAATAGAAAGTCCAAAAATAAACCCAGGTCTATATGATTAATTTATCAATGACAAAGGAGACAAGAACATACAATAAGGTAAAAATAGTCTCTTCAATAAATAGTATTAGAAAAACTAGACAGGCAAATGAAAAACAATAAAAACTAGATCCCTTCCTCACACCATATAAAAGAATAGACTCAAAATGAATTAAAGTCTTAAATATAAGACTTGAAATCATAAAACTAGAAAAAAACATGGGCAGTAACATCTTTGAGATATAATATATATTTTTCCTCTGGCAGAGAAATAAAAGAAAAAGTAAACAAATGGGATTACATCAAACAGAAAAGTTTTTGCACAGTGAAGGAAACCATCAGTAAAACAGACAACCTACTGAATGGGAGACCATATTCACCCACAATACATCCAATAATTCAATAAGGGATTTAATATGCAAAATATATATGAAACTCATGCAACAATACACACAAAAACACCACTTTTTAAGTTATATAAATGTCTTATCACTATGCTGTACATCTGAAATATAATACTGTATGTCAACTGTAATTGAAAACAGAATTTTTTTAAAAGTTAAAAAATATTTGACATTACCCCATAGTGAATCCTCTCTCTGAAGTCCCTTGCTAACACCTTCTGATTTCTGTTCCTATAATTTTCCCTTTTCTACAATGTTATATAAATGGTAGCACATAGTATGTAGCCTGTTAAGTCTGGCTTCTTTAACTCAGCTTAATGCCTTTGAGATTCATCGAAGGCAGTTATCACTGTGTATATACTGTGCATCAGGATTTCTTTCCTATGTCTTGCTGAGTAGTATTCTGCAGTGTAGTTGTATTGCAATTTTTCCATTCATCCACTGTATGATTTTGAGTTGTTCTAGCCTTTTCATAATTATAAATAAAGCCACAATAAACATGTGTGTAAGGTTTTTGTGTGGACATATGTCATCTTTTTTTCTGTTGGGTAAATACCTAAGCACAGAATTGCTGGGTCAGATGCCAAACTCTTTCACAAAGCGCTGTATCATTTTGCTCCCAACCAGTAAGATATGACAGTTTCAGTTGTGCCGCATCTTTGCCAGTATTTGGCATTGTCAGTTTTTTAAGTGGATTTTTAGAACATAGCTGATGATAAAACAGAAAACTTGAATTTAAACATATGTTTTTGGATGAACTAAATAAAATAAATTTGAAAGTGGTTCTATATTTGTAGAATTATGTAAAGGTTTGTACATGTAGTGTTTATTTTTGTATGCGAGATCCCAAGATAATAAATTATAAGTTATTCCTTAATTATTAAAATACAGAAAGTCAGATGGAAAAAGTCACCAGATAGACTGAGTGCCCTGATTTCATTTAATTTGCTGACTTAATGGCAGCACTAAACTTTGTCTTCAATCAGTATCAATACCAGCAGAATTTGGAACACTGAAGTTTTAAGAATTCAAAAATTAGAAACTTTACCTTGGGTACAATTTACCTGAGTTATCCTCAGCATAAGAAATAAGCCTGAAGCTTAATGGAGATTTCTCTTACTTTGGTGATTTTGTATTTAGAAAAGAATAAACTAAACAGCATGTCTTGTACTCTTTCCCAAGACCATTAACTGAAGACCCTACCTCAATAAAACACTATAAGCATCTTGGTGGCAGCTCAGACCAACTCTCTCCCCCTGGGAAGTGCCCTGTTTCACCCACAGTGTATAATTACTTCTGTCCTTACTAAATTTTCAGGGAAGAATAATTGATGGCCTTTGCCACTGCAGATCTTCTATGTAAGCAGGAACTATTTTGAGGTTCCTTACTAATAGAAATTCTTCCTTGATACTTGTAGGGGGTATGGTGGAGAATATCAAACACATTCTTAAGGAATAAGTTTCTGTTCTGTTTGTTCCATCCTGCTGCCAATAATGTTTGTATTTTGTCTCTTAGGAGTTTCGTGGTGTTGAATCTTTGTTTTCCCCTTTTTATTCCCTCCAGCATTTTCTTATTCCTTATATGTGGTATCTTATTCTATCTTGGTGAGAATAGATTATAACCATTTCCTAAAACATGCTTGTGTTTCATAAGAACATTATATCAACTAATGATCTATTAGCAGTAAGATAAATATGACGCTAGAAAATGTTTTCAGTTGTTTCATATACTTTTCATTCAAAATGCCTCAGACCTGATCTGATTTCTTTTTAATTCTTGCCACATGTTTTATTAATTTCAGAGTACTTCAGAGGTGCTTATGGCATTGAGAAATAGCTGTTTATATCTGTGATGTAAACTGTGAGGAAATTCAGCATCTCAGTTACCTCCCTCACCAATAAACCTAACATTCTTCAATAGAGGCAGCTGTGCATATGACCGATACTAGGGCTTGAGTCTATGTTTTATATCTATGTGTGTGCCAAAGAGAAAAGAATAACCAGTTTTATGTTAGCCATTGATTTCTACTTCACTTTTCACACTTTTTTTCAGTTTTCTTTTTAATCTAGAAATTAAATTTAAGGGGGTGACATTGGCCAATAAGAATAAATAGATTTCAGGTAAAGATCTCTACAGCATTTGAACTGTTGATTGCATTGTGTGCCCATCACCCAAAGGCAGATCATTTTCTGTCACCATATATTTGTCCCTCTTTAATTGCCTTCCCCTCTTTTCACACTTTAATTCATTCAACCATCAGGTGTTTCTTAGTGACTTTTCACCTGACTTAGGACTTCAACTTTTTTCCCTGTAGAGATTTCATGTCCATCCCTACTCCTACTTTTACCTTTTTTTCCCCCAGAATACTCCATTCAGGAGGTCAAAAATCAAAGAATTAAGATAACAGTCTGTGAAACTGAGCTCGTGGTTTTCATTTCTAATCCTACCACTTCCATGCATGACTGGGAAAGTAATTTAACCTCTTTGTGGCTTGTTTTCCCAGTTGGAAAAGTGGGTTAGGTACAAGTACACCTTATTCATAAGGTATCTAATGATGAGACGAGTTAATACATTGAGCACACAGTTTTCCCAGCATATGGTTGGGGCCATGCTAGTGTCAGCCAGCAGTTTATGTCATATTAACCACGTAGAGTAAATCAGCCCTTCCTCTTTGTACTCTTAGAGTTCCAATGACATCCAAGTCCCTATGTTCTCTTCTCCTATCCCAGCAGGCATGCTAAATAGACAAGTACCATATGATTTCTCTTATATGTGGAATCTAATGAACAAAATAAACTAAGAAACAACGTAGAAACAGACTCATTGATACAGAGAACAGACTGACAGCTGTTAGAGGGAGTAGGGTTGAGGGGCTGGGTGAAAAAGGTGAAGGGATTAAGCAAAGACTTATGGGCACAGCCAACAGTGTGGGGATTGAAGGAAGGAAAGGGGGTGGGGAGATGGAGGAGGGAAGAGGGGGGATAGATGGTGCTAGAGGGAGACTTGACTTGGGTGGTGAACACACAATGCAATATATATATGTACATGAGGCATTGTAGAATTGTGCACCTGAAACCTGTGTAATTTTATTAACCAATGTTACCTCAATAATTTTTTTAAAAAAATTAGTTCCTTACAAAGAGAAATCCTGATGTGAGATCATCTGAGAATCCATTTATCTCATTGTTAAGGAACTAGCTATGTCCTCCATGGTGCTAGCCACAGTCAATGGGAAATGGCATGGCAATACCATTTTCTTCTACCATCTATTCATTTTTATTAGCAATATTTGTAAAAATAATGAGGAAAGCTAACCATTAATGGTAGCTAACAATTAGGAACCAGGTATTGGGATGCATTATTTACATATATCATCATTTCAGGGGGAAAATAGAGATTAATATTTCCTGCTCTTATTTCATTATGAGACATATGTAAGTCAATGTGCTAGCAATTTTAGTAACCTGGAACAATTTCAGCATTGCTGCGGACTCAACACACACTGGAGCAGTGGGCATAGATTGGGCTTTGGCACCAGTCAGTCCTGGGTTTGCAGCTCACCCCACCAGTTCCCAAGTGGGTGACATTTATCAAGTAACATAACCTCTCTGAGGTTTGAGTCTCTTCTGAAGGTAATACCCACACGAAGATTCATTTTGAGGATTAAATGAGATATATCGGGCAGTAGAACCATGCAGGAAAATGTCAAAATGTCTTCCATGCACATAGTAGGGATTCATTTGATGTGATCTGCTTCCCAGCCCCCACACAGATCCTAGGAAGAAAAATTAATCTTTAGCATCCTATGAATTGGATAATTAGTTCAATTTCTCCTCACTTAATTCTTGTAAAAGCTGATAGATGTCACTTATACCAGATTCAGGCCTGAGACTTAGGCAGTCAGGAAGGATGGCTGAGGTCACATGGCCTGAGGTAGCTCTACCTCCAGGGGTGGCCTATTGACCTGTGCAGCACCAGGAGTGAAAGAGAAAGAGACAGAAGGAAATTCGATCCACAGCCAGAGGCCAGGGGCAAGAACGGGCGTGGGCACAATCAATGAACTTCATCCGTGTTTGCTACATAATAAATAACCCCCAACTCCCAAGGCATACAGAAACAAGCATTTATTTTCATGGTTCCTCAGGTCAGCTGGGGTTTGTGTGATCTAGGCTGAGCTGGCTGAGCAGCTCTGCTTCTGCCTGCAACAGCTGGGGTGGTTCTGCTCCACGGGTTTTGCATCTTTGGATAACCAGAGCTAGGGCTTGTTCCTCTCCTGGCAAAGCACAGCCCACGAAAACGACAGGTGGAAATGCACAGAGCCTCTTAAGGCCTAGGCTCCAATGTGCACCATCTCCCTTCTGCCAACATGTCATAGGACGAATTGCTTACTATGGTCCAGCTGCTACACCAGGCTTTGCCATACCCTCTGTAAATCACTGACAAGGTCCCAGCTGCTCCAAAGGAGCTCAAACACACTGACAAGTAAGGCTCACTAAAATGACTGGCAAACTGCTGTTCAAATCATCGTTAGCCCCACAATTCCTCAGCACCTAGATTCTCATCCTGTGGCTGAGCCTCGCATATTTCAATGGTTACTTTCTCATTCTTTTCACCAGTGTTATGAATACTTAGAACACCCGGGGAATGGGGCCTCTCTGTTCTGTTACAGGGATGTCAGTGACCCTTCCAGCAATGTACTCATTGAGACAACTATGTCACTTGTAACGGCAATTCTCTCAGAGTTCTATTTGATAAAAACTTGAGAAAGGTTTTTGATCTGGGTATTAGCCACTTTAAGATGTATCTTGACAATGAGTTTATTTTTGCAGAAGGATTTTCAAAACACAAAATATTTGCAATCAGAACACTGAACTACATTTAAAGCTTTAATTTATATTCTGTCTCTGATTTTTCTTTCCAGTTATTGGCTTTAAAATAATGTCATATGCACTCCACATTCTACAAGTGTAAATATAAATGAAACTCATAAAATTTATCATGGCTCATTGAACCACAAGTAAATGGCTTCTCTCTTTTTGGTATTATAACAAATTAATTGTCACTTGCTTTAAATATTTTCTGATTTTAATTCATGGTTGATGCATTTCCCCCCTACTATGTATAGTTTGGGGTTTTTTTTGTTGTTGTTTATAGCTTCTTTTTGTTCATGGTACTCATTACAAGTGTAATTGGTATCTGTCCAGATCCTCTGTGCATCCATTCCTCTGCCACTCTAGTCTGGACTGCTCATGTGTAATGTAAACCACCCATCCCCTCTCCGTTCATGGGAGCTGCTTCTCTTGGGGAGTTGATTCCCATGCTCTCCACCACAACATAGTCATAAGGTGCCTTGCCACACTGGATATTGTGTAGAACATCACTATGGTCCATTCTATTTATATCATATTAATTCAGGGCAGAGCAAAGAGAAACAATACTCTAGATACCCAGATTGTGAGAAACCCCACAAAGATGGAGATCACCAGCACATTTACTGAAAATAAAATGATTGCTTTATCTTTGTTGCAACAAAGAAAGGATCGCACATGGTAGATTTCTTCAGGTTTTGCACACTTCACACTTGAGAATTATGCTCTGGCCTATTTATTAGGTTATGGGGAAAGCTTTTAGTTTTTTTTTCTTTTTTAGTGAGAGAGAAAGAGAAAGGAGGACAGACAGACAGGAAGGAAAAGAGATGAGAAGCATCAGCTTGTAGTTCTGGTGCCTTAGTTGTTCATTGATTACTTTCTCATACATGCCTTGACTGGGGGGGGGGGGGGGCTCCAGCTGAGCCAGTGACCCTTGCTTAAACTAGCGACCCTGGGCTTCAAGCCAGTGACCTTTGGGCTTAATCCAGTGGCCATGGGGTCGTGTCTATGGGCTCATGCTGGGGATCTTGTGGTTTCAAACCTGGGTCCTTGGCATCCCAGGTAGATGCTCTATCCACTGCGCCATCACCTGGTCAGGCGAAGGCTTTTAATTTTGAGCGATTGCTACAGCTGATTCGGGCTGAGACACATGCAGCCTTGCCTCTTCAGCCACATGATCCAATAGGCCTCCTGGTACTAGAGTTTCTATTGTAAAAGAAAAGACACTGTATAGTAGTTTATTGATCGAGACAGAGCTCTGAGTTACTATACTTGCAGAGGTAATTGACCCTAATCATAGAAAGACACCGCTGACATCAACATGACTTTTCATGGTGATGTTAATCTTGATCATTGCCAGGTTTCTTCACTTTAAAGCTTCTATTTTTTCCCTTTCCATATTTGATGCTTTGAAAGCTAGTAATTAAATCCATCTCACATTCAGTGTGGCAAGGAAGTTGTTATTCCACCTGGAGGGGATATATCTTTCCCTAGAGGAGATGAATTATTTGGAATTCTTTTTCTAAGGGAGATTCATTCCTTCTCCCACATTTATATATTCAATCATTTCTTTATACCAATATTGACTCAGATATTTATTATTTGAGTTATAACAAAATACCGTGATTATTTTATTGCCCATCATTTTCCAGATTTTGGCCATTGGGAGTTCTCTCAGGTTGACTCCTACATCCTTTTTTGCATGCCTGCCTCATTCTTTTTTTCTCTAGCAATTCCCTATTTTCCGCCACTACTAGAGCCTCCAAGCTCATCTTGTATTTCCTGCCCCAGACCAAGAAAACACACATCTTTCCAAGGAGCCATAGACTAGTTTTAAATGTGTCTAGAAAATGAAATATACCGAACAAGAGTTGATTTGTCATAAAGTGAGTATATTGTGAAGTGGGTTTCTGAGAAAATGGTTATGATGCAGGAAAATATCATATTCCAGCATCTAATTTGCTTTCTCTGCTGTCTTCCATTTTTTCTTATTTTCTGTGGTGACTTCTTTCTGATTCTTCAACATATACATTCTCACAGCTGCTTATAATGATTAATGACAACTGAGAAAAAGTGAGAGTTTGTGGATTTGTATAATTAATCTTGCTTCATCGCTGTAAATTAGTGGTTATTCCTTGTTCATTTATTGCTAGAAGCTCAAGTGGTTGAAATTGAGAAGAATGTAGCATATTTATAGTGTAATAATCTTCATTCATCCCATGGAAAACCAAATGAGTAGCTCCTAAGGGGCTGAACAGAGGGGTAAGGGATAGACGTCATACAGCATGTCCTTGAAACATGGTGGCCCTTTCTTCATTCTGTGAGTGATCAAGAAAGACCCAGGTGTTCTATACCAGGCACAGAGAACAAGGACTGGAACAAAGGGAAAGACAACACCTCTTCCTTCTGAGTACATTTGTTCACAGGCGTTCTGACACATGATAATAGTTTGATTACTTGTTTAGAAACTAGCTAAGTGAAAACTTGTACATTGGAAAGATAAAAATTCCAGTGTGCTTCATTTTTACACCACGTTTAATGTCAAAAACTTATGTTAATGAACATTCAAACTACAATGTGTTTCAATAAAAGACTTCACGATTCATTTGCGACTCTCACCTGTTCTTTGCCCTCTCTACAGGAATTGCTTCATTGTCATTTTCACACATTTGCTTGAATATATTATGTAAATGAGAGAACTGGCAATTTGTGGAAAGGCTTTAGACTGGTGAGAATTTTTGAATATGGCCACTTGGAATGTTCAAATACTTGCAGTAATAATTGTTGGGTATGATAATTTATTTCTAATAATATTTTAATTTCCTGAAGATGAAACTTTATGGCATCATCATTATGGATGCTCTGAAAATGCTTCTGTTAAATTAAAAGAAGTCAAAATGCAAAGCTTAATCAGAATATATTTATGAGTAAGACATAACTAAGTACACATTAATCAATTAAAATAAATGTAGCAGTATAATGCTCTTTCTAGTTATGTTCATTTTACTCCATTCCATTAGAATGTCTTCTCTTTGTTTTATTCACCGTGCTCATAGTTTTGCATGATCCATTTCTCACTCTTATTCATTGACTTCTTCTCTTCTTATGACCTCTATCTACCTGGTGGTTTGTCCTATGGGTCTGAGTTCAGTTTTTCTCTCCAGCAATACATGCTCAATTATATTGATCTTTTTTTCAAAAGCAAAACAATTTGTTTTATAACCTGATCACAAAATTTGTTCAGGTAGTGGATTGGCTGCACCTCTCTTTTTCTTTTGTTTTAAATTTCTTCTTTTATTTAAGGATAGTTGGTATATAATCTTACATTGGTTATATTAGTTTCAGGTGTACAATATAGTGATTTTTATACCTTACACTGTGATCACCCCACTTATTCTAGTAACCATCTGTCACTGTGGTAAACTTACCACAATACTGTATTTTTTACTATATTTCACTTCCCCTCTGTTCCCCCACTTTCTGGTAACCATCCCTTTGGTCTCTGTCTCTGAGTCTGTTTTTGTTTTGTTTGCTTTGCTTTTAGGTTGTGTATATAGGTAAAACCATAAGTATTTGTCATTATCTGCCTGGTTTATTTTACTTAGTATGATACCTTCTATATTATAGCAAATGACAAGATTTCCTTTTTTATTGCTGTGTAATATTCAGAGGCATGTATGTACATATTAATTATCACACTTTTTTATCCATTCATCTATTAATGGACACTTTGGTAGCTTCCCTACCTTGGCTATTGTAAATAATGCTGCAGTGAACATAGGAATGCAGATATCTGTTCAAATTAGTGTTCTTATTTTCTTTGGATCAATATCCATAAGAATTGCTTCTCATGTGTGTAATTTTAGTTTTTCTAAGGAGTCTCCATAATGTTTTCCATAAGAGCTGCACCAGTTTGCAGTCCCACCAACAGTCCAATAAGACTCAATCAAGTCATAGCTTTAAACGCCATCTATATATTTCCAACTGTCACCATTCCTCAAAGCTTCAGACTCATATTCAACTGCGTATGTGACTTCTCCCCTGGATCTCTGTTGAGCATCTCAAACTTCCAGTCCCCTGGTCTATCCCTACACCTCCATACCTCACAGTCTTCATGTCATTAACAGGGCTCAACATTTACCTTCTTCCTTGAGCCAAATGTTAGACATTATCTATGATCTTAATTTTTTATTATTCCCTACTTCCAATCTATTGCTCTAGCTCCAAAGTAGTTCTGGAATTATCCACTTATCAAAATGTGTGGGTTTTTGTGTCTAATTCCTTTAACTTAGCATGATGTGTTAAAAGTTCATTCATATTATAGCATGTACCAGTTGTTTGCACCATTTTAGTGCTGATTAATTTGCCATTGTATAAATACATTGCGTTTGTTGATCCATTCACAGTTCATGGACATTTGGACTGTTTCCATTTCTGATTGCTAAGATTAATAGTGCTATAAACATAGCATGTAAGTCTTGGTATGGAAATACTCTTTCCCTTTACTTAGGTAGGTGACTAGGAGTAAAATTCTTGAGTTGTAGAATAAATACATAAATGTATAAGACACTACCACACGGTTCTCCAAAGTGGCGGTTCTGTTTTAGACCCCTCCCCAACAGCACTATTGAGGCTTCCCATCTCCTCCATCATTGCAACTGCTGCGATTTCTGTCTGATCCCCGTCAGTTTTGTTCTACAAATTTCAAGTCAGTGAATTCTAATGGAAACCACTAATTCACACACCAAGTAAATGTAAATATCCTGTGACATTGTGTTTCTGAGGGTTTTTTTTAAGGCCATAATAATGAATATATAAAAGAAAATTGTGAATGGTTAGGCCGTAAGCAAAGACAACCATTTTCCAGTATTGCAGATCAATTAAAATTTTCTGGTCTGGAGTTGTTTGCTCATCAAATTAAGTTAAAATGAAACTGCTTCAGCACAGCAAACACATGGACAGCTCGGTTCTCAAGGGCTCAAATACTCCCTCATTGTGTACAGGTCATAGATAGGGGTGAGATCAACCAATGCTCAGAAAAAAAATCTACAATTAATGCAGAGTAATACTAAAAATTAATACCAATGACCATTAATAAAATAAATACAATCCCAAAAGAGTTTTTATTTGTTTTAAGGGAGTGAAATACTTGCTCAAAACAACAACAAAAAATACATGGAATGAATTGTCTGGTAAATTGTCAATGGTAGAATAAGGTTAAGTGTTCAGAATTGGTAAATGTTATATTTAAAGTTAACTATTAGCTTGAATTTGAATTGAGGTCACTTTATACCCTGTGAGAATTATTAGGGTCCTAATTGATTTCTTCTATAATATGTGAAGCTAAAATATCTAGAATCTAAAATATCTGACCCAAGAGTAAACCCACTGAATGCTAACTCTGCTAGGAGATTTTGGAGTTGTCATTTTCACAGAATAACAATGACAACAAAGTTACCTTTCAAGATTTTTGAATAGCAATAATACGCACACATTTTATGTTAACCGATGTTAGGTTTCCCATCATAAGAAAACAGTGTAAGGCAAATTGAAAGGTCATTTACTTTATATTTTGGAATATTACACTTAGAGAAAGGTCAAGAGTATGATGTGTGAATACGAGTAATAAATCATTTTTGGCAGTGCATAATTAAAGAGGTTAATAATATCCCCTGTCGCCTTGATATTGAAAACAAAATGAGTCCCACATCTTCTTTATATCATATTTCTAGTGTATTTCGCTCCCCATCATATTTGCCACCCTTCTTATACACAACTATATAGTAGAGAATATAAATGCAACACTTTTTCCAGGGTCACCATATTCTGAAAAGCAATGATTTCTGTTGACATTATAGTCACAGATTTTTAAATTAAAATCAATCAACAAAAGGCCCTACAGAAACTATTATAATTGAAAATTTGAAATTATTCAACAAAATGTGATAGTATGCAGATAGTTCTCATGCAACTAAGTACCAATGTGACATTTCCAGCTGCCCAAATGATGCCTTAAGTACTTATACTCTTTAATGAGCAGCTAATATGTCCCTGGCACTATGCTAAACACTTTATGTTGCCTTCCTCCCGTTTTATGAATAAATACATTGATCCACTTTTTACAGCTAAGACAGCAAAGAGTTATTAGGAGTAACTACTTGTTGATGAACACTTGGCCTCAAAGTACTGGATCTCAGATTTGAATCTTGGCATGTCTGATTACATACATAGCTCGGAGGGATCACTTTCTTCTTCCTAACTCCTTATTGAAAGGGACTGCACATGTAGACACTGGAGTCACTTCAGTGTCCCTAAACAAGCCAAGGTCACATGGACCTGTACTCCACAAGAGGACCTGCTGTTGGAATCCATTATTGGGATAACACCCAGAAGCAGGAGAGGATAGAGATGGAGAAGAGAACAGGGGCTGGGACACACAGTAACAAACTAGCACAGCTGGAGGTTTGGACAGTCGGTGCTCTGTGTGCTTCTGGCTTGTTTCCTCCCTATGACTGATTTAAAAGGCCTTGGGCATATCAGGGGGCAGCTAAGACGGCCCCCACCATGTTACTATTCAAATCCAGATCTTGCCAATATGGATTCTACTACTGTTTTTGCATCTCCACCAGTAAAAACTTAGCAGGTGCTATGGAATATGGAAAGATGACTACACCACCATGTGATCCTGCAGGAATTTTCACTTAGAGATAAATAATAAATTCACCCACTCCAACCCCCCGATTAAACCTATAATGTTTGTGGGACTGGAGTTCATATACAAACATTTCATCCAACCTGCTTTCAGAAAGCCCACACCTTGTCTAAGAAACAGTCATGCATGAATACCTTGAATACTGTCCAATGCATGTATAACACAGAATGAGCACAGGGTGTTTGATAAGCACATCAGAGTGACACGTCTGCTCCCAAACTCATTTCCAGAAGTAAGACAATAGATGTCACTGCCAAAATTGCTAGAGCATGCTCGCTTTGCCGGAAATCATTATATAGGTGTGTGGTCTGATCAGAGCTGCTCTAACCTTCGCCCACTGAAGCACACATCTGATGTCTAATAGCAGGGGGTGTGTGGAGAGGCTCCGCTCTTCCCACGTTTTTCCAGTTCGCCAGCATCTTCCCGAGCATGATGATAAACAACACATTGTGGCGGTAAAACCAGGCTCTGTGAATACCATGTATTCCTCATTAAAACATATTTTGAGCAATGTATTAGGTGGGCTAATTCCATCTGGCATTTCCATTTTGAGCCAATTTGCTTGATTCTGTGGGGTTTCTGCAGTAGGTGGAAACGCTAGATTGATACTGACAGCCGCTTCCATCCTTTGGCACAAAAGTCAATAGTGTCATGGGCACAACCATGAACTAGGAGGAGGCCCATCACTCATTTTCTCTCAAGAAAGTCCCCGGAAAAATCTGTGAGGCTCTGGAGTGAGAGAGGGGAGCTCAAAATATGCCTGAAATTCCATTTCTAGAGAATCCTGACAGGTAGGATCATAAGACCTAGTTTCAAAACAATTAGCGAAATATTACATCATTTGCTTCATAGTATTCTGGAACAAATATCTATAAATTATCTTAGGAAAACTTTTCTAATCAAGACAACTTGTTAAGTGCCAAGGGGTAAAAAAGATTAAAATGAGTAGCTTTCAAAGCACAGCAATAAAATTCATCAATAGAAGCAGCTATTCAAAGTTCTTTAGTTACTGTTATTGTATATACACTATCAATTATGTCGAAAAACATTTGAGCTGCTTATAGAGCATGACACAATTAAAGTCTCTAATTTACATCTGAATATTACTCACAGAACTCTAATATGTTTGCAGAAAAGTAATCCTTGGAGGGAGGATGGATGAATAGATGAATAGACGGATATTGGTATGTAGTAAGATGGGACAAGCACCAAGAGTTCCTTTTATTCTGATCAATGTTTTTTACTTATTTAATTCCCACCACCCCATCATCACAACATACATCCCTATTTTCATGTGTCTCTCATCATTTTCTTCCTCGTCTTCCCATTGGGCCTGTAGGGGCTGGTGGCAGAGCTGGGAGGGAGGTGAGAACTATTCAGTAACTCCCTGCATTAGCTCCACAGACCTGACTCCAGTATGGAAGCTTTCTTTCCAAAACAGCTAAACATACACATATGGGCATGCGCACACACAAACACATACACACATATAGGCACACGCACACACACACAGGTGTTTGTACATTTTAATCATCTGCTTTCATACTTACGTTTTTAATATAGTTAGAAAGCACCACCATTTATTCTAAAAGCCTAAGATCTGCTTATTGTCTCCTTCACCCACCACATTATGAGATAAAAATTGATGCCATTGCTTGTGTGCAAAGTTTATGACAAACACTTATTGTTGGAAAATATTATTTCTTTGATCAAAACCTGAACAAGTATGAGATAATGACTATCTGAGAAAAATATAGAAAATCAGAATAAAAATTTTATATTCATTTATAAACAGTACAGAAAAGAAAAAGATAAGCAAAGTGGTAAAGCCTCTTTTTAACTAACGGACCCCAATCTCATAGGAAACATTTTGAATAATCATTATTATTTTAAGAACAAGCCATTTCATCTATTTTCCCCCCTAATTTCAAAATGCCCATGGTTTTATTAGTTCTGTGTTTAATGTTCTAATTTTGGAGCTCTGTTGAGAGTATTTCACATCTGTAAGAAGCGGCAGTGCAGAAGTGACAGGCTTTCCACACCCCAGCCCAGAGCATTTACAATGGAAGTCTGAGTGGCAGTTCTGGGGGTGGCTCTCTTGACCCCCAGCACACTTCTCAGTCTTGAAGAGCACTGAAAGAGGAATTTCCTCTGGTAAAGCTCTGATATGGTTTGTCTAAATCTAATTTCATTCTAGAACAATCTAAAGAAAACAAAACAAACAAGAAAAAAAGATAAAAAAAAAAAGGAAAACACTGCCCTGGTCAGATGGCTCCATTGGTTAGAGCATAATCCTGATGCACAAAGGTTGCCAGTTTGATCCCCAGTCAGGGCACATACAGGAACAACAGATTCATGTCTCTGCCTCAGTCTCTATCGTCAAGAAATAAATAATTAAACCACAGATTTACCGCATTCTGACAGTCCCTCATAATTCTGATGGAATGGTCATAGATGAAGCACTTTATCTAAAAACTCATGATGAGTTTATAGATCACAGTAAGTCCAAAAAGGCAGGAGAGGCACTGTCTCCATTTTGTTGGCATCTGGTGCTTTTGCGACGTTTTGGAAATGGGGAGCGTCTTGGGGCTGTGCTCCACGGCAAGCTGGGGAAGTTCTTGGGCTTCTGGTCAAGATGGCAGTGTAGCTAAATGCAGTACTTGCATCCTCCCACAACCACTTCAGAAAAGCAAATAGGGAATTAAAGAAGAGGCCACTCTGAATCTGGTAGAAGGGACGACAAGACAGGCTGGTCCCACATCCGTGTGTGGCAGATAAAAATTGAGAGGGATGCCTCAGCTGCAGAGTGCTTTCCTAAGGTCCCAATCTCACACCAGGCCCCACAGCCCAGGATTCCAGTGCCAGGTAGAGAAATCCCTTTAATTTCTGGCTGTAAAAACCAGTGCGGATTGAGGTTGTGTAAAATTGAGGGCGGATGGAGTTCCAGGTATTCCTCTTAAAGGGCCCGTGCACAGACTTACTTAGTTAGACTCACTCCCTCAGAGCTCCACTACAGGGAAGAAGCTTGAAAGGCACCAGAAACATATGGGAAAGATTGGAATTGTCAGGCATCAGAATGAGAGCTGGCCAGGCAGCTTTCTCCCAGACAGAAGTGCTGGTAGAGGCCATTGTTCCTTTTCTGAGCCCTTGGCCCACAAGGTCAGCAGGTGGGCGCCATATCTGAGTCTCCATCAACCTACCTATCACTGTTCCCACTGTCTTGGTAATTCCCTGAGACCCCACTTTACCCAACTTGTGGGCCCATCCAAGCTGTTTCCAGTGACTTTTTCATACAAATGACCTATCTTGGCTCATGCTTCAGATTTTTCTAATGTCTCTCAAACAAGCAGCATCTGGCCTCCACATGCCCTGTACCTCTCACTAAGAGGCCTTGGGCCTGGCACTAGTGGCAGCTGGCCATGCTTTGCATTTTGGCCTCTCCTAGGCACCTTCAAGACCAGCACACCTGCAGATTGTTTTGTAGTTCATGCTCGGTGGCTCCAGGAAGAACACAGGGGGTGGCTGACCTTGGCCTGAACCCCCAGGGCCCCAGATCCAGCATACGTGGTAGACAGCTTCAGACCACATTAACATGCCACCCAACCACCTCCACAAGCAACACACCAAAGGGGCAGACTCAGCAGACACCAGAGCCCTGCTGAAGTAAGTCCTGCTCTATGGGGCCATCCCCCTGCACAGTTGATTCTCCACGGTGGTCACAGCCAATCCTTTTAGTTGATCAACCTGAGGTAAATCCCTCCCATTGATGTGCCAACAGCAATGAAAGCTCAACTACAATAGGAAAGTGTACACAGCCAACATGGGGTATGTACCTGGAGTGCCCAGCTTGGCTGAGCAGGAGGCTGTGCCACAGGACCCTACAGGACACCTACTACATAAGGCCATTCTATCAAGCCTGGGAGTTGTAGCAACTCTACCTAATACATAGAAATAAACACAGGGAGGCTGACAAAATGAGGAGATAAAGAAACATGTCCCAAATTAAAGAACAGAACAAAACTCTAGAAAAAGAACTAAACAAAATAGAGATAAGCAATCTACTAGGTGCAGAGTACAAAACACTGGTTATAAGTATGATCAGTGAACTTAGGAGAAGAGTAGATGAACTTAGAGAGAACTTCAACAAAGACATAGGAAACAACAAAACAGAACTAGAAAAACATAAAAAAGAACCAGTCATAAATGAAAAATACATTAACCGAATGAAAACTATATTATAGGATATCAAATCAAATCAAGCAGAGGATCAAATAAGAGATTTGGAAAATAAGGAGGCAGAAAATACATGATCAGAACAGCAAAAAAGAAAAATAATCCTAAAAAATGAGGATATTATAAGGAGTCTCTGGGATAACTTCAAATGTACTAACATTCGCATCATGGGAGTACCTAAAAGAGAAGAGAAATAACAAGGAATTGAAAAACTATATGAAAAAATAATGACAGAAAACTTTCCTAACCTGGTAAAGGAAGTAGACATACTAGTCCAGAAAGCACAGAGAGTCCCAAACTAGATGGACTAAAAGAGTCCCACACCAAGACACATCATAATTAAAATGCCAAAGGTTAAAGACAAAGAGAGATTCTTAAGAGCAGCAAGAGAACAGCAGTTAGTTACCCAAAAGGGAGCTCCCATAAGACTGTTAGCTGATTTCTCAACAAAAACTTTGCAGGCCAGAAGAGATTGGCATGAAATATTCAACGAAATGAAAAGGAAGGACATACAACCAAGATTATTACCCAGCAATGCTATCATTTAAAATGGAAGGAAATATAAAGAACTTCCCAGATAAGTAAAAGCTAAAGAAATTTATCACCACTAAACCAGTATTACAGAAAAATGTCAAGGGGTCTTCTTTAAGAAGGAGGAGAATAAAAATTATGAAAAAATAATAATAAATACATATCTATCAACAACTGAATCTAAAATGAGCAAGCAGAACAGAAACACTCAGATACAGAAAACATTTTGATGGTTGCCAGATAGGAGGATGGGTAAAAAGGTGAAGGGATTAAGAAATACAAATTGGTAGTTACAGAACAGTCATGGGGATGTAAATTATAGTATAGGGAATGTAGTCAATAATATTCTAATAACTATGTATGGTGTCAGATGGGTATGAAATTTATTCAGATAATAACTTAGTAAGTTATATAATGTCTAATTACTTGGTTATACACCTGAAACTAATATAATATTGTACATCAACTGTAATTGAAAAAGAAAAAATAATTTAATAAAAACTCATGTTTATTTTAGACATAGTCCCTTAGTAAAAGAACATTAGTGTAGATCTCACTAACAGCTTCTGAGATTTCATTACCCTGATGACTATTCCAGAATCCTTGTCAGTAGCAATTAGCAGTCACAGCTGGCTCACCACAGAAGACAGAGGGAATGACCTGTGACCCTACCTTTATAATGTTGCTGCTCTGAAGAGGGAAGAGCTCAAGTCATACTTCAATATCCCCCTGGATTTTCTAGTTAACATACCAGTAAGTTCAGGTAGGCATGGAGACACAGATAGAGGAACTAGCAACATATTAAGGTAATACTTAATCATTTCCATTCTTTGCAATAACCCTGTATCACCACTGTAGGATCCTTCTTAGGTACCCAGAGCCCTCAGCTGCCCCCCTCAGTGTTTTAACACTCTCATGTCTCATCCTCTCTGCTCAGGTAACCAACTCCCTATCCTGTCTGATCCTCTCTTACCAAGATTCCAGGCCTGACTCCCCAAATTTATATTCCATCCCCAGATTATATATCCTATTATTAAAATTAGAAAAAAATCCATATTTCTTTTTTTAAGCTACAATCTTGCTAATATTCCTTGAAAGTGAGGTTCTCATCTTATCTATTCATTTTATCATCAGCATAGACTACAATATGTATTACATTGAATAAATGAATTAAGTATTTTTCAAGCATTCACAGTTAATGACAATGTCTGAAGGCCTTGCACAATTGAAAGGCCAGCATGGTCTTCCAACCACCACTAATAATGCCCTAAACCAATCTGGTGAGATCTGGAATAAAAGAAAAGGTTTGATGTACAGCTTGGAATGATCATTTCATGACATGGTATAGGTAGAGGGAAAGATAAGACTGCCAACAGAGATGGCATCACTCTGAGCTTTGAATACTGAGGAAAGAAAAAATAAGATAGCCAGAATTTAATAACTGAAGGAAGCCTGACACTTCAGACTACACTATGCACTTAGCTATTTGTGTCCTAAATTACACATTGGTCCACTAGGAATGTACTCTGTTGCACAGCTCCTCATTGGATTTTGCCTTTTGTGTTCAGGAGCTTAGTGAAGCTCAGTTTGAAAGATTCCCAACTCTCTGCAAGAGGCTATGAGGTGGGTAGCAAAGCTCTGTGCAGCCAGATAAAGAAGAGAAATCATAGAAGATTTGGTGGTGGCTGGCCTAACAGGCCATGCGTGCATAAACATGGCCGACTATAGAAGGACTAAGGAAAATGTGATAATTCTAGTATTTCCTTTTCTTCTCTAAACAATGGCCACTGACAACACACAGATGAAGTGATTGTTCCACAAGCATGAAGACTCTCTGAGCTGCTCTCTCTCCTACAGTTGTTCCTGACACCAATAATCCAGATCACCTTCCGAGAAGTGACTTCATCAACAGCACGACCCACATGCAGCCATGCAATATTGTCTGAGTTCATGAGTACAGGTCAAGTCTAACCCTTAATTGAAGAGAAGTTGAAAGAGAAAAAAGAAGAAAGAAGGAGAAGAAGAAAAGAAGGAGAAAGAGAAGAAGGAGAAGAAAAAGGAGGAGGAGGAGGAGAAGGAGGAGGAGGAAGAGGAGGAAGAGGAAGAAAGCTCCAGATATTTTGAAGACTTTGACTTCAAAATTATCCAGATAATTCTGTGAAAGGCACGGGTTAGAATTGCTTTCATCTCCTTAGTTTGGCTAGTTATATTCCTGAAAGAACGTGGTAACATGCATCTCAAGCTTACCTAGCCACCCACTCCCAGAGAAAAGGGAAAACTAAATTAATGCTAAACTGGCTCAAGTTTAGGTCCCAAATATCACAGTTGCTCTTCTTGAAAATGTAATTTTCAAAGCAAGAAATTGTTGGGCAAGACTGTTATTACTCCAAAGAGAATTCCCTCATGTAGTTCTTGTGTTTGACCTTCAAGTATATGCTCATGAAAACTTAAACTGTGAAGAGTCATAATTGATGCCATGTATTTCACAGAACCTCAAGTTTAACTTACGTTGTTACAACTAAAGATCTATTTTTTCTATAAAGAATATATATATATATATATATATATATATATATATATATATATATATATATGTAAAACATATTCCTACCCATACTGTGAAAGCATAAAAATAGAAGTAGATCAAAATGCTGTAGGTCTAGATGAGATGAAATATAGAAACTCTTAGCCTAGTAAAATTATTCTGACTGATAAATTCTTTTCAACTGGACTCTCTAATATCTACTATGTGATTAAGGAAAGCATATCTGCTCTTCAAAAGAAATATTTTATGCTGCTGAATTTCAGCCTAGATCTCTAATAGAAATCCTAGAATTACACATTTATTGAATATGCCATTAGGGAATGTGATAGGACACTCAATCAAGGGAGTATAGAAATGAGAGACACCTGAGTTCAGAAAGGCAGGTTTGATGGAGGATTCATCATATAATTACAATAATATAATATTACCATTCACATTTCTATTTTTATTCCCAAATATACAGTGTGGAAAATACAATAGTACATCAACAAAATAGTTTAGTTCTGAGGAACTAAAAAAAAAAATTATAAAAGAACATTTATTAAAAGCCAGAGGATTTTCTGATTGTACTTGTACTTCTCAGTGAGAAACCTTGCTCTAGAATGTCCTTTTTTCCCTTGAGGGACCATAAATGATTAAAAACTTGGTAATACAAAAAAGAAAATCAATTGAAAAACATAGGAGAAATGTTACCAAATCAATACATGGCCATCATTTACATAAAATACAATTTCTTTACTCTTACCGGTCCCACATCCAGGGACATTTCTTTGAATGGGTATCAAGTTGTGCCCAACGTATGTGTAAGTATAGGTTCCTTTAGGCTACTGTTAATTCCTAATAAACAGAACAAGGCTGCAGCGGAAAGGTGAAAGGTGTCTAATGAAAACAAAAGCATATCCCAACAGGACACGTGATGCTTTCATCTAGATCCATTCAGTTTTGCCATCCACTCATCAGTTCTCATGTTCTTTGAATTATGTTCAATTTCTAAAGAGAATCTAGTTAATTACAACACAAATTATGCTTAACTTTTCAACAGTTATAATATAAACAAAAAGTTATAAACAAAATATGATTGTAGATAGCATACTCCCCCGACAATCTAATTATAATATTGCAATAAATTAAAGGACAAAAGCCTAGCCTAGTGTTGTTTTATATGCATCTTGAATCAGGGCTGGCATTGTTAGGAAATAAAGTTGAAAAGCAGTGAAGAAACGTCATTGATAGTGGTGCAGTGGATAGAGCATTGAACTGGGATGCTGAGGGCCTGGGTTCGAAACCCCGCTGTCACCAGCTGGAGCATGGGCTCATCTGGCTTGAGCATGGGGCTGCCAACTTGAGCCCAGAGGTCACTGGCTTGAGCCCAAAGTTGCTGGCTTGAAGCCCAAGGTCTCTGGTTTGAGCAAGGGGTCATTGGCTTGTCTGGAGTCCCCCAGTCAAGGCACATATGAGAAAGCAATCAAGAAACAACTATAATGATGAAACTATAAGTTGATGCTTCTCATCTCTTTTCTCTTCCTTTCCTGTCTCTTAGTCTCTGTCTCTTTCTCACTAAAAAAGAAAGAGGAGTGGAAAGGAGAGGAGGAGGAGAGGGAAAAGGAAAGGAAGGGGGGGGGGAGAGAGAGAGAGAGAGAGAAAGAAAGAAAAAGCAAGAAAAGAAAAGCAATGAAGAAACCCGAGTTTTCTCCTATCAGGGTGAATGCTTTCCAGTAGCACTTGCTTGTTACCGACACCCTTGCACATGTGTGAAAGCTAAGCTATAGGCAGATAAGTAAACCTGTGAGCAAACTCCAGAGTGCAGTCTTCTAGCATCACATTTAATTTTACTTTAAGGGTAGTTTCTGTTTTGTTTTTTCTCCTGGGATAAAATTAGCTGGGAAGTTGGCAATGTTTTTGTGGTTTGAAGCCTTAGCTTTGTTTATTCTTTGTATTTATAGCTGCACCAGTAGTTCCATGAGGAGGAATAAGAAACAAACCTACAGAAGCTGGTAAACCAGTACACATCAAAGAGTCAAGTAAGGATAAGTGAGCACAGGGAGTGAATGAACCCTTGATTCTGGGAGAAACTTCCCAGCAAAGTGTTAAGCCATAGGAGGCCTCAGAAGGCCTCAGAGAAAAACAAACAAATAAACAGACTGACATCTTTCTTAGTATATTCCTGGAAGTCCATAGAACTGATGTATACAAAATCTTCAGATAGAAAATGAAACATAGTTTTTCCTTTCTAATAGTTCACATGTGAGTCTGAAAATGTTAGCCAGCATTTAGGGAACAAAGACGTTCTTTTGAAAGCATTATAAAAGCTTTCCAGGGGCCAGATTTTGGTGTAGTCAGATACAACAGGGAACAAAGAATGTCTCCAGCATGAAAGAACATGGCAGGCAGAGTTGCTTTCTCCCTCTTCAAAAGTTTTCTAGTCCCATCTGGGTCCTCAGTCTACTGTGACAACGTGTTTATTAGACAATGCGCTATTTGCTGGAACTCGGAAGCTACTGGGACATTTTTCTATGGAGCCTTGGTGGTGTTATGGGTATAGCATCGCTACGACTGGGAAGGGATAAGAAAGCTTTAGTCCACTCTTTATCTTTGAGTGTGAAACATCAAAATATATTCATAAACCAGACAAGACTCTCCTGAGTTCTCTCCCACAGGGAGGGTGAGGGGTCTTGTTATGCTTTACCCAGTAACAGATGTCTCTGTCTCGGACATCTTCAGGTGACCACAAATGGAGGACAGGCATTCATGGACACAACACAATGTGGAATATGTACCAGTGTGTCAGCTATTATCTTCTGCTTGAAAGGGTATTTGGTACAAATCTATTCTAAATATACTTGTTGGAGAAAAAGGCACAAGGGCGGTTCTCAATGTATTCTATCCCAGGTTCCACAATGAAAACATCATGGAATCAATTCTCTCACCTTCCATAGAAGGTTTGATAGTGCCATGGCTGTTTACTGGCCATGATCCATAAATAAGGTATACGTTTCTATGGAGCCTAGATCTTTGTCCTCTTAGGTGTGCCATGTCAAAGCGCTGAGTGACTTCCTTTCTCTGAAAATGAAATGCGTTTTCTTAATTAGTAAGAGACTTGAAGAACCACCACATATTGCTACCCTTTGCCCCTATCAAAATATCACTTCAGAGTTTTCCCTTATATCTCAACACCTAGAGACAGGGATAACTGACAGTGTTTGGGAGCTCCAGTAGTTGTTGGTGGTGGCCTGCATGTATGCCCAGACCTTACCATTTCTGTGCACGTTTAAGGTGCCCACACCCTGATACCTGGAACCTATGCATATGTTATATTATATGGTAAAGAGGGTGTTGCAGACAGAATTAAGGTTATGGACCTTAAAGACGGGAGGTTATTCTGAATTCTCTGGGTGGACCCAATCTAATCGCATGATCCCTTAAAGATTGAGGACTTTCTCCAGCTGACGTCTGGGAGAGAGAGCAGAAAGGAAAGTCAGAGTGGGTCCTTGCACTGGAGGGTCTTAACCTACCATTGCTCATGGGGAGCTGAGTGGAGGGCATGAGAAGGACTGTGGGCAGTCTCTGGGTGCAAAGGACCTTAGTCCTACAATTGCAAGGAACTGAACTTGGCCAACAACTTGAACAAACCTGAAAACAGGCTTACCCTGGAGCCTCCAGGAAGGAAAGGAATGCAATCTAGCTGACACCTTGCCTGCAGCCCTGTGGGGCTCTAAGCAGAGGATTCAGGTGAGTCAAACTGCACCTGGACTTCTGACTTATAGAACCATGAGATAATGAGTGGGTGTTGTTTTAAGTAACTAGGTCGGTAGTGATTTGTTATAGCAAATAAACACACAGGCCAACCTCCAATTGCCAAGGCTTCGTCTCTTTCTCTGAAGGCTTTCTCTGGCCTCTGGAGCCCACGCTGTACTCGTAGGATGCAGGACAGCTGTGCCATGGAACTGATGGTAGACGGATGGTCAGAGATGGAGCTACAGACCCTTGTACCATCAGTGAGTTGGCTTCAAGGTATGTGCTCCTCACTGAGACCCCAACCTCCAGTGGCTCAGAGTGGTGACATGCTTGATAATTTTATTATTATTATTATTATTATTATTATTACTATTATTAGGCTTCCTTTCCTTCTTTATATTGTTTCCCTGATCTTTTCCAATGTGTTTTGGAATAAATTTCCAAATAACTGATTTCAGTCACATCTCAGGGTCTACTTCTGGCAGGACCCAAACTAAGGCAGCACTGTTCTCCCTGGCTCACCTCTCCTGTAAAATCACATCAGCTGATAATTGGAAGAACATTAAGAATAGATAAGCATTTTCCGAAGAATGTATTCTATATCTCCACTGTAGCAAGCACTTTATATCCATTCTCTGATTTAATCCCTCAAAAAAAGAAAAATGATATTGGAACTGGATTATCTACCACTGAGTAGACAAGAAAATTGACGTTTAGGGTTGAAAAGATTCACACTGTATCTATGTGATGCTAAAACCCCTGCTCCTATACAATGCTATTTAGTCTTTATCCAGCCTTCTTTATTTCCATGTACGAGCATTCCGTTCACAGGAATCGTTGCATGAAATTTATTCTAACAGCTGATGTGAAGTGTATACAGAAAAAGCGGCATGTCTCAGTTTCACGGGACCCTCCGTGAAAAATGCTGCACTTGACCACTGGCTTTGGGGGCCACACCCTTCTCACTGCTCTGCCCTCAACAGCCAGCACAGCTCCCGACATATGACACATTACCGACATGTGCTTCCTGAATATATGAATCTCTCTATCTTCTCCACGGATCATAGTTCCTTTGCTTAGTGACCCTGTAAAGATCTCTTCTAGATCCTCGTTTTCATTTTAATCAGTCTTACATCTCCAAAGGCTCTTGTTAGGAACTCTTTGAAAGACTGCTTTGCCAAGCCAGTGACTTACATTTTCCAGGTTGTGCAGGGCTGACCTAAGTTATTTCTGCTAAACCTGAGTGCAGACAAGAGATAGGAAGAGCAGCCAGGCATAGGACCCTGGCATCTTTTGTATGGAAACTCCTTCTTCTCTGGTGCGTTCCCGAGGCTATTCTACAACAGTACTGATGTGAGCTAAACATTTACATGCGTTATTGTACTGTTTGATGTAATCTCTCATAAGCAACAGCCAAGAATGGAGGTCAGAATTGGGGAAGATCAAGAAATGAAATAATTTATTCAAGACTGTCCATTGAAACAATGATAGAGCTATAATAATAACTTGCCCAATTTCTCCCAGGTTAGGGCTCATAGTAAGCATAAAAATGTGTTTATGAGTTTCTTTTAAAATTTTATTGAAGAAATGATACTGTACAAGTTCATAACATCCACAAAAGGTATTTTTATATAAGGAAATCATATACTTATCTTTAGCCTTTGAATAAACTAAGTTTCCTTCCCCCTGACTCTACTGTAATTTCTCCCCTGAATCAGACATGAGAAATTATTGAAGAAGGTAGAGGTAAAGTGTTATCTTTCAGGACAAAAAAAATAGACACAAGGAAGAAAAGCAGAAAATCAACTTAAGTGAGACAACTTTTATAAAATAGGAAGCACAGTACCTGGGAATAGTACATTTTTCATAACTGTGAGCCTTAATGATCTATTATTTCTCTTTACAATGGCATGCTAATAGTTTGAATAGTGATGGACAGCCAATGCCAACATTGAACAGCTCATGGTGCTTGACTTCCAAGCCCTACCGGATAGACTGGCACGGTATGCACGGAGCCAACTGCTCTGGGTGTTCCGCTCAGCACCTGGTATCTCTGCAACGCTGACAGATAGATTAGCCTGGGCTGGCATAACATAATTCAATTGATTAGGTGCCTGCAACAACAGAAATTTATTTTCTCAAAGTTCTGAAGGCTGAAAGTCTGAGATCAGGGTGCCAGCAGGGCGTGTTCTGGTGAGAGCTCTTCTCCTGGCTTGCCGATGGTCCCCTTATGTCCTTGCTTTGTCCTCACCTGGCCTCACCTTGATGCATGCACATGAAGAAGATGAGCTCTCTCTTTTCTTCTAAGGCCCTAATCCCATCACGATGCCTCCCCCTCAACAAACCACTCTAACCATAATTATCTTCCAAAGGTCCCATCCCTGAAGAGCATCACATTAGAGGTTAGAGCCATTATGGCAAACCTATGACACGCGTGTCAGCACTGACATGCAAAGCCATTTTCGATGACACACAGTTGCATGCAGCCGCATGCCAAGAAGGACGTTTCATCCTCAGCTCCTGCACGGCCAGGTGCAGTAGCCAAGGATAAAACATTTGCTGTAGTGTAGACACTCTGTGCCGGAGGTCTGTAGGCCAAAACAACAGAACTCCGGCACAGAGCGTCTAGTTCTGGGACTTCTGGTTAGGCCGTTTTCCTCGAAGTGACACACCACCCGAGTTATGCTTGGTTTTTTGGCGAATTTTGACACGTCAGGCTCAAAATATTGCCCATCACTGGGTTAGGTCTTCATGCATGAGCTTTGGGCGGTCACACACATCCCATCCAACATGTACAGGAACAGAGTTGCTGTTTCAGTTTTCCCATTAAAGTGGGACTTTAGAACAGGAACACAAAATCCTGTTTCTCTGGTTTTTCTCAGAACTGTATAAAGTGGCACAAGCGTGTGAACTCCCAAGAGTTCACCCAGAATGGAGATGAGTAAATGTCAGGCTCCCTGCCCTACCTCTGGGGTACTGCATCATTAAACCCCCTTACTCCTCTCACATAATAAATAGATCAGTAAGGCTTAGCCAGAAAGAAGAGCCAATGAGGGCCATTCATTCCCTGACTCTGGATCCCAGCTTCTCTATCTGAATGAGCTTCTCTATCTATAATGAGCTCAGATCAGAGGTTTCCTGAAAGCCCTACAGTTCGAACGTTCTCCTCCAATGCCTGTTTCATGTTCTCACTGACAGCGACTTCTTAAAGTAATTGATGTTTTACCCAGCATGCAGAATTTTAGTATCAAGAAAATTATAAAACCCAATTAAAGCTCTGAAAAATACACTTATAATCAGATGTGATTATGCTATTACTCATTACAAATTATAAAAGATATAGTCTAATATTTCTCACAACTCTCCTGATAATTTTCATTAGAAACTATCTAGCATTTATTAGAATGGTTCAGTGCTAATTTCATAAAATACAATGACTAGCTAATGATTTTGAGAGCAGCACTCTTGAAAGTAGGGCAGTTTAAGAAAATTACACCAGCCTAAAGAATTGTGCTAGTTTTTTTGCTCTATTTAGAAAATAAATTAAAAAATTATTTTTAGTTATCAATTACATAAGAACAAAATAAAGACAAAACGCAGAGATGAATACACTTGGGACATTAAAATTGAATAAGGGTCTCTCATAATCTCTGTTACTGCTGGACAACATGGTAAAACTGACTTCCCAACAGACCAACCCACTGTAATGAACATGAGTCATCAATCAATAAAGCACAATCCTGGCAGTGTGCATTGACTGAAGATGAGAATTATAAGGGGTTCAATTCCTCCACATCCTCACTCATACTTGTCTTTTGTATTTTGGATAATAGCCATCCTAACAGGTGTGAGGTGACATCTCATTGTGGCTTTGATTTGCATGTCCCTGATGGTGAGTGATACTGAGCATCTTTTCATGTCTCTGGTGGCCATTTGTATGTCATCTTTGGAGAGTGTCTATTCATGTCCTTAGCTCAGTTTTTAATCGGGTTATTAAGGTGTTAGGGGGGGTTATTTTGTTTGGGTTTTTTTTTAGTTTTAAGAGTTTCTTATATATAGGGAAGGGCAGAAATAAGTTTATAATTTTTCATATGGCTAATAACAAATAAATATTAAAAAATAAACAATAGATGAATAAATTTTATTTCACATACAACAGTAAACCTACTTTTGCCCCCCTCCCTTATTTTAAAAATTCACCCCTTATCTGTTTTCTCCTATTATACAGATAGCTTTTCACTGGTTTGTTTCCCTTGCTGTGCAGAAACATTTAGGGTGATGAGGTCCCATTCGTCTATTTTTGCTTTTTTTGTCTATGCTTTTGCTGTCATATCTATGAAATTGTTGTCAAGACCAATGTCACTATGAAAAACAGTGTGGATATTGCTTTTAAAATTACAAATAAGAACTACTGTGTGATCCAGAAATCACACTTCTGGGTATTTATCCAAAAGAATTGAAACCAGCATCTCTAAGAGACAGTAGCACACCAATGTTCAATGAGACACTAGTCACAATAGCCAATATGTGGGAAGACCCAGTGATAAATGAATGGATAAGGTGAATGGGGTACACATATACAATGGATTATTATTCAGACTCACAAAAGAGTAAAATTATACCATTTTCAACAACAAGAATGAACCTGGAGGCATTATGCCACTTGAAATAAGGCAGTCACAGGATGAACGGAGGGCATGCCTCCACTTAGATGAGGCATGTAAAATAGTCACACTCACAGAAACAGAGAATAGAACAGTGGCTATCAGGGGCTGCAAGAAGGAGAAAATGGGGAGTTGCTGAGAAGGGGCATAAAGACTTATACCAGCAAGATGAATAGGTTGCAGAGACCTGTTGCACATTGTCGCTATAGTTAACAGTACCCTATTGTACACTTGAAAACGTGTGAAGAGGGTGGATCTCATGTTAAGTGTTCTTGCCACAATAAGGGGAAATACAATAAAGAACTAAAATTAGCAGCTAGTAGGCTAGGACTTTGAACATGACCTTGAAAAGAAAATAGATAAGTCAGGGAAGAAGTGAGAGAATTAGGTGTCTAAATAATGGCGTCAGAAGCTTTTCTTTTCTCTAACGACCCTTCTCAGCTACCCCAGCACTAAGCTGGCATCCTCATGGAAGAGGATGGCAGTTGCACTCTGCACACTCTTCCACGGCTAAAATCTTTTAAAAGTATCTACCCAAGCATGGCTAAGAAGAGAAATAAAAGGCTAAAAAAGGGGGGGGCACATTATGCAGAACTCATTTGAATGATTTATTTTAAAGTATTGCTGAAGAAAAGAAAGAAAATTCTTTAGTACACAGAATCTATGCCTAAAATCCTTTGGGGAGATCCCAATTTATTTTCCTCACATCATCTGGGCAATAAAATTATGGCATAATCATTCAAACATTTTATAAAATAATGTCTGC
The DNA here is from genome assembly GCA_037038555.1 of Rhynchonycteris naso. Taxonomy (NCBI): domain Eukaryota; kingdom Metazoa; phylum Chordata; class Mammalia; order Chiroptera; family Emballonuridae; genus Rhynchonycteris; species Rhynchonycteris naso. The sequence continues at coordinate 24,956,525 of CM073001.1, forward strand.
TAACTCAGGAATACAAATCACTAGGCAATTTCCAGATCTCCATATTATTTGCATATTTAGAACAGGCTGCTTCTAGAAATCTATTTTGCAGAAGGACTAGGATGTGTGTGTGTGCTTATGCACACACACACAAAAGTACTGAGAATTATTGAGGGATTACTATACCTCTTTCCATATATCTCATTTAATACTGACATATATTCTTTTCTACAGACTACCCTTCACCCCACCAGGACCCCACATGATGATTCCAGGGGGAAGCCATTTATCAAAGAGAGAGGGATGCATGTGCTGTTTGTCCTGATCGTGATGTCTAGAAAGTTGTGGTGCTGTTTACAAAAAGAGGACAATTTGGAAAAGTCTTAATTTAAGAAATAACATAAATGAAGATTTGGAATGCTGTGTTTAAAGTGATGTTAACTCAAGGTGCCTGCAGAACTGAGCTTTTGTCTGGAGGCCCTAGGGGAAAATATTTCCTGACCTTTTCCTGCTTCTAGAGGCTTGCATGCATACATTCCTTGACTCATCTTCAAACTAGCAATTACATTACTCTGGTTTCTGATTCTGTGTTCATTGACACTCCTGTCTCCCTCTTTCCCTTTTAAGTACCCTTGTGATGACACTGGGCCCACCCAGGGGATCCAGGATAATCTTCTCTATCTCAAAATCCTCAATTTAATATTTACAAATTTCCTTTTACCATGTCAGGTAACATATTTATACAGGTTCTGGGGATTAAAATGCAGACATATTTGAGGGGTCACTATCCTGCCAACCACAGACAGCTATAAATACATATGGATATTAGTGAGTTTTTAAGGGGAAGTGTGAAGAGGAAATGGAAACAAAGATGAAGATTCTCACTGAAACAATTCATCAGCGTAAGGAGAAAAGAATTAAGATGGCTGAATAAACTATCTCAGTTCCCCCTTGCTGACCATGATAATTTCTATTAGACTTCATTGTAAATATACATTATGAGATAATAGTTTACTAATATTTTTCTAAGGTAAAATTTCCATTAGCAAAATGCTTGAATCTTACAAAATGTATAATTTTATAAATTTGGGTAAATGTATACACATGACTAATCAACACACCAATCAAGAGAAAGAATGTTTCAATCACTCTAAAATAGAATTTCCACATCCTTATGTGAAAGCCTGTTTATCTTCTGGTTGCTTGAATTTATCCTGATGTTCAGTTGATGTTTCTATGTTATAGCAAAATAGACAAGTGATGTTTCTTTTATTGTTTTCTTTTTAAAATTTTTATCAGCTGAATACACACATACATATACTCACATTTCTATTACATGTTTACAAGCTGAAATTGTTACCAGCACACTTAAGCACTTGAGTTGACTTTTTAAAAGAATATCACCACTGGTAAGCAAACACATTTTAAAGAATCAAACCTTCTGCATACATATTTTAGTAGATGACTCTTATTTTTAATGGGATAAAGTTCTGTTGTCATAATCTGGTGAGTATCATTACTATAGATATTTTATCATGTTGTCATTATGATTTAATAGAATTTTAATGTTTAATTCTTGAATGTGCTCAAATACATTTTTCAGAGTCCTTTGGGTAATCACAATATATGCTGCAGATGCATGTGGGAAAAAGAGAAAAGCTATTAGTGTTAAGAGTTGATGGTCATTTAAATCCTTCACACATCAGTGGAAGAATAGATTTCTCAGTACTGGAGAGCAGAATGCCTACGTGCATATTATAGATTTGTGATTAAATTAAAACTGCAAGTTTCACTGAAAACTTGTACAATTAAAGGCTTTTGCAGAAGTATAATCTTCATGCTAAGTAAAACTTTGTATTTTTGCCTGCTGATCTTTTTAATGACCTTGTTCTGGAACATTACGTGGTATTGAGTTTTGAAATGGCAGCAAAGGAACAAACCCCTCAAAAATCAATCCAACTGATTTCCATTCATGCAGATGCATTAAGTTTTACACTGGTTGATGTTCTTCTTTCCAGCTAGATTAGAGCCGGACTGATGACCAACATTCTACATTCTGTCCAACCCCACTTCCCAACCACCTTTCCAAGACTGCCTCAGGATATTCTTGAACAAGCAACAGGATGACATCTAATGTTGACTGATTTGTTTTCTAAAAAATTGAGCATTGCTACAATAAAATGAACTACATTGATAATAAACTACAAATAAAAATAATTGTAAGAATATATTATAATAATGAGCTATTTATGAAATAAGATATAAAGTTAAATATTTGTTGAATAGAAAATAAATATACTTAGATTTAAACATTTATATAAAGAGATATGCCAAATTCAAATATATCCAGAATATAAAGGGGCCATAGTCAGCCAGGCTGAGGGTCAATCCCACACATGAAGGGGCCAATAGCAATCAAGACTCAACTATAACAAAGGGCTCACAAAACCCACACAAGGGAAATTCCTGGAACCCAGTTCAGGTGATCAAGGAGATTGCACCACTGGATCCCACAGAACACCGAATACATAAGGCCACCCTACATGAAGACTGAGAGTCATAGCAGATCCATCTCATAGATAGTATCAAACACAAAGACGTAGCCCAAGTGGGGATACAAAGAAATGCTCCAGAAAAAAGAATTAAAAAGTTAATATATTTCCTTAGCGTTCCTCTAAAAGTAACACTGTCTATCTAAGTCAGAGCTATACTCGAGTCAGGAGACCCCAGTCTCAGTCTTATTATGGTTTGAGACCCTAACAAGTCAATGAATACCTTTTAACTATTTACCACTATACCCTGGTGACTTCAACACACACACAAACACAATTTCTGCTAAACAAAAAAAATTATTGAATTAATTTCTTTATTATCTCCGCTGGGGTTGGGGGTTATTTCCATAATCATTTCATAGTCATTTCTAAATCTACATCTATAGTATATTCAACTTGTCGTTTTTTCCCCTTATTCCTTAGGCTGACCCTGACCTCTACAGTTTAATGAATGGCATTATTATATTCACTTCTTCAGCTCATCTCAGTCTCTTAGATATCTCCTCACATTCCTGTTTACTTTACACATTTGATTTATGGCCAGGCGCTATAAATTCTAATCTTTTTTTTTTTAACTTTATTCATTTTAGAGAGGAGACAGAGAGAGAGAGAGAGAGAGAGAGAAAGGGGGGAGGAGCTGGAAGCATCAACTCCCATATGTGCCTTGACCAGACCAGTGCAGGGTTTTGAACTGGCGACCTCAGTGTTCCCAGGTCGACGCTTTATCCACTGCGCCACCACAGGTCAGGAAATTCTAATCTTATATTAATTTCCCAACCCATTTCTTCTTTTCCAAGCAAACTGGAACTGCTTCAGTTTGGGCTTCCATCACCCTTATCTGGATTGCTCTAATGAGTTTATAATCGATCTCCCATTTTTTCTTTATATTGTTGTCATGACAATCTTGGAAAATAAAAATCTGGTCTTGTAACCCACCCCCCACCCCTCTCCATCCCTTGCTTAGAATTCTTGACTGGCTTTCCTTAGAATTCAGAAAACAATTTCAAGATACAAGGAAGGCACTATTACATTTTGACTGAAATAAAAAGCAGATTGACCTAATTTTCATCTAGGAATTGTTAAGATCCCACTTGATCAACCTTAAAGATTATCAGTCTCCCAAATGTTACCATTACAGATGAAACTCCAGTACCTTCTGTTCCTGGTAGTGGGACACTCCTGCCTTCCCCCCACCGTGCACTGTCTTCATCTCTTAGACACTCAGCCTACCATCCAGGAGACTGAGACTGAAAGGGTTACTGAGTCTCAGGATAATTTTCTGAAACAAATAATGCCCTGGGACAGCATGGAAGCAGACTGCCATGGCTGAAGGTTGACTCCTGAAGAAAATGGTGGTGGTTTTACAGACGGCCTCTGGTCATGTTAGCATATTTCCAGGGTCCTTTCTACCCAGCCTTCTCACATTATCACACAACTCAAATGTCCCGCAATAAGTTATTAGCATTGTGAAAGAGGCGATAAAAAGGCTTCTGATGTGTGTCTTTTGAGAGTATTTATCTTCTTGACATTTCAAATAGTACATAGAGTGCTGTATAGTCAGACAAGGTCCTCCAGCTAGCGCAACATGTGTGTCCACATGACTCAGATCAACTCAAATGCCTGCTTGCAGGGCACGCAGTTGGTAAGAATCTCCACTCAAGACTGTAACTGGCATGTAAGGAAAAGAAGAAGATAGACAACGTGTACAACTGGATGAAGGGTATCACTGTCATCAGATGGGAGCCACTGGCATTTGATAGGCAAAATTATTATGAACATAATTCAGTAGTTTTCAGTTTAATATGTGTTTGGTGTGCAATACATTTTTTTTTATTTTTATTTATTTATTTTAGAGAGGAGACACAGAGTGAGAGAGAGAGAGAGAGAGAAAGGGGGGAGGAGCTAGAAGCATCAACTCACATATGTGCCTTGACCAGACCAGTGCAGGGTTTTGAACTGGCGACCTCAGTGTTCCCAGGTCGACGCTTTATCCACTGCGCCACCACAGGTCAGGCGGTGTGCAGTACATTTTTAAAAGATAGTCATCAGTACTGGATAAATCTAAAGAAGTTATAGGGTGTAAACGTACATTGTATAAACCCTAAATGTAAACCAAACTTTCTCAACCAAGGTTTTAAGATGGATGCGTATTCGTCATGGGGAGCAGCCCTATGCCCTGTGGGAGGCTGAGCAGCATTCCTAGCCTCTGCTAACTAGGTGCCAGTACCACCTTCCTCCTAGTTATGCCAACCAGCACACGTCTCCAGACATTGCCAAGTGTCCCTTTGGGGGAAGAAAGGTACACAACATTGCTCTGGGTTAAAAAATATCATGGGTGCAGATAGAATACATAATTGTTTTCAGATAAGTGACATTATTGAGCTATTTTTCAATAGCAGAGCAGAAATACACATTGATTCTTTTCTCACAGCACAGAGTTACTCTTTATGTTTCTAATGAAAAATGAAAATCATGAAGAAATAATACACAGTGGAATTCTTAACTCAATGAATAAACATTTTCTATTGTATCCTTGATTAGGAATATTTTAATAACAAGTTTTGGGCTTTTTTCCCCTCTCTATTGTTTAGCTCTTCATGGTAATCAAAGGGAAGTAGAATATAAAGATATTAGCAAAACATCAAGGTCTAATGTTAAAATAGTATAAATAGAAATCCAAAATGAATTTTCCATGAAGCAAAAAGATATGGAGAACAGGGGACAAAGCATGACAGGAAAAATCAGACTCATTCTACTCTATTTTATTCACTCATTTAATTAAGCATTATACTTCTTACTATGAACCAAAAAATTGCTAAATATTTGCAAATATTAAATCACATAATTCTTCTCAAACTCAATGAGCCTGGTGCTATTAATATTTCTATTCTGCAGTTGTGAAAAAGGAGGCTCATAGAGATTAAGTTGCTGAAACAAATTCACAGAGCTAGAACTTGATGAGGCCAGTGTACAAACCCTGGTAGTCTGGCTGTAGAGTCTGTGCTCTTAACTATACTTTAAAAATATACACTAATTCAGATTGCCTGATCAAGGAAAACCATTTCTCTACTTGTAACACTTATGACACCAAATGTGTGTAGTTTCCCACACCAAAACAATTCTCTTGTTCTCTGTGGAAACTTACTGGGTGTCCTACAATTAGTACTGAGTCCACTGGTTAAGGCAGGGATTGGGAACCTATGGCTCGCAAGCCAGAAGTGGCTCTTTTGATGGCTGCATCTGGCTTGCAGACAAATCTTCAATAAAAAATAATAATAATGTTAAAAATATAAAACATTCTCATGTATTACAATCCATTCACTTTCTACCGCTCATGTTCATGGTTGCGGGTGGCTGGACCCAATCAAAGCTGTCCTCCAGGAAAACACCAAATTTTTATTGGATAATGCATAATGTACACAGGTCCTTATGATGTCAGGCAGTAAACTTCTCTCCTTTTAATCAAGTAGTCAGCTAGCTAATTGCAGAAACCCTTTTGACGAAGAAGATGGCTAAAAGAAAAAAAGATGAGAAGTATTGTACTTTTCAGCAGAAATGGACAGAGGAATTCACCTTTGCAGAGAGAGCAGGTTCTTCAGTGTGTCTAATATGCAATGATATAATTGTATTGATGAAACAGTCAAATATAAAGTGGCACTTTGACACACGTCATACTATATTTGCATTGAAATATCCAGCGGGGAACAGCAGGAAGAAAGCATGTCAAGAGTTACTGTGCAGAATGCAAGCTAGTCAGCAGCAACTCCATTGTTTGGACCCAACAAGCTAACTGGAATTTGACTAGCTTTGCTGGTGCTTTGGCAATTGTGAGAAACGAAAAGCCATTCACAGATGGGGAGTATGCCAAAACATTCACGCTTGATGTTGCCAATAAACTTTTTGACGAATTTTCGGATAAAGACAAGATAATCAAATGAATAAAAGACATGCCTCTGTTGGCAAGAACTGTTCACAATCGTACCATCATGATGGCAAATCAAATTGAGGCAACACAAGTGAAGGACATAAATGCAGCACCATTCTATTCTCTTGCTTTGGATGAGTCAACTGATGTAAGCCATTTATCCCAGTTCAGTGTGATTGCAAGGTATGCTATCAGTGACAAACTATGTGAGGAAAGTCTTGCTGTTTTGCCTATAAAAGAGACAACAAGAGGGGAGAATTTATTCAAGTCTTTCACTGAGTCCACTAAAGAAAAAAATCTACCAATGGATAAACTTATTTTGGTGTGTACTGATGGTGCTTCATGCATGGTGGAGAAAAACAGAGGATTCGTAGTGCTTCTTCGTGAACATGAAAAGAGACCCATCCTAAGTTTTCACTGCATTCTACATCAGGAGGCGCTTTGTGCTCAGATGTGTGGCGAGCAGCTTGGTGAGGTGATGTAACTGGGTCATTCGGGTGGCCAACTTTATTGTTGCCCGAGCTTTAAATGATAGCCAGTTTAAAATGCTATGAAGTTGGATGAAGTTGGGAATAATTATCTTGGTCTGCTTCTGCACAGCAATGTGCATTGATTGTCAAGAGGGAAGGTGCTCAGCTGTTTTGCGGCTTGTCTGAGCAAAATCTGGACTTTTCTTGAAATGAAAAATGTCGAGCATCCTGAGTTAGCTAACACTGAGTGGCTCCTGAAGTTCTACTATCTCGTGGACATGACTGAACATCTGAACCAGCTCAATGTGAAAATGCAAGGCATTGGAAATACAGTCTTATCCCATCAACAAGCATTGTTTGCATTTGAAAACAAGCTGGAACTCTTCATCGCTGACATTAAAACAGGTCGTTTACTACAATTTGAAAAACTGAGAGAGTTTAAAGATGCATGCACAGCAAATGACCCTGCTCAACATCTTGATCTCCAGCAGCTAACGGGCTTCACATCTAATCTCCTGCAGTCATTCAAAGTGCGCTTTGGAGAATTTCGTGAGTGCACTCATCTTTTCAAGTTCATCACCCATCCACATGAGTGTGCAGTGGAGAGTGCCGACCTGAGTTACATCCCCAGTGTCTCCGTCAGAGATTTTGAGCTACAAGCTGCTGACCTGAAGGTCTCAGACATGTGATTGAATAAGTTCAAGTCACTGAATCAAGATTTGGAAAGACTTGCATGACAGCAAGCAGAGTTGGCGAGCAAACACAAGTGGGGAGAAATGAAACAACTTCAACCCATGGACCAGCTTATTCTCAAAACTTGGAATGCGTTTCCCATCACATACTACACACTGCAGCATGTGAATATTGCTGTACTGACAATGTTTGGCTCTACATATGCATGTGAGCAGTCTTTCTCACATCTAAAGAACTTAAGACCAACCTACAATCATATTTAACGGAAGTCTCAATGCCTGCATGAAGCTTAACCTCACCACGTATCAACAACTACAAAGCCATCAGCAAAACCACGCAGCACCAGAAGTCGCATTAATGGTAAGAAGTACTTTATTCATCATTGGTTAGCAATAGCATAGCAACGTTATTAAAAAGAATCCAGAGACTTATTGTACTTTAAAAGTATTGGTCTTACATAAAATGCACATATTTACTTCTATTTAGTGTTAAACATATTATATGGCTCTCACGGAATTACATTTTAAAATATGTGGCATTCATGGCTCTCTCAGCCAAAAAGGTTCCCGACCCCTGGGTTAAGGGCTCAGCCCACAGGACTGTCCCTTCTCAGATGTCAGTTAAAAGAAGTGAGTCCCGAAGTTACCCACACTTCTGTCTGATTTGGCTACTGTTGGGCAGAAAAGATATATTTTGCTCACTTTGTTAAAGATGGTGCTGCCCATGTGGATGGGCGTCACCTAGGTGATAATATTAATTGCCTTCTTGCTTGGGAAGGGGTGTGGTTATGCTAATGTGTGTTGAGGGAGGGCTTTCCTGCCAAAAAGGTTTTAAAAAGTGGAGCTAGGAGGCCATTTGGGGAGAGATATCACATTGTTCTGGGGGAGAGTGATTAAGTTCTAGGAATAGCCTATGGAGGCAAGGCAGGGAGACCATGTGGAGGCAGCCAAAATGATGGAATAGGGAAGGAGAAGCCACTTTGTGGAAGAGAAGGAGATGGGGAACAGAGGTGAATAAGACTGGTGAGGTAGAAACCTTTGATTCTAGGAAAACAGCACTTTGTGCGTGCTGAATGAATGGGATTTGGAGCCTAGTGTGTGTATATTCTCACCCGCCGGGTGCAAGCTAGGATTAAAGGAAAAAGGATCCCCAGTTTTCAGCTCTCTTGATTCCTTACGGTCTGTCTGAATCAAATGAGAACCTGCATTGGCCAGGCAGCTTTGATGGCGGCTGTGGATACTGGCCATACAGCTATAAACTGGGGATGTTCCCATGATCCTCTCTTCAGATCCCATAATTTGCTATAATGGTTCATTGAACTCAGGGGAATACTTTACTATTATGTGCTGGTTTGTTATAAAGAATGTTGAGAATACAAGGAACAACCAGAGAAGAGTCACATATAGGGGGAGGTCTAGTAGGGTCCCAAGCACAGGAATTGGGTGTGCAACCCTCCAGGTACATGGATGCACTCACCAGCCCAGATGCTCTCTAAACCCCTTTATTTGGAGGCTTTTATAAAAATTTCGTAGGGATGATTGAATAAATCATTAGCCGTTGATGATTAACTCAGCCTTCAGCCCGTCCCTCTCCGCTGGAGGAGATTAGGGAGTGGGGCTGAAGGTTCCAACCATATGGTGGTCCCTGGGTTGGTTCCCCTAGGAACCAGCCCCATCCTGAAGCTAGAAGGAGCATCTAGCCACCAGTCATTTCATTAACATAAACTGAGGTCTTGTTGAATGGGGCTTATTCTAAATAATAAAAGATGCTCCTACTCACACCTATCATTCAGGAAATTCCCAGGGTTTTAAGAGCTATGTACAGGGAACTGGGGGCAAAGTCCAAGTATATATTCCTTGTTATGTAACAATATCACAACTGAACACTATCTTCAGCTCCTGTATTTAAACCGGCACTCCAGACATTGAGAAGCCCATCTGTGTTTCCTGCCTGTTCTAGGTCAGATGACCCCTGAGAGAAATAAAATAATCCTCCACAGAGAGAGGTTTGGGGGTCCTGGGGGGCACCAGAGTTCAGACTGAAAATCTTCCCTATGCATGTGGAGTAAGTAGCAAGGCTTCGAGGCATGGAGAGGTGGCTAAATACCTGATGATGCCCTCTTTGATTCTTTGTTTGTAAATCTTTTATGTATTTGAAAGGAAAGCTACCATTTAAGAATTGACACTAGTTTTTCAACATATTCAGCTGACATCTCAGTGGGTAAGTCAAAGATGAGAAAAGGTGCCCATCTGGGGAGAGTGAACAGTCACATCAGATCCGAAGCAGCTTGAGCTGCAGCAGGGATGCATGCTGTTACAGGGCTCTCAGGAATCTAGGGACCTGCAGGAGAGCTCCCCTCTACCGGCCTAGCAGCTGCTGCTTCCCATCCAAACCTGCAGACACAAGACAGATCATGGTCATCGCAGCAGGAAGACAGAAGACGGTGGGGGGAAGGCAGCTGAGACCAGCGATTAGTGATACCTATCTACAAAGCTCCTGTTTGAAGCTGCCAGACTCGGTTACTCAGATAATAGAGACCACACAGCACTGTCTTCATTTGGATACTAGCAAATCTCACCAACCTTGTGCCCAGAGCCAAAAATGACTCATAATTCTTACAGTTTATAGTAAAGAAAACCACAAAGTGATCATTCAGTTTAAATGTAGTTCAGTAAATTCGTTGAAAATCCCTGCCCCAGAAGTCATTTTTAAGGCAATGTCTGGCCAACCCATATACTCACCTAGACAAGCACAGTTTTATCTCAATTATTAATAATTGATTCTCTGTTCATTTTACTGACACTCTGCAAATGGGAAAGAAAATTCATTTAATTACAGCTCAATTGCCACTGCATTACTGAAGCAAAAAAGTTACATATTTTAAAAGTTTGGTTTTAGGTTTGAATGGTCAAACTTAAGAAAGAATGAACATTTAAAAATGGTATATATAGTCATTTTAGGTAAAATTACAATGTAGTAATTCTTAAAGAAGCAAAGTTTCTATATCACTTTTATGAATGAAAGTATAGAAAATTACCTACTGGTATCTGACCTTGGTTGTCTACACTGGCAAATATATCCCTATCAAATTATAGAGGACAGAAAAACAGACTGATACTAATGGTTAGTTTAGATTAAGATTTGTTAAAGCAGATGAGGTTTATAATATTTTCTTCCTTCCTTCCTTCCCTTCCATCCTTCCCTCCAATTCTTCCCCTTCCTTCCCATCCTTCCTTTCCCTCCCTTCAGTCCCTCCCTTCCCTCCCTCCATTCCCTTCTTTCCCTTCTTCCCTCCTTTCTTTCCTTTTCTTCCTTAGGCTGCCCTCTTATAAGCAAGACATTGTATGTCAAATTCTCTTCTTAGAAAATTTACACATGAACTTTAGCCGTAAATTAAATATAGTCTCATGCTCTATTATTAACCCATATAGTTCTTTAAGTTACATACAATTATAACCTGCAAATAATTCAGTTGCAAAAACTTAATACTTTAACTTGAGGCCTAAAATTCATCCCCAATTAAGCAGATAACTTGATTGTAGAAAAATTACATTGTTTATTCTTCTGATAACCCCGAAAGAGTTAATATCATGTTAAATAATAAGTAAATGGCATTTGTCAATCCATTTTTATATACTTATTTAACACATGATATAAACTCTCTCAGAGTTGTCAAAAAACAAAATGCTCATTACTAATGAATACGTTTCAGATAAAATTAAGTACATTTTTAGAATTTTCAACTGTTTTCCTATCATTCTTATTTTCAAGGAGAATAAAGTATAAGTAAAAATGTGGATGAATTTTTCTCAATATTAGCATCCTAGCCATTGGGAATGGCAGTCTCACTTAAGAAAAGGTGTTAATTTGTGAACCTCAACAAAAAGGTAAGCAATGTCATGCACCCTCAGTGGAAAAGTCCATTTGAATTCAATGGAACAAATTAGCACACTTATGCACAGTTTCTTGGAGGGTTCTAAGCATATTGTTTGAAAGGTAGGGAAATGCAGCAGAAAATGGAAACTAGACTGGCCCCACATCTAGCTTGGGGATGGATGCTTCCTTAAGATATGCTGAACCCCATCTTTGTTTGCCTAAATTATTTATTCTGTTTGTATCTAATCTTACCAAGTTTCCTTTTATTTTTTTAAAGAAAATTATAATACTTTATTGACAGCCAAAAGGCCTAAATAAATGAAGCAATATACCATGTTCATGGATGTAAGTACCCCATATCATTTTTTAAATCCCAAATTACTCTCTAAATTCATTGAAACTTCAATAAAAATTCCCAATCTGGCTGTATCTGTGTCTAGGACACTTCAAAAAATAATTTTAAAATATGATACAACAAAGCCAAGAATAATTAAGACAATTTTGAAGGAAGAGGAGGAGGTATTTGCATATAACACATGTACAAAGTTTCAGTAAGGCTATAGTAATCAAAATGGTGTGATTTTGACACACAGAGAGATAAATAGCTCCAATGAAATGGATTGGAGCTCAGAAACAGCCCCAGGCATCTATTATAACTTGTTGTGTTCCTTCAGTGGCACCACAGATCACTGGGAAAAGGATGGGCAATTCCATAATTGGGGCTAGAATTATCAATATGGGAAAATAAAATAAAATTATCTTTCTATGTCACACTTTACAATAAAGAGCAGACCAAAAGCTTTGATGTAAATATTTAATTTTTAAGGCTTAGAAGAAAAAATTGGAGAATTGTTTTATGCCACAGGGGAAGGGCAGGATGTCTTGAGACCCCTAAAAGCACAATGCTACAAAGAATAAATTTTACTGAGTTTCCTCTTCACGGTTTAACATTTGACATCCACAGCAGTAAGAGTGATGAAAATTCAGTGAGCATTTCCTTTTCACTCCTGATGATATTCTTTTCTTTTCACTGGATTTCATTAGTTTGCTAGGGAGAATTCTATTTTATGTAAAAAGAACCACGCTGAGCCTTTTAGGGAAAGTATGTAAGAATACTGTTTGTTCCCAGTCACAGTATGCTTTTTATAGGATGGCATAAACGGGTCCTTCTGTCCATGGAGTAGAACAAGAGAAATAGCTTTTGTGCATAAGTTATATCTTTGGCACGTGCTCTCAACAGTGACTCTATCACTGCTACCCAATAAACACATGATTAGTTTCTTTAGATTTTTGTTATACTTCAGATCATTAAGCAATTTAGTCAGCATTTTCCCTGGGCAACCAAACATCATGTGAGCATCTGAGTTCAGTTTATGTGAACATGTGAACATACAAATGACTCATTAAAAGGGCAATTCAAAAGCCAGCTTTAAACATTGCTGAATGTTCTACTGAATAAAAAGAGGCATTTATTTAATTGGAGAATATGGGTCTATAGCAGCATGGCATGGTACAGGATTCCTCACTACTGCATTAACTGGGTGGTCTTTTGGAAAACAGCTTATCTAATTGCAAATCACTGAAACGTTGCAGTCCTGGCATTTCCGTTCAATCTGACTTTTCACTACATCCACGATGATGGCTGAGAGAGGAGTAAACACCCTCTAGATACTAGAAAATGACCCATGCATCAAAGTTTACACAAGGAACACAAGTGTTAAGACTTCCATGCTAACATGGACTGCCAAATCTCCCAAATTCTGAGAATGTTAGAAAGGTCCTTAGAGAAAAGTTGAAAAGGGAGCTAGGATTAATACAACATGTATTCAAATAGGCAAGGCACTGCACTAGATGCCCTGTGGATGCGAATGCTGCGATTCCTGTCCTGTTCCTGGAGAAGTAAGCATTTTTATTCCCACATTAAAGACAGAAAACAGAGCCCAGAAGATCAGTAACAAAATCTGGACTAAAAAACAAGGAGGTGCGTCATTAGAACTCAAACCTGAATCTGTCTCACTCAAAAGCTTTTTACATTTCCATGGTGTCTCTTACTTGGTTAGAAGAAAAAATGTCTTTAAAATCCATAAGATTTCTAGAGCCTAAAGAGGATTTCCCTGCTGTTACGAGGTACTCCGGAGCCCTTGAAATCCAGCTCTCATTTAATAGCCAGTAATAAGATTATTATAAACCTTCAAGTTTATGATTCACTATTACCACTTAGAGTCTAGATATAATTTATTCATTCACTTATTCAATATTATTAAGAGCCAACTACATGCTGTATACAGTGTCAGGCCTTGGAAGATAGTGCCCCTAGTCTCATTCGGTTAATCATTAAAAAAATACATAAACTTGCCTGAACAGGCAATGGCGCAGTGGATAGAGCGTCGGACTGGGATGCAGAAGACCCAGGTTCGAGACCCCGAGCTCGCCAGTTTGAGCGCGGGCCCATCTGGCGTGAACAAATAGCTCGCCAGCTTGGACCCAAGGTTGCTGGCTCCAGCAAGGGGTTGCTCGGTCTGCTGAAGGCCTGCGGTCAAGGCACATGTGAGAAAGCAATCTATGAACAACTAAGGTGTCGCAATGGCAACGAAAAACTAATGATTGATGCTTCTCACCTCTCTCCGTTCCTGTCTGTCCCTGTCTATCCCCTCTCTGACTCTCTCTCTGTCCCTGTAAAAATAAAAAAATAAAAAAATAATACATAAACTTGAATTTGTATCCCTCACCTTGCATGACAATTAATCATAGAATCATAAAATAATGTGGGTTATTTTAGAAAGGATAAAAACTGGCTTAGATAGAAACCAGGTGACCAATAGTCAAGTTCCTACATATGATGCCAAAGGTTATAACCATGAAAGAGATTGAATGCCTTCACTTTGTAGAAGCTAAAAATATCTGTTTGACAAACCCACCATTAAAATTACATGACACATGCAAAACCAGGAAAGATATCTAAAACTTATACTAGACTAATGATTTAAAAACTGATAGAAAACTGGGCAAAGGACATAAAGAGATATTTCAAAAGGTAAAATTAAAATGCCAATAAACCCATGAAACTGTGCCTTACCACAATAGTGGCAAGGACATGGGAGTGAAATCAGTGACATAGCCTTCTGCTCTGTAGACTGACACCTATTGAAACAGGCAACACCCAGCACGGGAGGACTGTGATGATGCTCTAGTCAGCCAGTGTCACCACCTTCATTTGGTGTTATTGTTGCCATTTTAAAAAAAATCCACATTGGAAGGCTCACCTCACTGGCAACGCATTTTTTGTAGCCCCCGAACACCTTGACCCTGTTGTGTCCTTCAGAATAAATTCCAAAGGGGAAGACATTGAGTGGTGGGTCTGACTTTCTCTTTGCTGATCACCTTGCAACACTACCATGAGTTCCTTTTTGAAACCTTTATGTGGACAGAACTATGGAAAGAGGGAGATACATAATGACACCTAAATATTTTCATACTCAGAAGACCCAACTGCCCTTTTCTCACCCCTATACTTGTAGATTTCTCACCCCTATAATTGTAAATTACCAATTATAAACTACCTTGGAACATTGACATCTAGTAACTTTTTGAAAGTTACTTTTATATGTTTTCTGTGCAACAGAAATTCTTGTTACTAGTTGTCTCCGTTGACATCATGCAACTACTACAATCCCAAACACTGTCAGGGTATCTTGAAGTACTTCTACTTTTCCACTATGAAAAGCACAGTTCTAATAACAGTCTGAGGCCACACAATTTGAAGAACTACTCACTATATTATGATCATTTCAGTCAGAGGGGGCAAAGCCTTCTGTCATTTGAGCTGCTACCGAAATGTTCAAAGGTGTAATTAATTAGGAGGAAAGAATGTAGAGAAAATATATTTCGAAAATAAATCTAGTAATTGAGTAGTTCTACATGTCATAATTTTTTCATTTCCACAGCAACTGCCAAATTCATGTCTGCCTAGAAATTTAGGAAAAGAAATCATAGAGGGGAATAAAAAAAGAAAGCTGTCAGTGAGTCAAAAATAATATCTGTCATTTCCATATTTGTTGTGGCATGTCAAAAAGCTTCCACAATACTGTGACTCAGAATGTTGAGACGTGCTACACTCCTGAATATCGGTTGCATGCCACTGTCTCCTGAGTGACCTGGGGGAAGACACAACATAGGTAATCCTGTCCTCACTTGCCTAGAGCTTATCTGTGGTTCAAAGTCAGCTATAGAATCATGGCACTTTATATCCAGATGGCCAGACTCTAATTATTCAAAGCCCAGTCTTCCTACCTCATTTAACTTAAATATTACATACTTGGGTGCTCAGGAACAAAACCCGAGAAATCAGTCTGCTCTCTTTCCTCGTTCCTCATATTCAGTCTGTCTGTAGGCCCTGTCATGATGCCTCCTAAATAAACTCTACATACAACCACTTATCACTACCCTCATTCTAAGCTGCCTCTTTCCAGCCACCAACACATTTTGCCTTGATTAATGCAACACTAATTACTCCATTATGCTTTCTCATCTTTCAGTCAATAACTATTGGCCTCATGAGTAGGCATGTGATGAAATAGGGCCAAATAGAGGACTCTTGAGACTTTGGAGAATTCTAGAGGAGACTGCTTCTTTATTTTTACTGGAGTCATTCATCACTTCCATTTATTCTCAGACAAGCCATTTGAAAGATGTTTTAAAAGCAAGTGTTGGATCATGTCACCCCCCACCCCCCTGCCGAAAACCACGCACGGTGGCCTCTGTCATTTTGCTCAGTTTCTCTCTTCTCTTTCCTCATGATGGACACTTGATCTTCCTTACTAATTTTTAAATAAGCCCAGCTTATTCCCAGCCTGGCACTTTTGTGCTCCCCCACCTCCCCTGCCACTTAGAAAAGATGCTTCCTAAATATTCATCTGACTAACTCACTTTGATCACTGAGGTCTCAGCTCATGTTTATGTGCCTTGAAAGAGACCTTCTTTCATTATCCCAGTTAAATAGTCCTCACCACTCCCTCACCCATCATTTTCTCTCTCATTATTCTGTTTCTCTTTCTTCAGAGCACTTAGTGGTAGTTAAATTACCCTATTTGTTTGCTTATTTATTCAGCTGTTCATTGCTGGTCTTCCTCACACTAGGATGACCCCCACCCCTCAAAACAGAAACCTCTTCTGTTTTTGTCTTGATTGGCATGGCTGTATTCTGTGTCTACAAAATGCCTAGGATATACTAAGTGCTCAAGAAAGAAATATTGATTAAATAAATTATGTCCTTAATTTGACACATGGGAAATCACAAACTCATGGAGTTTATAAAAACTGACTAAAGCTTTGCTCCTAATAACTAGACATAGGATGGAAATCCAGACCCTCTGACTCATATTACTGGTGTCTGGCCTTGTAGACACCAGACTGCCTTTTTCATTGCTTGACTCCTATTAGCATTTATATATGATGGAAAATTGAAGAGCTACAGAAGCTGTCCAGAAAGACAAGAAGGAAATGGGAAAATGTAGCCTTAAGTCAATCACAACTGAACTTTTGACCATCATGTTTCAAGTTAAAAAAAAAAAATTAACTCTTATAAAGGGTCAATTAAAGTCTTTGATAGGAGGGTGAGTGTAAGGATGATGGGTGAACTCTATTTCCCACATTCATATACAAGTCACTAAAAACAGGAACTCAAAAGGAACTCAAAAGAAATAGAAGAGATTTTATAGCTGAGCAATACTGCTATGCAAAAGAGACCCCTGATGTTCTGGGTGCTCTACACAACTACAAGAAAGAGCCCCATTCCAGCTGTTCTCTAGTCAACAGCATCACAAGGAAGAGTTTCACTCAAGCTACCTAAGCAACAGGTGACTCATTTTAATGGCGCATTGCTTAGAAAGAGAATGCCAACAGTAGACGAGATGGTAAACATTATAAAGCTTCTTATATAGCTCACAAATGGGATGTAATCAACACCTACTATGATTTTTCTTTCCAGCTCCTCCAACTGGAAAAGTGCCCATTCTTTATCCCATGTGATTCAGGTGGCTTTGTCGATCACTATGCCTTTTATGCCCTCTGGCAAAAGAAGCATGACCTTTGATCCAGAATTACTCCATTATGCTTTCTCATCTTTCAGTCAATAACATTTGGCCTCATGAGTAGGCATGTGATGAAATAGGGCCAAATAGAGGACTCTTGAGACTTTGGAGAATTCTAGAGGAGACTGCTTCTTTATATCTTTCCTAAAATTCAATAAACTTATGAGCCTGGAGCCTCCTTAAGCCGTCGTGGAGAAAGCCTCAAGAATGACAACAAGAACATAAGAGCAGAGCTCAATGATGCAAGGTCTGAACTTCTGGGCCGTAATGTCCCTAAATTCAAATCTATTCATCTTGGACTTACCAGATTTGTAAATAGGAAAATATATTTCCCCTTCAACCTATGCTTTGGTTTCTGCTGCTTGCAATAAAAAAAATTTTGACCACATATGTGGTTTTCTAAATAGGATGGCATTATACATTAAAAAAGGGAATGTTATGGAACATTAATATGTTTATTACCTCCGTGAAATTCTATCTACTATGATTTATAGTAATGCAACATGTCTTTAGTCCTTGGAACCTGTTTACAGGTGGTTTTATTCAACTCAATTTTTGACTGGCTGACTTAGGTACTTATTTCTTCATTGGAAATTCCCAGGCTGGAATCAACTCAGATGAATTAGTAATATTTGTACAATCACCATGTTTACAAGGATCACATATTAAATTTTACTGACCAATAGGAAAAGATGCAAAAAATAAAATCATGCCTAAATACTTTCCTCTAGAATGTATTTCCATACTTGTGGGACTCAGGACAAGTAATCTTCAATTTAAGTCTAATGGACAAAGCAATTCCATTCAGGGAAAGAAAATTTATAAACCCTGATAATAAATCTCCCAGAGAGTTTACTTATTCAACACTTCCAGGCAACTAGCGTTCTGCCCTCAATTTTATTTTTATTGTTTTGGAATGATTAATATACAGACATTGACTAATTTCTTCTTCAGAATTGGACTGTGATGTTATTGATGGACATAGAAATGGAACTTGAAGATATATTATCATAACTAGAGAGCTTAAAACATTAAGCCAATGGGGCAGAGAAAGAAAACATGTAAGTAAATCTAAAGCTCAACTTCAAAATAAGAATTGTGTAGGACTATTTTGACAGCAGATGAAAAATCCTTATTGGTAGCGGAGCTCAGGCATTTATAAAAGTCTCATCCAACTGCAAAAGTAAAGGGGAGAGAAACTATAACCCGGTCCTCTTTTTACGAGCTCTCAATTTTCCAAACAAATTGGGTGTAAGGCAAATGATGAGAGCAACATCCCTTTTAATAAAAGACTGATTTTAAATGGAGTGGCTGGTGCAATTCCAAAGATAAAGTGCATACCATTGAGACTTAGGGAGACCCTAGTGCCTGGGGCTCTAAAAGTATTCTTCAGATCCTGGCCATAAGCCAAAGGATATTTCAAAGGATAGTCAAGAGCACATTAGAGGTTTTCCTAAAGTGAAGATGACATTAGGAGCTGCGATGACCCATGTCGCTTTGGAGAAGCTCACTAGAATTTTATACGACTGATGCAGGGGATACAGTTTTTCATTACAAGGAACGGGCATTCAAGAGCACATTTTCCCTTAGCATCAGACAATACACTGTGAAAGTGACAACAGTGTAATTAATAATGATATTAAGAACCCATCACAATTGTCTCACCTGTGCTCCTGTATCCCAGGGGAGAGGCTATTACAGCAGGGAGGCAAGGACACATAGCAAAATCAGTACTTGAAAGAATACTCTGCCATCATAAATTCAACCCAGTGTAGTGTGTGTGTGTGTGTGTGTGTGTGTGTTTTAAATCCTCAGTTTTAATCAAGCAGAATGCTTTCAAGAAACAAGGTTATTTCATGGTTACACCACCATATGGTAGTCAACAATCAGAATTCAAGTTCCTACTACTCTACAACTAACATTCAGATTACTTCTGGGTCTTGATTTTTCTTTTTTCATCTATAAAGAAAGAAAGTTGATAAAATAATTTTTTATTGAATTTACTGGGGTGACACTGGTTACTTAAACCATACAGAGTTCAAGTACACAAATCCGTAACACATCATCTGCATACTGCATCATGTGCTCACCACCCAAAGTCGTTTCTTTCCACCATTATTTATCTCCCCTTTGTCCCCTTCAACCTCTCCCCACCCTCCTCCACTCTAGTAATCACCATACTGTTGTTTGTATCTATGTGTGTCTTCTTCTTAATATCCTTTATGTTCTAAAAGGGCTTTCACTCAATAATTTGTACAGCCACTACAGGACCATTTAATACATATGACACAGAGATATTTTGTTTTATAACTTAAACATACAAGCAAGCAAACAAAAATAATCTAACAGAAGATTTAAGGGTTTAAAACTAGAGGAACTTATTGGTTCTGTTTTTCATATCTTTTAGCTTTAGACTCAGAAGAAGAGGGGAGAGGGGTTGTTTCTCCCCCTCTCCATCCTTTCTCTATCCTAAGTTTTTTTCTTTAGCCCATCTGAGGACTAAAAATGTAATAATATTCTAAATCCCTGACTTGTCAGAATTCCTAAATGAACTGGAAGGTGGCTTTCAGTTGCACATTTGCATAAATATATTATGCATGATTATTTGTATGTAGTGATTTTAAATAATGTGTTAGCTTTGGGTAACTTTGTTTTCTTCATCAATTTATTACCAGTTTTCCTATACACTGTATATTCATTTATCTTTATTTATAAATAAAATTTCAAAAATTCTGCCATTTTCAGGGATGAAAGTTTAATAAGGAATTAAGGAATAAGATAGTCCCATAGATTAAAAATATTTTTCTATCAGACCCGTGATGGTACAGTGGATAAAGTGTCCACGTGGAAGGCTAAGGTCACTGGTTTGAAACCCCAGGTTGCCCAGTCAATGAACATACAGGAAGCAACTACTATGCGTTGATGTTTCCCGCTCCCCCACACCTTCTCTCTCTCTCTCTCTCTCTCTCTCTCTCTCTCCTCTCTCTAAAACCAGTAAAATTAAATTTTTCTAAAAAAATATTTTTCTTATAAATCAAGGAAAGAAACCAAGTATCTGTATGGTAGAAATACCTGAGGATACTACCTTAACCAATGGTTAAACTGAACATCACCAGTAATGGAAAATCATTGGCTTTATTTCCTTGTCATGTAGAGAAAAGCTCATCACTCCACCCCAAGTGAGTGACCTGGATCCTCCCAAAATTTCCAAGTCATAAAAATCAAAGGTAAGCTGAAGAACTGCTGCAGGTTACAGGTAATACACAGACATAGCAACTGAGCAGCATGTGTGATCCTGAATTACATGCAGGTATGACAATAAAAATAGCCTTTATGGACAGTTTAGGGGCAATTGGTAAAATCTGATTATAGACTGAGGATGAATAATAATGCATCAGTATTCAATTTCCTGACCATACATACTCACACGCACGCACACGAAGTTATTTGACAGAATATGTTTGTACTTAGGAAATACACAGAAAACAGGACATTGTGTTTGCAACTGACTCTCCTTTATTTTTATTTTATTTTTTTACAGAGAAAGAGAGAGAGTCAGAGAGAGGGATAGATAGGGACAGACAGGAATGAAGAGAGATGAGAAGCATCAATCATCAGTTTTTCGTTTTGACACCTTAGTTGTTCATTGATTGCTTTCTCATATGTGCCTTGACCATTGGTCTTCAGCAGACTAAGCGACCCCTTGCTCGAGCCAGTGACCCTGGACTCAAGCTGGCGAGCTTTAGCTCAAACCAGATGAGCCCACACCCAAGCTGGTGACCTCAGGGTCTCGAACCTGGGCTCTTCCGCATCCCAGTTCAACGCTCCATCCACTGCGCCACCGCCTGATCAGGCTGACTCTCCTTTAAATGGTCAAATGATAAATAAAGGATGTGCATGCCATGTTTGTGTGTCTGTGTGTGCAGAGACAGACACACACACACAGAATGAATGGATGTGATAAGGCAAATGGAACAAAATGCCAACAATTAGTCATGTGGGCCGCATTAGTTCTTTGAATCCTTTTTACAACTTCATTTTGTAAGTTTGAAACTATATCAAACTTAAATATTTATTAAAATATCTACCACTTAAGTTCTTTTCTAGAAACAGGTAGCAAAGTAATTGGTCCCAAAATACCCTTTGAGGAACTAAATATTCCCTCTCTACCAAAAGACAAAATAACAACAAAGACACTAAAAGAAAGGAAAGGACACAATCTTACATAATATTACACTGGGGAACAATTTTTTTTTTCTGTTACATGAGGTTTTAGAACTTTTTCTATATACTTCTGCATTGCTGACTCCAAATCTGAAATCCGTTTCTTGGTGCATGCTCAACTTTTTATGCAGTTTTAAGTTCTTTTGTTACAGTTATTGGCATGCATTGTTTTTTAAATTGGAGCTAAAGGGCAACGACTCTTGGATTAAACATAACCACAAGGCAATTAATGTTTTACAAATATCACTTTTACATAATTGTAGTTGTTTTTAAATGTAAAACATTATTATCTGATAAAAACACCCTCTTATTTTGTTTTAAGATTGAATCATGACTTCTTCGAATAGGCATAAATATAAGAATAGTTCTGACACCTTCTATTATATATGTGGCCGTTACACACTTCAACTTTGTCAAAGGCGCAATATTTCATCATTTGTGACACGTGCATATATTGCCTATTTTCAAGTTCCCTTTGGTGATCAAGACAAGGATTGGGCTCCTCATATTGTATGTTATAATTGTGATGAAATGCTTTATGACTGGACAAAACGAAAACGCAAAGGAATGCCTTTTAGTATTCCCATAGTTTGGCGTGTACCTAAGGACCACAGCAGTGACTGTTATTTCTGTCGGATTCATACGAAGAACATCGGCAAGAAAAAAACGGCATATGATTGCATATCCTAATATTCCTTCAGCAATACGACCTATCCCACACTCTGAGACACTCTCGGTTCCAGTTTTCAATAGTTTTATTTCTTCTAAGGATGAAGAAAGTGAACATGGTGATCAAGTGTATTTTGATAAGATGCATGAGGAAATCGTTGTAGAATCTGAAGGGTCTTCTGATGCCAAGCAGTCATTAACCCCTTAGCAGTTTAGCCAACCCAAATTGAATGACTTAGTAAAATATTTGGGCCTATCAGAGAAAGCAGCTGAGTTATTAGCCTCCAGCCTTCAAGAAAAGAATGTACTTCCCAGTCAGCTAAAGTATCCCATTTCAGGAAGCGTGAACAAATTTTTGTGGACTTTTTTTCTGAAGAAAAACACTTTGTTTAATGTCATGATATCAGTAGTCTTCTCAGCCTGCTCGGTGTTACCACTTACAGTCCAACGGAATGGCGGCTATTTCTTGACAGCTCTAAATGGAGTCTGAAATGTGCTCTCTTACACAACGGTAATGTTTATGCAGCAGTTCCAACTGGTTATTCAACTAGTCTGTAAGAAGATTATAATGACATAAAAATTTTCCTCAACTTTCTGAAGTATGAGGAGCATAACTGGATCATTTGTGTGAATCTTAAAATGGTAAATTTCTTGCTAGGACAACAGAGAGGATTCAAGAAGTATTCTTGCTTTCTGTTTTTGTGGGACAGCCCAGCTCAGGAGAAACAGTGGACACAAAAGGAGTGGCTGAAACGTGAAACTCTGGAAGTAGGGATGCAAAATATTGTGAATGAACCTGTAGTTAATCGAGACAGGATCATTTCTCCCACACTTCACATCAAACTTGGCTTAATGAAGTAGTTTTTTCAGGCTTTGAATAGAGAAAGTGAATGCTTTCAACATATTATTTCTGCTTTTCCTGTCTTGTCTTTCGAGAAGATAAATGCAGGTGTATTCAATGGACCTCAAATTCGAACCCTCATATGTCACGAAGAATTTGCCAGGAAGATGAATAAGAAGAAGAATGCATCATGTTAGTCTTTTGTGGCAGTTACAAAGAACTTCCTTGGCAACAAAAAAGCAGAAAACTATGAACTTCTGGTTCAAAGGATGCTGTTGGCTTTCCGCGACATTGGATGTAACATAAGAGTTAAGATTTACTTCCTGAATAGGCACCTTGATAAGTTTCCCGAAAATGTTGGAGCTGTTAGAGATGAGCAGGGAGAATGCTTTCATCAAGATCTGAAGACGATGGAAGAGTGTTATCAGGGGCGATGGGACAGAAATATGATGGCAGACTACTGCTGGAGCAACGAATGAGATTGTCCTCAACAAGTACACAAACACAAGAGCTACAAATGCTAACTTTTGCCTAAATAGAATTTAAATAAGTTTTGTGCAAATTTTATGATTAAAATAAGTGTTTTTATATGTTCTATTTTGAAATTGTAGAGAAATTCTAATGCAATCATATCTTTTAGTGTATTTACTGTATTATATAAATTATTATATTTTCACAAAGATGATGCCCAATAAAACATTCTACTTCATTATGTTAAACTAAATGTTGAAAATTTTACAGTAAGATGAAAAATCTAAAATCTTGAATTGCAAAAAAAAAACCTGTAGCTTACAGAGAAAAACTAATGTCAGATTTGAGATCAGCACACTCGAATTAGGTAAGAACAAGTGTTTATGTGGATGCAACAGAAATTTTGTTCCCCAGTGTTATCCACAATCTAGAAAAGGAGACTATAACACTCAGTCCAAAATCAGCTCCCGGCTATCTCAGAAAAGCAACTTAAGGGAGGAGAAATATACATTTTAGGCACAAAATGAACATTTAGGCTACATTATCAGAAAATACAAATAAAAGTCCATAGTAAATCAAAAAAAGGGTTTGAATCCAGCTCCCCCTTTGTCATCCTCATCCCCATATTTTGTTGTCACCATCCCAATTCTAGAACCACTCAGTCCTGGGTATAAAAATAAGTGTCCAATAAACGGGAGCCCCAGACTCCTAAATGAGAAAGTGGGTGACTAAACATGAACTGGTTGTAGCTAGAAGTAGCCAGAGAAGTAATTAGACTTCAAGCAAGACCAGACCTCCCCACTCCCAACACATCTGACCAAAGGGAGCCTCGAACAGATCTGCTGTCATCACTACAGCATCTCTGTCAGAATGAACAGATGGAGGAGTTTGGAATTAGATAACGTTTAGTTAGAATGCTTGTTCTCTCACCATGAGCCGGCAATATACTTAACTTTATGGATATCAGATTGTTCTTCTGTTAAATCTGGGTAATGATATTTAACTTGGAGAACTGCAATAGTAAATGATATTAAAAGCTTGGATTTTCTAGGCACATGGACCATGTGCCAGCACAGGGCTATTGATGTGCACAAATTATCTTATTTAATACTGATAGTATCCCTATCAGACAGGTTGAGTTATTACCCTCCATTACATAAGGGAGTTAAGTAACTTGCCCAACGTCCCACTCTGGTAAGAAGTGGGTCAAGGTGTCAAACTCCAAAATAATGGCTCCAGACAGGAAATGTGGATTAGTGGTTAGGAAGCAGCAATAATAGAAACGTGCCCGTTGGGTCTAAATCCTTGCTCTAGTACTTTGTTATGCTATAGTGTTTGGCAAGTCATTTAAGCTCCCCATGCCTGTTTCTTCAAAATTTCAAAATGATAATAGTAGTAGCAGCTGCATTTCTTACTAAGAGTAAATGAATATATGATTCATTTATTAACTGTATACACACACACACACACGGGCCTCTTAGGTCATGCTAGGTTCTGTTCCAAACATGTCTATATGTGTATATATATATATATATATATATATATGAATATATACATATGGTAAAATTTAATATTTAAGTAATAAAAATATATTTATGTCAATATTTTAAATAAAATATATAATATTTTATATATTTGTTTTAAAATATATAAAAAATATTTGTTATGTTTATATAATATGTATTACATATAGAATATGTGTATTAGCTTGGAATATTAGTTTGTTACTATATACATAGTTGTGTTTCTAACAGAGCTAGCATGATCTAGTAAGCTCTATAGAGTCCTCTATTGTTATCATGTAAAATACATGGCCCTTGGCAGGTTATCAATAAATGCTACTGTCACTTGTAGTATTATAATAAATTTAATTGAGAGCAGCTGCCTAGTTTTTATTTTAAAGTTGTGGAAGCCAGAAAAAAAACAACAACCCAGCAGCTATGAAGATAATATGACATAGATTTCCATCATTCCAGCGCATTAATTTAACATCTATTGAAATGCAAAAAGCTCTAACATACAAGACCGTGCCTGTGATTAGATAAAAGGTACAATACACAGTAATTGTTTTAAATGCCTTGTGATGCTTTTTAAGCTCTTCAAATGTACCGAACTACAGCACACTAACTTGAAATGATCAACTCTTACAGAGTAATTGGATCATAGTTTTAACTCATTTAATATCACTTACATAGCTAAGGGCTTTCATGTCAGCTAAGCATACCAATTTTTATGGAGTTATTTTGTAGATATTTTGGAGTTTACTTTTTAATACCTGTATATAATTATAATTAGCTCAGAAGGACCAGTAACACTTTGAAATAATTGTGCATAAATTAATTGCTAAAGGGCATAATTAACTTTTTATTAACGTTAGCAATAATAAACATTCACCTTGGTTTCTAATATTGCAAAAATTATCTTCCATACTTTAATTGCTCCTGTATTAAGTTTTATTACTTAATGTCCTTGAATATTTGCCTTGGGGACCAGAGCAAACACTCTAACATGCTTAATCCAAAAGAAAGTTGGCATTCAATTAAACAAGGTCAAACCAGAAACTAACCCAGATCTCCAATCTCTGTCATAGGCAAAGAAGAGTTCCTTCACAGGGAACTTCTCCACAGGAAGACAAGCCTATGACAAAAGGAATGTTTTCATAAAATGATATAACGTACCTCTCTTAGGAAACTAAATTTTTTTTAACTGAAGAAATTAAGCGTCACCCTGTAATCACCTTACAATTCAATGCATTCATTCCTAAATTAGGATTCACCAAGGAGGTGGTAGTGTTCATTTGCAGGGCTCACAGTGGAAGCTATGTATGACTTTGGGTAACCACCCCTCCCAATTAAAAAAAACAAAAAACTATATTTAATTTCTCAAAGAGGAGTCCTCTCATCTCACCACTTTAGGGTTACAAATCTGGCACCCAAATACTGAGAGCCAACATGAAAAGAGAGACGATGTCACAATGTTCAGCTAGCAGACTTACACACAATCCTGCTCTTTTCCGTAAAACCCATTCACCTCCCCTTCACTTCCACCTGGTGGTTCTAAACCATACGCCTCTCTTTAATGAGGCTATTAAACATTGATACACAAAGCCCCTTAATCAGGAAGCATTTCAATAACCAGCTAATATAATGATTGAATACATTAAAGACATTTGGAACCACTCCTCCCACACCCCATGGCTTCTATTGTATTTTAAGGTCTCTTAGGCTTGGTTACTCCTGGGATGTTGAGTGAAACAGCCTTTATATTATAAAAGCTCTTGGAGCTGTTCTCAGAGCCAGAACAGAAGCACTCAGAGGGAATCTTCTCCACGCACAGCCTGGGACTACAGCAGGCCTTGGAGACAAGCCCGCTCAGAAAAGGGTAGATGGGAGAGAAGCTGGAGCCTTTGGGACTACGGCAGGAGAAGATGAACAGAGAGGATCACCGGCCAGGCCTCTCTGAAAGGCTCTAGAAGTTGAGCTGGAGAAATATGGAGTAGCATTCACAGCACATAACCCACCACCCACAGCCCTCCAGGGGGCGCTGCGGAGACACTAACTGGCACTCTTGGGCAAGTCTGCTGGTTTCTTTTCACGTTTAAGTGAAAAAAAAAAAAGTTAAAAACATATATATTTATAAAAGTATTTCCATTACATATTTTAAAATGGAAAAGGCAAGTTGCAAAACTGTACGCCTATTTTTATTTTATTTTGTGTTAGAAAGTAGCTTATGATCATATGTATGCAGAAGAAATATCCTTACTTTTAGGAGAATGATTGAGATTGAAGGGAGAGAAGTATATGGTACCTTTTAATCTTTTACTTAATTTTGTCTTATGATATATTATTTATGTTACTTTATTTCATTATTCAAAGCCATTTCTGTCCAAGAGAAATATAATAGGAGCCACACATGGGAGTCACATGTGGGATTTTAAATTTGTAATAGTCACGTTAAAAAAAAGAAACAGGTAAAATTTATCTTAATAAATACTATTTATTGTAATATATCAAAGTTATATCTCAACATGCAATCAATACAAAAGTATTACTGAGATGCTGTGAATAGTTTTTCTTACAAAATTTTAAAAATCCATTGTGTATTTTTACACTTACAGTATATCTCAGTATAGATGAGCCATGTTTCAAGTGCTCAGTAATGTTATGTGGCTAGTATCTACCACATTGCACAATGCAGATTCGTACAATTTAAATTTTTACAGTGACTATGTACTATAATAAAAATATTAATAAAAACACAAACTGGAAATGGCTGTGTTCAGGTAAAATAGCTAATTTTTCCAACTACCCTATTTCTTTATATTTATCTGGTAAAAATATATCTGAGGCAGATCACTTTCTAAATAAGTTATCTCATGACGTTAATCAAAGCAGATCACTTTCTCTTAAGATCTAAACCATCTTGATGCCACACAACAGTATAACTTTTAAATCTCTTTCAGCTTAAGGGCCTGATCCGAGAAACATGCACAGTACTCATTAATATTGATAAATAGAGAAAAAGAAAATAAATCACAATGCCTGTGCTTCATAAATAGCATAGAATAGTAAAAATTGCTACCATTTCCGGGAGGCATGAAGCAAATTGCAGGGTTATTAGCAAGAGCAATGTCAGGGCACTGGGGGAGGAAGCTGCTGTCCAGTCTGAGACAGGCATGTTACCATGCGTGGAACCTGAGCCAGAACAGGCAGGAAGCTGACATGGCCGAATGCTGAGTCACTGATTTCCCAGTTCCCGAAGACACAGTTAATCTTACTATCAATAAGAGGGAAACTCCTTGATGCTCTGCACTGAATATTAAACAAGAGCAAATGTTACTTTTATTTTTTTCACTTTCCTGTGAAGTTAACTACCAGCAGAAAAAGTCACTGAAACTTGGAGATGTTCCCATTAGACTATTTTCCCAGGAGCCCAGAGCAGACGGGCCCTGCTGAGTTGTAAAGAACAGCCAGCTCTTCTTTCCTAAGAAAGAAATATCTCTTCCCTAACAGTGGGTCAAAGTGAAGGAGAAAAGCAAAATGGAGACAGGTTCTCAAGTCATCTCCAAGAAGCCACTTGACTGGATTCACTGTTTCAAACTGAAATCCCTGTAGTTACCCTGAAAACCTTATGAGAAGAGAGCTTTTCAACCCTCCTACGTTCCCTCCATGATAAGGGGATTGTGGCTATGATATCATCTTGCCATTGAAACCCATTTGATTCATAGCAAGATGGTGAGAGAACCCTTACATTCACTATACATCCTCACACACTCCACATCAAAGGTTCAATGCACACTTATACGCACACCTACACCACACCACAGACACAAATATACTCACACACAAATACAAGTACTCATGGGTATTAAATATTAAGTTTAAATGGTATTACTGTTTTACTAAGTCAGTTTATAAAAGATTAGACCTTTTTCAATATGCAAAACAAATTAATATCTTTTGTAGGTTTTACGGTTCTGTAGACTTTGCCATTTCTCTACTAGTCTATTTGTTCTATTGTTTTTAAGTGTAAGAGTTGGGAAGAAGAGAAAATTTCATCCTTCAAAAAGATCTGAGCGTAAGATTGAGTGTTTAAAGTGCCTTCTCACCATATTCACTGCTCACAAAAATTAGGGGATATTTTATTGCCTCATAGTCATTTTTGAAATATCCCCTAATTTTTGTGAGCAGTATCTATGATATTGATGGCACCATGTATCAATAAAATAACATCATATATTATATATTATTATTATATATAACCGCATATTATATACATCAAAAAGAATAAAATCATTCTAGTCAATTTTCAATGCTGAAAAGCTAGAGACATTTCTCTTTCTTCTTTATCTTTTCTTTTTTGATGTAAAGGGAAAAACACATCTGTGCTTAACTTGCCCATCAAAACTCTCTTTCAAGTTCCTTTAGCAAAATTAGCTCTGTTACTATGCACGAAATCTTTGATCTTCCTGAAAAGCTACCTTATTTGAGAACATGACAAGGCTCACAACAAAAGTACAACACAGATGCTACAAGAGCGCCACGTCGGTGACATGACATTTTCAGGCACTGGTGTTGTTTTTAAAACGTGATGTGCATCAACTCTGGAGGATTCTGTACACGGTGATTTGTCATTTTCATCAATATTTCTCTTTGGACCCTCAGGACAGCAGAAGCATGTGCGCCTCTCTTTCTGACAGAAGGGTGTAACAATGCCAGAGCCAGCAGGAGGATTTCATTCTGTGTGCTGATACTTTGCTTCCTCTACAAACCCACTAATGGATAGTTTCCTATTTATTTCCATCTCCTTCTATATCTTGACCAATGTTCTGTCTGTCATGAGATAGGAATGTACGCATGTAGTGGTGATGGATATAAGATGCTGGACTGTTTGGATGACAGTTTGTTGACGTTTGTCATTTTACTGAAAACCTATGCCAGACTGATATTTTATATCCACATATACTATTGATGCTTAGGTGGTATATTAGCCATGGAAAAGCCCCACTCCATACAGCTGGGATGTGTTTGGAAGAACCTTTCAAAGGCTTTAAAGAAATCAGTGTAATCCTTTTATTTTTTAAAAAATAACTTTCCTTCTATATATACAAAATGGAAATCAAAATTCAATAAAGGTATCTTATGGGAAGTTAAAAACTGGTAAACCCATTCTGGAGATAAAAGAGAAAGGAACCAAGCACAGAAAGCTCAGTGAGCTCATTCTTAGAAAAAATTCTTCACATTTTGAGTTTGTAAGCTGTTAGGGACTGAAATGACCCCTGTACTAGCTAACCGTAAAATGACAGGAATAGCCAGATTAACTCAGTCAGATCTACTATTGCTAATTATCAATTAAAGACATGAACATATTCAGAACAGTAGTAATTAAATAGACACTGCTCCTCACAAATGTCCCTCTACATTTGTACACTGAGTTAAAATATATATATATATATATATATATATATATATATATATACACACACACATATATGTATGTTTGTGCATATATAGCCTTATTGATTTGGCTCTTCGGATGATGTGAAAAGAGTAAAACAAAGAACAACAATGTGGGTTCTAAAAATAAGAGCAATGATACTGTTCTCCAAAGCTATCATTATATAGAGGTATAGATGACGATACACGAAATACACACATATATAGATAAATAATATATGTAGCTATGTAAAATATCTTTATATTCAACATATATATACTTGAATTCTGCAATATATAATATTTTCCATTCATTGTACACATAATGACCATAACTGAAAAACCACTGCAGCCAATTCTCTAGTAGAGAAAGCAAACAATATTTTTCTGAGCATTGGCCATATGCAAAGTATTGCTAAGATCTGCCCACTGACCATGAGTGATTTTATTAAATTCTCACAAGTTCCTCTGAGCAAAATAGTAGCATAAGAAAGTTGGCAAACCCTTTCCCCAGCAAAACAACTATTTACCCGATGAGAATTAGTTTTTTAAATTATCTTACTCTCTGAAAATTGTCCTAAGAGCATACAAGTAAAGATATAAACGTTCTCTCAACAAGGGCAAAGTCTTACTGGTCAAATGGGATTAAACACAAATCCTGACCACGAACAGACTGAACAATAGGCAAGCCTGACGCAGAGAACTTCCAGGAGGCAGGTTTCAGAATTAAATGGCACTTGTTCATGGCAGTCTAAAAGACTGTGTAACCAAGCTCGTGTCCTCTCAGGAGCAATCAGAGAGGGACTGTCCAAGTCAATAGACCCTAGCTGAAGATAGGGATAAAAATGTAAACCCCCTGGACGATAGATAATACATTGTGTCCGTAAAGTCATGGTGCACTTTTGACCGGTCGACCTGTAAAAAGTGCACCATGACTTTACAGACACACTGTAGTATACTCCAAGTCACAGACACATCCAATGATAAAGAGTAAAAAAAAAAAAATCTAACTGGCAAAGAGTATTTAAGTGCAACATTGGACAATAATTGGTTCATTCATTCTACCCAGAACCACCCTAGGTGGTCCGGCTGACAGATAATAACAAGGGAGTAAAACAATTTGAGCGGGGATAGAGACATCGCTGACTGGGTGGAAACAGACTTCTCAAAATTCGTTCAGGCAAGTCACTAAGCGCACAAAGAGCAGAGTGGGAAGTAAGCAGGCAATAAAAACCCCCTGCGAAAGGAGCCACACTGCTGACAGCCCCTCTCAATGTGAGTGGGCAGTAAGGAGAGCTCTCAGATGTGCCAAAGCAAAGTCAAGTGGCACGTTCTCTCCCCCCCCCCCCAGCCTTCTTCTCAGAAGGGGAACCCTCACACAGAAGAACTGCAGTTCCAACACAGACTCACCCAGAGATAAGAGATGAGGGTGGGAGGGTGTCCTTTATCGGCTCTGCTCACGGTCTGCTAGGAATTTTGTTGTTCAACCCATGTTTTCTTGAGACATTATACTTTCGGTAACTATAAAAGGACTTGGATGTTAAAAACTGCATCTTTTCAAAGTATTGTCAAGCAATAAAAACAAACATCATATGAACACCTGCAGCAACATGCTTAAATCTAAAAAAAAAAAAAAAAAATTCAGGCCAATCCAAAAAAATGAACACAAAAGAGTGCTGAATTATTTCACTTAAATAAAGTTCTAGAAAATAAAGAACTAGAAAAACTACTGTATGGTCAAGATAATAGAACACTGGTAGCTGTGAGTTTGGAGAGTAGCAGGGGTTTTAGAAAAGGCAGTAAGGGAAGTATCTGGAATGATGGAAGTGAGTAACACATGTGTGCATCTGTCCCCTTAAGATCTGTACTTTTCATTGTAAGTAAATTTTGCCTTAATAAACAAAAATGATTTTTTTAAAAGTATACTTTTTGCAAGTACAGTTTCCACTCAGTACTAGTTTCAGGTGTAGAGCACTGTGGTTAGACAGTCACATACTTTACACAGTGTCCCAACATTTCCAGTGCCTCCCTGTCCCCACACGTAGTTATTAGACTATTATTGACTATATTCCTGTGCTGTACCTTACATCCCTGTGACTGTTCTGTAACTGCCAACCTGTGCTTCTCAATCCCTTTTCACCCAGGCCCCCAACATCCCTCCCCTCTGACAGCCATCAGTCTGATTTCTGCATCTATGGGTCTGTAAAAACTACATTTTAATCCGGAGAAAAAAACATTTTCATTGCATATTGCTATATATTATATTATATATATACATATATATATATATACACACATACACACATATATACATACACATGTACACACATACACACCTAAAGTCATCAAAAAAAGTTTCTAACTAGCTATTTAATTATATAGTAGTTATCAGTTACCCTGACAAATACAAGGAAACCACGTAAACCTTTCTGAAATGTCTATGTCTCTGGTGCACGGAGCTGAACCCCCACATTCTCCTTCTGCACCCTGCTAAAGGCCGGTCTCCCTGGTCTATTAACTGACAGGTACAAAGGAAGAGCAAATTGCCCTTGACTGCACAAACACTGCCGAGTTTTTTCCCCATGAATACAAATGGAAGTTTTACACTTTGGCAGTTTGCAAAGACATGACTCCCAAGACAAATTAAAGATCATGAGAGCTTTTTTGTAAAATTATTTTTCAGTTTTATTTTGGGGGGAGGTAACCTTGTTTGTAATCATGATTCTGACACTGTGTGGCAATCTTAGGCAAGCCAAAAAATCTCTGAAGACACTTTCCTTTTATTAATTTTTTAAAAAGTGTGAATTTGATGGAGGAAGGATAAACCAGGTGACCTCAAATACTTATCCAGTTTAAACAATTGCTGTTTTCATAACTTAATATGCAGAGAATTAATACTTTGTTCCTTGTGGACTTCTAACAGACGCTCTACCATATGCTGCCCTGTGCTCCGCTGTAGCAACCACTTGATTGTATTGGAATTGTTTTGTATATTAGTCCTCCCAGTAACTTGTTCATTCTCAAGGCAAAGGTCCAAGTTAGCTGTTTTTTTCTGTTTTCATTGCGGGTCTTATGTTTTGTTTTAGAAAAAAAAAGTATCAGGTGTGGCCTTACCAATAAGCAGACACTAGGGGGATATTCTGAGTAGACTGACCCATGCTTCCTACCTTGGTATGTAATCTCTCTGCCCTAGAATTTCCCAACATATTAATCTAGATGTGACTTAAAAGGTTTTGGGTCCTCAAGAGTCACTTGTGAAAATGCAAAGATCTTGGTATGACAGAATAGAAGGTGCTTATTAGAAAGTGCTAAAAGTGGGGTACAATTGAGAACAGTGTGGGCAAAGAGGATCCTGGATAAACCAGACAGAAAATAGAACTATTTTCTTCTTTCATTCCTTGTTTGTCTTCCATGTGTCAGACACATATTACATCCTTGTTCATGAGCATCTGAAGGGCTAGTGGCAAACAAATTATTAAGCAAGAAGTTCTACTACAGAATGACCAGTGCAGGGTCAAGAAAAGCACAGGGGTCAATTTAGAGGGACTGGAGAAAGCGTCCAGAGGCGGTGACATCTCAGCTGAGATCCAGAGAATGACAGAAGTTAATAAGATAAGAGACAGGGAGAACATGGTCCATTCAGGACCTAAAATGTACACAGAGGATAGAGAGCGTAGAATAGCTAGCAATGTAAGATCCACGTTGTAAGGGTTAGGGTGTTCAGGGGAGGAGGGAACAGGGAACAATGAATCTAGAGACTTAAGCAGAAGCCCTTGTAAACCACTGTGTACCGGGAAGAATGGGTAAACCGTATTAAAGAACTCCATCTCAGGATCAAAGAGCCTTCCTAATTGTGGCATCCATCAGTCAATCCTGCCTGCAACACAAGAGATTGTTGCCTGTAATTATTAGAAGCATGGTATTTGCAATTTTTCTCTGATGTTAAAAAACAATAGGGCTTATGGGGGGAAGATTAAATTTCCGTATCCATACAATCTTATTGCCAGAATACTAACAAAAATCTATTTGTTTTTGTTTTAGTGTCCAGACAAGCAGGCAGGTAGGCCGGGGCTGCAGTAATCGTTTAGACAAGCTGGAACCGTTTGCTTGGGGCAAGGGTGGCAGATGCTGAGACCGTGCAGGTAAAAAAGCTGTTTCTAACGTGTCCGGGAAGACGCACAAGCTGCTACCGGCGAGAGCTGCGCGGGGCTGGCTTTGGCAAAAATCACTCTAACCTAAATTTATAAGATTCAAGGGAGGATATTCCTTTCTTCTTTGCTCATTGTAACCTTTTGTACATGAGATCTGCGATCTCTGTAGCCATCATGCAGCATGGGGAGGCAGGCTGTGCTGAAAAGCCAGAGACAGAGTAGAGAGATGAAAAAAAGCATCAAGCTTGTGGCAGACGCCTAGGAGAGCCCGAAGCCAGCTACCTCTTGAACAACTGTTATATCAGAAAATAACCTTCTCCCGGCATTGGCCATTATTGTGAGGATATTGTCTTACCTGTGGCCCAAACCATCGTCACTGACAAAGGAAACCTATGATAACCTCAGAGAATGGAGTTTCAGAGAAGGGGCACCCGAGGCCAGGAGTGCCTCTTGCCAATATCTGGTGGTCAGGAAACGGAAATTCTCAGATTAAACGTGTCATGCGTGCTTTTTACCTTCTACAAGCCAGAGAAATAAAGAGAGAGAGACAGCTACCGTGCTGTTTTGAGTGAGAATAAATGTACGATCAACACAGGTCAACCCCAGCTAATAAAACAGAATTTGTTTTTTCCTCTATTTTGTTTCATGTTATAAAATGTTTATCATTAATTAGATATGCATAAAAATGTATCTAATTAATGTATTAAATGTGACCTAATTTGAAAGGATATCCCTGTCCTGCATCCTTAGTGAGTGAACTTGAGGTTTTATAGAACAGAAGTGGACGAGGTCCCCAACCACTCCTCCCTTGCTAAGGTCGGGTACAAGTCCATCCTTCTATCGTAGCACCACACGTGTCCCAGGTCTTGCCCTGAGGAAGAGTCAGACTGTAATCTCGCTGCTGCTACCAGCACATCTGTTGTCAGCAGGGCACAGAGAGGAAAAGGAAGGCTGACCAAGCCTCTCAGCAAGAATTAGCAAATAAAACAGGTTCTCTGGTTTCAAGAAAATCAGAGACCTGCCTTATTGATCCCACAATTATTCTTCCTTCCTTCTAGATACTCAACTTTTATTCTCCATACAAAAGTATATTATAATTTAGGGAAATGGGAGAGTTTTAGGTGTTACATTTGAAAAGCTTAGTAAACTTTGCAGTAGAGATATTCATGTAAGTAGCTGTTAGTTTTGCTGTGGATGACAGGAGTAATAAAAATAGGAGAGCCCGACCAGGCAGTGGTACAGTGGATAGAGCATCAACCTGGGATGATGAGGACCCATGTTTGAAACTCCAAGGTCGCTGGCTTGCATGTGGAATCATAGACATGACCCCATGGTTGCTGGCATAGGCCCAAAGGTCACCAGCTTGAAGCCCAAGGTCTCTGGCTTGAGCAAGAGGGTCACTCGCTCTGCTGTGGCCCCCCTAGTCAAGGCACATATGAGAAAGCAATCACTGACAACTAAAGTGCTGCAACTATGGGCTCTCATCTCTCTCCCCACGTGTCTTAAAAAAAAAAAAAAAAAAAAAAAGAGGAGAATGAAGTAAGATAAAGGTCTTGTGCTAAGAATCTGAGGAAAATCAGAAAAGAGCACAGCTTTCAATTCAGGCACCCATTCCCTGAAAGTACAAATGGCAAACTGTCCAATTATTCTGGAGGCAAAAATGTCAGATGATGGAAGTCCAAGCCCATGAAGGATACAAGATGCTTTTGTTCTATCAAGTTCATTGTGGGGGCAATCTCTATGGCTAGTAACTTTGGAGTACCTACCAGGATGTGGAAGATATTTTGTTACAAAAACCTTTTCATTTTAAAGATTTCAAGGATCATGTCATACAACCATTTTTTGACTTTTACTGCACTCAACAGTTTATCACTAAGTGGTCATTTAGCCTGAACCAAACAAAAGGGGTAACAGGAGTGAGAAGGAAACCACTCATTTCTAAGCCTCAGTTCTAAAAACAATAAAGACTCAAGCTTGTGCTTTCAGATACACCTACTTTTGATGAAAGGATTATTGTTCACATTGACATCAATGGCATTATTGATGATTTTAACACTGACATATTTAAATTTTAAGTGATGTTGGATCACACTCAGATTGACCTCACAAGGTAGCTCCTCAAAGAGTTTGAAATTGAGAAAGAAAAAAAAATTAGGAAAAGAAAGATAATAGTGATTAATCTTTGCATAGCACTTAAAATTTACAAACCATTTTCTCAAGCATTTCACTCATTGAAGAAACCTAATTAAAAGAAGACAGTGCAGCCCAATAAGGCAAATTTCTTAGTGGCCAACCTGGAACTTAAAAGCAACATTCAAAACCCGAATACTGACCGTGTCCCAGAGCAAAAGTCTGGTTTTCATGACAGGGACACTGCAGTGTTTAATGTCACCAAAAATTGATTTTTCCCTCCTGCAACTTCTTAAAGACAGAGATCAAATTACACTAAACTTCAGAAACAAGTGAAGCAATTTGTTGTTTATTCTCTCTGACGTGTCCTTTCAAGTCTGACGTCCCATTACGTGTGGGGAAAATTATGGGATTTGAGAAGCCCAGAAGAAAACGGGAGTATTAGTAACTTAGGGGTAACAAACTTTAATATCCACCCCCAGATTCCCAGTGCAGGGGTCTGAGTTAGTATAACAATGATCTTACTTGTGCCTTGGTTTGGCCCCTTAGCTTATGTGTTTATTTGCTGCTACTATTATCTGCTGAGCATGTGACCACTAAAAAGAGGATTTTGACCACATTGTTAGACATGGAAGTTTTTCATACATGAAACCTGCCTGAAAATAACAAAACAATGATCCAACATAGCCATGGAGAGTCAGCGCCTTGAGGATGTTGATATTTGAATGGTGCTAGGACATCCTAAAGAACCATAGCATTGGCCTCACATGGGCATGATATTCTGGAGGTTATTTGTACCCATTCAGTGAAAAGGGGCCAAACATGATGCATATTTATTGTATCTTTCCTTTAAGGATGATGTAATACTAAACAAACATGCCAGTATTTTCAAAAGGCGTGGTGAAATTTGTAACCCAAAGGAATTTAGGACATAGAGCAGATCATGCTGTCACCTAATGATTGATCGCCTCAGGAACAGAGAACTGCAGAAATGAAGGAAGTAGGCTCACTCTCTCTCCACTCACACAGACATATTAGTGTGTAAATCAAATTTTTGAAAACTTACTATCATTACTCAATCAGGAATAAGTAATTTCATTATTTACATTATATTTTTAGGACACATTATATCCCAATAAAGGAGGCACGTGTCATAGGAAACAAAGGCAGTAGGCTTCCCATTGATGCGCACTGCTCTGCTATTCAAAGGGAACCAAGAGAGGATTTTCATCCGTTTGGTCTCTGTTGGGTATTTTAAAATTCATCAACTCTCAGAAGAGTTACATCTTTGACAATGAAAAATACATTGAGAGGTTTTCAAGCCTTGGCAGACTGCTACTCGAGCTTATTATTTATGAACTCTTTGCTCTTTAAAATGGAGAATAGAGCAATTAACTACAATTTCACACCTTCAAGAAGACTAGGAACACAGCCTGCCATCTATTGTAAATTCCAAAGTGTGTTCTTTCACTTAAATTTATAGCTCCATTGTGTGGAAATTTACCTCTTATTCAAAAGAAAGTTTGAAAGTGAATCTTTATTTTGTTCACTGAAAAGGAGCACTGCTTAGCAATTTTGTTCTTAAGAAAACAAGCTTAATAGGCCCCATTGTGAAAATCATAGCAAGGCCAGGATTGAAGAACACAGTATACACAGGCAGACTATATCAAGTGAGACAATATGCCCCTTGGTTTGTTCACTGAATGAGGTGATCAGAATTTTGGTAAGACTTGTGCCTTGATAACAGTTTGCATGTTAGTCAGTGATCATGACCCTTAATCTGGGTCAGGAACTGTGCTCGGTGTTTAATGGAAATCCCCTGTCCCCACAGTGGCCACACCACACTCATACCACT
The DNA here is from genome assembly GCA_037038555.1 of Rhynchonycteris naso. Classification (NCBI taxonomy): domain Eukaryota; kingdom Metazoa; phylum Chordata; class Mammalia; order Chiroptera; family Emballonuridae; genus Rhynchonycteris; species Rhynchonycteris naso. Next base: position 24,995,385 of record CM073001.1, read on the forward strand.
GACCTCACATACACTTGAATCAGTGAGATTAGGGTAGGTCACTGATTAAGTCTCGGTCACACAAGGGGGGAGACATGGATTTGAATCCCAAACATGAGTAGCCTGACCTGAACATGAGTACTTCCTGCACTCTACCATAATATCAGGTATTACCAAGCACTGTGAAAGGCTGGACAAGGTCAGTGGCATTATGCCAATATACCACGACTCATCACATGTTCCACCAAAAGAAAGTAGCATGATGTCCTTCTTGATATCAACAATAAAAATAATGAAATAACTTGCTTGCCTTTCATACTTCAGAGCTGCTCAAAGAAGGGATTAGAATTGAATTTCTAGTCTCCTGTTCTTTAGATCTCAATATTATCATCTATTCCTACTGCCTCGGCTAGGCCCCTATTGCCTCCTCCTAAAATGTTATATTTAATTCCAGTATCATCTTTCCTCCTTCAGTCTCCTGCTCAAAGTTTTCAAAGAATGGTTCAGCTCACGGCACACTGCTGCTCAGGGAACCTTTCAGTGGCTGCTCATGACCACACGATCGAATACATGCCACCTGGACTTCTCGCGTTCCGGTCCCCAGCTGTGCTCAGCCCTTCCCCTCCTGCTCCCACCAAGAGGTAACCACCAAGTCCACCACTTCCCCGCAGTTCCCTCCCACCTCAACCCAGGCCTCTTCCACAAATACTCTTTAAGATCTCGCTGAGTTTAGTGGTCTGTGACAGGCACTTTGATAAATGCAGATAAAAACTCAATGTGGATTCTGCCTCCAAGTCACAGATATTTGGTAGTCAGATGACCCATGCACACACCCAGCTATAAACAAATAACCCAGAAGAATGAGAACTTTGGAGATGTTACAGAATTCAGTTAGGAAGTGTGTATTTAGGTCAGCTATTTTAAGTGTCTTAACAGTTAAAGCAAACTAACATGCCTGGTGGGAAAATGGGACTACGGTTCAGACTGAGAAAGGGTAGGGTCGTGAGTTGAGTTGATCTTTAAGAGGAGAGAAATTCACATCATAATTTTTCCTTCTATCCATCCTTTATTTCTGCATTTATTTTACTTAAGTTTTTATTTTTTTGAAACTTACCTTCAATATCGTTTCTTACTTTTTCACTATTGATCACCCAGTCTTTCTGGTCTACAATTTTTTCTCACTCTCTGCTCATTTAAAACATATTAGTGTGGGGATTACAGGAGGAAAAGTGGGGTGCAGGGGAGGTGGAAGAGGTTGGGGGAATAGCTGGTGATGGAGGAAGACTTGACTTGGGATGGTGAACACACAAGGCAATATACAGATGATGTAGTATAGCATTGCACACCTAAAACCTGTATAATTGTATTAAACAAAGTCACCCAAATAAACCCAATAAAAAGTTTAAAAGTATATTATAACATACTAATCTACCAAAGCTCAGCATGTAGCTCATCTCATTCTCTTCTGTGAGGTCCCCTTGCATAGCTCACTGTTTGACCTTAGTCCACACTTCTATCATTATGGGGTACATTGAGAAGCAATGTATTTCCTTCACAATTACTAGATTACATTTAATATATATCTACAGTATTGTCAGAGTCTATATCAGGGCCCTAAAATTATGTTGTTCAATAAATGTTTAACTCCTACTTCTGTCATACTTTTTTTTTCTCTCTCTCTCTCATATATATATATATATATATATATATATATATATATATATATATATATATATATATATATATAATTTTTCTAACTGCCTTTCCAATGCTAAGTGCTTCACAACAATGAATCTGTTAAGCCTCTGTTTCCTCACCTATAGATTAGAACTATTGCTAAAAATACAAATTTACTAAGAAATACCAAATCAAAGTACTGTATGAATGAAAAAAAAAATAGAACTTGACAGTAGCACCTAAGCAGTAGAAAAGCAAAAAAGAGAAGCCAGAATCTAGGCTGAGAATGCAAAGGAGACTGTATTCCTGCCCTGCAGGACATTGCTATCTGATGCAGCAGGGGAGTAGAGACAGGAAATAACAAGGAAACATGGAGTTACTATAGACAGATATGGCACCAATGAGAAGAATCTTTCCATTCAAAATAAATTTAAGTAGGATGGCTCATAAAAGCAGAGAATGTGGATTTCAGCATCTGAAGCTGCTTCCTGCTTACTTTTGCCATGACAAATCAGTGGGTGACATGGTAGACAGGCTGAAAAAAATATGAGGTTCATACAAATTCAGTGTCACACATACTGAATTAGCTGGATCACACTTTGTTGGCCCATTAAATGTAGCCCTTCTTCCTATGCCCAGGTATTCAGACTGGAGCTAAGGTGGAGGGAAACTGATAGTCTGATCAGAGTCAATCACTCCTCAGAGCAGAAGCAGAGGGCTGTCCCACATTGAAACTGATCCCAGTTATTTACCACAGGGTGACCTGTCACTATGCAGTGCCCACATCTGTTTGCAATAAAAAGCCTGAGTGACCAGAAATGAGTTTAAGAAGGTCAAGAACATGAGTAACAATAAATTTGACTCACAAAGTATATTAGTTTTTTCTAGCTTTTTACCAAATTACCACAAAGTTAGCTGCTTAAAATAGTCCATACTTTCTTTCTTATGGTCTCCTTGAGGCAGAGATACCTGGCAGGTGTGTGAGTAGCAGGCTTTTATAGGCTGTTGGCTAGAGGCTACCTCAGGTCTTAGAAGCACCCACAGACCTACAAGACTCCAACAGTTTCTAACCATAGGGGGGCTTCTTAAACATGGGCACTTATTTAGCCAGCTTACATGGGGAGTCTCTAGCTCTAGTTTTTGATGGCAGAGTCTTATATAACCTAAGAGAATGACATGCCAGCATCGTTGCTACATTCCACTGGGGAGAAGCACATCACATCTCCTGCCTGCAGTTCAGGACAGGGGATTAAACAAAGGCATGAACATCAGGGTTGGGATTCACTGGGGATCACCTTAGGGTCTATCTTCCACATATAGTTATTTGGATAATATTTATATCTAGTATCTCAATACTTAATAGTATAAATAAAGGGTTAAAAGAAATAACTGATAAGCTAGACTTCATTAAAATGAAAAACTTCTGATTCTGTGACAGGCAATGTCAAGAGAACAAGAAGACAGCCACAAACTAGGAAATAGGATTTATAAAAGACAAATCTGATAAAAGAGTGTTAGCCAAAATATATAAACAACTCTTTAAAATAAGCAATAAGGAAACAAACATGATTCAAAAGTGGGCCAAAGACCTAAACGGGCACCTCACCAGAGAAGATACACAGACGGCAGATAAGCATATGAAGAGATGCTCCACATCATATGTCATCAGTGAAATGTAATTAAGCCTGACCAGGTGGTGGCGCAGTGGATAGAGCGTCGGACTGGGATGTGGAAGACCCAGGTTCGAGACCACGAGCTCGTCAGCTTGAGCGCGGCCCATCTGGCTTGAGCAAAAGCTTGTCAGCTTGGACCTAAGGTTGCTGGCTCCAGCAAGGGGTGGCTCAGTCTGCTGAAGGCCCATAGTCAAGGCACATGTGAGAAAGCACTCAATGAACAACTATGGTGTTACAATGGCAACGAAAACTAATGACTGATGCTTCTCACCTCTCTCTGTTCCTGTCTGGCTGCCCCTATCTATCCCTCTCTCTGACTCTCTCTCTCTGTCCCTGTAAAAAAAAAAAAAAAAAAAAAAAGAAATGCAATTAAGACAGAGATGACATACCACTTCACAACTATTAGAATGGCAAAGGTCCGGAACACTGACAACAGTTAATACTGGTGAGGATGGGGAGAAACAGAAATTCTCATTCATTGCTGGTGGGAATGCAAAAGGACACAGCCACTCTGGAAGACAGCTTGGCAGCTTCTTTTTCTTTTTTTTACAGGGACAGAGAGAGTCAGAAAGAGGGATAGACAGGAACGGAGAGAGATGAGAAGCATCAATCATTAGTTTTCCGTTGCTGTTGCAACACCATAGTTGTTCATTGATTGCTTTCTCACATGTGCCTTGACCACAGGCCTTCAGCAGACTGAGCAACCCCTTGCTGGAGCCAGTGACCTTGGGTCCAAGCTGGCGAGCTTTTGCTCAAGCCAGATGGACCCGCGCTCAAGCTGGCAATCTCGCGGTCTCGAACTCGGGTCTTCCGTATCCCAGTCCAACGATCTATCCACTGGTCAGGCAAGCTTGGCAGCTTCTTACAAAGCTAACGACACTCTTACAACATGGTCTAGCAATCACACACACACCCCAAAAAGGTAAAAACTTATATCCATACAAAACCCACACATGGATGTTGATAGTAGCTTTATCCATAGTTGCCAAAACTTTGAAGTAACCAAGAGTCCTCTAGTTAATGTGGATACATGATTAAGTACATCTGGCCAATGAAATATTACTCAATGCTAAAAGGAAATGATCTATCAAGCCATGAAAACACATGGAGGAATCCTATATACGTACATATTTCTAACTGAAAAAAAAAAAGTCAATCTCAGAGGACTACGTAACATACTGTATGAATCCAACTATATGGTTTTCTGGAAAAATCAAAACTATGGAGAAAGTATAAAGATCAGAGGTTGTCAGGGTCTCGGGTGGGGGAGGGGTGAATCTGCAGAGCACAGAGAATTTTCAGGGTAGTGACAACAGTCTACATGACACCATAATGATGGATGCCTATCATTATACATTTGTCCAAACCCACAGAATGTACAACACCAAGAGGAATGTTCCTATAAACTCAGTACTTTGGGTAATTATGATGTGTCAATATAGGCTCATCAACAATAACGAATGTATTATTTTGGTGGCCGAGGTGATTATGAGGAGGGTAAATGTGAAATCTCTGTACCTTCTCTCAAATCTTCTGTGAACCTTAACCTGCTGCTTAAAAAATCATGATAAAATGAAAGGGTTGATCAAGACTTATGCAGAATACCTCAAGTCTCCATTTCACTGTGATCCTGTACAAGTGTTATTTCAGTTCTTAAATCAGATACCTACATGACAAGAACCTTTTAAATATAATGAAAAATAAAAGAGATAATTAAAAAATTAAGCTCCTTGATTATGTTTACACGTGTGTCTAGGAATTTTGCATATAAAAATCAACACTTTTATGAACCATCTTTTCTAATTTGCTCCTGGAGAATAGAAAAAGGTCATACGTGCTCAACAAAAACAGAACCATGGCTGGTTATTTGGGATAGATCCAGCTACCGAAAATTAAATCTTAACCTGCAGGCAACATCGATATTTGAATGTCAGAGAGTAACTTGGGAAGTGAATAAGTAGATAGTGCATTGAATGATTGCAAATTATATTTTTTAAATTCTTTAAAATATTTTTTAAAATTCTTTAAACATAATCTGAATTCTAAATAGAGGCTTATATATTTAGATCTAAATTTCAAAAAAAAAATACAGTCCCTAGTTTAAAAAAAAAGTTATTGAATATTCCATATATTAAATATTTTAAACCTTTACTGAGAATCTTTTATGTATGTCAAGCATTATTCTAGGTGTTTGGAATTGTATTCATTATCTATTGATGCTTAACAAAATTATTCCTAAACTTGGCAGCTAAAAGTGAAAAACCAGTATTTACTAACACAGTTTCTCGAGGTCAGAAACCCAGAAGCCGTTTAGCTGGGTTGCTCTAGCTTAGGGTCTGTCACAGGGTTGCCATCAAGATGGCAGCCTTGACATTGGTCATCTGAAGACTTCAATGTGTTTTAGGATCTCCTACTCAGGCCACGCCTAAGGTTGCTGACTAGAGCCTCAGTTCCTTACTATGTGTGCCCCTCAACAGGGTTCTTTGTGACATGGCCGCTGGATTTTCCTGGAACAAGCCATCCAAGAGAGAACAAACAAAACACCTGGACAGAAGCTTCAATATTTTATAACTTAGTCTCAGATGTGACACACCATCTCTCTTCTGTATTATATTGGTCCCAGAGACCAACCTTAATACAATGTGCGAGCACACTACACAGAAGTCTGAATCAGCGGGAATCTGGAACCTGCAGTAAAATACATAAATGAACTATATCAAAGTAAGGATTTCTATCTCAGACTTTATAAGATTTGTATCTTTCTGATAATAATCAATAGTTCACCGCTACTAAGTAGGATGAATAAAGGGAGTGAACAGCGGGATAATACTGGCTTATTTCAAAACACTCAGGTTGCGGCAATCGTTCTATTCTGCTCCACACTGGTACCTGCAAGCCTCTCCTCTGCTCATCCTAGCCTTTCACCTGGACCACCTTTCCTGATCTGCAAAACAATGCCCATTCTTTGTGTATCAGTTCAAAGCCTACTGCCTCCACTGAGGTGTTCATCCTCCCAAACAAATGTTATCACTCTCTTCTGAACTACCACCTCAGATGTTTCTCATTTCTTTTGCAACAGCTACATTTTTTCTGCATTGTAATTGTTAATCTAAATATTTCTTCCTCCTGAAGACTCCCATACTCATTTTGTGAGGCCAGCATTATCATAATTTCAAAACCAGATAAAGATGCTACAAAGAAAGAAAATTAGAGGCTGATATCTCTGATGAACAGACACACAAAAATCCTCCACAAAATATTAGCAAACCAAATTCAGCAATATATTAAAAATATCATACACCATGACCAAGTGGGATATATTCCTGTGGTTAAAGATTGATTTAGTATCTGCAAATCAATTAATGTGATATACCACATGAACAAAATGAAGGATAAAAATGACTTGATCATATCCATAGATGCAGAAAAAGCATTTGATAAATACCCGGCCCCCATTTATGTGGAATAGAGGGAACAAACCTCACCATAATAAAGGCCAGATATGACAAACCCACAGCTAACATCATACTTGACAGGGAAAAACTAAAAGCATTTCCCTTAAGATCAGGAACAAGACAAGGATGTCTGTTTTCATCACCCTATTCAACATAGTACTGGCAGTCCCAGCCACAGCAATCAGACAAAAAGAAAAAATAAAAGGCATCCGATTGGAAAGAAAAAAGTAAAACTGTCCTTATTTTCAGATGACATGGTATGTATATAAAGAACCCTATATATTCTGCCAAAAAAAACTACTAGAATTGATTAGTGAGTTCAGTAAAGTAATAGGATACAAAATAAATATTTAGAAATCAGTTGCAATTTTATACACCAACAATAAACTATCAGAAAACAAAACTAAGGAAACAATCCTACTTACAATTGCATTGAAAAGAAAAAGAAAACCTTAGGAATAAATTTGACCATGGAGTTAGAAGACCTGTACTCAAAAAACTAAAAGACACTTAAGAAATTAAAGACGATACAAATAAATGGAAGTGAATATGGTGATCATGGAAAGGAAGAATTAACATCATTAAAATGTCCAATGTATAGATTCAATACAATCCCTATCAAAATACCAATGGCATTTTTCACAGAGCTAGAACAAATAATCCTAAAATTTGTATGAAACCATAAAAGACCCAAAATAGGCACAGCAACCTTAAGTAAGAAGAAGATAGATGGAGGTATCACACTACCTGATATCAAACTATACTACATGTCCTAGGAACCAAAGAAAGCAGCATAGTAACAGCATAAAAATAGATACATAATCAATAGAACAGAATAGAGAGCCCAGAAATAAACCCATGCCTACATGGTCAATTAATACATGACAAAACAGGCAAGAACATATAATGGAGTAAAGACAGTTTACTCAATAATGGGTGTTGGGAAAATTATACAGATACATGAAAAAAAAAATGAAACTATACCACCGTTTTATACTATATACAAGAATAAACTCATATTGGATTAAAACCTTAAAAGTAAGACTTGAAACCATATAACTCCTATAAATAAAGATAGGCATGTAAAATATTAAACAATTCTCATAGCAATACTTTTTCTGATATATCTCTTTGGGCAAGGGAAACAAAAGAAAAAATAAACAAATGGAACTATATCAAACTAAAAAGATTTTATACAGCAAAGGAAACCATCAGCAAAACAAGACAACCAACTAAATGGGAGAAGATGTTTGCCAATGATACATCTGGTAAAAGGTTAATATCCAAAATTTATAAAGAACTCATACAACTCAACACCTAAAAACCAATCCAATTAAAAATGATCAGAGGATCTGAACAGACACTTCTCCAAAGAAGATACACAGGTGGTCAAGAGATATATGAAAAGATGCTCAAAGTCACTAATCATCAGACTAATGAAAATTAAACCCAAGGTGAGGTATCACCTCACTCCTATCAGAATGGCTGACATCAATAAATCAACAAATAACAAGTGCTGGTGAGGATGTGGAGAGAAGGGAACCCTCATGCACTGCTGGTGGGAATGCAGACTGGTGCAGCCAATGGGAAACAGTATGGAATTTCCTCAAAATATTAAAAATGGAACTGTCTTATGATCCATTTCTGGATATATATCCAACAAATCCCAAAACACTAATTTGAAATTATGTGCATCCCTACATTCATTGAAGTATTATTTATAATAGCCATGATATGGAAGCAACCCAAGTGCCCATCAATAGATGAATGGATGAAAAAAAGAAGTGGTACATACAGGGCTGGGCAAAAGTAGGTTTAGAGTTGTTTGCATGGAAAACAATACAATAATTAATAAATAAAAATATGAGAATAAGCTGTGTTTTGCATGATCACAACTGTAAATCTACTTTTGCCCCACGCTATATATACAATAGGACATTACTTGATCACAATGAAATCTTACCATTTGCGAACATGTAGATGAGCCTAGAGAGTATTATGCCAAGTGAAATAAATAAAAGACAAATACCATGTGATTTCACTTGCATGTGTAATGGAAAGAACAAAATAAGCAAACAAACAAAATGGAAACAGATTCATAGACACAGAGAACAAACTGAATGTTGCCAGAGGCAAGAGGGTTAGGGGGCTGGGTGAACAAAGGTGAAGGGATAGAGAACTACAATTGATAGTCACAAAATAGTCCCAGGGATGTAAAGTACAGCACAGGGAATATAGTCATAATATTGTAATAACTATGTAGGTGCCAGATGGGTACTTGAAATATTGGCAGTATCACTCTATAAAATATAGTATATGATTGCCTAACCATTATGTTGTATACCTGAAACTATTATAAAATAATTGAATGTAAACCGTAATGGAAAAATAAAATCAGCCCTGGCTCCATACCTCGATTGGTTAAAGTGTTGTCCTGACCCACAAGGTTGTGGGTTTAACTCCCACTCAGGGCACATATAGGAACAGATCAATGTTTCTGTCCCTCTCTCTAAAATCAATCAATCAATTTAAAAAATTAAATTAAAAAAGATATTTCTAACTCCTGATCAAGTTTAAATATTTTGAGAGGAAGTACAGAGTTTTGTCTACTAATGTGCACAGCAGGTGATCTAGCAATTATAGAAAACTAGAGAATTAGTGTGTAAAGGATATATCAGGCAGCACACTAAGAACTCAAGAACATGGAAAAGCCTAAGGAGCAGAAGAAATAAAGGGATAACTGGTAATAGGAAAAATACATTTTGAGCTTGAAAGTATGGTAAAGAAATGATTATGAAAATATGCTTTTAATGACAACTCTATCCACAATATATTGGCCTATCCTGTATATCTTTCTCCCCAACTACTGAAGTAAATTAAATGTTTCACATCATTGGGAATATTTCCAGTACAATTCCTTTTTTTCTTTTTTCTTTTTCTGAAGTGAGAAGCAGGGGTGAGTAGGGGGGAGGCAGACAGACAGACTCCTGCATGTGCCGGACCGGGACCCACCTGGCATGCCCCAGGGGGTGATCCTCGGCCCCACTGGGGCATTGCTCTGCTGCAATTGGAGCCATTCTAGCACATGGAGCCATCCTCAGCGCCTAGGCCAACTTTGCTCCAGTGGTGCCTTGGCTGCGGGAGGGGAAGAGAGAGATAGAAAGGAAGGGGAGGGGAAGGGTGGAGAAGCAGATGGGTGCTTCTCCTGTGTACCCTGGCTAAGAATCGAACCCGGGACTTCCACATGCCAGGCCAACTCTCTACCACTGAGCCAACCAGCCAGAACCTTTGGTACAATTCTTAATTTTAACATTCTTGACACATATATGGTTTTCTGCAATGGTTTTCAACCTTTTATACACTTGGGGACCAGTGAAAATAGGAGAATTATTTCAAGGACCGCTAAGGCAGAAATCGCCCTGAGCATAAACAAATGCCACTAAGATGACTGTGTCTATAATCTTCATACAACATCAGGGTGGTTAACACTCGCAGACCAGCAGGAAATTTCTGGCAGACTGGTCTGCAGACTGGCCACTGAAAAACACTCGGTTACAGTGAATGCATCTCATATTTTAATTTCCTACTCATTTCCATTTTCTGCTAAACATCTAGAAATCCAGACTAGAAAACAGTTCCATCTCCTTTACATTATCAGTTAGTGAATCCTGCTTGTCGTACTATCTCACAGAATATCATGTCACATTACATCATAATACATCAATAAATCCAGGATTTTTTTTTATTAAAAGAATCAAGTTAGCCTGACCTGTGGTGGCGCAGTGGATAAAGTGTCGACCTGGGAACACTGAGGTCGCCAGTTCAAAACCCTGCACTGGTCTGGTCAAGGCACATATGGGAGTTGATGCTTCCAGCTCCTCCCCCCTTTCTCTCTTTCTCTCTCTCTCTCTCTCTCACTCTGTCTCCTCTCTAAAAAGAAAATGAATAAAATAATAAAAAAATAAAAAGAAGTTATTAAAAAAAAAAGAATCAAGTTAAAGATTAAACATGAACTCATGAACTGAGATCTAAAACTGTTTCCACCACCAAATCTTAGTCTATGTCATCTCAAAGTTATTGTCATTTCCCTCAGCATGTGAGCCCTATCACAACACCAGCTCTTTTCCGTCAGATGGCCTGAGCTTGATATCATCATTAAAATAGGTCTCTATTAATGTATATAAGACGTTTTAGCCAAATTTTATTTATGCAGTAATTAATATTGAATAACAGAATACCAATTAGTAGAGAAAAAATAGAATTAAAATATTGACATATATATATATATATATTATACCTATGTAATATATATATTCCAAAGACCTTACTGTGATTTATAAGGCTCTACATAATCCAGACTACACCCTGCCTCTCTCTCAGGACACTAGTTCTGTTTCCTAAACATGCTAAACTTCGGCCATCTCCAGACGTCTGCTCATATTACTTCCTTTCCCTAGTTTGAGACTGCTCATTTTTCACATGGCAGACTAGTCCTATCACAAATGACCCATTTAAATATTAAGGCGTTCAGGGATTTTCCACAAGTATACTTTCTGAGGAGCCCAACTAAATTAGTCGTGTAGTTATTGATGAATGCTACCATATAGCATCCATCAAATATGATTGTATCAGAATATAAACTTTAAGTTTGTATTTGTTCACTTGTTTATTGACTTCTTTTCTGACTGGAGTTTGAGTTACCAGGGCAGTGGTGTTTCTAATTATTTTTAAAATTTACCTCTTTATAACTAAGCATGATATAGTACTTGGAACATGGAGGGCACTTGAGAATTATTTTCTTTCTTTCTTTCTTTCTTTCTTTCTTTCTTTCTTTCTTTCTTTCTTTCTTTCTTTCTTTCTTTTTTTTTTTTACAGGGACAGAGAGAGAGAGAGTCAGAGAGAGGGATAGGGGACAGACAGACAGGAAACGGGGAGAGATGAGAAGCATCAATCATTAGTTTTTCACTGCCGTTGCGACACTTTAGTTGTTCATTGATTGCTTTCTCACATGTGCCTTGACCACCAGCCTTCAGCATACCGAGCCACCCCTTGCTGGAGCCAGCGACCTTGGGTCCAAGCTGGAGAGCTTTTTCTCAAGCTAGATGGGCCAGTGCTCAAGTTGGCGACCTCAGGGTCTCGAACCTAGGTCTTCCGCATCCCAGTCCGATGCCCTATCCACTGCGCCATCGCCTGGTCAGGCAAGAATTATTTTCTTTTTTTTTTTAAGTGAGAAGAGCAGGGAGGTAGATAGGCTCCCACATGTACCTCCACCGGGATCAACCAGCAATCCCTCTACTCAGTGATGCTCTCTGCCCGTCTGGAGCTCCTGCTCCATTGATCTGATTGGCAACCAATTTTTTAGCGCGGGAGGTAAGGCCATGGAGCCATCCTCAGTATGTGGGGCCAACTTGCTCAAATCATTCAAGCCATGGCTACAAGAGGGGAAGAGAGAGAAAGGAGAAGGGAGAGAGAGAGAGAGAGAGAGAGAAGATGGAGGGGTGAAGTAGATAGTCTCACTTCTCCTATGTGCCCTAACCAGGAATTGAACCTGGGACTTCGACACACAGGGCCGATGCTCTACCGCTGAGCCAATGAGCCAGGGCAAAATATTTTTGAATAAATAAATCACTTCTCATCATTCGGTCATTTGCTACTAATCCTTTATGTGATTTAACTCTGTACTCGTTTTTCCTGAGCAAACATTTTCATTTAGTTTCACGGGGTTTTGTGTTATCATTCCTCCAGATGGTCAGCTTGTCTATGGCACATTTTGGAAATGAAGGCAAAGCTGTCCCCAGGCTGGGACTCATCACAGTTCCCTTCAGTTGACGGCACGTGGTCCCCTGGTCTAGAACGATAGACAACCCCAACACTGAAATAAAGGCACTTCCTGAAATTGAAGTGCAAAGAACACTAACAATGTATCTCTTAAGAAATGAGAGTGTGAAACTGCTGGTGAAACATCTATTCCAATAGACAATTTTATGCAGAATGCTGCAGACATTTATTGCTTTTATTAAACCACTGCCAACAGTCTAAGAGCTGCGCAGTTGCGGAGCAAGAGGGACTGGACCCGGTGGAGCGGCCGCGTTGCCGCTGTTCACCTCCCACTCTCCCTCATCACATCCCCAGCCCAGAAACTCTCCTTGCCATGGGCTCCAGCAGCCTGAGGTTGTGATGCTTGGCTCCCTGCACAAGCACACAGCTATTACTGTACGTACACAGTGCATTCACTGCTAGCAACAGAAACTGTCAAGGGCCTTAACAATTGAGTTTCACGATTCTCTGATTTTACAAATATTAGTCTAAAAGTTATATTTTGAGACTATTTCTATATCATATTTTTATGAATACATATAAAAAAGAAATCCACCCATTCTTGCACCATTGATATTCTTCTGGAAAAACACATACATGTATATATTCATTCATTCATTCTGGATCTGACAAATTTTGTTCCAACCTAAGACTTCTACTCTATTTTCTTAAACCAAAGAAGAGCAGAAACCAGACTAGTTATAACAACTGACTACATTTATGACCTGTCTCCTAGCTTCAGAGATTAAGTATCTGCTATTTAGAATTCATGAATAAGAATGTCAAAAAATGTCAGTATGCAAATACCCAGCAGGCATTTCATTTTAATCTTGTATAAATATGTAATACTTGGAGTAAAGCTGGACATAAATGCAATTATACTAATGAAAATATATTTAAGAGAATTGTGGGAATTCAAAAAACGTTTAAGATATATTGGTTCCTCTTTATGTTATACTTGTTAAAAGCAACAGACATACTTATTTACCTTATTAGTAGATTCTTTTCTTTGTTCCTATGATGATCCATGGAACATAAAATCCAATTTGTTCAAATAGATGTATTAGCAGATCAAATTGCAATCCTAATGTTACAAATACAAGAAGTAAACATGCACCTTGCATTCAATTTCTACATAACCAGGCCGAGGTACTAGTACCTATCATGCTGAGTCTCAGATATGCTTTAATTCGAGCCCATAGAATCAGATGAGTAAATACAATTTCAGACAACCTTACACGTCACAGTCTGGATGTGATTTATGGGATGTGAACTGCTCTCCCGCAGCAACTAATGTGGAAAGTCTAAGGAATCCTAATTCCACTCCAGGGTCTCAGCTGAAATACTGGCTCATAGCTTTATCTCTAATTGTTCACCTGATGCCCATGTGCGATGCCTACTCAGTGGTCTGCAGGGAAATTTTAGGGCTTTCTATTACATGTTTAAAATTTATATTTTTCTAAACAAGAAAATATAATCTAAATTTTTATCCCATCAGATTTTATAATTTCTAATTGTGGTGACCTGGTATTCTCCAAAGCAAGCACAGTGACACTCATTCAAGCATTACACTGTGGAAAAAGCATGGAGTCTGAAGTCCATAAACTAGAATTCCTATTTTAGCCTCTAACCAAGTTTTCTGGCCATAGACAAGTCACATCACCTTTCTGAGTTTTGGCTTTCTTTAACTCTAAAATGGCATAGCTAAAATATGTCTATACTATGCGCCAAAAAAAAGTGTATCACTTGAATAGATTGAGATAACCCAAAGATTTGTTTTATTTACCCTAAGCAACCCCTAAAATAAAAAAACAACTACAGTTAATAAATCAACAATGAAGAGAACATGAAAGAAAGAAATATATAACACAAAAGCGGGCACAAAGAGGACAAATAAGCCAATATCAGATGACACTAATAATAAAAAAAAGCAAGATGGTGAATTAAAACTCAACTATAAAAATAGTGATGGTACATGTAAATTGTCTAAACATGTTTTTGAAGACAAGACTCCATCAGACTTGGCAAAAATAGCAACACACAACTTTAGAAAGTGCTCACATTAAATATAAAGATAAATAATTTAAAATTAAAAATATGAAAAAGGATATCATACAAAGTAGATCTTACAGAAGAAAAACATAAGAGACACAAAGGGAGACATTTCATAATGATAAATCAGTCATAATGAAAAATTCACCAAGAGCATATAACCCTAAACCTTTATTCAACTAATAACAGCTTCAAAATACATGAAAATAAAGCTAATATAACCACAAAGGAAATACACAAACTCATACCTATAGCCAAATATTTAAACACTCCTCTTTCAATAATTGATAGAAAAAGTACATAGAAAATCAGGAAGAATATGAAAGACTTGAACATTATTAATTAACTTGACCTAATTGACTTTTATAGATCACTGCACCAAAAATAGCATAAAGTACATTATCTCAAATACACATCTAGAGAATTCTATGAAATCTATAAAATTTCTTAAATCTCTAAGTTTAGCAAGTTTATACAAGATCAATATACAAAAATAAATTGTATTTCTATGTACTAGAAACTAAGAACCTAACATTAAAATTAAAAACAATAACAATATAATTTATAATAACAAAAAATATGTAACACTTAGGAATGGAACTGACCCAGATATCATTAGGAAAATAAGAGGAAAGAGCAAGTGCAAAGGCCCAGAGGCAGGAGCAGTCAGCCTCAGGTAGGTAACTGAAGCTAAGTGGATAGAGGAAGAGAGGTTGGAAAAAAGTTAAGGAGGCAGATAGGAACCTAATGTTGTAGGATCTTTGAGACCATGGTAAGGGCTTTGTATTTCACTCTCAGGAACTGCTTTTTTAAGTGACTAATGTCCCTTTGCAAAAAATTGTAACATTTTGTTGATAATTTTCTCCAGATGCTAGGTGTTAACATCCACCTGCTCCCCAAGGGTCTCCCAAACTACATCCTCATAAGGACTTTATTTTGCTTCTTCCTGTCATTTCTGCCTCTACTCCCAACCCCAATTTAGTAAGCTATGTATATATGCAAGTTTTTGTATGTCTAAAATGGCTCTTGATAACAGTTCTGCATTCAGACCATAAGTGCAGCGATTTCTGATAAAAATTTTTCAAGATGCATGCTATGTAGAAAGAATCTGGTCCCTACAATTTTGATTAAAGAACTTAACATGAATCATAACTGCATTGTTACTGGTTAAAAGACTTGGGACAAGTTATTTTCTCTATTTCTCACTTTCACTGTGTGCCAAACCAGGGAGTACCTACCACTCATACCTTCCACTGTCGTCATGGAGATGAAAGGAGCAATAGGCAGATTCATTCTGACATGAGGTTCAGAATAACATCCAACAGATAAACATTAATGATTGTTGCTGTTAGAATATGGTAAAGCATTTACTTATATTGTTTTAAAATTTTAATTTCACATTCTTCAGCTTTACTCAAAAACCCTAAAAAAAAGTATTTCACTTTGATTTGTATTATTTGTATGGAAAAATTATTCTTTTCATTTGTTATATCCTACCTTAAATAAAGCCATTAAAAACACAGCATGTATGTACATTTTCACATATTTTGCATTTTATCTCTCTTGGGTGTATTTGCAGTGATAATCCTTTCAAATATATGTGCTTCAGCACATTTCTGCATTTACAATACTGTCTTCACAAATAAGATTAGCAAATTTTCCCAATATTATCTAATGTCAGTCCACATGGAAAATTTTCAATTGATGCAATGTGCCTTTTAAAACTAGTTGTGAATTTTGTTTAGTTATGAAAAAAATCTTTCAAATATTAAAATACCAAGTTTCAGATATAGGATTTGGGAATTGAATTTCATTTCTAATCCAGTTTTTATTTCTAATATACTGTTTGTCAATTACACAGTCTCCATTTCTTTGCAAAAGTGAATGAGTTAACCTTAATTCTGCACTTTTTTTTTTAAACAAAAGACTCTAGTCACTCTATTAGTGGGTTTTGAATTTGAGCGTGTATCACAAAAGAGCATGTAAAAGTACAGTGTGCTGAGCCCCCTCCCAGGGCCTCTGGTCCTGCGGAGGAAGTGGCAACTGGAAACGTGCATGTCTAACAAGGTCCCAGGAACGAGCTCCTGATGCTGCCACTTAGGGGGCCACACTTGGAGAATTGCTGCCCTGGACCACGTTTCTGCATATTTTATGTATCTGATCACCTAACCTGGTCATATACAGTGTTTACATTTCTAACTTAATAACTACTTTTTGAGAACCTACACTAGAAGCCATAGTTGTGGGTAGTGAAATACATTCCAACATTTCTCCTACCTTGGGGAGCACACAGCACAAAGAGCCATAAGGAAGGGGTCACCTGCCCGCAGGTGAAGGAACGTCTGTGGGGAGAAGGCCAAACCCCTCTCACCACCCAGTCTGGGTGAGGCCGCCTCTGCACGCAGGCACACAATTTCTACTGGGTTAGTTGATAGTAAGGGAGCAGTCTGGGCCTTCTGGGATTTCACTGCTTTCTGATGTAGTGATGAGAACCACAGTTACTCAGTTGTGAAAGGGAATTTTCAAAAGGTCATAATGAGTTTTATTCACCCTCAGGCCCAGGGTACCTAATGGACTTGCTTTGAAGAGTACCTTTGGGAGAATTTATTTGACTTAGGCAATTTTTTCCTCAAAGTAGATGCAAATGAGCCTATCATTAAAAAAAAAAAAAAAAAAAAGGCTCAGAGACTCAGAGATGCCCTAGCCTGTGCAGTCTCAATGGCAGAGCCAGGGAGATGGGGCCCTGATGCTCTCCTCGCCAGGGAGACTCCTGTGTGCTCCCCCAGCGCTCCTGACATGCTTGCTGACTCCACTCTCTCCTCTCCTAGCAGGGCGATGATGAATCACTGCCATACCAAATCGGCTTCACGAGCATGCCTGACACTACCCCCTACCTTTGCAGACAACCCTGTCGCAACCAACACGTGTCTCAGCCCAGGGCCAGGCAGCTGAGCACACTGCACATGGCAGCACCGTGATGGGGTCTCTGCTATCAAATCACACACACACACACACACACACACACACACACACACACACTCACACACAAGAGTCAGGGGGCTGGGAAAGGAAACAGAACAAAAGACAAAAATAGCATTTTATAAATATCTTAGATTTGACCATTATTGATACATCGCTTCAAAATTATCTGCTCATGTATCTATTTCTGTTCAAATCAGAGCATTTTCTAAAAACAGAAAATACTGTTAAACTCCGTACGCGAAGCACACAATCACTGCCACTCACACTTTCTATGCGGGTGGTGAGGGGACACAAGGCATGGCAGTACTGTTGGGGTGTTGGGGCTGGTGCGAGCAGGACTGCCCCGTCACCCAGAAGGAGAGAGGGTGAGAGGGTGAGAGGGTGAGAGGGTGAGAGGGTGAGAGGGAGGCAGACCGCGGGCTCAGAAACCAGCACGCGGAGGGCTGGGGGCGGGGCCTGGGAACGAGGGAGTTCGCACAGGCAAGGGGGAGGGGGGGGGTGGACAGGAACAGTATCCGGCTCAAGGAAAATGTCAGTCATCGGCAAGATTCGCCTGAATGCAGCTTGGGCTCACTGGACTGTGACAGTGAGTCGGGAGTGATGGCTCAACTAGAGAAGAAAGCCAGAGACACTACCCGAGTCTCACTCACCTCCTCAGAGAAGTAACAGAGCAAGCTCTACATGTGGTAGCAAGTGGCACAAAAGGCTCAGCGAACTCAGGTGTCCTAATGAATTTTAAGGGTTCTGTGAGCAAGGGAAATTTCATGAGACCCACTAGATACCATGTTATCAGGAGTCTTTCTTGAGAAAGAATCCAATCACAAATATAGTAGTTAGAAAAAGACTAACGGAGGCATCTAGTGAAATACATGGAGGATATTAAGCCAGGCTACCTTGGAACATATACACAGAGAGTTATTTGAAAAATAATTAATGAAAACACCTTGCCCACATCTTTATTGATGAATGCTTTCAAACCTAGGTTTGCTACTCAGTAAAGCTCTGAAATCTAAAATGACCTCCTATGTTAGCTTGCTGCAAAACTGCCCCAAATCGTAGTGTGGTAAGTGGAAAAAACGGCCGCCGGTTTTTAATTCCTGTGTGCTGAGGTGATCAATGGGCGGTTCTACAGATTGAGGCCGGGCTTGACTGCTGGGCTTGCTCACGTGGTGTCTGTGGTGATGGTTGGCATGTTGGCTAGAAGCTAGGAGATCTAGAACGGCCCAGGCTGAGATGAATGAGCTCTCCTCCATGTTTCCTTCATCCCCCACCAAGGAGTGTCCCCATGGTGTCACAAATAAGTGTGAGAGAGCTCAGAAACACATTTGCGTTTTCAAACACCTAATTTGCTACTGTCCCACTGGCTAACGCAAGTCCCATGAGACCGGAATCATTGTGGGTTTGGATACAGGGACCACTGATGCTCTAAATCTATCACACCCAATTTTGTTTTGTTTAATTGTAGAAACTTTGGGAATTATGAAAAGCAGAAAAATCACTATATTTCATAATGTAGAGAAAAAATATTGTAATGGTTCTTTCTTTTTTTTTTCTATGATTATATGTGTTTCCATTTTCAAAACAAATTGTAAAGTACATATGATTTGTATAATCGTTTTAACAGTTATCACACTGCACACATTGTCACAAGTTTGTTCTGGTCTTCAGCTCCGTGATATTTTTTAGCCTGCATAACATTCTGACTTGCTGTTGTGCTATATTATTTTAAACATCTTGAAATCATGCAAACTTTATTATATATACTCTTGCTTCCTTAGGAGAGTTGATTTAACTGAAAATTAGAAAGCCAATTATTCTTAAGTTTATCAATGTCTATTAGCACAATCACTTGCAAAATGCATCAATTATGAATGCACTGTGCCTTCTTTAACCATGAGTATTATGTTGTTTTATTAAATATAATAAAAATTATAACTTCAACTATTTTTAGGGCCATGGTCAGAATTCAACTGATTAATCCATGTGACATCACAGAATGAAGTTAGGCAGTAGGTAAACATTAAATGTTAGTAAAATTCTTACTACTAGTATAGTAATTTGGATGCGTTTTATTATTCAATAATTAAGTGTAATTTGCCATTTTTATATTTTTGTTTGTGAATCATCTCTTCATTTTCCTTTTTCTTCTCCTCCTTTTTATTCTCGATCATGTTATTTTCCTTCATCTGGGTTTTATTTCTTTGCTTCCCCTACGCATTTCTACTTTCATTTTCTATTTCATATTTTTAACAACATTAAATTTAAAACTCTTCCATCAGATTCTCTAGAGAATCGCACTATTTAAAAACAAATTAAATGACTAGTTTCTGTGTTGCCAGAAAAATAGTCTGAGAAGACAAACCAGGACCTGACAACTAAAACCCTTCTGGAAACACAGTCAGTGCTTGCAGTGGGCGGTTTCCTGGAGCCGCCCCGGAATAACGGACCTCTCTTTCTTTCCCGCAATTCCCAGTTGTGACGTTTGCCCACGCTGATCAGAAGATGTTCTCAACTGGAACATACTATCAAATTGCTTCATTTTGTGCAGCCGTGTAGACTCTGTCGGGGAATTGGGTAGTTTCCCCTGGATTAATAATGTGTGTGTGTGTGTGTGTGTGTGTGTGTGTGTGTGTGTGTGTGTGTGTTTGCTCCATCAAGAAATGGCATAAAGCACTATTAGTCTGCATGAAAGATAAATGTCTTCTCTCCTCACTTTGTTTTATTGCCAACAATTAAGTTGATTTAAAAATAAATCCGTGCCACCTCTATGCGCATTTCACACTCAAACGTTCATAATTGCTCCCTCAGTGTAATGGCCTAGATGTTAATTTTAGAGAGTTGAAATGGCAAGTCATATATTTTTAAACCATTCAGTCATTTTTAATTAATGTCTATTTGTTTTTATTTTGAAGCTCTGCTGAAATAATCAATAATGGAAGTTGAAAGTAGAGGCCATGGTAATAAAGTTATAGCAATTCATATCAGCTATAAATTATTTGTGGAATCTTTTATAATTTTTGATAAAAAAAAACATTCTATTCCATTGGCCTCTGGTAAAATTGGTCTATTAAATTAGTCTTCCCATACAGGACTAAAGTTACAATTCTACTTCAGTTTTCTGTGAAAGAAACAGACAGCAGTAATTTGAAAAATCAAATAAAAGAAAAGTGTATAACCAAAGTGTCTGAAGTTCCACTTGAGGTCCGTGGTTATTAATTAATGTGGGACCTGTCAGGACGATCCAGGCCTTTTCTTCAGCCATAATGAGCTGCTCAGTTAGAACAGAGTCCGTGAAACATTTTATCTCACCAAGGAGAGGTACTGCCCAGTGACTACAGTGGAGCTAGAAAAGGGCGGAAGTGGAGAGTACATGAGCGTGAATCTAAGACTGTGGAAACTAAAGCACACAAGGAGAGGAATGAGAATAGGAGGAGAGTGGACCGTGAGATGACACTGAGCTCCCCGGACAGGGTGTGTCTGAGTGGGGGAACGCTGATGGAGAGGAGGTACCAGAAGGAGCAAGCTGGAACCGAATAGGAGAGGTAATCAGAGAGGGGTGAAATAGTGTCATCGTTGATAATAACAAAATCTTATTTTGGGATGGGATGGTTTGGATAAGATGAAAACAAGATATTTGCAAGACAGGAAGACCAAATATTGGGTGGAACATCTACAAAGATGGTAAAATCATGAAAAAATTTGTCACATTTAGTGGTGGGGAGAAAGTCATTAACTCAAGTGCTAAAATGTGTAATAAATCAGGGAAGTCAAAAACTTATAAATGAATACAGAATGCTTTTAAGTCAGAGGCGAATATTTGAAAGGAGCTGGTAGGGAAGATAATTGAGTAGTTTCATCAAAGAAAAAATATAATTTCACAAACTGAAAAGGAGACTCCTTTTCCAGATATTTGAGGGCCTTTGCAAAGACACGTACCCCGCACCAGTGTGTTAACTAAAAGAAAATACTCTTTCTGAAGTGAAAACAGTAAGTCTCAGTACCTTCTCTTAACAAAACTAGACAACAAAATTGGAAGTTGACATTTTAAAACTGATTTCAAGTATTGGTTTGCTGAAGACAGTGTGGCAAGAAATGTGGAAGAAAACAGTGGGACAGAACGATGCCTTCTGCAACACAGGTTCTAGAGAGAGTGTTCTGGCTGCCCCTGACTTGTCTCTTCCAGCTGGTCCCTGACAGAAACACGGAATCCAGCCAGACTTGCTGCTCGGTCCACTGTCACTCATGGTGCTCCTGCCACAGAGGAAGCTCTGACCTGGGTACCAGCCATGTCCAGGTGGCACACCCCACTCCCAAACATGAAGGACACAGATCCACATGCCATTTGGGCTCACTCTACAACATGCTGGTAGCAAAGCAATCTTATTTAGCCAACGCATGTATACATGTTATCAACTTGTGTCCTGAACAGATTGTGCAAATGCTATACTGTCCCTCAAGAAAACAGATACCTGACAAATGAAAAACAAAACAAAACAAAACAAAATTAAAGTTCTCAATTGAGTAGCTGCCTGAGGAAGTCTATGATCCTCAGCCCTGGCATCTGAATTCCTATAGCACCTCTCCTCCTGCCCCTTCCCACAGAGAGAAGCAGGATCGAGATGGTGAGCTGGTTGTGTCCTTGCTTGGGGCAGGAAAGATGCTATGACAATAAGTAGAAAAAGAAGAAATGTTCTAGTCACACAAATGGCCTTAATCCATTTGAGCTGCTATACCAGAAACCACAGACTGGGTGGCTTACACACCAGAAATGTATCTCCCCGTTCCAGAGGCTGGGAGGGTGTCAAAGTCAGGTTCTCGTGAGAACCTTCCTCCAGCAGGCCGTCCGCTGACTTCTATGCCGATGTCCTCACGTGTTGGAAGGGAGTAGGGAGGTGTGAGCCCTCTTTTATGAGAGCTGATCCCATTCACACACAACTTTAACATGGACAATGAAAACATACAAATTGTTCAAAATTTTGCTTACATGGTTTCAGTCACCAGTTCAAATAAAGATTGTGGCCAATAAGTCCAGAGAAGGCTAGGACTCAGAAGGGCAGCAATGGAAAGATTAGGAAGAGCAGAGATGTGTCCACTGAAACCAAGGCCTTCATATGCCCAGTTACTATGTTCAGAGGGGAAAGCTGGACAGAGAAGAAGGCTGATAGAAAGAACAGGTTCACTTGACATGTGATGTTGGAGGAGAGGCCTGTGGAGGCCCTGGGCTGCCAGGGGGATGGACAAATGCATCCTGGAACCCGAGTCAAGCCTGACTGAGCGCAGGAAGAGAGACAGCAGACAGCATGGCAGCTGTCCTCTCGGTCCCTCCATGATGTCACAGAAGGTACGAGTTCCTTCTGCTGAGTGAGATAAGCCAGGCACAGAAAGACAAGTACTCCATGATTTCACTGATATGTGGAATCTAAGGAATGAAATAAACTCACAAAATAGAATGAGACTCACATACAGAGGACAGACTGACGGCTGTCAGAGGGGAGAGGGTGGGAAGGGCTGGGTAAAAAGGGGCCGAGATTAAGCAAAAAGAAATTTTAAAGAAAACCTCATAGACGACTGTATGGTGATTACCAGAGGGAGAGGGGTTTTGGCGGTTGTAGGAGAGGGTAAAGGGGGAATGAATGGGATGGAAGGGGACTTGACGTCGGGTGGTGAACGCATAATATAATGGACAGATGATATAGAATTCTACCCTTGAAACCTATATAATTTATTAACCAATGTCATCCCAATAAATTAAATTAAAAAATAAAAAATCCATCTTATATCTAGTCAAAAAAAAGAAAGCTGAAGCTATCTTACTCTGGACTCGTAGTATAACTTGATATCAAAAAGTGTGATACCTCCCACTTTATTCTTCTTTTTCAAGATTGCTGAAGCTATTCGGTTCCATATAAATTTTTGGAATATGTGTTCTATATCTTTGAAGTATGTCATTGGTATTTTTATTGGTATTGCATTAAATTTATGAATAGCTTTGGGTAATATAGACATTTTAATGATGTTTATTCTTCCTATTCATGAACACGGTATATGCTTCCACTTGTTTGTATCTTCCTTGATTTCTTTTAGCAATGTTTTATAATTTTCTGAGTACAAGTCTTTAATCTCCTTGGTTAAATTTACTCCTAGGTACTTTATTGTTTTTTTGTTGCAATAGTGAAAGGGATTGTTTCCTTAATTTCTCTTTTTGAGAGTTCATTGTTGGTGTATAAAAATGCCTCTGATTTATGAGTACTAATTTTATATCCTGCCACCTTGCTGAATTCATTTATCAGGCCCAGTAGTTTCTTGACTGAGACTTTAGGGTTTTCTATATACAATATCATATCATCTGCAAATAATGATAGTTTTACTTCTTCTTTTCCTATTTGGATGCCTTTTATTTCTTCTTCTTGTTTGATTGCTGTGGCTAGGACTTCCAGAACTATGTTGAATAAGAGTGGTAAAAGGGGGCACCCCTAACTTGTTCCTGATCTTAAGGGGATTGCTTTTAATTTTTGCCCATTGAGTATGATGTTGGCTGTGGGTTTGTCATAGATGGCCTTTATCATGTTGAGGTATGTGCCTGTATTCCCACTTTGCTGAGAGTTTTGATCATGAATGGGTGCTGGATTTTATCAAATGCTTTTTCTGCATGTATTGAAATTATCATGTGGTTTTTCTCCTTCCTTTTGTTTATGTGATGAATCACATTGATTGATTTGTGAATATAGTACCAGCCTTGCCTCCCCAGAATAAATCCCACTTGATCATGGTTTATGATTTTTTTCCATATAATGCTGAATCAATTTTGCTAATATTTTGTTTAGGATTTTACCATCTAAGTTCATCACGGATATTGGCCTATAATTTTCTTTCTCTGTGTTGAATTATGCTCACTTCATAAAAGGAGCTTGGAAGTTTTTCTTCCTCTTGAACTTTTTGAAATACCTTGAGAAGGATAGGAGTTAGTTCTTCTATGAATATTTGTAGAATTCACATGTGAAGCCATCTGGCCTAGAGCTTTTGTTTGTTGGGAGTTTTTTGATAACTGTTTTGATCTCATTTGTTGCAATCAGTCTGTATAGGTTTTCTGATTCTTCCAGATTGATTTTTTTAAAGATTATGTTTCAAGGAATTTGTCCATTTTACCTAGGTTGTCTAAATTTTGACATACAGTTCTTCATAGTATTTTCTTACAATCCTTTGTATTTCTTTTGCGTCAGTTGTTATTTCTCCACTCTCATTTCTAATTTTATTTATTTGAGTCCTCTCTCTTTTTTTTCTTGGTGAGTCTGGTTAAAGGTTCATCAATCTTATTTACCTTATCAAAGAACCAGCTCCTGGTTTCATTGATCCTCTTTTAGCCTCTGTCATTTATTTCTGCTCTGCTCTTTATTTTTTCCTTCCTTCTACTACCTCTGCATTTTACTTGCTATTCTTTTTCTAGTTCTTTTAGATGCAGGGTTAAGTTGTTTGAGCTTTTTCTACCTTCTTAAGGTATGCCTGTAATGCTGTGTAATGTAATGCTGTAATGCTTCCCTCTCAGGACTGCTTTAGCTGTGTCCCATAAATTTTGAGTTGTTGTATGCTCATTATCATTCATTTCTAGGAATTTATTTATTTCTTCTTTGATCTCCTTGTTAACCCATTTGTTATTTAATAACATGCTATTTAGTTTCCAAGTGTTTGAGTATTTTTCAGTTTTTCTGTTTTAGTTGATTTCTAGTTTCATGCCATTGTGATCAGAGAAAATGCTTGATATGATTTCAATCTTCTTAAATTTGTTGAGACCGCTTTTGTGTCCTAACATGTGGTCTATCCTAGAGAATGTACCATGAGCACTTGAAAAGAATGTATATTCTGCTGCTTTAGGATGAAAGGTTCTGAAGATATTTATTAAATCGAGTTGATCTAGTGTTTCCTTTAAGTCTACTGTTTCTTTGTTACTTTTCTTTCTTGAGGATCTATCCAGTGATGTTAGTGGGGTATTGAAATCCCCTACTATTATAGTATTGCTGTTGATCTCACCCTTTATATCCATCTAAGTTTACTTCATATATTTAGGTGCTGTATATTAGGTGTATAGATATTTATAATGGTTATATCTTCCTGTTGGATTGCTCCCTTTATCATTATGTAGTGACCTTCTTTATCTCTTTCTATAGCCTTTGTTTTACAGTCCATTTTGTCTGATGAGTATTGCTACCCCAGCTGTTTTTTCATTTCTATTGGCATGAAATATTTTTTTCCATCCTTTTACCTTCAGTCTATGTGCATCTTTTGTTTTGAGGGGTGTCTCTTGTAGACAGCATATGTATGAGTCCTATTTTCTTATCCATGAAACTGCCCTATGTCTTTTGATTGGATCACTTAATCCATTTACATTTAAGGTTATTATTGATATGTAGTTGTTTTTTGCCATTATATTCTTTAAAGATACATTCCTCTTTTACTATATTCTTTTTCCCCTTTGTCGTTTACAATAAGCTTCAACATTTCTTGCAGCATTGGTTTGGTTGTAATGAATTTCTTGAGTTTTTGTTTTCTTTTGTTTTTTTGTCTGGGTAGCTTTTTATTTCCCCTCCAATTTTAAATGAAAGCCTTGCTGGAAAAGTAGTCTTGGTTGTAGGCTCTTGTTCTGCATTAATTTGAATATATCTTTTCATTCCCTTCTGGCCTCAAGTGTTTCTGTTGAAAAGTCGGATGTCATCCTTATGGGTGCTCCTTTGTAGGTGATAGTCTTTTTTTCTCTAGCAGCTTTTAATATTTTCTCTTTATCTCTTAGCTTTGGTATTTTAATTATGATTTGTCTTGGCATATATTTCTTTGGGTTTCTCTTTAATAGAATTCTCTACGCTTCTTTAACTTGTGTGACGTTTTCCTGCATCAATTTAGAAAAGTTTTCAGCTATGATTTGATTGAACAAGGTCTCTATCCCTTGTTCTTTCTCTTCTTCTTCTTCAGGAACCCCTATGATGTGGATGTTATTTCTCTTCATGTTGTCACAGAGCTATCTTAGAGTTTCTTCAGACTTTTTGAGTTTCTTTTCTTTTTGCTGTTCTGCTTTCATGCCTTCGTTTATCTTGTCCTCTAACTTGCGGATTCAATATTCAGCTTCATTCATCCTGCTTTTAATTCCTTCCATTGTGGTCTTCATTTCTGATATTGTATTTGTCATTTCTGACTGATTCTTTTTTATTATTTCAAAGTCCTTTTTTATACTTGCTATCTCTTTATTTAGGTGCTTGTTATGTCCATCTATTGTTGTTCTAAGATCTTTGAGCATCCTAACAATCATTATTTTAAACTCTGCATCTGGTAATTTGGTTATATTTAACTCATTCAAGTTCTTTTCTGGGGATTTCTGTTGATTCATTGGGGTTGCATTTCTCTGCCTTCCTATTTTGTCTCTGTATAAGAAGGGTGTGGTCACAGGAGTCCAATGTGTGTAGCCTCTGTGTTCCCTAGGTGTGGTCTGTCAGCAGGCCCATCAGTCCCTCTGCTGCTGCCTTGGGCATTTGGGTATGGGTGTTGCTGGCTCTGGCCGCTGTGGCAGTCACTGCAGTTTCCACCTCTCCTCCACAAGAGGGGTTGTGTTCACATGACCGGGTCTACAAGCCTTAACCAGGCTTGGCTTTCACCCCACCCCTGCAAGTAGGGCTGCACATCTTGCCGGGGCCACAAGCCTTGGCACCGCAGGTGGGGCTGCACACCTATTCTCAGCCATGGGTCTCCACCTGTTCCCAGGCTTTTACCTTGCCCCTGCAGGCGGGATTGCAGGTGAAACTGCTCTTACTCACCTGGCCCGCAGCCGGGTCAGACTGCTTTCATGCACCCCTTCTATCCCCACTGGTCAGGACCGCGATTCTGCATCCTGCAAACCCGCAGCAGTGTGGGTGGGGCACTGCTGCTCAAACCTTAGCACTCAATACTGTATTCTTGAAGCCTCTCTCCTTCCAAGCAACTCTGCTCTGAGTGCCATGGGAGAGCTTATTTGGCTGGTGTCCTGCTTCCCTTTACTGGTATTGCTGGTTCCAAGGAAAATACTCACTTTAGATTTGGGGGGTGACTCAACCCAGGGGTTAGGGTGGCTGTCCCTCAAAGTGTTTCTCCCTGTGCCTCCTAGATTACACTCCCTTTCTGCTATTCCAGTCCTCTCAACTCTCCCAGTCTTCCAGAGTCCCAGGTTAGTGATGTGAAAGAGGCTTTCTGTGCAGTCCCTTTAAGAAGAATCCTGGGTCTGAGAAATCTGTCTCTTTCTCACAAACAGTATCCTGGCTTGTTTTACAGCTAAATACTGTCAATATGCCCCTTCTAGGCTCTGGGGCTGCAGCCTGGGGCTTTGTTCCTGGGGCCTATGACCCTTCCCTCTCCACTAAACTCACTTCCCGCCATGCAAGTTCCTTCCAGGCTGCTGTTCACTCCTGGGAGCTGAACAGCCCTCTCCGTGTTTCCGCTTTTCCTACCAGTCTCAATGTGGCTTCTTCAGTGTTCCTTGGTTGAAGAGTCCTCTTAGTTTAGTCCAAAGTTGGTTTTTCCAGATGATGGTTCTTAAAATTAAGTTGTAATCCACTTTGGTTCTGGGAGGTGGAAGTTGGTACATCGTCTACTCTATTGCCATCTTGCTGCCAGAATATTTTTTTAATACAGTGTTTCTTTTATTTTTTAAAAAAAGACTTTTTAAAAAACTTTATTCACTTTAGAGAGGAAAGAGAGAGTAAGAGAGAGAGAGAGAGAGAGAGAGAGAGAGAGAGAGAGGAGGAGGAGACAAGTCAAATGTCAAGGCATATGTGCTTTGAACAGACAAGTGCAGGTTTTGAACCGGTGACCTCAGCATTCCAGGTCGACGTTTTATCCACTGCACCACCATAGGTTTCTTATCTAACATTGATGTCTCCCTGAGAAATTTGCCTTTTCTTCTCATTAAATGATTAAATAAGTCATGCTTTTCTGAGTTAACAAGAAGTATTTAGCAGAGTTTACTTTCTTTCTAGATAATGGGAAATTTTTAAAACTGACTTAATCATATCAGGTCATATACATCAAGATGTAACTCAGTTGCTAAAATCCCACAGATGTAAAAATCTATTTCCAGTTCTTCTTTTAATTGCAAAAATTGGTTCATATTAGGAATAATAAAAATATCAAACAGGTGTCATGGGTAGACTGGGAGAATGGATATTCTTTGACAAAAGTATAAGCAAAGGGATGCTGTGACTAAAAACAAAACTAATGATGACAAAAAAACAACAAAATGTCAGAATGAGCTCTGCACAAAGGAAAACACACACTTACATTATCATCATGTGACAGTTAAAAAGAAACAATAAAAATAGTGAATAGGTGGTGAGGATAGAAAATAAAAAACTTAATGTTTATCAAGAAAAAATATTACTGTATCAATTATTTCTTTTCCTTTGTGAGCAAAACAATATTGTCATATAAAATCTACTATGGCGATTAGTTGAAATGGGTAGAAATGCCCTGACTTATCATGGGGAGGGGGAGCAATAGGTGGAGGAGCTGCATTTCTGGATACTGAACCTCCCTCGTATCCTTCTATGTTGTCCCCCAAACAATTTCAGTTTTTAAAATGTTCTATGACAGGGATAATAGAAGGAATAACCAAGAGTGACTGTTCACCACAAACAACCCTAAGAAAAAATTCCAAGGTAAAAAAACATGACTTCAAAATCCTTCTATATTTGTTTATACATTCTCCTCTCATATTTTCTCACCACTTTACCTACAGTGGTGCTGAAAGGTGCCCAAGCCCAGCAGTATATCACCTATGTACCTACTCACCCCACAGGCAAATATTATGGGGATCTTTATTAACACCTTTCAGTTTAGCAAAAGCTTACTGGATGTCTACTTGCTGCAAGTTCATATGTTCAACACCATGGAAGGAAAATATAAGAACCAGACCCCATATAATTCACTCCATTTGACCTGAGGCCAGCATCACTACTTTTTAATGCCCTCTATCACCTCTATAGGATGGAAGGATGTTCTCTGATAATAACACCTATCATTTAATGAGAAGGTACTATGAACCCTCATACACAGTCAAAGTTCAAACTGGTACAATAATTTGAAAAACTGTTAAGCAGTATATACTAAAACTGAACATATATATAACCTCTGATCCAGAAACTTCACTCGTGTGTGTGTGTGTGTGTGTGTGTGTGTGTGTGGTGTAATGTGTGCGGCATGTGTGTGTGTCTTCCAAATAAATGCATGAATACAGCCAAAGGCAACTATTCAAGTATGTTGATATATGCACTGCCCATAACAGCCAATAAAAAAAGATGCAAATCAAATGTACATAAACAGTGGAATGATAAATAGATTGTCACATATTTATATAATAAAACGTTTCCCAGCAAGAGAACTATAAGCATTTATAATAAAAAAGATTAGTCAAACGCCTGACCTGTGGTGGCGCAGTGGATAAAGCATCGACCTGGGAACACTGAGGTCACCAGTTCAAAACCCTGCCCTGGCCTGGTCAAAGCACATATGGGAGTTGATACTTCTAGCTCCTCCCCCCTTTCTCTCTCTCTCTCTCTCTCTCTCTCTCTCTCTTTCTCTCTCTCTCTCTCTCTGTGTCTCCTCTCTAAAATGAATAAATAAAAATAAAGATTAGTCAAACAAATTTAATTCTGAATGAAGGAAGCCAGATGTCCCCCCCCAATACACACCCCCCCACACACACACACACATAAAGCAAAAGTGATGTATGGCATTAGCTATTAAGACACTTTAAAGGAATCAGAGTATTGCAGATGTCCTAGTAATAGCTTCTTAGTTGACTTTCATTTCATTTATCAAAACTCACTGAGCTATATACATTCATGATTTCTGTACTCATCTGTATGTGTGTTATACTTTAATAACATTTTTCCCAAAACAAAGGAAATAATCAATTTTAAAACTCACCAAATTAACAAAATAATGGCTAAAATAAAATATTCCCAGTGATGCAGAGAAAAACAATCCATAAAAGTCAGCCTTTATTAATAAAACTTTCTTAGCAAACTTAGAATAAAAGAGAACTTCATTCATCTGATAAGGAAATATCTATGAGATATTTTCCAGCAAACCTCACATTTCACTGTGAAATATTGAAAACTTTCCCTTGAGATCAGAAATGAGACAAGCACGCCAATTCTCTCTGACATTTGACTGAAAGTCCTATGTAATGCAATAAGGCAAGCTTAGAGAATAGAGAACTAAAAGTGCCACTATTTGTAGATGACTTGAAGCACAAGACCAACAAAGTGAATACAGAGAGAAGCTATTATAATTAACATGTGAGTTTAGCACAGTCACTAATAGACGTAAAGTATATATAGCAAATGCAAATCTCTAAAGATGCACAGAAAATAAAAACTAAAATGAAGAAATACACAGAATGAAAATACATTCAAACCTAGTCATTGATCCATTACAACGCCATCCATTACAATGCCAATCAAGAACTCTACACAGAACATTTCAGACCACTATTATAAGAAATGAGAAAACATTTGAGAAATATTCTACTTAAAGACTGTCAGGACTTCTTCCCAACTGGAAAACTTTGGAGACAGATTCCATATTTTAACAGTGTTGATCAATACATTTGGATTCATGTTCCTAATTCTTTTTAAAGGTTTATGTGGTTATTTTCTAAATTGATTTTAGAGAGAGGAGAGGAGAGAAAGAAACATCTATTTGTTGTCCAACTTATTTATGCATTCACTGATTGATTCTTGTATGTGCCCTGACTGGGGGGAGGGGGGAGAATCAAACCAGGACCCTTAGTGTATTGGGATGGTGCTCTAACCAACCAAATTAATTGGCCAGGACCTCCTAACTTCATTTAGAGATGATTCCTTGCCATAGAGTTCTATATTAGAGTTAATAAAATACCATATCCCTTTTTCTTTTTTAGTCACCAAATGACTTTCAGCTTCCTACAAAACACTAAACTTTCCATTTAGGGAAGGAAAATAAGATAATTTCATAATTGGAACTATTTAAAACCAAAGTGCTCAGATTTTAAAATGTAAGAATTCAAAAATGTTTGTGTTTGAGACTACTGTAGCGTTTGAAGGGAATGGGACTCGTCTGGCCTGCCATCTGGCTGATAAGGAACATCCAGTCATCATTTCTAGTCACCCTTGATCAGTGATGTTCTCTTGAACTGTAGTCATCTTTTCACCATTTATTCACCACATATTGTGTGTGTTTATCTGCAAGAGGCAGTGTGTTAGGAATTAAAGACACATTGGTAAGTCTGGTCTTCTCTAAAATCCCTCTCGTCTGTCGCACCCTTTTAACTTATTCTTTTTCCCTGTCGGAAAATTCTGTTTCCATAAAGGGTTCTGTTGTCACACAGCAGTGTCGTTTAGCCACGAACATTCCCCGTGCGATTCTATGCTTTACTTTCAGATCAAGGTATTTAAATTTAGTTTTCTGAAGATCTGAAACAGTCACCAAAGACATGAAGAGACTCAGTCCAAAAATTAAAATGTGGCAGAGCAGGTAGCATTTCATTTTATTGTATTATTTGATGGCTAAACACGTTATGATTGGTAACTTTAGATCACACTATGTCTTAGATATAGAAGTTTTCCAAGATGCAATTTTCTTATACTGATTATCACAAAGTAATTTGATCACACCTGCAGATTTTATTTTAAAACAACGAATCTGAAGGGTCTATGAAACTATATACTAAGTTTCAGGATATGGTATTAAATAATGTTTTCTTGGAATCTATTTTTCCATAAGTAATACTGTACCTATATATAAAAGATAGTACACTACCTTACCATTTAAAATACGGGGTTGACAAGAGTAAGTTTACAGTTATAATACAAGTAATACAATAATTAATAAGAGAATAAATCGTGTTTCATGTACCTACACCTATAAATATATATATACATTTTGCAAACCCCTGTATATCTCAGTTTTGCTTAAATTTCCCGTTGATATTTATATATAAACTTTGCAACGTTTTAAAAAGAAAACAACAGAGCTACCACCCTTGGAAATAACATTTCTTTTGTTTTCCTTGCTTTATAGGCTTTTTCCCAGTTGTGTTTGTTTCTCTCATGACCATCCTGACGTCTGGCTGGTATTCTGTGAAATTGCTATCACTAGAGAGGCTATTGATTTTCTTATTCCTTCAAAATACCTGTTCATGTTTTTGCTGCTCTTTCTTTACTATTTTTATTACATACTAAAAATCTCTATTGATCCGGAAGTTAAAAAGCATAATTGAACTTAATTCCTCATTGCTGAGCCTTGGGATGTAACCAACTCTGGTAATCTGAGAGCAACATAATGTTACGATTCAGATTAGAACTATTGAAATTGGAAATCTAGAATGTATCTATGTTTCAGGATCTCTGAGGAAAATGGATGACATCACTGTCCCTAAATAAGCCTTTGAATATTGACTTGAAATCACCAAGAGTTTTGAAGACGTGAGACAGTTGCTGATAATTTCTTTACAATATTTCTAACAAAAATCATTTATCATTCATTCAGTGCTCCGCAATAATGTCTACACCAGCCCTACAAATTTGAAGACATGCTTACATTGTTAAGACTCTAGTGCTCTAAAATCACCAATCTGTAAGTGAATGAGTTGAGCCAGTGAGAGTCAACATAACCATAACAAGCCAGCAGGCACACAGTTATTTGCATAACTGGTGACTGAGTGGGGCAAAGGTGGAATATGTGGTGGTATGAGTGTTACCGTACTTGCATCTGCATCGGGTCAGAAGAGTCAGGAAAGTGGTGACCCTGAGCATGCGCAATTGATGCGGGACCTCCCAGTGATGCGGAGATCGCATGAGGAGGGAGTGGTGTTCCTGGCAGAAGAAATAGTTCCTGCACAAGCCCTTCCACAGACATGAGTAAATGACTGGCTGAAATTACTCCAGTCTGTCTGAAGAAGAGAGCAGAGGGGAAGTAGAAAGCAAGATGAAGATGCAGGTAGCCGGGGGATACAAATACCGATGGGCACAGTGGCGGCGGCCACGATGTGTCACATCATAGAGGGTTTCAATCAGGTGGTTGGTGACTGCAACAATCCTGATTTGAACAACAACAACAAAAAAAAACTGTACAGGAAATAGATCAGGTAAAAAAAAAATTACTGAATACTTGACATTAAAGAATTGTTAGTATTTCAGTTGTGACAATGAAATTGCAGGTCTGGTTTTATTTAAAGCTTTCTTATCTTTTTATGGGTATATAGAAATATTTAGAGATGAAATGACATGGGGACTAGAATGTTTTCAAAATAACCTAGGAGGCAATGTGTGGTGTACAGATAAATCAAGACTGGCTGTAAGTGAAGAATCATTAAAGCTAGATAGAGTAGGATGCTGATGGAAAGGAAGATAAGGGAAGGTATTAGGGTCATATAAAGTTAAAAGGGGCAGGCTCTGGTGACAGAGGGGACACGGAGCTTGCTGGGAGATGGAAACATTAAGGATGACTCGCAGGCTTCCAGGCTGCACACCCAAGTGGACAGAAGTGTCCGTCACCACAACAGAAAACACATAAAAGAACCAGGTCTTACGATGGGGTTAGGAAGAGGGCAGGGTCTGAGAGCATGGTTCTTAGTCTAGACGAGTTGAATTCGATGTACTATACGGTATCCAAGAGAAGATTCTGAGTCCATGGTTGGATGTCTGTGTCTGGAGCTCACAGACAGCATCTGGACAGGATGTAAGAGTCAGTAAGGCATATATGTATCAATGGCACTGAAGGCGCACTGAGGGAGAAGAGCTAGGATGACACTTAGAGATGCGTACTTCAGTTAAGTTACCCATGGCCATGGGGTGAGGGAAACAGGGTGGGTGCATTTGCAAATAACAGAGAACTATCCGTTAATCCAGTAATTCTTGTCCTCTTCATGTGAACATCATTCCTGGAGCTGCAGGAAAGGACTAGTTGATTGACTTGGGTTTCATATGTGTTCTCTCTCCGATGGTATTAGTGATCAGTAAAGGACAAACTAAAAAGTAGCTATTAAATAATTAATAGTTTTATATAAATATACAAAACTGTTCTCCTAAAATCATTCCCTGATAGGAAAGATGTTTAATAGTTTTTTTTTATATTGGCCAATGCATAACAGAGAAGAAAAATGTAAACAATATCAGTAAAATTAAGCTCATTGCACATTTGAATAGTCTATGCTTATCAACATACTAATAACTAATATTTCATTGAAAGCTCATAACAATGCTTTTTTTATAGATAAAATCTATCTTTTATATATTATAAAAATTATGATAATGAAGAAATCTAGACATAGAAACTATGAAAAATGTATTCATTTATTAAGGTTATATTTCTAATTAGGCAACAACCAGAATTTGAATTGCAAACCTTGCTGTGCCTGGTTTGGATCTTCTTCTAAGATAATTTAGGGAGTTCATCTGCAGTGGGTTCTACAGTGTTTCCCCAAAATTCATGTCTACTCAAAATATCTGAATGTAACCTTATAAGGAAATTGGGTCTTTGCAGATCCAATTAGTTAAGGATTGAAATAAGATAGATTATACTGAATTAGGGCGGGTTCTGTATCCAATGAGAGTGTCCACAAGAGGAGAAAAGGATGCAGAGAAGCACAGAGAAGAAGGCTAAGAAGAAGAAGGCTAAGAAGATGAAGGCGAGACTGGAGTGACGTGCCCAAGAAACACCAACCACCAGAGCGAGGACAGAAGCATGGGAGAGTTCCTCCCTCACAGCGCCCAGAAGACACGGACCCCTGCCAACACTTGGGTCTCACACTTCCAGCCTGCAGGACTGTGAATGGATACATTTCTGCTGCTTTCAGCCAGGGGGTTTGTGGCATTTGGTTTTCAGCCGCCTTAAGAAGCTGGTATAACTCCCTGACAAAAGAAAGAAATTTTATTTACTAATAAAAGCCATTTTCTTCATGAAGCCAAATGCCCCTTGATTCCAGTGCTCCTTAAAATATGTAATGTAGATTTTTCTCTGGTGAATCTGAAGTTGTGAGAAATGAGAATCTTTCTTTCCTAGTGCTTAGATTAAATCACTACCTCCCATGTGCAGTTGCAAATGAAATAGCTAATGTTATGGTTGCATCTATTTGAGGCATAGAGGCACCCTTTAAATTTCTCTCCAGACCTCAATTTATTTTCTTATATTTTTATTCAAATGTTCTTCCTTTGTCAAAAGAATTGAATTACAAACTCATTGAGGGTGAAAATCATGTTTGTGCGCATTTAGTTGATTACCTGTTGGATTGAATGACTGAAATACCATTTGCTGCCTTTTTACCAACCAAACCCCAGAAGTAATTTATATTATTCCACTTATGTGAACTTTCTGAACCTTGTATAACAAAATCAGGAACCGAAACTTTTCCAGGGCTAAGAAAGGAGAAAAATAATTCCTTATTTGAGGACTGTAGATACTGTGAATGCAGGGAAACTTGCTGTCAGACTCCATGACCATGTCTGTAATGCTTTCTCGTTCAGAATGAGCTCACCCTTTCTGTGTGAACCACTTCTCATACTACAGAGAATGGAGTATGGCCCTGGCAGTCTCCCCATTAGTTTCACCTTGTCTCCTCAATCCCACTTGTCCCTTCCTTTTTATTTAAAAACATAAGATGAATTTTTCCTGAAACTCATTTTTAGCAAAAAAACCTAGGACTTATCTCTCCAAAGAAAAAATAATTAGGACTAAACTACAACGCCCAGCTTTAATATTTAGAGTCAGCTCATTTATAAAGCACTCAAATGCAATATGGTTTCTCTCCTGGCCACTTTATTGTGCTTCTGGGCTGAGAAATGAATACACAGACAGACAACAACCAGGACAAGAATGAAAACAGCACTGACCCGCCATCTGCAGCAATGACAACCTGCAGGAAGCCAACCCACGGAACCCACAACATGCAGTAGCCGGTCCCAGAAACCAGACATCACCTTTGTTAGCACCTGTCCCAAGATGGCCAGGACTTGATGAACAACTGACAGTTTCACTAATTTTTGTCATCACTTCCAACTTAGGACCCACAGGAGAAAGCCTTCCCCAATGCAATAGGAGAACGTGGCCCTCACCAATGACACAGGATGCCTGCTAGTCCAGTCACAGATTCCTGTGACAATAGCCTTGAGTCAGGGCACACTGGAAGCCTTCTCCTTTATTCCAGCATAAATCCTTCCTTCTCTTCTGCCTGCCCTTGAGTCTCTGCCAAATGCAAAGAATGGTGGCCAACGCCCTGTGTGGTGAACTCTGAATGAATAACCTTGGCTTGCTCTCACTTGTGTGGTCTTCATTGATTGCCACAGGGGACTGAGAAACAATGTTTTCTGCCTGACTGGCACTGAAAGGAGACGTCAGTGTGATGGTTCCAGACACGGAAACAGACTCTGCTACTGCTGTTGCGGTGGCTGGTTCTTCTCGGTACCTTGGGCCCCTACAACACTGTCCCGTTATTTAACATGCTGCATGTTCTCTGTACTCACAGTCCAACTTTATCAATATCTGTAGAGGGAAACTTGAGTCCTTGGATGTGTTACTTAATCCATGGGTTTCATTTTATTAGATCCTCCCTTTCCATAATTGCTTGTATTTCATTTCTACCCTTCCATGTGGATTCTCACTTAGCATCAATGCCAACAGACTATGCATCAAATATGATCACATAAGGTCTGACTTCTTATTTTTAGTTTGTGCCATGTTCTCAAGGAAAACTCAGGAATTGTTTCCCAGTGCTCCTCTGTTTTCTTTGCCCAGATGCCTTACAATATACAAATCGAGGCTTAAAAAGAAAAGCACTACTGTTTGAAGGGGACAGAGAAGCAGGGGATGATGGGAAGCAAAGGCCAAGGAATGCATCACTCTGGTGGAGGCTGCTTCACAAAGGGGAACAGCTGGTTCCCCGCCACACAGGGACTCCCTGCCTCAGACCAGTGCGTCAGAGGCCGGACAGCATGTGTCTCCAGTTCCCTCTCATCTCCTGTCTCTCATTAGCCAAAACCTGCCCACTGGCAGCTGACTCCTCAATTCCAGCTGTGTTACCTGTGCTTTTGAGACATGGTCTGGTGAAGCCATGGGCACACCCTGTGCCAGGCACTTCATCCTGCCCAGAGTGCAGGCAGGAGTCAGAGCTGCAGGGACTCTCTCCGGGCAGGGCCATCTGCTGGTGATGTGTCGCCCATCCAGCGGTGACACAGCAGTCCCTCCAGATGCCGGCACTCACCATGGGGGAGGACGGGACAGCCTGTGCTGCTAGCAGATGAGGTGGCAGCGGCCATGTTTCCAGGTGGCAGCAAAGGCTGGGACTCTTTCCATGAATAAGTAGCCGAAAGCTTAAGTCACAAGGAGGCCAAGAGAAATGGGACCCTTCCAAGTGTAACATGTAAACACTCTACAAATAAGGTGTCAACACAATAAAGCTTCCTGTGAAAACTAAATTTTCCTGAAACTGGAAAGAGAAAGCTCTAGCCCCAGAATAAAGTTACTGGGGTACATAGCCACCAGTTCTCCCAACAAGAGTGAAAGAATGAAATCATGTGTGACAATGGTGACCCCTGTACCGTTTGTCTTCAGCTGTTGTAAGCAACAGTGAAAATCAAATTAATATACCCCTGAAATTAAGGATTTTAGTTAGGCTAAGACAAAATACAAAGAGAACATAAGGTATTTTTTAATGCCTACAAGTACCATATTTCCCCATGTGTAAGATGCACCTTAATTTTGGGGCCTGAAATTTGAAAAATAATATATTACATAAAGTTATCAAACTCAAGCTTTATTCATCATAAAATTCATACAACTCCTCATCACTGCCAAAACTCCCATTCACTAGCTTGTACTCATCTGTGTCTGATGATGAGTCATTCTCTCCATATATCTACTTACAACGAGTGCAAAAACAAGTGCAAAAAAGCAGGAAATGCAAGTAAAAAAGAAATCTACAACCACTGTAGAAGACGCACCCAGTGTTTAGACCCCCAAAATTTTCAACAAGGTTGCTTCTTATACAGGGGGGAACATGGGAGTTGCTTTGAGGGAATAGATCAATATTGTGCCTGATGTATAAACGTATTCCTACACACATCACAAAGAGCGAGCATTCACTGAAGGAAAAGCCATGCTAGATGACGTTGTGGTTTTCAACTGCTTAATTGAACAACAAAATACTAATAGCATTATTTTAATTAATATGTCTGTGTTACAAGAACTTAGAAATTTTCAATTCAAAAGTGATCTATGTGTCTGTCTCTGAGTTATGAATGAGTCAGGCCCTGGGGCACACATGGCCTTGTTAGATGGTCATCATCAAAAATGCCCCTGAAGCATATTGGCATGAGGACAGCAAACCTAACACACACAGGACATGCAAATATTTGGATATTAGATTACATCCCCCCATATGTCTGTAATCCCTACGGCATGTGGCCCAGTGATGAGTTCCTGTTTGTGTTCACAGTGTGGATGAGAGCGGGCACCGTGGCAACCTCTGCCTCTCCCGCCCACTGCCCCCGCCCCCCCTACTGCCCAGCCTGGGCCCTTCTCTCTCCCCTTCGTTGGTTGCCTCCTCCGGACTACATCCTGTGTTTAACGGTAAAAGATTTCTAGAGACACAAGCACTTGCCAGTCGAGGGCATGCTTATTCCTCTATTAAATCCACAAGCAGGAGGCCTGTGCTGATTAATGAGCGACTGAGGGATATGAAAAGCTACAGGATGTAATGAAAATCCCAATGGACTTGGAGTTGAAGGATGTGGCTTAAAATGCTGAGGTTGAGACGTTAGCCCTGTGATGGTGGGAGTCATTTTACCTCTCTCAGCATTGGTTTCCTCACTCAAACCAGAGAATTCTATTATCTAATTAGAATACAGAGTCCACTGTAACAAAACTCAAACTAGGAGTAGCTTCAACAGGGTAGAAGTTGATTTCCCCTCTGCCTTATAACAGGAGTGTGAGAGGTCCAAGCCTGATGTGGGAGTTGCACTGTTCTGGACCCTCAGGCTCCGTGCTGGTTGTTCTCCGGTCCCTGAAGGTGCAGTCAGGTCTGCAGCTGAAAGGTGGCCCATAGTCATGTCTGCTGGGCTCACTCTCCTGCTGACGGGAGGGAAAAGCTGGGGAGAGAGACATACCTCTCTCTCTCTCTCTCTCTCTCTCTCTCTGTTAGGGACGTGAGCAGTGTTGTGGAGATGGCCAGGACTTGCTCACAAGAGCCAGATATTAACTTTTCAGGAAGTACAGGAGTTGGTTGTTAAACACAGCCTTTAGTAAAAATTTAATTACAGAGACTCACAATAAAATAAATTTGAAAAGGGGCAGCAAATACTCAAAACTTATCGCTCCTTAATTATGTCATTATATTTTACTATGTATTACTTTTGCTCTCACAGTCATTTACTCCTACTGGTTATGCATGGAAGCACTGTACGATGGTATGCTACTGCATATCTTTTGCTGATAGTGAAGACACTTCACGTTGGTAGCCTGAAATCCACCGCGGTGCATTTACACTGCAGAAATTGGCAAACACTACAATCCAGGCCTTAATTTATTTTAATTGATTATCTAGACCAGACATGGCAAATGAACCACAACCTGTTTTGGTTCAGTCCTTAAACTAAGAAGATTTTTTTTTTTTACATTTAAATATCGAAGAAGGAAAGGGGAGGCGAGGGGGAGGAAGAAAATACGGGTCGGAGACAGACTGCACGTGGCGGCGGAGCCTGAAATGTTCACGAGCAGGCCGTGACGATAAATGTTTCACAAACCTGATGGGGAAATTTTAAGAATTCAATGAAACTGAAAAGCTTCCTTGCTGGCTGTCGCCGGATGTCACCCTCAGCTTAGAGACGCAGCCTCACTCCTTGTCATGGGGCCCCGGCTCCTCGAGCTTCAAAGCCAGAAAAGGAGAACAGCCTGTGCCGACTCCTTCTCAGGCCTTGAATGTCTCTGTCCCAGGAGCACCTGCCTGTTGAGGGCTCACCTGAGGAGTCAGGCCCCCTGAGGCTCATCCCCCTTAGGTCAGCTGTGCCACACAGCGCGCTAATCACAGGGTGACGGCCCACAGCGTTTGTCGCTCCTGCCCCCAATCAAGAGGATGAGTTAGTTACATGTGGCTTTGGACCGTGGGGGTTTATTCTAGAATTCCTCCTGCTACAAGAGGAACCTCATCGTTTCTACCACATTTACCTCTTGCATTTACATTTAAGAATTTAGTAAGATCATGGATATACAAAAGTATTTCATTATAATATAAAGTAAAGTGTTAAAAGGTGCTCTATGAAACTTAACAGTGCTGTATAGTCTAAAATGTTAATGTTACTGACCTCTACTATAATATTTCTTACACTCATAATCTGAGTTTTTGATGACAGGGTTCCTTTCTAATTCCTAGTTCAGAACCCAGGATGGAGGTACACCTTTGACTTTGCTTTGTGTGTTTTTTTTAAGTTTTTTTAAGTCACCCCAAAGAGCTTATTGAGTCCAGCCACAGGATGGTGTCTGAAAACATGAACCCCTGCATGGTCTACCAGTAAGTTCACTGTTCACTGAACTCTCCTTCCTTTGGTATCCCTGTGCAGGATTTTCCATTCTTCCTTCCCTCCTGCTCTATTCCCGTTCCCTCTCTGCCCCATACCCACCCCCTTTCCCTTCTCATTTTCCTTTCCCTCCCTCTTCCACTCCCTCTCTTTAGCCTTTCCTTTCATTTTTCACTAACACGTTTAGAAAAGCATATAAAAAACAAGCCATGTATAGTTTAGCAATAGGACGTTAGCATGCACCTTTAGTTCCCAGGCACTTTTTCTCTGGTTAGAGACCAAAAGGTAATAATTACAGTGGTTTGAGATGCACATGTTTATAATGTGCATCTGTGGCCCGCAGCACCCATTCACGTTATTCATGGAGCCTGTAAGGAAAGGAGGGGAAGATGGTAACAGATTCATGCTCCAAGCTGAGCCAAGCTTTTCAGTAGATGCTTTTATGTGTCCATGAACACGAGAATCTTTGATGTTTCTTTCAGCAGCAACAATTATGACATCTGATTTGAGCTTCTTTTTAAGTGAAAGCAGTATTTTAAATATTGATGGTTAACAAGAACTTACTTCAGATACAGAAGTAGAACAATAATAAAAAACCTGCATTTTTTACAACATCTGCAAAAACATTTGGGACCCACATGCATATAGATGATACATAAAGAAAACTTCCCCTCTGCCACCTCAAATGCCCAGGATGTCACCTCCAATGTATCTTTTTAACAAAGATAATGCCCCTAGCCTTTGTTAAAAACAAGACAACAGGCCCAAAATGGAGCTTACGCTAAGCCCATCTCACCGCACCAAGGCTTAACTGACTCACACTCTCAGTTCTTTCAGAAATGAAATCTTAAACCAGTGAACCAGGAATCCCCTGAGCAGCAGGAGTCGGGTCATCTGCCTGACCTACCAGCACCATCTCCTACGGGA
Organism: Rhynchonycteris naso; assembly: GCA_037038555.1. Classification (NCBI taxonomy): domain Eukaryota; kingdom Metazoa; phylum Chordata; class Mammalia; order Chiroptera; family Emballonuridae; genus Rhynchonycteris; species Rhynchonycteris naso. The sequence continues at coordinate 25,037,508 of CM073001.1, forward strand.
AGGGAACCTGCGAGAACCAACCGACTTCTTCGCCCAGTGAAACCTTGTTTCTGCTCCCTTCTGCCTGTTGAAGCCTTTCATGATGAACAGCTAGCTCCCCCGTGTGCGCCCTTCTAGCTGCCAAGATGGGACGCTGCCCGATTCAAATCAATTTTGCTCAAATAAACTCCCAAACATTTAATGTGCCCCAGTTTCTATTTAAACAGTCCTGGCCTCAGAAGAGGGAAGAAAAGACGACACCCCACGGCCCCCAGGAGCAACAAGCCACCAGGAGAGGGAGAGAGAATACCTGCTGAGCCCCTGAGTTCGCCGCACTCTCGCTGCTGGAGGCACTGGGCAGGGCGCTCCGGGCTCCGTCCAGGCTCCGCCACCCTTGTAACAGGGGCTTTATGGCTATTTGAGCCCTTGTCCTCCTGGACCAGGACTGACTTAGAAACTTTCGTGTTCAGGGCCAGGTGGGTCTTTTTTAAAGCTGGCATGGAGCCAGGGTGAAGCCTCAGGTGAATAAAATATTGTCTGAAGGCTGAAAAAGCAGGTTAAACTTATCTAAAATAATCTTGAACCAGCGGCCACAGTGGAGAACTTTTAATCTAGATAAGCTTATCTGTTTGCTAGGTGACCAAAGTAAAAGGTGTCTCAGCCCAGCACTCTCCACGTAATGCAGAAATTTTCCTCCTCTACAGTTTCTGGTGACTAAGATGGGTTCCCTGGGACACCCCACTCACTCCAGAGCACAACTGCTTACTTCTTAGTTTGCACTGGTAATTAACAATTCTAAGGGTTAAAAAAACAAAGTTGAATATATGTAAATAAGGGTGAAAGGAAACAACTGTGTAGGAAACGTAGGTAAGAATGGTCCATGATCGAGTGTTCCAGAATGAGATAGAGACTCCCATAGATATAACCACAGAATCTGGATAGATAGAAAAATGTTGTACAAGTCTTTCGGAAAAGGAATCTTGGGAAAGGAATTTTACATACAGTATGGTCAAACTGGCTAATATTGGAATGCATTTATTTAAGTTTTTTAAAATAATGAGTTTTAATATCAAAAGCACACTGGTACAAAATTAGAATTTGTTTTTTCTATTAAAGGGACCAAGTTTTTTTCAACTCTTAAGTCTATTCTTGATAAGAGATTGTGGAAGGTTTGTTTTGGTTTTGGTTTGCTTGTCCCTTTTGAGTAATCTATGTAGAAAGGAGAGGTTTTGTGGCTTACAAAATAATTTACTGTGCTTCACGTCTTCATTAGGTCTTTACTTACTTTAAAAAAAAAGAAGTCTTCTCAACATTAAAAAAAACAAAGTTTGTTCACAATTATGTAACATTATATACTTGCCTTTAGCATGTTCTATTGTCACTTTGGCTACATAGACAATTAAATCTGATGGCGTAATGAGTTGTGATCTTATTTTATCAAATATTCAAACCTTTTGAACTTTGCCCCAAATCAAATTCTAAACGGAGTCTCTTTAACCTCACACGCACTTTGGTATTTCCCAGAGGGCTCCCGGAAAATCTCACGGGTATTTGTCTCTCACCTATGAAACAGAGATGTTAAACTAGCGAGGTAATATCCTACCCCTTTAAGCCTTTCAACAAGTGGACTCCACATCCTCTGTGTAACAAATATGGTTTTGGCCACCAGTGCTTATCTAACCCAATTATTTTGCTCTTCCCACTGTCACTGGAGAGCTGTGCGTCTCACATTCCTTAGACCTCAAGGTTGTGAATTCAGTTTATGTTCTTCCAGTGAGAATCACTCCCATGAGATTTTGAAAGTGCAAGGGTAGCAGACTTGGTGTCATTCTTCCTCTAGGTCTGGTGAGCAAAGGCTCTCTGTGCCAGGTAGGAGGTTTGGCACCCCCTGAGGATCTCACCCTGATTCAGTCCCTGCAGGGACCATTAGCCCTGGTTTCCTACAGTTTTCTTATCTGGGCAGCAGCAATACCTTCCTGATTCTCTGGACCAGAACGGTAGTGATAGGTCTGAAAACAAGCTTCAGGCTCTGGTGCTTTCTGCAGCCTTCCCAACATTGTTTTTTAAACACCAAATCCCCTATATAAATCTCTTTCTGCTGCAAACATCTAAAGAGGTCTATGTACTACTGAATGACAGACTCCTAATCTTGTGACTCAGATAATAAGCAACGATGCATCCATGTTTCAAACCCCAAACCCCAAACCGCAAGTGTGGCTGTCCAAACAAGCTAAGTTATTTGGGTCAAGATAAATAGCACATCTTACCAGACTCTAATACAATCTTAAAGGAAAGACATCTACAGAAACCTGCTCTCCTAGAGATTTGAATTCTCATAGTCTATAGTGGTAAACTGACCACGAAGTGAGTATACCTCTACAAAACTTTCATGTGTAAAATTCAATCCTGTCCCGTGTAAAGTAGTGTCAATTATAGCGACGTGGTAAAAAGTCTTCAAATTCTGCATGTGAACATCAAACCTTGGGAAACAAGAGAAGAGAACAAGTTCTGACCTTGTTTTATTATGCAAACACCATCACAAGAAAGAAGTATCAATCACCTGGTCTGATCATTCACTGTTGGCTGCAAAAATAACTTGTTTTGTGATATTACAAACATTAGTTTCATTAAGCAAGAGAAGGCTTTTCCACCTATAGGAAACGGGTCCCTGTTGCTAATGATCCATTTGGAAACAAACAAGTAAAGAAATCCTGACTTCTGGTCCAGAAAACCTGGGGGACAGAGAGAGGAGATAACAGGGCGAGAGTGACATTGTAAAATGACTGAGGCCAAGTCAAATGCCTGGACTGCTATGAATCACATTACTTTGTGTTTGATTCAACTCCCTACCATGTTCTTGCTCTCAACCAAGTCATATAAACTCTAATCAGATTGGACACCAAAGAAAATAACCCAACAATAATCACCCTTGGAGCTTTGGGCATCCTAAGTGAGGGTAAGTGGACTCTGGGGACCATCACCCTGAGAAGAAGGGCAGGAGGTTGTGAAATTTGGTGCCACTATTTTGCATTTAAAAAAAATTAAAACAATGAAAGGCCTCTCACACCAGACTTACTGAATCAGAATCTGTCTTTTAACAAGATCCCAGGTGGCTCACCAGCAAATTAAATTTTGAGAAGCATGGATCTATGATTCATTGGCAATTACCAGTTGTACTCTCAGAAGAACAAGGTAAAGAGAATAATACTCTTGGCTTTGTCACGGAGAAATGTATTTCGAGTCACAGGAGAGACTACATTGAAAAATAAATACAAATATATGCCGAGGGTATAGGAAGCCAACCAACATGTTTGGAATAAAATTATCTCTGGACTAAGGATCCTGCTCTCTGGAAAAGTCATGTTAAGATGATCAGTCCCTCATCGTACAGCTAAATAGCCTTGAAATGTGTCCTATGAGAGAGGAATGGCATTATTATGCTATGAGCCAATTCAGATATAGTTTAATTAAGTAATGTGCAAGGTCATGGAGCGTGACTGGCAGAGTGATTTAGAACAGAATTAACTACTCCTTTCACTATGGCTGTCCCTGGTTGTCATCTAGCACTGTGGCATATAAACTCTAAGAAAGGTTTGGCATTGCAGATTTATCCTTGCAGCCAGGGGAATTTAATTCTCTCTCTCTCGGAAGCCATAGAAACCCATATGATCTTTCTATTTTTAATCCTTTGCTGAGACTAGAGGCTTTCTACCAAGTAATTTGTTGCAACAGTTGTTCTCTTTACAGCTGCCAAACAGCCCAGCATTTGCAGCCTCGGGTTGTGTCCCATGTTGGCTGTCTCCCAAATGTCATTCCCTACACGGCTTTTCTTTCAACTGATGCATTAGGGTCTTTGAATGACAACATAAAGTTAAATGGAAAATGACATTCATGAGAAAAGATGTTCCTTTCCAACAACTAAGACTCTCCACCCATCTGTCACTGCCTCCTTCTCTGCCTGCCTCATGGTTTCCCACAAACCCCAGGCAGCCTGATACAAATATCACCATTAGAGGATATTCCTATATTAATACAAATTATGCACTGGCAACACTTAGGACATCCTTTCTTCCCAGACTAGTTGCTGCTGCCTTCCCACAGAAGAGTGTGTATCAAGAAGGTGCAAAATCAGCTACTTGCCTTTGACTCAGCTCATTGCCAAAATTATCAGAAAGCATCTCCAATAGAATGGTCAAGAAAGCATGATCCTGTAATTAATACTGATTACTTGTTAACTATGAAATTAATTCAAAATGTTACTCCTTGTAGTAAAAAAGTGTGTCACCCACTAAAAGGAGAGAATAGAGAGAAGGGAGAAAGAAGAAAGGAGAGTAGATGCTAGGTAGGTAGACAGGCAGATAGACAGATGATAGATAGATAGATAGATATAGATGAATAAACAGATGCAACAAATGTAGAGCTCCTAACAGAGGGTCAAGAAATGTTTATATTGTCAGTTATAATACAAGATCTAGAATAAGGAAAAAATTTAAGGAAATTATAACTTGTTTCAAGAATAAATATTTGAGCCCTGGCTGGGTAGCTCAGTTTGTTAGAGTATTGTCTTCACATGGCAAGGCTTGCAGTTCCACCCCTGGTCAGGCACATTTAAGAATCAACCAATGACCTGACCAGGTGATGATGCAGTAGAGAGAGCATTGACCTAGTATGCTGAAGACCCAGGTCAAAACTCCAAGGTCACTGGCTTGAACGCAGGCTCATCCAGCTTAAGTAGGGGCTCACCAGCTTGAGTGTGAGGTCAATGGCTTCAGTGTGGGACCATAGACATGACCCCATGGTCGCTGGCTTGAGCCCAAATGTTGCTGGCTTGACCCAAGGTCACTGGCTTGAATCCAAGGTTACTGGCTTGAGCAAGGGGTCATTGGCTCTGCTGGAGTCCCCTGGTTAAGGCATGTATGAGAAAACAATCAATGAACAACTAATGTGCCACAACTATGAGTTGATGCTTCTCATCTCTCACCCTTCCTATCTGTCTGTCCCTGTCTTTCTCTCTTAAAAAAAAATCAACCAATGAATGCATAAATAAGTGAAACAACCAATCTCTCTCTCTCCCCTCCACTATCTCTCTTAAAAAATCAATAAATAAAAATGTCAGAGAATAAATATTTGAGCTCCATTAAAAATAAGTTTATATACAATGGGGAAATATGGGACAGGAATTGGGAGAATCAGCAGAGGTATAAATTGATGAGACATTAAAGTTTAAGATTAAGGAAGAATATTTGCTTTGCAGTGAGAAGAGAGCTGAATATTTAAAGCAAGCCACAGAAAAGAAACCAAAGTGGTGAAGCAGAAAATAACACCAGTATTTTTAGTCATTCATTAATTCAGTAGTAAACAATCATTAATCCCGTTCTCCTGGAAGAAAGACCAAGACAGATCCAGGCCACTCCACCCCTACGCTGTAACCACTTGTGTTATTTCTGCTGGGAGAAATAAACTCACACAGTGCTGAATGAAGGGAACATGCAATTCCACCGCTACCCTTTCAGGCTATTTTAAGTAGTAGGAAGCCTTAGATAAAATGCTGGCAATTCAGTTTAAAGTGAGATCCAACAAAAAGTTTCAAAGTTAGGATAATCACTCATTTTGTCATTGACTGTTTCCTTTTCCCAAATTATTATAAACCCCAAATTGACATTAAATTTCTAATTTCAACAGCAGACTCAAAATACATGATTAAAAATACAGTCTGCACACATAAATATTTTCAAAATTATTTTAATTGTATACTTTAAATGGACAAACAAATGTTATTTATAAAAGAGGATATCAAAACAGGCTAAGAGTATTGTTGTAGGCTGAATAACCCCCCCCCAAATGTCTAAACCCTAATCCCCAGAAACTGTAAATGTGTTACCTTATGTGATAAAGGGATTTTGCAGGAATGATTAAATTAAGGCTCTTCAGGTAGGGAGATTGTCCTAGATTACCTAGTTGGGCCAAGAGTAATCACAGGGGTCCTTAAAAGATGGGAGAAGGGGGTTCAGAATCAGAGAAGGTGATGTGATGATGGACACAGAGGTCAGAAAAATAAAGAGATACTGGAAGCTACTATGTTATTGGTTTTGGAGAGGAAGGAGTGGGAGCCATGGAATGCAGGCAGCCTCTAGAAGCTGGAAAAGGCAAGGAGATGAAGTCTTCTCTAGAGTATCCTGTTGACACCTTAATGGTAGGACTTCTGAGCTCCAGAACCTTAAGATGATAACTTTATATTGTTTGAGACTCTAAATGTGTGGTAATTTATTACATCAGCCATAGGAAACTAATGCAAGTATATAAAAAGTTTGCATCAGTCATTGACATTAAAATAAAAATTAAATCACAATGAGAAAACAGTGTACACATACCAGACTCACTAAAAATGCATAATCACTAAAAATGGAAACTCTAAGTATTGCGGAGGCTATGGAGTAACAGAAGCACTCAGACTGCTGATGGGAATATAAATTGGTGCCATCAGTGTGATAGATTTTTACCCTAACGGTCTTTTACTGTGGGCATGGTCATGTGACTTGCTTGGCCAATGGGACGTCAGAAAAAGGTAAACTAAACAGAGACTTGGTAAGTGCTGGTATATTAAGGTCCTGTGAGAATGAGGTTGTCACCACGTGAGGAAGACCAGGATACTATCTTGGGGTATAGAAGACAATGTGGAGATGCAGAGACTCCAGCTCAGTTATTCTAAGTACTTCCCTGGTCAAGCTTCAAGGTGTATGTGCCAAACCAGTAGAACACACAGCCTGCCCAGAGAATTGTGAAAAAGAATACACTATTGTTGTTTTAAACCACCAACCCCAGAAGACTAGTTTGTTCTTCAGATCCCATAAAGCTAAGGCAAAGGAAACATCAAAGACATTGAGAAGTTAAGGTGTAGGGAAGCATTAGAAACAGAAGCATCAGCTACAGACCCCAGATTTCCTCCAGAACCCCAGTCACCTGGCTGACTCCTTGCCTCCTCTGTACTCTGGCATTAGGGCTCCAAGGCACAAGTCTTGTACTGAAACAAAGGGATTAGGTGAAAGTCTCCATTTGAAGGGTAATATTCTATGCATCAACCAATTTCAGTTAATCAGTCTTAGAATTTCCAGCCTCTTTGGAAGATACTCCAAGCCGATATGCAGTCAATTGAAGGTTCCCTGTGAAACAGTTCTGTTGGATCACTACACAATGAGTCACTCAGGGACAAAGCCCAAACTGCCCCCCCTCTCTAGCTTCCAAACATTTTAAAGCAACTTTCTAATCAGTATGAGTAGACAGGCAAGACCAGTAGGCATTGAAGTAAGCTTCTATCATAATAGACACAAAGCCAAAACAACAGGAACAAAGGAAAATTGACAATCAGAGATTTTTTTAATGCTATCATTGATATCTTCAAAGACATTTGAGAGAATATTTCTAATGATGAAACAAGAAAAAGAGAATATAAGAAAAGTACATTTGGAAGGAACTGAAAATCCCTTGGAAATTGCAACATGATTACAGAAATGAAATACCCAAAATAAAGTTTGCAAGATAAACTTATGGGACTCTCCATGAAGATAGAAAAACATAAATAAAAAGAGAGAATAAAATAAAACTAATAGAAAAAAGACAAGAGAATAAAAAGCTCTACCAGGGAGGTCCAAATCCAAATAAAAGGATTCCCAGAAAAAATCAAATGGAAAAATTAAACGGAAGACATTTTCAACAAATTTCCCCAGAACTGACATGAATTTCCAGATTGAGATGACTCACTCAAACCAGCATGATGTATATAGAAACTCATCAGGTGGGTTTTCAAATTTTTTCCAAAAAAGAAAATTTTGGCAGTGTTCATAGGGCTAGAGTCTCAATATTCAAGTGCATGGGAAATCAACATGGCATCAGACTTCTCAAAAGAAACATCAAAAAGATGCTAAACAAAAAATGACCTGAGAGTTCTAAGAGAAGATTCTTTTCAATATGGAACTCTATACTGAATATGATCATGTTTTCATTTATGCAAGTGGAAGTTCTGATTTAGATTTTGCTGAACTAGCATTTGAGAGTATCAGACAACTACTTCCTTTGTGTTACCAAGTGAACCGGCCATATAAAACCTGCAGCACATCTAAGAAAAACAATAAAAAGCACGTTCATGTATGTCCCTAGAGATGTGCATCTATTTCCTAATTAGCATATTTAATTTGAATTGTAAGTCATGCTTCCTAAATATTAAAAATAATAATGAATGGTTTTGCATCAGATAGGCAATTGTCTACAACAGAAGATCTAGATGGTCAATATTCTGTAATAAAATTATCATTCTGTACTATAAAATAAAATATTCATGAAGGCTGTTAAACAGGTCTGAATTCATACCAATCAGAGAAAATATTCAAATAAACCTCTTTACACCTGAGAAATGGCATTACTTTATTAAAAAGTATTTAGCAATCTACACACACCAACTCTTAAAGCTCAGTACGTTTCTCTTCAGTAAGAAATTACAAAAGGGGCACTAGATATTTATCACACAATAGGACATTCTAGTTTTCCCTTTATCAAATTAAGCAGGTTAAAAATATATCTACCTTTCAGTTTTTGAGTGGAAGACATATGTGAGATGCAGTTTGGATAGATTTAGGTAAACCATTACATTGAAACATTCTGGAGGCAATACCTGTATTTTCCCCTGTATTATTTAGAACCCCTAATAGATTTCAGTGCAAGGAGAAAGTTTTCAATAAATCCATAATGAATATGAGAATAAAATAAAACTTTTAATATTCTATATTTGGAAAACATGATAATAGATACTGAGCAAGAAGTTTAACTAGGAAGAATTTTATTTAACTTTTGACTTAGTAGACTGCGATTTAAAATTATTTCTACTCTGGTGGAATCCTATCACAATCAAGTTTGGTATCACAAAAGCATCTGCACAATGCTTATTACAATGCATAAAGTCTTGCAAGATTTGGAGAAAAGCCTGGATAAGAAACAAAACTTGCCTGACCAGGTGGTGGCGCAATGGATAGAGCATTGGACTGGGATGCGGAGAACCCAGGTTTGAGACGCCGAGGTCACCAGCTTGAGCGCGAGCTCATCTGGTTTGAGCAAAAAGCTCACCAGCTTGAACCCAAGGTCGCTGGCTCGAGTAAGGGGTTACTTGGTCTGCTGAAGGCCCACGGTCAAGGCACATATAAGAAAGCAATCAATGAACAACTAAGGTGTTGCAACGAAGAACTGATGATTGATGCTTCTCATCTCTGTTCCTGTCTGTCTGTCCCTGTTTATCCCTCTCTCTGATTATCTCTCTGTCCCTGTAAAAAGAAAAAGAAAAAAAAAAGAAACAAAACTTACCAATCTGCCAGAATTTGCCAAGTGTACCCTGAACTAAAATGACAACATATACATCTCTCTCTCTCTATCTCAGCATCTAAAAATGTTTCAGGAAAAAGAAATTAAAGTGTGTGTCACTATAGTCCTTTGTAATCTGACATCAAAGTTTTATGTCCTCCATTCATTCTGCACCAAGTTTAAATGTAACAGCCAGCAAGGGAACATTACCACGTGTCTGTCTGCATGAAAAATGGACCATATCTCCTTTATAATGCATTCCAAAGCTCTCCCATCTAAGCGTTATTTCTTTATTATTTATTCTGAGTCTCTGCTTGCCAATGACGCGGTGGGAATGGGAGATAATAAGCCTGTGTGTCCTCTTGCCCTGCATGTCATCTCATTAGAGGCTGGCTGTATCCTCTCACTCTTTCCCTTCCCATTCCACTCTGGAGGACATGGCATTGATAGGGAACATGTATTGCTTGCATTATATCCCATCCAGTTTCCTGACACTCCCCTACCAGCTCCCAATAGTTTTGGTGGCAGCTCAGAAAATATGAAAAGAATTAAGATGTACAACTAGAGGAAAAGATATGCTATGATTCAATTTCTAAGCATATTGCAGGTGCTAAGCTTACTTTGTCATTTGTTTACTTTAGGTTGTATTTTATTTCTTTCTTTTTTTTTTTTTTAGGTAAGAGGCAGGAAGTTAGTGAGGCAGACTACTGCATGAGTTCCGACCAGGATCCACCCAGCAACCCCATGTAGGGCTGATGCTTAAGTACCAAGCTACTTTTAGCACCTGAGATGGTTGTGCTCCATTGGAGCTATCCTCAGTGCCTGGAGCCACACTCGAACCAATTGAGACACTGGGTGTGGGAGGGGAGGAGGGAGAGAAGGTGAAGAGTGAGCGGGGAGCAGTAGATGATTGCTTCTCCTATGTGCCCTGACCGAGAATCAAACCCAGGACATCAATATGCTGGGCTGATGCTCTGTCCACTGAGTCGCTGGCCAGGGCAGGTCATATTTTCTAATAAAGAGGATTATTATTTTATGGCTATTTTATAGATGAGTTGCCTGTGACTCAGAATTTAAATAATTTCTCTGGTTCACATAGCTAGCAATTGGCAAAGCCAGGATTTAGAAACCTGATCACTGGCCCCCAAGTGTTAGTCATTGCCACAATGCCCAGGAGGTCTCATTTCTACATTGTCTGCCTTTTCTTTGTGTCTTCCAGTTCAATCAGTTAAGGACTGAAATTCCTCTTCACAGAGTTTGTCATTTAGAATTACTGTTACTGACCATGAACCGAAATCCCTTTGACACAGCATGTTTTGAACAATGATCTCCAAGCTCCCTGTTTCAGGACCAACAGCATATCTATGAGTCTCAAAAAGAAATCATTATAAATACCTTAAAAATACCAAAACAATTCTTTTTAATTTTCTGATTTCATTTTCCTCTAGCGCTTTAAAAAAAATAGTAACATAATCACAAAGTCTTAGTATATGGTATTGAAGTCATTTAAAAAATACAACATTCTCAGAGCCATGTAAAATTTATTATGTGTCCCTATTCATCTTCTACTTTTCAGAAAGAATAAACAAGGTGGTCGGTCTGGCTAAGTGCTCCTCTCCTCCCGTCTCCCCGCCCCTTCCCTCCCCTGTCCTCTCCCCTCCTCTCCCCTTCCCGTTCTGCTCTCTGCCCCAGGAGGCTGAAATCTACAGGCTACAATTTCTAAGCTTTCTTGCCCTCTGGCTACCAATTAGATTTAGCCAGAGAGACACAGGAGCATGAACTGTTGGGAGAAAGACAAAGTCAGGATATTTTTATTGCCGTCCGCTCTCTGCCAGATGGTGGTATTAGCAGCGCAGGCTCTGTTTTATCTGCGTGCCCACCTCCCGCCCCGCGTGACCATCCTCCCCAGGCTGCAGCTGGGCCAGCTTCCCCTCCCTAGTCCTCTAGGCTTGGTAGAGGTAACAGCATTCAGTCCCTTGGTGATTCAATAGCACATCATTAAACTCCCTCCAGTTGACTCTCTGGGTGTGACAAGTGTCTCCTGCAGGAACCCCGGTGTTAGAGTAATGACTACCAGAAACATTCCCAAAGTACATCCTCAAAATAGGATAACAGGATAGGACTGCTCATGTAGCTCATCGAGACGGAGAACTCCCTGAAGGGGAAAATGGGCCTCGGAATTCTGCGGCGTGCTGCGCCGCAGCAACCCGCTACTCAAACCGGCATGAATGGCACTATGGGGTGAAGGTCAGGTGAAGGGTAATTCGGCTTAGTTACCAAAGCAACAATAGTGTGTTTTCCGAGATGGTGAGGAGGGATGACTCTTTCTGACTGCCCTGGGAAATGTACACAAGAAAAAGATGCATTTAAAGTGTTGACTTAATTCAAAGTACTGGGGGTCGCAACCCTGCAAGCCCTACACCTCAACATTCAACCATGTCTGTTTACAGAGTTAAACATGCAACTTGCAGGCCCCTGTGCTCAGGTAAAGCCTTGGTTGATAGGTGGGATTCTAACACGGGGGATATGGCAATAGGTGAAGTTCATATGATGCTGAGGACTCAGAATCTCGAAATACCACCACCACCATCAGATGTACATAAAGGCAGAAGTATCGTGTTAAATTTGGGCTAAATTTATTTATATGCATGTATTTTCTTGGGAATTGGGATTTATAATTGACTTAAGCACCTGGGAATGCTATTATCAGTCTGTGTGACTGGTTCATTCAATTCTTTCATCAATGGGCACCTCTAGTCAAAAAGATTTAAATGGGAAATTCCCAAGTAAAACTATGAATGAATGAGACCAATGACTTCCAAAATATATATACTGTAAAATTACCACCACAATGAGTCTGGCTGATATCTGTCACTATACATAGTTACAATTTTTTTCTTGTGATGAGGACTTTTCAGACATACTTTCTTATCAACTTTCAAATATGCAATTAACTATAGTCACCCTGCTGTACACTATATCCCACGACAGTTATTTTATAACTGGAAGTTTCTAATATCATGTTCTATGTCATGCTTCAATAAAAAAAGGGGGGCCACATAAATATGAACGTTCCTCCTTCTTTGTGTGAATCACCATAAATACCTGCGTTGCTTGAAACTGCAGCAGACAGCTGGCGATCACGAGGTGACACGACTGTGTCTAGCCGTGTGCTGAGGGTAGCGGAGCCAACAGATGAACAGAAGTGGGTCCTGGATGACAATGCAGAGCTGTTGAACCTCGGGGCCCTTGCTCCTTAATTACTAAAGTTATTCTTGCTTAGTTTAGAAGCAGGTAGGTAGGCAAGAACTCAAGAGAGACATTACTTTTACGCTGTGACCTGAAAGATGAGAAGAAGCTAGCAACCAAACAAGTCAGGGACAAAGTGTCAGCGGGCAGGGAAAACAAGGATGAAGACCTGAGAGCTGATCAGGACCAGGCCACCAGCTGCCACGCAGCACCAAACTAACTGGATGCATGCATTGTGTCAATCAGCAGTCTCCTTTTTTATCTTCACATTTCTGTTTCCAGCATTTCCTCTCTGATAATTATATGTCTTTCGTAACCTGTCTCAAATGATATTTAGAAAGTATGAAAAGGTAAATAATCTGTCTTGTTTATCCTCCTACCTCTTAGAACTAGAATTCTGATTTTTGTTAGGAAAATATAATCACTAAAATCATCATTCATCTTGATAGTCCCAATATTTTAGTTCAATCTGACGCACTGGGACATAGTCCAATAGATATCATTCATAATTTGTTCTGATGATTTAATTTAGGTCATTGGGAAAGATGAATGAACTCAGAGAGATCAGTTATGCTTCCTGTTTTGTCCAGCTAGAGTGTGATATTATATAATTTCCCCATGGTACTTAATAATAGTGCCGATAAGGTTGGCTGACTCTATGGAGAAAGCCTTCCAAGCAGTCATTAAACTTGCTTTAACATAATCCCTTTATTAACTGCCAACATAATCTCTCTAATACTAAGCTTCAAAACTGATGGCATTGTTTGTGGTTTGTGATGTCAAAACAGAGGTAGTCCTTAACAGTAAAACAAGCAATAAGCAGAAAGTTCTTTAAACTCTAATCCTGCAAGACTGAAACAGTTCCCTGATTTAGTCTAAGACCAATATATTCAAAATTATCAGAAAAAAAGATCCCATGGGCAAAAGAAAGTTTTCCCATAATGGATTCTGAAACGAGACCTACGGTGTTAAGACCGACTTATTTTATTCTGTGGTTCTCTTTGCTTCGCCCTTCTCTACTTTTCTTTATTTTATACTTGAGTATCTGCAGGAATGGTGCTTTGCCATTAGTCTGCAGTGACTCCCGCCTTCTAAAGTTCATTACAAATCCAATACAATTCTGCAGTTGTGTTGTAGATATCTGATTTATGTATTTCAGCTAGAGAAATACACAAAGTAAGTTCTTCCACCCAGCATATACAGTAAAAACTTGATAAGTCACTGTTTAACTTAAGCTTGATAGAAAAGAAAGCAATAAACACATTAGAACAGTTTTAAACAAACTATTCCAAAATGTACAAAAGCCCTGTGAGAGCCAAGTTATAGCACAGCTTACATATTATGCAGTTAAGAACCTGTAGTTCTCGCCATTAAAAAGCCTATTTTTAGTGCATTCATATAAAAATTCCATCTGAGAAAAGATTGAGAATACAAGGCATCAGGGAACATAATCTGCACATTATGCTCTTTGATTGCTGTCCCTTTAGTTGTGAAAATATAAACATCTTCTATTGATGCAAATTGACAAGAGCCTAAATAAGAAGAAAAGGTGCCTACACCTACGGTATTATTTTTTAGTCTGAATCACTAGCTATGAATTGGTTTGCCACTGACTAAAGGTAGACAATGCTTTCCACAATATTGTTTCCAGAGATTCAGGGTATTTATCACAGATCTATTTCAGCAAATAGATAATGGATAATGCATATAATTGATATGATTTTGTGCTTTTTTCCTAGTCATATAATAAAAATCTCTAATCAGTCATATTCAACTGGTGCCAAATGGCAAAACTCTTAAAACCTTCTGGGTAAGAGCATGCCACGTGGCAAAATTGGTGAATGAAACAACTTAGGCAAAGGCCCACGTTTGAGAGGTTACACTGTCTGGTCCCTTATTCTCTGTGGTTCCATGGGAATAGCATGGATTCTAGGTGAATAGTATGAAGGCATTCTATTCATTGACATCCCTGTAGAAACTGGTGTCCTTTAGAATGTCGATAATGGCATTTTTCCTCTTTCACTGATTTTAATCAAATACTCTTTGTATTATTCATAGGTATTTAAATGACGTATAATATTTTAATATTTCAAAATTATAGAGGGGCAGGAAAGAAGTCACTATGAGCCACACCCAAGGGGAAGAGATGGGACTCAGGTCTCCAGAATGTCTCTCTGGCCAGAGACCGCAGGCGGGCAGCGCGGGCAGTTTGGGCGTCATGGACAGTGCAGTAACTGGAGGAGCCCTGGTGTACAGCACGAGACAGCATCAGATGGTCTTCAGTCCAGAGATAAGTATGCCAGGCATTTAGGAAAGCCCAGATGACCCTGGAGACCCTCAGGGTATGAACAGAGAAGGCCTACTCTCTTTCCATATCTGAGCAGGAACTCACATCCTGCACCAAACTGGTTCCCAGTTGTGGCTCCTGGTGAGCAAGATGCTGCTTGCTGTTGCCAAACCAACCATCAATACTTTGACATAGAATGTGGATCTAGACCAGTGGTAGTCAACCTGGTCCCTACCGCCCACTAGTGGGCATTCCAACTTTCATGGTGGGTGGTAGCGGAGCAACCAAAGTATAAATAAAAAGATAGAATTACCTATAGTAAGTTGTTTTATAAAGATTTATTCTGCCAAACTTAGTGCATATCCGACATAAAGTACTTGAAAATAATTATTATTATATGCTTTCACTTGCTGTAACTCTGCTTTATAAATTTTATAAAGTAAAGTTACTTCCCTACTTTATAAATCACCATTACTGTGGAACCAGTGGGCAGTTAGAAAATTTTACTACTAACAGAGATACAGAAGTGGGTGGTAGGTATAAAAAGGTTAACTACCCCTGGTCTAGACCAAGAACTGGATTTGCCCTGCCCTTGCCCACCCCAACCCCTGCATGATTTTAATTTCTTCCATAGAATGAACGCCAACTCTGCAAGGGACTGAAAGAAGACCTGGCAGATAACGTGTGGGTGGTGGTTTTCATTCTTGAGAAATGTCAACCTTAGGAGGTAGTTTATGTTTAGTTTTCACTGGATGCCCTAAGCAGCAGGTTCTGTTGCTGAATGTCCAGATGTTGCCTGCAAACTTCTTGAACAACTAGAAAAGCAGAATGGACAGAAGAGGCAGGGTCAGTCTTGATGAGACATCCAGCTCATCTCTGAACAGGGTCTGTATGATGCTGTCTCTGCCCTCAAAGACAGAAAATAAAACAGACTGTATGATCAAGTCTGCCCTAGGACATAAAGGAATGCTTTGAAAGATCAAAACAAGGACATCTAGCGGAATCTCATGGAGGTAGGCAGGTGGAAGGGACAGGAATGCTTGTGGAGGAAATCAGGGAGGTGACCCCCAAGGGAGATATTTAGGTGAAGGCTGGAAAAACCCTCATCTACTGTAGAGCCTCCCCACCAAAAATAATTAGAAATAGATGTTCATTTCCAGCCTAATCCTGTCGTTTGGTTTATTTCCCTGGTTAATATGAAAAGTCTACTATAATTAATTAGCGCCCTAAACTGTTCTCAACTTGTTTTGTGGGTAAAAATGTTGTTTGTGTGATGAATTGATCCTTCCTTGAAGGCAGTCACTGTTCGGGTCATCTTCTGCACTCCCAGTGTTTCCCAACGCTGAAAATAGAGAATTTAATTAATAAACTCTCATTACATGAATGATTGGTTCGCATATTTTAAAAATAATGTTTGCTAATATTTTGTAAATGTCGACTACTGTACTCTGTCATCCTGAGGCAAGGAATTTCTTGAAATAGGTATAACTTACATACTGCTTTTTAGGCCTATTTATCATTTTTATCTTTTCTTTAAAAGTACTTGAATTATTGGTATAATCTCAGACACATAACTCTCGATCATCACCCAGACCTACCAGAAAGATACTTTTTCATAATGAGCACTGTTTAGAGGACTGGATTTTCCACAAGCTTGATGTTAAATGCTATGTCGATGAGAATCCTCCTGATTGATATCAACAAGATAAAGCACACACGTGGGAGCTCCCAACACCCCCACACCGGAAACAGCTCCCTTCTTGAGCTGTTGTTCCAACTGCCACTAAACACGATTCTTTTCCAATCCTCTCTTGTTTCCAAACCAGCAAATATTTTTTAAAAGGAGATCTTAGTTAACAGCATGGACTAACGACAGTCCTAAAAATGGCCAAATCAATAGAAATAAAATTTATTTAGTAGCAGAAAATTGCTTTTGTGCAATTATCTTGTACACTAGATTTTAACATACAAGGGATGTTTTATAGTTCTAAGCACCCAGTGACAAAATCATAGCTCTGTCAATGAACCCAGATGCTACTAAGTTACTGTTCAGTTGCTCAGTTTAATCATTTTTTAAAACAAATTAATTATGATTGTTCTAAAATGTGTTCCTAAAGCAAAATGCAGACTTAAATAAGAAAGCGCATTTTCTGAAAATAATACAACATAGAAGATAAAATAAGAAGTATTTAGAATTATTTTATGAGCACAACGGCTTGATTTGTTATTTTTGCCAAGACTCACCGGCGATAGCTCAGTTTTTGTGACTCAGTGTGGGCAAGAGGTATAATCTCTCAAAAACTTTTCCTATAAGGAAAATTACTTTCTTTTTAACTTTATAAAGAGGTCTGAAAACCCTTCTAATAGGTTTATGTGCCTTTATAATACATGCAATAGTTATAATGTAACAAATGTAATATTTGTAGGTATTTTCCCACAATCCCCCAGACCGTGCTATGTGACTTACTGGAAAATAGCACTAATTTGGCCTCTTTCATCCTCCTTCTCTCATACTTGTGTGAACTTGAAAAACTATGGACATGAACAAGTTATTTTCCTTCTCTCTGCCTAAGGCTCCTCTCTGGAAAACAAGAACAGTAACACTTAGCCCAGGTGGGTGGGCTTCCCTTCAGCCCACTTTTCTGTGTGGGACTCTAGAGAGAGTGCAAGGTGGAGGAGGAGGGAGGGGCCTGCTCCTTCCTGGTTGCTTCCTGTCATGCCCTGGAGCGTGCCTGTCTCCTTCCTGTTCCCCTCATCATGACCCGGGCAGCCACCGTAAGCCACCATCCAATCCAACAGCAGGATCTGGACACAGTCTGGGATTGCGTCTATGCTTGCAACGCAGCTTCATCAGGGTTCTCCCCTCTGATACAGCTGCACCCACAAGTAACAGAATCCTAACCCCCTGGGCTCCTCCCATAATATCAGAGAGCGATGACTCCTCCTGGGAGGCCTGAGTGTCAGCCCCCTGTGGCTGTCCTCCAAGCTTCTAGTTTTAATAATTCCAAACGGGTCAGAGTGATGACAGCTACTTACTGGAATTGCTACCTGTGATAGCTCACTTTTCTCTGTGGGCTCTTTCCATTGCCTACCAAATCATTGTTTTGATACCTAGTTAACAATTCTTTAAATCCTTTTTGTCTCTGTTAAAACAACTGAAGTGACTTCCGTCTCCTTCCAGGGCCTGGACTGGCAGCAGTGGTCGCTGCAGCACAGCACAACCCTGTCATCAAGGTCTTGATCGGTCCTCTCCTGTTCTCTAAGCAGGGCGTGTCCGGGACTGTCGTAGGCAGTGGGCACAGATGCTGATCAAGACATACAAAATTATGCTGCAGAGTCAAACTGCATTTCATTTCATTGAACGGTGCTGGACACCGGATGGAGCTCATGGATTTAGAGAACCTTCTGGTTCTTAATTCTGGTGAGAACACTTATGGTCAAGCCTACTGCAAACAAAGCATATCATACATGGTGGCATAACCAGGAAATTTAAAACCCAGTCTCTGAGGCTTTGGAGACACAAACACCTAAGGGAAGGCGTGATCTAACAAGGCTATGTCACCAGGTCGGGCGCTGGGAATGAGCTCTTCATTCCAGCGCAGCGCATTTTTTGCTTTTATTTGGCCCCCGGCTTTTAGTTTAGCTCATTGCAATGACATAAAGGAGGAGACACTGGAAGGAGTTCCAAGAAGTTTACCAAAGGTGATCTAGAGCCATGGAAGGGCAGAGGAATGAGGCAAGGGTGCAACTACCAAATGTATTTTCATCTAGTATTCGACTAAGTGCGACAGTGACATCTAAAAATAAATGAGGCAGAAGAAGAAAAAAATAATTATAGGGAAGATAATACATAATTATTAACCACTGAAAAAGAATATGCCTTAAATAATGATGTACATGTAAAGCAGGAATAACATGAGCTGATTATAGAGACTCAGACTCTCACATTGAGGGCAAGGGTTGCTACCATGTAAAATTCACAGCGCTGAGAAAAAGCACAGACAAAAACACGTAATTATCATCTGCCACCAGGAGAGTTAAAAATGGTGCAGCAGGGTTTGTCCATTTCTAATTTGCAAAGTCCTACATGTTCCACAAGTTATCCGACCCATTCATTTCTCTTTAACTAGAGTGCTCAGAAAAGTCTTGTAAAGCTTGGCAATGCCTGTGATATTCTTTCTAACAGGCAGTGTTAAGTGCCACAAAAAATAATGTAATTACTAAAAGTTGAAATTAGAGCTCTCCCCAGGTACTGATTTCATTGTTTATCATTTAAAAAAAACAAACCTCAAAGGGAAACAAGCGTATTGTATCTTATGCATGTATGAAATGTAATCCTTGATTTAAAAAAAATAAACTGACGCGTGTTACACAAGTTAAATGTGTGTGCTTACAATCAATAGTAAAAGCCAGTAGATTATTCTGTGGTAATGGGGCCATCAACGATCAACATTAGAAGGGAATAGAAAGGGTATTTGACCCAGATGTTCTCAATAATAAATCAGCTTTAAAATATTTTCCTATGTTCTTTTTCAGCCAAACCCTTCTCTCGTACATAAGGGTTTATATTTAAGCCAATCATCCTTGTTGGTCCTCACTATAGACATTGATTGTCTTTATATGTGAAATAACCTTTTAGAAATATGTCATCAGGGCTCCCTGTCATGTTTGGCAGACAAGGTCCTCTTTGTTACCAAGAGAAAGGAGTCTCCTACTGGTTTGCATTAAATATCAGGTCACTGTATTTGATTGACAACACAATTTCTCAGAGGTTTTGGAGCATGTTTTTTTCCTGTTCTTTATACCTGTGCCGTATTTCGTCCATTCTCCGAAAGGTCCTGGATCTGAGCTTGTATATCCTCCTTGAATACTGAAAGCTGAAAAAGAAACTTTTCCAGGAACACAGTAAAATACAAGCATGATGGCATTGTTTTTTTTTTCTTTTTGATGCTTACATTTTATACTTATACTTTTAAATAAAAACCTCTCTGCCTAACATAAAAATTTGTTGAGAAAATACAGTGTGTCTGTAAAGTCATGGTGCACTTTTGACTGGTCACAGATCAAAAGTGCACCATGACTTTATGGACACACTGTAGATCTTAAAAAACAGAATTATCAGGTAGAGAAAAAAATCAATCAAAGTTCACACTAGATTTAAAATCTCATCAGAACGACTCATCTTAAAAATCTCTCAGATTTGGGGGATAACTTCTTTTGTCTGGGAAGATGCCTTCCAGGGTCGTGAATGCCCTCTGGGCCTGATTTAGTTGAGCTCAGACCATGAAGGCTTTAATCTCATGAAGAATGAAAGCCTGTTTTTGCTGTGGTCATGTCAACAACAGCTCATTGCCCAAGCTGATGTCACTTGTCTCTCTCACTGTCCCTGTGAACCATACCTGTACTCATACAATCATAAAGTTATAGCATGTAAGGGAACTTAGTAAGCTAACTCTTCTACTTTATGAAACAAAAGTGAGGCCCCGATTCCTTTAATTAATTATTAAAGTCCTCCAATATGTTATGAACTATGTGCAACAATAATAACAATAGTGGGTTTTGAGTATTTGATATGCATCAGTCACTTGATTAAGGCCTGCCTGTATATTATGAGATTTAATTCTTATATTAATCATGTGAGAAGGACGTTATTATTACTATACTTATTTTACAGAAAAGAAAACCAAGGCATTACATGAGTGATGTAATTCATTTTAGGTCTCACCTCTAGAATGTGGAAAGGTTAGAAGTCAGTTGGCGGAACCTGATATTAGACTCTTAACCACTATAATATAGTTATTTCTAACTGGTTCAACAAATAATTAAGAGATGGGAGGAGGGAACACAAAGGAAAATGTCAGAGATTCAGATGTGAATACATTTCTGTTTTTGCTCTCCTAAAGTTTACAGTCTAGTACAGGGGTTGGCAAACGTTTTCTGTCAAGATCCAGATACATATTTTAGGTTTAGTGAGCCATATAATCTCTGTCACAACTACTCAATGTTGCCACTGTGGCGTGAAATCAGCCAGCAACAATATGTGAATAGATGGATGTGGCAGTGATCCAATAAAACTTTATTCATAAAAACAAGCTGAAGGCCAATTTAGTTCACCAATCCCTGCTCAAATGGAACAATCCGTTACGTGAATATATTCCATCCTTAGAGCGGGATATAGAAACCACTGCAGAATCACAGTGAGAAGTGAGTTATCCTGCCTGAGGTATTTGGGAAACATTTGAACAACGCATTTGATAATTAGTAAAATAACATTAATTAGGCAAGAAGGTAAGGATACTCCCGACAGAGATGACAATGAAAGCAAAGTGTTAGAAGCAGGACTTTAGAGGAACAATAGATGGTTTAGCAAGACTGAGTTAAGTACAGGGACCTGCTGAATAATAGTGGAGGAGAAAAACAGAGGCGATGGAGTGCAGGGGCAGTTCATAGTGGGCCTATGGCACAACGCTAAGGCCAAATTTCAAATGAGAGGAGGGGAGGTATTAAAAACTCTTTAAAAGAGAAATAGCATCATTAGACTTATGTGGGGGGTTTCGTTTTGTTTTGTTTAATGTGTAAATCTGAAGGATTTCTTTAAAGGGCAAAGTATGATAGAATGTATTTAAAAGCACTTCCTTTAAAAAACAAATGTTCCCCCACCTTCTTTGTGTTAGAGATATCCAAGTTTTATTTATTTTAATGTTTTAGTTAAATTTTATTGGGTTGACACTGGTTAACATAGTTATACAGGTTTCAGGTGCCCAATTCTACACCCCATCTCTGTACACCGTAATGTGTGTTCACCCCTTAGGTCCAGTCCATCACCATTTATCCCCCCTACACCCTCCTCTACCTCCCACAGGCAATCACCACACTGTTGTCCATGGCCAGGAGTTGTTTGTTTTTTTGTGGGTTTTTTTTTTTTTGTCCTCTTTTGTTCAATCCCTTCAACTTTTAAAACCCTATTTAGCCTGACCAGGCGGTGGCGCAGTGGATAGAGCGTCAGACTGGGATGCGGAGGACCCCGGTTCAAGACCCCGAGGTCACCAGCTTGAGCTCGGGCCCATCTGGCTTGAGCAAAAGCTCGTCAGCTTGGACCCAAGGTCGCTGGCTCCAGCAAGGGGTGACTCGGTCTGCTGAAGGCCCGCGGTCAAGGCATATATGGGAAAGCAATCAATGAACAACTAAGGTGTCGCAATGGCAACAAGAAACTGATGATTGATGCTTCTCATCTCTCTCCGTTCCTGTCTGTCTGTCCCTATCTATCCCTCTCTCTGACTCTCTCTCTGTCCCTGTAAAAACAAAACAAAACAAAAACCCTATTTAACTTCAAGAGATACACTAATATCTGTAGGAAAAAAACCAATGAAAATAATAAAAGCACAATGTTGTAGGAAAAAAGCAATGAAAATAATAAAAGCACAATGTTGGGTTTTGTGACTTGTGATAATACTTAAACAGCTTTTGAAAATGCCCTCAGGCTATACTTTTTGTTTAATCTTTGTATTCTTGGATTCATAAGATAGTTTCTATGTGGTTCATGAATTAGAAACTTGTTTGATAATTTTCCTCTGTTCCAGTCGAAATAAAAATGTTTAACAGAAATTATATGTACAAGTTTATCTTGTGCCGCCACTTAAAAATCTATTGTACACCACAATGATTTAGTTTGGCACATTATGCTTAATGTTTTGGTCTAGGTTCACCTTAAATACAATCCCAGAGAGAACTCCGGTGGATGAAGGACATGAATAGAAAAGCAATGACCTGGAAGTAAGGACACGTGAGTCCTCTTTTAGACCCTGCTGCCACCAATTAGGTATTTCACTTTGCATTTACTAGTTTCCAAACCAAAAAGCAGATTTACATGCATGAGAATATTTCAAAAAGCAAAGTTAGCTTCTGTGAGTGAATGATAATTGGCAAACTGAATCGGTTTTTCACAGCTTCAAATCTTTAATTATCCTAAGTTTTCCTTTCACTAGGGAGGCAACTCCTTGAGAGAGAGAGAGAGAGAGAGAAATTTCCAAATGAAAACTTGAAAATTAAAATAAGAGCGCTCTGTGTGAGTTGGTGCTCTAATAAAAGGTGGAAAAGATTAATGTCTTCTGAAACGACTTATGAAATGGTCAATAGAACCTATGACAGAGTTTTCTTAGATCCCCCATGGCTCTCAATAATATAAAACAATACATAAATATTTTCTATAGACCTAACATAAAATCACACTGGTTTTCTTTTTCTTAAACTCTGGTTAAAATAGTTGTTTCCTCATATCATAAACTGTGGCTTAACTTACTGTATTTCCCCATATATAAGATGCTCCCATGTATATAAGAAGTGCCTTAATTTTGGGGCCCCGAAATGTTTTAAAAAATCTATTACATAAAGTTATTAACTCAAAGTTTTATTCATCATACAATTCATACACCTCCTCATCACTGTCAAAACTCCCAGCCATTAGCTTGTTTTCATCTGTGTCTGATGACGAATCACTGTCTTCAACAATGAGCGCAAAAATAAGCACAAAAAAGCGGGAAATGCAAATAAAATAACTACAACCACTGTATAAGACACACCCAGATTTTAGACCCCAAATTTTTCAGAAAAAGGTACATCTTCAATACAGTACCTTCAGTTTAAGCCCAGCACTGCCTTGGTGCCTAGGTCTTGGCAAAGACAAACAACACTGCATAAAAGTTAACAATGCAATATTAATTACATATAGCCATTTTCTCAGCAGGTTTCCCAGCCCAAACCGGTTACTAGTTATTCTGAAAAGTTACTTCCCTCCCAGGACAGGCGTGGTGACTTCAGGAAAAAGTCTCCTTCTTAACAGAAAAAAGTCTGTTAAAATGGATTTTTTAAAATGCTAAGTCAACCTGGCATTCCAGAAATAAACCCTACTTTTCATTATGCACCATCCTTTTGACATATCCCTGAATTCAAATTGCTAATATTTCATTAAGGGTGTCTGGGGCTATGTTTATAAGAGATAGTAATCTTAATTTTCTTTTCTTGTAATGTTCTTGATAGCAGAGTATGATTGGCCTCATGAATCCAGTTGAGAAGTGTTCTCTTCTCTAATTTTGGAAGAAGAATTTGTACAGTTGGTGTTATTTCTTGTTTCAGTGTTTGATAGGATTTAATCAGTAAGACTGTCTCTGGAGTATGCATGTTGGTGCATGTGTGTATATTTGAAAGTTTTTTGGAACAAAATCAATTTAGTGTGTATGTGTGAATGTGTGTGTGTTTGTGTTCAGATTTTCTATGTCATTTTGTCAGCTGGACAAGTTCTGACTTTTCTCAATGTGTCTATTTAAACTAGGTTTTCTGATTTACTGACATAAAGAGGCAATACTCATTTATTATCTTTTTAATATCTGTAGAATCTATAGCAATATTTCTTCTTTCATCCTTGATATTGATAGTTTCTGTTCTTTCATGCACAACCCTTCTCAAATGGGTTTCCATTCCAAAATTAAGGCCAAAAATACTCGTTGGATGTAATAAATTCCCTATGCACTAGAATGACAGTGACTATGACACATCCTCGGGGCAGTTGAGAAAACAGTCTCCACATTTGTTTTCTGTATTATTTAATTCCATCATGGAAATCTGCATGGTAAAGACTCCTCTAGGAGTTACAATACTTTCCCTTATCACAGTCTGCTCTTTATATGTATAAAATGCAAAGACACAGTAACAAGAGAGTCCCCTTTATCCCACGCCATTTGTCATATTGCCATATGCTGTTGTATGTATTACTCCAAATGCATTATGATCTCAATAACGTGGTGTCTTTTTTCTTTAAACATTTATGTTTTCTTTTTAAAAATTAAGAGACTAGCTGTTGGAGGCCTCTCCCACCCAGGAGCATGCCCCCGCCGTTTTCCCTCATAGCTGTGCACCTCCTAAACTCTCAGGGTCCCCACACGACTTGCAACCAAGGGAGCAGTGGGCAGCGACAGCTCATTCCAGGCTAACCCCCAGAACTTGTCTCCAAGGCCCCTCTGCTCTGACTTCCCAGTGAGCCAAAGCAGCCTTCCTTGTTTCTCGGGCCCAAGCTTTTATCAATGTAAACTCAAAAGAAAAATAAATAAATAAGTATGTAACATCAAGGGGGTAAAACTATTTTCTATTTCCTGCGTACTTGCAACCTCCAGTGCTTTCCATTCTTTTCTAGGGTGTTAGTTTCCATCTTCTGTCACTTTCCTTCACCCAGAAGAACCTTAGCCTTTCTTGTAATGCTGATCTAACTTAAATTCTCTCTATTTTTACTTATCTGACTACGTCTCTATTTCACCTTCGTTTTTTAAGGCGACTGCTGGCATATGAAAAATTTAGATTGACTGTTATTTTCTCTAGGCACTGTGGAAATGTCACATTGCCTTCTGGCTTCTTCTGATGAGAAATCAGTTACCATTTGCATCTCTGTTTTCCTCGTGCAGTATGTTGTTTTTCCTTGCTGCTTCTCCCATTTTCTACACCGCTTTTGTTTTTAGCAGTTTGACTATGATGTGCTTCTTTATTCATGCTACTTGATCTTTGCTGAGCATATTGGACTTCTACTTTTGTGGTTTTCACACAATTTTAGAAATTTAGTCATTATTTTCTCGAATACTTTTTTGGCCCTTTCTTTTCTTCTTCTTGGGGGCTCAAATGACACGTTATATCACTTGGCATGTCTCAAGAGTCACTGAGGTTCTGATTATTTCTTTAATCTTACTTCTCTCTGTTCTTTAGAATAGACCGTTTCTTTGCTATATCTGTGAACTCACTGACCCATTCTGCTATCTTCAATATTCTAGTCCATCCAGAATATTGTTCATCTTATGTATTCACCTTTAAGTTATAAAATTACTTGATTCTATTCTATAGTTTGTAACTCTTTGCTTAAATTTTTCTAATCCATCATGCTGGCCTTAATTCTCTTTAAGTTCTTGAAATGTATTTGTAATACTTATTTTAAATGTCTCATCTATCAATTACAATACCTGAGTTATTTTTAGTTGTCTTTATACGCCATGTTTTTCTTACCTCTGACTCATATTTTCCTATGCTTTACATGTTTGATTTTTTAAAGTATATCCAAGATATTGTGTTTGGTATGTTATAGAGACACCGGAATCTGTTATCTTTCCTTGAAGTGTGTGTTTTATATTTGCCTGGACCCAAACTTCAAACTCACTCTTTCTCTCTCTCTCTCAGATGAATAGCAGCTAAAATCTCGGCTCAGTTCTTTCAGGTTTTCAGCTGTTGTTTTCCAGTGGCAACTTTGACGTCTCCCCTGAACATCACCAAGTTCAAGGGTGAGGCAAAGATATAGGGGCTTCCTCATCCTGTGGCTTCCTCCTTTCTGTGATTTCTCTCTCACATTCTAGCTACAGGGAGCCCTAAACTTCATTTTTCTGACTATGCACCAGTGAGACTGTGGTTTCCTTCATGAGTTGTTAGTCCCACACAACACAATCAGTAGAATAAATCATATTTAGAATGATTCTTCTTTCTTTTTTTCTCTTTCTTTATCCAGAGGTTATTCAGAGTTTCTGACTACTTTTGGTTGTTCTCCAGAACATTCACATATTACTTTGTGGTATTGGTGTATGGTTATCATTGTTACCTCCTGAGGGACTAGTCAAATACAATCTACTTTGCCGTTGCTGGGAGTCATTCACACACTTTTTAGCCTGAACTGTCATGTGGAAAAAGTAGAAAGCCAAAGATCTCATATTTATGGCTAAAAGCATTATGCTTTGCACATAGTAGGGATTCAGAGGATATCTGTTGAATGAACTCAGATTGTCCTAAACAGTCTTTTAAAATTTTTTGCAACTTTCTGTTGAAAAAATAATTAGAGCGATTTTCTACCTTAAATTCCAATTATACTCCTTCAGTCTTGTCTGCCTGTTTCTCTTGCCTGTATTATTTTAATAACTTCTACCTGTCATTCTTCCTCTAACATCAGCTTGCTAATGAGTCTCTCACAATGACTTATTTATGTCTCTACAAACCACCATGATGATAATTTCCAATTTCGCCTCAAATAAGATCTTTGGTAACCATCTCCAGAATTAAAAAAAAAAAAGACAACAACTAATTTTTAAACCTAGCGAGTCATTTATTACCTCCCAAATTCTGATTCCACATTAATTTCCCCTCTTTTCTACCCCGTGCACCCTGAATTCCAACCACACCATTCCTGTTCACTCAGTATATCCCGTGTCCTCACCATTCCACATCTCTCCTCATTATTTTCCACTTGCCAAGTACACTAATCTTCTCCAGTTAAAAATAACATTTCCCCTGTACAGCCTTGGAATTAATCATACCAGGGAGCAAATAGCACTTTGGAGACATTATTATGCTCCTTTATCATATTTATCTTCTGTCCTGCAGTTCAGCAAAAATTATCCTCCCACCTTTAGAAGCAGGTTGTAGGAAGGAAGTACATTTTATTATTTGTGTTTCAAGTATAGAGCTAAGTGTGCAATATTGATCAATTCTCTGATGCAACTTCAAAGCGGAACCATTCACAGAATTGGACCCCAGGTAGTACCATCCATGGAGCAAAATGTAAATATCCCTCCCAATCCAGTTTGGAGAACACATCTCGGCCATCCCACAGCATGCTCAGCAAAAGCTGGCAGAATACAATTAAAACTCCTTACACGACATTTTAACGAAGTTAGAGGGACACGATGACCTCCCTCTGTGTCCCTCGCCTATACCATTATCAGGTCCTACACATCTAATGGATAGTCCATAAATTATTACCCTGCTCTTTACCATCTCACGGTTTATCAAGCTCACAGTTTAAAATACAGAAGCAGAAATAGCAAAGTTTTGCCGCTGGTTTATCTCCCCGTCATGCCGAGCCTCAGCTTGGCGAAAGGAAGAGCGGTGCCTGCTGCCTGCATCTGTCCCACCGAGACACACCGTTCCGCCTATTTCCCCAGCTGGAAAGAGCCCAGTGTGGGGAGGAATTTTAAAAGCAAAAATGGTGGAACGGTGGAAGAAATTGATGTTTCACTGGAAAGAAAAAAGGCATCCTTCTGCCACTAACAAGGGAAACTAGAAAAATCTAAAGGATCAAAATGCACTTTTTTTTTAGCCTCCTTTGCAGTGAGAAGTGACTGTGAACCTAGTTCCTTCCTACAGGAAAAAGACAAATGGCCCATCTTCCTGATAACAGGGAAAGACAAAGCTGGCCCCTCGCCCTCTTCTTTCTGCTCTAAAAGCAGAAACAACATCTGCAGTAGCAGCAACTGCTTTGCAAACGTAAGAACTGTACACCTGAAATCTATAGAATTTGAATAACCAATCTCACCACAATATATTCGACTAAAAAAAGACAACACCGAACAAATCATACAAATGTCAGCTTTTACATGGTTTAACTGTTGAACCAACTCCAGTGGCTGCTTAATTCTGGAACTTTTTGTTCTACAAGAAAATTAAACCTCTACTTTGCTTAATCGATCATATTCGGGTTTTCTGTCACTTGAAGCAATATACACGTCTACAGCCAGCGTCATAAAGCCAAGGGACAACAAATGCTGCCATGACTGGAAAAAAGGGAACCCTCGTGCACTGTTAGTGGGATTGTAAAGCGATGCAGCCACTGTGGAAAACAGTCAGGAGAATCTCCCTAATATTAATATTAGAACTACCATATGATCCAGCAATTCCACTTATAGGAACATATGCAAAGAAAAGATATCTGCACCCCCATGCTCACTGCAGCATTGATTATAATAGCCAAGACACAGAAACAACCTAGGTGTCCATCACTGATGAATGGATAAAGAAGTTGCAGTATATATGCACAATGGAACATCAGTCAGCCCTTGAAAACTGAGAAAATCATACCACTTGTGACAACATGGATGGAACTAGAAGACATTATGCTAAGCAAAAGAAGTCAGAGAAATACAAATGCTGTTATGATCTCACTTACATGTGAAATCTAAAAACAAACAAAAAACCTCACAGGAAAAGAGATCAGACTTGTTAAGAGACTAAATCCTAAGAGTTCTCATCACAAGGAGAAAAACCTTTCCCCTTTTTTCTTTTCTTCTTTCTTTTCCTCTTATTGCATCTATATGAGAAGACAGATGTCAGCTGACCCTGTTGTGGTAATCATTTTGCAATGTCTGTAAACCAAACCATGATAGTGTACATCTTAACCTTTTTTTTTTTTTCAGTGAAGGCAGGGGAGATACTGAGGCAGACTCCCATGTGCACCCCAACCAGGGTCCACCTGGCAACACCATTTGGAGCCAATGCTCAAGTACTAAGCTCTTTTTAGTGCCTGAGACTGATGTGCTCCAATGGAGCTAACCTCAGCACTTGGGGCCACACTCAAACTAGTCGAGCCACTGGCTGTGGGAGGAGAAGGGGGAGAAGGAGGGGGCAAGAAGAAGATGGTTGCTTTTCCTGTGTGCCCTGACTGAGAATCAAACCCAGGACTTCCACACGCCAGGCCAGTGCTCTATCAACTGAGTCACTGGCCAGGACCACATCTTAAATTTAGGTGGTAATTTTTGTAAATTATATTTCAATAAAACTGGGAAAATGCAAAGAACTGTACACTAATAGTTTGAATTTAGTGTATGTAAATTATACCTTAAAAGTTTTTTTTTTAATCCATTTCTAAATGAAACATGGCCTAACAGTAAAGAACTTGTCTTATGTCTCAAACACAGCCCTCATCTCTCCAGTTTTCTTTTTTATTTTTAAGTTAATCCAATTTGGTTGGATAAACTGAGACTTAGCAAACGCAGTGACACAGTGAGTGGTTAAGAGTATGGAGCTGAATATCAAACACAACCTTGCCACTTCCAACTTAAACTTTCAACATTAGCTTCCTAATCTGGAAAGCAGGAATCAAAGACATCCCTATTTACAAGGCAGTTGGGGATTAGGTGAGGTAACAGCAGTAAGTTGTTAAAGAAGGACACATAGTACGTGAAGAAAACACTATTCATTGTCCTTACTCCTGCTATTATTTTGTATATTTCATTACTCCCACATATAACAGACACAGGAATTGATGGAGAGTTACTGATCAGAAAAATGGTCATGCCAATCAATAAGTAATCAAGAATACAGGATTCAAAACCACGCTTCTTTAATCCCTCTCCTTAGAATTTTTGTTTGCTACTATGTAGAATATTTAGATAGCTACAATTTCTCCCAGGAGACACAGGGACCCAATGTACATTCTTCTGGGACACTTAATATTTCTATGACCTTAATTTCTGTGAGCTCAGAGAGTGGTAGCATGGTACCTTAAATATGTAAGTATGTGCATCTTTTGGTATGTCCTGGGGTGTTTTTTCTCTTAAAAAGAAGTTTTTAAAAATCAGAGCAAGCCTTAAACACACTAAAAATCACTCTTTGCACGCCTGAATGCATGAACAATGCACACCACGCACATGCAGCACAGGTAGGCCCACCGTGGGGAAGGTGGCAGTGACTGCCCCAGACCTGCAGGGGCCGCACGCTCCACGTTCATTGAGAACACACTTTATCCAGCACCTGCGCCTGCCATGGAGGATAGAGAAGATATCACTATCCCAATAGCGATGGCGCGACTTCCTTTTCTTGCTTACAAATAAAGCTGCCTGCAAGTGTGCTATTAAACCTTTGAGGAGCATATATTACAATACTTCATTTTGCTCAGCATGAAAGTAACAACCACTCTATAATTAACTGGAATTTCAGATAACATTAGAAACCCTGTCAGTGAAACCACACTGACACACGCTAACAAGCGTTTTCAGGGAGAGAGCTTCCTGTGCAGGGCTTGTTAAAACAAGTGCAGCCTGAGAAGAAGTGCCTTCTTCTATAGAATATTCCGGACTCCTTTGAATTAGAACATTCGGGCATGTCTTTCCCCTTAGATTTTCTTAAAAAGATGATTCATAGAGGAATAAATTAAATTATATCAATAAATAGGGATGCTCCCTCTGACCAATTAAAGTGCCATCTGTTCCGCTTCTTCCTCTAATTCCCTGAATGAACTCACCTTACAGTTGATTTATGCCGTCGGGGGAGCTCTCCACTGAAAAGGAACACAGGTTTCTGTTCTGATTTAAGAAATGTTTTCAGTTGTGTGAAAGGCAAACTTCCTAAAGGCAGCCTAGATGACATGGCACTTTTGAGAAACTCCGGTTTCTAAAAGACCTCCGAGATCCAGTCCCTAGCAAAAAGGCTTATTTATGTCTGTTGAAAAGAAATGGAATAAAAATCTAAATACAATCATGAAACAGACCCTACATGGGGAAGGTTGCAGGACAGAAGCTCTTAAGAAGAGTTGGAAGGAAAGAATGGCAGCTGACTGTGAATCTAGGTGTTGGGTTGGCTCTAGCTTTGGAGCAATGTCAGGATTGGGTGTCTGCCACGTAAGCCATGTGACCTTGGGCAAGTCCCTTAGCCTCTGGGAAGCTCATATTAAACAGAGACCACTGCCTCCTCCCTGAAGTAAGGGAACGATTGCATGAGATCATGTTTTCAATTATCCTGAAAATGATCATTCTTAGTATGAGTACAATTAAATAAAAGCCAATGAAAAACTACTGATTTATTCATACAAACCCTTTAGTAGATGTAGATTGCCAAGATATAGGATGCAGTAAATAAACTATAGTTATTAGGTTGCCAAGGTTATCTGTATAAATATAATTAAGTTTATTTTTGTATTTAAACTGGTTCCCTTCTTGAGAGTATCTCACAAGACAGAGAATGGATTGGCCTTTATTATTGTCCACAGTTGATAATTTTATTAAATCAATACTCCGTCTCTGTGAACATCAACAGATATTGAAAAAAACAATTGTGCGAGAGAAGCACTGCTCTTTTGCTTAGTTGATAATTCCTGTATCACAAAATGAAACTAAATTAGGAAAGGAGCCTGAAAAATGTAATTATAACCATAGCGAATATTTGCTTTGTATTTATTGAGCAAAGATGCTATCATTTCATATTCAAAAGTCTGATGAGTGCTCATTATAAATGAGCTCTTTGCAGATGGGGACCCTGAATAACAGATTGAGTTTAATGGCTTCCTAAAGCCGTATGATTATTTATTGGGAAAGTCAGAATTTGTTTGGCGCCACGATGCCTCTCTAAGAGCAGTTTGCCAAACAAGAACAAACAAGAACAGTGGGCTCCTATCCCAAATTCTCACGCTCACCTCTCAAACCTGGTTCGCTTGCTGCACCCCCACCCCAGTCAGCAGAAAGAGAACGAGGTCATCTGCTTGGGGCCACGTCCTGCAAAATCTAAAGTTGTTCTGCTGCCTGGGCCAGCGTGGATGGTTCTGCCAGGATCTGAGGGATGAGCATGGAAGACCCTTGTGACAGAGCTGGAGCAACCTGACCTAGGAAGTTTAACCAGCAGGGAAGCATACATTTGGGTCTCCATCTTTCTGACTCCTGCATTGCTCTTTCAACTGTTTCCAAACTCAGACAAGCAAAGGAGGTGCCATTTACCATGTCAAAGCCTCAACATGTTTCAGAAGGCAGTCCGGTGAGACACTCCTTAGTTTAAATAAGATGCTGGAATGCCTCTCTGTTCTTTACAGAGTTAAAGCCCTCTGTCCTCAGAAATATATAGCCTATTACAGTTTTCTGTCCATCACACAGGGTTATCAATTGAGAAGGCAGTATTATAAGCTGTATAATTCTGAGAGATCTGAGAAGGTACTAGCCAAAAATAGCATGGAACATTTTAGCGCGAAGATGAGAAAAAGTTAATGAGCAGTGTTCTAGGTGCCTGTTTTGAAATGAGCTATTGTGACATCAATCCCAGCCTGGCTACTAAATTTGCCAAGTGACACAGGGCAACTTAAGGACTTGGGTACTTGGTTTCCTCTCCTCAACATCACCAACAACACCATCTATCTCTTAAAACTGTTCTAAGTATTATTATTTGAAAATATTATCATTTAGATATACAGTGAAGCCAACAGGGCCAGAGAAGACTGCCACAGAAGAGATTGTTGTCACAGTTCCCAAGAGGAGAGGCATGCCACGCAACACGGGGCTACATGGGGACACACCGGAGTCACCAGTAGGCAGAGGGAGCCAGGGGAAAATGTGGCAAGAGCCTCACCGTGGCTTCTGCAGGAAGAAACAGACCAGGCAAGGTAAACAGGCTTGTGATTGGCCAGTGCAAAAAATTTCCGTGGGATCTGAAGCGCAGAGGCTGCCCTAGTTGTCTGGTGTCTGGCCTGGGGTGATCAGGGCAGGTGGACTGTGGCCCAGAGTATGAGAGCGAGTCCTTGGAGAGCTCAATAAAAGCAGATTAAAGGCATGCTCCCAGGGAAGTTTCTGATTATCTCTAGAAATTGGCCAACCCTGTGAGGGCAATCCCTCCCAGGTCAGCAAAGCTCCAGATGTCCAAGAACCGGAAGCATATGGTTAATACACTCCATTCTTCAATTAGGATAGCTTTACCTACCTTAAGTAAAAATATATCCTAGTAAAGGGAGAAAAATATGGAACTATGGTAAGTAATAGTTCAAAACCTCAAAGGAAAACAAATTATAGTATTGTTTAAAATTTACAAATATCTTTATAAATATCAGCTTCTTCAGATTCCACTCTTCCTGCATTTCCGTTTCCCAGAAGAGAATATACTAGAAGAGTTCATGCTACCAACACGATGACTTCCTCTTATCATGGTCGCAGGTCATATTTGTGGAGGGTTCTTTTTGCCTAATAATTCTTATTGTAATTAATTTCAAGTGAGAGAGAGAGAGAGAAGATAATATGTGTTCAGACAGTATCACATGCTGGGTATTGGCAACCTGGTTCTTCTCTAAGCTCTCACATTACTTATTTCATGTAAAACACATGGTGTGGTTCCCTTGACCACAGGCCAGCAAACACGTTAGACAGAAGACATCTATACACCGTTGGGTGTGTGAATAAAACTTAAAAAGTTCTATTATCAATTGGATGTTTTGTTCATTGACTCCAGAACACGGGGTAAAAAACATTCAGTATGCACCACTCCCTATGAACTAAATAGCAAGATGGATACGAGGGTCTTTAATTTTCCGTCCAGAAAAGTGCTTGAGAATATAACGGTTACAGCACCGCAAGACATTTAATAATTTGTTAGAGGAACCTTGTGCTGTTGGTTCTTTCAGGGCAGAATAACATGAAGCTTTAATGGTGAAGGGAAAGAAAACAAAGTTGACTTATGTTGACATTATTGCCAGCTTTTCTTTGATAAATACATATAAAAACCCATGAAAGTGAAAGCCATCAATTTTGCTCTATAAATGTACAGGATGACAGTAAAATTTGATTTTACTCTACCTTTTGGATTTGTTTCTCCAATATAGGTAAAGATAATTTTATATATTAATTCATTCTGCCACTGATTTTCACTATGATTTAGAAATATGGTCTCTAATAAATAAGTCCAATCTGAATAAGGAACAAAATTCAGCTTTCAAGACTCTGTCTGACATTCATTTGTTATAGCATGAACGTTGAATCTATTCATTTTCCCATAAAAGAGGCAGAAACGTGACTAAAAATCTAAATGCGCCCAATAATTAAATACCCACTATGAAACAAATCATCAAATTAAGGCTTGTTGGCCATGTTTGTTATTGATTCTAGATGTTTTCAAGAAAATGTCAAATTACAAGGGGGTCAATCAAACTTGGAAGTTCTAATGTATCAATCATCTGTCTTTGGCTTTAGCTGGTTGACTAAATAATAACATATGGATCATGCTGAACTTGGTACTTAATTAAGTAACTATTTATGTGGATAATCTATTGAGAAAAATATCAGGTTTCTTTTTGTCATTTAAGGTTGCCAATTCATTCAGAGAGATATCATCGGAGAGGCTTTCAGGCTTAAGGTGACTAAGAATAACTTCTCTATTTTTCTTTTTCTTTGTATGTTATGGTCTAACTGATCCTAGAATAACTTTGGCATATTTGAATTATTCAAAGTGTGGGGACACACTTGGAACCCCAGAGTGGTATAAAGATTATTTTAAGCTGAAGACATTTGAAATTCAACATATGGAGAAGGAAGCCTTTTTTGGAGCTCTCTGAGCTGACTAAAATCAGAAACTTTTGAGAAATAAGGCTTAACTCCCTCTTTGGGGAAGCTTCTACTTCAAGGAGAGAAACCAAGAGTAAACCCGCTATGAATGTCCTCTCTGGGAGAGTTGTATGACCTTGAAGAAAATGTAAAGACCACCCAAACATGTACAAAAAAACATTATCACAAACTTTCTTACAATAGTTCCTCTTTATCTGCAGGGGGATGTATTCCAAGACCCACCAATGGATGTGCAATACCATGGATAGTATCAAACTCTATATACATATACTATGGTTATTCCTAAACCTACATAACATTTTTTTTTCCTTTTCCAAGGACAGAGAGAGAGTCAGAGAGAGGGATAGATAGGGACAGACAGACAGGAACAGAGAGAGGTGAGAAACATCAACAGTTTTTCGTTGCCATAGCAACACCTTAGTTGTTCATTGATTGCTTTCTCACATGTGCCTTGACCGCAGGCCTTCAGCAGACCGAGTAACCCCTTGCTGGAGCCAGCAACCTTGGGTCCAAGCTGGTGAGCTTTGCTCAAGCCAGATGAGCCCATGCTCAAGCTGGCGACCTTGGGGTCTCAAACCTGGGTCCTCCGCATCCCAGTCCGACACTCTATCCAC
The DNA here is from genome assembly GCA_037038555.1 of Rhynchonycteris naso. Taxonomy (NCBI): domain Eukaryota; kingdom Metazoa; phylum Chordata; class Mammalia; order Chiroptera; family Emballonuridae; genus Rhynchonycteris; species Rhynchonycteris naso. The sequence goes on from CM073001.1 coordinate 25,073,081, forward strand.
TGCACCACCACCTGGTCAGGCACACCTACATAACTTTTAACTTAAAGGAAGCACTTTACAGCTCTCTTTGGCATTTCCAAACTGGCAGAACCACTCTCCTTGAGTTTTGGGTCATTATTAAGTAAAATAAGGGTTACTTGAACACAGCCACTGCAACACTGCGATAGTTGTTCAGGTAACTGAGAGAGCCACCAGGTGACTAAGGGTGTCTAGTGTACACAGAGGGGTGGGATGCTGAACAAAGAAATAAGTCACATCCCTGGTGGGGTGAAGCAGGACAGCATGAAAGGTACTCAGAATGGCGCACAATTTTAAACATGCCTTGTTTATTTCTGAAATTTTCTGTTTAATATTTTTGAACCATGATTGAAAGGTAACTAAAAGAGCAGAAAGTGAAACTGTGGAGAAGGGAGGACTACTGTAGCTCCTGTTTGTTCTACTAAAAATCCATTTGTCTTTCCTAAAGAAAACTATTTGTTCTTCCTGTAAAAGCCATTTCTCCCTGCTTTCTTTCCCCTGCTAAGCTTGATATATATGAGGCTTTATCTGAAACTCTTTAACCAGTCAGGTATTTCTTTGGTTGGCTTTTGTGTGCATACAAATGAACTTTTTATCTGTCATTAGTTGTCAGTTTAATTCACACACACCAGTCACTGAACCTAAGAGGGAAAAAGTAAATAATTTACCTCCTCTGCAAAACCATCACCTCCATTTAAAACATGGGATTCCTGGAATGTGCTGTTTTGAAGATGGGAAGTGGGTGTAAAGTCAGATGGCCATCAGAACAGTACTATCACAATAAATCTCAATACATCTATAAAACTGCTGAGAAGTCTCATTTTCAGAAACAAACTTGAGATGGGCACAGGATTCTGTTATTGCAGTGGTGCAGCTATTCACATTATTTTTAAAATTCCTTTTGTTTTCCCTTGGTAGATGATATTGATTCAAATGTTTGACACTGAAAATGTTCAAAATTTGAACTATAAAAGTGTTTTTGCCTTAGGTATTTATTCTCCAGATGTGTATTCTGCAGAATGAATACCCCTATGTTCAATTTTAAAATAAAAGTAATTTCAGCCTTTTCCCTTCCCATTCAGAGATTTTTCTGGTATTTAAAGTGCAGCTAACAACTTCTCACTCCCTTGGAATTTTCAGTAGCATCTGCATGAAAATTAAGAAATACTTTGGGAAAGTAATTTAATTTTGCAAATGCAAAGCTCATCTCCGCTCATCATTGAAGCAGTAAAACATCAGAGATTTCTATAAGGAAAATCTCAATTTAAAAAAAACCTTACAGAAGTGCATTATAATGAAGTAAACAATCTTAGAAGAAATACCTCAATGGTGGAGCATCCCAATTAGCACATATCCAGCCAGGAACTTAAAACCATACCAGCCACACATGCCTCTGTCCAGCCAACCAGACTCGCACTGACTTCTCCTACTCCTTGCTTTTGTGGTCCTTCCAAGACTTCTGGCTCCTGGCAGAAGACAAAAGCTACAGATTGAGAAAATCGAATCAGAAAAGGGGAGAATATTTAGCTTTTGAAAAAATGTGTGTGGTGTTTACACACTTTAATACTTCAGAAGATGGTTCTGTTCCCAGCCTTCTAGAAAGAACTGCTTACCATCTGGTTTTTACAGACAGTGGCTCATACGCCTTCACTTTCTTCAATGGGGAAAGGTCCTGCACTCCCAGGATTAAGCAAACAAATGGACTTCAGCATGATTATACAGCGGAAGCAGCTCTTCTGTATGATTTGACAATTTTTCTTGAAATTATTTTGCACATGCATATTCCCCTATTGGGACTGTAAGTATCTGGAAATTATTATTTTTTCTCTTTACAGTGCTAATACTAAAACTCCCACCAGTGTCCTAGTATTAATAAGGTTAAGTAGTCAAACAAGAAGAATGATCAGCATTAGTGGGGCTTAGCCGCCACATCCGTTGATTTTATCTATCGGAGTCACTTTAGTGATAAGCTTGCTCTTGCAATAGCTTTTTAGCTATTTATTTTTCTGCAATAAGTAAATGATGGAAGATATTTTTAAAGAGTTGCTGTGGAGCCTAAAGGCGGAAAGTGTATACTTATACCTCTGGGATTTCATTTTCATTCACTGTCATTTAAAACAGTACTTCAAAGATTCATCTCCTTTTCACAGGGTCTATGATATTTCAGAACCACACTCAGCATTTAGTCAGGACTTGTATAAAAAAATAAAGGAGTTAAATTAATTTCAATTAACTGTTTGATTCCTGGGTCATGTTTCTTGGATTGGCATTCTACGCGGTACTGAGCCACATGAGCATAGACTAAATCTATCTTTCCTTCCGGCTCTGGGTCTTCCTTTATCTTTCTCTTCTGACTGTGACCATCATAGCCTTTCCCTCCATAATTCTAAAATCTCTACTTTTTTCAAGTTCTTATTTAATAACCTATAGTTCTCTCAAAGTCTAGACTAGTGATTCTTAACCTGGGTTCTATCGAACCCTAGGGGTTCAATGAGTCGGTCTCAGGGGTTCAGAGAAGCCTCTGCCACGGAGGCCAGAATAAAGTAATACCGTAATTTGTTGTGAGTTCATGCACTTTGTTGGTTTTGTTCTTTGAGCAAGGTGATGTTCATGCACGGCTCATTTTGTGCACCAGTAAAAAAACATATACCTATGTCTTGAATTTGGGGGAAAAAATCATATTTTATTTCTCACTAAAGAAGGGTTCGGTGAATGCGCATATGAAACTGGTGGGTTCGGTACCTCAAAAAAGGTAAAGAACCACTGGTCTAGACTATTAAATATAAATGTTAATCATGTTTCTCTCTGACAGCCAAAATTAACTTTTCCCAAAATATATTTATATATTTTTGTTATATGGCATTCAGTTATTTTGAAATTGTTTTCAACATTCATGTTGCCCTCAAAGCCTAGAGTGTTAGGTGAGCTAATTCTATTACAACTTTTATACACTCAGAAACACATGATATACACTGTCATCCATCAGTGGGGATGATGTCATTTCCTCCCACCACCCTAACACTTTCCATGAACATATATTAAGCTTTCTTCATGCCTCATATTCTGCAATGGGAGATCTCGTTTTAAGTGCTATGTATGTCTGTCAGAGAAATTTTATGTCCTTAGAATAAATAAAATTGAAAGGACACAGGATGAAACAAACCTGTGCTTTTATGTACAGTACAGTCAGTAATTTAAGAAATGCAGACAAAAAATAAGGAACAATAACATTTGGGTAACATGATTAAAAGACTGAAATTTCATGTATCATTAGCATCAAATGCACACTTATCAAACACATTTCTCTTAAGTGACCAGATAGGGATCGCAAAAGAATTCTCAACAATGTTAAAGAACTGACAATACGAAGACAATTATCAGATCACTACACAATAAACTTTAAAATCAATAATAAAACATAGCTTTCAAATCCCAGGTGATCTGGACAATAAAAGAATATTTCTTTCTCATCTTTCAATACATTAGAAATTTTAGAGAAAATGGCTAATTTTTAAAATTTTAAAATGAGCATTCAACAATAAACCAGAAAAAGAGAAAACTTGACTAGATCCTGAAAAATCAAAGCAGTGATGAATGTTCTTTCCCACAGTCACTTTATGGAAGTAGCCCTATAGCTGAATTTCATAAACTTTCAAAGTCCACAGAATGATACCAAATCTCTCCTGATCAATTTTTAATGGTAAAGACTCCGCCAGACTCAGCAAACTACTGATTTATATTTGAGCCTACGGTTAGAAGAGATGAAAATACAGTTTGAAATTTTTACTTCTTTAAAAAATAAAAAGCCGATTTATTTACTTTTAGGAGTGATATACACAAATTAAAATATAGCTACACATGATGGCCTATTAAGATACAAGGCTTTTCAAAAGTAAAGGTTTTTTTTCACGTGAGACAATATCATACCGTTAAAGTTTGGGTGTCTTTACCTGTTAGAGAACCAAGACAATTCACTAACAGAAGTACGCCTCCTAAACACCAACAGCAAAAATAAATGAGAAAACGGAACAACAAAAAAAGAAACATCACCGCAGCAAAATTAACTTTAAAATATTGAGAAAACAACTAGCATTGTGTAAAATATTTATGAAGTACATTCTGAAGCTTTATTAAAGGACATAAAAGATACCTTAATAAATGCAAAGATATTCTATGTTTATGTGGAAAAAACTCTGCTGTAAAGGTAATATGTGGGTTAATTTAGAGAATCCAGTTAATCTGAAATTGAATGCAATTCCAAGCAAAATCCAATCACATTTTCTGGGAATTTGACACACTTTACACGGAAGAATGATTGCAGCAGTAAAGGTGTGAAAGCTTAACAATATCAAAATCAAACAAGTAAAGGGAACTCATGAGGTCATAGTAATTAACACTATGTACTGTTGGCACCGGGATAAAAAAACAATAGGCCAACGAAACTAAACAGAGGGCTTAGTGTACAACCACTTCCTACATGGCAAACAGTGCAGAGAAATGAGCTCGTTTGGAAAAAATAAAATATATTATGCTCACTTTGTGAAAGATGGCGCTGCCCATGTGCAAGTCCGTTGATATTAATGTGTCCTGGAACAGGCTGTGGGCAGGCCGGGTCGTTATAGCCTAAGGCTTAGTTTTAAGAGTAAGCTTTTCCCCACACCCTTGACTGATTGGATGATGTGGGGTGGTGCACTCTCATGAGGAATCCCATTATGCCTCAGATGGGTGGCTTTGTATCAGAGACTTCCTTATTTGTAGATTGGATTAAAGGTTTGATTTTCTACACTATAAAGTGGGGCAGACGGGGAGCTAGCTCTCTCTCAGTTCCTGAGATTAACATTAGAGAGGAGAGCAGATTAAGGCCACGTGGAGGAGGCCAGGAGAAGAAGCCAAGATAGCGGAATGCTGAGGGAGAAGCCAGTTTGTGAAGAGTTTGTGCTGGAGAAGGAGATGGGGAACAGAGGTGAATAAGTCTGGTGAGCTAGAAACCTTTGATTTTAGGAAACTTGGATAAGTCAGTAGCTTTGTGAGCACTGAATGAGTGGGTTTTGGAGCTCAGTGTGTGTCGGGTGCAAGCTAGGATTAAAGCTGATAGCTCACCAGTTCTTGGCTCCATTGTTTCATTACCGACTGTCCAAATCTAATGCGAACCTGCACTGGCCAGGCGGCCCTGTTGGTAACCGCGAATACTGGCTTTACAATATGTAAAAATATATTTTAGGTAAATGAAACCTATTAGTGTAAAAAGTAGAACTACAGATGATTAGAGAATAAAAAAGATAAAAATTGATGATGTTAGGTTAAGAACAGATTTTTAAAATAAGTCTGAAGAAAAAGAAACATGAAGTATAAAAGGAAAAACTCATACATTTGGCTATGTTAAAATCAGCAACGTTTTACAGATGAATGCCATAAACACAATCAAATTAAAATAGCAGGCCTTAGAAAGGATAAGTATTAGGTTACATAAAAATGTCCTAAAAATCAACAACAACAATAAACACATTATAGGAGGATGGGTAGAGAATGTGAATATACATTTCATAGGGGTGAAAATAAAGAAGAAAACAACCCTGAAATCTGCAAGGAGCAAATAAGCATAGAAAGACAAGTTAAAAACCAGAGAAGTAATAAGCTAACTTAAAATATTAAAATATAGCATTTCCTACAACATATTTTTAAATAACACTTAATACTACCGAGGCTCAGGGAAATGAATACCCCTGTGTACTGTTCTCTGAAAGTTGAGGTGGAAAGGCATTCCATGAAGCATCTGACAAAATTAAAAATGCATATATGTATACAACTGTGTGCCCCTCACCCTTGTTTCTAATAGCTAGATATGGTAGACAAACTAAACGTCCATCAGTGTGGTATGAGGGGATGAACTCTGCCAAACCCACGAAGCAAAATACATATAACAGTAGAAGCAACGAAATAAATCTACATTTGTTCACATAAATAGATCTCAGGCATAGAATCCTGAGGCGAGCCAGCAAGACTCGGAATGAGACATAAACTAAGACACAATTTATGTCTATTTTTAAAGCAACACAACATAAGGTATACATATAAGAAGAATATCCGTCCATGAATTGGGGCATAAGGCAGGGAGACAAGAATGAAACTGGCAATAAGAATAAAGATACCAAAATAAAAAGGAATTAAAAAATAGTCTAAAACCGATAATGATACTGTTCATCTGACTGGAGCATGGTGAACCGAAGAAACCCAGTTGAGTGTTCTGATAAGCTGCTCCAAGAAAATAAAATAATTTAAAAAACAAGCCAACGGCAATGTTGGAGTAGAAAAATGTTAAGTATAGGAGAATGCACAAGAGAAATCTATTGCACAGAATGAGAGGAGGGAGTCACGACATAAAGGCAAGTAGTCATAAATCAAGTCCCTAAATTCAGAAGAAGAAATCAAAAAGAGCAATATGACTCTATTAGATGCTGGGTGTAAAAGAGAGTTGTGTAATTGAGCTACATCATTACCTACTTGAGTTAATTTTCTATTGCTACTGTAACAAATTACCAAGAAGTTAGTGAATTAAAAGCAACACAAATTTATCTTACAGCTCCGTAGGTTAGAATCTCCAAATGAGTCTGATTGGGCTGAAATCCAGGTGTAGGCAGGGTTGTCTTCTTTTCTGAAGGCCTAAGGGGAGAAACCATTTCTTTGCTTTTTTTGGCTTTTAGAGGCTGACCATCAAATTCTCCCCTTTCCTCACTCCCCTTTCTTCCATCTTCAAACACAGTGAGGTTGCATCTTTCCATTGGAGCAAGAAGCCCAGCATTTCTCATTGAAGTGTCCACTCGCCTGAATGTTAAAGATGATGAAGGAACAATGGACAACACAATGTTGTCCTGGCCTTCCTCTCCATTCTATACATTCTGAATCAGTTTTGAAATCATTGTCCAATAGTCCTGTAATGCCAGTGTCCAAGGCCATCATCACAGCTGCCTGGCCAGTGCAGGTTCACATTAGATTCGAACAGACGGTAATGAAACAATGGAGCCAAAAACTGGTGGGCCATCATCTTTAATTTTAGCTTGCACCCGATGGGCAAGCAAAAACACACAATGGGCTCCAAAACCCACTCATTCAGTGCTCAAAAAGCTACTGACTTATCCGAGTTTCCTAGAATCAAAGGTTTCTAGCTCACCAGACTTATTCACCTCTGTTCCCCATCTCCTTCTCCAGCACAAACTCTGCTCAAACTGGCTTCCCCCTCAGCACTCTGCCATCTTGGCTGCTTCTCCTCTCCTCCACGTGGCCTTACTCTGCTCTCCTCTCTAATGCTAACCTCAGGAACCAAGAGAGAGCAAGCTCCTGGTCTGCCCTACTTTATAGTGTAGAAATCCAAACCTTTAATCCAATCTACAAACAAGGAAGTCTCTGATACAAAGTCACTTATCTGAGGCATAATGGGAGGATTCCTCATGAGAGTGCACCACCCCACATCATCCAATCAGTCAAGGGTGTGGGGAAAAGCTTACTCTTAATGACAAATGCAGCTGGGAAAGAGAGACCTAGCCTTTCGCAGAGAATCTGTGTTGAGCATTGTATGGCCAGGAGCTGCCATCATGGCCATTCACATGCAGGTTCGCGTTAGATTCGTACAGTTGGTAATAAAACAATGGAGCAAAAAACTGGTGAGCCATCAGCTTTAATCCTAGCTTGCACTTGGTGGGCAAGTAAAAACACACACTGGGCTCCAAAACCGACTCATTCAGTGTTCACAAAGCTACTGACTTATCCAAGTTTCCTAGCATCAGAGGTTTCTAGCTCACCAGACTTATTCACCTCTGTTTGCCATCTCCTTCTCTCTGCACAAACTCTGCACTAACTGGCTTCTCCCTCAGCACTCCGCCATCTTGACTGCTTCTCCTGGCCTCTTCCATGTGGCCTTAATCTGCTCTCCTTTCTACTGCTAATCCCAGGAACCAAAAGAGAACAAACTCCCAGTCTGCCTCATTTTATAGCATAGATTCAAAACATTTAATCCAATTATATAAACAAGGAAGTCTGATATAAAGTCACTTATCTGAGGCATAATGGAATTCCTCATGAGAGTGCACCACCCTACATCATCCAATCAGTCAAAGGTGTGGGGAAAAGCTTACTCTTAAAACTAAGCCTTAGGCTATAATGACCCAGCCTGCCTACAACCTGTCCCCCAACACACATTAATATCAACACAATTAGTTCCACGTGGGCAGCACCATCTTTAACAAAGTGAGCATAATATATTTTATCTGCCCAACAATCCACCCCTGTGCTCACTTTACTACCCACAATTTACACCACCGGCATCTCTGTACAAGGAAATTAGGCACATTGCACAAATTACAACAGCAGCACAAATTATACAGTTTCAACAATTACAAAGGTACACTTCACCAGTCTCTGAGCACTTTGCCAAAAGTGCAAAATGTCTTCAGCCTTCTTTCTAGTCAAGGGAAAAGCTTCCTGGGGCAGGGAAAGGGCCTCCATCAAAGCCACCCCCTACCCCCATCAGGGTATTTCACATTGTCCAAAATCCGTAAGTCCATCCAACAAAGGAGCCAGTGCTCACTTGGCCGTAGTCCAGGAATCAGTCCACACACATGGGGCCCTAGCCTTCCCCCTCATTCCTGCCATCATGGCAGGTCTCACACTGTCCTAAATAGGAGCATATGGCAATGGCAGTCAGCATTTCCATCTCTGCTCTTGGGAGCATGATGGCATCCACCCTTATGTCCCCAAATGTCAGTGAACCCACCAGCTGCTTAGCAGGCACTCGCTGCCATTCCAGTGGCCACTTGGCAATGCATGCTTGGCTCCCGAGATGTCCGTTCAACCTCCTACTGCAGCTGCCACCATTTACCTTCTGGATTCTGTGAATCACAACTCCAGCCCAATTCTCCTCATATTCTGGATAGGAGCTGAAAACGCGAGCTCCCGTTGTTGGGCTTGAGTCCCGGGCCGCTGCTGCTGCAGGCCTTGCCGCCCCATCCCCAGCCTCAGCCCTGGCTTCAGCTTCCTGCTGCAGCTGGCTCTCGGAAATCTCCACAATGTCCAGGGCAATCTGCAACTCATGAACCTGTGATTCCTCCTCCAGCATCTGCTCCATTTTCAGGCAAATCTCACAAACATGGTCAACCTTCTCCTCCAGCTCCAGGGTCAGCATCTCTTTCTCCCACGTTTGCTCCAGTCCTTTCCACTGCTTGGTTTGCAGATCCCAGTCAGCCTCTTCCACAGAGCTTGTGGTTTCCTCATGCATGCCTGTAAAAGTCAGCCAGCCTATGGCCGCTAAAAGGACAGCCATAGGAAACCATAACAGCAGCAGTAGGGTGGCGGCTCCATACCGATTTGTATTGAATCCTGCCACAGACTATGCCAAATGTATGGCCAGGAGCCACCATCGTGGCCATTCACATGCAGGTTCGCATTGGATTCGTACAGTCAGTAATGAAACAATGGAGCAAAAAACTGGTGAGCCATCAGCTTTAATCTTAGCTTGCACCCGGCAGGTAAGTAAAAACACACACTGGGCTCTAAAACCCACTCATTCAGTGCTCACAAAGCTACTGACTTATCCGAGTTTCCTAGCATCAAAGGCTTCTAGCTCACCAGACTTATTCACCTCTGTTTGCCATCTCCTTCTCTCCGCACAAACTCTGCACTAACTGGCTTCTCCCTCAGCACTCTGCCATCTTGACTGCTTCTCCTGGCCTCTTCCACGTAGCCTGAATCTGCTTTCCTCTCTACTGCTAATCCCAGGAACCAAGAGAGAACAAGCTCCAGGTCTACCCCATTTTATAGCGTAGATTCAAAACCTTTAATCTAATTATACAAACAAGGAAGTCTGATATAAGGTCACTTATCTGAGGCATAATGGAATTCCTCATGAGAGTGCACCATGAAAGATTGCCGGGTGCCGCCGATGAACGAACGAAGAGCCGAAACAGCCAAATGAGCAAAAGTCAGGCTTTATTGGGAGGACTCCGGGCGAGTTCACTGACCCTCGGATGTGAGTCTGTGAAGGCGCGCCCGGGGAGGGTTTTTGGGTTTTTTATATCTGCAGAGGGGAAGGGTGGTAACGGTCGACCGGTTTGGTGGGGCGTGTAGTTCATGGAACAGCCTTGGGGACAGACAGTTTCAAGAATTTGGGTGTGTGCGGTTTGAGCAAGATTAACAACTGCCAGACGGTTTGAGTAAGATTAACAACTGCCGGACAGCTCAGGGCAAGGGAAGGTTTCACTACCCAACCCAGAGGCAACTACCGGACATTCCTGGCTCTTTGGTATAGGGAGTGGGGTGACGTGGTCTTTCTGGCTGCTTCCTGCTGAATGGGAGCGTCGTTAGGGGAAGGGTAGGAAAGAGCCAGAGCAGTCCGTATCTGCTATGGTGGGCAGGGGTTGGTACTGTTGCAGCATCATCTGGTTGACCGCTATCCTGGTGATTTCCTGAAATTGGGTCTGCAGGAAGCGAAAAAGACAAGGGGTAATCAGTAAGATTAGTCTAATTATGAAAATGGGTTTTATGAGTGGAGCTAATAAAGAATACATGGAGGAGTTCCACCAAGATGAGGCTTCTGTTGAGAACTTTTGCTTCTGGAGATCAGAGCTGAGTTTGTGGAGGGCTTCTACCCTGGTCTCTACAAGGCCGGATTCGTTGATGTAGTAGCAACATTCTTCTCGCAGGAAGACACAGGTGCCCCTGTGCTTGGCCGTAAGCAGGTCCAGGGCTCACCGGTTCTGTAACGAGACTTGGGCGAGAGAAGTTATTTGTCTCTGTAGGGAGGCTACAGTAGGGGTATCCGTATCCCAGACCTTATGGTCGACTCCAGGTAGAAGCTGGACTCTGGGGTCCGAGTCAGGCCCGAGGTCGGGATCTGGCACTAATGCTAGTAAAAAGACCTGCTTGGGGGAAAAAGAAATACTTGCCTGGAGTTTGGACAAAATGTCTCTCCCCAGGAGGGGAACTGGGCAGGAGGGTATGACTAGGAAGGAGTGAGAGAATGGGTGACCCTCAAAGGGTAGTTAAGGAGGGTTGTCTGTCGTGGGGTTGAGGGTGATCCGTCGATTCCCATGACCGAGACCTGGGAAGGAACTGTAAGGCCCGAATGAGAGGGAAGGACAGAGTAGGTAGCCCCCATGTCTATTAAAAAGGAAACAGACTTACCCGCTACCTGGAGCGTAGCCCTGGGCTCGGTGAGGGTAACTGGAGTCGAAGAGCCAGGGCCCCCTTAGTCGTCCATCAAGCCCAGCAGTTCTGAGACTGGAAATGCCTGGTTCTCAGTTCCCCAGCATTGAGGTGCCGGAGGCTGAGCCAGGGTCGGGCAGTCCAACTTCCAGTGGCCCATTAGTTTGCACTGTGGGCAAGGCTTGGTGGGGGGCCTTGGTTGCGGACAAGCCTTGGCCCAGTGGCCCTCTTTGCCGCGTTTAAAGCAGGCGCCCGGTGGTGTGCGCTGCCCTCCCTTGGAGGCTGGTTTTTTTGTCGGTTTCCCTACCAGCCGGAGGGCCGCTACCAAGGCTTGGGTCCACTCCTGGCGGGCGGCTTCAGCCGTTTCCTCTCGGGCATTAAACACTTTAAAAGCCATTTTTACCAGGTCTTGGATGGGAGTCTCAGGGCCCTCCTCAGCCTTTTTAAGTTTTTCTTTCTAATATCTGGGGCTGACTGAGAGATAAAGTGAGAGGCTAAGACTGTGGCCCCATTGCGGGACCGCGGGTTTAGGCGGGTATAACGAACAAGGGCCTCTTGAAGGCGGTTTAGGAAAAGGGCTGGGTTTTTTTAGGGGAGTTGGGTAATTTCCCTCAGTTTATCATAAGTTACAACCTTGTTAGAAACTGCATCCATACCTCTGATTAAGTATTGGAGCATAAGGTTTCAACGAGGGATGTTGGACCCTTGGCCAGGTTGGTAACTCCAATTGGGGTCCTCCCCGGGGACCGCCTCTGTGCCAAGGGGGATTTGGTCATCCACTAAATGGTCCCTGTCTGCCTGCTGTCTGGAGGCAGTGAGGATACGTTCATGTTCCTCAGGGGTGAGAGTGGAGGTACAAATTACTTTAATGTCATGCCAGGTCAGGTCATATGTCTGAGTCAAGTACTGAAATTCCTTAATGTAGGTTGAGGGGTCGGCCGAGAAAGATCCTAGCCGTTTCTCAATCTGTGAAAGGTCTTGGAGGGAAAAGGGGGACATGTACCCGAACTAGGCCCTCTGCCCCAGCTACTTCGCGGAGAGGGGTGAGGACAACGAATGATGATTGGGGGCTGTGCGACCTGGTATGAGCTGCAATGGGAGAGGGGAGAGGGTTGGCGGGAGGTGGAGCAGATGGAACCAGAGGGATGGAAGGAGCCGGAGCCTGGCCCGGGTCTGGGGGGTTCTCCCAGGGGAGAGCCGGAGGAGGAGATAGGTGGTCGGGAAGGTCATTGGGTTGAGAGTAAGGAGGGGGTTACTGGGGTGAAGCCTTGGGAGGAGGGGAGGTCTGGGCTAGAAGAATTTGGAGAGAGGAACAGTGGGAGCAGAGATGGGGTGGGAACGGGGATCCCAGAAAGCCTGAGTATATGGGGTCTCAGAGTCTTTTCCAGTGTGCTGGCAAAAAATTGTAGGCCAGGCGACCTGTGACAGGAAGACGAGTTTCTTCCTGCGAAGTGTCTGAGTGTATCCCAATTTGGAAAAATTTTTAAGAAGACATCCTAGAGGAGTTTTGGGTCTATTTTGGATTTGGAGTTCCCCATAATTTGGCCGGCTTTTTGGTCCTAGGCGTCAGAGGAGAGAGAGAGTATAAGGGAGGCGTCCCTTCCAGATACCCGTCTCCCGACAGGAGACCTAAATGAGAGGTCTCAGGACAGAGATAGGAGAGCAGCCGAAAGGCATCCCTTCCGATTGAACCCCTATAAAGACTCCAGGAGTCGGCGGATGGAGGGTTCTCGGCTCAGCCGAGTCTAGGACGAGAAACCCCGGTGGAGACGCAGGACCAGAAAAAGCGGAAGAGAAACCAGGTTACTCACAATTGGCGATCGAGGTCGTAGGGAACCCAGAGTCCAAAACGACGGGCGGCACGAGGCAAGGGGGAGAGAGGGGGGACTCCCGCCTCAGCCAGAAGGCCGCTCAGCCAGAAGGCCGAGGTGAGTCACAAAAAGCCCCTCTACCGGGTTTCAGCACCAAATGAAAGATTGCCGGGTGCCGCCGATGAACGAACGAAGAGCCGAAACAGCCAAATGAGCAAAAGTCAGGCTTTATTGGGAGGACTCCGGGCGAGTTCACTGACCCTCGGATGTGAGTCTGTGAAGGCGCGCCCGGGGAGGGTTTTTGGGTTTTTTATATCTGCAGAGGGGAAGGGTGGTAACGGTCGACCGGTTTGGTGGGGCGTGTAGTTCATGGAACAGCCTTGGGGACAGACAGTTTCAAGAATTTGGGTGTGTGCGGTTTGAGCAAGATTAACAACTGCCAGACGGTTTGAGTAAGATTAACAACTGCCAGACAGCTCAGGGCAAGGGAGGGTTTCACTACCCAACCCAGAGGCAACTACCGGACACACCACCCTACATCATCCAATCAGTCAAGGGTGTGGGGGAAAGCTTACTCTTAAAACTAAGCCTTAGGCTATAATGACCCAGCCTGCCCACAGCCTGTCCCCCAACACACATTAATATCAACACAATTAGTTCCACGTAGGCAGCGCCATCTTTAACAAAGTAAGCATAATATATTTTATCTGCCCAAGAAGCATGGTCCGGTACCTAGACCAGCACAGCAGGAACTGTGTCAAAGGTTCAGCTAATGACCTAATCCCCTTGCACTAATGCAGCTCAAGGTATTTGACTAGTGGTTTTACTTTTAATGTACTATGTAGTTTTTGCACACCTTTTAATTCTGCCTAAAGTTGATTAAATTGTTCCTATTAAATTCTGTCTATAGAGCTTGCTACTTGCACGTAATCTAGTCTGAGTGCCAGCATTTTGGCAAAATGCATTTTCCTGGCATTTAGCAAACTTCGCTGGAGCATATTTTTAAAAGGTATGCTAATAAATTGTAGCAATGACCAGAAATAAGCCTGAAGAAGTGAGATGATGATACAAGTTTTAAAAAAAAATGACAACCTAGTCAAAATAACCTTGACTCAGTGATCAAAGTTAACATCACCAGTGATAATTCATGTTGATATCATGTATACCCTGATAACTTCACCTCTGAGATATCTGCCTCAAATCCATGACCCTAAACTAATCATGAGGAAAGCATGAAATCCAAACTGAGTGACATTCTACAAAATGCCTGACCAGTACTCTTTCAGATGTCAAGTTCCTGAAAAGCAAGGAAACAATGAGAAACTGACACCAACCGGAGGAGACAGTAGAAACATCACAAGAAAATTAAATGTTATATACTGGCTGGGTTCCTGGGACAGGAACAGGGTATTAGTTGGCAGGGGGTTGGGGGGGGGGGGTTACAGGTAAAATTCAAATAAAGTCTAGAATTTAGTTAATAATATGTTGTGCCAATGTCAATTCCTTAGTTTTGACAAATGTACTTTGGTAATATGCCAACACTATGGAAAATCAAATGAGGAGTATATGGAAACTTTCTCTATTTTCAACTTTTCTGTAAATCTAAAATTACCTCAAAATAAAAGATTTATTTTTAAAAAAGAAAATCTGATTGTATAACATCTGAATATGACCAACTATTATGAGAAAGGATTCAGGGTTCTTAATACTTGCAAAAATAGAGAGAGAAAGGAAGGGAAGGGAAGGGAAGGGAAGGGAAGGGAAGGGAAGGGAAGGGAAGGGAAGGGAAGGGGGAAGGAAAAATATGGCCAGTATAAATTAACAAACACAACCCCCACATTTTTGAAGAGCTATTGTGCTAAGTGGGGTCACTATACTAAGTGCTTTACATACCTTATTTATTCCTCACTTCCACTCCAGATGACAGATGTCGCTAGCATCAGCATTTTACAGAAGAAGCAGGGAAGGCTACGAGGTATACTCTGCCCACGATCATCCTGCTTGGAGGAGCCGAGATTCCAGTCCCGGTCTCCCCACAAAACATGCTCTTAGGTACTGAGCTTGAACGTTCTGTGACCTCTTCCCCTGTTTTCATCATTTTACACAGAAGCACACTCCAATGAGCTGAATAAGGACTCAACTATGCCACCCTACACATGGTCTTCATTGAATCATTTAACGAAACGCTTACATCTTCTTCCTTCAAAAATATCCATTCCCCATCTCCAATACACCGATTACATATTTGGGAAGGAGGGTGTAAAGCCAGTGCCCGTGGCCACCTTCATAGCCGCCTGACCTGTGCAGGTTCGCATTAGATTCGTACAGTTGGTATTGAAACAACGGAGCCAAAAACTGGTGAGCCATCAGCTTTAATTCTAGCTTGTACCCGGCGGGCAAGCAAAAACACACACTGGGCTCCAAAACCCACTCATTCAGTGCTCACAAAGCTACTGACTTATCTGAGTTTCCTAGCATCAAAGCTTTCTAGCTCACCAGACTTATTCACCTCTGTTCCCCATCTCCTCCTGCACAAACTCTGCTCAAACTGCCTTCTTCCTCAGCACTCTGCCATCTTGGCTGCTTCTCTTGGTCTCCATGTGGCCTTAATCTACTCTCCTCTCTAATATCTCAGGAACCAAGAGCGAGATCAAGCTACTGGTCTCTCCCACTTTATACCGTAGAATCAAAACCTTTAATCCAATTATACAAACAAGGAAGTCTCTGTATAATGGGATTCCTCAGGAGAGTGCACCACCCTACATCATCCAATTAGTCAAGGGTGTGGAGAAGAATTTACTCTTAAAACCAAGCCTTAGGCCATAATGACCTGGCCTGCTTACATAACAGCCTTTCCCCCACACCCATCCCAAGCATAAGGGCAAATAATATCACCTGGGTGAAGGACTTCCATGTGGGGAGCACCATCTTTAACAAAGTGAGCATATTATATTTTATCTGATCAACAGAGGGGTATTGAGCTCCTCTTTTAAAATGTAAATTGAAAGGATTAGGCCAGATACTGTATCAGTATCAATTATATGATCAGATCATTAGATTGTCCCCCCCCCCCCGGAATACAAAACAGGACAAAACACAAAGGCATAATGAGGATCATTCTCTGTTTCCATGAGACAAGAACCAAGCAAGGTGCTCATGTGCAGAAGTTAAACTAAATGTAGCTCTCATCTGGCAAGAAGAGAGCCACCAAACTCACTTTTGAATAATCATTTGTCTACTTTCTCATGATGTGACCATGAACTGATCTGTTTAAACAATAGTAGAGTGTAATGGTCATGCCTGATCTTTATTTTCTCTCCACCCACTAGAATATAATATCTAAGAGGGTAATGCTTTTTGCCTAAAATAGTGCCTAGTATTTAGTGTGTACATGTGTGTGTGTGTGTGTGTGTGTGTGTGTGTATTCATATATAGTAGTAGTGTATGTGTATATACAGTGTGTCTGTAAAGTCATGGTGCACTTTTGACCATGTGACCAGTCAAAAGTGCACCATGACTTTACGGACTATATATATATTTTATGTGGTCATGAAAAATATACATGAACAATTCCTAGAAAGAAGAAAGGAAAGGAGGGGAGGAGGTAGGAAGAGAGGGATGGGAAGTAGACAATTTTAGGAAGCAGAAACAATGCTGACTTCAGCCACCATGATGTTCCCATTAAGGGAAATAAACTGGGATGGTGTTTCTATCATTTTCCTTAAAATATATTCCTTTACTTAACATAGTCTTGAAGTTAGGGAAATCAAGGCCCCCTTTTTAACTGGGTTGGATTATAAACTTTAGAATATGGCTTAAGTGGGCTCCCTCTAGGGGCAGGACACACATTATCAACCTTCCTTCCAGGTTCAAAACCTGGAAGGTCTTAAGTCATCCTCTTTTTTTTTTTTTTTTAACCCATAGAAACACTGATAACAGTTTCTAACTGCTATTGAAAAACAGAAGAGAAAACCACAAAAAGCAGTAGTTTTAGCTGAAGAACTCTAATGGGCTTTTCTCTCTCTGAATACATAAAAAACTTCAGGGCTCAAATCAACTGGTATTCTTCCAGAAGAAGAATATATTTGAATTATTTTCTTTTGAGTCAACTGATGACAAAGGCTGTTTTGCCAAATTTCTACTTGCTTCTGTGTTCCTTTTTGGTGCGTACAAAGTTGATTTATCACTCAAGCAAATCTCGCAAAGGGTTTTATCTTTTATGTGGTCATGAAAACATTGTAATCAGTTAGTTCTGCATTTCCGATCCGAGTTAAGGACCTTTTGTGGATTCCATTTACTGGCAATGTGGACAATATCAAAAGAAGCCAATTTTAATAAAAGTCTCCCTCTGAAAAGATATTAGAAGCTCCCTGCTTCTGCTGTGATAAATACTTCCAGGTGGTATTTGATGGACAATAAGAATCCTGTGCATCTGGCATTCAGAGCAGAGTTTAGAATTAGAATTTTAGATCATGCTGGCAAGCCTAAGTAATTCTTTAATTCTTCAGTTGGAACACAATTTGCTCAGTCTTACACAGCATTCTGATTTTAATTAAAATATGCCATGTGATGTAGAAATATTATATCAGCTTGCAGGATCCTTACTTGATGGAAAGTGGGTAAGGACCATCAAACACCGCTATGTAGTTGTATGTATTATACTTGGTCAAAAGGATCAAACCTCACCAGAGGGACCACAACAGTTTTTCACAGGTTTCACAGGAGTTAATCATTCTGAAGGATGTTGGGCTGCTACAAAGCAGAGGTGAGCGGTCTTAGTTTTGTGGGGAAGCTTTGAAAATAAACACAGAGATCTGCTTCTTAAGTGACTAGGTTTCCCCAAAACTTTCTTCTATCAAATGCTGTACACGGAATTTTCAGGAACAGCAGCTTAAGAAGGGAACCAGCTCAGTTCAGACCAGATGGGTACTCATTGCTTTAAACTGATGACTGCATTTCAAAATTCAATTATGCAAAAAGTGGATGTGCGGTTAATCACACAAGCCTTTGAAATGTTGCCCATCTATCAGTAAATGCTCCGTCCAATTAAAGAGAAGACTCATAGATAGCAACAGGACCTCTAGCCAGACCCTGCTACCTCTAGGAAGAACAAAACATGATCCAGAATTTGTCCGCAGGGCCTGAACTACAGAAACCTCAGAGCCCCTGAAAAGTGAACATGGTACTTACGACAACTAGATAAATTCCAGTGCTGAATTTTTAAATGTTCAGAATGGAGAATGGTCTCATGAGCTTCTTGTTCCAAAAAGGTGTATATTTTGAGCTCTCAGACAAGTACAAGAAATTCTCTCCGTTGAGTCTATAAAAACATATTAAAGACACTCACATCTCTATTAGAAGAGTTTTACCAAGTGACAGGAACATCCCCAAACTGGAGCTTTCACGGGCCTTGTTCTTTTTAGAATTCATGAATGAATTACAGCCTGCATATAACCAGTCGATTGTATAAATCTTCAAGACAACTGCCTCTGGAATTGAGCCCAGTACTATGACAACAAATTTCTTTTGGTTTATCACTGAATTCTGAAAAATTTTTGGATTTTGCTTCTGAATTATGCTTCCATAAAACAGCAACTCTGGCTTCCTTATATTATACATACCCTATATTCTACATGCTCCAGCTATAAAGAGACAAAATAGGAGACTAATTGTAACAGATAGCATACCGTTTCTAATTAGTTACTAGCCTACATCCCTAGCCATTTTCATGTGACTGACAATGACTCCTAGTGGGAGGAATAGATTTCTTTGCTCCATAGAGGACAAGCTTGATCTGTGACTTGTATTAGCCAAATGAAAGTAATGGAAATGGTGTCCACCACATCCAATCAGAAGGCCTAAGAGGCACTGCTCCCTTGTCTATTAATACTTTTTCACTATGCCATGAGTACCTGTCCCAAATAGTAGTATTAGCATGGCTGGCTAGATATTAATATAGAAAGGGAGCGAAGGGAATCAGACAGTAAAAACCTGCTTCATCAGGAAGCTAGAGCTTCACAGGCTCCCCAGTGGACCTCTGCATTCTCCGCCCTCAGGACCTAATCTTCAAGTGAAGTGGGCAGGAAGGAGGCAGGAGTCATTACCAGGGAAGAATAAAAACAGCAGAACAAATTCCCCTGCTGGGTGCATGCCTGGTAGAAGTCAAGATGGCACAGGGGAAGGTGCTTCCACTTTGAGACACATACAGTAGGAACTAAGATGGCGACCATAACGGGCAGAGCCTAGTCTGGGGAAAGAATCGATTGCACAAGGGACACAGAACCCCAAAAGTCTAGGAAATGGATTGGTTTGGGGGAGGACCCAACTCAAGCTCAGGAATTTGGAAAATTGATTGGTTAGTTTGAAGAAGTGCCTGATCCTTCTCAAGCCTGAAATAATATAATCAGCTTAACAAAGCTCTCTCTCCCTTTTCTTCTCTCTCTCTCCCTCTTTCTCTCTCTTAACTAATAACATACATTGGCCCATTCATTCATTCCCCCTCTCTTCATAGCAGCCACAAAGCCCTAGCAGCCACCTGAGGGCCAGCAGTCACACAAACTCCGAGTGCCGGCTCCAAGCATGGCTCTGGGAGCAGCCGCACAGTAACAACTGGAGCACAGCTGGTAATGGACTAAGCTAGTCGAATGAAGGCAAAAACTGAACTGAACTAAGCTTCAATATGAACTGAACCAGCTGGACAAAATCTGTGGACCCTGGCTTTTGTTCTGGGACTGATAAAGGCAAGGTTAGACTTTTTCTATGGTGGGACAAAGGGAGATAAGACATTGGGGAACTGAGAGACAGTCCTGTGTTTGTCCTGGCTTCAATAAACCTTGCCGCTATGCCATATCCTCCCATTTGTGGGTCCCTGGAATGCTTCCCTTGTGACCCCGTGAAAGAGCCCCATTTTCACTGGCAACAGCGGAAGCTCCTTTAGCCTGGATCCCAGCTGGATAAAGACATGCAAAGGCACAGCTTAGTTGCATCCACTGCAGCTAAAATGAAATAGGAACAAGAAATTTCAATCTCTGTTGTTCTAAGTTATAGATACTTTATTATTATGAAGCCAAAACCTTAGCAAAACTGACATATAACACTGTTTCTTAAAATTTCATTATCAATTGATAGTTATTAAGTTGCCAGTATATTCCCACATTGTGCTGAATGCATTCACAAATGTAATTTTATTGTTATCGTGGCTATTATATAGCATTCGGAATGTTGAGAAGGCAAACTCAGTAACTTCCTACCTACAGCCCTAGTTTTTACATAACAATAACACTGCAACACAATTTGAGAAGCTGATGTTATTCATTCTTCAGCTACAATGTCTCCTTTTGTAATTCTCAGAAGGCATCCTAGATGTTCATAGTTTGTGAGCATGGCTCTAACTGCAGAAGCCCCCCTTTCCCATGCAACTCTTTATTTCTGCGTGTAAAAGATCTCTACATCCCAGGTTTGGGCTCAAATACCACATTCCGCTAAAAATCTCTGATTCTTTCAGTGAAGTCATTTTCACCATCTCCTCTGCTTTTATGCTACTTATCTTTTGACTTCAGAGGACATGAGGATGTAAGTAAGCTCCTCGAGGTCGGGGACACCCGCTGTTCTGTCCATTCCTCTTTTCTCATGCCTACAACAGCGCATGTTGTAGTGTTAGAACGTGCATAGAACGTGCTACAGGTGAATGAAGTCAGCACTTAATGCAGTTGCCTCTGCATTTCTGTCACTCACCACAAAACAAACGCTGAGCATAAAAAATCTCCATCTTTGTCAACATTTTATCCCCCAGGGTATGTCACATGGTGATGTGCACATAGTCCCTTGGCTGCTCTTCAGTACCTCTCACTTTCTGAGTAGAAAATTTCTGCCCTGAGTCACAAGGAAAAGTTCTGTAATGTCCCATGAACTTGTGACGTGGGTGCACACTAAGCCTGAGACAGCTGAAACCTGAGCTGACAACAAAGAACACGGGTTTCCCCAGCTCCAATGTCTGTGCACACCTTTGTCCTCCACCTCTGACAACTAAAAATTTAGAGCTCCTAATTCCAGTTTTAATGGAAATGTCAGCTCTCAGTTTTTGAGTTTGGCAAAGAAAGAATTCAGAGCCAAGGACTCTAGTGCAAGAGGAAGTTTATATAGCATGTAAAGTAAAAGCACAGTAGAAGAGAAGATTTGGGCAGGCTTCTCAGAAAGCTGCCTTGAACTTTTAGAAAGAAAGTCACAGCCTGACCAGGTGGTAGTGCAGTGGATAGAGCGTCGGCCAGAGATGTGGATGACCCAGGTTTTGAGACCCCGAGGTCGACAGCTGAGGCTAATCTGGTTTGAGCAAGGCTCACCAGCTTGAGCCCAAGGTCACTGACTTCAGCAAGGAGTCACTTGGTCTGCTGTAGCCCCCCGGTCAAGGCACATATGAGAAATCAATCAATGAACAAGTAAGGAGCTGCAATAAAGAATTGATGTTTTTTATCTCTCTCCCTTCCTGTCTGTCTGTCCCTATCCATACCTCTCTCTAACTCTGTCTTTGCCAAAAAAAAAGAAGCCCAGCTGTGTGGACTCAGGAAACAAATTAAAGAGGCAAAAGAAGGGGGTTAGATTGGGCTCTGAGGATGGCTCCATGGCCTCACCTCAGGTGCTAAAAATAGCTCAGTTGCTGAGCAACAGAGCAATAGCCCCAGAGGGGTGAAGCATCACCGCATAGGGGGCTTGCCAGGTGGATTCCAGTAGGAACATATGTGGGAGTCTTTCTCTCTGCCTCCCCATTTCTCACTTAAGAAAAATTAAAAAAAAAAAAAAGACGGTTAGTCCAGGGGGTCAGCCCAGGACAAGCTGCCACTGCCTGCTACTCCCTGGTTGCAAGACTCTCGGGAACCTTAGAGCTTAGGACAGTGGTTCTTAACCTTTTTTGAGGTACCGAACCCACCAGTTTCATATGCGCATTCACTGAACCCTTCTTCAGTGATAAATGAAATATGATATTTTTTTCCAAATTCAAGACATAGGTATATGTTTTTTTACTGGTGCACAAAATGAGCCGTGCATGAACATCACCTTGCTCAAAGAACAAAACCAACAAAGTGCATAAACTCACAACAAATTACGGTATTACTTTATTCTGGCCTCCGCGGCAGAGGCTTCTCCGAACCCCTGAGACCGACTCATCGAACCCCTAGGGCTCGATAGAACCCAGGTTAAGAACCACTGGCTTAGGAGAAAGAAACCAAAGATACACACCTGAAAAAGAAGGCTTGGGCATGCTCTAAAAAGAGTGTGTGTGTGTCTTTGTCTTGAGTCAGAGAGAGGGATAGATAGGGACAGACAGGAACACAGAGATAAGAAGCATCAATTATCAGTTTGTCATTGTGACACCTTAGTTGTTCATTGATTGATTGCTTTCTCACATGTGCCTTGACCGTGGGCCTTCAGCAGACTGAGTAACCCCTTGCTCGAGCCAGCGACCCTGGGTTCAAGCTGGTGAGCTTTGCTCAAACCAGATGAGCCTGCACTCAAGCTGGTGACCTCAGAGTCTCGAACCTGGGTCCTCCGCATCCCAGTCCGACGCTCTATCCACTGTGCCACCACCTGGTCAGGCTGTTTTCTTTGTCTTAAGAATTTTTATGTTTTTCATAAGTGGGAATTTTAGGGGAGGATCTCAATAGAATATTCATCAGCTTTCCAGGTGTGTCCTTTAATATGTTAATGAATCAAAATGAGCACATAGGTCATTCCCTGGTCAGTTTCACCTTCAAAGACTGTCACCAGAGAGGGATGGGACCCAGTCAGGTCTACCTCACTATAATCTGGGCTGTGTAAGATAAGACCTTCTGATTTATTATCTGGCTGTAAATTGCTCAGATGGTTTGTTCAGCTCTCTGTCTCAGTTTCCCCATTCCACTTGCCAAGGAATTTTCCTAGCGCTTATTATCCTGCCTCACCAGCAAATATTATCACAACCTACACAGGGGACTATGAACTATTTACTCTTCAGTGTAGTCACTCGTAATTTGATTCATTGCTTCAACAAGTGCTCACTGTGCATTTACTACAGAGGTTGGCTGCAAGCCAAATCCAGAGTGAGGAAAGGTTTAGTTTGTACTTGGCTAGTGTTTTAAGTTTGGATACTTAATCAGCTGCCACATTTTAAAAATCAAAACGTTTCACACAAAAGACAAATTTCTGATGCCTCTTGAGAAGCAGATGTGAGCGCACTGGGACTGCATTTCTGGATGGCAGCACCAGCTGGAATGGAGAGGAGGCTGTTTCCCCTTGATGGAGCATGTTGTCTTACTGCGCTGCAGTTCTGAGCCCCTCCTGGCACCTGAGACCACACACACAGTTAATCTACATAACCATGAAAACATATGAGTTTGTAATTAATATCCCACTTCTTGTGTCCCCAACACAGGAGCCTGTACAAAGTGCTCTGTTGTGTGGTGGGGAGGGGTATTTGTGAATATATAGAGCCATTCTTATCACAGTGGTTCTCAAACTCTAGTCTGTGGTGTCTTCATGATCTTCCCACGGCACCCTGAGGTCAAAACTATTTTCATAATAAAGATGTGAGTTGGCTTTTCACTATGTGATATTTGCACTGATAGTGCATAAGCAGTGGTGGTAAAACTACTGGAGTTTCAGCACCATTCAACGCGACCGTACCAAACAAGAGTAATAGTCATTGTATTTTTCAATGTTATGCACTTGAAGTAAAATAAAAGCAATTCAGTTTCACTTAAGAATGTCAGTGATGAAGCAATATATTTTACTTGGTAAAGTTAGGTTTTATTAAATCTTGACCCGTGAGTACAGAACTCTTCAATAATTCTGTGACAAAAATGGAAATTGCATATAAAACACTCTATTGCAAGCCCAAGTATGAATATTGTCTCAAGAATAGCGTTTGTGTGATTGCATTAGGAGCTGAAGTAGCTTCATGTTTCATGAAACACCATTTTTCTTGAAAGAACTGACAAACTATCAAATATTTAGCAGATATTTCCTTGAAAATGAATGAAGTGAGATGTCACTTTAAGGAAAACAACTAACAGTATCTGTTACCGGTGATAAATTTGAGCTCTCTAGCAAAACAAAAACAAAAAAACAGAATTTTAGGGAATTTGTACCTGCCAACATGAGCTCGCTAACTTTCCTAAAACTAAAGACTTTTTGATTACAATGATCATAAGATTAACACACACCTTTTTGATATGTATGAAATGGAACTAACGACTTTTTGATTACAATGATTATAAGATTAACACACACCTTTTTGATATGTATGAAATGGGCCAAAGTTTGGAAGAGTGAGACAGTATTTCCCTGATGCCTAATGCATGGTGTCACAGAAATAAAGTAAAAGACACTTGGCAAGAGAGAGGAGTGGGTTTTAGTGGAACAAGGCAAAAGTGCTGTGTCTTCAGATTTCACTTTGTAACCAATCTTCAAAAAACTACCACTTGTCAAGCTTTGAAGTGTAAGTAGTATTGAAGAATATCCACAATTATCTGAAGAGAAAAACTGTTAAAATATTCTATTCCTTTTAACTACATATCTGTCTAAGGCACGATTTTGTTCACATACTTCAACCAAAACACACTGCAACAGACTGAATGGAGAAGAAGCAAACATGGAAATCAAGTTATTTTCTATAGAACCGGTCGTTAAAGAAATCTGCAAGAATTTAAAACTATGTTGTTTTTCTCACTATTGTTTAATATTTGAAATTCAATTATTTTTATAAGATATATAATTTATGTTCCTAAATCATGGGTTCATGTTACTATTTTAAATGAACAACTAAATATATATATTTTTTAAATTTATAGGTTTAAATTTTTGTGCAATAAACAACACTGTATATAACCCACCTTAACAAAGACTCTTTGGGGGAAAGAGGTCCCTAATAATTTTTTGAAACTATACAGTTGTCCTGAAACCAAAAGTTTAAGATTTGTTGCCTTAGCATAACATCGATATTCTCATTTATCTTAATGAAATACACATTATACTGTTGCTTATTTTATTGTCATTTCTGAAAAGGAAAGAAAAAAATCTATATTTTCTGAATCAGAATCAATAACATTCAAAATTTTTTAATCTTTCAAAGACACTTATACTAACCAGGTGGGTGTAATAATAACTAACAAGATATTAATAAATATTTTAAAATACCAATTTTTTTCAATAGCTGCTATTCATAGATGAGGGGATTATCCCAACCCTAGTCCTTTTATATACTGTTTGCTATATGGATTTCCTCTAGTGAGACAGCAACTCAGCAGGAACGTTTCATCTTAATAATTAGAAATTATATATAATTACACGTATGTATGTCTGTGTAAATGTGTGTGTGTGCATATGTGTGTTTACAGACAGATATAGATATCTCCCCAGGCTCTAACAATAATTAATTGTGGCTTTGTGATTCCGTTCCCCACACGTGAGGCATTCAGTCTGCATTCCTTTCCTCTCTCTGCTGGAACAAATTAAAGTCACTTTTAGCTACTATCTTACAGTTCTGCGGGTCACAAGGCCAACTCAGGTCTCGCTAACATCAATGAGTCAAAGGGATGCATTTCCCTTCTGGAGGCTCTAGAGGAGAATCTGTCACCTTGCTTTTTCCAGCTTCTAGAAACCTCCTTTTTCGTGTTCAAAGCCAGCAAAGCTGCCTATCTCTTTCCCCTGGGGCCATATATCCCTCTTGTCACAGCTGGGAAAGGTTTAAAGGACCATGGTAATTACATTGGGGAATCCGGGATAATCTCCCCATCTAAAGATCCTTAACCTCTGTATATCTTTTAAGTACCTTTTGCTTTGTAAGTTAACATATTTACAGGTTCCAGGAATTAGTACATGGTCCTTAGTCCTGTGTGTGTGTGTGTGGGGGCATTGGCAGGGTGTTATTGTGCCCACTACACAGTCAAATGAAGTAAATGAACAGCTTTTTCATAATTTCTCTGCGTGCATCAACATATTGCTCACAGTAGTCCTGTGAATGGCAAATAGTGGTCGGTAGTAAATGCCCGTTCTCTCTGTTACACTAAATCTCCTCCTCATCAAAGGAAAACACTGGGACTCTGAAAACCAGTTGTATATTAGGGAAAAGCCAAACCATCTGATTATTAAAACGACTAGTCACCTTTCCATGGAGAATTATCTTACAGACATGCTGGCCTCCTCCGCTGTACTTTCAGCCCTTAGTAAACACTGAAAGAATTCATCTCCCATTGACATATAGGTATTTTTTTATTCTTGGGCCACAGTGCCCCAAAAGTAAAATGAGAGACAAAATTAAAAAGCAAAACACATACATCAGACAAATGTACCACTCTCACTCACACCTTTTTCTCTGTGCACACACATTTGTTTTCAGCTAACTGGAGTCTTTTCTGTTTTTTTGAATAAAATTTGACTGCAGAAAAATGTCAGTATTTTTCATGCTAAAGATAGATTTGACATTCTGGCATTATTAGATTTTATTTTTATTTATTGATATTTAGGAAGAGAGGGTGGGGGAGAGAGAAAGAAAGAGACAGGAACATCACTCTCTTCCTGCATGTGCCCTGACCGGGGATTGAACCAGCAACCTCCACACTTCAGGAGATGCTCTAAACAACTAAGCTATTTGGCTAGGGTTGTTGCATGTTTTTAACCAAGTTGATTAATTATGGCAAATCATATTCTGTAAAGCCAGTGGCCAAGGCCACCATGGGGAACTACGTGGCCCATGCAGGTTTGCATTAGATTTGGACAGTCGGTAATGAAACAACGGAGCCAAGAACTGGTGAGCTATCAGTTTTAATCCTAGCTTACACCCGGCGGACAAGCAAAAACACACACTGGGCTCCAAAACCCACTCATTCAGTGCTCACAAAGCTACTGACTTATCCGAGTTTCCTAGAATCAAAGGTTTCTAGCTCACCAGACTTATTCACCTCTGTTCCCCAACTCCTTCTCTTTAATCAAACTGCACAAACTGGCTTCTCCCTCAGCACTCTGCCATCTTGGTTGCTTCTTCTGACCTCCTCCATGTGGCCTTTCTCTGCTCTCCTCTCTAATACTAACCTCAGGAACCGATAGAGGGCAAGCTTCCGGTCTGCCCTACTTTATAGTGTAGAAATCCAAACCTTTAACCCAATCTACAAACAAGAAAGTCTCTGATACAAGGTTACTTATCTGAGGCATAAAGGGAGGATTCCTCATGAGAGTGCACCATGCCACATCATCCAGTCAGTCAAGGGTGTGGGGAACAGCTTACTCTTAAAACTAAGCCTTGGGCTGTAAGGACTCTGCCTGCTTACATCCTGTCCCCACACCCAATAATATAATTACGCCATCCCAAGCATAAGGGTAATTAATATCACTGGCGTGATGGGCTTCCATGTGGGCAGCACCATCTTTAACAAAGTGAGCATAATATATTTTATCTGCCCAACATATTCCAAGACACAAATGGCTGGCCATTCTATCCTGAACAGAGCTATGACCTGAGCAGGCTGTGCAGTGACAGAATCATTCTGGGTTCACTGGCTTTAGTACAGACCAGTAGTATCTGAGCAACAGGAAATAATACCTGATACAGTGAAGATAAACTTGGTATGACTTTTAAGGGAAAAGTTAAGAAGCTGTGATCCTGACTCTGCATTCTTGATTTCAAGCGGAGACCACTCACTCCTACTCATTTAAAATATGTCATCATCACACATTTCTTCTTAAACACACAGCATATACACTGGGGTTTATTTTTTAATATAATGAAATTGGTGCATAATTCTGTTCACTTCCCTGGGTCTATGAGCAACCATAATATTTATCACCTGGTTATACACGTATATTTTGCTCCTCTGGGCATTGACAAACATCCATCTTTATGTTGTGTTTAAATTGTGATGCGTGCACAAAATACCATTTTGTATTTTAAAAAAAAGTACTTTTAATCTCAACAAAATCAAAAAAGAATAAATAAAGCAAAGCGGGTAATTTTTAATCTCCAGCTTGCATCTAGAGAAACTGAATATTACATTAATTTAATGGGTACTCTTAGGTCACTAATGAGCCAGAAATAAAGTCAGAAACTTAATTTCCATTCTGTTGATTTTCAGGCCATTATATCCAATTCCCAAAGAATCAATAATAAAATATCAACAATGTTACTTGTAGATAATAATGTTTCTTCAATACAGTGCAATAGTTTCCTCAAGGGATAAACAGGCATGTCTAGAGCTATTTAATAATAATTCTAAATAGTGCCAAAGAAATAGAGCTGATATCACTATTTTGAAGCTAAAAAAAAAAGAAAAAAATGCTGACATTTATTTCACATTTAACATTTGTGTGTAGGTAGATCCTATCAATGTAAGTATTGGTCCCAAACCAGGACTTAAATTAATATCTCATATTATTAATCGCTAGACAATCATAAAACTTTAGTGCTTTTATTAGAGGCACATATTTATGTTTTTATTGCAAATGTAAGCAATTTGACAAGAAATAATCTCATAAAAGTACTAGTTATATTTGCAACAGTCGTATTTCCAAACCAGGTCATATTCTGAGGTACCAAAGGCTGGGACTTCAACATTTGTATTGGGGGAGCTCCAAACTATCTATCTCTCTGGCTCCTCCTTAGGGCACCCCCACTTAACATTTCAGACATCTTTCCCAGTGCTTCTTTTAAAACTAAAACGAGATGGCGGGCTCCAGGCTCCTACAGCATTGATTGCTTAACCACCTGCTCCCATCTGGGTCCCCAGGTATGGTCCTAACTTTGCATAGAACTGAGGTTGGGACCCCAAAGGGGCTACAAACCGAAGCCATGGAGGGCATACTAGGTAGCTGGACTCTACTCCTTCTACCTGCCTATTACCAGCTGCCCATCCTCACTCCAGACTTCTCCAGGGCAGCAGGAGGACCCCTTGCTCCATATGAAGAAGAAATGAGGCTAATACGGTGCTGGGTACCCAAGGGATGATGAGTGAGATATAGGCTCTATACACCGCCCCTTCCCAGCCCCTGTCCACCACTGCCCTAGCCAAGAAGCAAACAGTCAGGTCTTAGAGTTCTGCCTGCATATACCTTCCTGCTCTTACCTCTCACCACCTCCCTACCGTTAACTGAACTGTAGTTGTCTGAGTGCCTGGACCTCATCATGGTGTCTTTCCTAGAGAGACATCTGTACCTTCACTTGGGTAACACCTACTACTCTCTGCTCAGATGGCCCTCCCGACCTCAGCCAGCACCTTGGATGTACCTTTCCATAACAAGCCTGCAAGGCAGCCATCTGGTCACCTGTCTGACACCCACCTGGGCAGGAGCTCCATGCAGCCTTCACTCTGCTACCTCTAGTCAAGTGGTTCTTAACCTGGGTTCTATCGAACCCTAGGGGTTCAATGAGTCGGTCTTAGGGTTCGGAGAAGCCTCTGCCGCGGAGGCCAGAATAAAGTAATACCATAATTTGTTGTGAGTTCATGCACTTTGTTGGTTTTGTTCTTTGAGCAAAGTGATGTTCATGCACTGCTCATTCTGTGCACCAGTAAAAAAACATATGCCTATGTCTTGAATTTGGAAAAAAAAATCATATTTCATTTATCACTAAAGAACAGTTCAGTGAATGCGCATATGAAACTGGTGGGTTCGGTACCTCAGAAAAGGTTAAGAACCACAGCTCTAGTATGAGGCACAGGTCCAGGCATGTTCTCTGCCCAATAACTCTCTGCCAGTGAGTAAATGAATGCACAGCATTTGCCTACGGCCTTGACCATGTACTTTAAGAGCACTTAGAGATATCTGTTTGGCTTGGCTTGGCTTTTCACATAATGTTTTATCTTCCCATAATTTCGTTGAAATGGCTTGTTTGACAAAGCCTTTCTTCACAGGTAAATGTCAGCCCACAACTAGTTCCAGAAGTTAAATTCGGAAGCTGCCTTAGAGACCATGTGGCGATGACCCCTCTTATTTTTCAGCTGAAGGAAATGAAATCCAGAGAGGTGAAGTGACCTGCCCAAGTCCAGCCAGCTCTTGGGGGCACAGAGTAGGGCTTGAAACTCAGTCTCTCCACTTAGGTCTGTGCTCTTCCTACTTACTAACATCTAACTCTGCTCCAGAACTCCAGGGAGTGTCTGCATACTTCCCAAGTCCACACTGCGCTCTGTGAAGTCCGTGCTGGAGCCACACCATTGGCTCCTACAGATTTGACCTCCTCTCCCACAGGCTGCACTTCCTGAAAATCAGCTACTCACCAGGACATCCCAGACACACACACTTCTAATCACATTCAAATCATGCAATTCCGGCTGTTTCCCAATCCACAATCCTCTTGCTTCCACTGCGTTAGGTTTCCTGTAAATGCATCTATTTTTCTGTGATTCCAACAGGAATTTTTCCATCTCTGGCCTGCAGAACTAGTCCCATGTGCATGTTTATATCAATGTGCAATCAATCACAGCTTGTTCTTTAAAAAAAAAACAGTTTTCTTTTTAAAGACCCAAAGCCATTTTGCACATTTTTTCCAAGACTTAACGTTTTGAATTGCTGGTTCAAATCAATGGGTCACTTAGGAAGAAAATTAACAGTCTTTCCAATTGCAGACCAAGACTTTCTTTTTTCATTACAATTGCTATTATTTTATCCTGAATATAAAAGTATAATAGCATAAAGAATTATAAAACAAAATGTTTTTGATGGTTTTCCTATAAATTGCTGATAGATGGCATAGACAAGGAATATCTGAGAAAATGGCTCTTCTCAAAGAAGCGAAATTTGAATGGGACCCTATCATAACAGACAGTTGTGACCAGAAACACATTATGTGTGTGCAATATTATGATCAAAATAGTCTGTATCTCCATGCAATATCAACAAAGGCCTCACATTTAATATTTGCTATAAATCAATCAAATTATTACTGATGGTCCTTGGCAGGGCTATGAAATAGTAGCTCCTAAAACTTAAATTTCTGGAATTTTTGGTGTTTTCAGTGCACTTCTATTGCTTTATTTCAACTGAAAAAATAAAACTGTATCAGTAAGTATTTGTTTAAGCCACAGTAGTATGAAGAATCACCTGTTACCTACAAAATCAGAGTTGAGAATCCATGAGCACAAGGTTAGCAAAAGAGAAATATGGTCAACCAACTAACACTGCTCCCCATTTGAACTGTTAATAGAAACTCAGTTCATAATGAATGGGTTGGAATCAAAGAATTACTGTAAAATTTCAATGCTCAGGTTTGCATTAAAAAAATTCATGCATTTTGACCTCTTCTCTGAGTTTACAAATCCTCATTTTAATTTTTACCTTTATTTTCCTACTAGCAAATTTAAAATATCCTTGAAATGTACTTAAATACTGAAGATATAATAGTATACAGCTCATTTTCGTACATTGAAGTTAATACATATTTTATCTGTCTTTGCAATTCTCCCATATATCATTAAAGGACAACAAATTTAACAACAAAAAAAATAGCATACACAATTAAGGCCAGTTGTTTAATTCTATCTAATAAAGCTGACTATAATTTAGCAAATTATTGGTTCCTTCATATTTTGCTAAATAAGGAGATATTAAGATATTTCTAAGACAAATCACCTACGTTCACAGTAAATCAAAATTCGGAGCATCACTTTCGAAAGCTTTCATAGCTTGAAGGCCAGGTTAGAAAACTGTATCTGCTAGCTTACAGTTGACTCACTACTAAAGAAAATATTTTGAAAAATAAAACTTGGAGCCTGACCTGTGGTGCCGCAGTGGACAAAGCGTTGACCTGGGAACACTGAGGTCACCAGTTCAAAACCCTGCACTGGTCTGGTCAAGGCACATATGGGAGTTGATGCTTCCAGCTCCTCCCCCCTTTCTCTCTTTCTCTCTTTCTCTCTCTCTCTCTCTCTCTCTCTCTCTCTCTCTCTCACTCTGTGTCTCCTCTCTAAAATGAATAAATAAAAAGAAAAAAAACTTGGAGATGAAAACTATAAATTATCTTGTCATGTTAGCGAATACTTATCTAGTTAATGACTACTCTATATCCCAAACACAAACCCAAATCTCTTTTTAGAAACTCCAAACCCTATTTCAAACCACCTGATACAGTCACCCCGTATAACTGATATACCATAGTCATGTAGCCTATGTGACTATGGTGTTCCTTCCTCCTCCTGTGCTGTCTTGGTATATGACACCTCCCCCCATCTGAATGACTAACCGAGAAATCCATTTAGCCTCTTCCCCCTGCCCCACCATAGACATCCTCACAATTTTGTCTACAATCATATCTTGAGAGTGATGGAGTGCTATACAGGCAAACGGCTCATTATGCATAACACAGACAGTGGCCTGAAGCATTAGAAGAAATTCTGACTAATCTAAATTTTGGCAAGCAACAAATCTAATGTGCCGACACTCAGAAATAAGAAGAGAGATAATTATGGAATCTTAGAGATTCAGAGCATCTTGCTTTAAGCCCATATTTGAGCTTGGGTCACCACTTCAATAAAGTACAGGGAAACTAAGGTAAACCTATCATGAAATGCTGTGTTTCTATCTAAATGTGTCCTCTGGTCACATAACACATAAAAATATTCACTTAATTATTTTTTAAAAGTAAATATGTTACTATATCTCTTAATTTCTTAGAATTAATAACAGAGCAGTTATCATAATCTCAAACCCTATTCCTTTCTAGTCACTACCAAGGATAACTACTCTATTGTCTTCTAACACAATGAATTATATTTTCCTGATTTTGGACTTAAAATAAATAGAATTATAACAGTTATGCATTCTTTCTGTCTGACTTGTCTCACTCATCACAATATATGTAAAATTCATCCATGCTATTTTGTCAAAGTAGACTGTTCTTTTTCATTGCTATACAATATGCCATTGGGTATATGTATATGTATATACCACAATTTACCCATTACACTATTGATTGCCACTTAAGTTGTTTTCAGGGGATAGTACAAGTAGGCATCTATGTACATTTTTCATGTCTTTGTATTAAGATGTCTATATACTTCTGGAGTGGACACTCTAATCCATTATGCAAATATTTATCTTTAATAGATATTGTCAATTAGTTCTCTAGAGAGATGATACTATTTCCCCCTTAGGTGTATGAAAATTTCAGTTGCTCCATTTCCTCACCAACATCTAAAATGTTTTAGTCTTTTCTTTCTTTATTCTATCCATTCTTGGGAGCATACACAGTGCTGTCATATTATTTATTTATTGTTTCCTCATTGAATAAAAAAATATCATTGAACACATTTTTACATGTTCATTGGCCAAATAACTAGCCTATTTTATAAAGCACTCAAGTTTCTTCTACATTTTTTAAGGATTCTCCTTTTTCTTATTGTCTTGTATATATTCTCTACATAATCTAAATTTAGGCACTTGGCAGATAAACGTATTACAAATGTCTTCTCCTACTCTGTAGCTTGCTTTTCATTTTCCCAGTGATGTTTTTTGATGAACCAAAGTTCTTAATGTAGTTCAATTCATCAACTTTTTTCCCTTAAAGCTAGTGCTTTCAGTGTCCTATTATACAAAATGTTTGCCTACCTTTGCCAAGGTCATGAAAATATTACCCTATGCTTTCTTCTTTAAGTCTTATTGCTATGTCTCTCAAAAGGGCCACTTTTTAATCTGTAGGCTTAGTTGTGGAGCAGACATTTAATAGCAGGCACTAATGAATGCCAGGACTTTAGTCATTGTATGACAAGTCACGAAGCAGAGACAAAGGCAAATATTCTTTCTCTGCTTCTCTTTATGAATAAAAGAAGAAGAAAATCAACCTGGGAAAAAGAAAGAAAGAGAAGCTTCACCTTGACTATATTCCAATGGTGTGATTCCAAAGTCCTTGTCAATGTTTCCCTCTCATAGAAACTTTCTGGAGATCGCCCTACACTGATTCCCAGTGGGCTCATACTACTTCCTCCAGGGGATTCTGACGTGTACCTGGGAAGCTTCTGATCTATCAGGTGCCAAAGATGAGAACGATGGGGCCGAGAATGGCTAAGACATCCAGGTCTTTGCTGGTAAAAAAAAGAAAAAAGAAATAAAGAAAAAAGCACTCTCTGACTAACTGAGCAATGTTACTTCCCACAAATGGCCAAGACATTCTCTGACCTCTTTAAAGAAAGGGTATAAAGATGTTAAAGGTGAACAGGTTACATTATAACCAGAACATTCTGCTGCTCTCTATTTTTTGTAACACAGACATTTGAAACAAATACAGGAAAAATGGATAGCCCCATAGGTTACTGCATTACTGAAAAAAAACAGACCCTGAAATAAACGAAGGAGAATGTTTTTAAAAGAGAGCAGGGAAAACTGTGAAAGGGGTCTTGGGCATGTCTCAGAATTCCTACAAACTTTGTTCAGTGATAGAATGAATCTGTTTTCTACAACTGTAACTTGCCATGATTTTGCAGTTGGTTCCTGTCAGATAAGGGTGCTCCTTAGAATTTTCTTTCTTGCAATCACATTTAAAAAAAGAAAGTTTATTTCCATGCTCTGAAGGTTGGTAATGTGGCTAAACTAGTCATCTATTTGTGCTGGTATGAGACTATTACAAAGTGTGGAAAGAGAAATTATTTGCCAGCAATAACACAAATAAATTTAGTCCATTTTTTGATTGATGGCAATGTCCGGCCCGGTGAGGAAGAGTCCCAGGGAAAGGTACATGGCTGGCCCCTGCATGCACTGGGTTGTGCCCAAGGACAAATGCCGGCTAATCACGAGGTTGATGGCAGACAACTGTCATTCCACGGTCTTAACAAAGACACGAAATCAAACATATTTTAGTATTTCGGTGACAGGGATGAAAGGGAAATACTCCCCAGAACATGAAGAAAGTGATTAGTTATATACAATAAAAGTGCAAATATGTCTGATAAACCAATTGAGATATCTATGCCTGACCAGATGGTGGCACTATGGACAGAGTGTCGGACTGGAATGCAGAGGACCCAAGTTCAAGATCCCGAGGTTGCTGGTTTGACTGCTGGCTCAGCCAGCTTGAGCGTGGGCTCACCAGTTTGAGTGTGGGATCACTGGCTTGAGCATGGGGTCATAGACATGACCCCGTGGTCACTGGCTTTAGCCCAAGGTCGCTGGCTTAAGTAAGGGGTCACTCACTCTGCTGTAGCCCCCTGGACAAGGCACATATGAGAGAGTAATCAATGAACAACTAAGGTGCTGCAACGAAGAATTGATGCTTCTCATCTCTTTCCCTTCCTGTCTGTCTGTCCCTATCAGTCCCTCTCTCTGATCTCTGTGAAAAAAAAAAAAAAAAAAGAAATCCCAAAACTGCAGCATTAGAGGAGGGAAAACTCAGCTGAGTTAGCCATCACACAATGTAAACAGACTTCATTGTATGGTCTGTTGTTCTGCATGTTTTTAACTCCTCTGTTCAACATTTTGCTCAGTTGAAAACAGAACTCAGTCTCCTGATAACCATATTGGCCTTGATGCCTGCCTCCAGGTGTTATTTCGAGAATGTTCGGCACCAACCACAAAGGTAGCCTGGCCAGCTCTGCGGGCTGTGCCTGATAGGGGTCATTAAAGGGCCAGTCCTTAAATACCAAGATCACGGGACAATCCCCACATGTTTTCTTTTAATGGATCACTGTGCCTTTTTACTTTGAAATCTACACAACACAAAATGGTGGGACCTGCTTTGGTTGTCACCCGAGTGCAAGACAGGCTATCTAGACTCTGAATTCTGAGTATCATGAATAAAAAGTTTCGTCTACCTACTAATTTACGAAACTATTTTGAAGCAAGAGGGGAAAACCTAGAAGCAAAGCAAGACTGTCTCTGTGGTTTTAAACCATCCTTCTTTTATCAATTTTAAGCATATTCTTTTAGAGATCCTCTTTAATAAGGCACAAAGCTCTGAGGACAGAACGCTGATTTCCAAAGACCAATTTAAACTGAACTTTAATTTTCCCGATTTTCAGAATTCCAAATAGGGACTGTGACATAAAACAATTACCTATAATTTTGGAGTCATTCATTAAGTTATTTGCTTACTCTATTTCTCCCCGCCCTCATGACATTGTAAACACCGGGAAGGTAAGGATTTATGAGATGTGTGGGATTCATGAAATGTGTAGGTTCTTTTCCTTTGCATTATGTCCCCAGGACCTAGTACAATATAAGCCAAGACTAGTATTATAATTCCCATTTGATGGATTAAAAATAAAACCGAGACTCAAGTTAGTTAACCTGAGTAGCCAGCTGGAACAAAACGCCGACATGGACACAGCCACTCTGATTCCCAAGAAAAAGCTCCCTCTCGCGCTTTACTGCCTCCCGTTATTACGTTATTACATACTATCTAACAGTTACTACTTTCAAAAACACACACCTACTCTTTCTTATCTCTCATCCAACTCTTACTAATTACGCCTATGGATAATCTCTAGCAATTAATTAAAAGTGCATATTAAGTACTGCCATTCATATAAAGACAGCAATTCACTTTTTTCCCCAACTACTAAAAACAGTGTTTCTCCATAATGACTTCAATTAAAGTTTCTATTTCTGTTAAAGTGTATTTCCTCTAATCCTATCCTCTCTGGATAAACTGCAGAGCGCAATTACTGACATGTATGCTTTGTGGGGTTTTTTTTAAGTGAATTGGTTTTTCTCTTCTTCGGCTTCATTCCCAAATAAGGTTAAAAGGTAAAGATTTAAAACTCTAAGAGAAATACTCTAATTCACTTTTGTGCCCTCCGATGGATCACAAGGGAACAGTGTATTGCCTTTGAAAAGAAGGCAGAAAACCCTGTAAAACCACAGCCTCCCGGGAGGAAGCCCGTGACCAGCGAGCACAGACTCCGGTCACCGTGGGACTGGCTTTACGGCGCCAGATGGAGCAGGCCTGTTCGCTAGTCCCCATGGGCCTGCCAGCAGAGTGACTAGAGGAGAATTAATTACTGTACTTTTGTTGTTGTTGTTGCACATTTAGAACAATTGTTTCTCTGAGTTTTGTAAAACTAGGACTACACGGTGTCCTCATTTCATGAGACAAAGGACATTTGTCAACGTGGGGAATATGCTTTCTCACCTGGGCCCTCAGCCCCACAGGCAAGCCAAGGAATGTCAGGGCTCCCAGATTAAATCCCACACATTTTACAAGGAAGAATCAAAGTTAATAAGTCTAGGGGTTGGCGGGTCAGGTCAGGGTGGATAGAGTAGAGTGGAGCACGCATGGACCAGTCACTGAATCTCGTCTGTCTCTAATTTTTAGGAACTGTGCTGATCTGTTGAGTTTGGTAGATTCCATCCAAATATTATGAGTGAGCCCAGGCCATGACTAGTTCTGTGTTCACCAACAACCTCTCCTTCTGCTGATTCTGCTCAGCTTCCCAAAGAGACAGCGGTTGTGTCCTCCTATGTGCCTGATGCTCCCTCAGAGTCTCTCACACCTTCCATGCTCAAGGTCATACAAGGGTCAAATCGATGTGTATTGGCTTGAATTCAGCAAAAGAAAGTTCTTTTGCATGGCTTGTGGTGGAGCAGTGGAGAGAACATCGACCTTGAACGCTGAGGTCACAGGTTCGAGACCCTGGGCTTGTACTGTCAAGGAACATATGACAAGCAATAAATGAACAATTAAGTGAATTAACTATGAGTTGATACTTCTCGCTCCACTCACCTCTCCTCTCTCTGTAAAACTATAAATAAAATATAAAAAAAGATTTTTTTCTAATTCACATTTACTTTCCAAATCAACAACAGGGAGACTGCCTGCAGTGGTAGTTTCACGGTTAGGTTAAGGCAGTGGTTCTCAAACATTCTGAAGTCAGGGCACATTTAAAATCCTACAAGTAATTGTAGGTGCACAATATACAAATTTATGAGAAATATGCTGTAATAATTAAGTCAACTATTAAAGAAAAAATATAAATTCCAAGTGTGCTTTTATGATAATTAAAAAAATAAATGACAAAATTAAATTTATTTTGACATTAAAAAACATTTTTATGTTACATTTTTTGAGTTATGCTTTTAATAATTTGTAAAAAATAGGGGTTAAAAATAAAATAAACAACAAAAGTTATCTTTCTATATATACACATACATTGTAAGATTTAGTAAATTCGGCAGGTCCCGGCACGAATGTGTTAAGTTTTTTCATTCTTGTGTTTATGAGAAACATGAGCCTGATGTGTCCTAGCGATTTCTTCAATGTTTGGGCAAATATTTGAAAGGCAAACTCTCATTTCCTCGGCAATACATTGAAGAATTCCTCTCTTTTTACTCTTAATTGTGTTGAGCACAGAAAACACCCACTATACATACCATCTTAACTTTACACCGAACAAAGGATACAACAAACTTGCCTCCAGTCTTTCCAGGGAACATGGGGGGTAGTGTAAACAATCCAGCAACACAGCTTAACAATCTTTTGCAACCAAATCAGGCAAGTGAGGTGGGGGGTTGGGCAGACTGTTAGCTTAGAGCCAATTCCCCACACCTCTGTCCCCCAAAAATCTAAACTCCAAAAACCCTGTTGGTTTTTTGGTCCCCAATAAGTACATATTTCTCTGGAATACCATAGGACACACCTGGAAATCTTCTAGGGCACACCAGTGTTCCCTGGTGCACATTTTGAGAACCACTGGGTTAAGGTAATAATACAGGCTTTGGTAATTAGAACTGGAGTGTAATTTTAGCTCCATCCATTGACATTTAGGCAACTTTAGACAAATAAATGAATCTCATTAGGCTTCAGTGTCCTTACTTCTTTATTTTATTTATTTTTTTCTTATTTTCCAAGTGAGAGGGGGTGATAGACAAACTCCCACATGTGCCCCAACTAGGATCCGCCTGGCAACCCCATCAGGGGCCAATGCCCTACCCATTTGGGGTCATGCTCATAACAAAACTATTTTTAGCAAATGAGGTGGAGGCTCCACGGACACATCCTCAGCAGGCAGGGCTGATGCACTTTAACCAATAGAACCATAGCTGCAGGAATGGAATATAGAGAGTGAGAGAAGAGGGGATGGATTGAGAAGCAAACGGTTGCTTCTCTCGTGTGCCTGACTGGGAATCAAACCTGGGACATCCACATACCAGGCCAATGCTCTACCACTGAACAAACCTGCCAGGGTCAACTTACTTCTTTAAAGAGTGGAAATCATATCTCACTCATGAAAGGATTTCTAGGATGCATTAATTATTTTTTAAATGCATATTCCTCACCAAACTAATATAAAATTATATGGAAGGCCAACTGTAGTTGAAACAACAATTTAAAAATGCAGATTCCTGAATGTACCCCAGACTCACTGAACCAAAATAATTTAAGTGTTGAAATCAGGGAATCTATGTGTGCACTTACACACCCACTCAATGCTTACCCACAAACATGTCTGAAACACACTACAGAACCCCATGCAGCAAATCTCACCAGAAAGTACAGGGTGTAACTGGAAATCAGAATATCCTTGGAACTTTTATCTACCTCTGATTTGAAATACAAATGACTATTCCCATTTCTTGGACCAATGGGTATCCCACCATCTGTACTGATTTGTTTGAAACCCAAGGTTCCAGATTTCTCCCCTTGATAAAGATGACACCATAGGGGTAAAAACAAAATAGCCATTAACTGGTGAACACAAAGGACATGGAAACATCATGATAATGTTTCTGTGTGCTATCTAGTTTTAGAGTGTATGCAACTTGAATACAACTAAGTATATGTGTCATTACCTCTGTGATTAGCCCTCTCCTTACTCCCTTCAGTATCTTAAGAACTGCTTGTAAGTGGAGGCCTGTCCTACCCAGGGTGTTCTCACTGGTCCAGTGGAGTGGAGAGGCCTGGCAGGGTGAGGGAGGGCCTGCACTCAGAGAGCAGGGACTTGCCCTATTGGACCAACATCAAGGAACTAAGCCACCTGATGATAAATGAAGATATTCCTGGAATTTGGGGGTGGGGAGCAGGGAGACAAGCATCTCAGAATCATTGCCCTGGCTTTATTGAACTCCTCTCCCCTTCAAAGTTACTGAAGCAGAACCCTAATTTCAAAAGGATGTGATGAGGTTGTCAGCAGAGCATTTATTATTATTATTAATTTTGAGAAAGAGAAACATCAATTTGTTGTTCCACTTATTTATGCATTCAATGGTTGGTTCTTGTATGTGCCCTGACCGGGGATCAAACCTGCAACCTTGGAGTATCAGAATATCAGGACACTACTCTAACCAACGGAGCTGCCGGGCCGGAGCCAGCAGAGGATTTTGACATGCACTCTGGTTGGAGGAGACCTCAGAGTGAGCACGGAGCCCCTATGCTCTACAAAGCAGCAGCAGTGCCTTAAGAAGGCCACAGGCAAGGCTTTAGGGCAAAGAAGAAAAAAGAAACATGAGGAATGGGTAGAGAAAGGAGACAGAGACAGAGAAATTTAAATTTCCACAGGGATTCTGAGTTTCTTTGCACATAAAGCCAAAATGAAACACCTCGTAACTTGAGTGAAAAGGAATATTACTCTGCAGTTTTGCTTTATATAAAAGACGCTTTATAAATATGGTAAAACTTACTTCAAGTCAGCTTAAATAACTTTTAAAGGTAATTTAATCTTTCCATTCCCATAAGAATATTTATTTTTTGCTTTATCTTACCTCAATAAAAATGCAATGAGTTGTGGTTTTACACACATATACACACATACCTACCTACATAATTTTTGGAAATACAGTCTTGATTTTCAAACAGTCGCAGTTTTAAAAGATAAGATAAAATTTGCGATCACAATAAACCATTATTAGTTTAGTTTTACCAGATCAGATTGAAGCACCGTGTCTTATTCAACGAAAAATGAGCATCCTTCACAATATAGCAATACCAATAGTTCTTTAATGGAAAAAGTCGCAAGTTTACCTTATCACTGCATCACTCGGGGCTGAGTAGCTGTCCATTATCCTCACTGCTTTTGTTTCCCTGCCTTGTCCTTTACTTTTACATTGGTAATAATCTTCTTTGACACAATGAAATATAAACACGCAGTGAAATCTATTAAGATGTTTCTCTTTGGTTTTCACCTTTAATAACATGCTTAGAAATATTCCCACCCCCTCAAAAGCTGAGCCAACTCCATTTCATTTCAAGATGTCTTCTAGGTCTGCGTTCTTTCCTTTATTTCATGCTGCATGCATGCTATAAACCTTCCTTGGAGACAATATTTCATTGCAGCATGGATCTCAAACACAGTTGTTTTGGCAAATACTGTTAACTCCCTTCTCCTTTGGGCTGTGGCAGATCCTGGAAGGGTCAGCCTGTCATGGCAAAATCACCCCGTCAATCTGCACGTGTTTATTGGGCAGCTGCTCTCTAGAAAACCCTGGGGAAGGGGAGAGGGGAACACAGAAGAGATGATGGACTCAATCCCTATATGAGTGTCAACTTTAAATGGGGAAATGAAAATATGTATATATGAAATTAAAAAAACAAATACATCCATTGTGGGTTGAATTATGTTCTCCCTAAAGATTTTTTTCTTTTTAAGTGAGAGACAGGGAGACAGAGAGACACACTCCTGCATGTGCCCCAATAGGGATCCACCCAACAAGCCCCCTACAGGGCAATGCTCTACCCGTCTGGGACCACTGCTCCATTGCTCAACAACTGAGCTATTTCATATTCTGAGGTAAGGCCATGGAGCCATCCTCAGCACCTGGGGTCATGCTGCGGGAGGAGGAGAGAGAGAAAGAAGGGGGAGGAGTGGGTTGGAGAAGCAGATCTTCGTTTCTCCTGTGTGCCCTGACTGAGAATTGAACCCGGGACTTCCACACACCAGGCTGATGCTCTACAACTGAGCCAACCGGCCAGGGCCAAAAGATATTTTTAATTCCTAACCTCTGGTATCTGTAAATATGACCTTATTTGGAAATAAGGCTTTCACAAGTATAATGGAATTAAGATTATACTGGATTATGATGTATTCTAAATTCAATGACTGGAGTCTTTACAAGAGAAAGGAAAGAGAGACTTGGGCATGGAGACACAAAGGAGACACACAGGGAAGAAGGCCACATAAAAACAGAAGCAGGGACTAGAGTGATGCCACATTGAGCCAAGGAATACCAAGAGCCACCAGAAGATGCAAGAGACAAAGAAGGACCATCTTCTGGAGCCTTCAGAGGAGACATGACCCTGCTGGCATCTTTATTTCAGGCAGAACTGTGAGATAATAACTTTCTCATGTGTTAAGACACCTAGTTTGCATTCCTTTGTTTATGGTAACCCTAGGAAACTGATGCAACATTCATATTGCTCCTATTTGACAATTTGCCAAGTATTTTAAGTTTTTCTAACGATGCATCTGAGTGCTCCAGGCTGAGATGCCATTAGAATTTAGAGAACTTCCATGTCAAGATGACAGGGCAGACTCACACTCCATAAACCTCACTGCTCCAGACTCTTAAGAACAATCAGATACAAAAATGGAAAATCACAAAGAGATACATGATTGAAATATAAAATAAACAGCTCTCTAAATTGAAAATAGAACAAATATCCCAAATAAATAGGGTGTGAAGATCTGAGCTTGCTGATCTCTAGAGACGAGAGTAGCTGGAGCAGTCACTGGGAGAGACTAGTACTACCCTATGAGAGGGTCACTGGGTCCAGGCACACAGCTGAAGGTCAAGGCCAGTGAAAGGACCCCAATGCCATCCCCGTACACCAGTGTGGAAGGCAGAATGGTGGCCTCCCAAAGATGTCTATATCCTAATTCCTAGAACCTTTGGAATTTTTACATTATATGGCAAAGGCGAATTAAAGATAAATATGGAATGAGGGTTGCTAATCAGGTGATCTTAAAATAGAGATTGTCCTGAATTATCTAGGCAGACCCAATGTAATTACAAAGATCCTTAAACATGGCATCAAAAGCAGAAGGGTCCGTGTCAGAGGGATGTGATACAAGAAGGACTCATCTGGCTACTCTTGACTTTGAATGTGGGAAGGGTGACAAGACAAGGGAGGAGGGTATTGAGCAGCTGGGAATAGCAAGGAAACGAACTGACCCTTAAATCCTCAAGAAAGAAATGCAGCCCAGTCACCCCCTTGGTTTCAGCTTGGTTAGGCTGTGTTGGCTGACCCAGAACTGTAAAATGCAAATATACTAGCACTTGTGAAAGGAGGCTGACGAGATGCCGACACGGGTACAATGCCAGCAAAGCCACTCCCTGGCTCTGATGCTGAATTGTCCATGACTCCACAAGCTTCTGAAGCAGTAACTCCACATAACTATTAAAATAACTAGATTCAGAAATGGAGCCAGAAAGGACCTAGGGCAGTGGTTCTCAAAGTGTGCACACTAGAAGATTTCCAGGTGCGCTCTATGGTATTCCAGAGAAATATGTGCTTGTTGGGGACCATAAAACCAACAGGATTTTTGGAGTTTAGATTTTTGGGGGAACAAAGGTGTGGGAAATTGGCTGTAAGCTGACAGTCTGCCCCAACCCCCACCCCACTTGCCTGATTAGGTTGTAAAAGGCTGTTAAGCTGTGGTGTTGGATTGTTTACACTACCCCCCATGTTCCCCGACCGGAGGCAAGTTTCTTCTATCCTTTGTTTGGTGTAAAGTTAAGATTTGCTAATGGCCTCACTTTGCCCTATATATAAAGCAAGATGTGGTTTTTGGGCATGCTTTTTCTTGCCAGCAGCAATTACAGCCCCCCCCCCAACCCCGTATTTTCTTAATTCTGTTTATTTTCTTAATTCCGCACCATTCCCACTCGGGACCTGGAATTACTAGCTGCGCTGGTTTGCAGCATGTGCCCAGATATAAAAATAAATATAATTACTCTATTATACCATTTCATTATGAAAATACTGCTCTTTTTGTTAACACATTGTTATTATATTTATTATTAACACATCATTATATCATTTTTAGATCAATACACCCAAATAAAATGGATAGATTTCTCAAAAAGGAGCATGATATAAAAGAATCCAATTTTGGAAGTGAGCAAAAGTTAAGGGTAAATAAAATAGGACTTGAAGGCTGACAGGCAGAATTTAATTTATAGCATTTTCCATCATTTATCACTGAACAATACGATTGGATTAGAAACCCATTCATGGAAGCTTCAAGTGATTTTGGTTTAACATGAACAGAAGAAGAACTAGCAGCTATATCCACTGATCGTGGATTGATGATTAAACATAAGGAATTGTCTCTTGAATCCTTTTGGATTTCTATAAAAGAATAATATGTGGCAATATCTAAAAAAGCTTGGAACATTTTACTACAATTTTCAACATCCTATTTATGTGAATTAGGATTTTCTATCCTCAACACAATTAAGAGTAAAAAGAGAAGAATTCTTCAATGTGGTGATGAGGAAATGAGAGTTTGCCTTTCAAATATATGCCCAAACATTGGAGAAATCGCTAGGACACATCAGGCTCATGTTTCTCATAAACACAAGAATGAAAAAACAACACATTCGTGCCGGGACTAAATCTTACTAAGAATGTATCTGTATATATATAAAGATAACTTTTGTTGTTTATTTTATTTTTAACCCCTATTTTTTATGAATTCTAAAAAGTATAACTCAAAAAATTTAACATAAAAATGTTTTTTAATGTCAGAATAAATTTAATTTTGTCGTATTTATTTTTTTAATTACCATAAAGCACACTTGAACTTTATATTTTTTTCTTTAATATTTGATTTAATTATTATATTTCTCAAATTTGTATATAGTGCACCTACAATTATTTGTAGGATTTTAAATGCACCTCAACTTCAAAAAGTTTGAGAACCAGTGACCTAAGGGAATCAACTGCAAAAACTACAGAGACAAGGTGTGTTACAGAAGC
The DNA here is from genome assembly GCA_037038555.1 of Rhynchonycteris naso. Taxonomy (NCBI): domain Eukaryota; kingdom Metazoa; phylum Chordata; class Mammalia; order Chiroptera; family Emballonuridae; genus Rhynchonycteris; species Rhynchonycteris naso. The sequence continues at coordinate 25,117,958 of CM073001.1, forward strand.
AAGAGAATGACAGGAAAAGTAAAAGCCAAAGCAAAAGAACAAAAATAGTCCTACACACAATGTGCTTCCAAACCCAGATTTTAAAAATCACATAAAGAAACTTAATGTGAAGAAAGACAGCCAATAATACCGGGACTCTGAGCAGGAATTCACTTTTGGTGACGTTCACTTTATAGAAGTCAGACAAAAACCTTAAATATAAATATTAAAATAATTCAAAATGCTAAAAGCATTCCTTCAAGAAAAAGATGCTTGCTATGGACTGAATGTTTGTGTCCCCCTTAAATTCACATGTTGAAATTTAAATCCCCAGTTATGGTGTATGCAGATGGACTCTTCAGGAGGTAAGCGAAGTGGGTCATCATGGTGGAGCTCTCGTGGTAGGATGAGTTAAGAAGAGGCAGGAGAAAGCTTGCTTCCTCTCTCTCCCCCTCTCTCTGCACTCCACCACGTGGAGACACGACAAGAAGATAATCCAAGACACCAACCTGCTGGCACTCTGATCTTGGACTTCCCAAGCTCCAAAACTGTGAGAAATAAGTATGTTGTTTATCCAATCAATTCGTGGTAATTTGTTACAGCAGCCCAACTGCCTACAACAATACAGAAGCACAGCCAATCCAGAATAAACAAAGTCACTAATATGAGACATAAAATATGTAAGATAAATTCAAGTACCATCAGACTTGAAAAGAGTAGTGTAGTGCAGAGAGACGTAATCTTTTTACGTAAATCAGTCCCTACGATGAATGCATATGCGTGTATGTTTCTATGCATGTGTGCGTATATTCTCTACTTTAATTCTGCAAAAGCAAATAGGGGCTGAGGTGGATAATCTTTCTAATAGAGAACATCTTCCTTATAAAAGGACATATTGTTTACTCAAAAGGGGACACTGGATTTGGGAAGTTTTAGTCATCATAGATCCCGATTTTGAACTTTCTTTAATGTGTGGCAAAGGAGAGCCTGGAATTTTAAAAATAAAAAGACAGAAAAAGGCTCTCATTGCCCTGCTTTCTGCTGTTCATTCCTTCCCTGAGACAGGAAGCCTGTAGTCCCTTAACAGCTAACCAAATAGGAAGTGTGGAAACGTGGGAAGTGAAGGAAGACTAAACGGGCCTGGCCTGTGGTGGCTCAGTGGATAAAGCGTCGACCTGGAACGCTGAGGTCACTGGTTTGAAACCCCAGGCTTGCCTGGTCAAGGCATATGTGGGAATTGATGCTTCCTGCTCCTCCTCCCCTTCTCTCTCTCTCACTCTCCTCTTTCTAATATCAATAAATTAAATCTTAAAAAAAAAAGAAAGAGAAAAAGAATGAAAGAGAGAGAGAAAGAAAGAAAAGAACTAAAAACAACAAGAAACCCAAAAGTAAAAACAAAACAAAACAAAACAAAAACACCCCAGCATTCCAAAAATAGTGCCCAGCAACACTGGCAATGTGAGTACAGAGATTCATTCATTTTAAAGATTCACTTCTTTCTAGACAGCTAATTATGTCATGGCTGCTTCTCCTGAGAACTCAATAAACAAATGATCTCGCGGAGAATTTTGCGTGTTGGGCTCTGTGGCCTAATAAGGCAGCATTGCCATTAGCACACCCCGAGTCCTCACATGCCTCGCAGGAGCATCTCTTGGACACACTCAGATAAATGCATTTTCTAATTCTGGCTCTGCCTCCAGCTAATTTGGTTTCTTTGGATTAATGACGCCACATCTAAAAATGTTAGGATTTGATTAGATGTTCCCTTGCATCTCTTGCAGTTTTATAATTTTTATTATTCTGGGTCACTGTGATATTAAAATATTCTAAATCCCCCATCTTTTCATGTATGATTTATAAGATTGGAAATTGAAAAAGAAGGATATAGCAGAATTCGCAAAATAAGCTGCAATTAAAATAAGGGATTGCTAATGTCCTCGCCATATCATATAGCACAGTCTCAGATAGGACGGGAGAAGAGCGAGTGCTTCCATTGTTATTAATGACTGAGTACTACACCCGTGCAAGAAATGTTCAAAAAAATACAACTGCAGAAGTATATTCTAACCTACCTTTTATAAGCTACCTGAAGGAATAGGAAAGCACATTTTAGCTGGGTTAAGTTTTAAATATTGTTCCATTGTTTCTCTTTAATCAATAAAAATTGAAAACAGATTCATCTAATGCACTTCAAGAACCTAATAATGGATTTGGAAGGCCAATTCTAGGTCTCCAAGGCATTGAGTGAAAAATAAAGTCTGAGCGGTCTTCTGTCAATGAGCTGAGGCATGAAGTGAAACTCTGACTTGCTGTGAAAACGGAGAGCGTGCCCCACTCTCAGGGCACGTGGACTTCAGAGACCACGTGTGGCTGGGCGTAGAGAGCACAGGAATAAAGAAATTTCCTCCACAGTTTCATGAACACGAGGAGTAACGAATAACTGAGGTAGCAGAACAAAATTGGTGAGCACAGGTAGGTGAACCGTTGCCTTCACTACAGTGTAATTACTGACTAATGGGCATATGGACTTCCTTATACCTGGCACTCAAGTCACCTGGCTTTATATACGATCATTAAAATGACACTCATAACTGAATATGTTTTCCAGTTATTTCTTACATATAAAAATCATCCCAAAAGTGTGGCTTAAAATAATAATAACTGATTTTATTCATGAATCTGATGTTTACTGGAATCATCCAAGAAGTTTTTGCTCAGATTTTTCCCACGGCTTTAGGAAAATACTGGGGTCATCTTATAGATGTCTTCACTCACGTGTCTGGTGCCTGGACTAAGAAAACTTAAACAGCTGGCCACTGGCGTGTCCAGGGCTCTGGGCATCCCTCTCTATCTTTATGTAGTCACTCCAAGTGGCCTATCCACATGGCAGCCACGGCAGCAAGACTTCCTAAAGGATGGCCAGCAGCTTCCAGAGTGAGAAGCACAGGGGAAAGACCAATAGAAGCAACATGTCCTCTTCTGACTGAGTTTCAAAAGTCATGCAGAATTACTTCTGCCAAATTCCATTCACGGGGGCAGCCACCCAAGGCAACAGAGGTCCTCCCCCTTTGTGGGGATATGGCAAATCCTAGAACCAGTGGGATGGGAAATATTGCTTAGGACAAGAAGCGCCTAATGATTTTGATAAATAAATAATTTCCAATTTATTGGGAGAAAATAAAGATTTGACCATTGTATTAGTTCTGTTTTGTTTGCTGCCATCATGAATTGCCACAGATGTAGTAGATTTTCAACAACACACATTTTGAAGTTTTGTAGTTCAGAACCCTGGTGTGGGTCTCACTGGGCTCAAACCAAGGTGTCCCAGAGGGGTGTTCCTGCTGGAGGCTCGAGGACTGAATCAGTCCTCCTGCTCAGAGAGGCTGTGGTCAGAATCCAGTCCCTTGCAGTTAGAGGACTGAGGACCTCATGTCTTTGCTGGCTGCTAGCTGAGATAATTTCTAGGCCCCAGAGGCCGCCAGCATTCCTTGACTCATGGCCCCTTCCTCCACCTTCAAAGCCAGCAACAGCTATCCACACTAACTCTCACATCTCCTCCCTCCTCTATTTCTTCTTTGCATGTCCTTGACTGACCCTTGATGAAGAAGATCATCTTTTAAGGGCTCAAGTGATTAGATTGAGCCCACCTTGGCAATCCTTAGTAATCTCTCCATCTCAAGGTCTTGCCACCTGAATCACATTTGTAAAATTCCTTTGCCATATATATGGACATATTCTAGGAACTAGCACTTGGGCATTTTGTGAAGCCATAATTCTGCCCAACACCAATATAATGTGTTTGATCAAATAGAGACCGTGGCAATAAAATGAAAGAAATTGATGTTAAAATGCAATGATTCAGGGGTCTCTATAATGTGACTCCATGCACATTAAGCACATTTATTTAACCAAGGGATTTCCCTTGTTACACGGTCAGAAGATTACAGAGTGCGTGCCCTCAGGCCTATGAGTTTTCTCAGTGGAGAGAAAGACCTTCTCACTAAAATTTAATTAACTCTATTTTATATGCAATTATAATAAAGGTTACTTGGTTTCTAAGACCAAACAAACACAGCAGTCACAAATTAGAAATGGCAAATACCAATCAACAATGACAAGTGACATCTGGCAAGAAAGAAGAAATCAAAAATTTAAAACACTAAGTATCATATCTACCACACATACAGAGACACAAATAGCAGTCTGAGACCATTTGTTCTGAGGACTTTGTTGTACTGGGGAATTATCACCATATGTCTTTGAGAAATGACTAAATTATATTCAAAATATTCTTTTTATGAGTTTATAATATAGTATATAAACATTTTACGTCACCAGAAAAGGACAATATATTTTTTAAAACAAGCACTGCCAGTGGACATGTTGGGAGATTTGCCTGCTCACACCATGCTGCTGAGACCCCACTCCCTGGACACGTATGCGCTGTGGGGTGTGTGCATCTGACTGGGCAAGTGGGCGTTGCTCCTCCTGGCCAGGCCTTTGGGCACAGAGGGAGCAATGAAGCAGAGGGAAGCCAATGTGGGAGACCCAGGCCTGCACCTTAACTGCTCCCAGGTTCCAACCCCCACTCCCTGCAGAGACCCAAACGTACTTTCTGCACATACTGTCTTCCAATCATTTCATGTATGTACTTAGGTTGGCCTAACCCAGTCCCAGTGAATTTCTCTTCCTGTGTCCAAACAATTCATCACTAAGACAAATGGGTGAAGTCTCAGTCATCTGAAAAACAATCCAGCTATCAAAAGGATCGATTCTTCAAAGGCTCCGGATGGCTGTCAAGTTGTGTGTGGTTTACGGAAGTGCTTTTCAATAAACTATCCAACCCTTGATTAGAAGACTATGCTTTCCCACCTCAACAACTGATATTTTATAAAGCAGAAGTCTGCAATTTTATTTCAAATATGACCCAATCATGTAATGTAATTAAAATGAGTTAAAATACAGTGTTTTGCAAATAAAGTGCTTATGATTGGTTTTAATATATCTCAACAAACTTTTTTAAGCTAATTAAGTCATAAAAATTATAGATTTTGAAGAACACTTCTATCACTTTTTTAACCAAGAAATCTATAATTTTAGAACAAAATAAATCACATTAGCACTATAGATGATAAGATTTATTCGAGGGGTGGGGGAAGAAGTCATTAGTAAGTTTAGAATTTCAGAATTTTGAAGTTCGGTGATTTTTATCAGTCAGGGTCAAGGGAGGAATACAGAGCCCACCTGGGTAACAATGGTGTTGGAAGGTTTGAAAAGGCAATCAGGGGAGGGAGGCCAGCCAGAGTTTGGCAACAGCAGCTGGACTCACTCCACAGGACCAGGGAGAACAAGGCGGAGGCCAGACCATCAGGCAGGAGCTAGAATCCTGAAGGGGACAGGACTATGGCCAAAGACACTACATGAAGTAGGTTTTCCATCACCTGGCCTTAAGTGACCAGGGAGCCCAGACCAGGTAAGTCACAGAAGTGGAACCCCTGCAAACTAAGCAGATCATGGAAAAGCTGGGAGAGGCTCTGAGTATAAACAGCCAAATAATGATCACAACAATTGTGCAGCTTTTTAACACTTCAAAAAATGCATTGTTAATATGTAGAATGACAAAGGCGATTGCTTCCAGCACAGAACAGTATTCCAGGTAAAAATTTTATGACTATCCCCAAAGATCATGCTAGGGAATACAAATATAGAAACCGAAAATCCACATGATAACCCAGACGGCAAAAAGAAAAGTTAGCAAAGATTTTACCTCACTGCCCTCTGGCATTTAGGAACAAAGGTAAGGCTAATAATCTGCCCTGTGAGCAAATAAAATAATGCTAAAATGTATTAGTGTACACAATTATTATATATTAATAACTATAACATACTTATGAGATATAGTAGAAAATGCGGTTGTCTTCCAAAAGCTACTCCACCCATCTTTCATTGTTTTGCAGTCTTGTGATTTGAGTGAGTGTGACCCCAGACCACCTGGAGGGTTGAGTCAGGATATGTTGAAGCTATTCAGGAAAATCCCATCAATCTGACAAAAGAGGTTCACAGACAGTCAGCAAACCAGACATAAGCCAATCGGCATCTGATATTCCTTGGCTACAGAAGTTGTGCAGGGATGGTCCTTTTAGAATTTCATTCGATGGTTATGAAAGCAAAGCTTTATCTCCCTCCTCTTGGAGGTGAATGAGTAAATATGTTGCCTCATTTCCTTTTTGTAACAACTCTGTTACCATGAGAGACTCAGCATGTAAATAAAATCTGACCCCATGGTATACAAATGTCAAAAACATGTAGGCCACAGAAAAAGTAAAGCAGAGCCCTGATCAAACTAAGCCTGGATTCCATATACTTATGAATATTTCAGATACATAAGTCAATAAATCTCATAGAATCTTTTAACCAGTTAGAGCTTGTTTTTGGTGGTTGTTGTTGATAACCAAAAACAAAATACTAGGGGCATTGTTACATACTTTACACTTAATTCTGCCAAAATCCAGGGAAGTAGTTTTATTACTGCTTTTGTTTTATATTGGAGAAAGGTGTCGAATGGATGCTACATGCCCTGCCATCTGCAGTAAGCAGAATTTGATCGGGTCCGTCCGACTTTGGAGTCACTGCCCTCATCCACGGCACCACACATGCCCCATGCCCACCCACCTGACTGCTGTGACACTGTTTTATTTTAATGCATAACAACTCTGTTGGCCTTCAACTTTGAAAGAATGTTTTAAATAATTACTTGATAAAACCAAACATAAAAAACAAACAAACATAGAAACATGAGGACAAGTTAGAGAATGTTCAAATGCACACAATCAAAGCAAGTTAAACTAAAAAGAGCAGCTGGTCTGATTCAGCAGCTGTCACCAGAACACACCAATCAAGGAGATTTTAGTATTCCTGAGCCACCCTGGCCATATAGGTTAATAAGTCACATCTTAATAAATACTCAAAGAAAGATAAGTGAAAGCTGATATCACCAGAGCACCCCACCTTGTTTTTAAAACTGGAGAAAAGTGTTTGTTGTAACTTGAATATGTGGACATCATAAAATTTAGGGTTCTCTTAAGACTGTGATTCCTTGGTTTGAACTGATAGCTTTCTAAATACATTTCAATATGTGTACTTGAAAGCCATTTTCACATGAAATATTTTTGGCAAAAATACAAAATACATGATTAATATACAAACACCAGCTCACATAATTGTGTGTGTGTGTGTGTGTGTGTGTGTGTGTGTGTATATATATATATATATATATATATATATATATTTATAATTTATACATTTATATACGGACTATATATAATATGTTTATATGTAAATATAAACACATTTTTATATATTTTATGTATGATAAAATATTATTCTAATCCCCTAGATATGTATGAATTGTATTATTCTTGTAGTATTCTTTCTCACAATCAAGTAATAATAATAATATCTACCTCCTCAGGTTTTATACTGTTCCACCAAAAGCTACCCACAGTACACAGAGTCTCATATAAAACTAAGTACGAGATAATTCAACTAAATGAGCTAGATTTTTTTCATATTCCCAAGTCACCCCTCACGGCTCAGTTCCCCCGGGGGTCCGGGACTCGGAATACACGGAGCTGCGGTTGACCCCCTCCTCACCGCAGGGCTGTGGCACCTACCCTGATTCTTCTGCAGAAAACCTGTTCTTTGGTGTCCTTCCTAGTAACAAATGTATATTTCCCCCTGGAAAAACATCCCTGCCGGAGAAACCAATTAGTAGTTACTCTTGGCAGAATTTAATATTTTTCTTTTGACCTGTTGTGGACATGTTCGCCCTAGTGCCCATTTTCCCTAAATAGAAAGCACTAAGTCCACACAGAAGCTTTCAAAAAGAGAAAAAGGGAGCTTTTGGTAAGCCAGCTCTAAAAACAGAGGAAGCTAAGACAGTATATTGTATGTTGACTTTTTTCTGTTTAAAGAAGCAGTAACATTTAAACCCTTTACATCCACTAAATACTCTACAAGCAAGTGTGAGTGAAATGAGGGCGTTTGTTTCCATTTGGCTGTGCCAAAGTCCTCTTCCTCACCACTAGCCTGTGCCAGGACAGAGGTCACAACCTGAGAGCAGGGCATCCCGGGCACTGAGAGACTTGAAGGCCCTCCCCAAAGGCATTCACTACATGCAAAAGTTTCTGTTTGGAAAACATCTCACTTGAACAGAAGTGAATCTTCAAAGAATTCTAATACCAGACAAACAAATTTTGATAAACTTTACAGGGGCAAAGGTCAGAAAAAGCCTGGAAAGTATAATTATCAAAACAGAAAGCCAGCTCAGGCTCCAGGAGGTGGCTGGTATAAGAGCCAAAGGAGCCCAGACATTGAACCCGGCTACACCACACCAGTGTCTGACCTACACTACACAACTGTGAGATGAGGGATTTGCATGGCTGTAAGCCACTATATTTTTGGTAATGTGTTGCCTAGCAATGAACAACTGCTTTCACAGAGACGGAGAAAGAGAGACGAAGACGGAGACAGAGACAGAGGCTGAACAAATGGAGAAAAATCTGAAATCAACAATTGGTGAATCTGAATAAAGGGTCTAAGAAACTTCTTTGTATTATTCTTGCAACTTTTCTGTAACTTTGTAATTACAGCAAAAAAAAGTTACAAATAATTGAAGCACAGAGAAAACTAAAACCCTTTGGCATCTGTGTAACCGCTAGTAGATAATGCAAAGTCATAAACCCTTCACTGAATTTTAGTCAACAGCTGTGAATGTGAAGCTTTTTCTCCCTCCTCTTAGGGGTGAAAGAGCAAATACATTCCCTCACATCCTTTCCTAACGATACTTAGGAGCCTTGAGCTGTCTGCCAATGCTGTTCCTCGAAAGAAAAAAACAAGTACCAGTGACTTTGATCATAAATTCTCAAGTCTATCTCTGACACGGTGAAGTCAAAGGGCTCCCCTTTTAAATTCTGACATGACCACATTAAAAAAAAAAAGACGGTCTCTGCCAGAATCTAATAGCAGGAGGTTCACAGGTCTTATGCGGCCACGAATCTGAGGATACAGTATTGTACAAAAGCTAGATATCAGCATATCCAAAAAGAGCATAAGTCCCTTGGCAGTGTCTAAAACATTGGTGTGATGGAGAGAGGTATTTTACAACACCACAAAGGAGCTTTTCACCTTGCCGAGTGCACAATGCAAAGTCTCAAAAATTATTACTATAGGCACAATCATGTCAATAGTGTTTCCATCTATCAGAGGCTTTCAGCAGTCCTTCTAAACAAAGTAAAACAAACATGGATAAGCAGACTCTATTCCTTATTGATCTCTCCACTTCACACGACTGGGAAATACATTTCAGCGTCTAGAAATAAGTCAAACATCGCTCAAGTTATTTATGTTTTAAAACATCCTACAGGTCCATTTTCTGAATTCCCAATGTCGGTCCTCTCAGTTCTGCATTTTTCAGTAAGTTCCTTGGATTAACTTTCATCCCCCTACCTTCTGTCAATAGCACCCTAAGATATTGTGACATTGATTATCAACATCAATTTCAGTTTGATGCCATCTGCTGTGCACTGTGGGACTTCAGCTTCCCTTTTCTTTCTTTTCTTTCTAAGCTCATTTGAATTCCTGCATCTTCTGATATGTAGGAACATAATGATACCACAAAGCATTTCTAAAAAGAAGAAAATCAGATTGTATTTAGGTTTCACCCATCTTCTGTCTGCAGGAAACCATCTTTCTTGCTCATAATAACTCATCAGTGGTCAGGGCACTAAAACCACTATAAAATCACTCTTAACTCTTTCTAGGGCTGAAGAACGAGGTATCTGCAGGGAAAGCATCAGCTTTTCTCCCAACAGAATGTATTCATTTATGGACAGTTATAGTAATTTCTTAGAAACTTTTTCCCTGTATGGGTATGAATTTGCACCTCTGTAATTTCTAATCATTGGTCTTTGTTTGGCCTTTATGTCCTCATGGGTTAAAACTAATCTCTCTTCCAGATGGCTGTTCTTCTAATATATGAAGATGTCCTATTCCTTACCAGTCCCCAGCTCCTCTCCCCTCCTGGTTTTCCAGGGTTTTCATAAGGCTTACCTGTAGGCATCTCACACCTGTAGACCAGCTCCCTTTGGTGAGCATCACTCAGAGGGCAGCCTGCACGGCTCACACTTGTCATCACTAACTGTAATGTTATACATAAGTATGAACTGCAACTCTAAGGAAGCTAGCCTGTTTATTACGACTAATAGGTCTAGAATTCTTCTAAGCTTTCAAATCCCGGAACAGACCGAGATAGCAGTAATTTCCTGTGATCCTACTACCTGAAGCAAAGTGAGTCAGAGAACAAAACCGCACAAAGAATGAGTGATAGTACCACTTAAATGAACACAGCTGAGTGTATGAAGCTGCAACTTTTCACGTTAAATATGGTCTTGTGATACTGCACTCCTGTACACTTTATTTAAACACATTATAATGTTTTATTTAGAAGAATGACAATATCTTCATATTTAATCCTCTCATACATGAAATTTGAGTGAGAAAACTATATATATAATATATATATATATAATATATAATATATTTAATCACATTAGAAAACTATATATATATATATATATATATATATATATATATATATATATATATATATAATCACATTAGTCCAAGAAGGTTTTACATTTAGTCATCTTAGAGTGAAGAGCCCCAATTCTTGTTACCTATGTGTGAAATGCCACAGCAATGTTTACAAATTAGAACTGAAATTTTTGACTTAGTTTGAGCTGTTTATGCATTTTGGAAAAAATAAAAAATTTTGTTTTAGATGCCATTGTCCTTCCTCACATTCTAAATAAAAATGTTCATATACTTTGCAAAATAAGATTTAGGGTTGCCCTTAGACCTATATTTAAAATGGTGATATAATAGAGAAATATCAAAATAAAAAGCATCTACCAAATACAAATGTTTTTCTACTATAAAAGTGAAATTACCATTCCAGCTAGCTCTGCTTATAAGCCCCAATCATTTTTCAGAGGTTACTGGTTTCTTTCTAATGTCTCTCTGGAGTTAAGACCAGCTGTTCTTGTTACTTAAATGTTTGATAGCAAAACACCTGGAAATAAATGACTTCCATGGGAAAACATGTTGCACCATTTGCCAAAAAAAAAAAAGGAATTGGGGCATACACAGCTAGCTATAAGTGAATCACTTTGCTATTCCATTAAAAAATGTAATGACATCGTAAGGAACAGATTTCAAATATTTTGGAAATCTAACTTTTATAAAAGTCTGACTTCTTCATAGGAATGCTAGAGTCAGCTTGACTGTTTTTATTTTAATCCAATATGAATGCTATGGTTGACTTTAGCTGTTCTTTTTTTCCCTTTCAATGCAATCCTCAGATCTAAAACTATACACGGCTAATGAATTTAATCTGTAATACTTAATATGTATTTTCAAAAAATACATTTTGGAGAACTGTAAAATTTTCTGCTTTGAACTTACACTGAATTCCTTGCTCCCTGACACCAGATTCTAACCCACTCCCTCTACGTTCCTTCTCTGAATCAGCAATTCCAAAAACAGACCATAAAGCCAAATTACAAAGGAAAATATCTCTGTGCTATGTGGACCTAGGATTTCACGGCTTATTCCTATTGTGATATATAGTATCTCAAATAGATATTTAGTGTGAACCAGTAACCAGTGATTTCACTTTCGTAAAAACGCGCGCGCACACAAACATCTATGATCTGCAAAAAATTTCCAGAAGTGCACAAAACGAACTGCTAATGGCAGTTTTCTTCTGGGGGCTGGAATTGGAAGTGGGGAGGGATGATTTTGCTCCTTTGCATTTTTTCAATGTAGACTATATATTTAAAATAAAACAAAAGGAAAATAACTGATTTTGCTACTGGTAGCCACTTAATGAAAGTTCTTCCCGGGAGTAAAAACCATGCCACCATACTTACACGTAAGATTTCATGGATGATGCCAAGTGCTTTCTCCAATGTCATCACTCGAGTTCCTTGTGACAGCTCTCTACCTTTAGTAGGACAGATATTCTCATTTTCCTTTTATAGATTATACAATGGGGCTCAGAAAAAGTCAGTTAAAAGGCCTGAATGATTTCATAGGGGACGCAATAGCAAGGAATAAGAGCCAGGCCTGCCAAAGCCAAATGTAACATTGTTTTTTATCAATCCTGCCTCTAAGACAAAACAACCAATCTTGCTGGAAACAATTCATTCAGAAAATGCACAGTGAGCTCTAAAAATGCACCAGGAAACAAAATGAAATCAGTGTGTGTCTCAAAATCTTTTTAGACAAGAACCATAGATAAAATGGAATAAACCCAGATAATTAGTTCTCAAGTCTAATGGTGACCAAGGAAGTTTTACAACCTCAGTGTATTTAAAAAAGGCAGTCACTGCTGCCAACATGAGTACTTTCAGAGCTCGGGTGATTTATGATTATTATTGTGGTTATTTGCTTCTTATCTGCTTTCTTCAGGATAGAAATGTTTTAAATGTATTCACTAGTTTATTTCAACTTTTGCCTGTCTTCCTGGGCAGCCCTTGCTCTGCCCTTTGATATTCTGTCCGGCTTTCCATCATGCAAGGATTCATTCTGTCTTTGCTGTGTAATTATTCACTGTGCAATTTGTGTTGTCTATAACTATTTTGAAATATTCATAATGCATTTACTGTTTTACCTGGATAACAGATCTCAGCAATAGTAGATTCTGATTAGGGTATCACTCAAGTTTATCACACACCAAATAGATCTTAAGCACCAACTAGCATTTTGTATGGTGACACGGCTAATAAAAAGCCAGAGAGCCTCTGACTCCACAGAAACAAAGCAAACAAAAACAAAAAGATTAAGCACTTATTTGTTGAGAAAGCACTAATGTGGCAGCTGCCAAAGGACTTACTATAATAATGCATTGACTATACATCAATGACATACTTTATTGACACTTCATCACAAGCCAGAAAAGACAATTGTAAAAACAAGTTGTTGTGTGTCTGCCCAGTGCCAGGCACTGCAGACAGAGAATGAGAAACAAAGGCATACCCAATAAGGCATCATCCCTGTCTCCAAAAAAATGTACAGCCAAACTGAGACCAAACCCACAAACAGAGAGTATTAAAATAAAACAGGATCATTGCTCTGATGGGGATGAATAAGGATGCTTTGGGTGTGGAGTGAGCAGTGGTCAGAGAAAGCTTCCTGGAGGAGATATACACGAGCTGGAACTAAGGATGAGTGAGGATAGACAGACAGCAGGGGTTACTGCACAGGTAAGCTCACTGTCCTCTGAGAAGGTTCTATCTAGACATTTTCAATCCCAATATCAAGTTAAGGATGCCTATTTCCTTGGACTGAAACACACATACACACACACACACATCCATATACACACCAATATTGGGTGCTTTTAAAAAATTAAACTTGTCATGTGAAAACGTGATCTCACATGGGGTTTTAATATGCAAATCCAAAACTGTTAACTTGATTGACTGCATTGCTTAGGAGAGCCAGAGGAGAACTAAGGCTGCAATCAGGGGGAACGTAGATTAGAACCCTATGGAGCCTGGCAGCCAAGGAACAAGAGATCTGAGAATGTGCTTTCCAAATCCAACATCTTACACAAGGCTGGGCAAAGGTTAGCAAGGTGGAGGCAATAATGAGCTTTCTCTAAAAAATGAAATTTTATTTATTTATTTATTTATTTATTTATTTATTTATTTATTTATTTATTTTACAGGGACAGAGAGAGAGTCAGAGAGAGGGATAGATAGGGACAGACAGACAGGAACGGAGAGAGGTGAGAAGCATCAATCATTAGTTTTTCGTTGCCGTTGTGACACCTTAGTTGTTCATTGATTGCTTTCTCACATGTGCCTTGACCACGGGCCTTTAGCAGACCAAGCCACCCCTTGCTGGAGCCAGCGACCTTGGGTCCAATCTGGTGACCTTTTGCTCAAGCCAGATGGGTCCGTGCTCAAGCCAGTGAGCTCGGGGTCTCGAACCTGGGTCTTCCGCATCCCAGTCAGATGCTCTATCCACTGCACCACCGCCTGGTCAGGCAAAATATTTTCAATAACAAGCTAAATATCAAAAAAACATATTTTATATATCATAACCTTTAAAAAAGTTTATTTCAGGCTCATATTATCTGTACTATTTGAAGAATTAGATTTCCACAAAGCCATACTCAATAACATACTCAATAACATCATTTCATAATAGAGAATTTGAATATTATTCATTCACCTGATGATCACTTTAATCTTTCTGAAATTCCTTAGTCACATCTCATGAATTAAAAATCAGACTTTATCAACATAATAAATTGTAGGTTTAAATAGATTATCACAGTTGATGAGTTCAAGTTCATTGTTCAAGTGTTAACTGAACTGCAAGTAGTTTATTATTGAAAACTCAGATGGTAAGGATGTGGAATGGTGAGATATTGGTCTGAAAAGGCAGATAAAGGCCCGATCATGTAGAGTTCTGTATATCCTGGGATGGAATCAGACTCTATCCTCAAAGCAAAGTGGAACCAAAATGCAGTGTGGGCAAGGAGAGGGATAAGTTTTCAGATTGGTGTGTTAGAATGAATGACTTCTTATCAACCTGCAAAATGGGCTAGAAAGAGTAAAAAGTCCAAGAGAGAGACTGACCTTTTCATCCATGGCAGCAGCAGTAAGAATAGAAGAGAGAATTACTTAGGAGGTCAAAGGTGAACAACTGAAGAGATAAGGAAGGAATTAGGGGAAAGATCAAGAGGGCTGCCATGTTGCTGCTTCACCTCCTAGCACAATGAAAATACCATCCACTAGATGGTTATTTCATTAGGCTGTTGACATTACTTCCAGGATTTAAAGACTGAGGAAGGACGACACATGTGGAAATGAGGAAGATGGTGGAGAGTTGAAGAGAATAGTCCCTAGACAAGTTCAAAATAATGGAAGAAAAGCACTTTTCTGATGACTTTAATATGTGGCCAGATTTGAGAACCATCAGGAAGCCTCACAACTCAATTACTCTGGACAAGACACTAAAATCTAAACTCGCAGAATACGCCACTGGGAAGAAAAAAGTTGACAAGATGCTCTCTTACGTCCCACGCAGCATTTACCCTATACACTGCTGCCTGATTGTCCCTAAGTCTTGTCTCAGTTCAAGACACCCTCAAGAATGGACCCCATTAAACTCCATTGAGAACTCTGAAACCAAATGCGGGGGTTCTTACAGAGCAAGGGAGGAATGGCAGCACTTAGACAAAGAAGAAATGTATGGTTCCTAGAAATTAAAGATATAAGAACTTTAGAAGATTAACACAATCCCCTGTGAAGAAGTGCTCTTACAATTTAGTCATGTTAAATTGCCAAGGTACATTTCAGCATGAGCCCACAGCTGCCCCATCTCAGCGCCAGGGAATGTTATTTTTACTCTTACAGTTTCAGCAAGATTCTAATTACTGAAACTGCCGATGTCACCTTAATTACAGCTTTATTTAATGATCACATTGGGCACTGCTGTATCATAGGGAATTTTTTAAAGTAAAATATGGCAGAGAAGTGGAAAAGGAGGACTTAGCCCCCAGGGTATTATCATGCTGCTCATTGTGGGACATAAACTTAAGAAAAGTTCGCAAAGATTTCCATCTCACAAGGAATGTTATTAAAATTTAAATTTGGTATTTGTTGTTACAAAGGTGAAAAAAAAAGCACATTTTGAAAATGCAAATTCATAGTTTTCCAACAAGGTATTGTTGGAAATAAAATGATACTTGCATTTCTCAGCGCACAGAACTGTTTTAGAACACAACCAAATTGTATAGGAAAGATCTTACTTGTGCTAATGATTTGCATACTTCCTGAGTGCCCACTATATGTTCCAGGCAAACTCCAGGAGCTTGTAATTTAATAGTGGGAGAAAGTGACAAAGATACACATTAACTGCACATAAACAGCTGGGTGCTAAACAATCTCTGAAGTGGTGTGAGTGACTAGTGATTGTAGCTGGTGTCGTTAATCAGAAGTAGGTTTCTCATTGTAACGTGACTAGTAAAGAGCTCAATATGAAATCCACCTTAGAAAATATCTTTCATCTCCTTCATTGTATTGTCAGGGAGAGTGAGGCTCACAGAGGTCAGGGCTTTCTCAAATTGCACAGTAAATTGGTGACAGAGCTGACATTATAATCCAGGGGCTCTGAGCCGCGATGCTGCCCGGGGTCAAATCTTGAGCAGCCTTCAAAAGAAGGAAAAAGAGAGAAAGTAAGGTGTGTGTGTGTGTGTGTGTGTGTGTGAGATAGAGGTGATAAATATAGGGATATCCTTTTGCAAACACTCTCTCCAACATGCTCAAAGACTGAGACTTCAGTGCATGCCATGACTTTTGATGTAAATAGAACAATGACACAGGATGGGAGAAAACAGACAATAAGGATAATGAGGGAAGTAGACTACAAACAGCTTATGAAGAACCACATCCAGAGACCTTGATTTCAAGAAACAACTGAAAGCTGTAAAGCCAGTAGCCACGGCCACCATCACAGCCGCCTGGCACATTCAGGTTCGCATTTGGTTCGAACAGTTGGTAATGAAACAATGGAGCCAAGAACTGGTGAGCCATCAGCTTTAATCCTAGCTTGCACTCAGCGGGCATGTAAAAACACACACTGGGCTCCAAAACCCACTCATTCAGTGCTCACAAAGCTACTAACTTATCTGAGTTTCCTAGCATCAAAGGTTTCTAGCTCACCAGACTTATTCACCTCTGTTTCCCATCTCCTTCTCTCTACACAAACTCTGTACAAACTGGCTTCTCCTTCAGCTCTCCACCATCTTGGCTGCTTCTCTTGGTCTCCATGTGGCCTTATTCTGCTCTCCTACAGCATGAACTCCTCCTAGAACGCAATCACTCTTCTCTCAGAACAACATGATCTCTCTTCCTTTTAAAACCTTTTGGGGCAAAAGCCCTCCCCCAACACACATTAATACTATCACGCCCATCCCAAGCAGGAAGGGCAACTAATGTTATCACCTGGACAACGGGCTTCTACATGGGCAGCGCCATCTTTAACAAAGTGAGCATAATGTATTTTATCGGCCCAACAAAAACCATTTCAAAATTACCTCTAGAAAACTGCTTTATATCATCAAGATGTATTTTGTTGATAAATCTTCCTCCTGCAAGTCAGGTGGATTAAAGATGGGAGCAGCAAGAAAGCTAGAAATAGGGCTGTCACTGTTAACTGGAAATCAACTAAATGTATGAGTAGGAAACGGGGAGAAATAGGAACTATATGAGAAGGGTGGTGCAATAAATGAGTGAGGTCCGGAGAATTTACTCAATATCCAAGTACAAAGAAATATATAGTTTTTAAATCTAGTTTTTAAATACAAGTTTGTGAGTCAAATAAAACATCGGTAGTGAAAATTTGGATTTGGGAAGAAAAAAATAAACTCCATTTTTAATATACTTTATTTTAGATGGCAGTTAGTCTCGCAGGTGAGACTACCATGTGAGGAAGGAGAAATAAAAATTTAATCATGACACCAATGGCCAGGACCAGACACCGACATGTGTGTGAGAGAGAGCTATATAGTGAGAAGAAAAAAAAAAACTCTTCAAAAGCCGGAATTCCTCTACCCAGGAAAAATATAGATGGTCAAAGTTTAACTTGTCAAATAAAGGAAAAGTATTTTGGTCAAAATATCATTTATTTTACACTGGTAGCTTTTAAAAATTGGAAAATAATACGAGCCTTCTCTACACTAATCTGATACTAAGGAATCATCCTCAAGATTATCAGCGATGGCTATAGCTCCATGAGGCTAATGTTCTCTTGATGGGACATAAAGCTGCCTGAGCATCAGGCTTATTACAGAAGGCAGCTTGAAGAGACATATTTGCCCTGCTTAAGCTTTTAAAAACTTATAAAAATAGCAAGCGCATCTCATCTGGCTCTCCTGAAATAACATCCCCGAGAAGAAAAAGCATTTTGACGAGCCTGAAAATCAAATGCCTCCCCAGAGACCTGGCCAAGTCTTGGCAGAGACTTTTTGTCAAAGCTCTTGGGGAGTTTTATGGAGAACCAGATGGGGCAAATTCCTTTTTCTTTTATTGTCTCCACCTCTAATTGATGGGTATATACAGAGAGCCTGTCTCTTAAAGTGCACAAAACCATCTTCAGCCACACTCCCTTACATTCTTTTCAATAGGTTTCTTTTCTGGAAGTCTACCCCATTGACAAGAGTGGAATCAATGCAATTAAAACGAACAAATCGCTGGGCGAATCACCACCTCTATTCTCTACAACAAGCCGCCTCTTAAAACCCATGACGGCGTTTATCGCAGCCAGCTTCTCTCCATGGAATTCAAATTGCTGCAAATTTGTGAACGTTGAGATAAAAGTTGGAGATAAATCCGGCCATTAGGATCAATGAGTGAAATTACTCTTAAAATCCAACCTTTGTCCCAAATCCTACCTTTAAGGACAAACACAGCCTCCTTCAATGTCCTTTCTCTCTATTACTGGACAGAGTCACCTGGGTTGTATCTCCCCCCATCCTTGTTGTTCAGCTCAACCTACAAAGGAGATAGAATATAATTATCAAGGAAACCTCCGGAGCCGCAGAGTGAACGCAGCCTGTGCCCAGCCCCCCTCCTGGGCTGCTGCCCCTGCAGTCCTGCTGAAGGTGCCTGCCGCCCTGGGCCCCTGCAGGGAAGACTGAGTGCTGGGAGCCAGAGTGGGAGGGAGCGGGAGGGTAAATATCCCATCCACACCGTTCCCAGGTTGGATAAACCTGAGGTCTACACTCACTACCAGTGGTTACTGACTCAGCCTTGGTGGCAAGTCACTCCATCAATGGAACCTTTATTCTCTTCCTTCCTTCCCTGGCCGCACTTCCTCATCCCCTCATCAATGTTTCCTGGAATTACCTTTGAAATAAGCACTGGCATTTAAAGTCTATTTGGGGGCAGCTGAACTATGTTATTGCAACGTAAGTGCATGGAGGCTTAGCTAAGGGACAGATCAGGGAACACAGAGGCCGCAGCACCCCTAGGATCTCCCCCAGGACTGGTGTCCTCAACAGGTAAGAAGCACCCACCCAGAATGGGACAGCGCACAAGTGCATGTGCTGGCTGGCCAATTAACTTTCTCCCTTATCACCAAAGCGGATTCTTGTGAGCCCAGTTTTGAATTTCCTTTAGCCATTCCTGTGTTTGTCCAGGTGCCACAGATGATCAAAAGCAGGCTATAAGTGCGTTTTCACACAAATGAAAGCAAAGCTAAGGGTTTGGCAGGACAGCACCTTACAGGAGGGATTTTCTTTGGGACATACTGTAAACTTCAGATTAGATCCTCAAATCATCCTGTCTTCCTGAAACCTACCTTACTCACCAACTTTCATAGAAACTCATCTGCAAGTAAGATGATTCAAAATTTGAAAACTTACATTAGTTGCCATTTTATATCTGCATAAATGAGCAAAATTTATGTAAAAATCTGTGCTATACCCTTGACAAGAATGAAAGCAGACATGTTTAAAGTTCATAAACTTCATCAGAAGTTCACATGAAATGAGAACGATATATAAACCAAAGACCTCCATATACAGGTGAGTTTGGGGAGCACGTTTGCCATCACCATCTGGAGATTTACCACTCATCAATGAAATTAGACTGCCTTCTAGCTGCAGCTCAATAGAATGGACCATGGAGTCCTTTTGGTCCTGATGCCTGATTATGTGCTCGTCCTCAACAATGGACTTGGATGCTCCCAGCTATGACTTCTTCCAACTCTTTTCCCCTCTGGCTAAACTTTACAATCAAGGGAAAATGTATCTGCTTAATTTAATACCTGCTTTGCTCAATTCATTTATCAGTGTTTGGTTGATTTCTTTTCAAATGGCAGATCGTTGGGCGTTAATATTTTCTAGTCCACATGTAATATGTGGCCTAGGGTGATGTGCATCAGCGAAGGCATTAAGCTCTGTGAAATGATGGACTGTTTTCCTTCACATTGCCTTCCTCCAGGTACACTACTCTGTAGATTAGTAACCAGCTTTCCTTGATTTATTTTTGAAGGTTACTCCATATTCCTTTACACAGTACTTTTCTATGAATTATGCACACTGTTAAGGTCCAACACCCAGCAAAGGCTGTGCACTATAATTTCTCCTCTTGTAATTTACATTATACCACCAGAAATGACTTAAGCTTCTAAAGTTTTCATTCAGAAGATACAACTTGATACTCAAATAAGAGATTTTGGAGCTACCTGATAATACTGCAGTTTAGTACTACTAATTTTGTTTATAAAAGTATTTCCACATGTCTTCATTATAAACCTTATATACTAACCAAACATAAACATGTAAAACTTACACTGATGCCAAAATGTGAACCCTCTAAAATGTGAGCATTACACTCATACCTTGGAGGCACTGCGGGTTCAGACCCAGCCCTCTGCAGTCAAGAGAGTGTCACAATAAAACGAGTAGTAATCTTTATGCTGGCAGAGGGTCTTGCCTTCAATTTGTAAAAGACACACATCTGTGAAGTGCAATAAAGCAGAGCACAATAAAACAAGGGATGTCTATACATCCTGTTCTATCTGTTCTATCTGAAGCAATAATGTGAGTTGAGAATAAAAGAGAGAGAGAGAGAGAGAGATGTGAATAGAAAAAGAAAAAGCAATGAAAAGAACCTGAATGCTAGAGAGGCTGGTTTCTATCATCATAAGTTGTCCTGTTTCAGCAATCACATCTACATATTGTTTTAACTTTTATCTCCTTTGTTGCTTCAATAAATTTTGTTTTAGCCTGTACCTATTATTTCCCATATTTTTCTCTGTCCATGTAATTTTCTCCTTTAGATTTTTTTTTAATAGAGTATGACTCTAATTATATGACATTCTAGAAATGGGAAAATTATGGAGACAGTAAAGAGTTCAGGGTTCGCTAAGGGTTAGAGGGGAGGAATGAATGAATAGGTGGAGCGTGGGATTTTTAGGGCAGTGACTAATTTGTGTAAAACTAGAATGATGGACAAATGACATTATAAATTTGTCATAAGCCATAGAAAGTACAACACAAAGAGTAAAATTCTAAAGTAAACCATGAACTTTGTGTAATAATGACATGCCATCAGTTCCCAGCCTGTAATAAATGCACCACACAGATGTTGAAGGTGGGAAGGGCTGAGTGCACATGTGGGGGAACACTGTACTTTCTGCTCAGTTTTGCTGTGAACTTAAAACTGCTCTAAAACCAATGTCTACTGATTTTTAAAATGTAATCCTTTACATCCTTTATTAAGTTTATTCTTAGGTATTTTATCTTTTTGTTGTTGCGATTGTAAAAGAAATTGTTTTTTGTTTTTCCAATTTATGTTCTGAAGTTTAGTTGCTGACATATAGAAAAGCAGTAGATTTTTGCATATTGATTTTGTATTCTGTGACATTACTCTATTGGTTTATTGTTTCTAATAGTTTTTTTTTTTTGGTGGAGTCCTTGGGGTTTTCTATATACAGGATCATGTCACCTGCAAAAAGTGATACCTTTACTTCTTCTTTCCTGATGTGGATGCATTTTATTTGTTTCTTTTGCCTGATTGCCCTGAATAGGATTTCTGTACTATGTTGAATAAGAGTGGAGAGAGTGGGCATTCTTGTCTTGTTCATGACTTTAGAAGAAAAGCTTTCAGTTTTTCAACATTTAGTATGATATTAGCTGATGCTTTGTCATATATGGCCTTTATTATGTTGAGGTACTTTCCTTCTATACCCATTTTATTGAGTGTTTTAAACATAAATGGATGTTGTATCTTACCGAATGCCTTTTCTGCATCAATTGATAGGATCATATTATTTTTGTCCTTTGTTTTGTTGATATGATATATTACCTTGATCGATTTGCGTGTGTTGAATCATCCTTGTGGTTTTAGAGTGAATCTCACTTGATCGAGATTTTTTTTTTTTTAATGTATTGTTGCATTCAATTTGATAGTATTTTGTTTAGGATTTATGCATCTGTATTCATTAGAGATATTGGTTTGTAGTTTTCTTTTTTTGTATTGTCCTTGTCTGGTTTTGGTATCAAGATTATGTTGGCCTCCAAAAATGTGTTAGAGAGTATTACTTCTTCTTTATTTCTTGGAAGACCTTAAGAAGGATAGGTATTGACTCTTTGAATGTTTGGAAGAATTCCCTAGTATAGCCATCTGGTCCTGAACTTTTATTTTTGGGAAGGTTTTTGAAAGTTGTTTCTATTTCCTTCATGCTTATAGGTTTATTTAGGTTTTCCACTTCTTCATGACTCAGTCTAGAAAGATTTTATAGCTCTAGGAACTTATGTATTTCTTCTAGATAGCTAAATTTGATGGCATATAACCTTTCATAGTATTCTAGTATAATCCTATGTAGAACTTTGATGTCTGTGGTCATTTCTCCTCTTTTATTTGGATTTTGTTTATATTTCATTTCTCTTTTTACCTTAGTGAGTCTAGCCAAAAGTTTGTCAATTTTATTGATCTTTCCAAAGAACCAGTTCTTTGTTGTCTTAATTTTTTTAGCTCTGATTTTTATTGTTTCCTTCCTTCTGCTGACTTTGGGTTGGTTGCCTTTATTCTTTTTCTTGTCCTTTAAGGTGTGACATTAGGTTGTTTACTTGGGATTTCTCTTGTTTCTTGATATAAGCCTATAATATTATAAACTTCCCTCTTACTACTTTTTCTGCTGCATCTCAGAAGTTTTAAATTTAAAAGGCACAATGAAATAGAAAAATATTTCATTTTTATGGATTGGAAGAAGCAACATAATTAAAATGACCATATTACCCAAAGCAATATACAGATTTAATGTAATGCCCATCAAAATCTCAATGCCATTTTTTAAAGAAATAGAACACAAAGCCATCAGATCTGTATGAAACCATAAAAGACCCCAATAGTCAAAGCAATCCTGAGAAAAAAAAGAATAGAACCAGAAGTATCAGACTACCTGACTTCAAATTATACTATAGAGCTATGATAATCAAAATAGCATGGTATTGGCAGAGAAACAGACATATAGGCCAATGGAACAGAATTGATAGCACAGGAAAAAACCCACATATATTTGAACAAAAAAATCTTTGACAAAGGAGCCATAAATACACAAAGGAGAAAGGAAAATCTCTTTAATAAATGGTGGTGGGAAAATTGGAAAGTCATATGCAAAAGAATGAAACTTCACTACAGTTTGTCCCCATACACAAAAATTAATTCAAAATGGATCAAAGACCAACCTACATATAAGATCTAAAATAATAAATTACATAGAAGAAAACATAGGTTCTAAACTTATGGAACTTGGCCATAGAGAACATTTTATGAATTTGACCCCAAAGCAAGGAAAATAAAGAAAAAAATAAATTAATAGGACTATATCGAACTAAAAAGCTTCTTCTGCACAGCAAAAGAAACCAACAACAAAACAAATAAGAATGCCAACCAAATAAGAGATATTCACAAATGACAGCTCTGATAAAAGGTTAATATCCAAAATATATAAAGAACTCACAAAGCTCAGCAACAAACAAGCAAACGGTCCAATTAAAAAATGGAGAGAGGACCTGAACAGATACGTCTCCCAAGAAGACATACAAATGGCCAACAGATATATTAAAAGATGCTCCTCTCCACTAGCTATTAGAAAAATACAAATCAAAACTACAATGGGATACCACCTCACACCTGTCATATTGGCTGTTGTCAACAAGATAGGTAATAACAGGTATTGGAGAGGCTGTGGAGAAAAAGGAGCCCTCATTCATTGCTGGTGGAAATGTAAGCTGGTAGAGCCATTATGGAAGACAGTATGGCAGTTCATCAAAAAAATTAAGAAATAAATCACCATATGGCCCAGCAATCGCTTTCCTGGGTATCTACCCAAAAACACTCAAACACATTGATACACAAAGACGCACACACCCTCCTGTTCATCACAGCATTATTCACAGTGGCCAAGGCATGAAAACAACAAAAGTATACCTCCATAGAGGATTGGATAAAGAAGATGTGGTATACATAAACAATAGAATACTACTCAGCCATGAGAAATGATGACATATAGCCATTTATAACAACATAGATGGACCTTGCGAACATTTTACTAAGGGAAATAAGTAAATCAGAAAAAGCTAAGAATTATAGGATTTCACACATAGGTGGGTTATAAAACTGAGACCCATGGACATAGACAAAAGTGAAGTGGTGACCAGGGGGAGGGGAATAGGTGAGAGGGAAGTAAAAAGGGACAAATATAGGGCGACAGAAAATGATTTGACTTTGGGTGATGGGCACACAACGTAATCAATAGTTCAAATGATTTACTTGGGATTTCTCTTGTTTCTTGATATAAGCCTATAATATTATAAACTTCCCTCTTACTACTTTTTCTGCTGCATCTCAGAAGTTTTGAATTTAAAAGGCACAATGAAATAGAAAAATATTTCATTTTTATGGATTGGAAGAATCAACATAATTAAAATGTCCATATTACCCAAAGCAATATACAGATTTAATGTAATGCCCATCAAAATCTCAATGTCATTTTTTAAAGAAATAGAACACAAAGCCATCAGATCATATATATAACATATAGAGATGTTCACCTGAAACCTATGTACTCTTATTGATCAATGTCACCCCATTAAATTTAATTTCAAAGTCAAAAAATATATTTAAAATATATATCCTATTTCTTTAAAAAAATGACATTGAGAGTTTGATGGGTATTACATTAAAATATAATTTATCCCTTTCCTGAAGGGCATTTTGAGTCATTAAAATTTCCTGGCTGATAGTTGAAAAGTTTATTCCATAACAATTTAATGTAACAGTTGATGCATTTGGATTTTGTGCCTTTTCTTTTTGTCTCACTTGTTATTTACCCAATACTTTACTATTCAATTTTTTTAATTGAATTTATTGGGGTGACATTGGTTAATAAAATTGTATAGGTATTGGGGTGACATTGGTTAATAAAATTGTATAGGTATCAAGTGTTCTAATCCTCCAGGAGATTCTGATATGTACCAGTTTGAGACTTCTTAAAACTAATTGCAAGAGATACATCCTGGGCACCGCCTCACACTATCCCTGCTCACTTACACCAGCAACTGCTTGCAGGCTAACCGCTTCCTATGGGTGTCATCTGGTGACAAACACCCTGCCTCAGTTGCCCTATTTATTTTATACTTTCTCTTGTGCTCCAGCCATCTAGGATATCCTTAAAGACCAGCTTATTTCTCATATTCCCACATTATATGTGGATACAGGGGTGATTAATGTCCCATTGGGCTGCCTTTGGCCAGAGGGGACAGCCATTTTTGCATTTGCCCCTTAGATGGGAATTCTGAGGCACATATAAATGGCTCCCTATAAAGTGGTGGCCAACTCAAAGAGACACATTTTACTGGTTCACACTCTTTCCTTGTTTTATAGTCCCACCTGTTACCCCTTCCCTGAAATCCCTTCCCAAAACAAACTGCTTTCATACACAGCAGGGTGGAGGAAATCTAGCCTAAGAAGTAAACTCTTATTTTAAAGAATAATATCACTGTTGTTCCTGTTTAGGTAAGCCTATCAGAAAGAACTAACAAGTCCTCTGGAAAGAGGGGGAAAAAATCCTTTAGTTTCCTTTGCAGGAATTTGGGTTGGTTGTATTTTTGCTATTTTATCCCTTTTCTCAAAAAGATGTCAGGTTTGGCACTGGCTGATTGGCTTAATAGTAGAGCATTGGCCTGGCGTGTGGATGTCCTGGGTTCAATTCCCTATCATGGCACACAGGAGAAGCAACCTTCTACTTTTTCACCCTTCCCCTTCTCTCTCTCTCTCTCTCTCTCTCTCTCTCTCTCTCTCTCTCCCTCCCTCCCTTTCTCCCTCCCCCTCCAGCAGCCCTGACTCGATTGATTCAAGCACATCGGCCCAGGCACTGAGGATGGCTCCATGGAGCCTCAGCTTCAGGTGCTAAAAATAGCTTGGTTGTAAACATGGCCCCAGATGGGGTCACCAGGTGGATCCTGGTTGGGGCACATGCAAGAATCTATCTTCCCTCCTCTCACTTGGAAAAAGAAAGAAAAAAAGAGATGTGAGGTTTAAAGTGAGTGCTACATTCTTTAATAAAGAAACTAGAGAACTAACTATAGTTCCAAGTACATCACTCTTTAGTAATTACTGGAATATTTTTGCATCTATCTATAAAAATGAATCTTTTCACATTTCAACTGGGAGTAGAGGGTTTTAATAACCATATAGTATAATTTGTGACTCATTGGCTCCATGAAGCATAACTTCCATACAAGTATTTTTGTGTATGTGTATATGTATATACGTGTGTGTGTGTGTGTGTGTGTATTTTTGGGGGGTTATACAGCCTTCCTTGTCCCAAAAAGAAAGTGAATTACAATAAAAATTGCACTTAACTAGAAACCGAAAAAGCTGATGTAAACCTTAATTAACTTAAATAACTTAATATACCACAAAATGACTTCACCTGTATGTTTTGTACCTTATTTTCTAATATCTGTAGTATGATTATAATGATAAGCTTCTTAGAGAAGGAAATATTCTTTCTTTTCTGAAACTTATTTTGCCCTCAATCATTAATACTGTTTCAAAATTCATATTTATATTCAATTCTACAAAGCTATTTTTCCAAATACTTTTTCAACCCACCTATAATGCAACTGTTTTAAAATCTTCAACACAATGGAAAACATTATGTTCAAATCCATAGGATAGTGCCACTAAGGTAATATTCTATTATGTTGCTATTTTCTTCCTTTTCATATTTCTAGACATACATTTAAAAAATACACATAGTACCTCTGAAAGAATTATTATTTTTGTCATTCACTTTTATAAAGACAAAGATATGGTTCTGGAACAAAGAGTAATTTTATCTCAAAGTATAAATAAATTATAAATGCTAGTAAATTTAAATTTTCTCTTTTTTAATGTTTTTCAAGGAAAGTATTCCAATTTTTACATGTTCCTTAAATTAGCAGAATTAAAAGATTTAAATTGCAATTTTAAAGTTGTAGGAAAATATGATCATTTAAAGGTTTAGTTAATTTCTTGATTTTTCTAAAAATGATTTTCTTCTCTTAAAAGACTTCACAATTAATTTTTATTTCAAGTGGTATTCTTTGAAGGAATCGCCCAAAGATTACGGAATGCCCTTTCTCTATTATATAACCAGTAAGTAAATATTTGGAGTTTTACTGAGCCTCTACCAACAAAAAAGTTTGAATTCACTACT
The DNA here is from genome assembly GCA_037038555.1 of Rhynchonycteris naso. Lineage (NCBI taxonomy): Eukaryota > Metazoa > Chordata > Mammalia > Chiroptera > Emballonuridae > Rhynchonycteris > Rhynchonycteris naso. The sequence goes on from CM073001.1 coordinate 25,145,288, forward strand.
GACACTAAGGAGATAAACGAGGCTGGTTGTAGAAGGCTTTATGCAGATAGGATTAAAAAATGACTTGCTTATTTTCCAGCCAGAGAAATTCACTTCAAGCCAACTAGAGGTGTCAGTATGACTCATGTATATTTTATAGAAGCCAAAGAAGCCAAGTTGACATAGAAGCCAATTACAAACACACACAAACAAACACACATACACACGTATGTGAATATATATCCCTTATTACTTACAAAAAGCTGTTTATGAAATTTTGCTTTCATGACAAGACAAAGTTGAGTTCCTTTGTTGCCACAGGCGTTATCAAGTGTATCCCATCACTTTAACAAAACATTATAATGCTGCTTTAACAGTTTTGTTACAGGTGCAGGCTTGGTACATCCATACTACTGAGCTATAAAAAAGGAAGGGACACTTGATTCATGCAAAAACATGAATGACTCTTAAATGCATTTTGCTAAGTGAAAGAAACCAAACCCAGAAGGCTTCATACTTATGATGCCATTTATATGACACTCAGGAAAGATAAATACAAACTCTAGGGAGATAAACAGGTTCTGATTTTTAGTTGCTGAGGGTTGGTTGTGGAAGGAGGGGTTGTCTACAAAGTGCCTCCACAGGGTATTTTAGGGTGTGGAACTGTTTCTGCATGTGCCTTTAATGATAGATACTCAACCCTATGTATTTCCACACCACAAGGAAGGAACTTAAACATATGCAAACTCTTGTAACAGCTTTATTGATGTATAATTAATATACAAAGAGCTATACATATTTAATGTCTATAATTTGATGAGATTGGACATATGCAAATGTCTAAAATACCATCACCACAATGAAGGTAATAGACATATCCAACACCTCCCAAACTTTAAGAAGTCTGCCTAGTTACTGGGGGATCCCAGCATGCAATGCAGATGGTGACAAAGGACTCTAACTACATGTAATAAAGCAGAATTCTAAATGGACTCTAGATGTTCTCCCCTAATCCCCAGGATTGTGAATATGATGAGACCTCACACCCATGACTATATTATGTTACATATCAAAGGGAAGTTTTCAGATGTAATTAAAAGTACTTATCAATTGACTTTCAGTAAATCAAAGAGGTATTTTCCAGATGGATTTAAAGAGCAGTTTAAAAGAAGAGTTTTCCCTAGTTGGCAGCAGAAGTTAGATTCTAAGCAGAAGGATCATTGATGACTGAGGTTGGAAGGAGGTATGTGCAAGACCCACAGAGTAACTTCCAGGAGCTGAGAGTGCAGGTGACCCTGGCCGGCATTCAGCAAGGAAGCAAAGGCTTTTACTCTTCCTGTAGCAAGGGACCGGCATCTTCCAGTAATGAGAATGATCCTGGAAGCGGGCTCTCCAGTGAAGAGCCCCGCACAGCCAGCATCTTCATGTCTGCCTTGTGAGACCCTTAGCACAGAGCCCAGTGGAGTCCACCTGGACTTCTGACCTATCCAACTGTGAGCTAACAAATGGATATTCTTTTCAGTCACTAGGTTGTGGTAAATGGAAAACTAACACACTGCATTACAAATGTACGGCATATCCTCACGGGAGGTGGTGGGGGAAAAAATGAGCTGACCTACATAACTTTGGATAAACAGCATTCTGACTTGGCATTGATGATTAAAAACAAAAAAGCACTGCACATACGCATTGTACTCTAATGGGTAATTCTGTTTCTCACAAGAGTACAGGCTAGCAATTCTGAAACTACTTTATATGCGTACTAGTGTTGAACAAGTAAATAATTTGTACATCATGGCAGCCAGGTTTCTCATTATCTCAGAAAGAAGTTATTTATAATAAAGCAGGGGGGCGGGGTGGTGGGGGCTAGAGTGTGGATCCAAGCCTAGATACAAATGTAAACTCATGTTTATATACAGAAACAGAAATATAAAACAGACGTGTATGAATACATGAGGGAGTAAAACCTTTCTAGCTCTGTTTGCAGAGCGAACCTAGAATCAAGCAACGCCCCAGGAGCAGCAATGAACACACCTAGTATACAAATCTTAAATTCTAAATACCGTTTTCAATAAAAAGAACCAGGGCTCTTTGAAGGAATGGCTGATTTTGAACTGAATCAGGAAATACATGCAATGAGCCTGGAAAAATCTTACAGTGCTGGGAAATAAGAAAGTGGTTAAACAAAACAAGAATAACAACAAAGAAAGGGGGAATATTAAAAAGAACAAAAGTCACCTGAAAAACCTCATAGTGGGCCCCGGCCGGCTGGCTCAGTGGTAGAGTGTCGACCAGCGTATGGACGTCCTGACTTCGATTTTCAGTCAGGGCACATGTGGGAGTCTGTCACTCTGCACTTCCAGTTCTCACTTAATAAAAATTAAAAATAAAAAGAAAGAAAGAAAGAAAAAGAAAAAACATTATAGTGGCCAAAACTGGAAAACTTCAGCAGTGAAATAAATGTTAATATATTGGACTAAAACGCAAATTATAAAATAGATATCTATGAGTCTGTAGATATTAATAAAAAATGGAAAAAAAGAAAGAATCTACCTCTCCAAAGAATTCTGGATAGTAAATGTAGAAGGAACGAGGGAAATGGAAGATCACCATTAAAATATAACAGTAACAACTGCTGCAGGTAAAGAACCATCGAGAATGCCAACATCAGTGGGGAGAACTTTTAGGAGAAACAGAGTGCATGCATGATCTCCAAGCATCTCCAACAAAATAGTTATTAGTTATTGGAGTGGCTTTAACCTAGACCCACAAAGTCTTTGATGCTCTTCCCTGCAGAAGGTATACTTGGGCATGTTCCCGGTGACTATGGGCTAGAATTAATGAACTATTCCCACCAGATTATGGAAAAGAAAAACAGAGTAAGTGTAGCCCTTAAAAGTGGCTGGTACCACTTGAACCAGATAATTAAGGTAATGTTATTTGTTCCTTTTACAATGATATCAAAGACTCTGGTTTCAATTTTCACAGAGACGTAGCCTATAATGAAAACAGAATCAGATGAATACTCTGGCTATCCCACTTTTTGTCCTACTTATTGTGATGGTTAATTTTAGATGTCATCTTCACAGGGATAAGGGATGCCCAGTTAACAGGTAAACCTTATTTCTGGCTTTGTCTGTGAGGGTGTTTCATTTGATTCAGTAGATGAAGTAAAGAGGTCCTCCCTCATCAGTGCAGGTGGGCATCACCCAACCTGTAGAGGGCCCAATGGAACAAAAAGGCAAAAGAAGGGCGAGTTCTCTTTCTTCTTGCCATGAGATGTCTACCTTCTCCTGCCCTTGGACGTCAGAATTCCTAGTTCTTAGGCCTTTGAACTATAGGACTTACACCACAGATGCCCCTGGTTCTCAGGCCTACCCTGGGTCTCCAGCATTCAGAGGACAGATTATGGGACTTCTCAGCCTCCATAATGATGTAAGCCAATTCCTATAATAAGTCTCCTCTTATATATGTCTCTATAGATCCTATTGGTTGCTTCTTTGAAGAACCCTGACAAATACACTTAATTTTACACACTACCTTGCATGGTCTTCACTTTCTTACATCCATATTATAAATCTGAATCCTACAGAAAGAAATTCACAGCCTGAGTCTGTGAAATCACAGACATCTTGCAATTACTGAGGAAACATAGATATAATGAGCATATTTTTTTTCTGAAGAGATATTTCATTCCATCTCAGCTCTGCAGGCATCAAACCTCTCAGAGCATTAAAATAATAAAAGTTGTCTTAAAGATAGCCAATTTTTGCTTTATTTATCTCTGTTGACAATCTAGTGTTTTTGTGAAGAAAATATTTAATGCTTATATGGATTAAATAACTAAATAAATGAAATCTATAAAGTAGTTAAATTACTTGACCCTTAATAAAAATAATAATTCTATCTGGATTTGAGAAATAAATGATTCTCCAAATCTGAGCTTTCAGCCCAAGTAACAGTAGCTACCACCACTTATTTATAGGCAACTAATTCATAGTTCAACACAGAATTTTCCTGTGTATGGTTCTAGCCTCATATATAGAGTAGCCACGTGTCCTGGTTTCTCCCCACTGTCCCAGCAGAGTTTACTCTTTTTTCATTTGGCATTTGTCCTGGATTTCTTCTATTTATTAAGGTATTATTTTAATATTTGCACTCCCATAGGTTAAACTGGATTGGCTAGAGCCGCACTGTGTTCTTTCAGCTTCTGCCAGAGCCTACAAATGAAATGTCTGGGTCACAGATGCTGGAAAACACAGCACTTTCTGAAATACGTGGTTCAATCTGCAAGACGACTGGCTATAACCTATCTTTCCTGAGCACTATATAGACACAAGGTAATTAACGCCTCTGTCTCAAGGACTCTTGCAGGACACTCGCTGATAAAAATTAAGTGTTCTAGTGACAGGGGCAGTTAGAGACAGTGACCCCATAAGGTCTTGGGCAGCATGCAAGAAGAGCAGGATACTCTGTTCCTGCTGGTAACGTGGTGCACCAGGTGGCTGGGCTGTGGCTTGTTCTGAAACTTGTAGGAAGCAAAAGCCACTAGGCAGACAGGGGGCAGTAGGGAACATGGAAAATTAGGTTAGGCCAGCAATTTTCAACCCTTTTCATCTCACGGGACACATAAACTGATTGCTAAAATTCTGCGGCACACCAAAAATATATATAGTTTTGCAGATCTGAATAAAAAATAGGTATAGTTTTGATTCAGTCACACCAGATGGTTGTTGTTGTGTTGGGCTGCTGTCTTTTTTTTTTATTTGACAATCTAAGGGGAAAAGGGGTCAGTGTCCCTGACTGAATAGTCAGGTATTGCGTATTTCAAAAATTTCAGCGGCACACTGGTTGAAAATCGCTGGGTTACGCAATTACAAATTAGGTCTGTGAAAAAACTGTGCAAAGACACAATAGTCTGGTACTCTTGCCTCGGGGCTTTTGACATTTATTGTGTGTGTAAATCTATTTTATTTCATTTATGTATTTTACTGCTATTTTGTTTTGGTTTGAAATAAACCTTTAGTACCAGTAAACTTAAAAATGCATGTTAAATTTTAAAAATCATGATATTTGATTTTGAAGATGTAGTGTCTAGATCTTACCAACCACACAAAAAAAACAGAATACAAAAATTTGCATCTATATCAAAGTCGGTTGCTCTTTTAAGGAGACAGTGCCCAAACACACCAATCCTTGTTTAGCTGCAGAAAGCGTTGGACTTTCATTTAGATCAAGTGACTGTCTTCCTAAATTAATTTTGTTTAGTTTGATTCCAAATGTTTTCTGTACACACAAAAAGCGAAATGATTGCTATTTACAAGTTAGCTCCATTTGCAAAATAATCATCATAAGTATCACTATAACAGCAACAAAAAAACTCAAAAATTAAATGATATTTGATACCAGAACTATCAAAGGACTATCACATTCTAAATAAAAATTATTTGTTAATACATTTCAATAAGTGTTCCCATTTACAATCTAGTTACTGAGGCCAAATTTAAACTTATTTGGTGGAAGGTAAAACATCTGTAGTCATTGTAGATGTTATTCAGTAAAATTCTATTTTGAAGAAAATACCACTTGATTTTGTAGCAATAATTCAAATTTTGATGAAACGCAGCATCTTGAGAAATTTTGATGAAACGCAGCATCTTGAGAAAAGCCATGTTCTTAATAAATTAAGAAATCTATAGATTAAAAATGTATTTAAATTTGTCATTTATCACATATGTCAATTATTTCATTAATGTATTAAAATTTGGCAGCATATCAAATCAAATTGGCAACCTAATAGGCTGCAGTTTTTTAAAAACTTGGCCATTATTGATATAAAGTTTGCAGAGAGACTGATAATGATATTTACTCTCACAAATTAATGGAAAGACCCAAATTTACAGAAAAGATCCACAATGTAAATAAAATTTAGTTTTTAGAATATCCTAAGTTTGTATTTATAACTGGATAAATATTATATCCTATCTTGAAACTATATTGAGAATGTCTATAATTTGGTGAATTATTAAATTTGACAAGACATTCAAAATAATTAGCAGAAACAACTTGTTGACAAGTTCTGCTTATAAATATATTTGACGAAGAAAATACTTTGTGGGCAAAAAGCCAAAGTTTTTAGGCTAAAATATTTATACATCTCAATGTGAAATAAATAGACTTGAGAATATTCTCCATTTAGTAGAATTTGCCTTGATTTTTACCTGATGACTTAGGCACTGACAAGTTTTTCTCAGATTTAAAAATATAATGATTTATGAAAAAGAGTCACTTGAATATACAAATAACCTTCACATTTATTAACCATAAAATGAAATCAAACAATGTAGTCACTTTTGTTTTTTAAATTAAAGTAGCTTTTAACAGCAGGAAATCAGAAAATACCAGATAAAGTTAGAGCTAAGAAACAGACTAAAATACATGAATATGGACAAAGAAACATTATCCCACTTACTCTTTGTAATATTCAGATAATCAATATAAAAAGGTTTTCTTTCCTTACTGTAAATAGATACATTATTTTAAATTTTACAAAAATTATCTTATTTAAAGAAATAGCTCAGACTAAAACTATAGACCCACTGAAAAAAATTATCCAAATTTCTCAGTAAAGAAATAATATTAAAAATTAGATATGTTTAACTACTTAAAACTTTTACTTTACTCTCAAAAGTGTTATTGGATGACCAATCATAAAGAGAATAATAACTCTATAAGATGAACATACCAGAGATTATTTGAGTGACTACTTATTTACTCTCAAAAAATAAAAGGAAGACCCAAAATTATTGACAGATGAGAGCTAAAATAGTACATAAGATTTAAATTTATTCTTTATAATTGTCCTTTAGAATATTCTAAGTCACTCACTGTTGGACAAATAAGTTTGTAAAATTTGTGTTATTTGGTTTTGCTCACTTTTCTTGTTAAAAATGGCAGCTGACCATGTGATTGCGTTGCCCAAATGATAATGTTAATTACCTTCATGCTTGAGAAAGGGCTTTGTTATGCTAATGTGTGCTGGAGGAGGGGCTTTCACGCTGAAAAGTTTTAAAAAGAAGAGCTAGGAGGCCATTTTGGAGGAGACCACATTGTTGCAGGGCAGAGAGGCCACGTGGTTGCAGAGGAGGTAGGCAACCAAGATGGAGGCGTGCCAAAGGGGAACAGAGATGAGGGGCTTTGTAAGCTCCACTGAACTTGTGAGGGCCTTTGATTCTAGGAAAACTCGGATGAGTCATTGGGTTTGGGAGCCCTGAATGGAAAGGGAAGTGTTTTCCTGCTAAGTGCGAGCTAGAATTAAAGGTAATGGCCCACTAGTTCTTGGCTCTGTTGTTTCATTATGATCTATTCGAATCAAATGTAAACCTGCATGTGCCAGGCGGCTGTGACGGAGGCCGCAACTACTGGCCCTACACTCATCTAAGATATAGAAGGTTGGGATTTGAGCCAAATCTATGGAGAAACATAGACATTGTACAAGAAACATGGACATTGTTCTCAAACTGCTTCATCTATTTAAAATACAAAGAGAGAGGGAAAACAAGTAATACAGAAGTCCTTAAGAGGTCGAAAATATCAAAATTTAAATTGCAGAACCCAGAACAATGATACACAGAATAACGTAATTGAAAAAGGCTTTGAGAAAGGTCACTGTTTGGAAAATGTCTGAACCACATTTTGGAAAAGAAGGAGGTAGATGTCCATTCCAGAGAGCAGGGCTGGAGCCTGTAGTTTGAGGGTAACTGCAGACGCAGAAAGCAAATCTAGCACGGCAGGAGGAACCGAAGGGTTCCCCGGTGGCCAGATCAGGAGCTACAATCACTAAGTGGAATGCTCCATTTTCAAGGTTATAATAGATAAAATAGAAGTATTTTAGCTTCTTAAACAGAAGAATAAGAAGTAAAAAAATTTGCCTATACTTAGGAGCTTCCACTTGACAGCCATTTATTCATTCAACAAGCATTCACTGAATTCCACTGAATGTGCTCAATGCGCCAGGAACCGCTTTATGCAGTGAAAAGAGAACAGTAATCAAAATAAAATCCCTGTCCTCATGGAGAGCTAGTAGAGAAAACAAACAATACTTTATCTAAATCTTAGATAACAATACAATGAAGAATGCAATGAAGAAAAACAAGGTAAGGTATAGGGATTTGAGCAATGGATACAATAGATAAGGTATCTAAGGAATCATAAAGCTAACGCTGCCATAGTTCACTTAATATCAGTGGTTCTTAACCTTTTTTGAGGTACCAAACCCACCAGTTTCATATGCACATTCACCGAACCCTTCTTTAGTGATAAATAAAATATGATTTTTTTTCCAAATTCAAGACATAGGTATATGTTTTTTTACTGGTGCACAAAATGAGCCGTGCATGAACATCACCTTGCTCAAAGAACAAAACCAACAAAGTGCATGAACTCACAACAAATTACGGTATTACTTTATTCTGGCCTCCGCAGCAGAGGCTTCTCGGAACCCCTGAGACCAACTCATCGAACCCCTAGGGGTCGACAGAACCCAGGTTAAGAACCACTGCTTAATATATATAATCACACTTAATCCTCATTATAATTGTATAAGATAGGCGTATTATTATTTTCCTCATCTTACAGAGGCAGGAATAGACACACAAGGTGGCTTAGAAACCTGTCCAAGGGCATACAACTAGAAAAAAGTAACAGTTATTTCAAAGTCAGACTGTGCAGCTTGAGTCCATCTTGCTAATAATCATCATGTTAATACTGCTCCACAACTTTGAGGAGGTGACTTTGAGCTGAGACCTCAATTAAGCCAGGGAGTCAGACACGTGATGATCTGAAGGAAACCTACTTCAGAGAGAACTGCAGGTGCAGTAGGCCCATCAAGGGTATGCTTGGCATACTCAAGAACAGCACAATTGCCCAGGGTGGCTGGAGCTCAGTTAACAAGAAGAAAATTGAAATGAAAATGTAGTCAGATCATTAAGATATTGTGGTCCGTTGAAAGGAGACCACACAGGGGTTGTGTGTTTGATCCCCAGTCAGGGCACAGACAGGAACAGGCCGATGTTTCTGTCTATCTCTATCCTTCTCTCTTTTTTTCCCTCTAAAATCAATAAATAAAAATAAAAAATTGAAAAAAAGAAAAGGAAGTAGATAATTGAAGTCTAAGTGTAAAATGAGAAAGATCAATTAGCATAACACCATCCAGGTAAGGGGATGCTGGCCTGGACTAAGGCATGGATGAGGATAATGATCTTTTTGACTATTAACTTGGCTAGGCTATAGTCTCCGGTTTCCAATCAAACATGAATCTAGATGAAAGTATGTGTGCAGATATGATTAAAGTCTCTAATCTGTTGACTTTAAATAAAGGAGATTAACCTAGACAAGCTGGGTGGGCCCAATTTAATCAGTTGAAGGACCAGAAGAGTAGACCTGAAGCTTCCATAAGGAAAATTATGCCCTCATGGACTGCAGCCTTAGTCCTTTACAATAGCCTGCCCTACACATTTCCAGCTTGCCTATTCAGTCCTTAGAGTAATATAAACCGATTCCTTGCAATCAACTTCTCAATACATAGCTCCTATTATGTGGGGAAGGGATAGACACTAGTTAGATGCAGAATATATGTTAAAGGTGACATTAAATATTGGATGTAGTATAGGAGAAAGAGAGAAGTACTCTTTTTTTATTAATTTTAATGGGGTGACATTGATAAATCAAGGTACATATGTTCAGAGAAAATATTTCCAGGTTATTTTGACATTTGATTATATTGTGGACCCATCACCCAAAGTCAAATTGTCCTCCGTCACCTTTTATCTGGTTTTCTTAGTGCCCCTACCGTCTCCCTATCCCCTCCCTCACCTCCCCACGCCCCCTGGTAGCCAGCACACTCTTGTCCATGTCTCTGAGTCTCATTTTTATGTCACATCTATGTATGAAATCATATAGTCCTTAGTTTTTTCTGATTTACTTACTTCACTCAGTATAATGCTATCAAGGTCCAACCATGTTGTTACAAATGATCCGATGTCATCATTTCTTATGACTGAGTAGTATTCCATAGTGTATCTGTACCAAAGCTTTTTAATCCACTCATCCTCTGACGGACACTTGGGCTGTTTCCAGATCTTCACTATTGTGAACAAATGGTGTTCTTAGGGTATATTCCTAAAAGTGGGATAGCTGGGTAAAAAGGCAGTTCGATTTTTAATTTTTTGAGGAATCTCCATACTGTTTCCCACAGTGGCTGTACCAGTCTGTATTCCCACCAGCAGTGCAGGAGGGTTCCCTTTTCTCCACATCCTCGCCAGCACTTACTCTGTGTTGTTTTGCTGATGAGCGCCATTCTGACTGGTGTGAGGTGATATCTCATTGTGGTTTTAATTTGCATTTCACTAATGATTAGTGATGTTGAGCATTTTTTCATATGCCTATTGGCCATCTGTATGTCCTCTTTGGAGAAATTTCTATTCATTTCTTTTGCCCATTTTTTGATTGGATTGTTTGTCTTCCTGGTGTTGAGTTTTATAAGTTCTTTATAAATTTTGGTTATTAACCCCTTATCAGACGTGTTGTTGAATATGTTCTCCCATTGCATTGTGTGGTTTGTCTTTTTATTCTGTTCTTATTGTTTTTAGCTGTGCAAAAACTTTTTAGTTTGATATAGTCCCATTTGTTTATCCTGCCTTTTATTTCATTTGCCTGTGGAGATAAATCGGCAAATATATTGCTGCTGCAGATGTCGGAGAGCTTGCTGCCTATGTTTTCTTCTAAGGTGCTTATGGTTTCACGGCTTACATTTAAGTCTTTTATCCATTTTGAGTTTGTTTTTGTGAATGGTGTAATTTGGTGGTCTAGTTTCATTTTTTTGCAGGTAGATGTCCAATTTTCCCAACACCATTTGTTAAAGAGGCTGTCTTTACTCCATTGTATGCTCTTTCCTCCTTTGTCAAATCTCAGTTGTCCATAAAGGTGTGGGTTTATTTCTGAGTTCTCTATTCTGTTCCATTGATCTATCTGCCTGTTCTTATGCCAGTACCAGGCTGTCTTGAGTACAATGGCCTTGTAGTATACCTTGATATCCAGAAGAGTGATACCTCCTGCTTTATTTTTTCTTTTTAAGCTTGCTGAGACTGTTCATGTTCTTTTATGGATCCATATAAATTTTTGGAATATGTGTTCTATATCTTTGAAGTATGTCATTGGTATTTTAATTGGTATTGCATTCAATTTATAAATTGCTTTGGGTAATATAGACATTTTAATGATGTTTATTCTTTCTAACCACGAGCACGGCATATGCTTCCACTTGTTTGTATCTTACTTGATTTCTTTTATCAATGTTTTATAATTTTCCAAGTACAAGTCTTTAACCTCCTTGGTCAAATTTACTCCTAGGTACTTAATTTGTTTGGTTGCAATAGTGAAGGCGATTGTTTCCTTAATTTCTTTTGCTGACAGTTCATTGTTGGTATATAGAAATGCCTCTGATTTCTGAGTATTAATTTTATATCCTGCCACCTTGCTGAATTCATTTATCAGGTCCAGTAGTTTTTTTGACTGAGCCTTTAGGGTTTTCTATATACAATAACATATCATCTGCAAATAATGATAGTTTTAGTTCTTTTCCAATTTGGATGCCTTTTATCTCTTATTCTTGTTTTATTGCTGTGGCTAAGACTTCCAGAACTATGTTGAATAAGAGTGGTGAAAGGAGGCACCCCTGACTGGTTCTGATCTTAAGGGTATCGCTTTTAATTTTTTCCCATTTAGTATGATGTTGGCTGTGGGTTTGTCATAGATGGCCTTTATCATGTTAAGGTATGTTCCCTGTATTCCCACTTTGCTGAAAGTTTTGATAATGAATGGGTGCTGGATTTTATCAAATGCTTTTTCTGCATCTATTGAAATATCATGTGACTTTTGTCCTTCCTTTTGATTATGTGATGAATCATATTTATTGATTTGCGAATATTGAACCAGCCTTGCCTCTCCAGAATAAATCCCACTTGATCATGGTGTTAGATTTTTTTCATATATTGCTGGATCTGGTTGGCTAATATTTTGTTGAGAATTTTAGCATCTAAATTCATCAGGGATATAGGCCTATAATTTTCTTTCTTTGTGTTGTCTTTGCCCGGTTTCGGGATCAGAATTATGCTCACCTCATAAAAGGAGTTTGGAAGTCTTCCTTTCTCTTGAATTTTTTGAAATAGCTTGATAAGGATAGGAGTTAGTTCTTCTTTGAAGTTTTGGTAGAATTCACTTGTGAAGCCATCAGGCCCAAGACTTTTTTTTATTGGGAGTTTTTTGATAACTGTTTCGATCTCATTTGTTGTAATTGGTCTGTTTAGGTGTTCTGATTCTTCTAGATTGATTTTTCAAAAATATGTTTCAAGAAATTTATCCATTTCACCTAGGTTGTCTAATATTTTGGCATAGAGTTCTTCATAGTATTTTCTTACAATACTTTGTATTTCTGTTGTGTCCATTGTTATTTCTCCATTCTCATTTCTAATTTTATTTATTTGAGTCCTTTTTCTTTTTTTCTTGGTGAGTCTAGTTAAAGGTTCATAGATCTTGTTTACCTTTTCAAAGAACCAGCTCCTGACTTCATTGATCCTCTGTATTGTTTATTTAGCCTCTATGTCATTTATTTCTGCTCTGATCTTTATTAATTCCTTCCATCTACTACTCCTGGGCTTTATTTACTGTTGTTTTTCTAGTTCTTTTATATGCAGGGTCAAGTTGTTTATTTGAGCTTTCTTTAGCTTCTTATGGTATGCCTGTAGTGCTATGAACTTCCCTCTCAGTACTGCTTTTGCTATGTCCCATAAATTTTGAGTTGATGTACGCTCATTAACATTCGTTTCTAGGAACTTTTTTATTTCTTCTTTGATCTCATTGTTAATCCATTCGTTATTTAATAACATGCTATTTAGTTTCCAAGTGTTTGAGTATTTTTCAGTTTTTCACCTGTGGTTAATTTCTAGTTTCATGCCATTGTGATCAGAGAAAATGCTTGATATGATTTCAATCTTCTTAAATTTGTTGAGACCACTTTTGTGTCCTAACATGCGGTCTATCCTAGAGAATGTACCATGAGCACTTGAAAAGAATGTATATTCTGCTGCTTTAGGATGAAAAGTTCTGAAGATATCTATTAAATTGAGTTGATCTAGTGTATCTTTTAAGTCTGCTGTTTCTTTGTTAATTTTCTTTCTTGAGGATCTATCCAGTGATGTTAGTGGGGTATTGAAATCTCCTACTATTATAGTATTGCTGTTGATCTCACCCTTTATATCCATCTAAGTTTGCTTTATATATTTAGGTGCTGTATATTAGGTGTGTAGATATTTATAATGGTTATATTTTCCTGTTGAATTCTTCCCTTTATCATTATGTAGTGTCCTTCTTTATCTCTTACTACAGCCTTTGTTTTAAAGTCCATTTTGTCAGATATTAGTATTGCTACCCCAGCTTTTTTTCATTTCCATTTGCATGAAATATTTTTTTCCATCCTTTTACCTTCAGTCTATGTGCATCTTTTGTTTTAAGGTGTGTCTCTTGTAGACAGCATATGTATGGGTCCTGTTTCTTTATCCACACAGCTACCCTATGTCTTTTGATTGGATCATTTAATCCATTTACATTTAAGGTTATTATTGATATGTAGTTGTTTATTGCCATTTTATATTTTAAAAGTGTATCCTCTTTTGCTATATTCTTTTCCCACTTTGATCTGTTTACAACAGGCCCCTTAACATTTCCTGCAGCATTGGTTTCGTTGTAATGAATTCCTTGAGTTTTCTTTTGTCTGGGAAGCTTTTTATTTCTTCTTCAATTTTAAATGATAGCCTTGCTGGATAAAGTAGTCATGGTTGTACGCTCTTGTTCTGCATTACTTTGAATATTTCTTGCCATTCCCTTCTAGCCTCAAGTGTTTCTGTTGAGAAATCGGATGTCATTCTTATGGGTGCTCCTTTGTAGGTGATAGCCTTTCTTTCTCTAGCAGCTTTTAAATTTTTCTCTTTATCACTTAGCTTTGGTATTTTAATTATGATGTGTCTTGGTATAGGTTTCTTGGGGTTTCTCTTTAATGGAGATCTCTGTGCTTCTTGAACTTGTGAGACCCTTCCTTTCATCAATTTAGGGAAGTTTTCAGCTATGATTTGATTGAATAAAGTTTCTATCCCTTATTCTTTCTCTTCTTCTTCAGGAACCCCTATTATTCGGCTGGTATTTCTCTTCATGTTGTCACAGAGCTCTCTTAGTGTTTCCTCTGACTTGTTGAGTCTCTTTTCTTTTTTCTGCTCTGATTCCATGCCTTTGTTCATCTTGTCTTCCAACTCACTGATTCTATCCTCAGCTTCATCCATCCTGCTTTTAATTCCTTCCATTGTGGTCTTCATTTCTGATATTGTATTTGTCATCTCTGACTGATTCTTTTTTAATATTTCAGTGTCCTTTTTTATAATTGCTACCTTTTTATTTGGGTGTTCATAATGACCATCCATTGTTGTTCTAAGATCCCTAAGCATCCTAACAATCATTATTCTAATCTCTGCATCTGGAAATTTGGTTATTTCCATATCGCTCAGTTCATTTCCTGGAGGATTCTCTTGTGGTTTCATTTGGATTGCACTTTTCTGTCTTCTCATTATGTCTGTGTGTTTGAGTGTGTTGTTTGTAGAGCTGGTTGAGTCTAGGCTTGGTGTTGTCTGCCTCCAATTTTCAGTTGTGTTATTTCTAGGTCTTTTTGGGTTGGCTTCAGCTGTTGTTTGTAATCCACTGTGGAATTTGGCTTTTCTAATAGAGCCCCTTTGAAGTCTTGATTTGTTTGTTTTCTTCTCAGTTTTTTTAACTCGGTGGTAGTCTTGTTTACAGATCTCAGCAGGGGGCTTATTTAAAACTGTTATAGATCTCAGCAGGGGGCTTATTTAAAACTGTATCCAGGAATTTGGTGGGTGTAACCTGAGACTCTGAAGACCTGATCTTCCAGTTACTCTCTCTGGGGGCGAGGTGCTTTCTCCGCTTCAGTAGGGGGATGCGTATCTCAGATCTCCATGTAGATCTCCCCACTTCTTGTTTTCAGCTGTGTGTTTTTGTACTAATTGGAACTGGAGGGATATCTTGAGATGGTTGACCCGGAACCACTTTAGTCTTGTGTTATGTGGAAGGATCAACCCCTCCCCCAGCTATGACTGCCTTCAGCACCTCCCCCAGGTATGGCACTGGATTAGTCTGCTGCTCAAGGTCCTCCCATGCATTCCTCTGTTTGTCACTGGCTGTCTCACTCTCCCCCTTTCTTTTGGAAAACAAGCCAGCTCTTTCAACATGCCTTGTTCCCAGGTTCCCAGGCAACTGGCTGTGAGTGATATTTTCTACTGTTTTCCTTGGATTGAGAGCCTTTTTGGGCTCTCAGTCTCACCCCCACTCTTTGTTCCTGTAAGCAGGGGAGGCTCACCTTTCCTCAGCACTTCCCACCAGGCTCGGTGTGGCTTCTTCTTTGCTCCTTGGATTTTGAGAGCAGTTCTTATAGTCCAGAGTTGGTTTTTCATGCTGGTTGTTCCTAAATTAATTTGTAATACAGTTTGGTGGTGTGAGCTGGGAGTCTGTGCATCTGCCTATTCCGCTGCCATCTTGTGTCTGCCAAGAAATACTCTTTTTAAACCACACTTCAATTCTTCTCTTATTGGTGCTGTTAGAAAACAATGGAGTAATCACCTTTTTTCTTTTTCTAACCTTTGTCACTGTCTTCACATACTCTTCTGTCTTTAGGCAAAAATAGGAACAAGAACACAGACAGCTACTCTGTTGCACATCTGAATGAGCTATTCAAAATTCCTAAGTCTGTAAGTTCCTGTGAAGTGTCCATTTACAGAAAAGACATTCAGAGTTCTTCCCTCCAAGTAGAGACCTATTAGATGTAACAGAAAACAAAATAAATGGCCCCAAATGGTAGAAGACTGAAATAAGTCTGGGTCTATTTAAACAATGAAAAGTTCTTAAGCCATTAGAAAATGATGTTTGACAGAAAAATAAATTATTAGGTAAGATGATTAAAATTTTACCACTTACTAAGCCTGATTCAGTATATTTCAGACAGTAACTCAGACTTTTATGTAAAAAAAAAAAGTTGGTTTTAAAGCCTGAGTTAACTACATGTTACCAGCATATCCTTGTCCATTTGTTTAAACTCCCTGAGCCTCCATTCTCACCTCTCCAGATTAATGTTGTGAAAGTGTTCCAGAGTCAACAACCAGTATAGAATAAACCTGTTAATGTAGGTAGATGTTAATAAAGGGAGGGAGCAAAGAGAATCAGACATTATTAACCATAATAAACCAGTGAGCTGAATCAGAAAATAAGCCTGCTTCCTTCACTAGGAAATCACAGCTTCACACACTCCCCAGGGCATTTTCCAACCTTGGGACCTAATCCCTGAAGTAGGCAGGAAGAATCATTACCAGTCATTACTAGGGAAGGAATAAAAGCAACAGGAGAATTTCTCTGCTGGGCACATGCCCAGTAGAAGTCAAGATGGCACAGGGAGGAGGTGTTTCCACTCTGAGACACATGCAGTAGGAACTAAGATGGTAACCATAAGGGGCAGAACCTAGCCTGGGGAAAATGTCATATTGGATAAGGGACACAAAATCCCAGATATAGGATATGGATTGGTCAGGGGTGAGGATCCAATGCAAGTCCCCACCCCCCAAAATCGAAAAATTGATTGGTTAGTTTGAAGAAGTGAAGTGTCTGTTCCTTCTCAAGCCCAAGATAACAACACAAGCTTAACAAAAAGCTCTCTCTCACTTTCTCTCTCTCCCTGTCTTTCTCATCTGGTAACACGCACACACTCCAGTGTGCTCATGCATTTTCTCTCCATAGCTGCCATGCAACCACAGCAGACACAAGAACTTCATTTGGAGACCTGGACACAGCACCAGCAGGAGCGCTTCTGGGAACAGATGAAGCTAGCGGACAGGGACATAAATGAACTGAAGCAAAATGTTTGAACATTGGTCCCTTTTCTGGGCCTGATGCAGAGAAGGTTAGACTTCTTTTACAGAGGAAGAGATGGAGCTGAGACATGGGGAACCTGGGGTGGTCCCTTGATTTTGCTTCTTCAATAAATCTTGCCACAGAACCTCAACTTCCCATACACGGAGTCTTCCAGAATGCTTTCCTTGTGACTCTGTGAAAGGACTCCATTTCCACTGGCAACAAATCCAGTTACCCTTTGTAATAACTGGGATAGCATTGCGTATTTGATATATCTTTGTACATACATATATGTGAAAAATATGCTCTATGTCATATATATATATTTTATATATATATATATATATGTATACACATACACACAGAGAGAGCAAGGTATATAATTAATTCAACTAAAAACACACAAAAGCTTTTTTCACTTTTCAGTGAATACCAACTGTGAATCTCTGGTTAGATTTGTGAGTTCATTTCATTCAGCCAATAAATATTTACTAAGTGCCTTTATGATCCAGGCACAAACTGCCAAGTATAGGAGAAAGAACAGTAAATACAGCAGTGTGTTCGTAAAGTCATGGTGCACTTTTGGCCGGTCAAAAGTCAAATGTGCACCATGACTTTACGGACACACTGTATAATGGGTCTTTTTACTGTTCTGTATTTTTGCCAAACTTTCGATAATGAGTTGAAATTACTTTTTAAATACATAAAATTATTTTTAAGGACAATGTAACTTCCCAGTTACTAAAAGGAATATTAAATGTGTTCCCTCTGGCAGTGGGTGTACATAAAGGAAACAGCAAATAATAATAAGTACAAGGCACCTAACTCCACACTGGATGAGACCAAGTCACCCTGAGCCTATTCCCATGACAACTGGGGTGATTTTTCTCTGTTCTACCTGGTTAAGGTTCAAACTTCTTTACACATCTCTTGGGAGCGCCCTGCTATTATTTCAGTAGGTCTTATGATCACATCTCCTTTTAGAATAGCCTTCAGAGTCTCATGGACAGATTTCTACTTGCCTCAAGGCTTCCTGGAAATGTCTGCCAGCAGGGTTTGTCTTTACAGAAGCTGCCTCATTTGTGCTAAGAAGAGAGTGTGCATTTTGCTCAATTATCCCTTCCACTACCTTCTGTTTCCTGGCTGAAGGAAGAATTACAAGATATATGATCTGTCTGGCTCTTCGATCACAGACTCCCTCCACGTCCTCAATTTCTATCTCTGTAAAAGGAGCTCAATAATGCCCACCATGCTCATTTTCCTAAATAAAGTACAGCAGCAGTTATTAAGGGGGCTTAGAAATGCAAACACACCATTCTGATAGGATAGCGTGTTGTAACTTGTGTGACGTGACTATGAGCACATCTCCCATAGCATTTTCAGCTCCAGGGCAGTGCTTCCGCATCTTACATAAAGAAGGATGCTACCTGGACCAATTTCACATAGCTATTGTAAAGAGCATCTAAAATGTTATTTTAAGCTACTGGAAAATTATCCTCCAAAAAAAAAAAATGTCAGGTTAGCGCTTATCGATAGTAATTTGAAATACAGAGAATGTCAGGGTGAACTATGTACTTCTGTCCTTACAGATAAAATATATTACATGAGTTCAAAAGCGTTTATTCAGATGCGTCTCCTGGGAGGCTAACAGGGTTGCTGCTGCTAGAACATTCGGTGCACTGGATGCAGAAAACCCAAGGAGTGTGTGGCTCTGTTGGAAGATTAAGGACTCTCAGCTCCCTGTGTCGCTGCCAGCTCCCGGAGTCCTCATCAATCTCTCCAGCAGGCTGTGGGGGTATTGCTTTCTTGCTGCAGTTTTATAAACAGGAGGAAATGAGCTATTGTTGCCACAAACACTCATGCTTGACTATGAAAAGATAAATTCTTTAACTCTTAAGCTTCGAGAAGTAAAAAATCTGGCTGAACTCCAAGAACTACGGAAATCAGGTCACCACGTATATGCAGAAATGAGTTCACATAAAAACTAAGTCCCAGTTTCTCCTCTAAGATACCGATGCTGACTGTGCATGGTGGCATCACGCAGACACAAAGGGACACTTGCAGAGACCAACCCAGAGACTGTTCATCAATATGTATTATTTATTGTTTGAGTCGGTTGTTGATTCCATTTATACTTTACTTCTGCTGCGTTCCCTTCGTGGGGAGCATTGACGCCGGAATGAATCACTCCGTTTTCTGTGCTCTCACCACAGGTCATCTGTACCTCACTCTGTCTCATGTTGTCACTGGCTTATGTTAGCCAGTCTCCACCTGTTCCCTTCCCAACGGAACCCAACTACTGGACAATATCCCACCTGAGATTTCCCATGTGGTTGACCCACAGGTAGTGCATTGTGCCCACTTCAAAAGCACTGTGTTTTCAAGATAATCTTGAATCCACTCTGTTTTTTCTTTTTCTAAAAAAGAGAAAAAAACTAAATTAATGAAGGTTCTCAAAAGATCATCAAGGATTTAGAATTACTGAATACCACCATCACCCAACTGTCTAATTTACTTTAATTTATAGAACACCACCAACACAGAATAAGCCTTCTTTTCAAGGATACATAGAACATGCACTTAGCTAGAATTCACCTTGACAAACTCAGAAGAATTGAAATTATAAAAAGTATTTTCTCTGAACATAAAAGAATAAATCTAGGAATTAACAGAAATTTAATAGGAGAATACGCAAATATTTGGAAATTAAAAACACACACAAGTAATCTATATGAGAAAGGTAACTCTCCATAGGAATTAGGAAATATTTCAAACTGAATAAAAGTGAAAATAAAGTATATCTACATTTTTATAAACAGTTAAAGCATCCCTTGGAGGGAAATTTTTGGCATTAAATGTTTATATTAAGGGGGGAAATGTTATCAAAACAATAATCAAAAAAATTAGAAAAGAACGAAATAAAGCCATGCTGAAGAATTCCATTATTCTATAGCTATCACTATCTTGGCACCTATAAAAATTCTCTTTAAAGAATAACTCCAATACCAAACTTTCTGCAAAGTGAGAGGGAGTGTTTAAGATTTCCAGAGAAAACACTCCAGTTGAAATATTCAGTTTACACAACACTTACTGACCTCTGCTGTGAAGGAGGCATTTTTTCAGGCACATGAAGATGAAAAGGTCATGTTCCTGCCCTCACAAGTTTTCAAAACCATAATGTAAGGCCAGAAATTAAAAGCTAACATCAAAATTTAAAGTAGGATGAGAATAGTTAAACCAACACACAAGGTAGAGAGCTGTGATCAGAAATGTCCATAATGATCAGTTTTCTTAAAACTCGATACTCATATTTTATGAATTTTTTTTAATAAAACTGTTTGTATAGGTGAAGCTTGTAACTTGTCAAACTACATCCACCTCTAGTACCTCTTCTACCACAGGAGAACTGTGAGAATCAAGGTAACCATTGTTAGCCCAGTTAGATTAGTGGAAACTGAGACCCAGAGATCTTAACCTTTATCAAGATTGATTAATAATTTTGAGGACATGGACAATCAGAGATTCTGACAGAACAGGGACATGTATGGGACAATGAGGAAGGGCAGCCCCAGGCCTGCCAGGCCCTTCCTTCTCCTTTCGGAAACTCCTAAGAAAGGTCAAGTCTCTGAGATGAATGGAAGTATCTCCTGAAGGGGGCTGTGTAGTTATAAAGCAATGCCACGATATCCTATAGTTCACCTGATCTTTTCCAGGAAGCCATGCCTCATAAACTCCTAGATTCTAGGAATAGTTACTGTGCGCAACTGTTGACCAGGGACAGCTTGTTAAAAACAGTCAGTAGATTCAGAGAGGGTAATAAATAACTATGTCCCTGCTATATAACTTATTTCACTTCACTCTTGTAATAAGTAGGCAAAGTAGGCTTTGTTACACCCATCTTGAAGATGAGATAACTCAAGTGCCAGTAACTTAAGTGACTTGCCACATAGGTTACCCCAAGGCAAGGCAGACTGTGTCTGTGTCACACCACAGTTTTATTATAACCGCACAGGTCTCTGTCATGTGGTAGTGACCCAACTGGCTCTGGAGCAGGCACTGAGGAGGCTCTCCTACAGAACTGGCCCTTGACTGGCCACTGTGAGGCCTCCGAACTGAAAGAGCACACAGACACATTCAAGGAATTTGCGGTGTAGTCTCTCGAACAATTGGGTATTCGTGCAAACTTAACAATTCCAGGTCCTGTTGTCCTGAAAGAGTTCATGCATACACTCCCACCCCCACTGAATTCAAACAGTGGGAAAAGTCTGCATTCACATCTTTCGCTCTTGAAATTCATTTTATAAATCTGAAGGAGAGTCATGATAATACTTATCCATTCAGGTGCAAGATCAGGGCTACTAGCTTTAATTTTACATGGTAGGTCTTGACATGAATTTTGGAATTGTAGTCATTCCAAAGACACAAGTAATAAAGAAAAAAATCGTATGTCTACTAGAAAAAAAAATAACACAAGGTTGGGGCTAATTTTGTGGTATCAGTCTTTAACAGTCTTAGAGCTATTCACTCTGTGGAGAATTCTGTGGGACTTTCCGCTCCCCCTTTTGATGTGGACCATTTCATTCTGTGCTCCTTTTTTCCAACTCAGTGTATTTTATAATGATATCTATCATCTCTGTTTGTCAGTTTATGGCAGCTTAAAAATATTGCCTCAAGGCCAGTAACGAGAAGAAATCTTTCCCACTTCCTCTAGATTGTTTTATGTGCTTCAGTTTTCTGCCCCAAATAATAAAAAATAACGTTGCTTCCGAAATTGTCCTTTCTCGTGCCTCTTTTTCTTCTCCTTTTAATCCTTAATGGTTTATTTCTCTTTACTTGACTATGTTTATTCTACTGTATTTTGCTCATAATTAACAATATATAGAAGAGAATATAGTCTCAAAATCGAAAGTGTCCCAGAGGCCTTCTTTTGGCTAGCCCTTAATCCAACGTAGAGAAAGCTATCTGGAGAGATGGATCTAAATACGGATGTAGATATAGATGAAGATTTATAGGTACCTATCTATGCACCCGTAACAACAGTCCAAACTTTAAGAAGTATTCATTGAAACAGGGAAATCAATATATGCGGGAAGAAAGGTGAACACTTAGCTGAGTTCTCAAGAAACTACTAGCTGACTTTAGCAAAGAAACTTTTGGTTTCCTCAGTTCAGTTATATCAGCTCCTAGAAGAGGAATATGTTCTGGAAAGATCAATTGTTTCTGCTATTATTAGAAATGTGTGCTCTGGCCAGCTAGCTCAGTCAATTAAGAGTATTGTCCCAAAAATGACAAGGTTGTGGGTTCAATCCCCAGTCAGGGCACACACAGGAAGCAACCAAAGAATGCAGGACTGAGTGAAACAACCAATGTGTGCTTCCCTTCCTTCCCCCTCCCCTCTCTCTCCTTTCCTCTCTCTGTCTCTCTAAAAGTCAATAAAAATTAAGCCCTGGCCGGGATAATTAAAGGTGATTGGAGCGTCAATCCAAAACATGGAGGTTGTAGGTTGATTCCCCTGTCAGGGCACATACAGGAACAGATCAATGTTCTTATCTCTCTCTCTCCGCTTTGCTCTCAAAAAAAAAAAAAAAAATGTTGGTAATAACCAGGAATTATAACCAAGCTGGATGATTTTCCTAGATAGCATGTGGTTTACTCTATTTTCCTTTTTTATCTTAAATCCCTGCCTATCTAAAATATCATATTGTACAATAATTCCATGCTTGGATTACTATTTAGCAGTGCTTGGCATTTCACAAAACATTATTTCCAGTGCTATTCTATCACACAAAAGCTTGAAGCTCCTTTCTGGAGTCAGTAGGCAGGTAATAAATTATTCCGAAACCAATGTTTTCCAATAAATATTCCTGTATCTTCCCTTTTCTGAGAATTATCTGTAGTGAGCTTGCTTCATCTACTATCTATTCTTGATTACCCAGCACTTAATGAGGGCTATCTAGAAAATCAGTCTTTCATAACTGAAAATGCTTAATAAACAAAGTTTATTTTTATTTGCTTTAGACCTCAAGTCATGTTTGCTTGAAGAAATGGATGAATGAGTAGATAGATGAGTGGATGAACAAACAGATGGACAGATAGCTGGATGGATGGAAGAAATCGTTTTGACTATTCTTTTGGAAAGAATCCAGCTCTTAAACTAAATTGCAAAGCAAACTGGTAAATGAGAGCTCCAACCCAACCTAGCACTTCTCTGTCCTTTGTTTCTTGAAAGGAATAGTTGGAATCATCTTTCCCCCTCACAGAGAGCCCCAGCCTATGCTAACTTTCCCTTTCCTTAAAGCCAGCACTGATTTGCTTACATTTTCCCTGGGATGAGGGAAAATATAAACCTATATACTTAAATGTCTTTGATCTCCAGATGCCCATGGGACTATCACTCTTTACACTTTGAAGAAGAACAAGCAGAAAGTGGTTATGTAACTGCTAGGTAAAGGGCCAGGGTGTAAGGAAAACAAAATCATTTTTTAAAAGTAGTTGAACAGAAAGTTGATACGGCTGAAAATTTTGAGTTGCAGGGCCACAGAAAATCTCCGATTGCCTCTTTTGACACAAAAGGCCATCAACTACAAGACAGAGCCAGTGTCCTGTATAAAAATCTCAATAAAGTTGAGATGTCTGGGGAAGGATATCCCCCAGAGACACAATGCCTTGTGTGTGGATCTAGATCAACTGGGTTCTATGTGCTTGGAAGAACTCTTCCAAGGAAAGCAACAGAGAACCAACATAAATAGTATAATATATTATTATATTGTTTATATAATATATTTTTGTGCCTGGCATCAATAAGTGTGTGTGTGTGTGTGTGTGTGTGTGTGTGTGTGTGTGTATATATATATATATATATATATATATATATATATATATATATATATTTGATGAATAAGAATAAATACACACACATGTGTACACACACACACACATATAGTCTTAGTTATGACTGATATAACAAATTACCATAGGCTGGATGGCTTTAACAACAAATATTTATTTCTCACAGTTCTGGAGACTGAGAAGTCCAAGATCAAGGTGCTGGCAGAACCAATGTCTGATAAGAGCCTGCATCCTGATTTGCAGGTGGCCATCTTCTCTTTCTATAAAGTACTAATCTGACCCATGGGAGCTCTACCTTCATGACCTAATTACCTTCCAAATGACCCACCTCCAAATCTCATCAACTTAGAATTCAATATATAAATTTTGGGGGCACACAAAAGGACCACTGTATAGTATAATATAATATAATATAATATAATATAATATAATATAATATAATATAATATATAATACCTTTTACCCTCAGCTCTCCAGCATTATGGGGAAAATGAGGCTGCTTAGTAACTCATTCACACATCCTTTTTTAAATACTTCTTTGCTTTCTCATCTTTTTTCTCTGTTATCTTTCATCTCTATTACCTACATATGTCCAAAAATTACTATTCATATATTTTGTCTTGTTTAGTAAAAAAAGGAGATGTGCTTAGCCAAAGGGAAGTTTTGTGTGTGTGAGCGCACGCGTATTTCAGTCGGTAATTTATTAAAAAGGAATTGTTTAATGAGAAAGCTCTGGCAGTTGGGTGTGGGATTCCCGTGAGCACAAACCAGACTCTTGCGGCAACCTCATCAGTCACTGCTATCAGGAAGAGGAGATAACAAGCCAGGAACCTGCTACACACTGCCCACAGCAGCAGGACATAATGAGGCCCTCTGTCGGATGCCTTTGCTTGCATTGTAAAAGGACTTCCCAGGCAATCTGTGACTTTAGAAGACCAATATTCATCAGCAATTTACCATGCTTTGGGCTGCAACCTCCTCTTGGATACGGGTCTCTTTGGTGCTGGCGTACAGTCATTACATTTGGGTAATCGGCAGCATTGCCTGTCCCTGCCCTATAATCACACTGAACCTGCTTTGCTCTTCTCAACCCACCCCCCTGCTGCAGAGTTCCTAATCTAGCCCCAGAAGATTGATAAGTGTCGGTGGAGGAAATGTCTCCACAGTGGGAACGTTGGCTCCACTGGAGTACAAAAAGTGAAGCAGATTATTTTTCTGAATTTCTCAGTCTTTACACTCCAAGGCTTCAAAAGAGATTTGTAAACTCTTCTCACCCTTACTGAAACAAAGCATCCTTCCCTTGTGTATCATCTCATGGGACCAGGGTATTTGCAATAACACCTGTGAAATTTTAGCTTAAGGTGGCACCTCCTCATGGTATTTTTATTTTACGCGGTCTCAAAACAAAGGCAGCAATATTCCACTGGAATAATAATAATAACAAATGATTATAGCTGTCATTGAGAATCTATTATATGCGAGACAATGTTGTTATAGACTAGATATTCATGTCCTCTCCAAATTCTCACGTGGAAACCCTAGCACCTAACGCCGTGATGGCGAACCTATGACACGCCTGTCAGCACTGACACGCATAGCCATTTTTGATGACATGCGGCCACATGCAGCCGCATATCAGAGAAGTATGGGGCCGCATGCCGAGAGGGACGTTTCATCCTCGGCTCCTGCACAGCCAGGTGCAGTAGCCGAGGATAAAACATTTGCTGTAGTGTAGACATTCTGTGCCGGAGGTCTGTAGGCCAAAACAACAGAACTCCGGCACAGAGCGTCTAGTTCTGGGACTTCCGGTTAGACCATTTTTCTCGAAGTGACACACCACCTCAGTTATGCTTGGTTTTTTGGCGAATTTTGACACACTAAGCTCAAAAGATTGCCCATCACCGGGCTAATGTGATGGTATTTGGAGGTGAAGCCTTTGGGAGGTAACCAGGATCAGATGAGGTTATGGGAGTGGGCCCTCATGATGGGATTATAAAAGGATGAAGAGATGCAGGACCTACCCCTATCCTGACCCACCCACTCTTTGTTTCATCCAACCAGCCTTCAGTAATTTGTCATAGCAGCTCTAACTGAGACACCGTTACAAGCAGTTTAATTCTCACAATGAAACAGGTGAGAAAATTGAAGCACAAATAATGTAAGTTACTTGTGCAGACTCACGGAGCTGTTGAGTGGCACAGCCGAGATTCCCAGGCAGGCGGCCTGACATCACATGTTTATAACCACGGTAAATGTTGGCAAGGAACAGCACAGGGGGCCTTGCGTGGGGTTCCACGGACACTGAGATAGAGATGTGTACGTAGGAGGATGTTTGGAGAATGCTCTTGGAACAACATGTGTAAAAGGAAGTGTGCAAAGCAGGAATGAGAAGAGGGAGACTTTGAATAACAAGGCAGTGACGGCACAAGCCTGAGCCTATGTGGTGGGCAGCCCTGGAGCTAGGATGATACTTTGAAGATGTCCCAAACTGAGAGGAGGAAGCCAGGATTAAAACTCCCCTCCTCCACTGACCCATTGCTGGGTATGGGCTGCCTCCAGAGAAAGGGTATAAGCTTGAGCGGGGCACTACCAGGTAGTTGGTAGTTGAGGGCAAGGTTTGAAGAGGGACGGAGCTGGGAGTCCGCAGCAGCCAACGCTCCCACAGCTGGGAGTAACGGATCTTATGTTGGTGAAGGAGTGATCTTGGTGGCACACCACAGCGTCACATCACCTGCAAACGGGGCATAAGTTGGGGAAATTTACCAAACCAAGGAGATTTGAACAAGATGTTCCTCAAAAATTACTGATAGATCTTGTATCTAAAGCCGTGGTTCTTAACCTTTTTTGAGGTACTGAACCCACCAGTTTCATATGCGCATTCACTGAACCCTTCTTTAGTGATAAATAAAATATAATTTTTTTTCCAAATTCAAGACATAGGTATATGTTTTTTTACTGATGCACAAAATGAGCCGTGCATGAACATCACCTCGCTCAAAGAACAAAACCAATAAAGTGCATGAACTCACAACAAATGACGGTATTACTTTATTCTGACCTCTGAGGCAGAGGCTTCTCCGAACCCCTGAGACCGACTCATTGAACCCCTAGGGTTCGATAGAACCCAGGTGAAGAACCACTGATCTAAAGGAACACAGGTACTTAACCAGGTAAGAAAAGTGATGAGGCTCATGGGGAGAGAAACATTATGTGCAAATAACAGAATAGAAGAATTTAAATTGAGGAAGTAAAAAAGGCATTGTGAATGAAGTAGAAAGCACAGTGGGTGCCTGGTGTGGAATGGGGCAACATTATGCAGAGCTTTCAGACAAAGGCAAGGATGTCACTTTTATTCAAAGAAAAATGGGAAACTTCTGAACCATTTTAAGTACTGGGGATCATCAGGTTACAACACAGTTCCCTTCCTACTACAGTGACATAACCCGAATTCTGGTATAAGTTAAAACACACCCTAGCCTAACACAAACAGAACACTTGCATTATTAACAGTCCAAAATGACGTAGGTAAGCATAGTGGGGGAGTCCAACTACCGCACTCATACCTGCGTTACTGTGTACTCTTCCACTGCATGCAACTCAAGTAGTCCGCCCATGTATCTGTAAGTATGATGCTAACGGCACAAGCCGAAACACTCACACCTCAATTTTTTAAAGTTTTTATGGGAGTGAGCATCGTAAACTAGAAACATTGTGTGTCAAGCCTGTGGTAACCCAAGGACCCCCTGTACAGGGCTGACATTGGAATTGCATTTCAAAAGATTACTCTGACTCCAGAACGGACTGACATTGAATGAGAGGTTGGAGGTGATTCAAGCAAACAAGCAGAAGGCTTTTGCTGCCATCCAGGCCAGACACCATGTTCACTTCAACATGGTGGAGGGAAGACAGCAGAGACAGAAAGAGTGCATACACTGGAGAGGCATTTAAGATGAAAAGACGAAGCCCTCAGTGATTGAATATAAGGATTAAGAAGAGGGGGGTGGGGTTGAGGATGACTCCTTGGACCCCAGTTTGTGCGGCTGGGTGGAGGAACAGGTCTTTTGCTGAGAAAAAGTCCTTTGGAAAAAGTAAACTTCACTTAGAGAGAGTTCCATTGTGGGCAGGTTGATTTACTTTCCCTGGGAGACGAGTGGGCAATTTGACATGGAGATCTGAATTGCACAGAAGGCCTAGGTTTCAGGTACAGATCTGAGTGTTCTGTGAGCTATTTATAATTATAGCCATGTGCATAAATGAGACCACTGAGAGAGGGAACACAAAGTGAGAAGAGGCCCCCGTCAGAGCCAGGAGGGATACTGGGAGACAGATACAGGAGGCTGAGTGTGGTGTAACAGAAGGGATACAGGACAAAGTAGCAGGAGGAAACTAAGGCAAATCTGTTTGAGGGAGACTGTAGCCATCAGTGTCAAATACTGCTGGATAGTCAAGTAAGATGGAACTGAAAATGCCCACTGGACTCCGCCACACTGATGTCCTTGGGAACCTCACTGCCTTGGTGGAGTGATGAGCAGAGAAGACAAAGTGGGCTGGGTTAAGTAGCACATGGTTCCAGAGGAAGTGAAAACCTTAGTTCAAACTACTTATTCAAGATGAGTGGATTAAAAAGGGATGAAACTCTAGCAAGAGAGCATGGAGAAACAGTTCCATTTGTTCTTTTTTGTTTTTGTTTTTTTGTGTGAAAAATCTGAGCACATTTAGAAGCTGGTGGGAAGAATCTAATTGAATGAGAGAGATCGAATGTACATGCAAGGACAGGCTTAATAAGCAGGATACGACATCTCACAGCACAAGTAGAGAAACTACCGTTGAGTGGGTAAACTGTGGCTCCTTTAGGTTAACAGGAGAAAAAGAGGACAGGAGAAGCACAAATTAAAGTGAGTTTGAACATTTGGGATCCAGAGGTGAGTGAGCACCCACCTGATTTTCCTTGAGAAAAGAAGTGAGGGTGAGGCTGAAACCATGAATGCTTATTTAACCAAACCGGATTGAATCGGATTGGATTGGACTGGATTGGATTGGATTGGAGAGGGAAACTGACCCCAAAAAAGGTTAAAAAAAATAAGAACGCTAAAAATGTCAAGTATCACCTAGAAAATAAGTAAGTTAACTGACCACAAAAAGATACAAGAAAAGAACGATCAATTTTGAGTTGTCTGTCTTGTGCATGTTCAAAGCTTCTCTGCACCATATTTAAGAGAGCAGAGGCTCACACCAACAGTAAGACCAAAATCTTAGATCATCTTTCCCGACTGTTGCAATTTCTACTAAAAACTAAATCAGCATTTCGGAGAGTAGCTTGTTTTGAAAGACAGAGGATAGATTGTTCTCTAGGGCCTGTTTAAGAATTTGGAAAAAATATAAGGCAATTTGAAGAGCAATAAGCTACTTTACTCAGCAGTCTGGCTATCTAACAATGCATCCTGCCCCAGCTTTCAACTCTGTCTCCTGCATCTTTGATTTTCATCACTAAGAAATAGCATCACAATTCTTCTCTCCAAATGAATATGTACTGGCAGTGTTCAGAGTGGGAGAGAACAATCGGAAAATACATATAATCTTCTTTGCATTCTTCCTGGTGCCAGATTAATATAATTTTCACAATTAAAACCATTTACCTTTATCCAAGTACTTAACACAATAAAGCATGCAATCAGCTTAGGCTTTTAGTAAGAAATAAACTTAGAAAATGCCCAATGCTTATAATCCGAGTACAACTATTAGCATTAAAAATTTAATATTATATTTAATTTGCTATTAATTTCATTTTATGACTACAATCATATTACTTCCCAGTAATAACACTCTGTTTCCAATTAAATATTGATTCATAGCTTTAGATTATTTGTTATATATTTGTGAATTCTGAAACATTGAATATAAAGATTATTATTTTTAGATCTCTATAAGAATTTTGAAAAACTTTGAGGACCCATGGAAATCATTTTATTGTCATCCAGAGTATGCCTGAACATTTAAATAAAATATCTAAGATGCATCCACTAACCACTGTGTTGTAAATATTTCAGTTCACAGAAAACAGTGTAGATTATAATGTTAAACAAAAACAAGCAAGATAAATATAATGTACTGAACACACAGAAACACTTGGATCCCTTCCCAAGTTCCATTAAAATGAGTGTAAAGCTATGTTTAGACATCGAGACACAAGAACTAAGAGCTGGGAAAGAGGAAAACAGTATGCACTGATTTGGATCCCATCACCTTACCCAGGTATTGGGTAAAGGCAGGAGACATACGTGTAGGAGGGAGAGGGAAGGAAAGACTACAGGGCAGGGCCAAAGTAGGCTTTCAGTTGTGAGTTCACAAAACACAGTTTATTCTTGTATTATTATTTATTCATTATGGTATTATTTTCCATACAAACAACTGGAAACTTACTTTTGCCCCCACTCTGTACTATTTCAAAGTTGGGGAGTAAGAAGAATAAACCACAAGGCTGGGGACACATGGGGCAGAGATATGTGCCTAGAAAATAAGACTTCAACTAGATGACCTGGAGTATTGAAAGCTTAGCCCTAGGTTTCAGTGTTTTTCTTTCATTTTCTTTTTTCTTTTTCTTTTTTTTTTTTTTTTTTTTTTTTGAGTTAAAGTGACTTCTGGAAGACTAGCGACCATTATTTGCATCTGTTTCCGTAGGACAATGTGTTTCGCATTAAAGCAATATATTAATGATTCTATACTTTGAAGGCTCACATTTGTAACATCACAAAGCCCAGTCATTTATCAGCCAGCTTGCCAAAGTTCATTCCTACAGATAAGCAGTTTTTCAGAAATCAGGGTTAAATCAGACTGGTAAAGATGGCTCATAAGTCTTCGACATATCTCTCCCTGCTGAGTACCTTCTCCATTGCTGGTGTTCAACTGTATTGTATTGCTTTTCTCACTCATGGCTTATCTCTTTGTGGAGGTTATAAGCACAGTGACGGCCAAGGGCCATGACTCAAACTCCCATACATTCTCTTAGAATGGGTCTGGCACCTCCCAGTCTATCCCTACACTTAGTGTTTAATTTCCAACTGGCTTCATTTCACCAGTTCCTGTCATATGGAGGAGCAAACCCAGAGTTCCTTGCAGTTTCCCCTCAAAGTGCTCAGGCACATCACATGCCTAAGATAGCCCACTTCCAAGTGGATCAACATGCATTGTAGTCTCCTAGATGAAGAAACGTGGGTTGCCGCAACTCCAGAACTTGTCCCTGCTATATACCAGGACACCTGAGGCCACATTGGAATCACATTGCAGAGACTAGATAAGAGTCCCTTTATGGCCCAGGAAGAGCCAAATGAAGGACAGCAGAGGGCATTGGTGAGTTTGGAAACTCCAGCAATTAGGCAGTGCAATACAGGAGATACCTGAGGGTAAGAGGGGAGTAAGAAGTATTGTCGTTTGCTAGGGCAGGATTTGGAGGTCTCCTGGGTTTGAAGAAAGCAGACAGTTCTATGGGGAGAGAGTACCAAGTATACAAAGAGAGCCTAAGAGTCAATTGTTGCAACTTGGGCAAGAAAAGCCTTTGAGAATCTGGACATGTGGGAAGCCCCTGGAGGTCCCTGGGCACTGTCAGTGAGACTTGCTCTGGGCAGAACTCCGCTTCAGAAGTTGTAGGGACATGGAGAAAGAACAGAGTCCCCTAAATTTGCATTTACCTGCCCTTATATCTTTGATTTCTAGGGCTCAGCAACTTGCTCTCATCTGGGCTTTGCTCACTGCGTTACCGGCACTCAATCCTGTTTCTGTTTTATTTTACCCACTGGGTACCCAGCGCTCCTCTCTGCTTTACACTAATCACAGTGCCAGCGACTGACTGATGATGAGACTGTGAAAGGGAAAGGAGAACGACCCAGCAGGAACATTATAGGGTGAAGATGCCAAGAACAGCAGAGAACGAGGAGCCTGGCAATCACACCGTTCTGAGAAATTCATCAATGGTTTCCGAAGAGATCTGTAGATTTATTTACAACCTGCTGGTTACTTTAAAAGAAGATACTACATATTTAAAAATCAAGATATATGCTTTATAGCATGAACCTTTCACTGAATCAAAAATGAAAGGCACTTTAAACATATAAAAGGCAGGCCATGATAGAGTTGCATACCAACAATGAAGAGTAGAAATTGCTGACAGGTGGTGGCGCAGTGGATAAAGTGTCAATCGGGAATGCTGCGGTCGCTGGTTCGAAACCCTGGGCTTGCCTGGTCAGGGCACATATGGGAGTTGATGCTTCCTGCCCCCGCCCTTTCTTTTCTCTCAAATGAATAAAGTCTTTAAAAAAATCTAAAAAAAAAAAAAAAAAGAGTACGAGTGAAATCTTTGTAAATGGGTGTCTGAACCCTAAGCGGTGCTGAAATGAGCCAGCACCACTAGATGGGGGAAAGCAGGTTATATAGCACAGAGTGCTCTCTGATGTGAGTTGATATAATTTATAGAAATATATTAGATAGTTTCAGCAATGAAGGATCAACATGATTATTTAGGTCTAGTTTGGGAGCATTTGTGGAGATTTGGGGATATTCCTTTCATGCACACCTAGAAGAGTTGCCAAAGATATAACTTAAAGCCCAAATCTTGAGTACTGTGGGGGGGGGTGTATTATCTGAAGTTGAATTGTGACTGAAAGTTATATGTCTGCAGTATGTATATTTTTTCACTCACTCAGAGCCAACTTTGCATGAGAGACGATGAGTCTCAGATAGCACTGCAGAAAAGATGACGGCCCCTTTCCAAACGTTTTCCATCAACTCCTCTTTGCTCATCCCTTACTACCTCCCTTGTTGCCTCACCCTGTTCATGCATGAATTTCCTGAGATAGGGATGTCCGATTGATTAGAAATGTCTCCCGGTCACTTGTGCACAACGCGGCTCAGAGCACTGCTAGGAAGGGGAGCGAACACCATCACAAATCACCTGGGGAGCCTGGGATCAATGCAGCCGCAGCGCACACGTCTGCCGGAATTCAGATGAGGAGCCATGAATTCCTGCTGGTCCGGGAAGGAGGGCTGCAGGCTCTGCCTCTGGACCTTGACCACCTGGAGAGAAATCAATAGGTAGACTTAAGCATCCAAAAATGTTAATTTGGAATTAATTTATGGATGGTTAAAGAAAACAGATACGGTCTGTTAGGGGGAGAGAAAATCAATAGAAAACGTTAAAGCCGTCTTCAATATTTGAAGGCTTGCCAGGATAAGATGGATGAATATTAATTTTGCGGCCCTCCACAGAGAAGAACTAGCAGGTGCCAAGGGAAGAAGTTGAGGAGGCAAACGTAAGCTCCGCCAAGTAAGTTCATTTACAACAACTTTGAATTAGAGAAAATTGTGTTAAAAAGTCAGTCATTTCATTCAAATATCAACATAAAGAGACCAATATGAAAAGCTCATTCTCCACATAAATAGTCACTTCTCCTAGACAATTCCTGGGAAATATAAAATGTTGAATATACTTTTACAAACATGTTCATTATAAATGTTAAAGACAAATATCCCCTTAAGATGTAGACACGGGCTAGATGGAGGGTGTTTTCTTCCCAAAGAAGGCAGTGAGTCCTCCAGAAGAGAAACTCAGCCAAAAGTTATTTGTATGAGCATTAATCAATTATGAAATCCCACAACAGAATAATAAGAGAAAAACTGAATTCAGATGAGTAACAAATATGTCATCAACCGCTTTGATGACAAACTCAGTGTAAATACATTAAGCACTATGAAAGAGCACAAAGAAAGAATGTGACATGTCTTGATGTCCCCGCTGGCACACACATCCTTCAAAAGCCTCCAAAGACCTATTTCTCCATAACTAGGTTAAGCATCATCGACAGGTGTATTTCAGAAGTATGGTAAAGGCATTGAGATTTACAAAAAAACACAGTGGATCTTATTTCTTATGTCACAGTGGAGCTGTGATATATTCCAAGGGCAGACACTTGCTCTGATCATTTGAAACAAAGGGACAGAAGTATTCATCCAACTAATCAATGTGAATTCCCTGGTCCGGAGAAGTATAAATCAGCAGCAGCTCCATGGTAGGTGTTCTCCTCTGCCCCTCCTCCAAACCAAAGGAAGGAGGAAAGTGGAACATGTGTGAGCAGGAAAACGACTCGGGCTTTTATAATGACAGACATAGCCATTGGGCAGCAAATTCTCCGTGGCAGCTGTGCTTAGATCAATGTTGCTGGCGGTAGGGAAGGGAAGTGTGTGGGGCTTGGGTATTTATTACTTTTCACCTGATCACAGTTTGGTGTATTGCAGAAGATGCTGTTGTTTGCTAGGGAACGTGGAAGAAAAAAAAATTAGGCCAGGTTTGCTTCTGCCCATCTGGCAAGATGCACATTCACTTAGAGTATTTGGTTTTAATATTACTCTGTTTCAAGTTGACCAATCGCTACATTTTTCATGAATGTCAAGTAGATATCAGACACAGTACTAAGCTGCTTCTCTCTTCCCCATTATAACTTCTCCCCATCCCTCAGAATCAGAAAATGAGCTCATGACTTGGTTATGGTAACATTGCCTGCTGAAGAGCGTGGCGTGGTTTCACATACTGCCTCCCTCCCCCTTCTTTCCTCTGTGTGCATACTCATATATCATGCATCCTTAGCAGTATGTCTACATCTCAGTCACAGCATGACCCATGGGATATATTTGAAGTTATAATAATTTCTAGCTCACCAGTCCATGGACTTTGCCCATGCAGGAAGAGGTTTCCTTCACCCTTCTGAAGGACCCTGAAATATGTTGCCTGTATCACCCCAGAGAGAAAAGCTTATTGCCCCCAGTACTGGGAATGCTGACAACCTTTAGCAATTGCCTCGGACACAGAGCCGCCTTGCCTAAGTCATGCCCCTTCCTGGGGTGGACTGTATCTAATGACTAATAGATGTAGGAGTTTAACATTCTGGCCCTCCAGGCCCAACCTGAGGCAAATCTGAAGGGCCATTTCCAGCCCAAAAGGCCCCCTTGGGTTCAAGCAAGAGTGTTGTTAGGCAAGGACTATAGCTCAAATTCTCTAGTTCCTAATTTTTCCCCTCTCTTCAACAAGTGTTGATCCTAAGGTCAGTCCTAATTAAGCAACCTGCTTACTAAACCCTATCTCAGAGCTGACTTCCTAAAAAACTCAACTTGAGACAACTCCTGTGTGCATCCCATTAAAATCCCTACCCAGTGGTGTGCTGGTAAAGACTGACAAACAGCTCTTGGGCAGAGCAGCCCTGATCAGCACTGTTTGCAGGTTTCTGGGGTACAAGTACTTCCACCATAGCTGATATCATGGTACTGATGCCTTATTGACCGACTCACTAAATTCTTATAAGTTTAACTACTGTTTCTCACAAATGAGCCAGCTTAAGCACCTCCCTGTCTTGAAACTTTGGTATATACATGACCAATTTTTGCTGAATTGAAGAGTTTAGTAACTGTCAAGCTCTTCATTCCTTATGTTTCACTTATACTCATAGGAAACGTTGTGATGCTATATTTTCCATTTTACAGACAAAGAAACAATTTCTGAAATGGATTCAATTGTTCCATAAAACATGAAGACTTGTCTTCACTGCCAGAACCAAGCAAAGACAAAAAGGTTTTGAAATATGCTAGAATCCATTTACTTATTCAGCCACCTATTAATTCAAATTATTATTAATGAGTGTTCATCTCTTTAGCTGAGCCTTAAAAGATGGCCAGGATTTAGCTCATCTGATAATGAAGGCAAGTGTTCCAAAGTTATAATAGTCAGAAACTGGTGGAGGGAGGGGGACAAAAAGCAAGACATTGCTATGAATAAAAGTAGGATACAGATGAGGAATTGGAGGAGGAGGAAGCTGGGGAGAGACAGAGAAAATGGCCAGACACAGACCCCTGCCTTTACACCACAAAGTTACTGTCTTAGATCAATGTTTAACCATTGAATTGGACTGGATTAACCATTTAACCTGGTGTAAGTATGCAGGTAGTTGATCATATTGCTGTTATTTGCTGGGTACAGGGAATACTTATGACCTAAACTAATATCCCCATAATGTTAGAAATTACAACATTAGGAAAAGGACGGGAGCAAATAACCTAAACACATACTTAATGTAATACATGCATTTCTTCAAATTGTAACTCATGATATCAGCTGGTCATCAAATCAACTTAGCAATTGATTTAACCAGTAGTAGTATTAACCAGCATTTTAAAATAAACAATAGTCCTAACAGGTGGCGCAGTTCATCGAGCACCATTCCAGAGTGCAGAGGTCGCCAGCTAAAGCCCGGGGTCACCAGCTCAATCCCAAGGGCTCCAACTCAACCCCAAGGTCACCAGTTCAAGCCCTGTTCTGGGAAAATATGAGAAGCAATAGGTGATACAACTAACATGGAACAACAAGTTGATGTTTTTCTCTCTCTCTCTCTTTCCCTTCACCACCCTCTCAAAAGAAAATATTTTAAAAAGAAAATAAACAATAGAGTAGAAAACATCAAACTGTATCAAATGATATGGTTTTATGAAGATTTCATTCATTTATTTATATTTACATGCACACACACACACACAAACACATACCTGTACATATTCACCCACAGTGAAATGTGCTGAGAGGCACAAGACAATTAGCCATGGAAAGCCCAGGTTTTTATTCCCATCACTGCTCTTTAACTGCATTACGACCCAGATTGAGAACTTGCTGTGCGTATACATGGGGCCCTTGGATTTAGCTTGAAAGATTGTTTTGAAGATTAAATCAATTCACAGAGTTTCTGGAACTGAGTAGCTACTTAGCAAATGGTGGTGAGATTTTGGAAATCATCTATTATGGAAATCATCTATTATGTAAGAAGAAATTGCCTTATATGGTCCAAAATGTTTAGCACATGAAAGATGCAGTGCTGAAGACAAAGGAGAACACTATGAGAAATTGTACTCAGGGGGTCTTCTTGCTGAGCATTAAAGACATCATAGGGCTGACAAGAAAGCAAGTCAATGGCATTACCAGCACCGTGCTGGGTGCTGCCCATAGACACTAAGGAAGTGGTAGGTGATAAGCCCATCTAAGTGACCTCTCCCTGCTTTCTCTGAGTCTGCGCCTCACCACCGTCACCCTCTAAGCCTTCCCTCTTTTAAATATTTAGACATGTCTACCTTTCGAATTAGAGAGAAAAAACCAAAAGATGCAGATATTATCAACATGTGTTTTCAGGAAGTTTCTGGGAAGGTTATTTCCGCATACTGAATAGAATGGTGTCACCAATAGGTGACTTACACTTCAAATCAAATAAAGTCTTAATTTTGGAGAAATTGTCATTTCTTGTTCTAAGTTAAAACAAATCAGCCTGGCCAGATAGTTCAGTTGGTTAGAGCACTGTCCCACCGGTTCAGTCCCCGGTTGGGGCACGTATAGGAACGGACATGTTCCTGTCTGTCTGTCTCTCTCTGAAATCAAACAAATCAACATTTAAAGTTAAGACAAATCTATCCCTAATCAGAGAGGGAAAGAACTACTTAGGATCATGAGCATCAAAGATATTTCTTAAACTTAGAAATATAAAATACTTTTTAAAAGTTGAAAAAAATTAAATATTAGAAAGAAATTAAGAAAAAAATCTAAAATATAGTAAACTGTGGAAAATGTAGAAGCCTTTAGGGTGAAAAGGGAAAAGAAATGCATAACAGGCAAATAATCTCTAATCATAAATTATAGTTAAAGAAATATTAAGTAAAACATTTGGTAAAATGTGCTCTAAAAGGGAAAAACTACATTTAAAAACCTTCTTGTTCCTTAAATGACACTGGGTCTATCTTTTTTAAACTTAAGAAAATAATTTATAGACATATTTTATGGCAAAATTACAAAACAACATCTACTCACCTGGGGATTGACGCCACACAGCATTTTTAAAAAATACAAATTGAAAGTTGGGTGAGGGATCAGTTCACCGGGGACGAGTCAGATGATCCCTGCCCTTATGTATTCTCTGGGATCTCATGTGGACAGTGTTACTACATGTGGGGGCAGCTCTAATTACAAGAAATAATTGAAGGTGAATACAAGGCAGTTCCCTATCTCAGATGATAAATTACACTGAGGGACAAGGACGCCCTATGTGAAACGCTAATACTTCCACCTCCATGACACTGCAAGGAAATGTCAAGCCCAAAAAAATAAACCCAAGGAAAAGCGCATTTGACAAATACGCACTAAGAGGAGCTAGTCTGTCTGTCTGCAGTGGAGTTTTAATCAGTAAACACACAGTAGATTAACACCCACACATATTATTTGCTAATATCAAGTACAAAGTCTCTGAGATCAGAGAGGGAAGAGGAGCTGCAGGGGGAGAGGAGAGCAGAAACATCTTTCCCAAATGCTACCCAACTTGAGGGCATGTTCCAGATCTGAGACCTACTGGTAAAGTCCATATTCTATCATTCTCTGTGTCTAATGAATATTCACTGCTAGTGATTTCTAATTTCTTTAGTCTTTAAGACACATTAGAATCACCTGGAGAGCTTTAAAATTATTGATGCCAGGTTCTACTCTCAAAGATTATGAATCAATTGGTCCAGACCAGTGGTAGTCAACCTGGTCCCTACCGCCCACTAGTGGGCGTTCCAGCTTTCATGGTGGGTGGTAGCGGAGCAACCAAAGTATAAATAAAAAGATAGATTTAACTATAGTAAGTTGTTTTATAAAGATTTATTCTGCCAAACTTAGCGAAAATTCGACATAAAGTACTTGGTAAGTAATTATTATTACATGCTTTCACTTGCTGTAACTCTGCTTTATAAATTTTATAAAGTAAAGTTACTTCCCTACTTTATAAATCACTATTACTGTGGAACCGGTGGGTGGTTAGAAAATTTTACTACTAACAGAGATACAGAAGTGGGCGGTAGGTATAAAAAGGTTGACTACCCCTAGTCTAGACAGTAGCCTGGGAATCAGGATGCTTTAAAACTGTCTAGATCATTCTAATGTATAGGCAAGGTTTCAGAACCATCACTTGCAGGGCACTTAATATCTAGTTGCTCACCTTTTCCCTTGAATCTCACTGATCCAGTTACCACGTGTTGCTGTGGCTCTTCTCAATGCATTCCTTTACAATTATTTCTAAAAGGCTACAAGAGGAGTCTTACAATTGCTCTCACCTACCAAGTAGTTTCTGATGTTTTGTCGTCTCTGGTTACGTGACATCACCCTTGGGCCACTGTTCCACAGCCCTGGGGCTCCTGCTGTAGGCCCTCCCCGCAAAAAACATCACTCTCTGCCTACTGCCACTATCCTCAAGGCCCTCGTTCCTGTGCCAAACCTCCCATGCACTGAACTGTCAGCACAGTCTCCAGGCCCTTGTACACAATACCCCACAGACACTCTGTTTGAAAACAGTCTTTGAGTCCATGAAACAAGCTGGTATTCAGATATTCAGAGAAATCCCATGATATTCCCAAATCCCCCTTCATTATCCTCCAAAGCGATTTTAAAGCACAGCCCGTATTTCACTGTAAATTTCCTCTGTTTTGATGAATCCCCAGATAATTCTTGTCTTCTCAACTTCTCATTTATCTTTGCTCTTCCTACCTACTTTATGGGCACATATATTCCCTTATATTCCAATCTCAAGAGCAATTCTGCTTCTATAAGTTTATCCTGCAAAAAATGCACATACTTTTGCATAACGTTATATATTCAAGGATGCTCTCATGCAATGTTATTGGCACTAGCAAAGAATTAGCAAACACCTAAGTGTCTCTCAACAAGGCAATTGTTAGTAACTCCAAGGTCTCCCCATCCTACGCAATACCATTAATACTAAAAGGGAGGAGGTTTATCTGCTTGTACATACATAGAAAATTTATTATATCTATTTTTTAAATAAAAGGAAATTAAGTTACGCAATAATATATATAGTGTACCCCATCGAGTAAAAAATTAGTTGTCTATAAAGAAACAAAACATATACATGTATAAACACACACATATACACACAAAAACACACAGATACACAGACGCATAATAAAAGAAGTACGAAAGAACCCTCAAGCTACTGCTAATAGTGATTTGATGTAGAGAGGACTGCAGAATTGAGAACAGGGATGAAGGAACATTTACACTTCGACTTTGATCGTTTTGATAATTCCCACATTCTTTACATATATTGATGATTATTTTTGCAACTGCTTTTAAGTTAAATTGAGAACATTACCACAAGATATAGTAATCAGGCCACTGGTAAACTTGGCAGGATATTTGGTGCAATGATGGGGGCACAGGACAGAAGACAGTGGGGGATGGGGCGATCCTTCTCTAAACTATGTTGTTGCCCCATTCTATTATAATAACTCTATTGTCACACACCCAAAGTTGGGCCCAAGTTTTCTGGAATCTGAAGCTTATATAATTTGGGAATCCCTTAAAGAAAACAGAAAACTATTCATATAAAATTATATTAGAATAACAAATTACAAATATTTTAAAAATCTGAAAGTATATTTTATTATTTGTCTAACACATTTTCAGTAATAATTTTCCAAACATTAGTGTCTGCTCTGGGCATTTCATGCCTTTTTCTCTCCTGCTACTTATGGTATCCAGGGCTGCTCTATGGCTATAGTTTCTGGTCCTGTGCTTTCCATTCCATGATGCAAAGTGGGTCAGCACAGTGGGTGGTAAGATTATTCCTAGAAGACATTCCTATACAGGTATGACTAACAATAATTTAATTAGAACTAGAAGTGGTTGCAAACTACACATCATATGATATTGACCTTAATTATACATATATCTGAATGAATTTCTCTTTAGCTGGTTTCCCAAAATGCTCATGACTGTTCCAACACTCTGCAACAGGAACAGAAGTATGACAGTGAGTGAGACCAGACATGTGTGTGTGTGTGTGTGTGTGTGTGAGAGAGAGAGAGAGAGAGAGAGAGACCAAGAATAATCTTGAGACTGTTAAGATCATGATGGGGGAAACTATAAGGAATATATGTGGAAGGCTTTGAAATGACCAAAAATAATAAGAGGACATTTTGTCTAGTGCACCCTTCCCAGTTACCAAGTGTGAAAATAACCCAGATATACTGCTCATGGCACAAATCTTTTCTAAATAGTTTAGCAGCTGGGATAATTCAGGATACCACATTCCCACCATGTCCTTTCTATTTCTATTAAGATCTGATGGCATCACTCTCTGCTTAGAAACCTATAACTGCTTTTAACTACTCTAGAATCAAGTCCTGATTCCAAAGCTTGATGCTCAAGGCTTTCAATTTCCCCATTTCCCCAATTACCCACCGGGTGTCCCCACCCCAACCACAACCCTCTAGCTACCTGAGAGACTATTCTCCAGACAAAATACCCTTCCATTTCCCAGTGACTTTCTAGAATATTTGTCCTTTCTTCTTCTTTACTTCAGTAAAAGCCTTATTTATCCTGTAAGATTCAACTCAAAATACTGTCTTCTAGGTAAAACAGCAAATTCTGTCTTATTAGAATCCATTGCTTCCTCTTCAGTGGCTCAAGACATTTTGCACAGGACTCTGTTATTACACATAACATAACACCTAGCATAGTCGGGCTTGGAGTTGTAATTGTACTCATGTGGACTATGTGACCCAGGTCCATCATGACCTCTGGTCTGCGCGCATGGAGCAAGCAATCGATAAATCTTCGTAGACTTGAATTAGGCTGGATAATTGCAAAATTATGTCACTGAAAGTCATTCTTGTTAAAAGCCTGTGAAATACCAAATGTGGCCTCTACTAAAGGTTGTATAAGAGAATTACTAAGCAGCTATTGTACCCTAGTGTTAAAAGCTATTTCTTTGGGGGAAAAAAGTTAAAATCATAACTATCATACAAATATAAAATAACGCTTGCGAAAGATGTTAATTAAGTCATTAATTAATAAGAGAACCAGTAAGAAGTTAACGTTTGTTCAAAGAATTCTGAGAATATATGCATATATATGAATACTGAAATGAATTTACAAATAGAGATAAAACTGGTGAATAGCCACAACAATCAATTATACGGCACCAGGTAAAATTTATTTACATTTTTATGGACAACAATCATTTGCATTAGTGTCAGTTTCCTACAATTTACTGAGTTATAAACTAGCTCAAAGCCAGGGAAAGGCACAGACTGCCTGGAAGGGTGGACTGGAAAGGATATCCATTTATCACCTTTGCTCACTTCAAGGTCTTTCACATTTCCTGACAGCCTCCCTCCCATGACCATGATAATTTCAAAGATTATTCTTGATCACAAAAAAGGCAAGTCTCATTAAGGTCGGCCTAGTAACTCACTACATTTTAATTGCCTCTTTTCCTATCACCTCAGTTAAAATATCCACTTCCTAAAAAAAAAAAAAAAGCCCAAACTTCATTTTAAAAATTAATTCTTCCTTCAATAAATTAATAATTTTTGTTTTTATGATAATATTTTGGTTAAGTAAAGCCATCATAGTGTGTCTTTTCCCTCAAGTAGAATACTTGTGAATTGCAGGAACTAATACTTCTTTTACAAATATGTCTTCATGTTGAAGAATAAGCTCTTTGGTATTAGGGAGCAATGACCTAGTTTGCTGTGTTGTTAATATCAATGTGCTCAAGCACTAATGAGCATGTAACAAGTTCTGCTATATACTTTTGAAAGTCAGAAACCTCACACAACTAAATTCAGCTATACTAGCTGGACTAAAAAATTTCAATCATATTAATACTGCTGTTTTTGAAATCTGTTA
The DNA here is from genome assembly GCA_037038555.1 of Rhynchonycteris naso. Lineage (NCBI taxonomy): Eukaryota > Metazoa > Chordata > Mammalia > Chiroptera > Emballonuridae > Rhynchonycteris > Rhynchonycteris naso. The sequence continues at coordinate 25,187,892 of CM073001.1, forward strand.
GCAGTTTCCTATTTATAAAGAGACCAATATAAAGATTCAATTAAAAGATGCTCCTGCCTGGCCCTGGCTGGTTGGCTCAGCGGTAGAGTGTCGGTCTGGCGTGTGGAAGTCCTGGGTTTGATTCCCGGCCCAGGGTACACAAGGAAAGCGTCAATCTGCTTCTCCACCCTTCCCCCTCTCTTTTCTCTCTGTGTCTCTCTTCCCCTCCCGCAGCCAAGGCTCCACTGAAGCAAAGTTGGTTCAGGTGCTGAGGATGGCTCCAAGGCCTTCGCCTCAGGCTCTAGAATGGCTCTGGCTACAATGGAGCAATGCGCCAGATTGGCAGAGCATCACCCCCTGGTGGGCATGCCAGGTGGATCCTAGCGCATGTGGGATTCTCTCTGCCTCCCTGCTTCTAACTTCAGAAAAATACAAAAAATAAAAATAAAGATGTTCCTGCCTGACCAGGTGGTGGCGCAATGGATAGAGCGTGGGACTGGGACGCAGAGAACCCAGGTTCAAAATCCTGAAGTCACCAGTTTGAGCACGGGCTCATCTGGTTTGAGCGAGGCTCACCAGCTTGAGCCAAGGTTGCTGGCTTGAGCAAGGGGTCACTCGATCTGTTGTAGCCCCCTCCCCCATCAAGGCACATGTAAGAAAGCAATTAATAAACAACTAAGGGGCTTCAACATAGAATTGATGCTTCTCATCTCTCTCCCTTCCTGTCTGTCTGTCCTATCTGTCCCTCTCTCTGTCTCTGTCACAGAAAAAAATGCTCCTGTTCTTCTATAGAAGGTTCAATATATAGATGAGCTCTACATTTAAAACTACCATCGTTATGTTAATTATAATAGAAAACATTGGGAAAATTTTAAATGCACAAAGGGTTATTTTTAAAATGGTAATGCTTTTTATAAAAAAAAATAATAAAAACCACCTATGCTTCCAAAAGGAAAATATATATAATTCATTAAAATGAAATAGAAGATAAAGTTTTATACCTATTTAAAAATATATAATCATTGGAACAAGGCTTGAACAATAATGATGCATATTGAAAAGGACTAGATTAGCCTGACCTGTGGTGGCGCAGTGGATAAAGCGTCGACCTGGGAACACTGAGGTCGCCAGTTCAAAACCCTGCACTGGTCTGGTCAAGGCACATATGGGAGTTGATGCTTCCAGCTCCTCCTCTCTCTCTCTCTCTCTCTCTCTCTCTCTCTCTCTCTCTCTGTCTCCTCTCTAAAATGAATAAAAAAAAAAAAGAAAAGGACTAGATTACAGGACACAATTTCTATTTTTGACATTTCCTTTGTGTTGTTACATCAATGCATTACATTTTTTTTTTTAATAAAGGAAGGAAGGAAGAAATGGTGTTCTATAAAGTCTCTTCAGTAGCCTGTAATCTGGGTCCTTGCAATAAAGTAAAGGGTTTCATTACTCTTTGTTTTGCTAACAGACGTCTGATGTCCTTCTCCTGGTGTGATTTTCATTATAGCTATTTTCAAAGTGCTTGAATTGGGATTAGTTACTTAGTAAGAGGTCTCTTGTTCTTTTAGTCACTAACAATTTTTACAGAGCCTGAAATGCAGAATTTATCACTTTGCTGAGTTCTTTGAGGGCTGGATCACCATGACCTTGAAAATCCCAAAAGAGAAATAGACTTTAATGATACCGCCATTTGAACAACAGGTCTTGGATTCATCATCAACTGTTAGTCCTATACCTTTCTCAGGGCACAGGACCTACACAGACTGATGTAACTTGACATGGCTTGGTTTTAGGAGTCACCATACTAGATTGAAGTCTTGCCCACTTGACTTACTCATGGAGATTGCAAGTACCAGGAAACAAGCTCTGGTCAGTGCTGTGGTCTTATTAAAACCAGATTAATGGAAAATATCCCACTGGTTACACAACATTTGTGGCAAAAGGAATAACCCCAAACAGATTTATATTTTATGAAATGTATAAATACGCATCTTGTCCACAACCTTCTGAAAGAAGCAAATACCTATGATGCAATAATAATAGTTGTCATCTATAAACTTCCTTGGTAATTTTTAAACACATATGCTCATTGTCTCATGTTCCAGACAAAAAAGTAAACAGAGCTTACTGTCTGAATGGAGGAGCCTACATGCTGGGGTGTTTCTGAATCTGTCATTTTTACTTCTATAAATGCAATAAATATTGTGTGAGTATCATGTGCATAAAATAGAATATTAATTGGGTTTGGAGTCTCATGCTTTGAAGGGTGTTTTATTCACCCCTCAGAAACAGATGAATCCTCTCAAGATCTGGTTCAGATGCTGAGACTTATGGCATCACACAATCACAGACAGGTTTACTACCCACATAATGAAGTTCTCTGTAGAGAGCTGGGTGGGCACCCAAGCACTACTAAGAATGCCTTGAGATAGAGGAGAAAATAGACTGGCTTGGAATTTTGAGTTAGTTAGAGGGTGGGATGTGATGTGGACTATCACATGTGGACCATAGCATGCTGGTACCAAAGAAGGGAGATCCTGGGCTTTCTAATCACCCTTCCCCAATGTGGGCAAAAGAGAAAATGAGAATGGTGGGAATTAAAAGCTGTCAGCAGTCAAGCATCAAAAATGGAGTCAGACTCCTTATAAGGAGATAAAGAAGTGCAAATTCACCTGACCAGGCAGTGGCACAGTGGATAGAGCATCAGACTGGGATGCGGAAGACCCAGGTTAAAAACCCCAAGGTCACCAGCTTGAGCATGGGCTCATTTGGTTTGAGCAAGGCTCACCAGCTTGAGCCTAAGGTTGCTAGCTTGAGCAAGGGGTCACTCAATCTGCTGTAGCCCCCGTGGTCAAGGCATTTGTGAGAAAGCAATCTATGAACAACTAAGGTGCTGCAACAAAGAATTGATGCTTCTCATCTCTCTCCCTGTCTGTCTGTCTGTCTGTCCCTATCTTTCCCTCTCTCTGTCTCTCTCTGTCACCAAAAAAAAGTGCAAATTCAAAATTAGTATATATTTCCTTACTGTTCTCCCATTAAATCTCTTGCCCCCAAAACTGTTCCTATTAAAGTCTCCTGCCCTCTCAGAATTGTAAACTGAAATTTACAACACAGTATGGAAAGGAATAGGTAAACTGGTAATTATAATTAAAGAGCAAGAGCAAGAGTAAATATCATTAACTAATGAAAGCAGATGAGAGGAATATATGGATAGGACTGGGGAAGTCAAAACCAGAACCATGTTGTGAAGAAGTGGAAAGCAGTCAGGAAGGTAAGACATTGTTGACCAAGGAAACAGGATGTGCAAAGGCTTGGAAAAAGAGAGCACCACCCGCTGAGAAAATATTCAAGAGACCAGGCATGGCGAGAGTGTAAAAGAGGTCTGAGAAATGAGGCTGGAAATTCCCATCCAGATGAGGTCAGGAATAACCACAGGAACACAATCCTAGAAAGATTGGCATTAAAGGATTCTAAATAAGAAAGCAACAAGATTATATATGCATGCTAGGAAAACCACCTGGCAGCCAATGGAAGGATGGATTTGATGGAAACCAGACTAGATACAAAGATACTCAGGAGAAGATTTTGCACTGCCACAAGAATGACGTGAGAATATGACCTACAGGAGTCAACAGTGGGGAGGGTGAGAGGTGAAGAGAGATTTTAAAGAAGCCTCTTCACGACTTAGTGGTTGACTGCCTGACTATGAAGGGTAGGGGTGTGTAGAGTAATGAAAGTGCAGACATAATTAGGTGTGACTCCCAGACTTCTCACTTAAATGCATAGGAACGGGGAAACATGTTTTGAAGAAATTGAGTATGAGTTGTCTGTGTGACTTTGGGCAATATCCAAACCACAACAGAGGTAATAAGAGTGAAGTCGGCGACACCCAGCCACTCTGGAAGAAGACAGAATGAGGCCCCTTCGCCTTCTCAAAGTAAAAAAAGATGAAAGTTACATCTCATGAGAGCTCTCAAAATAAAAACATGACTCCTTAGGATAATGACACTCAAGAGCCTTTGCATAGGAAGAAATAAAACGTTTAGAGCCAAGTATTTTCATAATATCTCATAAATGTCTATTTTAGGGACCATCTTCCTTGTATTCCTGAAAAAAATAATCACATACATTTCGTGATGTCAACCTGTTAAGAGTCAGGAAAAGTAAGGAAATCAAAGTTTGAACCATGCACAATTATTAGTTGTTGCTTAATTGGAAAAGCGCACAAGAAGAGTCAAAATTGCAAACATTATGAAAGGGTGTGCGAGGAAAAGTAGGTCACCTTCCCAATCAGGAATTCCAAGTCTCTTCTCTCTAAAGGCAAGGACTGTTGCCAGCCTGTGTGTGCTTTTCCAGAAATCTGAATTGCTTCGCTGTGAACATAACAACGGGCTTTCTACCTAATCTTTCAAAAGGATTTACCAGTCAATAAGTCTATTTTCCAGTTTCCAGACTTACAGAGCCAGAACTGTCCCTTAAGTAAATTAAGCAGCTGAGGAATAGATCAAAGTAAGAAATGGCTCTTAGACCTGGCTGAGTCAGTTTTTACAAGTTGAGTGATTTATTAGCTGCCTTTGTCTCCTGCAAAGTTTCAGTGTTTCCATCAGGCCTGTGGCTCCAGGTGGCCATGAGTGTCCCCACAGAGCTACCTTGGAACCAACCAGCAAGAGCCCTGCATCACTAAAGATAACCTAAGACTACCAGAGGGATGCTTAAGCAGAGTCCAGCCCCTCCTTAAATGAGGGTCACAATAGTTGCCAGGAAAAAAAAATATTTTGGGAGGTATTTTTATTTAGTTACTTCTATTTCCAAAACAAGAAATTCAAGGAAATAAATCATAACCACAAAATACTTCAGTCCTGAAATGCCTTATTGTTATCCTATGGTCCTTTTAAATATGATATGCTTAAATAAAGCAAAAAAGAATTCTTAGGCAAATACAAAGAATATTAAAATAATCATTATGTCATCCTCCAAAAGATAACTATTGTTAATATCTGTCTGTCTAGCTGTATTCCATGTATACATATTACAGTTGTGCTTACGATTATTTTTCCCAATTCACTTCATTTCCTTCAAACTCAAATCAAAAGAGGTAACTCATTACAATGGGCTCTTTGTGCCTTTGTCCCCAATCGGGGAGCCAGCTGTTCCGGCAGGTGTGAGAATGATGTAGCTCTACTCCAGCAGGTGTTGCAGCATCCCTTCCCTGTACCTCCTGTCTCCTCCAGCACTGCCCTGAGCAACGGAAACTATTCTAAAAACTCACTCTGCGGAAGGTGGATATTAAGCAAGAATGATTTGCAGCTGTGAGAAAGATTTTTTGTTTAAGAGTCTTTTAAAATTGTGGTTAAAGTAGCTTTGCTTGGGAGCACTGTGGGTTAAGTGTTAACATTGGGAGGAAGCTGCAAGGTGACTAGGGAAGATTATCTGAGTTTATTTGCTTAATGCCAGGCTGGCTTGAGCTTCCGCAGAATTCAGATTGTATGTTTTTAAGTCAGTAGTTTTATTATTAAAAAATAAAAGAAAAAGAGGGCAGGGACACACAGAGCCTGATATTGTCAGAAATCTTCCGGTTGCTATTTTATATTCATAAGTTAAAGCTAGTTCTAAAATATGCATAGTTTCTAAAGGAAGTAGAGTATTTGTCACTGCCTTGAAGGATACCAAATGCTGTTCCAATATAATCTGGTGCAAGAGATGACTCATGGAGTATGGAGTCAACACAGGAAATGCAAGTTACATGGCTAGCCTGAACACAGCATCAAATGTTCTAGCCAAGTTGTAGTCTATGCTTAAAATTAGTAGATTTGTTTTGCATCAGCAAACAATGCTATACTGCTCTTTTACCAAAGTGACACAGATATTACTGAAAATCTGGCAAAACTAAAGATGTACTCCAGTAAGAATAGCAAATATGAAAGGGGAATTCTTCTAAGGCAGTGGTTTTTAACCTGGGATCTATCGAACCCTAGGGGTTTGATGAGTCAGTCTCAGGGGTTCAGAGAAGCCTCTGCCGCGGAGGCCAGAATAAAGTAATACCGTAATTTGTTGTGAGTTCATGCACTTTGTTGGTTTTGTTCTTTGAGCAAGGTGATGTTCATGCATGGCTCATTTTGTGCACCAGTAACAAAACATATACCTATGTCTTGAATTTGGAAAAAAAAATCATATTTTATTTATCACTAAAGAAGGGTTCGGTGAATGCGCATATGAAACTGGTGGGTTCTGTACCTCAAAAAAGGTTAAGAACCACTGTTTTAAGGACACTGTTCAGTGTAGCAAAATGAACAAGGTGTTTTCCATTTAAAAATAAGCATTGCATATAGTCTCAAGATGGAAAAAATATTTGTTGATCATATACTCTATTATACTATTTTAAATATCCTAAGATAGATGTCAAGAAAGTTTATTTTACCACCGTCTTTCATAACTTAGGCTAATATTGAGAAATTTTTAATGACAATAAACTTTTCTAAAAATGTAAAATTAGTCATTTTAGATGGTTTGGTTTTATTTTGCATCTTGGCTCAAGTGTAAAGATCTAGGGTGGTAATCTTTAGGCTTCAGAAGGAAAATAGAAGCCTAGAGATTAACATAATAGTCCAACCAGTTAACTGAAGAGTCATTTAATGCTTTCTTTTCAAAAAACTAATTTAGGCATAACATTTGGACTATTACACCTGCTTTCTTTCTTTCTTTTTTTGCAAATGAGAGGAGGGGAGATAGAGAGATAGACTCCCGCATGCGCCTCAACCAGATCTACCTGGCAACCCCCCTCTGGGTCCGATGCCCAAATCAACCGAGCTATACTCCTATCCTCAGTGCCTGAGGCTGATGCTCAAACCAACTGAGCCACTGGCTGTGAAAAGAGGAGATATGGGGCGGGGGGGGGGGGGGGAGAGAAGCAGATGGTCGCTTCTCCTGTGTGCCCTGACCAGGAATCGAACCTGGGAGATACGTTCTACACCGCCAGGCTGATGCTCTATCCACTAAACCAACCAGCCAGGGCCTACACCTGCTTTCTTAACCAGGTAAACTGAATAGGGTGCCAGGTCTCCCTGGCCAGGTAGCACTTCCACACATAAATCGTTTAACCAATGGGCACTCTGATCTCAGCCCTTCATGTATCTATCTCTTGGTATCTTTGAGAATGTACTTTCTTCATTCCATCAAAGGCCACCATGTCTTAATAAGGAAGGAGAACAAGTGACACCTGATGGATTAACACATAGTTGTCAACTAACTACACCCGAAATTTGATTCAAATTTGAATTTACAATTATCATAATCCCTAAAGTTTTCTTAATTTGACTCCTGTTAGTTCACTTCTTCCTTAATCCTGTGCATCCTCAATCTGCTTCTTCCATGAAGTAAACTACCTTTTTAAAAAGTTACACATGGACATTAAAAAAAATTAACATTTACAAAGAAAACTGAGGAAATAGAAAAACGTGTGCAATATAAGGTGGGTGTCATCTGCTGTCCAGGTCACCAGTCCTTCAGGCCCAGGTTTTATCTCCTCCCAGAAACAGTCCCAGATACATATGCACATGAGTGTGTTCATGTGAACATGGAACCTTTTTTCACAAAGTGGGAGCCCACTACATACATTGTCAGTGTGCTTCTTTTCCACACAGCACAGTTAGTACAGAGATCCAGGTGAACGATATTATTATGTGTGTCCTTATTATTATATTCTTATATGCATCCAAGGGGATTATTCAGGCTTGTGAAGGTCACTCTCACCTAAAAATAATCATAAAAGTTATCACCTATGTCCTTATCTAGACGTTGAAGAACAGACCAAGGAGAGAGAGAGGCTATAGCACTTTACTGCCAAATCTCATTACCCCAGCAAATATTACTTAGCTCTCAACAGGCTGTGGACCCCCTGAATAGTATTGCTATCCTGCACACATGATTTCATTCCGGCACCCTGGGAGCCAGGTCAGCAGCACTAGGACCCGTGATCATATGCAGAGCCATTTTCTCAGTTGCCTTAAGCTGCAACTTTTATTGATTTTCCCCTCTATTCCTTCAGGCTTAAAAAAGAGAGAAAACCTTTAAATCAGATGCTTTCTTATGAATAACATGCTATGAACAGTAAGTCCTTATTAATGAGAATGTTGAGAACAGTAACACAATAAAGGTAGTGGTAAGGCTAAAAACTACAAGTCAGAGTAGCAAGATTATCATGCACCACAGATTCTCATTTCTCCCCAATGGACTTCTTAACCACTTCAAGTTCAAAGATACATCATGGCCTTTCATAACTGTGTGCTGCAGAACCGGCCCTTCCTGTGAGTCAGAACAGCACAGTGGCCAGATCAGTCTCTGTGGGCATTTCTATCTATGTATCCACCGGGGAAGCTCCAACTTCTCCTCCACCTAGAGATCTAGTTTAGTTTTCCCACGTGAGAATTCATGGGCAAAGCATAATAAACACCTTCAGTGGACCGTGGTACTTTTCTCTGCTACATAAATTTCCCAGGGAGTACATACCATATGTTCTCCCTGTCTTTGAGCTTCAATTTTTGCTTCCTCCTGCAAGCAAATTTCATTTACTGCTGCTGGCATATGTGTCTATCCTTTTTAGCAAGTGAATAACCCAATAACAATAATTGCCTTAGCCATCATCTAAACCCGTGCTTTATGCCAAGTTGTATATACTATGGCTATTGAGAAATAAAAATATTTCGTTGAGGGACAACTTCCCATGGCATATGCATTCTGTTTGAATGAAAGTATCCTCAGACCATTTGGGGGAATACATGAATACAAAGTTAAGCCACACATGATTTTTAAAATAGAGTTTATACAGATATGTGTTCAATCATTGGTGAAACTAAGGTTTCATTTATAAAATACAGAAATAAGGAAAGCGCCTGACCTGTGGTGGCGCAGTGGATAAAGCGTTGACCTGGGAACACTGAGGTCGCCAGTTCAAAACCCTGCACTGGTCTGGTCAAGGCACATACGGGAGTTGATGCTTCCAGCTCCTCCCCCCTTTCTCTCTTTCTCTCTCTCTCTCTCTGTGTCTCATCTCTAAAATGAATAAAATAAAAATAAATTTTAAAAAAAAAGAAATAAGGAAAGCAAGCTAGCCATGACGTGATTGTGGGTGTTCAGCATTTATAGATATACTCCCGTTTTTGTGAAATGTGTATATTTCAAACTTTTGTGAAGATATCATTTCAAACCCAGTGTTGTCCCCTCGTATTGTCATCACACTCCCTCTCTCACCCTCATATCAGTGCATGTCTTCTAGACACGTCTTCTGAGAAGCTACCTGCAGGAAGAAAATGCCAGTATTGTTTGTTACATGTGTACATAAAGCTTATCTGATTCATATTTTAGATGAGGAAAACAAATGGATAATTAAATATTACAATTATATCTGTAATGTCTATTATTCTAATAACTATAGTTATTTGAGATTTCTAATAATGGGGATTCCTGGATACAATCCAATACACCGTTCATGTGTGTGTTCCCTTTTGCTAACTAGATAATTAACATCTTTTCAACAATGCTATGATAGTCATATTTTCCATTTAGTGGATAAATATATATGAAAAATAAGTATATACCAACCTTGCAAGGTTGGTATTACCAAGGTAGGAAATTGACATCCAGGAAAGCTTATTAACATGCCCACATTTTTACATGGCATATGGAAGCGAAACTTTCTGCAGGCAAGCTCTTATTATGTGGCAAGGAGAGAACCCCTGGCCATAGGCTTTTAGTAGGGCCACGGCAACATTAGAAGAACCAGGGAGCAGTGCTCTGCCTTTGGTTCTGTTGTGGTCATTCCAGTGAAGGGCTATGATTAGCCTAACGGGGCCGATGCCCACTCCAGAACCAATCAATCACTTTGCCACATTCATATGATATTACTATTGGCCAGAACTGAGGTCAATAATAAACAGAAAATTGAGTGGAAGCCCTGCCAACATACTAAGGAATGAGTGGGAGGGGTGAAGAACTTCCTAACAGAAAGATGAGTGGTCTTACCATAGGAAGGCTGGGAGTGCTACATCCAATCCACACAGAAGTACACACACACACTCACACACAGAACATAACTTCAAATTCCTTTAAATGCCTCCCATTAAGATATGGGCCTAAGTGCCCTGGACTTGAATCTGGTTCTGTGTCTACTTGACCAATAGAATATCGTGGGAGTGATGCTGTCCACTTTGCAGTCTAAAGAAATAAGAAATAGGCAGCTACCCTATCTCTTAGAATGCTCACTGTTGGAAACAAGCCACGATGTTACAGGAAAGTTTGTGGGAAAGCTCATGAAGAGAGGAAGCAAAGTCTGAGGACCTCATCTCCAACTCGTCTCCCAGTCCTCAGCCAGGAACAGATGCCCAGTGAGTATAACCACAGCTGAGTTTATCTTCCAGCCCACCGTCAGCCTAGCCCAGCTGAGGCTGGAGGGAGCACAAACAAGCCTTCCCGGATGAGCTTTGCCAAAACTGTGTGTGCAGTCTGATTGTTTTTGTGCTCTAAAGTCACTAAGTATGGGACATCTGTTATAAAAAATAGAGAGAGAGAGAGAAAAGTAGCACAACCAGTCACCAATTTTTCATCTTTCTTTCGTATTGAACACAGAAACTTTGCTCAGCACCTTTCTCATAGCCCTCTATGTACAAGCACTATGCCAACCACACTGGAGTCATGCTTTGAATGTTCACAAAATAAATGAATTATACATTCAGAAGGTATTATCATCTATTTGTGAATGGATAAATGGCACCAAGAACTTGAATTACACAGGTGGGTCTTAAGCTGAGCTGGAAATAAAAGATTTTCATATGAATGCCTTATTAGGACCCTCAAAATAGTTTTTCTGCTTGAATCAAAATCCAACTCTTCTTTTTCTTATGAATAAGATGCTGGGTGGTTGTGGATGCTTTCAGAGCTTTAAAGATAAGCATGCTAAAATATCTGGGAAGATAGGCTATAAACTATTAACAATGGTGAATTTTGGAGAGTAAGACTTAGGGTTTGAGAAAGCAATTATTTTTACCTTCTGTACCATTTTTTTTATTCCTTACAAAGAATATATATTAATTTTATACTTTTAAATGACATTAAATTAGACCTAGTAAGAAAATTCACCGAAATGTTAACAGCAAGTGTCTTGATTATAGAATTATGAGAGTTTTACACTGACATTTAATATCTAAATCATATATTGATAATGAAAATGTATTCCCCTACAGTTCTCAAGAAATTTAATTTCAAATTCTTGTCCATTAAAATCCCCAAAGTTATATAACATAACAAAATTTCATGGTACATTATCTGGATGTGCCGTACAAAATCAACTGTAATATGCCACAATCTCAGATTCACACACGAAGAAGAGGATTCCATATCTGTTCACCCACCTTCTCGCACACCAAAACCATTATAGGATGGCTTTGTTCTCACAGGACATAGCACCAGTAAGAAATTCACAAATCACTTCCAAATTAAACTGCTTTACTCTTGAAACTTTTGTCTTGCCATGGCATTTATAAGAAAGAAGTTTAAAACATGCCCTTTCTCAGTGTTATGGTTAAGTGAGAAGTTGGAAAAGAGCCCATTTGTGTCTAGCTCTGAGGCTCAAGTACTGCTAAGGGATACTAAATCTCTTATACTTCTGAAGTCTTTATACTTATATAAAAGCTAGAAAATTAGTTAATATGGTACCTTAGATTCTCTTCAGCTATAACTGAAAATTTTCTCTGGGCACAAAATATCAGGGTTTTCACACTTTCCTTTCTGGTTTTCTATTTCTATCAGTACATGGAGTAATTTTCAGTACACACTACAAATTATCAAAGACCAAGCCTTTTCTTTTTGAAGTTCTTTTTCTTTTTATTTTTTTTTATTTATTGATTTTAGAGAGAGAGGAAAGGAGGAGGGAGAGAGAGTTAGAGACAGAGACAGGAACATCGGTCCATTCTTGTATGTGCCCTGACCAGGGATTGAACCAGCCGAGACTATCTGGCCAGGGCAAGACCAAGCCTTTAATTCATTCTTTCATACATTCAACCTATTGCTAAAGAGCAGGTACTGCTTGACAGGCAATCTACTGAAGAAATATGAAGTGGGAAAGTATATAAAGAATAATTCTTACTATTAACTAAATGTCCAAAAGGATGATCTCTTACCTGCCAGGGGCTATATTTAGTTGCCTACCCAGTTATACTCTCTACTCTCTGTAAATCAAATTTATAGAAACACAGTAGAATGGTGGTTACCAGAGGCTGGAGAGCAGGGGAAATGAGAAGTTAGTTAAAGAATATGAACTTCCAGTTGTAAGATGATTAAATCCTGAAGGTACAACATCTTGACTATAGTTAATAATAATGAAGGGTGTACTTGAAATTAGCTAAGAGTAGATCTTAAGTGTTCTCGCCACATATGCAAAAAATAGTGACCCTATGATGTGATAGATATGCAAATTAGCTTAATTGTGATAATTACTTCACAATGTATACCTTTATAAAATTATCACATTGTATTCCTCAAATATATATAATTTTTCCTTGTCAGTCACACCTCAATAAAACTAGAAAAAAATGGGCAGTAGACATAAAGGACACCTCACCAAAGATATACAAATGGAAATAAGCATATGAAAGATTCCCCATATCATATGTCATCACGGTAAGGAAAATTAAAACAATGAGTACCACCACAGACCTGTTAGAATGACCAAAATACAGAACCACCAAATACTAGTGAGGATAAAGAACAGCAAAAAATGCCATTAATTGCTGGCACAAGTGCAAAACAGGGCAGCCACTCTGGAAGCAGGTTCTTACAAAACTGAACATCTTTCACCATGTGCTCCATCAATTGCACTCCTTGTTACTTGCCCAAAGGAGTTGAAAACTTTTGTCTGCTCAAAATTCAACACTGTTTATGACAGCTTTAATCATAATTGCCAAAAACTTGGAAGCAACCTAGATTTTCTTCGGTAGGTGAATGAGTAAGGAAACTGTGATACATCCAGAAAGTGAAATATTATTCAGAAAAAAAGAAATTATTGAGTCATGAAAAGACATGGAGAAAACTTAAATGTATATTGTTAACTGAAAGAAGACAATCTCAAAACACTTTATACTGCATGATTCCAAATGCATGAGCTTGCCAGGAATTTGGGGAGAGGGAAGGAGGAATAGGCAGAGCCCAGAGGATCTTCATGGCAGTGAAATTATTGAGTATGGCATTACAATGGTGGATCTATGTCATACATTTGTCCAAGCCCATAGAATGTTCAATACCAGACTGAATCCTGATATAAATTGTGAACTTCATGCAATAATATGTCAGTGCAGGTCCATCAGTTGTAACACATGCACCATTTTGTTGCAGGATGTTGAAAGTGGGTAAGATCGTGTCTGTGGCGAGGAGCAGGGGTGTATGGAAATTCTCTGTACTTTCTGCTCAATATTTCCGTGAAACTAAAACTGCTCTAAAAGAAAAATCATTTCTTTATTTTTATTGATTTAAATTAATTGTGTTTACATAAATTCAAGTGTCCCACCAAATATATCTACCCCCCACTCCCATGTTCCCCTCGACAACCTTGTTGCCCCTCCCCCAATGCCTTCCCCCCCTTCCCTCCAGGATTTACTGTCCTGCTCTCTATAATGCTGTGTTATGTATATATAATTTCACTAATCTCTTTCCCTTCTCTGATCCCATCCTCTCATCCCCTTTCCCTCTGACTGCTTTCCGTCTGGTCCCTTTCATCCCGCCTCTGCCTATATTCTGCTCCTCAGTTCACATTGTTCATTGGATTCCTCAAATGAGTGAGATCATATAATATTTTTCTTTCTCTGCCTGGCTTATTTCACTTAACATAATAGTTTCCAGGTCCACTCATGTTGTCGCAAAAGGTAAGATTTTCTTCTTTTTCATGGCCCCATAGTATTCCATTGTGTATATGTACCAAAGCTTTTTAGTCCAGTTGTCCACTGACGGACACTTGGGTTGTTTCCAGATCTTGGCTATTGTAAACAATGCTGCAATAAACATAATGGTGCATATCTTCTTTTGGATCAGTAATTTGGTATTCTTAGGGTATATTCCTCAAAGTGGGATAGGGCCAAAAGGTAGATCTATTTTTAATTTTTTGAGGAATCTCCATACTGTTTTCCACAGTGGCTGCACCAGTCTGCATTCTCACCAGCAGTGCAGGAGGGTTCCCTTTTCTCCACATCCTCGCCAGCACTTATTCTGTGTTGTTTTGCTGATGAGCACCATTCTGACTGGTATGAGGTGATATCTTATTGTGGTTTTAATTTGCATTTCTCTAATGATTAGTGATGTTGAACATTTTTTCATCTGTCTATTGGCCATCTGTATGTCTTCTTTGGAGAAGTGTCTATTCATTTCTTTTGCCCATTTTTTGATGGATTGTTTACCTTCCTGGTGTTGAGTTTTACAAGTTCTTTATAAATTTCGGTTATTAAATCCTTATCAGACATATTGTCGAATATGTTCTCCCATTGTGTGGTTTGTCATTTTATTTTGTTCACATTATCTTTAGCTGTGCAAAAGCTTTTTAGTTTGATATAGTCCCATTTATTTATCCTGTCTTTTATTTTGCTTGCCCGTGGAGATAAATTGGCAAATATATTGCTGCGAATGATGTCAGAGAGGTTACTGCTTATGTTTGCTTCTAAGATGCTTATGGTTTCACTGCTTACATTTAACTCTTTTATCCATTTTGAGTTTATTTTTGTGAAAGGTGTAAGGTGGTGGTCTAGTTTCTTTTTTTTTTGCAAATACCTGTCCAATTTTCCCAACACCATTTGTTAAAGAGACTGTCTTTACTCCATTGTATGCTCTTACCTCCTTTGTCAAATATCAATCGTCCATAAAGGTGTGAGTTTATTTCTGGATTCTCTGTTCTGTTCCATTGATCTATATGCCTGTTCTTATGCCAGTACCAGGCTGTTTGAGTACAATGGCCTTGTAGTATAACTTGATATCAGGAAGTGTGATACCTCCCACTTTATTCTTCCTTTTCAAGATTGCTGAGGCTATTTGTGTTCTTTCTTGGTTCCATATAAATTTTTGAAATATGTGTTCTATATCTTTGAAGTATGTCATAGGTATTTTAATTGGTATTGCATTGAAATTATAAATTGCTTTGGGAGTAGTATAGACATTTTGATGATGTTTGTTCTTCCTAACCATGAGCATGGTATATGCTTCCATTTGTTTGTATCCTTCTTGACTTCTTTTGTCGATGCTTTGTAATTTTCTGAGTACAAGTCTTTAATCTCCTTGGTTAAATTTACTCCTAGGTACTTTATTTCTTTTTGGTTGCAATAGTGAAGGGGATTGTTTCCTTAATTTCTCTGACACTTCATTGTTGGTGTATAAAAATGCCTCTGATTTCTGAGTATTAATTTTATATCCCGCCACCTTGCTGAATTCATTTATCAGGTAGGTCCAGTAGTTTTTTGACTGAGACTTTAAGGTTTTCAATGTACATTATCATATCATCTGCAAATAATGATAGTTTTATTCTTCTTTTCCAATTTGGTTGCCTTTTATTTCTTCTTTTTGTCTGATTGCTGTGGCTAGGACTTGCAGAACTATGTTGAATAAGAGTGGTGAAAGGGGGCACCCCTGCCTGGTTCCTGATCGTAAGGGCATTGCTTTTAATTTTTACCCATTATGATGTTGGCTGTGGGTTTGTCATAGATGGCCTTTATCATGTTGAGGTATGTTCCCTGTATTTCCACTTTGCTGAGAGTTTTGATCATAAATGGGTGCTGGATTTTATCAAATGTTTTTTCTGCATCTATTGAAATTATCATGTGATTTTGTCCTTCCTTTTGTTTATGTGATGAATCACATTGATTGACTTAAGAATACTGTAAGAGCGTTGCCTCCCACAATAAATCCCACTTGATCATAATGTATGATTGTTTTCATGCATTGCTGGATCTGGTTTGCTAATATTTTGTTGAGAATTATGGCATCTAAATTCATCAGAGATATTGGCATATAGTTTTATTTCCTTGTAGTGTCTTTGCCTGGTTTTGGAATGAGGATTATGCTCACCTCATACAAGGAGCTTAGAAGTCTTCCTTCCTCTTGAATTTTTTGAAATAGCTTGAGAAAGATAGAAGTGAGTTCTTCTTTAATTATTTGGTAGAATTCGCCTGTGAAGCCATCTGGCCCAGGGCTTTTGTATGTTGGGAGTTTTTTGATAACTGTTTCTATATCATTTGCTGTAATTGGTCTGTTAGGTTTCCTGATTCTTCCAGATTGATTTTTGAAAGATTAAAATGTTTCAAGAAATTTGTCCATTTCACCTAGGTTGTCTAATTTTTTTGGCATACAGTTCTCCATAGTATTTTCTTATAATCCTTTGTATTTCTGCTGTTTCAGTATTTACTTCTCCACTCTCATTTATAATTTTATTTATTTGTGTCCTTGCTCTTTTTTTCTTGGTGAGTCTGGTTAAAGATTCATCAATCTTGTTTACCTTTTCAAAAACCAGCTCTTGGTTTCATTGATCTTCTGTATTTTCTTTTTTGCCTCTATGTCATTTATTTCCACTCTGATCTTTATTATTCCTTCCTTCTACTTCCTCTGGGCTTTACTTGCTATTCTTTTTCTAGTTCTTTTATATGCCGAGTTAAGTTGTTTATTTGAGCTTTTTCTTGCTTTTTAAGGTATGCCTGTAATGCTATGAACTTCCCTCTCAGAACAGCTTTTGCTGTGTCCCATAAATTTTGACTTGTTGTATGTTCATTTTCATTTGTTTCAAGGAAATTTTTTATTTCATCCTTGCTCTCCTTGTTAACCCATTTGTTATCTAATAACATGCTATTCAGTTTCCAAGTGTTTGAATGTTTTTCAGTTTTTCTATTGTAGTTGATTTCCAGTTTCATGTCATTGTGATCAAAACAGATGCTTGATATTATTTCAATTTTTTTAAATTTATTGAGACTCGTTTTGTGTCCTAACGTATGGTCTATCCTAGAGAATGTATCATAAGCACTTGAAAAGATTGTATCTTCTGCTGCTTTAGGGTGAATGGTTCTGAAGATACCTATTAAATCTAGTTTATCTAGTGTGTCCTTTAAGGCTGCTGTTTCTTCATTAATTTTCTTTCTTGAGGATATATCCACTGATGTTAGTGGGGTATTGAAATCCCCTACTATTACAGTATTACTGGTGATCTCACCTTTTATGTCCATCAAAATCTGCTTTATATATTTACGTGCTCCTATATTAGATGCATATATATTTATAATGGTTATATCTTCCTATTGGATTGCCCCCTTTATCATTATGTAGTGACCTTCTTTATCCCTTACTATATAGCCTTTGTTTTTAAGTCTATTTTGTCAGATAAAAGTATTGCTACCCCAGCTTTTTTTTTTTCATTTTCATTTGCATGAAATATTTTTATCCATTCCTTTACTTTCAGTCTGTATCTTTTGTTTTGAGGTGGGTCTCTTGTAGACAGCATATGTATGGGTTCTATTTTCTTATCCACGCAGTTATCCTATGTCTTTTGATTGGAGCATTTAATCCATTTACATTTAAGGTTATTATTGATATCTAGTTATTTATTGCCATTTTATTCTTTAAATCTACAATCCTCATTTACCAGATTTTTCCCCCTTTGTTCTGTTTACAACAGGTCCCTTAACATTTCTTGTAGCATTAGTTGGGTTGTATGAATTGCTTGAGTTTTTTGAGTTTTTGTTGTTGTTGTTGTTGTTGTTTTGGTCAGGAAAACTTTTTATTTCTCCTTCAATTTTAAACAATAGCCTTGCTACATAAAGAAGTCTTGGTTGTAGGTTCTCGTTTTGCATTACTTTGAATATTTCTTGCCATTCCCTTCTGGCCTCAAGTGTTTTTGTTGAAAAGTCGGATGTCATCCTTATGAGGGCTCCTTTGTAGGTGACTGACTGCTTTTCTCTTGCAGCTCTTAGTTTTCTTTCTTTATCTCTTAACTTTGGAATTTTAATTATGACATGTCTTGGTGTAGGTCTCTTTGGGTCCTCTTTAATGGGACTCTCTGTGCTTCCTGAACTTGTGTGACTTTTTCCTTCATCAATTTAGAGAAGTTTTCAGCTATGATTTCTTCAATCAGGTTCTATATCCCTTGTTTGTTCTCTTCTCCTTCAGGAACCCCTATGATGCGGATGTTGTTTCTCTTTATGTTGTCACAGAGCTCTCTTAGAGTTTCCTCAGACTTCTTGATCCTCTTTTCTTTTTGCTATTCTGCTTCTGTGCTTTTGTTTATCTTGCCCTCTAAATCACTGATTCTATGCTCTGCTTCATCCAGCCTGCTTTTAATTCCTTCTAGTGTAGTCTTCATTTCTGATACTGTGTTTTTCATTTCTGTCTGATTCTTTCCTATAATTTCAATGTCCTTTTTGATGCTTGCTATCTCTTTATTTAGGTGCTCATTATATCCATCCATTTTTGCTCTAATATCCTTGAGCATCCTAACAATCATTATTTTAAACTCTGCATCTGGTATCTTGGTTATTTCCATCTCATTGTTATTTTTCTGGGGCTTTCTCTTGTTGATTCATTCAGATTGCATTTCTCTGTCTTCCCATTTTGTCTGTGTTTAGACTGCTCCTTTTGGTGTGCTGTTTGTGTAGCTAGCTAAATATAGGGTTGGTGTTGTCTACCTTCAGCTTCCAGTTCTGTTGTTTCTAGATTTTCTTGGGTTGGCCTCCACTGTTGTTTGTAATCCACTGTGGGCTACTTGTCTGCTGTCACTGTTCTTTTTGCAATTTGTGTCAGTGTTTTCTATGCCTTAGCTGGGTCCGGTGTGAGGAGCCCTTTCTTAAGATACCACTCTAGCTAGGGTTGTTAGGTTCTGAGCTGATGCTCTCCGTATCTGGCTGCTGGATGTGCCAGCCCTGGACCTCTCTGGCCGGAACCTGGCACAGACCAGTGGGGGTCATTTCTTATGACTGGCCCTTAGCAACCTTCTTGGAGCTACAGGTGATCCAGAATTTGTGACTGCCTCTACTGGGCCCAAGTGCCATTGTAAATATCAGCTACACTCCTAGGCTGGCATTTATCTACTCTTGGCCAGTGGGTATGGCCTCTGTATTCCCGAGGTGTGGTCTGTCCACTGGCCCGCTGCCACTGCCACCTCCTTGGGCACTCAGGCTGCCTCACTGGGCTCCACCCTTGCTGCCTCTTGGACCAGCTCGCCAGGCGCTGCCCCACCGCAATGAGTGCATGTCTGCTGCCACCTGCCCACCCACCCTTCAGAGGGTATTCAGAAGCGTGGGAGGGGCAGTGTAGCCTAGACCTCAGCACTCAAAACCTGTGTTCCTGATGTGCCCCTGCTTCTAAGAGACTCTTTGCTCTGACTGGAGTAGGAGAGGCTCCAGTGGGCAGGATTATTTCTTCCCTTTGCTGGTGCTGCTTGTCCCTAAAAAAATGGCCACTTTAAATTTGAGGAATAACTCAGCACTGGGGTTAGGGGCTTTACCCCAAAGTCTCTCCCTGTGCCTACAAGATTACACTCTCCTCTCACAACTCCAGTCCTCTCAGCACTCCCCACTCCCAGAGCCCCACATAAGTGACTGTGAACAAGGTTTTCTGTGTGGTCCCTTTAAGACAGAGCCTGGGTCTGAGAGTTCTGTCTCCCTCTCGCAAACAGTAACCAGGCTCTTCTTTCAGGTAAATACTGTCCATACGCCTCTTCTAGTCTCTGGGGCTCTGGTCTGGGGCTCCAATCCTGGGGCTGAAAACCCACAACTCTCCAGGCAACCAATCCCATCGTGAGAAACCCTCCAGACCGCCGCTCGCTCCTGGGAGCGGGGCAAACCTTTCCACATCTCTGCCTTTCCTACCAGTCTCAGTGTGGTTTCTTTGGTGATCCTTGGTTATAGATTCTTCTTAGCTTAGTCCAAAGTTGGTTTTTCAAGATGATTGTTCCCAAGTTAAGTTGTAATCCATTTTGGTTCTGGGAGGTGGGACTTGTAATGTCTGCCTATTCCATCACCATTTCTGGCCTCTAAAAAATAAATCTTAATGATAATAAAAAAAAGGTAGAAGAAAATGTTGTTAATAGACATCATCTCAGGGCAATAAAAATGTGGCTGCTTTTCTTTTATTTTTCTTTATTTCCAAAATTAACCCCTATTAAAATGTATTGAGTGGTTCAATTTTCTAGTAAGCAATGTGTATTTACTGATGATATCTGAAGATTTTGTCATTCTCTTAATTCACAGTAATTTAATATTCAATAAATTCATGCCTGAACTACTGCACCAGGTCCCAAACAAGGTTCCCCATTCTATTACATTCTTCAAAATCTTTGGTGTACACACTGTCCTCTTCTTCAATCCATTCCATCCATCCACAGTTCTCCATTCATTCATCTTCTTCAAATGCTCCAATTCACAGTGAGTGCTTTTATTATGTCATTTTATATAACAAAGGCCAAGGACTTAGGAAATTTACTGTAAACCGATGTATACTATATACTGATTTTATGGTCTGTGGTGATATCTCCTCAACCAGATTTTAAACCCTGTCATCTCATGTAGCATGCATTAAACTAGCCTTCTACGTCATCAACTCCACTCTTGATGGGCGAAACACATCATATATGGAACTTGCTTTACAATGCTCTTGCAAAAATACATGTGGGGGATAGATTTTAAAAAAAGATGGATACAGTAACAATGTTGTTGTTGCTGAATACAGATGTCAATTATATGGGGATGAAATATACAATTTCCCTAGTTTGTGTGATTTGGGGAACTTTTTATTATAAAAAGTTCTGAAAAGGAACTACAACGAGTTTAAGATGATTAAATGCCATTTCTGTAACTTTAAATCATCAGAAAGGTTTGAATTCAACACTCTGTAAGTCATGCCTTGAACATTTTTCCAAATTTATACAGTCAAATCCATTCTTTTTGCACACACACTGTTATTTTTAATATAAACATTTCTCTTATTCAAAAGTTCCTATTGACTATTAAATGATAAAGTATATTTCCATGTCCATAAATAAATTATATAAAGATTAAATAACCTAAAAATTAATTTGGAAAATAAAGTGCCTAACTTGTGACATCATTTCTCACTGTCCAAAAAATGTAAGACCCACTTCTTATTCTGCCTCATTTTCATATAGTGACCTCAGTCTGGGTCACAAAATGGTAATATTATTGCAGTAAGCATGATTAATTCACTTATTTATTTACCTTATAAATCGTTTTAATTAAATAGAAATGTCAAGTAAATTGAGCCCTCATATTTAGAGCTTTAAAAAAATAAAATGAGGTAGAAAGGTGATTTTAATCATGGCCAAAACATGCTGGTTTTGGAAAGCATTTTTTCATATTAAAATCACAATTTAAAAGAAAAACAAAACAGGCCCCTTCCCCCAATGAGACCTCTTTAGTTGTGATAAATGGAAGCTTATGAACGTGTCATAGTCCATATTTACTATGTAGGAAAATTGGCTTACAAAGTCTCAGTAGAGGCCCCCAAGTGTCTTCATTTATCAACTCTCAGCAGAAGTAGAAGTCAAAAAATGCACGCAGTTACTCATCATGTAATGTGCCCACATGTGCCTTCAAATAGGTGGGAATACCTACCATGCAAATGATTTCTCATAATCTCTATTTACATAATGCTTCTCAAATGCCTGATAATGTGGTCTCTAGCCTGGAAACTGTGCCTTTCCAATCCTCATTTTCCTCACTTATTAAAATGAGATGATAACAATATGTACCCCACAGAGTTGTGGTTATTCAGATAATGCATGGGAAATGGTCACAGTGCCTGGTATAAAAAAAGTCGCAAAGTGAAAATAATAACAGAACTTCAAAAAGTAGTTATGAAGCCTGACCAGGCTATAGCACAGTGAATAGAGCATCGGACTGGGATGCAGAGGAACCAGGTTCAAAACCCCGAGTTCACCGGCTTGAGTGTAGGCTCATCTGGCTTGACACAGGCTCACCAGCTTAAGCACGAAGTTGTTGGCTCGAGCGTGGGATCATAGACATGACCCCAAGGTCACTGGCTTGAGCCCAAGGTTGCTGGTTTGAGCAAGGGGTCACTGGCTCATCTGTAGCCCCCTGGGTCAAGGCACATATGAGAAAGCAAACAATGAACAACTAAGGTGCTACAACGAAGAATTGATACTTCTCATCTCTCTTCCTTCCTGTCTGTCTATACCTATCTGTCCTTCTCTCTGTCTCTCTCTCTTTCTGTCTGTCTCTGTCACACACACACACAAAAAGTATTTATGGAATTTTTTTCCTTCTATTTATTTTTATCATTCAAGGTTTGGGGCTTCATTATAGAAAGACAACCTCATTCTGTAGGTGGAATTCTTGCCTCCCACGACCCTGAACCTTCTTGAAGTCTAGGGCCCCCATCAACTTTTGTAAATGAGGATCTAGCAAGAGATAATTCCAGGAACATGTTGTGGTGCCCAACTTAAGAAAAAAATATAAAATGATGAACACAAAATTATGCACAAATGTCTGTGCTTATTTATAATGAAAAGAGAAATCACAAAAATGATCTATAAAAATCTGAAAAATACCACCGTTATCACAAAATCTAGAACACTCATCCAGAACATATTTTTCTACTTTATTGTAACCTGCATACTCTGATTGCCTTCTTATATGGAAACAATTTTGTAATTTCATTTTGTCTAGGAAGAATAGAATGTTAATTTAGTCTTTCCTCTCACTTGGCTGATTAATTCTTTTTTTGTTTTGATAGTTGGGTGTTCATAAAATGAGCAACTTCACATATAGATGTATTTTCTGTTTGCAGTACTACCACAGAAGAGTGCCTAACCAACAGAGATCCTGGTAAATTCTATATCATGCTGTTTCCATAAAAAAAATGTAGAGTGTTATTTATAATTTTATGTTGCATATATTCCTATTAAAAATAAGGTATTAGAGAAACATGCCTGAGGTTACACTGCTGGCAGACTGCTGAGCTGGGACTCCATTCCTGACAGCTGGCATTCATTATTACTCACATTTTTACCCACCTCTCCATGCTATGGCTTCCAACCTAATGCCCAAACCTCTGACAGCTTGATCAATTGTGAAGAGGAGAGAGAGAGGAAGGAAAACTAACACTTACTGAACATTTGCTGTGTCAGGCTCTTATGTTTGTCACTTTCTATATCGCATTTACTTCTCAAAGAAACTCTGAAAGGTCCATATCATTTCCCCCAATTTACAAATGAGGGAACTGATATTGAGAGCTTCAAGATCACAGCACTCTAAAAGAAGCAACTCTATGACTCCAAAGTCCATGTTCTTTGCACTATACAAATCTAATTCCTTAAAAATGTAAGAGAGCCTGACCAGGCGGTGGCGCAGTGGATAGAGTGTTGAACTGGGATGCGGAAAACCCAGGTTCAAGACCCCGAGCTCGCCAGCTTGAGCGTGGGCCCATCTGGCTTGAGCAAAAGCTCATCAGCTTGGACCCAAGTTCGCTGTCTCCAGCAAGGGGTTGCTTGGTCTGCTGAAGGCCTGCAGTCAAGGCACATGTGAGAAAGCAATCAATGAACAACAAGGGTGTTGCGACGGCAACGAAAAACTAATGATTGATGCTTCTCACCTCTCTCCGTTCCTGTCTGTCTGTCCCTATGTATCCCTCTATCTGACTCTCTGTCCCTCTAAAAATAAATTAATTAATTAATTAAAAATTTTAAAAAATGTAAGAGAAAAATATGTAGTGTCTGGAATAAAACTGTAAAACAAGACTTCAAACTAACTTATTTAACAAATACTCTTGTTGGTTGCATCCTTTCTTGGGTTGTAAATGGACCAAGTATTTAGTATTTGTTACATTGAACACTCCTGAATGACGGTTAATCCTATGCAGAACTGTGGTGGCTAATGAACACTTGGCACGTCCAAGTTGATGAGAAAGGGAAAGAAATCCTTGGAAATACTTATACAGGTACATAGTTTGGTATTTACAACATACATGCAGTTTTGCTTCATCCCTACAATGTTTAAGGCCATACCTCCAAAAAGTTTCCAAACCGCTCAAAGCCATCTGACCACCTTTTATCTCTAACAATACTGTGCACTATTTGACACACTGTCCACAATACTAATAAAACCAAGTATCTCCTTCTGATGACTTACTTGCTTTTATGAGGGATTTTGGGTTTGGGTGCAATTTATTACGTTGGAGGAAAGGACCACCTTCTTGTTTTATATTTTTTATTGTGTTAAGATACATGTAATACAAAACTTACCATTTTAATCATTTTAAAGTATACACTTCAGTGATATTAAGTACTTTCACATTGTCGTGCAAACATCACCATCAATCTCCAGAACTTTTTCCTTCCCAAACTGAAACTATAGAACCATTAAACATTAATTCCCCATTCTCCCCTCCCATAACCCTGGTATTTTCTGTTCCTATGAGTTTGACCACTCTAAGTACCTCATATATGTGGAATCATACAATATTTTTCCTTCTGAGCCTGCTTTATTTCACTTAGCACAATATTTTCAAAGTTCATCTATGTTATATAGCATGTGTCAAAACTTTATTCCCTTTTAAAGCTGAATAATATTCCACTGTATGTATATACCACATTTTGTGAATTGTTACCTATTGGCCATTGTAAATAATGCTGCTATGAACACTGAAAATCAGCACAGGTGACCCTGAGAGCTCCACTTCCAGCAGCTGGGTCCAAAGAGGAGCAAGGAGGCAACACCTTTTAGGTTCTGCCATAGGCACTGCTTGTCAGAGGTAGATCTTCATGTAAAAGACTTTGGCCAACCTGCCCAGGCAGTGGAGCAGTGGATAGAGTGTTGGACTGGGATGCAGAAGACCCAGGTTTGAAACCCCAAGGTCATCAACTTGAGCAAGGGCTCATCTGGTTTGAGCAAGGCTCACCAGGTTGAGCCCAAGGTCACTGGCTTGAGCAAGGGGTCACTCGGTAGTGGTAGCACCCCCCCCCTTGGTCAAGGTACATATGAGAAAACAATCAATAAACCACTAAGGTGCCGCAACGAAGCATTAATGCTTCTCATCTCTCTCCCTTCCTGTCTATCTGTCCCTATCTGTCCCTCTCTCTGTCAAACACACACACACACACACACACACACACACACACACACACACACACGACTTTGGCCAGCATTACTCAGGGTTATTCCACCACTGTTGTCATGGTCTAGTCTGAAGGAGAGAGTTGAAGCATTTTCTGCAATAACCCATCTTCTGTCATGAGCATTCATCCCAGGGTCCAGGTAAAGTTACCTCCAAATGCAGGGAGGTTCAGACTCAGTTTCCATAGAGTCTCCAATTCACTGATGACAGAAAGAGAGCCTAGTTCTACTAGCATCAGTGGGAGTTGTTCTGGGGCAACCACGCCAACTAAAATCAGAGGTCATCTAGATTTGGAAGCCAATATATATTTTAAAAAATAGCTAGACCTGCATGGATAAGTGTATACATGGGTAAGGTAAGTTTATACTCTTTTTCTGTCCTATTGATCAATTAAGGATTTTAGAATAATTAGATACTAAAACACTAATCATAATCTACAATTATATAATTACTGTATATAAATATATTATTTTTAATGATAGGTTTTATGCGTGAGTGAATTGCTGGCTCTACATTTATTTCCTATTGTAGCTTCATTAATTAATATATTTATTATAGTTTAGGCTTCTCTTGGTGGTAAGTTCGACATTACACATCATCCATTTAGGAAATTGTAAGAAATATTTATTTATGCCCTTTTCATTTTCATTGAACATTCTAAAAATATTTGGTTCTCATCACTATGGGAAACTGAATAGAACATATTTTTTATTGTATCCAAATAGGCATTAACTATGAAGGTGAGAAAGTATTTCCTAATGAAGCTTATTTGACCCTACCTGTTTTTCTTTTCCTTGAGAATAGTTTTTCTATTTCATAGAAATAATATTTAATTTTTGTTTGTTTTTTATTTATTTTTAAGTGGTTTTATTTCCCTGTAGGCCTAGCTAATAACGAGATTGCCATATACTTGAAACAAGCATCCCCAATAAAGATAATAGTGGATGCCTGCTTTGCCTATCACACTCCCCAGTGTGAGTTCTACTGGGATCAGTTATAAACTGCAAGAGTAGAAAAGGGTCCTTTCACTGGTTGAGTCCTTTTGTAAAACAATGAAGTCACAGTCTATATTAGACAATGAGAAAGAGAAAGAGGCTGGATTAAGATTTTTACTGTCTTCTTCACCAGAGCTCACTTCTGACTAGCTAGCAGTGCCTGTTAGTTTGCCTCCAAATCCCTGAGAAATTACCATAAACAGCTTAATGCAGCAAACTCTCTTAACTAGGCGCTAATTTTACTGAGATTCAGAAAAATAAATTTAGATATCCATGTAGAATCCCTTGACTGCTCAAAGATGACAGGCCAGGAGGGAGCTGGAGAGTAGAAGTGTTTATGTCCTGTGACAACCCTGACCCTGTATCCCAAGAGCAAGTACCAATCTCCTTGGGTCAGAATGAGGGGTCAGGGCTTGGACAATGTTAGGTCACCTCCGTTTTCTTTAAGATTTCTTTAGGAATGTGCGGGGCTATCAAGCAATACAAAATCGCTTTGCATTTCACTGTATTTCAATGATTAGAAGACAGGTTTTCACATCCCAATGGCTCCGAAATCAAGATATGTCTTATGATGGATCACTGTTAGCCAGACAGCAGCTGTGGCCTAATTATTTCCTGAGCATGCATGAACTTCTCTATCTCTAGCCTCCTTTTCATGTGTGCACAAGAGCGATATCTGATTTTAACAAATCTATATTATGTCTAAATAAGCACAAAAGGGCTCTTTTAATAGGATTATATGGAATTATAAAGATGGCATTGTGTCATGGTTTAATTGTTGGCATTTTTTTTCTTCCTGGAATACCTAATAGTAGTATATCTTAAAAATGACATTTTACATGTGATGGAATTATTGTAACAGTGAAGCTTAATTTATTTTTTCATTCTTACATTTTAAAAAGTATGAAAATTCTAATCTCATCTTCCCAAACCCAGAGGATCCTTTTGTGCATTTCTGCGATGCATGCATCCCTATAACATCCACTTTGGAAACAACTTGACAGGTGATTTCCTCTTGCTTAACAATAGTAATACAAACACTATTAAACATAATAAAGAAGGGGCAGAATCTGATCTTTTCAGAGACAGCTTCATCCTGAATGCAAGCATTTATCAGAGCGACCCAGACCAACGCCATGGCTGGATGACTCTGAATATCACTTAAGACCTTGATTAGCCTGCCAGCTAAGTGAGCACAGATGTTTTTTTCTAAAGCCTTCAAAAACAATAATCAAATTATTCTTCAGTTCCTTGAGCTCCACAAAAATCTCAATGGGTGAAATGAAAGGAATATTGATGCAAAAGGAAATCACTTCCTCCTGAGTTACTACTCAAATAAATTATACTTTATTCTTCCAAAATTTACAAAATCCTTTCATTCCTCGAAGGGTGACCTAGGAGCTCCATCCCAGACCTGCTGAATCCTACTCAGCCATAAGATGAAATACTGCCATTTGCAACAACATGGATGGATCTTGAGAAATCATGCTAAGCAATGTAAATGATATCAAAAGAGTCAAAAACCATACAATTTTACTCACACATGGGATATAAAAGAGAAAGCAATAAAGAAACAAACAAAAACTCACAGACACTGATAATAGTATGGTGGTTAATAGAAGGAAAGAGGGGTGGAGGGAGGTAATAAAGGGTAAGTCAGACATGGTGAAGGAAGGAGACTTGACTTTGGGTGATAAGCACATGATGCAATATATAGATGATATGTTATAGAACTGTACATTTAAAACCTATATAATCTTGCCTGACCAGGCGGTGGCGCAGTGGATAGAGCATCAGACTGGGATGCGGAGGACCCAGGTTCAAGACCCCAAGGTCACCAGGTTGAGCATGGGTCCGTCTGGATTGAGCAAAAGTTCACCAGCTTGGACCCAAGGTCGCTGGCTCCAGTAAGGGGTTGCTCCCTTCTGCTGAAGGCCCACGGTCAAGGCACATGTGAGAAAGCAATCAATGAACAACTAAGGTGTCGCAACAGCAACGAAAAACTAATGATGCTTCTCATTTCTCTCTGTTCCTGTCTGTCTGTCCCTATCTATCCCTCTCTCTGACTCTCTCTGTCCCTGAAAAAAAAAAAAAACCTATATAATCTTATTAATCAATGTCACTCCAATAATTTAAAATAATACATATTTTTAAAAAGATCTCCATGTGATATCCCGAGGCTTGAGAGGCACTGCTCTAGCTCTCCTCGGTGCTTGGATTGAATGAGAAAGTGATTTTTTTCTCTCAAAAGAAGTCTGCATGCATTAATCCTGGGACTGGCACTGTGCACTCTTTCCTAGGAGACCGAGTTTATTTTTATTGTGAGGAGACTCCTCTGACAAAGCCTGACAAAGTCTCTCAGCAGCTCAGTGCTGATCCTGACCATCCCATCTGCAGCTCTCTCCTTTGAGAAGAAACTCTCAGACCTTCTCACTGAGAGGTGCAGCCTAAAAAAATGTGTCCAGTCTCTTAAAAGGAGGCAAGCAGCTATTTCGAAGATGGATAAAATGCTTTTGTTCCCTTTGAAATTTAAACACCACAGCACTTCTAGTTGGTTCTATGGATTATTATTTTTCTGATCAGGAAGAAGAATGTATCAAATTACACAGCACAGCACACAGTGTTCCCTCATCCCGTCCCCTTGTCCCATTTCTTCCCACAGTGCATCACTGCGCCCAGCCTGCATCAGAAGAATGAGAAAAAGTGTATTACTTCAAGAAGTATGTTTCATATGCCTTCCAGGAGTTTGGCATACTAGGCACAACCCTCAATTCCACAACCAAGTAAGTATAGGCAAAAGAGTCAGATCTTTTGAGATAGTGTTTCTTCCTATATAAAAACCCCACATATTTTAGACACTGATGCAGGGATTAGTGATATCTTCTTGTTTAGTACTGTTGATGCATATATTGATAAGGATAATAAAAGGTAAAGAAATTTGACCTCTACAGAGACTGGTACTTTCTGAATGCAAATCTGTCAGAACTGTCCACCACCATGGCTGAAGGTCGCTGTGTCTACCTCTCTGAAAAGTCACCTGAGATCTTGGTGAGTTGGTCTCCCTTTTCTCCTGCCTCCAACATGGCAGCCATGGCAGCGATGGTGGCGAAGGCGACAGCACATCAGGGATTCCGGCCAGTTCTAAACTTCCCCTCGGCCACTACCACATCCCTCCTGGCTCCTGCTCTGGAGGGAGGGGTTCTACCTCTCCACCACCACCGCATCCATCCTGGCTCCTGAAGGGGGGGGGGGGCTTCTACACTCCCTTCAGCCACCAACGCATGCCCCCTGGCTCCTGCTCCAGGGGGCGGCCCCAGGAGGAGGCAGCCCTTTGGAGGGTTACTCTTCTCCACACTCCACTGCGAGGCCTACCTTTTTTATTAGATCATTCATTAGATGACTCAGTGTCCTCATACTTTAATTATTAAAACATGTTTTCCACTGGTTGAGTTTATTTATAATAACAGCTTTAAAGTCTCTGTCTTCTAAGTCCAATGTCTGGAATTTATACTGACTAATCTTTTTCTCCTGTGTATGGATCACACTTTCCTACTTATTTGCATGTTTCGTAATTTTTTTGTTGTTGAGAACTGTACATTTTAGAAAATATTTTATAGCACATCTGGATTATGATGCTCTTGTTTGGTCCTTGTTGATGTTTATTTGCTTTTCGTGTTTTGTTTAGTCATGCACCAGGTTAACACGATAGTCTGTTTAACCTGTAGTGTGTATACACTGAAGTCTCTGTTCATTTATTTTTTAATGTTTTATTTTTTTAAGTCTGGCTTCTTAATATGACCTCTGGGTCAGCATAGCTGAGGGGTCAGCCAATGACCGCTTATAGAGTATGCTCAAATTCCTTGAGCCACTTAGGCTTTGACCCTTTGCCAATGGATCTGTGTATGGGTTGGGAAATGAGTTAAAACCCAAGGAGTTTCTAGGTGTGCTGGGCCTTTTAATATCATTCCTGCACGTGTGCAAAGCATCTTGTTTAGCCAGGGCCATGTAAAATGCTAGGGACCTCTCTGGTGTCTCCTAAGCATACGCAGCCCTGATGGTGTGCACAACTGCGTAGACTTCCAGGGATATGTGAGAGCTTATCGTTGTCCATGATGGCTCTGTCATTCCCTGCTTTCTCTGTTACATTTCTGGCTAGCCTGTCCCTACGTTGCTTTCCCCAGGTAGGACTACAACATCAGACAAGCTACTATACTGTTCTTCCTTATTCATTTGCTGACGCGTCCAAGGGACATTAATTTCTTGTTCCATGTCACACTCCAATTTAAGCCAACCCTCTCTGACAGCAAAGCTTCTGATTTCCCATCTCACTCTGCCCTAGTAGAGCTACCATGCCAGAGGAGCTAAAAGCTGTGGGTGGGGGTTAGGGCAGCAGGGAATGAGAGCATTCAACTGCCACACTCTCCCATTGTTCTTATCCCATTGTTCTTACTCAAGTATTTATCTATTTACCTTTAACTTTGTCAAAGTGTTGTATGCCTTCGGTTAATTTCCAGAGTACCAAAATGGTTGTTTTGAAAATTCTGCCCACTTTTATCGTTGCTTTTTGGAGATAGGAATTACCAAGCTCCTTACTCTGCCATTTTTCAGACTGACCTTCTTTGTTAATTTATCTTCAATCTTCTTTTTGTTTTCCTCTCTATTCCGTGGCTTGAATAATTTCTATTTCTCTACCTTAAAGTTCACTGACTATCTCTTCTGACATCTGAAATATGCTGGTGATTCCACCTAGTACATTTCTTTTTAATTTGAGTATTGTCATTTTAAAACCTTAAAATACCATTTGGTTCCTTTCTGTATTTTCAATTTTCCTATTGAGTCATCATGTGTTGCAGTGCCATTATGTTTTCCTTTAATTCGTTCAACATGAATTTCTGAACATATTTATAACCAGCGGTTTGAAATCTTTGACTGCTACATCCAATGCCTTAGTCCTTACAGTGCCAGTTTTTCTTTTCTTCTTTTCTTTTTTTTTTTTTTTTTTTTTTTTTTTTTTTTTTGTGTGTGTGTGTGTGTGTGTGTGTGACAGAGGCAGAGCAACAGACAGATAGGAACAGACAGGAAGAGAGAGAGATGAGAAACATCGATTCTTCATTGCAGCACCTTAGTTGTTCATTGATTGCTTTCTCATATGTGCCTTGACCGGGAGGGGGGGTTACAGCAGACCGAGTGACCCCTTGCTCAAGCCAGCAACCTTGTCTTTTCTTCTTTTCCAAGTGAGAAGAGGGGAGATAAAGACACAAACTCCCACATGCAACCCAACCAGATCCACCTACCAACCTCTGTCTGGGGCCGATGCTCTGCCCATCTGGAGCCGTGTTCCCAACTGAGCTATTTTTAGCACCTAAGGCAGAGACTCTATGGAGCCATTCTCAGCACCTGGACCAATGTGCTCAAACCAATTGAGTCATGACTGCAGGAGGGAGAGAAAGAGAAAGAGAGAGAGAGGGAAAGGAAAAGGGAGATAGAAGGGGGAGAAGCTGATGGGTGCTTCTCCTGTGTGCCCTGACCAGGAATTGAACCCGTGACATCCACATGTCAGGCCGACACTCTATGACTGAGCCAACTGGCCAGGGCTTAAAGCCCGTTTTTATCATCCCCCGTCCCCTGTGTGTGACTCACAACTCATTTCTTTGCATGTTTTCTATTTTTCAGTTGAAAACTGAACATTTTAGAGAAAATATTAGAGAAACCATGGATTCCTTTTGAAATAATGTATTGTAGGAACTATGAACTCTTTTTTATTATTACATAAATAATAATCATGATGACTATTATTATTACTTGCCTAGACAAACTGCAAAGAAATACCTCCCAAGCGGTATGTACTTTTTATTTTTACTTTTATTCTAGTTTCTTGGGAGTTTCCCTTGAGTCTGTCTAGTTTAATGGTCAGCTAATGACTTCAGAAAGACTTGTGTTCGAGCATCTTAAGCTGATAATACTTTCACCCTCTCCTAATCGATTTGTATTGGGAAAAGCATTCAAAAGTCACAGCTAATTCTCCACAATCCCTTGGTGTTCTCTATTCACTGGACTGCCTCAGGTTTGTCCTGCACAGGTAGCTTTCTAGACCAGCAAAGATGTGCACAGGGTTACCTCTGCCATTTTATGTCTCTCTCACTTCCAGCGTTTCCCTCTGAGTGCTTACATTTTTTTTAAGTCTGTCGTTTTATTTTTAATTTGTTCTCTCTATTTTTTATTTCTCTTCTTTTCTTTATTAATTTTCATGGGGTGACACCAATAAATCAGGGTACATATGTACAATGAAAACATCTCCAGATTATCTTATCATTCAATTGTGTTGCATACCCATCACCAAGTCAAATTGTCCTCTGTCACCTTCTATCTGGTTTTCCCTGTGCCCCTCCCCTCCCCTGTCTCCCTCCCTCTCCTCCCTCCCCCCACCCTGTAACCACCACACTCTTGTCCATGTCTCATAGTCTCACTTTTATCTCCCACCTATGTATGAAATTATGCTGTTCTCAGGGTTTTTTTTCTGATTTACTTATTTCTGAGTGCTTACATTTTAAGCAAATTCTATTCTATGAAGGTGGTCTGCTTTTTAAATCCAGTATGTCCCATAAACATAGATAATAATATTGGAAGGTAGTAGTTCTTCAATCAGATGAACTCATGGAGATTCTGTGTTTTAGTGCAGAGCTGTATTAAAATAAAGTAGCTCGTGTGTCTTCAGAAGGACTTTCTACTTCAGAGTGATCATTATAAGAACAAATGAAGCATTTCCCCATTTTATTCTAAATTCTTGATGAATGTAAGTTTATGAGGAGCTAACATTAACTAGTGTTTTCAAAACACCTGCCTTGTACACCTTTATCCCTGAATAATAAAAGTATGCT
This sequence comes from Rhynchonycteris naso, assembly GCA_037038555.1. NCBI lineage: Eukaryota > Metazoa > Chordata > Mammalia > Chiroptera > Emballonuridae > Rhynchonycteris > Rhynchonycteris naso. The sequence goes on from CM073001.1 coordinate 25,220,887, forward strand.
GAAAGAGGGAGGCAGAAAAAAGCACAAAAATCAAGGCTTAGGAAATTAAGTTACAGGAAATCTCGATGTGAAGATGCAATCTTTATGTAAAGAACTATTCATTTTATTTTAAAAGATGGCACATACATGTTACTTCACATTTCAGAAAGGGGTTTCATGCAGGAGCTATAAATCTAAGTTTCCGGAACTTACTAACATAACCACTTTCCAATAATATGCAAGTAAAGCAGACAAACCTTACAAAACAAAAATTTAAATCTTCTCAAGGTATTGAGAAAAATAAGCAGTCATTTTTATTTTTACGGAACTTGGAGATATTTTGATGTATTTTTCTACCATGCAGTGTGCTACAATAGCTGGATGCATATAATCATTAATTTAAATCATTAATTTAAAAGTAGAAATACTTATGAGACACAAGAATACCCATTGTTTTAATTCTTTACTTAAGATCCACATGCCCCAGATATTATCTGGTCCATCTACTTAAGAAAATAAAAATAGCCTGACCAGGCGGTGGCACAGAGGATAGAGCATTGGCCTGGGATGCAGAAGACCCAGGTTCGAAATTCCAAGGTCACCGGCTTGAGTGTGGGCTTATCTAGCTTGAGAACGGACTCACCAGCTTGAGTGTGGGGTTGCTGGCTTGAGCATGGGGTCATAGACATGACCTCATGGTCACTGGCCTGAGCCCAAAGGTTGCTGCCTTGATGCCCAAGGTTGCTGGCTTGAGCTAGGGGTCACTTGCTCAGCTGGTGCCCCCAGTCAAGACACATATGAGAAGGCAATCAATGAACAATTAAGGTTCTGCAACTACAAGTTGATGCTTCTCATCTCTCTCCCTTCCTATGTGTCTTTTTCTCTCTCTCTAAAACAAAACAAAAATGAAAAAGGAAAGAAGGGAGGGAGGGAGGGAATAAAAATAATCTTCAATTGCCCTTAGAATAGCATCCCTGTCCAGAGATCACCTTTCCTTCAAAGCAGTTATTACTGCTCTCAATTCTGGGTTGGTCAGAGAAAAACGTTATTCATTCCTCAGGCCTTTCTAAACTAAAGAACTGCATGGCAAAGCAGGCATCTGTTGCCACAGCTCATTAAGTGCTCTCTCTGTGAGCAGCCTCTTACAGGAGGGAGAGAAAGGAAGAGGGAACACCCCAAAGAGAAGTATCAATCAAACGTGGTTTTTTTCACTATCCTGCATCTCATTCCCTCATTAGATTACACCTCAAACCAAAACAAAAGTGACTGCCACATTACTGTCTCACTGATTTCTCCAGTTTAGATGCAAATGCAAGATCATCCCTTTCTTGGCTGGAGGCCTTCAAAAGCAGCACTTTGAATGTAGTTCTCAATTCACCTATCTACTCAAACCTCTTATTAGGAGAGGGAAATAAGAGGTGGCGTTTCTTCCGATAATAACTATCCAACATAGCCCGCTAGTCTCCCATGCTAGCCACCTAAACTCTTGAGTGGACGTTCAAAGATTTCTTTTCTACACTGATAGCTACATTCCCAGTAACCGTCTAATTGAAAACTGCAGGGTTGCTCAGAGATGCTGCTTTCTGAAATGACTGTGCTGCCTCCACTGAGTTTTCATCAATCTCAAGGGCAGAAGTTCTCACTGGCAGTTGAGTTTCACTAACCCTCATTTTAAAAACAGAAGAAAAGAAGCCACGAGCCAAGGAAATATGTAGACAACTCTACTGAAAATCATATATTATTTAGCTCAGTTTCTGTTTCTTTATTGAAGTCTAATTGCCCCTTTGAATCAGAGGAAGCTAAGGATGGCTCTTTCTTATACCATTCCTTCATATAATCTGTCAGGCTTTTAGGTGTCCGTAGGTGACAAAGGGAGACTGGGCCATCAGGTAAGAAATTTAAAGAGAGAACAGGATTGTGTGAGAAGGAAAACCAAAGAGACACCTATAATTGTTGCCTAGAGCTGTGTAAAAGACTTGCTGTTTTTTCCAATGAAGATTTTCTTAAAGGAATTGAGTTCAGACAGGCAAAAATTGAAATCATAGCTTAGTCAATTACCAGATGTATTTCTTGGTTAATCTCTTTAACTTTTTTGAACCTCAGTTTATAACTCTGTAAAATGAGAACATGGGTAGGCTACTATTCCCTTTTGTTCCCCCAAAGCCTGGCATGAAATCTGAAACTATTTGTCCATGATATTTTTGAAGAGAAGAATGAGGAAAGGAATAAGCCAGCATGCTGCTTCTGCTTCATGAACCCGGATGTCTGTTGAAACACTTTCTGTAAGTCTCCGCGGACATTCCCAAGCACGCAGGTTTCCTGCAAACTCCATGCTGAAGATCCTTAGCTAAACCAAGTGGAGAGTGTTCTGAGGTTCTCATTTTAATTAAAAAGGAGGTTGGGAGAATTTAGAGGGAGCAAGATGATAGAATAGTAAACCCTAGAACTTTCCCTTCCCCCATAGAGATATGGGTTTAACAACAACAACAAAAACACAATAAAATACCTGTAAGAAATCCAGAAATCAATTAAAAGGTTCTTGCATCCCAGGTGAGCGAGATGTCAACCACATCAAAACCCAGTAGGTAATTCATGGCACTCTTCACTCTGTCTCCATCAGGGTCTTTATAAGGGTAAATAAATATATAGACAAATATAGAAGGCTATGGCATTGGAAGGTAAGTGAGTAATTTCCTTTTAAGTATGCATAGAATTTTTTCAAGCATAAAAAATAATTATAACTCAATGTTAACAGATATTAGATATAAAGTAATATGTAACAATTACATAATACACAAAAATTAATTCAAACTGAATTAAAGACAAATATAAGACCTAAAGCTATTAAACTTATTTTTAAAAATAGATGAAAGGCTCATGACATTAAATTTGGTAATGTTTTCTTGGATATTATACCAAAAATACAAGCAATAATAGACAGGAATTAAGAAGTACAAATTGGTAGTTACAAAATAGTCACGGGAATATAAAGTACAGCTCAGGGAATATAGTCAATACTGTAATAACTACGTATGGGGCCAGGTGGGTACTTGGAAATATCAGGGGAATATTTTGTAAATTATATGACTATCTAACCACTGTGCTGTACACCTGGAGCTAATATAAGATAATGCTGAATATAAACTTTAATTGAAAAATAAAATTTATGGTGCTGCTGCTTGCTGGTATGCAAAAAACAAACCAAAAAAAATCAGACAAATGGGATTATACCAAACTTAAAAAAAACTTTACATCAAAAGAAACAATAAAAAGAGTAAAAAGGTAACCTATAGAATTGGAGAAAATAACTGCATATCATATATTTGATAAGGGCTTAATACATTGAATATGTAAGAAATTCCTACAACTCAACAACAACCACAAAACAATAACCTGAGCCTGATCTGTGGTGGCGCAGTGGATAAAGCGTCGACCTGGGAACACTGAGGTCGCCAGTTCAAAACCCTGCACTGGTCTGGTCAAGGCACATATGGGAGTTGATGCTTCCAGCTCCTCCCCCCTTTCTCTCTTTCTCTCTCTCTCTCTTTCTCTCTGTGTCTCCTCTCTAAAATGAATAAATAAAAAAAATTAAAAAAAAAACAAAAAACAAAACAATAACCTGATTAGAAAGAACTTGAGCCTGACCTGTGGTGGTGCAAGGGATCAAGTGTCGCCCTGGAAATGCTGAGGTAGCCAGTTCAAAACCCTGGGCTGCCTGGTCAAGGCACATATGGGAGTTGATGCTTCCTGCTCCTCCCCCCTTCTCTCTTTTTCTCTATCTCTCTCTCTCCTCTCTAAAATGAATAAATAAAAGAAAATTTAAAAAAGAAAGAAAAAACTTGAATACACAGCTCTCCAAAGAAGATACACAAATTACCAAAAAGCACATAAAAAAGATGCTCAATATCACTAATAATTAGGGAAACATAAACCAAACCACAGTGAGATATCACCTCCTACCTATCAGGAGTGTCAATATCAAAAGAACAAAAATTAAGTGTTGGTAAGGATATAGCAAAGTTGGAACTTTTGAGCAACGGTTGAACATTCCACAACCTGGAGGTTCAGAAAATTAAAAACAGAATTACCATAGGACCCAGTAATCCTACTTGTGGATATAATTATATATATATTCAACCCGATTGCCCATTGACAGATGAATGGATAAAGAATGTGTGATATATACACATACAATTGAGTATTACACAAGGAAATCCTATCAGGCTACAAATATGAGTAAATCTCAAGGTCATTTATGTTAAATGAAGTAAATCAGGTGCAAAAGGACAAATATTGTATGATTCCACTCATATGAAATATCTAGAATAGTCAAAATTAAAGAAACAGAAAATAGAAATTAAAGAAATAGAAAATAGAAACATAGAAAATAGCTCTTACCAAGAGCTAAGTGGAGGGGGAAGAGAAGTAGTCTTTAATGAGCACGGAGCTCCAGTGTTGCAAAATGAAAAAAGTTCTAGAGGTCTGCGGTACAATAATGTGGACCTACTTAACACTACTGTGCTGTACACATAAAAATGTTAAAATGGTAAATGTAATGTTCACTACTGAACTGTACACTTAAAATGATAAAAATGGTAAATTAAATGTTATGTGTTTTTACAATAAAAAATGTTTAAAAATCCTCATCCATTTGAACTAGCTTATCAGGTTATTTTTCCTTGGGTAATATTTTTGGAAAATACATTTTTTTGGGTCAATAGAAAAAATATGTATTTAGATTTTTATATTGACCTTTAGGTTCACTCATATTGTAGCCTGATAGCATTTCCTTCTATAATACTCAATTTTATGTGTATATACCACACATACTTTATCCATTCACCTGTTAATGGACAATTGGGTTGCCATATATATATATATAATTTTCAGTTCAGCAAAACAGGCCAATCCAATTAAGACTCTATTCCTAACTAGGGCCAATCTGACTTGGATGGCAGATAGTTGGTCTAATTTAAGGCAGCCTGTGGCTATTCTGTGGGTATATTCTGCACTTCTAGAACAATGGGGCTAAAAACACTATTGATCACAGCCCTGATTTCCTAAAAATGTCAGGGGCATTTTATACTTTTTCTCCAAGTATTAACTACCAGACCTACCATTAACCAGATTGTGATAACAGACACAATGAAGCCAACTGCAAAGTTAACATTAAAGAATATCTCTCCAAAGGTCATGCATGCTAAGCTGGAAAAGATCATAATGACCGTCATCTTTAAGGGCTACTGATTTCTACAAAAGATGTCCACAGCCCAGCTTTGCAACTTCCACCTCTTCAAGATAGAAAACAATTCAGAGATGACAGGATTCCCTTCCTAAGAATAATTTAACACAAGCACAAGCCTTATTGAAAAAGAAATAATCCCTCTCTGCTTCTTCTTACCAAGAGTTAAGTCATGGTTCTCCTAGAATGCCTTCCCTTACTGCAATAAGTCAATAAACTTACTTTGTTGAACAAAAGGTTTGCCCCTGGGGATTTTTCATCTCCCTTGCAGGAAAAGATGTTTCCAACATATCCAAAACTAGCAGGTTTAGATAAAAGGGTATGTTCTTCTCCCACAGTGAGAATAAATCTGAGATTTTTAAAGAGCTATTCCCATCTATCCTGGCCTGGCTCACCATAAACTGCCCACCAGAATCAGTACAATTCATAGACGCTACGAAAAATGCTCTCTGTCTGTGACTATGCACAGTAAACTCCCTTCTCAAACTCCAGCCAGGGTTTTCCAACCTCCCCCTGAAAACAGTTAAGTGTCCTTAAGGTCCTTTAAAACTAATACCTTCTTAAAGTAAGGCATTTGACACATCCCCCAGCTCAGGTCCAGACAGATTTAATCATTTAAGGTCTTGCTGAAATGTCACCTCTTCAGAGACACCTTCTTTGATCACTCTAAGTAGCCTCTTCACAGACAATCGCTAACCCAACACCTTACCTTTTTCTCTCCACAGCATTTCTCACATGAGGAACATTGAGCACTCAGGGCTTTATATAGCTGATTCACTATTTTATCAAATTCTCCTCTCAATTTTCATAGTTTATAGAGTTTCAAGGGTTTTTTAACTTTACAATCATATCATCAACATGTCTCTTTTCTGCAATATTTATTGTAAATATGTCATTTCTTGTTCATATTGCATTAGCCATTGCTCAAAAGAAAAATCAAAATAGAATGATAGACTCTGATTCCAGTTTTTCTCTTTTCTTTTTCTTTTCTTTTGTTTTGTTTTTGGTTTTTTTTTGTCAGAAAGAGGTTTAGATATAGTTATAAAATCAAAGCATTTTAGCCTTACCAGTGGTGGCACAGTGGATCAAGTGTCGACCTGGAATGCTGAGGTCTCTGGTTTAAAACCCTGGGCTTGGCTGATCAAGGCCCATACAGGAAACAACTACTAAGAGTTGATGCTTCCTGCTTTTCCCCTTTCTCTCTCTCTCCTCTCTCCAAAAATCAATAAGTAAAATCTTTTATTTAAAAAAATTGTAAAATAAAAAATGAAATTAAAGCATTTTATTTCTGTAAGAAACTTTAGTAATTATAAAAACAGTTCTCTTTTTCTCTTTTTCTTGCAGAAATAATGAGGGCTGGAGTGTGGGGAGGCATTTGAAAAGGCCCTAATTCACTGGTGATTGAATGCGAGGTAATACTTGACTAGAAATGGGAAAAGGGTGACAGAATATGTTTTGATTTCTATACAAGTTTAGTATTTTGCTTTCTTGAATTAATAGATATTTTTTTACAATATACCATGTATGCAGAGTTTAAACAAATATAAATTGAAGAAACACAAAGAGTCCACTCACCTTGATAAATGGGCAGTACTATTGAAACTCTCACTGTGACACTCTTCAAGCACATCCTCCTCTTATTTTATCCTGTGGAAGAAGGGGCAAAGAGCTATTCTGAATTTTCTTTTCCTCATTTCTCTGCTTTTATTTGTCGTTTTATTATTTATATGTTCTTGAATTTACACGAATGATTGAATACGGTACGTATGCATTAACAGCTTCTTTTTTCCACTGGTTTTGAGATTCATCATTTTCATGTTAATTCATATTGCTACATTAAGTTTCACTGCTGAATAATATTCGAGTGTGTAACAATATCATACTTTATCCATTCTCCTACCTTGCAGCTAAGTTAAACTTAGCTATTTGGGCTGACAGCTGACATGACCTGAGTCAACATAATGCAACTATTTGCTCCAGAAGAGGCTCCTGCAGAAAAATAAGACTGCAACCTAATAAACAGAGTCACTATTATCTTCAGAAAATTCTTCCAGTTCACTTTACCCAGGCAAATAGTTTTGTACATTTGGAAAGGAGTCTTTTATATGGACAAGAGTTTGTTCATCTTGATATGTGGTGAACTTATGAGAACAGTGGAATAAAAAATTTTAAAAACATTAAAAAAGTAAAAACTCCAATAACTACAAAGGTGATAGGGAAAAGGGGGGAGAGGATGGAGGAACAGAGGGGGCAGATAGAAAACAACTAGCAAGATGGCAGATTTAAATCCAACTGTATCAGTAATGATAGTAAATGTAAATTCTCTAAACACTGCAAGTAAAAGACAGACATTGTCAAACAGGATAAAAAGCAAGAATCATTTGTCATCCATGAAATAGTCACTTTGAATATAAAGAATAAATAGGTTAACAGTTATAGGATGAAAAGTGATAGAGCATGAAAATGCCAATCAAAAGAGAGCTGGGTAAATTAATAAGAGACAAAATTCTCTGGTTCATTCAGGTACGAAGGCAGAGTTGAAGAGGCCACAGAGGAACGAGGAGTCGTTTGTGAGGATGACGGGTAGGGCAAGAACTGTCATGTACTCTTACTGTGAGGTCTTAGGTGAGGGACCCAGAACATTCAACGGAGCTGGGACGCTGTCAAGGACTCCGACTGTTGTGCCTCTCTGCAGCCATGCCACCATCCCAACATCACCGCCGATGGCTTCCTATATGAACGAGAGGACATCATGGGGAGCGTTGTACACGAGAAGAAGGAGCTCACCCGGCAGATGAAGGCTTATGAGAAGCAACTGGGTGCCCGGCATGAGGAGCACCAAGAGCGCCGGCGGCCTGGGCGCAGGGCCAGGTGCAGTGCTTCCTGGGGAAGGAGGCAGCCATCGCCAGCCGCATCCTCAACCCCTTCCTGTCCAAGGCTGCCTCGGGAACGGCCCAGATGATGCCTAACCTGCAAGCAAGGACAAGGGCAAAGTGCTGCCCCGCCTCTGGATCCCGTCATTGGCCCCCAAGAGGCCAAGGTCACCCAGCTGAAGCAGCCCTGAAGCAGAGTAACCAACTCCTCCTCAGGGAAGCTGCTGCGCATGTCAGACCTGACGTGCTGGCGCTTCCCGGAGCTCGCAGAGTACGTGGACCGCATGGGGCTCATCCCAAGCATGGAGCGCTACACATGCGCCCTGACCCGCGACAGCTTGAGCAACGCAGTGCTGAGGGGCCCAGGGGCCCCCTTGAGTGCCTAGAGAAGCTGATTCTTAAAAGCACGGGAGACTCCATGAACAAAGAACAGCTAGTGGGCCACAAATCCTCTTACTACAGTCTCCAGTACGTGGGAGACCAAATAAACAGAACAGGTTTGGACGCAGGTAAGAAAAGTTCTGGGTCCTGGCCAGGTAGCTCAGTTGTTTAGAGCATCATTCCCAAACACCAAGGTTGCAGTTTTCGTTCCCATCAGGGCACATGTAAGTATCAACCAATGAATGCATAAAGAACTGAAACAACAAATCAATGTTTTTCTCTCTCTCAAGTCAATTTAAAACAAAAAAGTCTGGAACCAAACTGCCTGGCTCAGTGCTAACTAGCTTAACTACATAACCTTAACCTCTTTCTGTCCCACTTTCTTCATCTTTAATATGGAGATATTAATAGTTGCTTCCTCTGAGGGCTATTGTGAAAATTAAATGAGTAAATAAATGAAATGATGAGTACTGATTCCAATATTTAATGGCATTAAATTGACTTGGTATTTTACCCTTTAAAATATTGTTTTGCTGTTTTTAGTAAATGGTATGTGTTTCAGTAGCTTCCTTCTAATCCTGCTCCCTCTGGATATTCGCAGTAGCTCTATGTTTTATTGAATAGTTTTTCAACACCTATTGATATCCTTAGTTTGTCATTTTAATGAACTAAGTTGATAAGATTCTATTTCTGAAGTTCCTTGTTCTACTGAAATTAATCCCATTTGTTTATATCATGATATTATAAATTTTAGTTATTAACCCCTTATCAGATGTGCTGTTGAATATGTTCTCCCATTGTGTGGTTTGTCTTTTTATTCTGTTCTTATTGTCTTTAGCTGTGCAAAAACTTTTAAGTTTGATATAGTCCCATTTGTTTATCTTGCCTTTTATTTCATTTGCCCGTGGAGATAAATCGGCAAATATACTGCTGCTACAGATGTCGGAGAGCTTGCTGCCTATGTCTTCTTCTAAGATGCTTATGGTTTCACGGCTTACATTTAACTCTTTTATCCATTTTGAGTTTGTTTTTGTGAATGGTGTAAGTTTATGGTCTAGTTTCATTTTTTTGCAGGTAGATGTACAATTTTCCCAACACCATTTGTTAAAGAGGCTGTCTTTACTCCATTGTATGTTCTTTCCTCCTTTGTCAAATATCAGTTGTCCATAAAGCTGTGGGTTTATTTCTGGGTCCTCTGTTCTGTTCCATTGATCTATGTGCCTGTTCTTATGCCAGTACCAGGCTGTCTTGAGTATAATGGCCTTATAGTAAACCTTGATATCTAGAAGAGTGATACCTCCTGCTTTATTTTTTCTTTTTAAGATTGCTGAGGCTATTCGTGTTCTATTTTGGTTCCATATAAATTTTTGGAATATGTGTTCTATATCTTTGAAGTATGTCATTGGTATTTTAATTGGTATTGCATTGAATTTATAAATTGCTTTGGGTAACATAGACATTTTAATGATGTTTATTCTTCCTAGCCATGAGCACGGTATATGCTTCCACTTGTTTGTATCTTCCTTGATTTCTTTTATCAATGTTTTATAATTTTCTGAGTACAAGTCCTTAACCTCCTTGGTTAAATTTACTCCTAGGTACTTTATTTTTTTGGCTGCAATAGTGAAGGGGATTGTTTCCTTAATTTCTTTTGCTGACAGTTCATTGTTGGTATATAGAAATGCCTCTGATTTCTGAGTATTAATTTTATATCCTGCCACCTTGCTGAATTCATTGATAAGGTCCAGTAGTTTTTTGACTGAGACTTTAGGGTTTTCAATGTACAATATCATATCATCTGCAAATAGTGACAGTTTTACTTCTTTTTTTCCAATTTGGATGCCTTTTATTTCTTCTTCTTGTCTGATTGCTTTAGCTAAGACTTCCAGAACTATGTTGAATAAGAGTGGTGAAAGGGGGCATCCCTGCCTGGTTCCTGATCTTAAGGGGGTTGCTTTTAATTTTTGTCCATTTAGAATGATGTTTGCTGTCGGTTTATTGTAGATGGCCTTTATCATGTTAAGGAATGATCCCTGTATTCCCACTTTACTGAGAGTTTTGAGCATGAATGGGTGCTGGATTTTATCAAATGCCTTTTCTGCATCTATTGAAATTATCATGTGATTTTTGTCCTTCCTTTTGTTTATGTGATGAATCACATTGATTGATTTGCGAATATTGAACCAGCCTTGCCTCTCCAGAATAAATCCCACTTGATCGTGGTGTATGATTTTTTTCATATATTGCTGGATCCGGTTGGCTAATATTTTGTTGAAAATTTTAGCGTCTAAATTCATCAGGGATATAGGCCTATAATTTTCTTTCTTTGTGTTGTCTTTGCCCGGTTTTGGGATCAGAATTATGCTCGCCTCATAAAAGGAGTTTGGAAGTCTTCCTTCCTCTTGAATTTTTTGAAATAGCTTGAGGAGGATAGGAGTTAATTCTTCTTTGAATTTTTGATAGAATTCACTTGTGAAGCCATCAGGCCCAGGACTTTTCTTTTTTGGGAGTTTTTTGATAACTGTTTCGATCTCATTTGCTGTAATTGGTCTGTTTAGGTGTTCTGATTCTTCCAGATTGATTTTTGGAAGGTTATATGATTCAAGAAATTTGTCCATTTCACCAAGATTGTCTAATTTTTTGGCATATAGTTCTTCATAGTATTTTCTTACAATGCTTTGTATTTCTGTTGTGTCAGTTGTTATTTCTCCACTGTCCTTTCTAATTTTATTTATTTGAGTCCTTTTTCTTTTTTTCTTGGTGAGTCTAGTTAAAGGTTCGTCAATCTTGTTTACCTTTTCAAAGAACCAGCTTCTGGTTTCATTGATCCTCTGTATTGTTTCCTTCGCCTCTATGTCATTTATTTCTGCTCTGACCTTTATTATTTCCTTCCTTCTACTTGTCTTGGGTTTTATTTGTTGTTGTTTTTCTAGTTCTTTTAGATGCAGGGTCAGGTTGCTTATTTGAGCTTTTTCTAGCTTCTTATGATATGCCTGTAGTGCAATAAACTTCCCTCTCAGAACTGCTTTTGCTGTGTCCCATAAATTTTGAGTTGATGTATGCTCATTATCATTTGTTTCTAGAAACTTTTTTATTTCTTCTTTGATCTCATTGTTAATCCATTCATTATTTAATAACATGCTATTTAGTTTCCAAGTGTTTGAGTATTTTTCAGTTTTTCTTTTGTGGTTAATTTCTAGTTTCATGGCATTGTGATCAGAGAAAATGCTTGATATGATTTCAATCTTCTGAAATTTATTGAGACCATTTTTGTGTCCTAACATGTGGTCTATCCTAGAAAACGTACCATGAGCGCTTGAGAAGAATGTATATTCTACTGCTTTAGGGTGAAAAGTTCTGAAGATATCTATTAAATCAAGTTGATCTAGTGTCTCCTTTAAGTCTGCTGTTTCTTTATTAATTTTCTTTCTTGAGGATCTATCCAGTGTTGTTAGAGGGGTATTGAAATCCCCTACTATGATAGTATTGCTGTTAATCTCGCCCTTTATATCCATCAAAGTCTGCTTTATGTATGTCGGGGCTCCTATATTTGGTGCATAGATATTTACAATAGTTATATCTTCCTGTTGAATTGTTCCCTTTATCATTATGTAGTGTCCTTCTTTATCTCTTACTACAGCCTTTGTTTTAAAGTCCATTTTGTCTGATATAAGTATTGCTACCCCTGCTTTTTTTTCATTTCCATTTGCATGAAATATTTTTTTCCATCCTTTTACCTTCAGTCTATGAGCATCTTTTGTTTTAAGGTGTGTCTCTTGTAGACAGCATATGTATGGGTCCTGTTTCTTTATCCATGCAGCTACCCTATGTCTTTTGATTGGATCATTTAATCCATTTACATTTAAGGTTATTATTGATATGTAGTTGTTTATTGCCATTTTATTCTTTAAAGCGGTATTCTTCTTTTGCTCTATTCATTCCTCCCTTTAAACTGTTCACAACAGGCCACTTAGTATCTCTTGCAGAATTGGTTTGGTTTTTATGAATTCCTTCAGGCTTTCTTTTTCTGGGAAGCTCTTTATTTCTCCTTCAATTTTAAACATTAGCCTTGCTGGATAAAGTAGTCTTGGTTGTAGGTTCTTGTTCTGCATTACTTTGATTATATCTTGCCATTCCCTTCTGACCTCAAGTGTTTCTGTTGAGAAGTCCAATGTCATCCTTATGGGGGCTCCTTTGTAGGTGATAGCCTTTTTTTCCCTAGCAGCTTTTAAAATTTTTTCTTTATCCATTAGCTTTGGTATTTTAACTATGATGTGTCTTGGTGTAGATCTTTTTGGGTTTCTCTTTAATGGAGTTCTGTGTGCTTCTTGAACGTGTGGAGTGTTTCCCAGCCTTAATTTAGGGAAATTTTCTGCTATGATTTGATTGAACAAAGTTTCCATTCCCTATCCTCTCTCCTCTTCTTCAGGCACCCCTATGATGCAAATGTTGTTTCTCTTCATGTTGTCACAGAGCTCCCTTAGAGTTTTCTTACATTTTTTGAGTCTCTTTTCCTTTTTCTTCTCTGCTTCTGTGCCTTTGTTTATTGTGTCCTCTAACTCGCTTATTCGATCCTCAGCGTGATTCATCCTGCTTTTAATTCCTTCCATTGTGGTCTTCAGTTCTGATACTGTATTTGTCATTTCTGTCTGATTCTTTTTTATTATTTCAATTTCGTTTTTTATACTTGTTATCTCTTTATTTAGGTGTTCATAATGACTATCCATTGTTGCTCTAATTTCTTTGAACATCCTAACTATCATTATTCTAAATTCTGCTTCTGGTAATTTGGTTATATCTGGTTCATTCAGGTCCTTCTCTGGGGATTTCTCTTGATTCATTTGGTTTGCATTCCTCTGCCTGCCCATTTTTTCTGTGTATAAGCAAGTTGTGGCCACTGGAGTCCAGTAGGTGTTGCCTTTGTGTTCTCTAGGTGTGGTCTATCCTCAGGCCCCCCACCCCCTCTGCCACTGCCTAGGGTGGTTGGGTATGGGCGTTGCCAGCGCCGGCCCACTGTGGCTTTTGCTGTGATTTCTGCCTCTCCTCCACGGGAGAGGCTGTCACTCAAGCCGCAAGCCTCAGCACCAAGGGTAGAGGTGAGCACCTTTGCTCAGCTGCGGACCCAGCCTGTTTCCGGACTTCTGCCCAGAACCCGCAATCAGAGCCTGCTCGCCACAGTTTCGCGGGTTAGGCGTGGCTTTTGACGTGCTCTCAGCTGTGAGCCTTTGCCCATCCGGAGCTTTAGCCCCGCCCTCGAGGCCAGGGCCCTTCTGCGCAGGGTCGCAAACCAAGGTTTATTGGGCCGGGCGTGGCTGCTGGCTTCCGCTCAGCTGCGAACTTCCACTCGTCCTGGACTCTACCCCGCCCCCACGTTCAGAGCCCCCTCGTGCACTTAGGATGGCAATCCGCGGTTTCTCCGGCCGGGCGGGGATAGTAGCGTGGGCTCAGCTGCGAGCTTCCACTTGTCTCGGGGTCTACCCCGTCCCTGCGCTGGGAGCCCGCTCACGTACGTAGAATGGCCAACTGCAGTTTCTCCTGCCGGGCAGGGCTGGTAGCGTGAGCTCAGCCGCGAGCCCCCCACCGTTCCTGATCCTAGCCCGGTCCCTGCGGTCAGGGCCGGCTTGCGCAGGGTCGCAGAGCAGATTTCTGCCCGTTCCTGGCCTCCCACTTTGTCCCCGTAGGTGGGATTACAGGCGGGCCCGCAGCTTCTGGATCGCTTTCGCGCGTCCCCTCCGACCCTGCTGGGCTAGACCGAGCTCACACCGGCTTGGCCTCCGCCCACGCCGACAGAACCGTGTTTCAGCATCCTGCCGCCACCAAACCCTTCAGCAACCCTCAGCAGAGTAGGAAGGGACCTAATACTCCACACTGTAGGCCTGGGAGCTCCCTCACTTGTTTCACAGCTCAAAACTGTCCAAACGCCTCTTCTAGGCTCTGGGACTGCAGGCTGGGGCTTGGTTCCTGGGACCCAGGTCCCTTCCTCACCGCCAAACTCTCCTCCCGCCATGCAGGTCTCTCCGAGCTGCCGTTTGCTCCAGGGAGTTGGGCAGCCCTCTTCGCGTTTTCGCTATTCCTACCAGTCTCAATGTGGCTTCTTCTGTGTTCCTTGGTTGAAGAGTCCACTTAGTTTAGTTCAAAGTTGGTTTATCCAGACGATGGTTCTTAAAATTGAGTTATAATCCACTTTGGTTCTGGGAGTTGGAAGTTGGTACGTCCGCCTACTCCGTCGCCATCTTGCTCCTATATCATGATTTTATAAATGGATAGCTGGATTCAGACTTCTCATAATTTACTTGAAATATTTGTAATTAGATTAATCTTATTTTTCCCTCATGCTATATTTACAATATTTTATACAATGAATTAAGGATCTTTTATCTTTTTTTTGTGGACTGGAATTACTTAAATAGGAGTAAGTAGGGACAAATATATATCCCATATAGGTGAGATATAAAACTGAGACTCATGGACATAATAGATAAAGGTGAAATGGTCCCCAGGGGGAGGGAATGGAAGGAGAGGAGTAAAGAGGGACAAATAAACAGTGACAGGAAATTATTTGACTTTGGGTGATGGACACACAACACAGTCAGCAGTTCAGATGCTATACAGATGTTCACCTGAAACCTGTGTACCCTTATTAATCAGTATCAACCATTAAATTAATTTCAAAATAAAAATTAAAAAAATAATAACATAGGAAATACGTGATGTTTGAACTTGGATGAAAACCGTCTGAGTCTGCCACTGAATTTGGTTCTGGTTATTGGTCTGTTCAAATTTTCTATATCATTTTGGGTCAGATGGGATATTTTATGTTTTGATAAATTGTTTCAGATTTTCCAAAATTATTATCATGAATTTGTAAAAGATGCCTTGATACAAATCTTTAAACATTTCTGTAATTAAAGATTATATCTCATTAAACTGTGTATTCACTTTCTCTTTCTTTCTCTCTCAGCTAGGTTTGCCAGGAATTTCCATTTTTATTTTACTGTCCTTTTCAAAAGATAAAATGTGTCTTTTATATTATATAACATAGAACATATTTTGTAGTATATTACAGAAAATTAAGGAATAGTGTCTTACATAAGACAAAAGTTCATTTATCTCTCACGTGAAAGAAGTCCAGAAGTAGGTCAGCATCCTGGCATTACCAGGTACCTAGACTTAGTCTTCATGCTCTGATTCCCAATCTGGTTTCTCTAATTGTAGTCCTTGAAGTTCACAGAAACTGTTGGAGATTTAATGATCAGAGACATGTTTCTGGTCAGCAGCAAGTAGTAGAAGGGAAAGAGAAAATGATCATTTCACCAATAATTCAGCCCCCTTTATAAACTTTCCCAGAAGCTCCTGACCATACTTTTGGTTACATATCATCTGCCAGATTTAGCCATAGAAGCACAGCATGCGGCAAGGGCAACCTAAGAGTGCAGCCTGTGTAGATTTCCACGTGAAGGAAAAAAAAATCAAAATTCTATCAGTCGATGAGAGGAGTAGATACTGGGTGGGACTAGAAATGTCCGCTACAGTTTCAAGTATTTTATGAAACAAATCTGCTTTTCCTTCTACTTTAAATTTTCTTAGCTTTCATTTGAATTCTTTTTTTCTTCCTAATTTCTGTTGGTTTATTTTGACACTTGTCTTTTAAGTTCTGAGGTCAAAGAGTTTGTGTATTTTTTGTCTTTTTAAAAAATAACAACAATGCCTGACCTGTGGTGGCGCAGTGGATAAAGCGTCGACCTGGGAACACTGAGGTCGCCAGTTCAAAACCCTGCACTGGTCTGGTCAAGGCACATATGGGAGTTGAGCTTCCAGCTCCTCCCCCCTTTCTCTCTCTCTCTCTCTCTCTCTCTCTCTCTCACTCTGTGTCTCCTCTCTAAAATGAATAAAATAATAAAAATTTTAAAAAAATAACAACAAAACACTTGAGAGCATAAATTTGAATTCTTGTATTCTGTTGTCTGATTTGCTAGAACTTAATCTCTTATCAGTGGGGTAAATGTTTATGGAGCCTTCTTTAGAAAGCTGAAACGAAGAGCATTAGACTTCAGGGTTTATGATCTTCAAACATATATTCCATTAGCTGGATGGTTATTTGGCATATTAAATTTCTCTCCTTGAGCACATAGTCCCTCATATCATAATTCATTTAGCAAATTGCCTTTTGCCAGAGATTTAATGGCCTTCAATTCTTTAAGATTATAAGTATTATTGTATCTGTCATTCTTAAGATATATCTCTGTCCACCTGTGTAATTATTTCTGTAGGATTAGTTTTTAGAGGTAGAATTGTGGCGTCAAAGGGAATAAAAATGTAAAATCTGATGCCTGTCACAAAGAAGTTATTAGTTTGGTTGTGTTTTGCCCTTCAAAAAATTTCCAGAAAATGTAAATCTGCTTTCTCTCCTACATTTTTGGTAAGAGCATAACATGCTAAAGCCCATTTAGACAGCAATCTGGTAGAATAAGCCAGAACTTAAGTAGGTAGTGCCACTCACACAGCAAGCCCTCTTCCAGAAGCCTGTCTTACTCAATTACTCCTATATGTATATAAATACACACTGTGTGTGGTGGCTTGGAAATGCAACCTAAAGACATTAAAATGAGGTGGAAAAAGTCACTTTGAGGACATATAAATATGTTATGATTCCTTTGTAAAATAAAACTATCAGTGCATGTGTAAACATTTATCAGTACTTAAATGCAAAGTAAAGGAGTGAGAAGAATACATATTCAACAATGGCCAGTAGTTATCTCTAAGGGCTGAAAGAGACCTGACCCAGGAGAGGAAGAATGTGATAAAGAGGTCCCTGTTTAAGTAAATATACATATCATATGACATCTATCTTTTCTACTAAGGATATATTTTCATTTTACTATTAGAAGAAATAAGACACTTATTAATTAATATTAAATTAGAATGTTGGTACATACTTTTAAGTTATCTGTACCATCATTTAAATGTGTAGCTACTTAATTCATTAGTTACCATATTTCCCCATGTATAAGACGCACTTTAATTTTGGGGCCCGAAATTTGGAAAAAATGTATTACATAAAGTTATTGAACTCAAGTTTTGTTTTTGTTTTTTTATGTGTGTGACAGAGACAGAGAGAGTCAGAGAGAGAGCCAGATAGTGACAGACAGACAGGAAGGGAGAGAGATGAGAAACATCAATTCTTCATTGACCATCCTTAGTTGTTCATTGATTGCTTTCTCATATGTGCCTTGACCAGGGGGCTAGAGCAGACTGAGTGACCTCTTGCTTGAGCCAGAGACCCTGGGTCCAAGCTGGTGAGCTTTGCTCAAACCAGATGAACTCGTGCTCAAGCTGACGGCCTCGGGGTCTTGAATCTGGGTCCTCTGCATCCCAGTTCGATGCTCTATTCACTGCACCACTGCCTGGTCAGGCGAACTCAAGTTTTATTCATCATAAAATTCATACAACTCCTCATCACTGTCAAAACTCCCATCCATTAGCTTGTCCTCATCTGTGTCTGACGACAAATCACTGTCTTCAACACTGAGCGCAAAAACAAGTGCAAAAAAGCGGGAAATGCAAGTAAAAAAAAATCTGCAACCACTGTACAAGACACGCCCAGTTTTTAGACCCCAAATTTCTTGAAAAAAGGTACGTTTTATACATGGAGAAATACGGTATATGGGTGATTGCTTTATTTGTATTTCAGTTCCTCGAAAGCATCATCAAAAACAGCTCTTCCTGTCCTGCTACTCTGCTAGAACTTAGATTGCTGCCACTGTCCCCGGTGTTATAGAGAGACCCCGTGAAACCCAGTGAGAGGGAAAGGGCTGCTTTCATCCTGCTCCTCCAAAAACAAAGACATCTGAGCCAGCAAACCACCAGTTCTCTCCTATACACACACACACACACACACACACACACACACACACACACACACACACACCTCTTCATCATAATTTTTCCTATGTCTGTTCCTAAACCAGTTGCTGGCTAGGGGAATCAATACTATAATAGGCTAGTGAAGACCCTCACCATAACAAGGAAAGTGGGTTTCTGAAAAAACCTCTGATTTTTCTTTTGAGGGAGAGGAAAGGAAAATGAGAGAGAGAGAGAGAGAGAGAGAGAGAGAGAGAAGCACCAACTTGTTCCATTTAGTTGCGCACCCATTGATTGCTTCTTATACATGCCCTGACTGGGACTCATACCAACAACCCCAGTTGAGCCAGCAACCCCAGGAGAGAAACGGTGACCTTGGCACTCTGGGAGGACACTCTATCCACTGTGCCACCAGTAAGGGCAGAAAATCTGGGATGATTAAAGAAAAATGGAGGTAATGTCTATTGCACAAGTAACCAATAAATTCTAATAATTTGGTAGAAAAGATCCCTCCTCTCCCATAACTATTTCCCCCATTTTGATTCTTTTTAAATTAATTATTCTAAAGTTTAAACCTCAAAGTTAATCTTACAAGTGTGCTTCTCTCAGAAAGATCAATTGTCACGCTTCAGCCATTTTGAAATTTTCTTTTGGGAAATTTTTATTGAAAGCATATCTGTGTATTACAGGTCTAGGAAGATGTCTTCTTCTTTGCATATGTCCATAGATTATTAAATTTTGTAGGGAACTTAATGGATTGCTGTACTTAATTTTAAAGAGTATAAGATTGATAAATCATAAAACAAATACACAGTTCTAGGAATGTATCTACAGGTTGGAGCCACAGGCCTTTCCTCCAGCCCCTCCAAAATTATCCAAATGCAGTAGTTGCCTAGCATCAGGTCTGGGTGCTGAGTGAGTTTCGACCAAGAGAGCTAACCCAATAGCCAAGTCTGGCCATATATCCCTTCCCCCATGCTAGGATGGGCTTTATAGGATCGGAGAAAGGCTTGATACGGACAACACTTTACTTTGAATAAGAATATCATTCTAATTCTTTTCACCGAGCCAAGCCATATAAGCCAAATACGTAGGTAATATTTCAGCTAAAAATTTTAATGACTTGCTAAAGACCGAGTATAGGCAAGTGTGAGACTATAGAACCCCTGGGAGATTCAGACAAAAAGGGAATTTGTACCTACTACACGTTATTCTTCATGGATATCACTGTGTACTTACAAGAAAAATGGAGGACAGGGTGTTGCAGAAGGCATAAATCCTCACCCACAACTTCCTCCCCTGTGGAACAGAAGGTAACCACAGCAACAACAAACTGCATACCTAGCTCAACTATTGTTAAGATTTTCTCTTTATCTTTGGTGCTTAGCATTTTAAATACAATGTGCCTGGATATAGTATTTTCTGTATCTATTTAGTTTGCTGTTAGTTGACTTTTTTGGTCAGTGGAGCAATGTTTGTCATCAGATTTGGAAAAGTCTTAGCTCTTATTTTCTCAAATATAATTTCTGTACATCTCTTTTTCTCTCTTTCTGATTGTCCAGTGGCACATACATTAGACTTATTGACAATGTCCTGCATTTCCTTTTTGCTTGTTTCTGGGTTTTCTGTTTTGTTGTTATTGTTGTTCAAGCTTCATATACATTAAACTTTACTTTGGTATTTCTTCAAATTTACTAATTCTGCTTCATTGTGTTCATTCTGCAATTTAAGTCAATCAATGAGTTACTTATTTCAAAAATATATTTTGTTACTACTAGAAAATTTATTTTATTTTTTTACATATCACAGTTCTCAATTAAAATATTCAATTTTAGTTTATCTTATATTTTGTTTCATATGTTGTCCAATTTTTTTTGAAGCTCTTGGCTAGCTACTCTAGGTCTGTTTCTATTGACTATTTTATCTATTACTGAATACTTTTCTTCTTGTCATGTATAGTAACTTTTTTATAGTATGCTGGACATTGTGAATGAGTCTCTATATTATGTTATCTTCCTCTAAAGAGTGTTGACTTTTATCCTAGCTGACAGTTAAAATACCAACAGGTTACATTTTTCCTGGTGGGACCCACTTTTATTGTTAAGTTGGGCTTACTACAGCTTTGTCCTAACACATATGTCTTTACCCAGATGACATTGACTCTGTGGGGTGTCAGCTGAATGTCCTGATTATTCGTGTATTTTAAAAATAGAATATTTTTCTGAGGAAGTGATTTTATCCTTTTATTTATTCCTGGCCTTTATAAACAGTTAAATTTTCTGTTCATTTTTAAGTGAATTTGAAGCATACATGATTAGTAGTGGGGGGGGGGCACAACATTTGCTAAATTACACCAATTGTGCTTTCTCTATAGTTTTGTGCAGAACAATGCCCAAATCTATATTTTCCTTTCCATCCACACAGCCATAAAAATAAATATATATTCTTAGAAAACTTCAGGATTAAAAGGAAATAAAAGCTTATTACAAACAAAAACATACGTTAACCTGTTCAATTTTTTTATTGAATTTATTAAGGTGACTCTAGTTGACATAATTATGTAGGTTTCAGGAGCCCAATTCTTCAACACATCTCGTGCATAGTATTGTGTGTTCACCCCCCACGTCAAGTCTTCATCCATCACCATCACCTATTGTTTAAATTCCACGTGTCTGCCTTTACAATGAGTGGACTGGATTGAATGTTAACAAGAATGAATGTCAAATTCAGCAGTTGAATTAAAAATAGCAATTGGACAAGAGTAAAATAAATAATACTTGACTTTAATGAGCATATCCTGTGAGAATAAAACTCAACCTGAGTCCTAAAGTCAAGGCTTTAAAATTGAAATTAAACATATATTGGTTAGGAGGGCTTAGGTACCTGAAGATGGATGTGTCTGTAAGAGTCTCTGAGACCCAAGCATCTCCTCTTTCCATGGCTGGAACTGTGCTGCTGACCTTCCCTGCAGGGCCCATCCTAGAGACGCCCCACTATTTCCCCTGAGCCTGATGTCAATGAAGGAATGTGAGAATGCAAAACTGGGCCCTTAGTAGTGTAGCAGCATCTTCTATGAAGAGAAGTCAACTAGAAGCATGAGATTTAGAGCTCCAGCTTTTCTAGAAATACCTTTAAAATGGTTTAATATTGATTTCCTCTTTTCTGCTTTATTTTGATATTTCTGAAAAGTGCTTATCAGATGCTTGCTATCAATATTCTTTCCCTGAGGAATCAGACTGCTAAAATAAATACAATGAATAATATTTTTAAAAGATGTAGAACAAGAAAGTGGAAAGTACTAGTGGTCTGTCAAGAACTAAAATTTATTTTTCACTATATGACTTACAAGTTTGGACAATTATTGTTGAAGCTTAAATTAGTCAGCAGTTAGTTAGCTTGAGAAATAACATGAAGGACAATGATGCTGATGTTTAACTTATTAGCAACTATGTATTTGAGTTGGGTAAACATATATTTTCTATCTTAATCATTTGGGATGTCACTCAATGAATGGGATATGTGAGACTTGCTCCTACCAGATGTTGAATAACATGAGGTTAAAGTGTATCAGAAGCTTTCCCCAAATGCTTATCTGTATGAGATATAAGATTCTGATTTGGACCTTGTCATTCAAAAGTTCTAAACTATGGCAAGCAACCCACTTGAACATTGATCATATACACAGTTGAGTAAAGAAGAAGCTAAACACTTCATTTAATGCATAAAGAAAATATTTGTGGTTTTGGTCATGTCTGTCTGTAAGGTGGTTAGCAATGGGGTGGTCAAGTGGGAAACCAGAGCCCCAGTCTTTGTCTGGGATCGCTCACATGGCCAGGCGCGCAGAAACTACACTTCCCATAAGCCTTTGGAAGAAAAGCGACTGTCCATCAGCCAGTGAGATTTCACTACGTCATATTAGCTAGATGACCCCAGGAGGGCCCCTTTTAAAATCTGGCGCCATGCAGTCACCGGGGCGAGATTCCTGGCATTCATCTCCCATGCCAGTGAGTCCCATCCGAGAAACGCTCTGTACCAAATAAAGCCTTAATAGTTAATACTTAGTAACTACGCTGATTTTCTTCTTTCTCGGCGGGGAAAATACCTTACAATGTCATTAACTGACTGCCAACCACATTCCAGACCGTGGACTGTGAGTTTAATGAGAAGGACCAGTAAACACTGTATGTAGTATGCAGCAGGGGAAGTGTTGCTTAATGAACGTTGACTCAGTGGCAACGTGCTTGCCTTTTCCTATACATTATATCACTTCATCTCCAAAATTACCCTGTAAAGTTTTGTGGGGGGGGGGGGGGGGGTTAGTCCATAGATGATGAACTGAAAGCTTGAAGCAGTTAAAAGACTTACTTGACCCATGTCCCAAAACTTTGAGGGACCATGCAGTGCTCTCCCTACCTGTGCTGTGCTCATTCTTCCTCCTGGCTTGGCAGAATGTGGTCCTGCAGCCTGGGAAGTGAGAAAGCAACTGGAGTTGCAACTGGTGCATGGCCCCTGAAAGGTCAAGGGAGGATCTGTAAAGCATGTTGGGACCCAGGAGTAGAGGGAACAGAAACATAAGAGTAACCATGGCAGCTGCGTGCAGAGGACACCACTTGGGGAAGATGTGGAAGCAGAAGGGAGCTCATTAAAGAAACTTGGGTGGAGAGATGGAGAGTATGATGCTGTAACTTAGAACAGGAAATGTACATTTGGTTTTCAACTTGTCCCTGACTCAGTTTCTAAAGCCCTTGTAATTTCCTGTGATAAGAGCAATAAGGTGTCTTTTATTATGTTAGTGAGGTGACCTTGCAAAGACCTTAGGTAACCAAGAGGAGGGCTAGTTGGCAGGGGAACCAACCCTTTTATCAGAGTTGAAACTTCCCGTGCCCCACCCCAGCCTTTGGGGAGGGGGCAGGTGCTAGAGGTAGTATCAGTCGTCAATGGCCAGTGATTTAATCAATCATGAATAGGTAATGGAGCCTCCCTAAAAACCCAACAGGACAGGGTCTGACAGCTCCCGGGTTGGTGAACACATGGAGGTGCTGGGAGAATGGCACCCTAGAGAGGGCACTAAAGTTCCACATTTTACTCTTGCCTTGTCCTGTGCATCTGTTCTATCTGGCCGTATCCAGGTTCTATCCTTTTATAATACACCAGTGATCTAGTAAATAAAATGTTTCTCTTGAGTTCTTTGAGCTTCTCTAGCAAATGAACTGAACCAGAGGAGGGGGGTCTTAGGAACTCTGATTTATAGCCAGTTGGTCAAAAGTACAGGTAGTAACTTAGGTTTGTGACTGGCATCTGAAATTAGGGAGTTGAGGGGCAGTCCTGTAGGACTGAACACAACCTGTGGAATCTGATGTGATGTTTGAGTAGATGGTGTCAGAATTGAGTTGAATTGTCGTACATTCAAGTGGTCTAATGTAAAACCAGTAGTCAAGGCAATTATCACAGCCGCCTGGCTCACGTAGGTTCGCATTAGATTCGAACAGTCGGTAATGAAACAATGGAGTCAAAAACTGGTGAGCCATCAGCTTTAATTCTAGCTTGCACCCGGCGGGCAAGCAAAAACACACACTGGGCTCCAAAACCCACACATTCAGTGCTCACAAAGCTACTGACTTATCCAAGTTTCCTAAAATCAAAGGTTTCTAGCTCACCAGACTTATTCACCTCTGTTCCCCATCTCCTTCTGCACAAACTCTTAACAGACTGGCTTCTCCCTCAGCACTGTGCCATCTTGGCTGCTTCTCCTGGCCTTCACGTGGCCTTACTCTGCTCTCCTCTCTTCTAATACTAACCTCAGGAACCAAGAGAGAACTAGCTACTGGTCTGCCCACTTTATAGCATAGATTCAAAACCTTTAATGCAATTATACAAACAAGAAAGTCTCTGATACAAAGCCACTCATCTGAGGCACAATGGAATTCATCATGAGAGTGCACCACCCTACATCATCCAATCAGTCAAGGGTGTGGAGAAGAGCTTACTCTTAAAACTAAGCCTTAGGCTATAATGACCCGGCCTGCCCACAGCCTGTTCCAGAACACACATTAATATCAACAAACTTCCATGTGGGCAGCACCATCTTTAACAAAGTGAGCATAATATATTTTATCTGCCCAACATCTAAGAATTGCTGTTGATGTGGGGAAAGCACACACACACATATTGGAATTGGTACCAAACTTACTTAGAAAGCTAAATCGCTAAAGGTGCCTGGGCAAAGGGAGTTGATGCAGAAAGTGAGCATCTTGAGGCTGTGAGGCTGTGTGAAAGAAACTTATCAAGCCAAAGTTGTGAGTGGAAAATACAACTTTTTAAGAAAGATATTTTATGGCTTCTCACTGATGACTCAAGCCTCAAATCTGGCCCAAATCAACCTTCCTTAGCCTTAAAAATAATGGAAGGTGGTACCTTGGTAGGGTTTGTATTCTTCACAGGGCCTGTTATTCCCTACTCACCCCTTGGACTACCTGTTGTAACACAGGGGGTCCAGACCCAGAAAATTGATCTGGTGTTGTTGCAAGATCCCAAAAAAACCACAGGGAGGACCAGATGGAGCAGACATAGCCTTTATTACTTATATACAGGGGAAGCACCAATGGCAGTCGTTGGTGAAAGTTCCATTCTCCACTGGGTTAGGTTGCAGTTTAAATAGCTAAACCCTAGGCAGTTACTCAAGCAAAATATTTTTGTCTAGATACAAGCAAGCAGGTGAGCAGGGGGTAGGGGAAAGGGTCTGTGTCATTTTGTGGTGTTCCTCTGTGATACACATCTAGTGACTCAGTTCAATTGTTCTTAGTAAAACATTAGTTACTGTTTTACTATCCTCTATCTCATGGCCCAAGGTCAAGATCTGAGACCGCAGTGCCATGCAGCTGGGGAGGGAGAATGGTCATGTCCAGCATCAACCCTACACCTGTCTAGTCCCTTAACCTCCTGTAGTCTCCCAGTAATGTACATGGGCATATTTCAGTGGTGTGGGACCCCAAACCTCAGTTCCAAAAGGAACAGAAATCAGACAAGCATAGAATATGTTTTTATTGGCTAATTGGTTGATTTCCTTGGGGCTCATCCTTGGTTTTTAGTAACTTCTTTCAACGTTGCTTATAATCATGCAACTCTAGTACAGGCTAGAATCAATCCACCTTCCAAACTCAAACACTTCATCTTTATCCAAATGTAATTTATCAGAAATGCCATGTTGGTGTGAGCATTATGTATTACTGCATAGGCTTTTATTTTCTTCTTAAATAATGAAACACCCTAATGGAAGCTATTCCCTCTAAATAAATTTTAATGAGCACTTATTTGTCCAAATTGTTCTTCCTCGGAATGGCAGAAATTTAATATGAACTTGAATTATCTGAGGCTTTTTGTTATAATGGGCTTTGGGAATAAATCATGTAAAGATGACTTATTTTCCTATATCTTCCTAACCTGCAAGTGCGGTAGTCACAACTCCCTCTCAAATGCAAAGTGAGTGCCAACATCTTACCTTGCATCTATACAGGAAAACGGCATGGCAGAAATCATGCCGCGGTGTAGGATTTTCCTGGAAATTGAAGTGATCAAGCAAGAAGCCTAATTGCTATAGAAGGGTGTGTATCCCAGACTTCGCTACTACAAATGAAAATTCATGTGTCTGCTGCATTTTTTTAATGCCATGCGCTGAACTGTTTTTCTGAGGAAAGAAAGCAGTTGGGAGATATCACTCCATGTCCTGGCAGGCCACAGAGCTCGGGCCTCGTTGCGCTCACCGGGAGTCAGAGCAGGGCCAGATGCAGAACTTGGAAAAGTGCCTCCCGGACAAGACTCCAGCCTCAGCAGGAATTATGAGTCAGTAGAGTAGGAAGCCAGGTTTGAGAGTGCTCCCTCAGACTCCAGACTGCACACCGTTAATTGCTCCTCTCGACTCTCTCTCCATCTGAAATCCTGCCAAGGAGAGCTGTTGCCGTTTCTAAGTTGTTTTTTTACAATAGGAATGACACTAAGAGGGGTCGTTTAGTTCAGTTTTAAAAATTTGTATTGCACACCTACTAGAAGCTTCTGGTTATTAAAAAAGCAACGAAAGAGAGCTTTCATTTTCAAGGAGCTCTGCTCTGGGATGAAAAACTCTAAGTGAAGGACACTTCAGTGAGTATCGGTCGGATTCCTCTTTTTAAACCAAAATGGTGTCCACTCAGTGAGCGCCTCCAGTGGGGCAGAGGGCACCAGGGTTCCTTCCAGGCCTGGTGGGAGTGGGTACCCCATGATTATGGCTGCACCTCCACCAAATATCCTAAAAACTCTGCTTCCTTATCAGCAAAACAGGCAGCTGTGAGATGCACACAGATACCGGACACAGTGGGAATGTTACTTGGCTTCCTCTCCTCTGGCCAGTCTCCAGTCACCTCTGCCCTCTGCCCTGTCATATGACCCCTTCGTCCCCTGCTTTCCCAGAAGTTTTGTCCAGAGCTAGCTCTGCCCACAGAGATGACCAAATGATTAGAATATGGGATCTCAGAAGATTTGGGAAGTGGGACTATTTAATCCATGTAGAGAGAAGGTGAAGAAAACATTATTAAATTTCATTAAGATTATTTTATAATCAATGACAATAAGCTTTCTCATAATTTAGGTATCACGATGATTATTCCTAGTTAAATAATCATTTAAAAAACATAAAAATAACATTCATAAAACATTTAAAGGTCACAAAGCACTTATTTTGTAATTTGATTCTCAGAACAATCTGTTGTTATCAGCAGGACAAGAAGTTTTACCACAGATTTTAAAGATGAGGAAACTGAGGCTCTGAGGACTTACATGCCTTGACCCAGTCACACAGAGGGTTGTGGGAAAACACTCTCAGGTAAATGTCACCTTCCAAGTCACATCTCCTGGCAGCATGGCATATTGCCAAAATAGATGTCTGTAAACCAGGTCCAGCCTTGACTTTTATTCCTTATCAGTACACCTACTCAGCATTCAACTTAAATGTCAAGTAGGTAACTCAAACTAGGTCCAAAACTTTATTCATGAGCCCCCGCCACACATTTTATATTCCTTTAAAGCAGTGGTTCTTAACCTGGGTTCTTTCGAACCCTAGGGGTTCGATGAGGCGGTCTCAGGGGTTCGGAGAAGCCTCTGCCGCGGAGGTAAAGACACACTTGTGTAAAGTCGTGATGACACGCCCCGCTTGGCCATCACTTGCTGCAGAGGATCACGTTACATTGCTTGGCCAACCAGTGCTGCGGGGAATTTAGTGCGCGCAGTAGTCAACGGGTGTCGTAGTTGTACGTCGTGTGGTTTCTTTCTTAATATTTTAATCCATACTAAGTATGTCGAGCAAAAGAAGAAAGTGGTCAGACGAATATGTACAACATGGATTCACATGTATCATGGAACGGG
Source organism: Rhynchonycteris naso (assembly GCA_037038555.1). Classification (NCBI taxonomy): domain Eukaryota; kingdom Metazoa; phylum Chordata; class Mammalia; order Chiroptera; family Emballonuridae; genus Rhynchonycteris; species Rhynchonycteris naso. Next base: position 25,248,616 of record CM073001.1, read on the forward strand.
ATGGGAGTCAGCATCCTATCTGCATGATATGCAATGCCAAGTTGAGCAACTCTAGTCTCGCACGGGCAAAACTAAATTTGGGGGAAAAATCATATTTTATTTATCACTAAAGAAGGGTTTGGTGAATGCGCAGATGAAACTGGTGGGTTTGGTACCTCAAAAAAGGTTAAGAACCACTGCTTTAAAGCTTCCTGTCTTGACCCTGGCTGGCAGCTCAGTGGATAAAGTGTTGTCCCGGCTTCTCTCTCTCTCTCTCTCTCTCTCTCTTTCTCTCTCTCTCTCTTTCTCTCTCAAGTCAATGGAAATTTTTTTTTAAATTTTCCAGACTCATACAGGTCCTCCCAGTCAACCAGGCATTTATTCCAGAAGCCGAGGTCACCCCAGCACCTCACCTTTACCCGCCCAGTGGTCTGTCACCCTTCTCAGTGGACTCCACCTCTTCAATGACTTCTGACTCTGGCCCCACTATCCTAGAAAAGCTAACGCCATCTGTTCCCTCATTGCCACCGCTTCCCAGACTTGATTCTCACCCTGTCACCGGATTCCCCGGAGAACCACCAAAGTCATCGTTTAAAGCGCAGGAGTAGACGCGCCCCTTCCTTACCTAACTCCTCCATCCTCAGTCTTCTCAGAACACAGTCACACCTTCCCTGAGTTCGCCATGGCCAGCTGCTTGGCGCCGTGTCCCCGACAACGCCGACACAGAACTGTTTCAGTTCCAGGAAGGCACATCGCCACCTCGGGACAGTTCCATGAGGCACTCTCTGGGTGATGTGTCCTTGCCGCTCGCTATACCTGCCTCCCTCCTGTTGTCCCTCAAGAATTGTCCTGAACACTTTCTCTTCACGATGCATGCGCTTTCTGCAATTCCTCTTTTGTTCCCTGCGATAGGCAGAATAATGGCCTCCTCGCAGATGTCTGCCTCTTAGTCCAGTGATGGGCAAACTTTTGAGCTTGGTGTGTCAAAATTCTCCAAGAAAACGAGCATAACTCGGGTGGTGTGTCACTTAGAGAAAAACGACCTAACCGGAAGTCCCAGAACTAGACACTGTGTGCCGGAGTTCTGTTGTTTTGGTCTACAGACCTCCAGCATAGAGTGTCTACACTACAGCAAATGTTTTATCCTCGGCTACTGCACCTGGCCGTGCAGGAGCAGAGGATGAAACATCCTTCTCGGCATGCGGCCCCATACTTCTCTGGTATGCGGCCGCGTGTCATCGAAAATGGCTATGCGTGTCAGTATGGACACACGTGTCATAGGTTCACCATCACAGTCCTAGTCCCTGAAACCTGTGAACATGTGACCTTACATGTCCAAAGTGACTTCACAGATGTGAAAAAATGAAAAGCCTGAGATGGGAAGATTATTCTGGATTATTTAGGTGGTGCCAATGAAATCTAAGGATTATTAATTAAGAAAGTAGAAGGCAGGAGAGTCAGAGAAGATGTGACAATGGGAGCAGAGGTGGGGTGATGCAATTCCTGACAAGGAGCCACAAACCACGGAATGGGGGCAGCCACTAGGAAAGATAAGATCCTCCATGAGAGCCTCTGAGTGAGCACAGTCTGTCCAGGAGTTCTTGAGACCCATTTCGGATCTGACCTTTAGAGCTGTAGATTTATTCTGTTGAAGCCATCAGGTGTATTGTGAATTGTTACAAAAGCAATAGGAAACTAATGTCCTTCAACTCCCGGGCCATTTTAGGCTCCCTTGTCTTGTGTTTACATGACATTGTGCACATAGATCTCTTGCAAATACATATTTGGAATATTTTGTTAGATGTTTGTTCTGCTGGTCAGAGTGTGGCACTCCTCACCTGTTCAGACCACCACTGAATCCCCAGCTTCTAGCATAAGACTTGGCCCAAAAAGGTCTTTATTGACTCTAAGGAAAGATTCACAGAGCATTGTTGTGGCAGGGAAAGCACCGGGTCTTAGTAAATTAATGAAAATAAATGGGCTACTTTCAAAGAAAGGGACAAATTATAGGTAGCGTGGGTTGATCAGGTGGAGAAGGACTGCCCCAGCGCTAGCCCAACTCAAAGGTGACGCAGGGTTACTGCTGCTTTGCAGGGTGTGCTGCAGCCTCTCTAGTGAGCTTCTGAGTATGGAGGGCAAGGGACTATGTGGTCAGGCGCCCTGAGGGCAGAGGATCCCAGGGACCAGGTGGCCAGCTTCTTCTACTCTGAGAGGGAGCCTCCCACCAGGCAGAAGGTAGCCTGGGGCAGTGCTCAGCTGCTACCTGCCCTGAGTGCAGAGGTACAGGAAACAGGCAGTGTCTTCTTGTGGGAAAAGAGCATTTTTGAGCACCTACCATTTATTCATATTTCACTGCCCAGTGGTCATACACACACACACACTCACACACACACACACACACACACACACACACACACACACACCAGCTTCTGCAGGGTGTACCAAATAAGACTTCCCTGTGAGGAAGAAGTCTAATGCAGTGCTTGAGATGACCCGTTCCTAAGTCACACTCATGTGACCCAGTCTGGCTCTTTCATGTCTAGCAAAAGGACCAGAATCCAATCCCTAACTCTCGTTTTCCTTATCTGCAAAATGAGTTAGTAATGCTCCTCTCATCCCATTGTTCTGAAGTGCTGTGGATTAAACAACATGAGCGTTGACGCCTGGCACTCATCACGTGCTCGGTAAATGGCAGGAGTCGCTGGCATTCTCTTCTGAGGGAGAGGAGGACAGTGCCTGGAATTGGGCACTTTTATTAGCTGTGCACTTTGCCCTGAGCCTTCCCAGTGACTGCCTCTCTGGATCCGCGCACCACAGCCCTTGAGGTAAATGGCACCTTCGCAACCTTGCAGGTGAGGCGTCTGGCTCCTGGCGGTGGTGGGGTGGGGTTTACCCAGAACCACACAGTGTGTAAATGGCAGACTGTTTGATCATTCCAGAGCGAGAGAGGCCTCATTGAAGGCGGTGGGGGTGGCTTGGCTGTTCTTTTACTGGAGGGAAGAATAATCAATACCTCTACAGGATTACTGCTGGCGAGAACCCTGACGTGAGCACAAAGTTTCTGGCAGAAAGAAACTTGGCAGAGCTCACTGTCAACAATCAGAAGGTGATCAACGGGAGAAAAGTACTCTAAGGAAGCAGTTTTTAAAAATATCTTCTTTGAAACAGAGCTGATTTCCCCAGACAAACGAAGAGCGAAATTCATATAATTATCTATGCATGCACTCCTGCCATCTTCTATATTTGTCGACAGTACGCTTTTTTAAGTAAAGAAAAAAGACAGAGACACCATTATTCCCATGTTAGCAAGCTGAAAAATCTCTCTCCCCCTCTTTCTCTGTCACAGTCATCAGCACACGTTATGATGAATTTGGGGAAGAGGTTAACAAATGTATCTGTAAAAATAAAAACACTAGGAGGAGAAATGTTTACTGTTTCTTGGTGCTTGTTAGTGTAAAAATATAATCAATTGCTTTCTGATTCTTTGCTCCAGCAAAACGTAGGAGGCACCCACAGGGGCAGACATGCGTGGACACCATTGCCCACTGCGTCCCCACCCCCAGACTCTTTGGACAACCAGCTCCTCTACCCAAGACCCATCTAGGTTCTCTATCCCCAAAGAGGGGAAAGCGAGGTCTCACCATCTGTTTGTCTAGACTGTTTTGAAACTGTTGGGGTGAAGACGGAGGTGGCGGGGGAGGGGTCCAGTCGCATGCCAGAGAGCTGGCAGGGTCCTTGGTTTCATCTGCCTCCTGCTGAGAACACATATCCATTCACTCACGTTGGACTCGTTTCCTTCCAACTCCCACTCTAAAGCCACAGAGTGGTAAAGACCCTTCCTCAAAAACCACAGATATTCTTAGACATATTTCCAGCTGTGCTTGGAACCGTCCAACAGGCCAAAGCAAGCTTTTGTACATTCTGAAGAATGAATCTGTTGGAAACTCATTCCAGAAAAATCAATGGGAATGAGAGTGGCTGGTCTGTGTCTTCTCGCCAGGGAGACCCAGGGCCGCAGGCCAGCATGCTGGGTCCTGGGACCAGTGAGAAGGGAACTGCGTGAAGCAACCTGGAGGGCCAGGACAATGACCAGAAACCACAGTTTACCCCTGGGACTCAAATGAGACAAAAGGTAAAATAGGTTATAAAACAAAATGTACAGTATAATCTTAATGAAACAATAAAAATATAATCCTAGATTTTAAAACAATACCAAAAGGAACTATATGAAATTTCAAGATTTTATTTATTGTGTTTGTGATACAGACCTATTTTTTCCCTAATCTTTTCAAACATTAAGCATATACCATGGCCATAATGAGAACAAAACTACTGTTTAAAAAGAAAAAATTGCAAATGATTCACACCAGCCTCTGAGTTGAAACCAAGTGAGTCCCATAAAAACCAAGTCATTCTCCAAGCTCCCCTGTGCCCTATGGATGGCCTCACTGTAACCATGAGAGTGAAGTCTTTAAAATGTGCACATCAGCAAATGCTTAGTCATCAGCGCACAGAATTTTTAAGGGCCTGGATGTAAGTGACTGCCCTGGGCAGAGCAGGCTAGGAAGCAGAGGCAGCTTCCCTTATCTCTCTCTGGTTTCTCACCCTCCCAGAGCAGGGTGGCTATCCTCTGACCACTTCTGTGCCCACCCCCACCCCCACCCCCCGAGGTTCAGGGACGCACCACGGTGGATAGTAAAGGAATGGGACTTGGAGAAATTGGCTCGGTCACACTCCCAATGGGTTTGATGCCAAAGGAGAGCCACCCTGAAGACAAGGCAAGAGAGACTCCCATCCCAGCTTGGCAACTAGTTAGCCTTTGGGCAAGTTATTTCGTCTCACCTGGCCCCGTGTTCCTCGTCTATTCAGGGGTCCTTAAGCATTGTTGAAATCTTTGCAGAACACTGGTTCCTCCTCAGAACAGGAACTGGGGGTGGGGAAATTACAACTGTGACTAAGACACAAAAAACCATCTTAGCTTGGTGAACAGGGGATGGAAATAGTGTGTTTGTCTTTACTTTTGCTTAAAATGAAAGGAAAACAAAGCACCCCACCTTCTCACACACCCCAAGTACAACTGTACAATTACTTTGATGTTTCCATGTAAAGCCAGAGTGTCGCCTGACCAAGCGGTGGTGCAGTGGATAGAGCGTCGGACTGGGATGCGGAAGACCCAGGTTCGAGACCCCGAGGTCGCCAGCTTGAGTGCAGGCCCATCTGGCTTGAGCTAAAGCTCGTCAGATTGGACCCAAGGTCGCTGGCTCCAGCAAGGGGTGGCTTGGTCTGCTGAAGGCCCGCGGTCAAGGCACAAGTGAGAAAGCAATCAATGAACAACTATGGTGTCGCAACGGCAATGAAAAACTAATGATTGATGCTTCTCACCACTCTCCGTTCCTGTCTGTCTGTCCCTATCTATCCCTCTCTCTGACTCTCTCTCTCTCTCTGTCCCTGTAAATAAATAAATAAATAAATAAATAAATAAATAAATAAATAATAAAAATAAAGCCAGAATGTCAGGATCTCCTAAGTCTCTGGTGTCGTATGGTAGCCACCACACGTGGCTGTTGGAATGGGTTAGTCTGAATTGAGAGGCACTGGAATGTAAAACACACCCTATTTCAAAGATTTGGTATAAAAAAAAGTAACATGTCATTCATATTTTGCATTGACTATAGATTGAACTTATACTGGACATCATGGTTTAAGTACATTATTAAACATATTTTCACCTTTTACTTTTTACATATGGCTTACTGTGCCGTACTACAAAATTTTTAATTACTCACGTGGCTAGCAGTATACTTACTTCTAGTAGACAGCGCTGATGTAGATTTTCCTCCTGGAGTTAGGCTCTCTCTCTCTGTGCTCTCTCATCCACCACTGGGCTTGATGAGAGAGCCACGTGCAGTGCAGGGTACACAGATAGGATGTAGGACTGGAGGTACTCTCGAACCCTCATCCTCATTGGGCTATGGAGGCTACGATTTGAGCCACTCTCTCCTCTTCTCCCTTCCCTCCTTCTACCTCTTTTCCTTCCTCAATTCTCTTTTTTCTTCTTTGTTAAAATCATCTATGCTGAAGTGGCCTTCTGTTGCTGAGCTCTAATAAGAGTGTGGTGTCTGTTGGTCAGATAATTAGCTTCTGTTATACTTCACTCATCATTAACGACTGATTTACTGGGAAAGCTTTACTCCAGGAAAAATCATTACCTGCCAGTGTGATGTGACTCGTGGTCAGGTTTTGCTTGCCCAGAATACTTCCAGGGCGCTTCAAGTAACACTGCCCTGGTTCTTACTGCACAACGGATCAATGCCTTTGTTTGCATCAGTCACAGTGCCTTACTCTCTTCCCCTCCCTGCTGGACATTCACAACAACCCGACTCCCTCTCCCAGCACTTGAGTCCTGAGAGGAAGGGCACACCTTAGGAATGGAGGTGTACCTAAACCATTTGGATAGCAGTCTTCAAAGGAGACTGGCCAATCACTCCTGCTACTGGATTCTTTAGCTGCCTTGATACTGTGCCTGATTGATTTTCAATTCTTTCAATCTGATGAGCTACCCAGTCATCTTGAAATAACTTGCTTTTGCATTTAAGCTACACAGAATCATTTTCTATTCTTTGCAGCCACAGCCCTCTTTGATATTATTCTGATTTTGCAAAACAGTGAAATACTGTAAAACTATTTAAGGACCTTTATCCCTGGCTGCAAATATTAGTGTCAACAGGAATAAGATAGAGTAAAAGATACCGTACATTTTTTAAATATAACCATCATCAGCCTAGTCTTTGTAAAAACTACAATGAACCTGGTCCCAGGCTCGCTTAATCAAGCACAGAGCTGAGTGTACCTTGCAGGCCTTGCCTCCCTGCCAAGGGGTGGAGCTCTGGGAACTGGTTGTTAATGGAATGGATGGCCTGGATTTTCCCAACCTTTTGGTACAGTGAGTTCTCACTCAAGCTGTCCCTTATAAAACTGAGCTTTGATATTGCACCTATACTTACATATCTCTGAATTACCATTAGAGTACGTTTTATCCTCAAATAAGCATTTATTTTCTTATGATGTGTATATATATACATAAAATTTTAATTATTCTTGTTATAGGCAGGATATGTGTGGTTTCACCTGGTTAGTTGAGATAAATGAGGGCTTTTGTTCCTCCCCAAAGGTGCCCAACCTTTTTCTTGTTAGGGGACTGTAAAAACTTGGTCATGACTTCTTATTAATTCTGTTACGTAATACAAACCTCTCTAACATTTTAAGAGCTAATGTAAGTAACTAATATAAGTTTTGCAGCTTTGAGTGATGAACCTACTATTAATAAAATACCTTGCATTTGCAAAATAAGTTTTCAAGAAATTGGCTGTTTCTTTATGAGTGTGAATGCTACACTTGCAAATTTAGTACTTGTTAGAAAGAATGGTGCCAGCCAGAGGGAAAGGGCTCCGGGATAAATATAGTTGCCTTGATGTGTGTAACCAGAGAACTAGTATTCATTTATCCAGAATCATTTATTGATTGCACATTAAGTTTTAGGCACTGAGCTAGGGTTTTCATTTATTACATGTCATTTCTTTATTTTACAGCAACCCTAAAAATTAAATATCATTATCCTAATTTTACAAATGAGAGGGCTGAAACCAAAATAATTAGTAAGTAATCTAAGATCACCCTGCTAAACAAATGGCAAATCAAGGTTTCAAGCTCCCAACAAAACCTGGTTTAAGGCGCTGGGCAGTTTGCTCAGTGGTAGAATGTTGCCCAGTCTGCGGACGTCCTGAATTTGATTCCCAGTCCAGGCCCACAGGAGAAGTGACCATCTACTACTTCTCCACCCCTGCCCCTCTCCTTTCTCTCTCTCTCTCTCTCTCTCTTTCTCTCCCCCTCTCTCCCTCCCTCCCACAGCCATGGCTTGTTTGGTGCAAGTTGGCCACAGGTGCTGAGGAAGGCTCCATGGCCTTGCCTGAGGCACTAAAATAGCTCAGTTGCCGAGCAACAGAGCAACTGGTCCCAGCTTGACAGAGTATAACCCCAGTAGGGAGCTTGCTGGGTGGATCCCAGTCAGGGCACATGCAGGAGTATGTCACTCTGCATCCCTGCTTCTCACTGAAAAAACAAAATGTTTTTTAATCTGACTTCAAACTCTAATTAATTTTATCACATTTTTCTGTTTCATTGCTATTGTTATTGTTCAGTAAAATTAATTTTAGTTAATACAAACACATCTTACCTTTGGCCAAACATAACCTGTTTCTTTTATTATTATTATTTTATTTTATTTTTCCGAAGTTAGAAGCAGGGAGGCAGACAGACAGACTCCGCATATGCCTGACCAGGATCCACCCAGCATGTCCACCAGGGGGCGATGCTCTGCCCATCTGGGGTGTCATTCTGTTGTGGCCGGAGCCATTCTAGTGCCTGAGGTGGAGGCCATGGAGCCGTCCTCAGTGCCCAGGCCAACTTGCTCCAATGGAGCCTTAGCTGTGGGAGGTGAAAAGAGAGACAGAGAGGAAGGAGAGGGGGAAGGGTGGAGAAGCAGATGGGTGCTTCTCCTGTGTGCACTGACTGGGAATTGAACCTGGGATTTCCACACACCAGGTCAACACTCTACCGTTGAGCCAATTGGCCAGTGCCCATAACCTGTTTCTTATGTTTGCCTTAAATAACATATGAAATGAATTAAAGAAACAGACTCATCAAAAATAGGTACACTAAGCCAATAACTGGTATGTTAGACATCACTTCTTAACACTCCATCCAGTTCCCACCCATCAAACTGTTACTTTCTGATGTTGGGAAGCACATCTGATGTTAGGATGTATTTTCGGCACCAACACCACAGACTTGGCATGTTGTCCTAGGTCCTGCTGTCTAAAGTTTCTGGATCCAGGGACAGTGTCCCCTTAAGGCAGTCTATGACTTACTGGCTGTCCTTCCTCACAGGGAGAGCTGAACAAACTTTGCCTTTAGGTTCATTCTGCCATGTTTCTCCCTGAGGTAAACCCAAGTTGAAAGAAACTTACTGATTCTACAGGCTACTGCCACCCTACAGTCCCAAGTTTCTAAAGTTCTCATGAATAGATCTTGTCCTCCTAAATATTTCAACAACTACATAACTTTATTATTTTTATTGAGTTTATTGGGATACAGATTCCAAGTGTACCACTCAATACAATGTCACTTCACACTGCGTTGTGTGCCTGTTGCCCCAAGGAAAGTTTCTTTCCATCCCTATTCCCTCTCCCCCCACCATTTACCCACCTCCACCACCTGCTGCAGCCACTGTGGAAAATAGGATGAAGTTTCCTCAAAAAGTTAAATATGGAAAACCCAAAACACTAATTCAACAGAATATATGCACCCTGATGTTCATTGCAGTGTTATTTACAATAGCCAAGATCTGGAAACAGCCCAAGTACCCATCAGTAGATAAGCAGATAAAAAAAAAAGCTGTGGTACATTTACACAATAGAATACTACTTGGCCAGAAAAATAATATAAAATAAAATGAAAGTCTTACTTTTTGTGACTATATAACTTTATTATTCTCTGGCTCTCCATCCAGGATAAACCACTTCTCAAAGTCACTTACTCGTGACTGTCAACCAAACACCTGAAGTAATTTAAAATACAAGATAAAATTATTTGATTGTTATCTAATAAAGTTACGGGTGGGTTTATCAACTCCAGGGCTGGCTATTTCTGGTTTCACCTGCTGTCCCAGAATCTCTTTCTGAGGTTAGTCTGTGATATTGTACAGTAGGCTATTGGACAGGGGTGGCAGTCACTGCCCATCAAATCCATCTCTACAATTCTGGATTACAGAAGGGAGAAGGTGGCAGAATTCACTTCTTTCTCAAGATTTTCATGTGGTGAAAAGCTTCATTCTCAAGCCAGTGGTAGCAGGTCTGCCACATACTTCTTGTCTTGAGTCTTGGAGTCTTACAGAGAGAGGAGTAGGGGAGAAGAGAGAGAGAGGCTGGTTATGGGGGAGACTGGATGAAAAATGGATTTCACAGAAAAGTTTGTATAAGCACGAAGGGGCATATGAAAGGCAAAAATATACTCCTCACAAAAATTAGGGGATATTTCAAAATGACTAGGAAGCAAAATAATATCCCCTAATTTTTGTGAGCTGTGTATTATATAAAGGTTTGAATCAAAGAGTAGGATAAATTATCTCTGTCGGAGATCATCTCTCTGCTTTTGAACCTTTTATTTTTTGGGCAATGAAGAAATATTTTCTAAAAACTACAAAATGAATATTGTGCTCTGCCCCCATGGCATTCCCCTAGATCTATTCCAGTTCTGTGAATCTGATAAAATTGAAAAATCAAATCTGTTTCTAAAGGAAGCACTGAGCGCTACTCTGAAATATCAAGCATGCAACATCCATAGTTCTGCAACTAGATGTGCCATTTAAAAACCATTCAGCAAAAAATTCCAAGAGCCAAATGAAGCCAGCCCTAAACATCTCTCAGTTTAATTGGAAAATAACCCTTTGAATGGCAGTTGGAAAGGAAGAACATGGAAGCCCCATGGTTAAATGGAGGGGAAACGGAGATAGTCCTATAGTGGAGGCCAGCTGTGGGTAGCATATGTTCTGAAAAATTTCTAAGCCAAATAACCTCTACCCTTTTTATTCTGTGGACAGTAAATAAAGATGACTATCTGAATCCCAGTCCTGGCTCTTCCAGTTGCTAGCTTTGTAACCTCAGTCAGGATGTTTAACTTCTCTAACAATTGGTTTTATCAACTACAAAAATGAATGTATACTATTTGCCTTATAGGACTGTTGTAAGGATTGAGCAAGGTAATGCATATAAATGAGTTAGCTTAGTCCCTGGCATGATCGGTACTTAATGAATATTAAATTTTTTTTTCTCTTAATTTGAGAACATCTAACAGTTCTGTTTGAAAAGAGCCCTGATTTTAACTACACATATCATTGCAGCCAACTCGTCGGTTGGGATGAGAGCTCAGATGAAAACTCCAATCAGAAGTCTCATCATATACTCATCAGGTTTGCAAAAAACCGGCAGCCGGTCAGATGTGGGATTTTAATTTTCTGAGATTCAGAAAGGGGAGGGCTGTTTTTACCTCACAGAACTGTGCAAGTAGGAAGTAAACTGTGTAGAACATCCAACACTAACACATCGGCACGATGCATGTGAATGTGCAGGTGTCTTGTTGAAGAGATTGTTGCCAGCTACCGAGTCATGAGGATAGCCTCTTAAATTATATTCTAGAATCATTATTGTTTTCTCTCTCATGTTTAGCTCTACAGTCCACCTGCAAGTGATTTTTGTTTATGGTATGAAAAAAGGGAATTTATAATAATTGTGGATTATAAGATAAAACCAGTAAGGATACTCAAGACTCGCTCATTCTTCAGTAGCTTCTTCTTTACCCATGGGACACTCTCATGACCTTGAGCCTACACAGTTCCTGGGGTGACATTGCACTCTGTTTCCCTTCCTTCCTGCTGCCTGTCTCAAGTCCTCCTTCCCACTCTTCCAGCCAGTTTTCTGTCAGAGCAGGGACAGATGTCCAGCTAGGGAAAGAAGTTGCCCATCTGTCTTCCTAAAACCTTTATACTTGATAAAGGATGGTCTTGAAGAATCTCTAAAAGGATGGATTGCAAGTGGAAAATCACAGGGTGAGAGCTACAGCATACCCCCACCCCTCTTCCTATTCTGTTTGGGTGGGTTCGGTGGAGAACAAGGCAGCCTGGAGATCTCTGTGAGGAGCTGGGACCCGATTATGGTTTAGTTCAGTATGCCTCTTTATCCTCAGCTTTGGGTCTCATGTATCAATTCTGAGGCAACCAGACAAGATTCGCAGTAACCTCCTATCACACAGGGGTGGACGTGCTGGGGAGTAAGGGCAAATCAAAGAGCAAGCTGGGGTCCAAACACACGTGGTAGCCATTTCACAATTTTACTGGAAGCTTTTACGTGCTCACGTGCTTAGAACAACAAGGAGTGATAGCGCCCCCTGCAGTAAAGAGTTCCTGGTACCCAGGAGAACATCAGTGATTCAGACTGTGACATTCACAGTGCGCTCCTTACAAGAGGCTCTCCGTCACCCTGAAAATGAAAAAAAAAAAAAAAAGGAATTCTCACAGCTGAGCAGCTGGCGATAATGTTCATTAAAATCAACCAAAGCAGCCTGTATGTTATCAAAGAACTGCATGGCACCTGGAAAAATAGCATTCTAATATTTTAGGGGGAAAAAATAAAACAAAAGTTCAAAGGAAAAAGGACTCTTCTATCTCAAAAGAAACAGATTTCCCAATTCTGAGAATGTGAATTACAGCCAACTTATATGTGAAGTCCTTTGAAATTAACAGGTTATATTAGCAAAGCTGAGACATCCTTATCTAAAAGTGAGCAAGAACAGCCCCATTACGACAGAAAAAAAGAAGAAAATAAAACTTCTAAATCATGCTGTGGCCTGAAACAAAGAAAAACAAGGTCTTTGCATAACATTGTTCTAGAATGAGCCTATTATACATTTTTGTGAGAAACTTGGAATTGGGGCCAGCAAGTCAGATTTTCTTGTGTTGCAAAACATAACATGGGTCCTTTACAACTGTAGGTTCCCAGGATGCTTACTAAGAAGCAGGAAATGTTCAGGGAGAAGCAATAAGAATAATGAAGATGTCCAGAGAAAAGGATCATGGGGGTGGGGAGTGAACCAAGAAAGAATTTCAGAATTCATCTGGTTTCTGACCTCTCCTTTCTGACGTCCAGCTGCCTTCCAGTCTCGGTGTTATGAGGTACACACTGATTTTAGAGCCGCCTTCTTTGTGAACTGCCTGGAGTTGGGTTCACTTACTTTCTACCAAGAATCCTAACCAACTACAAGGTTTAGGAAATGGGCCAATAAGTGGAGAGGCTATTCTAGGTGCAGAACTCTGACACAAGACACCACTTCACTGACAACCCTCACTCTCTCCCAAGGGTGCTGATGTGTTATTGAACATCAAGGGATAAACCAGAAAAGTACATCAGACTGGATGTGTTTTGCCCTTGGAGGAGGTGGAGGATACATTTGAGTTGGCATCTCGAAGTAGCGTGGATGTGTGATTTAACTACTCCATTGCACCAAAGAAGGCCTTGTAACGTGGAACCAGCAGGACTGCCCCGGTTTAAAATACCCTGCTAACATCAGCCTGGGTTTTGCCACATGCTCCCTTAAGAAATGGTGCTCGTCCTTACTCAGAGTAGCAGAGCTGACACTGTTATCCAAGCTCGCTCTCACCAGTGCTCCAGCGATGAGAAGACTTTAATACATGTGTCACAGGGCCATAGGGACAACTACTTTTAACCTGAATTCATAAAATCCTAACAATGTTAACGTCAAGCACCATATTGTTAATTCCGTGAACTATAAGTAATTTTTTTTAAGTTGCTTACATTTTTCTAATTATATGACCATGAACAAATTGTTTAAAGCCTCTGGGCCTCTGTGTGCTCATTATTATTGTGAATATTAAATAAATGTGGCAATAGAAAGTGCTTTGTACAGTGCCTGGCATGTAAGTGCTGAACAAATGCAAGCTCTTATTATTACTAGAAGTACCCAGCTGCCTCACTGTCCTCATTTCGGATGAACCCTCCCTTGTCTAAAAATATTTCAGATGCCACCCTGGCCATTAGAGATTCATCACGTTGGGTTGCCAAATAACCTCTTCTGTAAAGCAAAACATTCTGGTAGGAAATATGAAATACTACCTAGTGGTCATTCCAGCCTTTCATAAAATAGGTTTCAAAGTAGAAAAGTAGATTCTTTTCTCCTGGTATGTTTTAATGAAAAGACAGATGAGATTAATCACCAAGCTCCTGAGTGAGGTACAGATTTAGAGGACTGACATGGGAGTGGGCTGATGTTACGAGGATCCCTAATTGTACTCACCGGGCAAATGAGCTAGTCTCAACAGATAGTCTGAGCACCAGAATTTTAGAGCAGGTGCCTCCTATCAAGTACATGGATTATTTCTGCCATCTAGTGGTGTCTTAGTTGAGGACAACAGTCTTTTTTTTTTTTTTTTTTTTTTTTTACAAAGACAGAGAGAGAGTGATAGACACAGACAGACAGGAATGGAGAGATGAGAAGCATCAATCATTAGTTTTTCGTTGCTATTGAGACACCATAATTGTTCATTGATTGCTTTCTCACATGTGCCTTGACCGCGGGCCTTCAACAGACCAAGCCACCCCTTGCTGGAGCCAGCGACCTTGAGTCCAAGCTGGCGAGCTTTTGCTCAAGCCAGATGGGCCCGCACTCAAGCTGGTGAGCTCGGGGTCTTGAACCTGGATCTTCTGCATCCCAGTCCGATGCTTTATCCACTGCGCCACCGCCTGGTCAGGCAACATTCTTGATGTGAGCAAAGGAGGCACTGAGGACAGTGCAGAAGAACTTCACTGGCTTCTATGAGTTTGACTAGTTTAGGTACCTCATGCAAATGGAATCACGGCTTCATGAGTGTAGAACTATGTCCAAACTCCCAAAGTTTTATACATTATGTATGTACAGGTTTTGAATATAAATTTAAAGCAACACAACTCACTGGTTTCCAGAAAGCTTCTTCAGCTTTACTTTGAGATCCTTAATAACACAGGAAGAGAAACAAAGGCTTGGTTCCGCAGGAGAGATCAAGCCCCAACCTAGCTATCTGAAGACCAATTAGCCACTGATTGTCTGAGTGGCCTCAGGCCTGTCACTATTCTCTCCCAACATATTTTCTCATCTTTCAGGTTAATCACTCCGGCCAGTCCCGGTTTGCTCTAATGTTCTGGTGTTTTATTGTCCTTCATATTGTAAATCTTTGTTAAAAGAAACAAATATAGGAAAACTATAACATTCAGACAATGAACTCCTCCGCTGTTCTCTAGGACAACACAGTGATAAGGTGGATGATTATAATGTTTCTGACATCATCTTCCTCTTGGGAAAGCTCTTCCTTCTCAATTGCCTTGTAAGGACGGTATGAATTATTGATTCGTTTGCTCTAAAGTCCATAAGTTAAATGCAAACAACAGTGAGCAAGTGGCTTGTTTCTAATCCTTGAGATTCCTTGATGAATGCCAGAAATGCTTTACTCACAATAATACAGTTATTTGTTCTTTTGTTTGGTTTATTTAACCTAGAATTTTTCCATTTGCCGTGACTCAGCACTGGCTCAATCCCTCCCAAAAATGACTACCATGTTTTCCTTAACATCCTACTTGTGTCTATAGTCTCTCATTTCACTTCATCATTATCCTATCCAAAAATTAAAATGGAGAAATCTGAAAATAATGGACAACCCAAAGATCCCCCTGGCTTCCCAAGGCTGCCATCCAGTCCAAACCTGCATCGTGCCATCAAAGCATTCCTTTCATGGGCCCCATCAGGGACATCTGCTTACTGCTTCCTTGGTGTCCCCACCACCCATCAGCTGCAGTACCCTGAATTTTCTTTGGAAAAGTACTCCCTGCTATTGCTTGAGTAATCAATCTCACTTCCAAGGCCAGAGTAAATCTCTATTGCCTCACATTATTCTGAATGACCCTCTCCTGGCCTCAGTGATTGGTTCAGGGGTGAACATGGAATCTAGCTTGAGTCAATGAGGTTTCTGGGGAGACTTCTGAGAATTAGACTCCCTCTAATCCCTTCTGAATGTAAGAGAACACATGTATCCAGAGAAACTGATGGAGCCATCTTGGAATCACAGGGGAGAAACTACTAGAAATTGGAATGAGCAACAAGGAAGAAGAGCAAGAAATGGAGGAAGCTATTGAATCCTGGTCACATCATTGGAGCACTGAATCAAGCCTCCCCTGAATCTAGCATTGCCTTTTTCTTCTATTAACCAAGAAAATTCATTTATTCAAGGCAGTTTGAATTGGGTTTTCTGTCTTTTGAAATGATAATAATAATGATAAGCATAACTCACATAGACCCTATATAGATGAAGGCCCAGCAGTTCTCACCAGCTTCTGGGGGTGCTGACTTGATCACTGATAACTGAACATGGGGGAGAAGACAGGCGCAATGGTGGCTCCAAATATACAGACTTAGTCACTCTGGGACTGCTACTGTTATTGACTAAGAGAATAAATGAGATGCAGAGAAGGAGACGAGGTTCAGTTTAGAACAATTGGAATTTGAGGAGAATTATCATAGTGTGCTGCAAGCATTGGCTTGTGTACCATCCCAAAAAAAGATCAGGGACTGTGTTCATCTTCAGTCTGTTCCCCAGAAAACCCCACAGACTAACTCTGCCATTACCATGCAGTTAATGAAGAAGTAAATAAATGGGAGCTAAATTATCTTAAAATAACACTGGGGAACAATTTTTGTTTTCATGAAGTTTTAGAACTTTTTCTATATACTTCTGCATCATTGATTCCAAATATGAAATCTGGTTTTGGTGCATGCTCTAGTTTTTATGCAATTTTAATTTCTTTTTGTTACACTTACTGGCATGCATTGGTTTTTAAATTAGAGTTAAAGGGCAACGACTCTTGGATTGAACATAACCACAAGGCAATTAATGTTTTACAAACATCACTTTGACATAATTGTAGTTGTTTTTAAATGGAAAAAATTATTATCTGATAAAAACACCCTCTTATTTTATTTTAAGATTGAATCATGGCCTCTTCGAGTAGGCGTAAATGTAAGAATAGTTCTAACACCTTCTGTTATATATGTGGCTGTTACACACTTCAACTTTGTCAAAGGTGCAATATTTCATCATTTGTGACACATGCAAATATTGCCTATTTTCAAGTTCCCCTTGGCGATCAAGACAAAAATTGGGCTCCTCATATTGTGTGTCATAATTGTGAGGAAATGCTTTGTTACTGGACTAAAGGAAAATGCAAAGGAATGTCTTTTGGTATTCCCATGGTTTGGTGTGAACCTAAGGACCACAGCAGTGACTGTTATTTCTGTCTGATCCATACAAGGGCATCGGCAAGAAAAAATGGCATAAGATCGCATATCCTAATATTCCTTTAGCAATACGACCTATCCCACACTCTGAGACACTCCAAGTTCCAGTTTTCAATGGTTTTATTTCTCTAAGGATGAAGAAAGTGAACATGGTGATCAAGTATATTTTGATAAGATGCATTACAAAATTTTTGTAGAATCTGAAGGGTCTTCTTCTGATGCCAAGCAGTCATTAACCCCTCATAAGTTTAGCCAACCCAAATTGAATGACTTAGTAAGAGATTTGGGCCTATCAGAGAAAGCAGCTGAGTTATTAGCCTCCAGGCTTCGAGAAAAGAATGTACTTCACCAGTCAGCTAAAGTATCCTATTTCAGAAAGCGTGACCAAATTTTTGTGGACTTTTTTTTGAAGACAAATACTTTGTTTAATGTCATGATATCAGTAGTCTTCTCAGCCAGCTAGGTGTTACCACTTACAGTCCAACAAAATGGCGGCTATTTCTTGATAGCTCTAAATCGAGTCTGAAATGTGTTCTCCTACACAACGGTAATGTTTATGCAGCGGTTCCAACTGGTTATTCAACTCATCTGCTAGAAGCTTATAATAACATAAAAAATGTCCTTGACTTTCTGAAGTATGAGGAGCATAACTGGATCATTTGTGTGGATCTTAAAATGGTAAATTTCCTGCTAGGACAACAGAGAGGTTTCATGAAGTATCCTTGCTTTCTGTGTTTATGGGACAGCAGAGCTTGGGAGAAACACTAGACACAGAAGGAGTGGCCAAAATGTGAAGCTCTGTAAGTAGGGATGCAAAATATTGTGAATGAACCTATAGTTAATCAAGACAGGATAATTATTCCTGTCTTCACATCAAACTTGGCTTAATGAAGCAGTTTGTTCAGGCTGTGAATAGAGAAAGTGAATGCTTTCAACATATTATTTCTACTTTTCCTGCCTTGTCTTTTGAGAAGATAAAAGCAAGTGTATTCAATAAACCTAAAATTTGAACTCTCAGACGTGACAAAGAATTTGTCAGGAAGATGAATAAAGAGGAGAAAGCAGCATGGCAGTCTTTTGTGACAGTTACAAAGAACTTCTTTGGCAACAAAAAAGCAGAAAACTATCAACTTCTGGTTCAAAGGATGCTGTTGGCTTTCCGCAACATTGGATGTAACATGAGCTTTAAGATTCACTTCCTGAACAGTCACCTTGATAAGTTTCCTGAAAATCTTGGAGCTGTTAGTGATGAGCAGGGAGAATGCTTTCATCAAGATCTGAAGACAATGAAAGAGCATTATCAGGAGCAATGGGACAGAAATATGATGGCAGACTACTGCTGGAGCATCAAACAAGATTGTCCTCAACAAGCACACAAATGCGAGCGCTACAAACGCAAATTTTTGCCTGAATAGAATTTAAATAAGTTTTGCGCAAATTTTATGATTAAAATAAGTGTTTTAATATGTTCTATTTTGAAATTGTAGGCAAGTTCTGATGCAATCATATCTTTTCGTGTATTAGTGTTTTACTGCATTATATAAATTATTAAATTTTCACAAAGATGATGCCCAAGAAGACATTCTACTTCATTATGTTAAACTAAATGTTGAAAATTTTACAATAAGATGAAAACCTAAAATCTTGAATTGCAAAAAAAAAAAAAAAAAATCTGTAGCTTACAGAGAAAACTAATGAAAGATTTGAGATCAGCACACTCGAATTAGGTAAGAACAAGTGTTTTTGTGGATGCAACAAAAATTTTGTTCCCGGTGTAATTAGGAAACAACAGTGGATAAAGGGGAGTAGCCTTCTAGACTGAGAGAGGGGGGCAAGCAAAGGTGTTCTGGTGCTCCTGTCCCACTGGGGAGTACCACTGTATTCTGCAGAACTGTGTCCCTGTTCCCAATAGCTGCAGAGAGCTGGAGTGAAGCAACCAACAAGGTGTCCCACCTCACCTGACAACTGACGGCACATCCCAGTGGCCAGAGAAGTAAAGGGCCTGTGCTTGGAGAAATAGGTCACAGAAAATTCAACAGGAAGGACACTTGACTTGGGGTGGAGAGCGTGGGCGGCACAGTGTATATACATACCGATGATATATTATGGAATGGTACACCCGAAACCTATGTAATTTTACTAACCAATGTCACCCCAGTAAATTCAATTAATAAAAGAGAAACATAAGGAATTTAAATACAAAGATTGTAGCAGAAGAAAGAAAGCGGTGCACAGAGGGAGGAAAAAAAGAAAATTCAACAAAAAGCGGGGTTGGGGGCTTAAGTGCAAGTTTCTCAACCCTTCAACAGAGTCGGGAGATCACGTGGTGTGTCTCGATTGAAATCCATGGAATAGGAAATAAGGCTGAGGTTTTGTGCTGCTTTCTCCAGATTCCATAGGAAATGGGGAGAAAGAAGGGGGACTTTGAACAGTTCTGATAAACAAAATCCGGCAACTAATTCCATTGGTTTGTTCTTTTCTCTAAAGGAACTTTCCAGAGGAAAAGTTACATAGAAATTTTCTATTTGAAAAGGGGAAGAGTCTGGCTTCCGTAATTGTTTCCAATTTAAGAGAAAAAAAAAGCTTCAAAAGCAAAGTACTACTTCTGAGCTAGTTGTTTCATATGCATTTTAAAAAGAAAATATGGCACAACCTAAAGCAGTTTTCTCTCAGCTGTTGGGGATTTGCATGAGAATGATCAAAGGGACCCTTCCGTCTCCCTTTTATCAGTGTGCTCTCAAAGGGCCCTTCGCGTGCGGTATGACTTTCCTGGCTGGTGTTACAAATTTCTTAGCCGTCCGCGAGGAAGTACTTTGAAACATTAGAAAATCCATTCAAATCTTATTTAACTGGCTGCAGGTGACTTGGAAATGATCTTGTACCCCTTCCTGTTTTCTAATTCTTTGAGGAGAGACTCTGTGGACTGGCCTTTTCGCTTCCACAGGGTTTCAGAGACCCCTGTAAACACAGGCATTCACCATCATCGTCATCATGCAACTTGCAATTGACGCCTTCTAAGTTTTGGGTGACCAGATCAGATTTATCCAAAGGAATAGTGAGATATTTGTTTGTGGCCTTGCATTCTGGAAATTTGCTCGTGTTTTTTGCCTTTTAATATGAATGCTATATGGCAGAGCAGAGAGGGTGTGGAATAGTGGATGAAGCCTAGAATTGGGTGCTGGGAAATCTGAGGTGCGAATTCTAGTTCAACTTGACTGAATAAACGTTCTAAGCTTCTATTTATCTCTAAAGTAGGATAGTAATATCCATTTCAAAAGAGAGTTGAGTATTAAATAAGTTAGTATCTATCGAACATCTCCTGTAGATGATACACACTATTGGTTCAATGAATTGGGGGGAGCTTTGCTGATAGTTATATTATTAGCAATTTTTAAGTATTTATTCAATGAAAGAAAACACTTAAGTGGCATAACCCATTATGAATTATCTATGATGACTGTAAAAGGTGACAGTAGGGATAATTAGGATTATAAATAAGTAATGTAAAATTGACTTTTTAAAATGTGGGTTATTTTATTTTTTTATTGTTTTATTAAAGCTAATTCATATATGCTCATTTTCAAATATTTAAATGATACAGTTGTATAAAGTGGGAAACAAAAGTCCTTGACAATTTTATATGTTCCTGCTCTGAAATATGGTGATTACCCTTTCAAATTTGTTTCTGTATACATATAAAACCAGTGCTAGAAAACAGTAACAGATTTTTTCCTTACCAGGATGACTTGATCTTGATGTAATGGTGGACCATTTTCTCTCTTGGTCTTTATCTTTGGGGTGGAGCCCATTGAGAACTTGAGATTTTTGGTTCAGTTTGTAGATCAATAGCAAATTAAGTTTTCAGATTACTCTAACAGAGGGGCTGTAAATTGTCTAATGTCAAATAATGTTGCAAAACATCATTATTTCATGTTGGATTTTGCTACTGAAGTAATGACTTTTGTTGAAGGATAACTTCAAAAAATTAAAAACAAAACTTTCATCTAAATATACAATAAGGACATGCCAATGGTTTAATTCAATTTATTAATAAATGAAGGACTCAATCAGATGAAACACCTGGTTCAAAGTAGAATTCAAGGAACATAAATTTAAACAGTCATTCAAAGGAATGCTGAAATGAATTTACTAATAGATACAAAACTGCTTAATGCTCTTCTGGTTCCCTGAAAGCTTTGGAGTTTAGATTTCTGATCAGATATCTAAATCAGACATCTGATCAGAGATCTAAAACTTAACATATAAAATCATAGTATCCTTGATCCCATCAAATAGTAAAGAACAAAGTGAAACACAGATGCATTCTCTTAGTTAAATTATCTTTGGGTAAGACCTTTGAACAATGACCCAGTATGAAATTGGAAGGACATACTGTCATCTTTTGCTTTATTTCTAAGTTTTAGATATTAATTATTCTCAATACTTATTTAAGCTTGTTCTTAGTTGAGATGGTCATGATGTTGTCCCATTATCATCTGACCCACAAAATCTTTTTACCTCCTATATCTTTAATTTCCTTTCCATGTTTCTCAGAATATAATAGAAACTTTTATAAAGAAGTAAAATCTTACTTTTTTTTTTACCTTTTTAAAGTTTAATAAATGCATACAATGATTTTGGGGAAACTGCTTTCTTGTCACCAGGCAGATCAATTTCATCTCCCATTCTGGAGCAGATTTCACCAAAACTTAGTAATTAGCTATTAAGACTTCTGTTTTATTGCTACTTTTTGCATATACCTCTAAATTTCTAGCTTAGAATAAATTCCTCTTGTGTTCTATCCCACCCCCTAGACCATATAAAGGGTCTTTTATGTGCCCTAATGCACTTGTCACACTGTTGTGATATACTTTCTACCTACCATCATAAATATACCCTACTATTAACTTGAAATCTTTAAGGGCAAAGACTGACTTTGTCTTGTTTCCTCAGAGCCTGGCTTATATTAGATGCTCAATAAGTAACACTTAAATCAATGGACACTATTCTTATGGTCAATGAAGCAAATCTAAAAACAAAAACTTAAAATAAATCCAAAACTTTCTTTCTCATCTCTCATAGAATTGTTTTAATCATACTACCAAACGTTTTTGTCACTCCAACTTAAACATCCCCATTTCTTATATATTAATTTATACTTCACTTAGATTAATTACTCTTCTTTAGGTAAAACATAGCAAAATGATCAAATTCTGAGTTTCCCAATTCAAAGTGAGCTTAGGTGTTCAAAACCAGCTTTCCTGAATGTTAACAGAGATTTAATTTTGCTGTATAGCAAGAGCTATAAAAGGGATTGTCCCCTCTCACAGCTGAAAAACATTTAGCACACCACTCTAATGTTTTAGAAAAGAACTGAATCAAAAAAAGTTCCTTGTCATAAAGCAATTTCATGGTGAAATTAAGACTAGTTCTTGATACCTAAACTAGTGTGTAAAACATTATATACGACAGTGACAAGCTGGTGTGTATTGCCCAACCAGTATGCCACATGTTCCTGTCCATCTTTGCTAAATACATGGTCGGTAGGGACAAGTAATGGCAGACCATGTTAGGTAATACTTGCTATGCCTATGAGAAGATCAAGGACCAAGGATCATTAAGTAAATCAGGAGTAGTACTTAAAACCCTGGGCAATCTCACGTTGCCATAATGAGAACTGAAAGATGCTACAGAGTTGAAGAGGCAAAAAGCTAACCTCCCCTATTACTGTTAATATCACTGGTACTCAACATAGTGAATGCTTAGTGAATTTCTGTTTATGCTACTGCTCTCTCCCCTACTTTGTAAGGCCTTGTCCCCATTTCCCTCTACCAGGTCTTCTAAACATTGACCAAGCAAAAAGGGGCCCTGTTTCTAGGTGAGTTGGAAAGATCAAAAGTGGGCTTTCTTCCTCCTTCCTGCAGAAATTGTTCCATGCTGTGGTAGTAGATAGTTAATAACCAGCACTGTGGAAGTAGAGAACCCTGATTTTTCACATTTGCTAGTTTTTATGGTATAAATACTTACATCATCCCATCACCAATTTTAATCTAAAACATGATATTGGTGAATTGTATTTTATAACATTATATGAATTGTATACACACCCCCCAGATATTTCAGCTTCCCCTTTAGTATCTTGTACATAAACGGAAATTACTAAGTATCTAGAAGACATGAAAAATACTACAATGACAGGTCTTCCCATCAAACAACAGAAGAATACTAATTCTTTGTAATTTCAAATGGGACAATCTCCAATACAGATGATATGGTATGACATGAAATAGTTTAAAAACATTTTAATTATTGCAAAGGATTTAAATCAGACAGATTGTGTTCTCTGACCACAAAATATAAATTTATAACAGAAGTTATTTGGAAATTCCCAGATATATAGGAATTAAGCAACACACTTCAGATTAATCCACGGTCCTAAGAAGAAATCACAGGAGGAATCAGAACATATTTTGAATTGAATATAAATGAAATAAAAACATTTTAAAATATGTGCAATAGAGCTAGAAGAGTGCTTAGAGTATAATTTATAGCTCAACATGCTTATATTAGAAAAAAGAAGAAAAGTCTAATATCAACAAACTAAGCTTCTACCTTAAAATGTTAGAAAAGAAGTACATGTTATATTAAACCTCAAGAGAAGAAAGGAAATAAATATGAGTGAAAATCAATAAAAAAAATAGAAAATATCAGTTAAACCAAAAGGTTGTTTTTTGAAGAGGGCAATCAAATTGAAAACCCAGTCGGTACATTAATCAAGGAAAAATGAGAAAATGTGCAGGTTACCATTGTCTGGAATAATAAAAGAACATTGTTCCATTCATCTTATATACATAAAGATAGAATAAGTGAGTATAATAGAGAATTTGATGCTAATAAATTTGAAAGCATAGGTGAAGTGCACAAATTCTTTGAAATGTAAAAACTTCCAAAATATGTGCAAGAATAAATAAAAAATTTCAATAGCTCTGTAACAATGAAAGAAATTGACTTTGTCTACTTAATTTTTCTTACAATCTAAATCAACTTTATTTCACTTGTTAATTCTAACACTTAAGGGAAAAATAATGCATTCATTCACAATTTCTTTTAAAAAATAGAAGATACATTTAAAAAAATTATCAGTGTGGTACTGATGAAGGAATGGACACATAAGCTCATTGAATAAAAAGTCATGATACAGACTCATGCATAAGGAAATTATATACGGTAAAGGTGACATCTCGATTAAGTATGGAAAATGATATCCTCGTAATAAAGGTATTGAGTTAATTGGATATGCATAAGGACAGAGATAAAATGGTGTCCATAAATCACACTAATACCAGGAGATATTCCAAAGGGTTAGAGATCTAAATATAAAAAGTGAAATTATGCAAATAACGGAAGAAATCATGGGTAAAATCCTCTAATTTCTGTTAGTAAGGGAAACCTTTGCTAACTATGACTAAAACTCCAGAAGCAGTTAATCAAAACATTGTTAAACTGGATTATTAAATATTTTTTTAAAACTCAAGGGGAGCCTGACCAGACAGTGGCGCAGTGGATAGAGCCTCGAACTGGGATGCGGAAGATCCAGGTTCGAGACCCTGAGCTCGCCAGCTTGAGTGCGGGCCCATCTGGCTTGAGCAAAAGCTTGCTAGCTTGGACCCAAGGTCGCTGGCTCCAGCAGGGGGTTGCTCGGTCTGCTGAAGGCCCACGGTCTAGGCACATGTGAGAAAGCAATCAATGAACAACTATGGTGTCGCAACAGCAACGAAAAACTAATGATTGATGCTTCTCACCTCTCTTCGTTCCTGTCTGTCTGTCCCTATCTATCCCTCTCTCTGACTCTCTCTCTGTCCCTGTATTAAAAAAAAAAAAACTCAAGGGGAATAATATGTTGTGTGGAAAAAGTATTTGCAATTATACCATGAAGAGTTAATCTATTTAATATGTAGTTTCTTAAAATAGAGAGAAAGTCAATCAACCCTATAAACAAAATAGGACAAGATATAGACAAGTCATAGAAAAAAAAGTGCAAATAACCCTTAACCCAATCGTGTTTCTAGAAATCTCTTCTAAAATACATTTTCACATGTATTAAAAGATGTATTCATACGCCTATTCCCTGAAGCACTGTTTGGAAGAGCAAACAACAGAAAGCTAATGAAAAGACCAACAATTGGGAACTGATTGGATAATTCAGGGCATAACAACATGGAGTATTATACAACTGTCTGAAGGATAAGGAATATGTATCATCGTACTGTCATTTAGGATATGCTGTAAAATAAAAATGGCACAGTAACAGAAGCTATGTATGTAGGGTGCTGTAATTTTACCTAAGAGGGGGGATGAATGTGTTTATAGATGTTTTAATTAAAAGATCAGTGGGGCTCTGGCTTATTCGTTCAGTCGGTTAGAGCATCATCCCCAAATGCTAAAGTTTCAGATTTAATTGCAGTCAGGGCACATACAGTAAGCAATCAATGAATGCACAAGTAAGTGGAACAATAAATGAATGCTTCTCTCTCTTTCTTTCTCTCTTTCTCTCTCCTTTCCCCTCTCTGTCTCTAATAATCAATCAATTAAAAAAGAGCAATGGGAGGATAAACTATAATATAATAAATGGAAGCCTGTCAGGGTTAGGACAGAGATAGAAGTGGCAGGCAGGGCTAGAAGTTGGATGACTGAATAATCTTGTTTGGTATATTTGGTGTTGGGAGGTGATTTTTTTCTCAAAATCCTAATGCAAATTTAAATTGCATAAAGGTTCTAAATATATTTTTTAAAATAAAACAAAGGAGTCTGTTAGCTTTCCAGGGCTGCCATAACATTGTAGCACAGACTGGGTGGCCCAAACAACAAAAATTGTTTTGGAGGCTTGGAAGTCCGAGATCGAGGTGTCGTCAGCAGAGTATGTTGTTTTTGAGTATCTACTCGGCTTACACATGGCCATATTCTTCTTGTATCTTCACATGGTCTCTCCTCTATGTGTTTCTGTGTCCTAATCTCCTCTTCACATAAGGATAAATCATGTTAGATTAAGACCCACCCTAAGGACTTGTTTTACTTTAACTCCCTCTTTAAAGACCCTTTTTCTAAGTAGTCACATTCTGAGGGACTGGGGATTAGGATTCAGTCTGTAAATGTTAGGGAGGCCCAGCTTAGCCCATAGTGCTATCCAGGAATATGTGGAGTTGGCGACAGATAATCATACAGAGAAAAATCCCCGGTGACAAGGGCACCCGTTGGTCAGACCGTACCTGCCTGGTTGATATGCTTAAAAGATGAAAAGAAAATGCAGATGAGAGAAACGTGATTCCAAGTGACTGGTATACACAATAATTAGACTGTGCCTCCCAGGTGCATATGGCCCGGGGTGAAAAGGACACTGGGAAGACTATCCTTCGTGGCTCTGGCAGTTCTGTAGGAGCTGTAGTACACCTTGGCTCAGCCCAACAGAGGTAAGACATTTTAGACACAGGACACAGACTTGGTGAATGCGATTCACAAGGTCATGGGAGCTGAACTCAATCTTGCTGGGTCCCTGGACATTAAGAGAGGTAGACAGTCCTCCAAAGTCAGTTCAGTTTCTCTCTGTAGATGGATGGGGGGGGGGGGGGTGGAGCTAAAAAAAGTTCATGATTTAGCACTTGCTCTGTGCTCCCTAGAAGCCACCATGGATCCCTTGTTCCTACTGGCCTTTCTCTTGCTCCTGGCTCTATCAGCACCTTACAATGCCTGTCTGCAAAATTCAGCACCCTCAGACATATTACTTACTGCATGTCAGACATTTGTGAGTCCAGGGAGACACCAGAGAAGTCTCAATCAAGGAGGTCTCACCACAGGGGGTGGGGAAGAAGAAATGCAGAGGTGGGGGAACTCTGTTGATTTGAACAATGTCTCTGGAAGGCTTAGATGGAGAATCTTAAATGAATCTATGGGCATCTGACCCTTTTCTTCCTTCTATCAGTCATAGTAGCTGGTATACTAGGACCAGGAAATAATACTAAACTAAAACAAGGTTTCAGAGTCAATGTCACCAAGGTAAACCCAATACCTCCTTCCTTCTAACCCCTTCCTTCAAAATAAAAAGACTTGCACTCTGCTTGAGTTGAGGGAGTTGGATGGTTTCTGGAGCCCAGCAACTATGGGAAAACCTAAGGACTCAGCCTCTCTCTTCCTCCCATCACAGATATTCAAGACTCCCAAGAATGTCACAGAAATGTATAGTATCTACACACCTCTCTATTGGGATAATTGTGGTTTTGAGCTGAGGGCTGACCAACAATCACAAACAAGTACCTATTGCAGGTGGGCACCCCTATCCACACATAGCCACTCAACCTTGGCACCTTCCCCTGAAAGGACCACTCTACTTCTGCAACTCTGGTTCCATGGAGGACCAAGGGCCACTTCTCCATTATCTGACAGATACTTCCTAGGAAAATGCTGGACCATGATTCATGGCTGACCATACCACCCTCTGGATTTCCAGACTTTCTAGCACTCACTGTCTAAGGCCCATAGTGTGTCCTTCCCGGGGGGCATTCATACATGCTGTGCTGCCTCTCAGGCTGTGCTCCCTATCCCTACAGGCTAACTGATGGCAGGGAAAGTGACCATCACAAGATGCCATTTGATATATTTGTGGCACCACCTCAGGAGAGATCAGAAAATAGGTTTTGAGGCAATATACAGAAAAGGTTGCAAATGTCAAGTGAGTAACCTCCTAAGTGCTTTGTCTGCAACCCAGGCTCTGGTCCTTGTCCCACTTCTTTGTTCCTAAATCTTCCTCACTATTATCTCCCTCCCTGGATGACTCTGGCCTCCTCCCCTATTTCCTTTTCTGTTCCCTGCCCCCTCTCACTGTTCCCTTTAGATGCATGCAGGGGGTCTGCATCTCACCTTTGTCTTTTTAGGACGAAGTGTGTGAACAAAAGGCTGGAAGAGAATGGCCACAAGTCGTGTGTCTGCCTCTACCTCCAGGTTCAACGCTGTCTCCTCTACTCAATTGGCTGCCCTGAACCTGATGTCACATAGTGTATGTGGACACAAAATGATTGTGTGTATGACATATGGAGAGATGACCACTCCTTCCAATTCATTTGTGTCTCCTCCACATTCGGTCATTGTGATTGGATCGGCATCCAGAGCGCCCAAAACCCAGCTTCAACAACTGCTCCGACAGCGCTTCCTATAACTTTGAATTAAAGTTTTAATATTCTGTTTCTTAATCTGGCTAATGTTAACAGAACTGAGTTCCCTTTGTACACATTCATTGGGGTGTACACTTAAGTTCTGTTTACTGTCTGCAAGCAGTGTATGCATCACTGAAGTTTACAAAAATAAATCCCAAGCTGACAATTTGTGACAGATTTTCTTTGTTACCTCAGTTCCTCAATCATATTTTACTTCTGTTCATCCAGCAGCAGCACACCTGAACCAGATCCTTCTATATCAGAAGATCCTACATTTCCTCATCTTGCCAAAAGCAAGAGCCCTGGGCCCAGACTAATGGACAAACCCGGAAAGACTACGGTCAAACTGCCCCTGCCATGCCCTGCCTAAACCTTCCCCAGACGATTTGCTGAGCCAAAACCAGCTGGATGGGGTAGAAAGGAGATTCCTTGTTACTACAGAATCAAGACTCCTTTGAAAATATAAGAATCATGCCTTGTCATATTAAAGTACTGAGAATAAAATAGAAAACTTTTAAATTTTTATAAGAACACAAAGGGGAATATTTCTAGGGCATCGAATCACAAAAGGTGCAAGATGTGCAGGGAACTATTGACATATTTGACTACTTTAAAATAAAACATCTTTCCAAAAATAAAGTACCATAAACACTGTAAAAATAGAAATGCAGACATAGATTGGACCTATAGAAGATTTTTAGCTTGAGGGTAAAAATGAGGTCTGGACAGTGAATGTTTTGGGGAATTGGTTGAAAGGTTCCTTTGAACATAATCAACTTTAAAATTTCCCAGAGTCCTTTTAAAAACAATCTCTTCTCTCTTTACTGAATTCTGTTTTTTAATTTTGAAATACTTTTGGATATAAAAAAAAGAGGTGCCAGGTTGGCACAGAGAATTCATGTGCAGACAGTCCATGACTTATGATGATTCAACTTGTGATTTTTTTTTTTACAGTAAGATGGTGCAAAAGTGATAGGCTTGCCTGACCAGGCGGTGGCGCAGTGAATAGAGTGTTGGACTAGGATGTTGAAGACCCAGGTTCGAGACCCCAAGCTCACCAGCTTAAGTGCGCGCCGATCTGGCTTGAGCAAAAGCTCGCCAGCTTGGACCCAAGGTCGCTGGCTCCAGCAAGGGATTGCTCGGTCTGCTGAAGGCCCGTGGTCAAGGCACATGTGAGAAAGCAATCAACGAAAAACTAATGATTGATACTTCTCACCTCTCTCTGTTCCTGTCTGTCTGTCCCTATCTATCCCTCTCTCTGACTCTCTCTCTGTCCCTGAAAAAAAATAAAATAAAATAAATAAACAAGAAAAAAAAAGTGATAGGCTTTCAGTAAAAACTGTACTTCACATTTTGAGTTTTGATCTTTTCCTGGGTATCTATATGTAATAGAATATTCTGTCACGATGCTGAGCAGTGGCAAGCCACAGCTCCCAATCAGCCATGTGATCAACAACCCACGTGCTACATTGTAGTCACTGTATTAACTGATTTCGCCCGATGGTAGGCTAAGGTAAGTGTTCTGAGCAAGTTTAAGGCAGACTAAGCTATGATGTTTGGTAGTTTAGAAGTATTAAATGCATTTTCCTTTCTTATTGATTTATTTTAGAGAGCCAGAGAGAGGAAGGTAGAGAGAGAGAGTGAAGGGAGTATTCATTTATAGTTCCACTTAGTTGTGCTTTTATTGTTCACTCTTCACGTGTGCCCTGACTGAGGATCGAACCCTCCCCTTGGTATTTTGGGACAATGTTCGAACCTACTGAGCCAAAAGGCCATGGCCTGCATCTTTGACCTATGATACTGTAAACCTTTTTATAAGTCAAGGAGCAGCTGTATAACCTTCACCTAGCTGACCCTATTGATAACATCTTATGTATCTAAGTTGTGAAAACTAAGAAATTTAACACGAGTACAATACTATTAACTAAATGACACTCTATCCCAGTGGTTCTCAAACTTTTTGAAGTTGGGACGCATTTAAAATCCTACAAATAATTGTAGGCACACTACATACAAATTTCTGAGAAATATGTTATAATAATTAAGTCAAATATTAAAGAAAAAATATAAAGTCCAAGTGTGCTTTTATGGTAATTGAACAAAATAAATACGACAAAATTAAATTTATTCTGACATTAAGAAACATTTTGATGTTACAGTTTTTGAGTTATGCTTTTTAGAATTCATAAAAAATAGGGGTTAAAAAATAAAATAAATGACAAAAAAGTTATCTTTTTATATATATAGATACATTCTTAGTAAGATTTAGTAAATTCAGCAGGTCCTGGCAAAAATGTATTAAGTTTTTACATCCTTGTGTTTATGAGAAACATTAGCCTGATGTGTCCTAGCGATTTCTTCAATGTTTGGGCATATATTTAAAAGGCAAACTCTCATTTTCTCATCAATACATTGAAGAATTTCTCTCTTTTTACTCTTAATTGTGTTGAGTGCAGAAAACCCCCACCATACGTATCATCTTAACTTTACACCAAACAAAGGATAGAAGAAACTTGCCTCCAGTCTTTCCAGGGAACATGGGGGGTAGTATAAACAATCCAGCACCACAGCTTAACAGCCTTTTGCAACCTAATCAGGCAAATGAGGTGGGTGGTTGGGCAGACTGTCAGCTTACAGCCAATTCTCCACACCTCTGTCCCCCCAAAATCTAAACTCCAAAAACCCTGTTGGTTTTTTGGTCCCCAACAGGCACATATTTTTCTGGAATACCATAGGGCACACCTGGAAATCTTCTAAGGCACACCAATGTGCTCTGGCACACACTTTGAGAACCACTGCTCTATCCAGACTTCTACAGTTTATCCTTTTATCTGGGCCAGAATCCAATCACAGTCATGGCAAAAATTAGTCATCCTGTCTCCTCACTCTTCTCCACACTATGACAACTACTATACCTCATTTAACTTTCTTTGCAACAACCTGGCAATTTTTAAGAGTACTGGACAGGTGTTCTGTAGACTTTTCCTCAATACGGGTTTGTCTGGTGTATTCTTATGATTAGACTGGGACTGTGGATTTGGGGGAAGAACACCACATAGAGAAAGTACTTTTCTCATTGCACCACATCACGACAACTTAGCACTGACGTTATCTCCCTGGCTCTGATAACATTCCTAACTTGGTTAAAGTGGTATCTGCCAGGTTTTTCCTCCATAAAGCCTCTATTTTTCTTTTTCTAGACTTTATTGGCCATGCCCTCATATTTTTTCTAATTGGACAATGGAATTTAGAATCCCCTATCTGGACTCTGGATTATTCATTGCCACTGGGGTGTTACTGCTTTCAGGCCCTCTCGGTAGATAGCACCAGGAAATATATATGTGTAATTCATGTGTATACTCATAGTTATAACTATTTCTCTATCTCTCTCAGTATATATTCAAAGTAACATGAGTTTATACTACCTTCAGCTATGGAGTAGCACAGGGTTTATTCTAGCCTTCAATCCTTGATTATTTGTACCTTTATTCTCTGACAGTAAGAAATCTGGCTTCTATTTTATATAATTTATTTACTTGTTCAACCCCAATATACACATAAAAGAATTTCAGAATTGTCAACCTATAGCCCTTTAAAAAGAAATTTACCAACTAGATTACCAGGTTTATGTAGTTTTTATATAATTCCACTCATTGGATTTATATAAAATGATTTGGCCCTCGGTATAAGCAGGTTCTCCCATTTAAAATTCTCAGAATAAAGTAGAGCCAAGAATAAATAATTTAAGTAAGCATAGTTGTGGTTAATAAGCATAAAGGAGGCTGCAAAATCCATGCACAAACTGTCCATGATCTCACCCTCTGTGGAGTTCAACCATCCACCTTGAGATCAGAGGATCATTCTACAAAGAGAACACCATTGGGACAGATCGAATACCTCACACAGACTTTGGAAACCAAATAGAGCACAGGGAAGTTTTCTGTGGCTACAATGTTGTACACATGCACACACTCACATGCACGTACACACACATGTATGTACACGTTTATAAATATTTGTGTATACACAGAAAACATACTATATTTCCTAGCTTTGTCTGCTGAGAATCTAAAGAAAATAAAATTTATCAATTGCATAGGCAATAGTTTCTTAGGTGGAGCACAAAAAGCAAAAACTATAAAAGAGAAATAATTGTACCTCATCAAAATTTAAAACTCCCACTCTTCAAAAACTGTAATTCCAGAAATAAAACATTAAGCCCCAGAGAGAGGAGTTGTGTGCAAAACACATATATTTGACAAACATCCTATATTCAGGATATATTAAAAGAAAAAAAAGAAGCCTCTTACCACTCAATAATAAAAGGAAAAATAAACAATTCAAATGGACAAAATATTTGAATAGACACTCATAAAGAATGATATATGAATGGCCAATAGTCCCTAACAATATTTGTTTTTGGAAAAAGGTAAATAAAACCTCTATAATACGCCACTTTGTATTCACTGCAATGGCTAAAACAACAAAAAGACTGACAATACCAAGTGTTGACAAGGATTTGAAGTTATTGGAAGTCTTCTAAAGTGCTCCTGGGAGTATAAAATATTGCAACCAATTTGGAAAGAGTCCAACAGGTTCTTATGAAGTTAGTGATACAATCATCCCATGATCAACTGATTACAATATGTGTTTGCACAAATAGTGAACACATAGGATAATAAAGAGACTTATAATGAATGTATATAATATTTTTGTTTATAATGGGCAAAATCCATTAGTAACTGAATGAGTAAACACATTCTGGTTTATTCATACAATATAATAGTAACTAGCAAGAAAGGGAATGAATGAACTATTAGCACAGACCACAACATGAATGAATCTTAAAAGTATTGTGCTGAGAGGAAGAAACAGTTTACCAGAAAGATTACACTGTATTAAGCTATTTATATTAAATTCCAAAATACACAGACTTAATCTATAGTTATAGAAATTAGGTCAATGTTTTTCTGAAGCTGGCTTGGGGGACTGTTTAACTCCACATTTTTAAGGGTCATACTGGAGAATTTAAATTCAAATATATTAGGGACCTAAACTCATTCTTCCTTTAGGATGTTAGTAGTGTAACTGATCCCTGCCATTATCCCCAAATTATGATATTATTTTATTAGCTTGCCCAGGAGTTCAATTTCAGAGGTTTCCACCTGGTCTTATTAAGATAGCTCTTATAGTAGAGATGAAAAGCCCAAATTAGTGGTTGTGTCAAGCACCACTTATACCTACCCCAATTATACATTTAGAGACTGGGATCCAAACTACTGGCTGTGTCTGTAGACCTCGTAGACACAGTGTGATCTGTTCCAGGGCCAGCACTCCATAATTACATGGACCCATATGATCCCAATCAAACATGGATTCCTGATGATACTTGGGTGGTCCAGATAAAAAAGTCAATTCTGACTTATGTCCTGGGGGCATAATGTCCTAGGTTACTAAGGAGGGACAATTACTGTGTTTCTGATCTGTTGGCCAAAATTGAGGGTTCCATGTAGGGTCAGAGAAAGTAAAGAGCTGGGGGGGGGGGGTGAGCACACCGTAGGGGAGTTATGTTTTACTAAAACTATATGTGCATGAGTGTAATTATGACATTTTCCATCATCTCTTGTGTAAGCATCTTCAGATTTTCCCCAGGAGAGTTGAGTCTCTGAGGGGGAAAGAGGAAAATGATTTGGCACTCGGGAATGTGGGTGGGTGGGGGGCGGAGGTGTTGATGTCTAACCAGGACCTGTCAGACTCCAGACACTCTGAGTGTTCTCTCAGTCCAAGCATGATGGAAAGTCTTCTGTCCTCAAGGGGGAATATGGATGGGGAGAGGGTTTGGTAGCATGACCCTGGTAATGTGACCTCTTAGAGCTGCATTTTCGTGTTGACATGGCCAGGCCATGGAATGAAGCGGCAATGATGGAGAGGGTGGAAAGGGCATGCATGGGACCCCTCATGTTTAGGTGCTTGAGGTGCCACTTCCGCGCCTCCAGCCAAGTCTCAAAATGACAAAATGTGCATCCACACTGTACCCTTGCCCACGATCCGCCACTCAACCACCAGAACAGGGAGAATGCTCACCCCTTATTATTTATATACTTATTTTTATTTATTTATTTATTTGTATTTTTCTGAAGTGAGAAGCTGGGAGGCAGACAGACAGACTCCTGCATGTGCCCAACCGGGATCCACCTGGCATGCCCACCAGGGGACGGTGCTCTGCCCATCTGGGGTGTCTAACACCTGAGGTGGAGGCCATAGAGCCATCCTCAGTGCCCCGGCCAACTTTACTCCAATGGAGCCTTGGCTGTGGGGGGGGAAGAGAGAGATAGAGAGAAAGAAGAGGGGGAAGGGATCAAGAAGCATATGAGTGCTTCTCCTGTGTGCCCTGGCCGGGAATCAAACCCAGGACCTCCACACACTGGACCAATGCTTTACCTCTGAGCCAACCGGCCAGGGCTATTTATTTATTTATTTATTATTAATTCTCACCCCTTATAAACACATGGTAAGGCGCCATAGTGAGGGCCTTGCCAACCTAACAAACTCACCATCTTCTAAGTAAACAATTCAGTGGTGTCACAGTACACAAGAACAGGACTGCCCACCCATGCTGGTCAGAGTCAGAAGGATGCAAAGACCATCAGGAAGGTGGGAATCAAGTGGGAACCTGAGGCCCAGGAAAGGACTGAGGAAAAGGCCTTCTTACAGTTCCTGTGTCTTTAATAATATAGCATTATAACATTGACAGAATGTGGCTAAATAATGCTAGTGAGTTGTAATAAGGGTTTCTTTAATCACCGTAAGAAACCTAGTGGCTAACTGAATGGATCCTGCACCCATGGTACTTGGGTTAAAATCCAGGTTGTATTCATTCCTGGCTGTAGTGCCTCAGGGCAGGTCGTTCAATGGCATTTTGCTTCATATTCTTCAACTGTGAAGTATAAATAATTACAGAACTTCTCCTACAGAATTATTGCCAAGATTAAATAATTTAACACCTGGAATACACTTGAAGTATTAGCTGAAGTCAAGTAAGCACTCAATCAATTTGGATTTGTATTGTATACTCTATGGTTAGTAGCTATTATTACTAATACTTGAGAAATAATAAACACTGCTTTAATAAATATGGATCTACCTCGTGTAAGCCTCACAATACACATAAAAATATGGATTTATGCTCTAATTTGTAAGTATCTTTTCATTTCTAATTACAGTATTAATTTCAATTATACTTTAATTGAAATGAATTATACTTTAATTTAACAAAGGAAAAAATAATATCAACAATGCATCATAACTATCTCAATTTTCATATGGATTAAAGGGGAACAACAAGATTCATCAGGATAATATTAATTGTAGTTATAATGCTATGTTTATGCAGTTTAATAATGTACTGAAATCATCCCCTTTGTAAAGGAAAAGCAGTATTCCCAAAGAGATGCCTCTATTTTATGACTACTTCCTTGGCCTGGAAAGGTCCTGGAATAGTAAACAATTCTGTAGGCTGTCACAAAACTTCTCAGAGATTAGTCACCACAATCATCCCACACTGTCCTTCAAAGTTGGCCATGGATTTTCTTGGATGTAGCAATGCCCCTACCTTCTCATCCCATGCTGGCCACTAACCAGGGTGAGGCCATAATCTAGTCTTTCTCCCTCCTGTGAGAATGCCAGAGTCTAGGCAGGCATGTAGCTGGATCTCACTTGTATATATATATACAACATACCCCAATATAAAACATAAAATCTTTGTAGTCCATATTTCCTGACTGTAACCACAAACTCATGCATTTGCCTCAGAAGGAGGTCACAAATAGATCAAGGATCAATTGCTTGTCCCCATGCTCTATTCCAGAGCCTCTTAGTAGTATCAATGATCTCATCCAACCTACCACTCCTTTCTTGCATAAGCAAAGCAGACAAGTGGCACATTGTATCCTCTGGTGATGGATTAGTTAGAGCAGTGGTTCTTAACCTTTTTTGAGGTACGGAACCCACCAGTTTCATATGCGCATTCACTGAACCCCTCTTTAGTGATAAATAAAATATGATATTTTCTTCCAAATTCAAGACATAAGTATATGATTTTTTACTGGTGCATAAAATGAGCCGTGCATGAACATCACCTTGCTCAAAGAACAAAACCAACAAAGTGCATGAACTCACAACAAATTACGGTATTACTTTATTCTGGCCTCCACGTCAGAGGTTTCTCCGAACCCGTGAGACTGACTCATCGAACCCCTAGGGTTCGATAGAACCTAGGTTAAGAACCACTGAGTTAGATATATTAGTGCAGTGTGAATCCATGTTTATTTTAATAGATATTCTGATAGACAGATGCAGAAATAATTATAGATATGTTTCTATATAAAATTTCCATATATGTATATATATGTACATATGTATGTGTGTATATGTATATATATAATATCTCAATTATCTATTTGTTTTATTTTCTGGCTCTGTCTCATGAGCATTGACACCTTGATAGCAATGAGCACATCTAGTGCCCCTATCATGGTTTCTAAACACCATTATCCATTAAAAGAAACCAGGACCCTTTGTATAAAAGGCTAAATATATGGCTGGAGCAGATTAAGTATAAAATGATCTCATGTGTGCTCAAAGAACATGTGAAC
This sequence comes from Rhynchonycteris naso, assembly GCA_037038555.1. NCBI lineage: Eukaryota > Metazoa > Chordata > Mammalia > Chiroptera > Emballonuridae > Rhynchonycteris > Rhynchonycteris naso. The sequence continues at coordinate 25,285,403 of CM073001.1, forward strand.
CAATATGAAAAAACTTCCAACAGGTGAGGTTGGAACAATTTTTCTAGTAAACTGTATAACAATTGGAAAAATTACAACATGGAAAATTTTCCTAGCTAAATAAATATGTAGCATTGAATTATAACTCAAAGAAAATACCCATTAGTTCATACCAATATTAATAAAATATTTGAATAAGTAAATAAATAGGGGAAAATAATAAATCTTCCTTATGGAAAAATTCCAAATAACATGTATAGACACCTTCCTTCTAGAAGGTAGAAACTCATTTCCTTCTCCTTAAACATGGGGAGAACTGCTACTATCCTACAGAATAGAATATGGAAAGAAGAAAACAGTGATTTCATAAAAATTAAACATTGAAGAATTCATCCTGACTAGAGATAAAAGCTAATATCTGCAGTGGTCATTTATATTGCTATCATGTAACCCCTGATCTGCAATGAGAAACACCTTCCACTTCTGAGTATATTTTAGAAATATACTTCTCTTTCAAAGTGAAATTTACTTAAATATATAGCATAATGTAGTACATCTATTTTAAAAATGTTTTAATTATAGTTGACATACAATATTAGTTTTAGGTGTACAAGATAGTGATTAGACATTTATATAATTTATGAAGTAATCACCCTGATAAGTCTAGTACCTATCTGGCACCATATGTGGTTATTAAAATATTATTGACTATATTCCATATGCTGTATTTTACATCCTCATGACTATTTTTATGACTACTTATATGTACTTCTTAATCTTTTCCCATTTTTCACCCAGACGCTCAACCCCACTCTTATTTGGTAAGCATACATCTGTTTTCTGCATCTATGAGTCTCTTTCTGTTTTGTTTGTTCATTTATTTTGTTCTTTATATTGCACCTATATGTGAAATCATATGATATCTGTCTTTATCTGACTTACTTCACTTAACATAATACCCTCTAGGTCCATCTGTATATCTTTTTTGTTTTTATTTTTTGGTGGACACATATATCTTTTTGTTTCACTAATATCTAAATAAATACCTAGAAGTAGAATTGTTGGGTCATATGGTAGTTTTAGTTCTAACTTTTTAAGGAAGCTCCATACTGTTTTCCATAGATTGCACCAAACCTTACAATCTCACCAACAGTGCACGAGGGTTCCCTTTTCTCCACATAGTTGCCAACACTTGTTATTTGTTGATTTATTAATGATAGCCATTGTGACAGATGTGAAGTAATATCTCATTGTAGTTTTAATTTGCATTTCCCTGATGATTAGTGACATTGAATGTTTTTATTTTCATGTCTTTTGGCCGTCTATATGTCCTTTCTGGAGAAGTGTCTAGTCAAATCCTCTGCTCTTTGTTTAATCTGATTTTTTTATTTAAGTTGTATGATGTTCTTATATATTTGAATAGTAACTGCTTATTGAATGTTACATTGGAAAACATATTATCCTATTTAGTAGGCTTTTTGTTTTGTTCATGGTTTCCTTTGCTGAGAAAAAAAATATATTTTTAGTTTGATATAATCTTATTATTATTATTATTTTTTGCTTCCCTTGCCTAAGGGAACATATCCCAAAAAATTACTAAGAATGATGTCGAAGTTTTGGGTCTTAGTTTGTAATCCATTTTGAGTTTATTCTTGTATATGGTATAAGAAAATAATCATGTTTCACTCTTTTGCTTGTATGTATCCAGTTTTCCCAACATCATTTACTTTACCCCATTGTATTTTCTTGCCTCCTTTGTTATAAATTAACTGGCCATATGGGCATGGGTACATTTCTGGGTTCTCTATTCTGTTCCATTGATCTATGTGTTTGTTTTTAGGCCAATACCATGCTGTTTTGGCTATTATAGCTTTGTAGTATATATATAGTTTGATATCAAGTAGTGTGATACCTTCAACTTTGTTCTTCAGTCTAAAGATTGCTTTGGCAATCTTTTGTGGTTCTGTGTAAATTGTATGATTATTTGTTCTAATTCTGTGAAGAATCCCTTTGGTATTTTGATAAAAATTGCACTGAATTTTTATGTTGCTTTGGATAGTATATACATTTTAACCCCATGTGTAGTGAGTTTTATTCATGCTCGCTGACCCCCAGGAGTGGTTTTTCTTTTTTCAAAAAATGAAATTAGTTCCTGTTACAGTTTTATTAACTTAAAATCATGTTTGTTTGATAACCAATTTATGGAAACAAGAACATATATTTGCCTTTTTTTAATGTTGCCTTACACATTTTTAGAATAAATCAATCGTACTCTAGATGGTCGGGAGGCACGAGGACGTGCATGAACGTTCATACTACTCCGAAGGGTTAAGGGTATTAATTCTTCTTATCCATGAGTACGGTATATTCACCCATTTGATTGCATCTTCTTCAATTTCTTTTTTCAGTGTCTTATAGTTTTCCAAGTAAAGGTTTTTTTTTCTATTTGGTTAAATTTATTCCTAAATATTTTATTCTTTTTGATGCAATTGTGAACAGAATTTTTTATCAATTTTTCTTTCTACTAGTTCATTATCAATATGTAAAACTGCAACCTACTTCTGAATATTAATTTTATGTATCCTGCTACATTACTGAATTCATTTATTAGTTCTGATAGCTTTTTGGTGGATTCGTTAGGGTTCTCTCTCTATATATAGTATCATGTCATCTGCTAATCTATTATATTTAAGTTGCAATTATTTTGCAAGCCTCTGTTACAACTTCCTAAATTTCTATAACTATATCTATAACCACCAACTTTAAAATAATGCAAAAAAATTAAATACTAACCATTACATATTTGTTCTCATTTTCTGTTGAATTTTCTTATCTACAACCCACAAACTCAAAGCAAATAATCTCAAAATGTGACTATTGGAGCACAGGGGTCTTGCTGAGAATATGACTCAATTAGGTATTTCCCTGTGAGATAACCAGTTCATGTTTTTAATGATAGAAGATAAATATGTCTTAGCCTTCATGATGCTTGGCATATGTATGTTGAGAAATGAAGTTTTTCTAATTTCCACGTTTTCTTATAAGCATGTTTCAAACATCTCTCTTTTGCATACTTAGCTCAGTTTTGGTTTTGTAGGCTGACGAGAATTTAGAGGTCTCTAACACTAATTGATACTATCATTGCTTGTCAAGGATGTGAGCATGGCAAATAAATAATGGGGATCAAACCATTTGCACTAATTTAAGTGATCTAGGAGTAGTTAACTCATGCTCTTGATATAACATCTCAGCATATGGACCTGTATTTAGGCTTTAGGAATGCCTAATATTAAGGTTAAAAATTTTAGTGGGTTTTCCTCTCAAATTATGCAATTTGCCTTTATAAAAATTATTTTATGATCTTGTCCTTATATTGTTCACCTTAGAGAAAACAAATAATACTGCTATATCTATCAATTCTTTCATGATACAGCCACAAATGTCAATTCCAGAACCAGATATCAAGGCTACTTTGAGTGGTGATGAATGGTGTTTTGGGACTCTGTTGCTTAGTAGACCCTCTTGTTTTAAGATCTTTACAAATAAAATGATCAACTATTAAGAGAATGATTAAGCAAAGCCTGTACGGACCCTCAGAGCCTGTTATGGGTGGAGGCATACAAGGCAGCACCTTAGATTATAAGTGACAGAAAGCTAGCTCAAAGTAACTTCAGCATAAGAGGAGGTATTTTGGAGCTCTCATGATTGGTTAATACAGAACTTCCCCCTAGCTACTGGCCTGGCTTGATCCCAAGACTCAGGACCTTTAGGGCTTTTGGTCTGTTCCTCCACCTCACAGCTCTGCTGGTCCCTTCTGGCATCATTCCTCTGACCGCCTCCCACCGGCCAGCTCAGCAGCCCCACTGAGAAGAGGCAGTCTTCTTTGTTCCCAAGTGTAACAATTTCCAAGAATTTCTGTGGGCCACATGCCCTTCACCAACCAATCATCATGTTCAGGGCTGGGGACTCTGTTTAGGCTGGCTTGGCTTGGGCCAGGCCTTCTGCTCCTCTGTCCAGGGAAGGTTAGGGCCCAGAGAGGCATGGACCAAAAAGGGAGGGGGGAGAAAGGAGAAGTTCTCAGACAAGAGTGTCCTCTGACCAGAATGACTGCAATCATACAGCAGTCACCCACAGGAACCTAACATTGGCCTGGGATGGAGCCTCACACACCATCCACTACCCCTTTACTGTTCTGAGCAAGGTCTACGCAAAGCAAAGCATGAAGAGAATCTTCCCCATCTCAGCCTTGCCAGCCTGTACCCTCAGTGTGGTACCCCCCTCCCACTCACAGCAGGGACAAGCTCCCAGATGCTGCATGTACCACATTTGAGGGATTTGATGCTGAGCTGTTACACAATGCTCCTGAGCATGAAGCTGTTCCACCAGAGAAACACATCGGATTGGAAGAATTGAGTGATGTTTTGCCTGTGGGGGAGGAAGAAAATAGACATGAGTTGGTCCCTGACTCTACCCTTTCACTGCACTGAAGAAGGTCACGTCACTTGGAGCCAGCAAGGTAGTCCTGGTTTAAAATATTCTGCTAACGTCAGCCTAGGTATTGTCATAGTGCTCCCTTAAGAATTTATGTTCATCCTTACTCGGGGTAACGCAGTTAAAACTGTTTTCCAGATCTAGTAATGAGAAGATTTTAACAGGTGTCACAGAGTCAGGAGCACAATCTGAATTCATAAAGCCCAGTGATGCTAACATCAAGCACCATATTGTTAATTCCATGTAGTATAAATACATAAAAAGAAATAGTCTTGATCTTTTTTCTAATTGTATATAGTTTGCTTGAGCAGATCACTGAATTTCTCTGGGCATCAGTGTACTTCTTAGTAAAGATTGTAAAATATCCATCGCTTTATAAGGTTGTTATGAAGATTAAATTTGCCAGTATAAAGCACTTAGTATAGTGCTTAGTACACAGGCAGTGCTGAATAAATATCACCTCTTATTATCATACAAAATGTATATGGCTGCCTCCACCACTTAATTTTAGAAGCAGATGAACTCTTTGTCCAAAAATGTTACATACCACATTCTGACCATCACAGACACCTCACTTTGAGATTGCAAAATCTCTATGGCCATGATGGCGAACCTATGACATGCATGTCAACACTGACACGCTTAGCCATTTTCGATGACACACGGCCACGTGCAGCCGCATACCAGAGAAGTATGGGGCCGCATGCCGAGAGGGACGTTTCATCCTCGGCTCCTGCATGGCCAGGTGCAGTAGCCAAGGATGAAACATTTGCTGTAGTGTAGACACTCTGTGCCAGAGGTCTGTAGGCCAAAACAACAGAACTCTGGCACAGAGCGTCTAGTTCTGGGACTTCCGGTTAGGCTGTTTTTCTTGAAGTGACACACCACCCGAGTTATGCTCGGTTTTTTGGCGAATTTTGACACACCAAGCTCAAAAGATTGCCCATCACTGCTCTATGGCAATACAGAACACTAGTAAGAAACATGAAATACCACATTCAAGTCTTTTATAAAATAATCTTCAAAGTAGGTTATTTCCTCCTAAGGGATTTTAATGAAGAGAAAGATGAGATTAACCACACGACTCTTCAGACAGGTACAGATTTAGTTGAATGGGTTAGGAGCGGGCGGTGCTGGAAGTGGTGGGTGGAGAAGAGGAAGTCGCAGTGAGCAACACTGTCATATCACAACAACCCTCCATGCTCAGTATTTACCAGGCAAGTGAGCTGGTCTTCTCAGGAAAACTTCATAGACTCTTAGAGCTTCATTGCCCTTGAAGCAGGTGTCTCCATATCAAAATCATGGATTTTCCTGCCATCTACTGGTCATTTATGAGAAGAACAACAGTCTTTATGTGAGCAAAGGTTCGGGGTAGAGTCTCTGATGTCTTCTCTGTTGGCCCATGTGGGTCTTGCCCACAGACCTCACTGAAACTGTGGGGTGTGGAGTAGGGTTTGTGGCGTATCAGGGATTGGGGTATATGGAGACACGGAAGAGCATGTGTGGAGTTGGTGACAAGTGTCTAGAGCAGGCGTGGCCAACAGTTTTTGCTCCCGGGCCAGATTAGAAAGAAAACTATTTTCACGGGCCGGATGAAATATTAAAATTAAAAAGTGTTAAATACAAAAACGATTTATTTAAGTAAACAAAATTTTATTATATAATTTGTTTATGAATGTAAGTGAGTGAAAAAATTTTAATATGCAATATTATTTTAATAAATATATATTTTAATAAAAATATAATTACGTACCGTATAAGTATCCAAACTATATTGCAATTGATTGAAACAATATTTAGTTAATAGAATGAGCTTGAAGATGTTATATCGCAAATAAAACAATTATTTCATTTTACAAACAGCCTGGATACGTTTTCAGTTATCAACTGCAGCTATTGTCTATGCTACAATGCCACTTGATTCAGCACACTTGGCCACAAAAATAACGAATTGTTTGACCTTGGGTGCGCACTGACAAACTCCGTCTAAGAGAATGTGGGTTTCACATTGCTGCTAAACATCAAACAGTTCATATCGAGTACAGACGAGTACAAAAGTTGTAAATCTTTATAATGGAATTCTTTTAAAAAATAGAGAAGTATTGCAAATCCATTCGACCAATTATTGGAAGTTAACCCTAGATTAGTCACACACGGAATTCTTTTCGCATATCATTATCTTCTTAAATATCTCGATTTCCAATAGTCAGAGACGCTTCTGCTTCTGAGTAGCTGAGGTTTTAAAGTAGTGGAGAATATTAAAATTTTAATCATGGGCTGCATAAACTCATTACGTGGGCCATATTCGGCCCTTGGCCATATGTTGGCCATGACTGGTCTAGAGGCTCTGTAGCAGTAGGAGTCTGAGAGTCAGGAAGTGGGGCTGAGGGTTGAGTGATTGAAAGGCCATGGAGTCAGAAATAGGTTTCTTCAGAGTTGGCAATGAGGTCTCTAGAAGTAATTTCTAGAATCAGAGATTAAAGTAGCTAAGATGTGGAATCTATTTTCTGTGGTACACAGTCTGTAGGATAAGTGATGTTCAGACAGGGTGTTTATGGTGTTGAATCTGAAGGCTCAAGAGTGTGGGGTCTTAGTTTAGGGGGTGGGGTCCTGGGGTGTGATGGGAGTCTGTGAGTTTGCTGATATATCAGCTCTGGATATAATAATGGGTCCTCTGGGGTCAGTAATGGGGAGCACAGAATGGGGCCTGTGGGATCAGTGATTCTGGGTTTGGGGTAGTAAGTAAGGGTCTGGAGGCCTAAGGAATGGGGCACATCATTTCAGTAACGGGTTGTCTGTGGACTTTTCTAACTTCATCTAGACTAGTCATCCGACGGTGTGCAGGCAGCAGGCGTGCACATGACTGATGTGCTTCCTCTCCAGTAGGGGCAGTTCCCTGAAACTGACTCAGATCTCAGACGTCAGCATCCATCATTCCCAAATGCCTCAGCCCTGAAAGAGGGGCTGATTGTGCCCCATACCATAACCTAAAACAGATAACATAATTTTAATTATGAAAAACTCAAAAAAATAACTGAAAAGTCACACTTCAAACAACTATAGTATTTATTAAAATAGCAAATTACAGAATCAACATACAAAAATCAATATACTTGCTATATCCCTATATAAACCAGTAGAAGACATAATGGAGGAAAATACCCCATTAACAATCACAACTAAGTAAGTAAGTAAATGGCTAGGCATAAATACAACCAATAAAGGAGCTGCACAAAAACATGCATTACCTAACTAATGTTTTTGACTATGTAAAATATGAATAATATGAATTTGACCATAGAAAATATTGAATACACCGAAATGGAGGAAGTCTGTACACAATAAGCTGATTGAACTATTAAGAATGTGGAAATGATTAAAAAAAAAAAAAAACAACCTGAGGAGCTTGACCAGGCAGTGGCACAGTGGATAGAGCACTGGCCTGAGATGCTGAGAACCAGATTCAAAACCCCACAGTCACCAGCTTGAGTGTGGGCTCACCAGCTTGAGCCTAGGATCATAGGCATGACCCCATGGTTGCTGGCTTGTTCCAGCTTTGTCTATTGAGAGCAATTTCATGTTGGTTTCTGTACCCATTTAAAAAATCCATTAAAAAAAAATCAGAGAATGGTATTTAAAAACCAATATCTGGAGGAGTCCTGTCAGCAAAATGGCAGAGCAGGCAGTGCCAAGCTCTCATCTCCCCACACACATCAAAACACAAACAGAAAATGTCAGAACCAATTTTATCAGAACTCTGCAAAATAACAACGTATAGCAACCAAGCAAATGCTAAATCGAAAAAAAAAAAAAAGTGACTTCAAAACTATAAAAAAGTTCTGTGGTGATTTTATTAGCCTTTATCCCATTCCCTCCCCGGCTATTCCGTGGTTTTAAAGACAGTAGCCACACACATCCCCAGAGAAGTGTCCTGCTTCCTGAATCAGGGAGGAAGAGAGCAGACGTTATTTGCAAATTACTGTGCATCTGTGAGATCTTTGAGAGACTGATACAAGTTCAATCTCTGTTTCCATGAACTGGGAAGTCAGTACAGAAGAGCCGGTCAGAGAAGTGGCAGTCAGCATTCAGGAACATTGCAAGGCATGCTAACAACCCTCAGATGCCCAGGGAAAAATAACTACCGGGTCTTAACATAGTTTATCCACTCTAACATGCCTACCTCAATGGCTCCGTTTTTGTTTGTTTGTTTGTTTTTTCCTACTTCTGTTGTCTGTCATAGCACTTCTGGCGTCTCTCCATCAAGTACTTGAGTCATTCCAGAAACATATTCATAGCATCTGATGCAGTTCTTACCTGGTGCTAAATCCTGCATCCTTGCCCCAAACCCCACATTCAAATTTAATCTGCAGTACCAATACCACTCGGCCAGCAACCTCAGATTCTGATCCCATTGCCATTGCCTGGCTCTTGATAGTACATGACATCTCGTACAGCCGCTATATTGAGATATTGTCCCTATTCTACGAGCCAGCTCAACATGTCCCTGGCTGGGATATATTATGACTTTTTCCTCGTTATTGATTTAGTGGGAAGCCCTTGGAAGGGTCTGCATTAGGAACTACTTCAGTAGGATGTGACAAAGAGGGCAGTGCCTGGGAGAAAGGGCTGACTGTAGGGCTCAAGCAGGGAGTATGCAGACTGATTCTGGGGCATCACCTAGTGCCATAAATCAAGGATGTACACTTTTTCCAGCTTTACTGGGGTATAATTGATTTAAAAATTGTATATTATTAAGTTGTATGACATCATTGTTTTATACGCGTGTACACCTTGAAATAGTTACCTGGGTCAAGCTAAATGAACACATCTATGATCTGACATAGTTATATTCTTGGGGGGGGGGAGTGGGGGCATGCTGAGAACACAATATCTATTCTCTTAGCAAATGCCAAGTATAGAGTACAGTATTGTTAACCATAGTCACCACGCTGTACATTAGATTCCTAGAATTCATTCATCTTATAACTGAAAGTTTGTACACTTTAAACACCCTCTCTCCTTTTTCCCCACCCCAGGTAATCATGCTCTAGAAGAACGTACAATTTTTCAATAAATAAATATTGCTGAAACACCAAAATGACATAAGAGTATATCTAAAAGAGCACACAGCCCTGGCCAGTGACACAGTGGATAGAACATGGTCCCAGAGCACAGAGGTCACCAGCTCAATCCCAAGGATGCCAGTTTGAGTTCCAGACAGGGCTTGATCCCAAGGATACTGGCTTGATCCTGAGGTCACCTGTTCAAGCCCTGGTCAGGGCACATATGAGAAGCAATCAATGGCACCATGGTACGACCAAGTGGAATGAGTTGATGTTTCTCTCTTTCTCTCCCCTGCCTCCTTTCCCTCTTTCAAAATAAATAAATAAATAAATGCATAAATATATAAATAAATGCACAAAAGCTGGAATAATTTGTCAAAAATATATACTATAGAATTATACCCCAAAAGAATAAAATAAATAGTTATAGGTAGTAAATAAAAGATTAAATAAACAAATAAATGGAAAGAGGCAAATCTTTCTTACAAAAGTGGTTCAAATAACATCCACAGATAGCAGAATTTCACCTCCCTGTTCTTTGACTGCACTTAGTGATCACTCACTCCCAAAGTATAAGGTGTAGAAGCATAAACATAGTGACTAACAGTGGTGACAACTAGAAAACGCCTTTTCCACTAAGTCATCAAGGTGAAATCACCAGAAATAATTTATTCACATAAATGTAAATGTAAATTCATGTGATAACATGAATTTACAGTAATCGCGTGATATGATGTGCTGAGAAGCAGAATACACACCTACGGTATACTTCTCAAAGACCCATAATCCAAATCTAATCAAGAGAAAACATCAGACAAACCAAAAATGAAAGAAATTCTACAATATACCTGATCGGCATGCTGCAAAACTCTCAAGGTTAAGAAACCCAGGAAAGACTAAACACTGTCATATATTATAGAAGACTAATGGCACGTGAAGACTCAGTGTAACTTGCTATCCAGAAGTAGATAAAAATTAGAAAAAGAATATGGGTAGCAAGACAGATCATACACAAATAAAGTTTATAGCACCACTATTAATGTCATAGTTTTGACAAATGTACTGTGATTATATAAGACATTAACTTTGGGGAAACGGAATGAAAGGTATGCAGGAACTCTCCACACTAAGTTTCCAACTTTTCTGTAAATTGAAAATTATTACAAAATCAAAAGTTAATTTAATAAGTTAAAGTATAAAGGCAAAATTGTAAAATAAATAAATAAACAAAGCAAAGAAATGCAAGGGCAGGTGGAGTGGTGATGTGTGTAAAGAAAGCTAAAAGAAATTATTCCAACTGATTTGTGAACCCATCGTCAGGCCTTATTTTCCTCATGGATATGCAAGCCCAAGAAATGAAAATAAAATGCAGTTGACTGTTTCTCCTTCACAGAGCTTGGGAGCCCTGCAGAAGCTTTGTGCAGAATCTCAGCCAAGATGGTCAAGGCAAACACTTTAGAACAGTGGCCCCGACTAGGTGCATCTTGTCAATAGAAATGCACTCTGTAGAGTATGTTTAGCCCTCAGTATGTGTGTGACTGCTGTCATCTTGTTGCCTAGAGCTTGGAATTCCATCCCTACATTTTTCTTATTTCCCTGCAATAACAGGATGGCATCTGTCCCTCGCCCAGCTACAGAAAATGGGGAGTTTTTTGGAGATGATGAAGCTAGAGAGAGAGGGATTCAATTTGTATATAATCCAAAAAATAATAATCTAAGAATGCATGTATGTAAGTGACCAGAACCAACACAAGCAAAAGGTTTGGGAAGTGAACCACAATATAGAATACTGAACAGGTTTCAAGATTGGCCTGTGAATAGCACCAGATCGCACTGTAAAGGCTTTGAAAGCTGAATTTGTAACTGCGCTACTGCTATACCAAGAGTAGGTCAGAGTGTATATCACAAACCACTGCAGGTTGATTACTTACTAAAATGGAAGGTTTTTAAAGGAAGCATGTTACATAATGCCCAAAATATCTGAGATACAGTATAAAATAGCATAATTGCCTTCTGTCTTATGAACCCATAGCTTTGCCTTGTTGCTGTTCTCAGCTAGAAATCTTCTCTTCAGTAATTCCTGCTGCATATATTCAGTTTGAATTTCTTATGATTGAGAAAGGCTCGTGGGAACAAAAGTCCCAGCCTGGGGGGTCACTTCAGTGTGTGCAGATATCTGCCAAAAGGAACACACTGTGGTTTACAAATAGTCCATTGCAGAGACTCGGGACCCCCTGAAGCAGCTGTAGAATTGCTCATGATTGGCTAATCCTGGGAGTGCAGTGTCCTGGGTGGCTCATGAAGAATAATGTACACAGAGGAGTACATTTTATCCTGGGAAGATGGGATCCACGTTTTAGAAAAAAATGTCAAGGGTTAGGGGTAGGAATCTGGAGATTGATCGGTTTACCTTATGTGAGGAATTTCTCCTGAGATATCCACTTTTGGATGTAAACACAATTATCCTCCTTAGAAGTTTTATAAATGAACTCAAATACCCTTCAGTTGCCTTGATTCTCTGTAATGAAAGGTAGGTATGTGGCATGAGATTAAGGGATATGGTGCTGCTGTTTTCATCATCTCAAGCTACTATAATTTTTTTATTTTTAAAAAATCTTCTTTAAATTGATCTTGGCGGGAGAGGAAGGAAGAAAGAGAGGAATGTTGACATACTCTGTACATACCCAGATCAGGGATTGAACCTGCAACCTCTGTGCTTCAGGACAATGCCCTAACCAACTGAGCTATCTGGCCATGGCTTAAGTTACTATAATAAAGTAGTATGAACAGCGTGGTTTAAACAGGCATTTACTTCTCACAGTTCTGCAAGCTGGAAAGTCCAAAATCAAAGGCGGAGCAGATTTAGTATCTAATGAGGACTCATTTCCTGGTTTTCAGACCACTACATTCTTGCTCTATCCCAGAGAGAGAAAGCAAGCTTTCTGGAATCTTCTTACAAAGCCACTAATCCCATCATGTGCACTCACCCTTATGACACTCCCAAAGTTCCCTTCTTATTAAAATAATAATAGGCCTGACCTGTGGTGGCGCAGTGGATAAAGCGCCAACCTGGAACACTGAGGTCGCCAGTTTGAAACCCCGGGCTTGCCTGGTCAAGGCACATATGGGAGTTGATGCTTCCTGTTCTCCACCCCACCCCCAATCTCCTCTCTAAAATGAATAAAAATAAAATCTTTAAGAATGCATTATTTAAAAAATAATAATATCATATTAAGATAATGTTTCCTCAAAAACTCATGGTAGGGTATTCATCACAATTACACTAAAACATGGACTTTCTTTTGGAGTTTTCCAATCAACGATCATAGTATAATCCCAAGTTATTTAGATCTTCTTGGTTTCTTTCAGCAAAATTTTATATTAACCCGGATATAGGCTTTGCACACATAATGCAAACATTCCCTCTAACTGCTTTGTGGTTTTGACGCTATTGTATACATTAGTGAATGTTTAAAATTTTCATTTAATTGTAGACATTCTGATGGCTATGCAGTGGAGCCTCTTGTGGTTTTGTGTTTCTCTGACGCCTCATTAGTTGAACATCTTGTACATGCTTACTAACTGTATGCATAACCTCTTTGGTAAAGTAGTTGTTTGGTTTTTGACAATTTTGTACTTGATTATTCATTTTCTGGTTGAAATTGGAGAGTTACTAATATATTCAGGTTTATTATATATGTGATTTTCCCCCAATCAGTGGCTTGTCTTTCTTTTTTTTTTTTTTTTTTAGCCTTTCAAAGACCATAAGTGATTTCTTATTTAATGAAGTCCGATGTATCAAAAATTTTTCTTCTTAGCTTTGGTGATTGTGGCTGAGAGTGTTTTGTGAAGCTGAAGACAAAGTGAGAATCAGGACTACAGTCAGCTCAAGGCTCAACTGCAGGGAGAATCTCCTCCTACCGAGCTTGGCTCTTGATAGGCTGTCTTTTTCCCTGAGAGCCAGTTCATCTACCTCATGACATGGCATCTGGATTCTCCTAAGCAAGAGAGATAAGGAGTTTGCCCAGGAAAGAAGATACATCTTTATAACTAACCAGAAAAAAGGCAACCCATCAGTCTACCATATTTTATACCTCAGAACTGAGTCATTAAACCCAGTATACACTTAAATTGAAGGGTTTACACAAAAGTATGAATACCAGGAGGCAGAAATAATTGGAGGATATCTTAGAGGCTTTTTACTACAATCCACAATTCACCCTCAGTCACCCAAAATATACAACACTTTCATATGAAGAATGCTCTCACCCTCCCTTCAAAGTCCCTCGAATTTTCATCTTGTTATAGTATAAACCAGGGGTGCCCACACATTTTCAGCTTGCGAGCTACTTATAAGATAACCAAGTCAAAATGATCTACCTACAATAAAAATGCAAAACATAAATTTATTTCTTTTATATTATCATTATTTAAATTACTATTATTACTATTTAATATTGTGTATTCTTCTTTCACCTTTCTCCTTCTCAGCTCTCTTTTCGGAGGAAAGTCAATATCATAGTTTTTATGAACAGTCCGAAAAAGCCGCTCCACATTTCCCTTCTTTGGAATAGCAATGGCACACAGACAGATGAGGCAAACACACTTAGAATATGATATAGTGAAAAAAACCCTCCCATTCTGTATGAAAGTGGTAGGTTTTGGGCTTCTTACTCGGACCAGCTACGGCACTCATTTTTATACCCTTTGCTGTACTTAGTTTAAATAAATTGAAGCCTAACTACGTAGCAATGTAACTGAACAAGTTAGCGTGGTTTAACGCGCATGCGTAGGGTGTCAAAAGTTCATACGTCAGATTGGCTACCCTGTATGCCAATCAAAAGACAAATGTCTTTTTAATGTCATCCGATCTACCCACACTTCCTTCGTGATCTACCAGTAGATCGCGATCGATGTATTGAGCACCCCTGGTATAAACTAAAACAAATCCAAAATCTCCTCACGTGGATCAGGTCCAGGTATGGAGGAAACTCCTCTGCTGTAGTTCATCCAAACCTGTAGAGAATTTTTATAAAAATTAACCTGAGCCAAACATACACCTGGAAGCAAGACCTCAACAGACTGAGATAAATGTTTCCAAGAAATAACAGTTTGGGAATGGGGCTAGCCCCTTATTGAGTGAAATAGAGTGCTGAAAGCTCCAAATCTGTGGTTTCATTTACACTGATTAGTCCCACAGGGTGGGTAGGTGCTAATGTTGTTGCACTAGAATTCAGGGCAAGAAGTATTCCATTCAAAATTATGTATCTAAGAAAGTATCCATCACTTTCACTGTGGAAGTCTATTTGAGCAATGAGATAAATGTAGCTAAGATCATCATTCCTCTTCTCCCAATTCCTGTTCACAGCACAGATTGGAGAAAATAAGAGCAAGGGACCAAAGACAAAAATGACAAGACAGAAAAAGCAAAGAAAAAGTGAGGAGCGAGAGTCAAGGAGAGGAGCAGAAAATAGCATGCTGGGGCAGGGAACAAAAAATAGGAGCAGGGAGCAGAGATACAAATCAGAGAAGAGTATGGAAGAAGGTTTGGGGGCATAGAAAAGACAGGGTGAAGAGAGAGAGATGGGGAGAGGGAGAAGGAGAGGGAGAGAGAGAGGGAGAGAGGGAGAGGGAAAGGGAGAGGGGAAAGAGGAGAAGGGGGAGGGGAGAGGGAGAGGGGGGGGGAGAGGGAAGGAGGGAGGGAGAGAGAGAGAGAGAAACAGAGAGACTACCAAACACTTTCTATTTCCGAGAGGTCCGCCTCCAGCTTTAGCAGCCAAATATCATAGGCTGCCCAGGTTGCGCACGGCACTTCAATTGGAAACAAAGGCTGTCCGTCAAGCATTCTATCTCTTCATCTTCATTCCACACACACACACACACACACACACCGCCCCCTCCTTTCTTGGTGGATAAGGGAGGGTGAAGTTGCTTCACTTCTGAGAGAGCTCGTCTAGTGGTCAGGCACGTATCTATCATTACTCAGGCTGAGAACGTTCTCTAGTAAAGAGGGGGACTTGGCTCAAGCCTTCGATTGGGTTCGAGAAAATGTCAGTCAAGGAATGGGCAAGCTTAATCGCAAACCAACGCACAGTATTGGTAGAGATACGAGGAGGCTAAGAAGCCGACTTCTCTTGATTGCGCCAGACGAGAGGCAGTGCCGCCCTCCTACTCCGGATTGGCTGAACGTGAGCCGCGCCCCCTCACGCCGACAGCCTTCAGTACCAGAAGTGGGCCCGGCTCGCCGGGGCTACCCGCGCCGGGCAGTGCGGTGGGCAGGAGTGCAGAGCGGGCTCGCTGGTTTCCCAGCGAAGATCCGACGGAGATCCGGGAGTGGTGCGCTCCATCTCAACGGTGAGCGAGGACCAGTGGGCGGCAGGAGAGAAGGGTCGGGCCGGCGGGGAGCGAATGAAACTCCTCAACAGGAAGTCCCATCTGAGCCTCGTCGCACCCGGAAGTGTGATGTTACCGCGGCTACGGGAAGTAATGGTACCCGGCCAATTGAGATACCGCGTTAAAACAGGTGTTCATGTACCTTTATTTCCTGAGGCTCGGTAGAGCCTTCCTTTTCTGCAAGTGTTGGAGGATGCGAGTGTTTGGTCATATTTTTAAATGTCTCTTCCTGTTTAAAACCGAGGGGAAACGAGCATCAAGAGTGTGTCCAAGAGGGCCAAGCTCAGTAAAGGCTTTGAAGTTTCTTTCACTGCCTGTCACCCTATAATTCCCCTCCCGCACAGGGATGTGCAGATGGAGGCCGGAGGAGACACTGCTGTCCCCGCCCCCGGGGACGCAGAGGACTTGGAGGAAACGCGGGTCCCCAATGAAGAGACTGGAGACGGTGGAGGGGCTCGCGAGGACCCGACAGATTCCGGAGACGGGGGCCTGGAGGAAACAGGTATGCCTTTTCCTCACTAGGATCTTAGAAAGAATATATAGGGGGTGTCCTTGTTGGGGGAGATCAATGGGGCACCAGTGAAGAGTCTTTTGGGTTTAACAGGGTTGCATATGGCCAGAAGGAGGTCACTGTTAACTCACCTTGTAGTTCAAATCATCAAGGAATGAAAAGGATATCAGTGGGTATCAGTGAATATTAACTGGGGACTTGAGTTGAATTCGGGTGTTTGAAGAATCAAAAAAGGACTAGTTGGGGTCAAAGAGGGGCATTGGGGATTTAGGATGTTTAGGTCAATGACTGACAAAAAGAAAGTTAATAGAGCCAAAGGTGAACTATTTAGAAGTCAGTGTGTTTGGGGGCTAGGGTGTTAATTACATCATTGAGGTGGGGAAGAGGATCAATGGAAGTCAATGGGCATTCAGAGTATTTACATCTTTGAGAAGACAATGGTGAATTGTTGGAGGGAGTCTGAAGGAACCAGGTGTTAGTGGATATTTATGAAGGTCATTAATGCGGGAGGTTGTGGCCATTGGTGAGATTATTTGGAGAGTTAGAGAACTAGTAGGAGGGTCTTTGAAGACCTAGGTGGATGTGAAAGGTATTGTGTGGAGAATCAGTGGGAGTCACTGGGGGACTTGCTTAATGACCACTTTGGGATTAGTAGATGTTAATGAGGTCACTGGAAAGGATCAGAGGACATCTCTGAGACTAAATAGTGGTGGGGGAATCTTTGAGAACTTGGAAATTATTGGCAAGTAATGGCAGCTATTGGGAAGAGGTCATCGGAAATTGGGTGCATGTGAGGTCAGAAAATGTCAATCAGAGAATGAGGGAATATGAGGTCATTAGGATTTTATGGGGAAATTTTAGCGACATAGTTGCCAGTAGATAATAATGGTTGTCATTGGGAGATCAACGGACATTGACTAGAATAAATGGAAGGGTGTCAGGGGAATCAGTTCAGGGCATTGAAGTTGTGGGTTTCATTGGTAAATTGGTAGTAATGATCATGGGGAAGGGCAGTGAAGGTGATTATTAAAGTCCTGGGTATTGGTGTATATTATGGTGGTTTTTATAGGGAGAGGGGTGGCTACCACTGAGAATAAAGGGGTTTGTGGACAGAAGAGTCAGTGGAGGTCATTGAAGTCCTAGGTGTTAATGGAGCTTCATAGTGATTATTGGGGAGAAGGGAGAATGGAAATAAAGAGGGGAGTCCGCAGAGGACACTGGAAGTCTTGGATGTTAGTGGAGATTAATAGTGGTCATGTTGAGGATGGAATGGACATGAAGTAGAATAGATTGTGGGTCATGGCAGCCACTGAAGGTCATTGAAGACCCAGGTATTAATGTTGTTAATGTTAGGTCATTCGAACGTTAGTAAACAACAGTGGGAGTAAATAGAGGAGTGGGGTTGAGGGAGTCCTAAAGATTAGGGTGTTAGTGGATATTCGTGGCAGTCATTAGGAGGAGAGTTCATGGTCATCATCAAGGATAGAAATGGTGCTCAAGAGAGTCAGTGGGGTCATCAGTGACTGAAGGATATCAATGAGAATATTTAAGGAAGTAGAGTAGTAGGGTGGGGAGCAAAGACCCAAGTATTAATAGATGTAATGGCCACCATTACCTCTATGGAAGGGTGAGTGATATCAGGAGATTAATGAAGGGTCAGGTCATTAAGGGAGGATCACTGAAGATGAAGGTTATTCAGAGGCAATGGGATACTTTAAGACTTGGGAATGGCAGTTATTGAAAGGAGAATAATTGGTCTCTAGGGACATAGAGGATTCAATAATGACAATGAGAGATTAGATTATTGGGGCTTGAAGGGATCATGTGCATGTAACTGGGGGGCAGAGGAGATACCTGGAGGTTTGTGTCAGTGTCAGAGGTCATTGATGGGGCTGGTAGGGATTTGGTGGGTCCTTAGGCATATGGGGTTACTGAGAGCCCACAGGCAGATGACCCACCAAAGACTCCCTTTCAGGATCTGAGACCAAGGACCAGCCACCCAACTTGCTGTCACCGCTGGCTCAGTCAGAGTCCCCTTCATGTTCTTGTGGGCTCTGGGATCCTGCGGCCTCTGAGAATAGTCCCATCAGTGACCCTGAGAGTAGCTCTGGGGGCCAGGGCGGAGACCCCAGTGACGAGGACTGGCGCAGCAAACGGAAGCATGTGTTTGTGCTGAGCGAGGCAGGCAAGCCCATCTACTCGAGGTACGGTAGTGTGGAGGCACTGTCGACTACGATGGGTGTGATGACAGCCCTTGTGTCCTTCGTGCAGAGTGCAGGAGACGCTATCCGCACCATCTATGCCGGTGAGCAGAAGGGCAGGATGCAGAACGGGGCGGTGACTGGGAATAGGGTTGGCTGGCCAGCTGTTGGTCTGTCGGGCATTCTTAGCCACTGTCCAGCCAGCAGGAGTGGGTCAGTGTGTGGATGGCTGTCCAGGCATCTGAAGGGGGGTAGTGGGGGTTGTGTCCATCTGTCAGTTTGGCCTTCTGGGTTCTGAGTGCATAGCTCACTGGATGTGAGTGACTGGCTGGGATCTTCCTTGTTATCTGACAGCATGCTTTTGTGGGCTATGTGGCTGAGCTGGGTATCTTTCTGGTTGAGCCAGTCCTTGCTTCATCTTCCCCCACTTCATGCTATATGTCTAACCTGGTTCTTTGATCATCCCATCATGTCTCTACAAACGTTCAAACTTGCCCAGCCTGTCCTTACCCTAGTCCAAGTGTCCACAGAGTGACCACACAAGCTCAGGACAGAGGTGTGTGTGTTCAGGGAAAGGGCTAAAGAGCCTCACCTGACCCCCTCCAGTGTCCAATGACTCATCTCTACCCCCTGCCCATCCCTTCCCTCCCCTAGAGGACCACAAGCTGGTGTTCCTGCAACAGGGCCCCCTGCTGCTGGTGGCTGTGTCCAGGACTCCTCAGTCAGCAGCCCAGCTGCGGGGGGAGCTGCTAGCCGTGCACGCACAGATCGTGAGCACACTGACACGCGCAAGCGTGGCCCGCATCTTCGCCCGGAAGCAGAATTATGACCTCCGCCGCCTGCTGGCTGGCTCGGAGCGCACGCTAGACCGGCTTCTGGACAGTGTGGAGCGGGACCCAGGTGCCCTGCTGCTGGGTGCCGTGCGCTGTGTGCCCCTTGCTCGCCCGCTGCGGGAAGCACTGGGCGCATTGCTCCGACGTTGCACAGCACCTGGCCTGGCACTCTCTGTGCTGGCAGTGGGCGGTCAACTGGTGACAGCAGCCCAGGAGCGGACTGTGCTGGCTGAATGCCGCCTGGACCCAGCCGACTTGCAGTTGCTGCTCAACTGGGTCAGCGCACCGGCCTTTGCAGCAGGAGAGGCATGGGCACCTGTGTGCCTGCCCCGCTTCAACCCCGATGGTTTCTTCTACGCCTATGTGGCCCGCCTGGACGCCATGCCTGTCTGCCTGCTGCTGCTTGGCACTGACCCTGAGGCCTTCCATGACATGGCCACCTGCCGGCGCCTGGTAGAAGACGGTATGCACAACCTTGGTGCCATGCGTACCCTTGCAGAGGCTGCCAGCTTCTCTAATACCCCATCAGCCAGTGCCCCCTCCTATAGTGTACAGGCCGTAGGGGCACCTGGCCTCCGGCACTTCCTCTATAAGCCACTGGACATCCCTGACCAACACCGCCAGCTGCCCCAGTTTACCAGGTAGGTCCTACCCCTGTAGGCAATTGGCTGGGTGGGAAGGCTTATCTAACTGCAAGGTTCAGCATCCCACAAGCATGAATCCCACAGAGAGCTAGCCATGCTCTAAAGATGGAGTAGAATGGGTCTCTAACTGATGAGGGAGGCTCAACCACCAATCACAAGGAATCTGTTATTTTAATGGAGAATAGGGCTCCAGTACTCAAGGGATCCCATAGTTTGATGGAGAAACTGGGCCTCCAGCCATGGGGATGCCTCAAGTTTAATGAGGAAGGGTTAGCTCCCTAATTAACTGAACTCTCTAGTCTGGGGAGATGGGCCGCCAAGAAAGCCCTAGACTGACCTTGTACCCTGCCCTGCCCTGCAGCCCTGAGCTAGAGGCCCCCTACAGCAGTGAGGAGGAACGGCAGCGCCTCTCGGACCTATACCACCGCCTGCACGCACGCCTCCACAGCCCCTCCCGGCCCCTGCGCCTCATCTACCACGTGGCTGAGAAGGAGACCCTGCTAGCCTGGGTGAGTTGGGTTGGGCTCGGAAGGGGTTAATTCTCTGCTTCAATTCTTTGTTCCCTCCATTGTATCCCCCATCACTAACAAACTCCGTGAAGCACACGTGCCTTTGCCTTGGCTACGTATACTTTTGCCTTCAACACTGTCCCTGCTGTTACACACCTGTCTTTGAAACCCATAAGGATCAGTCACAGTCTTCAAACCTCATTAGCCCCATCATTCTGTTTGCTGTTCCCTCATTTGCAACCAGTAGAGTGTCCTCCACTTTCAAGAGGCCCCATCGCTGTGCCTGCTGGTTTCCCATTTTCCCATACGGCCCGCCCAGGTGTCTGCAGGCACCAGTTCAGTGTTGACGCCCTGAGTCCCACCCAGCACTCCTTGGACATCACAGCTTGGCCCCATGCTATGACTTGTACCTGGGCCGTCCTTCCCTGGGGTCTTTGCAGGGCTCCCGTCCTCACTTCCTATGGGTCTATTAAAAGTCAGCTATTGTGGGAGTTTGGTCAAGGTGACCCCATTGGAAATGGCACCTTCCCCCAGGCTCTGCCATTTAGTGCACATTTATTAAATAATTTATTAAGCACTTATTGTGTACCAGGCATTGTTTAGTGCACATTTATTAAATAATTTATTAAGCACTTTTTGTGTACCAGGCATTGTTCCAGGCCAAGGACTTTATTTTTAATTTTTTTAAACTTTAGTTTTTCAAGCAATTAGAGATTTACAAAGGAGTTGCGAAATAGTACAAAGAATTATTACTATAAATCAGTGGTTCTTAACCTTTTTTGAGGTACCGAACCCACCAGTTTCATATGTGCATTCACCGTACCCTTCTTTAGTGATAAATAAAATATGACTTTTTTTTCCAAATTCAAGACATAGGTATATGTTTTTTTACTGGTGCACAAAATGAGCCGTGCATGAACATCACCTTGCTCAAAGAACAAAACCAACAAAGTGCATGAACTCACAACAAATTACGGTATTACTTTATTCTGGCCTCCGCGGCAGAGGCTTCTCTGAACTCCTGAGACCGACTCATCAAACCCCTAAGGTTCGATAGAACCCAGGTTAAGAACCACTGGTATAAATAGTACCGTTACCTAATTTCTCCAGAAATTAACATAACCACAGTAACTTATCAAAATCAGGAATGTAACATCATTATAATAACATCCTATCCACAGACTTAGTTCAGATTTCACCAGTTGTTCCACTAAGGTTTTTTTCACTGGTCCAGAATCCAGTCCAGGGTCACAGGTCCTCCATCATTTTTGTCTTTCATGACTTCAGCCTTTTAAAGATTACCAGCTGGTTAGTTTATAGAATGTCCGTCTACTTGGGTTTTTCTGATATTTTATCATAACTAATTTGAGTCATGCATTTTTGGAAAGAATATCACAGAAATGATGTTCTGCCCTTCTTTGTATCATGTTAGGAAGTTCATGATGTCAGTTTTTCCCATTTTTGATAATGTTAACTTTGATCACTTAGGGTGGCATATGCCAGATTTATCCACTATCAAGTTAGTATTTTTCCCCTTTGTAATTAGTAAATAGCATAAGGTGATTATGTCAGTGGTCTGTTTCTCATCATACTTTGATCTACTAATGTTAATCTATTAATGATTCTTTTTTTTTTAATTCAGTGAGAGAAGGGGAGGCAGAGACAGACTCCTGCATGTACCCGACCAGGATCCACCCAGCAAGCCCACTAGGGGGCATGCTCTGCCCATATGGGGCTTTGCTCTGTTGCTCAGCAGCCAAGCTCTTAGCACCTGAGGCAGAGGCCATGGAGCCATTCTCAGCGCCCAGGACCAACTTGCTCCATTAGAGTCATGGCTGCAGGGGAGGGAGAGAGAGAGAGGTAGAGAGAGGCAAAATGGGGAGGGGTGGAGAAGCAGATGGGCACTTCGCCTGTGTGTCCTGACTAGGAATTGAACCTGGGATATCCACACGCCAGGGCGATGCTCTACCACTGAGCCAGCCCTCCAGGGCCTCATTAATGATTCTTGCCTACAAAGATATTACTCTGGTATTTATTAGATGGTGATTTTCTAACCCTATCATTCCTTCTACAGTTATTGTTTGAGACTCTGTTGTCTTGGAGAACTTTTCCTCCTCCTGTATTTGTTTGTTAATTTCTAAATTTTATATCACTGTGGTCTCATGGGTTTTTCTTTAATTCAGTAGGCTAAAAGCCTTTTCTATGATTTATTTTGTTGCTCAAATTGTGAGCTGTGATTTAGGCCAGCTAGTCCCGGTGTCATTTTGACATGTCCCCATCACTGCTGGAGCACTTCTTCCTTTCTGGCACAAGACGTTCCAAGCTTATTTTGCACTATCTCTGTGTCAGTCCATTTATCCAAGTAGCCCTTGTACCTTTTAGGGAAGAATGGTATTTCTAAACCAAGATATGGCCCTGGCCAGTGGCTCAGTGGATAGAGTGTTGCCTTGGTGTATAGACGTCCCAGGTTTGATTCCTAGTCAGGTCACACAGGGGAAGCAACCATCTGCTTCTCTCCCCCTTCATCTCCCCCTTCTCTCCCTCCCCCCCTCCTGCAGCCAGTGGCATGATTGATTCAAGCCTGGCCCGGGGCACTGAGGATAGCTCAGTTGGTCTGAGCATGTCAGCCTCAGGCAATAAAAATAGCTTGGTACTCGAGCATCAGCCCCAGATGGGGTTGCTGGATGGATTCCAGTTGGTGTGCATGTGTGAGTCTGCCTCACTATCTCCCCTCCTCCCACCTAAAACAAACAAAAAAACAAGATGTGGTAGGCCCAGGATTTTAAATATGTGGGGCAGGGAGGTAATAGGCCATTTAAGGACCTGGAAGAAGACTACAGCTGGCAGAGGGAAAGGACTGTGTAAGTGCTGTAAGGTGGGACTGAGCCTGGTTTGTTTCAGAAATAGCAAGGATAGGCTAGAGTGGCTGGAACAAAGTGAGAGAGGGGGAGCAGTGAGAGGTGGAGTGGAAAGTTACTAGTGATCTGGTCACATTAAGTCTCTCAGGTTGGTATAAGGATTAAATTGAATTAATCTTCTGTTTACACTCAGGATACAGATGATGAAGACATAGGTGTTTGGAGTTTAGAACAGGACCTTGTATATAACAGTTGTTCATTAAAAAGCATTGTTTTTGTTATACCCATTGTGCAGATGAGCAAACTGAGGTCCACACATAGAGCCAGCATCACCCAATTGAAGGTACTAGATCTAATGATCCTTTGGCTCGACTGAGAACCCTAGCCCATGCGTAACACAATATCAGCTTACCACCTGATCAGTGGTGGTGCAGTGAATAGAGCATTGATTTGGGATGCTGAGATCCCAGGTTTGAAACCTTCAGGTCACTGGCTTGAGTGTGGGCTCATCCGGCTTGAGCACAGAATCACTTAAAAGTGGGGTCACTGGCTTGAGTGTGGGATCATAGTCATGACCCCATGGTTGCTAGTTTGTGCCCAAAGGTCACTGACATGAAGCCCAAGGTTGCTGGCTTGAGCAGGGCATCACTGGCTCAGTTTGAGCCCTCTGGTCAAGGCACGTATGAGAAACAATCAATGAACAACCAAAGTGATACAATTACAAGTTGATGCTTCTCATCTCTCTCTTTCTCTTTTTATCTCTTTCTCTCATAAAAAATAATATTAGCTTACCTTCAGCCCAGTGACCAGGCAGCACCAGCTGGGAGCTGCTGCCAGATCTGTTTTCCAGATAGGAGACAGGCATAGGGCTAGAGTCAAATGAACAGGAATGGGCCTGACCAGTTCCAGCTCACTGACTCTGTCTCTTCTCAAACCCACAGGTAACCTCCAAATTTGAGCTCTATACCTGCCTCAGCCCCCTGGTGACCAAGGCAGGTGCCATCTTGGTAGTGACCAAACTCCTGCGCTGGGTGAAGAAAGAGGAGGATCGGCTCTTCATTCGTTGCCCACCCAAGTACTCCACACCCCCAGCATCCTCATCTGCCTCTACGGACCAGGCTTCCCATAATGGCTTGTTCATTGGACCTTGAAAGGCCGAACTCCCAGATTGCACAGTGCTGGGAATAACCACCTTTGGTTTTTACCTTCTGTCTCCGCTCTGGAAATGGGGCAGGTGGGAGGGGTGGAGAGATTGATGGTGTTGTCTGCGGCTGGCCTCTCTCTTCTGGGCAGTGGGGCAGGATCTGAGGGCCTGCCCTCGAATGAGAGATGGATGGCAGCACAACTCACACTGGTGAGCAGGCTGCTTCCCCAGGCCCCTCATGCACCTCCACCTATGGAGAAATCCTTAGGCCTCTTTCCTTCCCTCTGACTCACTTCCTCCACTTGAATGATGGTCCAGCCTCTGTCAGGGGCTTTCTCCTCCCATCCTGGGCACCACACCCTCTGTCCTACATCTGGAATTGCCCTCTTCAGTGGGACTCTTGAGTGTCTATGGCTGGTCAAGGTCTCTTTGGGTGGTCTACCAGGGATTACAAAATTGGGAATGCAATGCTAGCCTGTGCTTAGAACTGGCCTGTGGAGTCTTTAAAAAAAACAAACTAACTAAAAAAAAGGCCTAAACCAATCCCCACAAGGACATTCCTTTGTCCTTCATGTACTTTGGACTCACCCTATCAGAAATTGTCCCCATCAATGTTGCCTGCTGCTCATGTTAATGAGAAAGGTGGCCTCCACAGTCTACCTTTCTGTGTAACAGGACAAAGCCCCTGACTTCACATAGTAACTGAGATCCAGAATTTTCATATAGGAGATGCACTGAGCTCATAAGACTCCTCATTTGTGAAATGTAGGTAACCACAATCAGGCTTTTAAATGAGGATTTGTGAACGAAGAGGGACTTGAACTCGTGTGCCACCACATAACACATGTGCATTTGTCCCAGACTTTCTTACACCCTGCACTACACGAGCAACCTGGAGAGAGAAGACCTCGCTCGAGTTTGTATATGGACTCACAGCACTTACTCCCCAGTACGCTAAGGCCTAGGTTCTGTACCTGTTTTCTCGTCGAGTTGGAGGTGTGTGCGGCGAACTGCATCAAAGGCACGTTAAACCCCACTGCTCTGGTCTTGGCCGACTGATGAGCAGTCGCGCACTCCACGCATGCGCGCTGCAGAGCCTTTCTGCCTTCGCGTGGGGGGTTTTAAACAGTGGTCTAAGGCTCATGCACCAAGTGTCCGCATTGGAAAATGTTGGGGAAGTTGGAGCCTCTGAAAGGACAGTCACTGGAAGCCTTGGAGGAGGCTGAGGACGGTGAAGGTAATGAGGATAAGCTGGCCTCATCTGGCCAGGGAAGAAGGGGGAAACCTCTGTCCCATTCAAATGATGAAATACTGATAGTATTAAAAAGTAAAAGTTTAAGCCTTTTATAAAATACTGTTCAATAACGTGGAGATAAGTAACATGCATATTTACATCTAGATTAACTTGTCACATACTGCTTAGGATTTTGAAGTAAACGGTACTTCAGTATGCACCTCTTCTAGCAACAAGTGGGGGTGGTCGTTCTCACAGAAATCGCTCTGCTGCCACCATATCTAAGAAAGTTAATAGCTACTACTACCCCCGCCCACCATATCATTGGACTCCCAGCACATTTCACACTTTGTGTGGACTCAGATCTTTACTGAGAATGGCTGCTCCCACAGACAGCTTTTCTCCAAGGCATTTTATGACACCCACATCCTAGCAAAGGGGAGAAATTGCCTACAGACAAGTGGGAATTGCAGTCTAACCTCCCAAGACAGTGATCCACAGCTGGTCGCTAGCATTTTTTTTTTTAACAATAGGGATTTTCAAAATGTCCCGAAGTCCAGAAAATAGCATGATGAATGCCCATGTTCCCATCACTGTTTCAACAGTTGTCAACTTTATGCCCTTTCATCTATAGTTCCCTTTCCTGCACAGTCTGCTATATTAAACACATTGGATTTTATTTTTTCCAGTCCTATCTATGCAGACATTGACAATAATGGTGATTGTTTACTTGTTTATTGTCCTAGGATGTGAGCTCCACGAGAACCATTTATTGCTGTTTCCCCAACACCCAAACAATGCCTGCTTGGCTTATCGTAGGTGCTTGGTACTTTTCTTTGTTTATTCTATGAATAATGTAATGACTAACATGGAGAGCCCTCTTGGAATAGGGCCCCACATCGAATGCCAGCTTTCAACAAAGGGCAGGCAGAAATGAGACAGATGCAAATCTCACTTAGTAAGCACTTCCTATAACTGCCATTGTGCTAAAATACTTTTAGTAGCAATCTTTGAAATTGGTCATAATTGAAGTTACTAATTTCATCTGCAAGGGAGAACATTTAAAAGCATGTCAAGTTACCATTTCTAGCCATTAAAATTGGTTTTATAAAGGGAGGGGCTAATACCTGGTATTGATTACTCTGAGGGAAAAGGCCATCACTTGTCTCACGGGGAGAGCTGACCAGTAAAGACTTTGCCAGGGGCAGTTTGGCAGAGTATTTTTAGCATCTAAAATGCTATCCTGTATCTTCAGTCACATCTCTTTAGTCACCAGGCTCCGTAATCAGACACATAGAGGTGCGGACCAGAACGAGTTATTAGTGTTGTTGATGGAAGCAAAACTCTTGGAGCAGTCATGGGAATGGCTAACTAGGTATATTTAGGCATATTGTGGAATGCCAGGGTGGTGGATTGTTTTAGCAGAGCAAAAAGTAATTAAATTCCAATTTAAAATAATTAAAAATAAATTGTAAAAGGATAAGATCATGGTTTATTGACACTCCAAAAAGAAGATATTTTTATGAGGTAAAAGCAATTTTGGATTTTAAAAGTCAAGTAGGGGCGGTGTAAACTATAGCCCTGTGTGGGTTGCACAGAAAAATATCTGGCGACAAAAGGCCTGATGACTCAACAAGGGACTTGAGTCTTGGGGGCTGTGCAAAAGTGGATGCCTTTGTTGTTTTACTTTTCTTTTAAGGAAATGCAAGTAGTACTATATAATTTTAAAGAATGAGAAAGGAGAAAATTTGAATGGCGTTCAAGGATCATATATTAATACAGTGGTACCTTGAGATACGAATTTAATTTGTTCTGTAACCAAGCTCGTAAGTCAGTCAACTCCTATGTCAAACTGCCTATTCTGGACCCCTGCGCCAACTAGCGGCAGCTTCCTGAATCACGACAAATATCTTGGAATTTCGCCCAGATCTCGAACAAAAATATGGACTGAGTCGCAGCTCGTATCTTTTTAAAAAAAAAAACCCACATATGTTGGTCTGTTCGTATCTCAAGGTACCACTGTATTGACTTCTCAGTTTTGATGGTTATACTGTGGTTACCTGGTAGGTTCCGTTGCATAGAGGAAATAGACACTGGAACATTAAGGAGCAATGAGCCATGATGCCTGCAATTTATGGGACTGAAATACTCACAGATGGAAAACCTGATAGAAGGGCAAGTAGGAGCCTTGTGGTCTATTTCTACAACTTTTATGTACATCTGAAATTATTTCAAAATAAAAGGCTTAAGGGGGCTTATGTGCTATAGGCTCTTTTGTAACATGGATTAAAAAAAATTTTTTATCAAGGTGTTAATTGGATTATTTAAGAGGTTTACTGATCAGCCATGATCTTACTCCATGACTAAGCTAGAAATACAGGGGAGATGAAAAATACAGATGGAGCTTTCACAGAAGTTGCAAACGCCAGCTATAAAAGACATGAGGACAATCAGGTGACATCACCTATGTTCTGGGTACTGGATGATATTAATTATCCAATGATTAGTGATGACTATTAATATTGGTGTGATTATAGGATTGGAGTCATCTAAGAAAATGTCTTACAGAAGTAGTGAAACTTAAGTATCTGAAGATGACATGTCATGAAGCCTGGGGCTGGCTTGAAAATATTTCAGCCCCGTAAAAAGGAGTGCTGAAGCAAATATGCATGAATATTAGTGATTGTCAGATCTGCACAATCAGTAAATCAGAGTTCACCATGGTATTCTCCCTACTTTTGTGTACATTCGGAAGTTTTTATAATGAAATATTTTTAAAAAACAATAACAAATACTTATTATTATTAAAGTAGTTTTAATTTTTGTGTTTAATTTCCAAATATTAAGAGTATTTAAAAATGTCTAAAGTCTCAAGAGGATAGATACCAACCTAATAATATCAGAAAGGCACTGAGATTTGGGGCCAAGGAGAAAAGGGGAAGTTTCATTTTTAACTTCATGTTTGTGTGGTGTTTGAATGTTTTTAGAATGTTACTTGGATAAGAATGTAAAAATTAAAGCAATACATGAAATACATTCAACTAAAATATCTGAGTGTCTTCACCAAAACTGCTGGCAGTGGTTACTTCTGGGAAGGGAGTGACTTGGAGAAGGGGGTGTGGGGAAGGGAGACTTACACTTTTTGTTCCATGTTCTTCCACATTTGTTTAGTAAATAATTAAAAATTTTAAATGCAAAGTTAAATTAATGCATACTAATTTGTAAAAGATTTCAGGCAAGACAAAAATATGTTTTTTGTGTGTGTGTGAATTTTTTTAAATTTCTTTTTATTTTATTCATTTTAGAGAGGAGACACAGAGAGAGAGAGAGAGGGAGAGAGAGAGAGAGAGAGAGAGAGAAAGGGGGGAGGAGCTGGAAGCGTCAACTCCCATATGTGCCTTGACCAGACCAGTGCAGGGTTTTGAACTGGCGATCTCAGTGTTCCCAGGTCGACGCTTTATCCACTGCGCCACCACAGGTCAGGCAAGACAAAAATATGTTTTAAAAAGTGAACGTACCACCAAATATTTCAACAAAATTTATTAAGTTCAGGTTAAGAACCCCAGGTGTATATGATTTTTAATGGCTGCAAAGAATTTCATGCTACAAATATGTCAATCAACTAAGGCATCTTTAGGTTGCTTCCATCTTTTAAGATTACAAGCAATGAACACATTGCCCATCATCCTTAATTTCCTTAAGATAGATTTCTAAAAGGGGGATTTCTGATCCAGAGATGTTAAGTAGGTTTTTGGATATTTACCACCAGAAAGTGAAATGAACTACTATTTTTGTCTATCAGATTGGCAAATGAAAAAGGTTGAAAACATACTTGGCTGGTAAGGGTATGGGAAGGAATCTTTCTGGGCCTGCCAAAAACAGGTCGGGGACAACTCCATCCTATCAGCCTAACTTAAAAATATGCATGTCTTTTGATCCAGCAGGTAGCCTTCTGGGAATTTATTCAATAATACAATCTCATGTGAGCACAAAGGAGAATGTACAAGGATAGCGTACTGGGTTGAATTGTGTCCCCACCAAAATTTTATCAACACGAGACCTCAGAAAATATTTGAAAAAGTCTTTTTAGATGTAACTAGTTGGATGAGGTTTTTACTGGATTAGAGTGGGCCCGGATTCGATGAGTAGTGTCCTTATAAGAAGAGGGAAGTTTGGACACAGAGATAGAATGCAAAGTGAAAACAAACACACACAAAAGGAAGCCCCAGTTTGTGGTAATTTGTTTCAGCAGCCCAAGAAAACTAAAGAAGTTGGTCGCTGTAGCATTGCTTGTTAAGTATCCACTTGTAGGGGACTGCTTTAAATTATGGTATACTTACTCAGTGGACCACTATGCAGCCACTAAAAAGAACAGAAAGATCACCAGTATACATGTCAAATGAATGATACAAGCTGTGGAGCATCCTTTATGATATGATACCACTTGTGCTGAAAGGGTGGAGATATGTTTGTATATGAATTGATTTATCTCCAAGTAAGTATAAACAGTGTGTAACACCAGTGGCTTCTGAGGAGGGAATTGAGGAACTTAGGGTCTGAGGGGAAAGGACTTCTAACTGTATACTCCTCTTTGGCTATCATGTGTGATTTGTGAGCTGCCTTTCATTTCTCTGCCCAATTTTAGGTCACTGGGATTCAACCTTTTACCATTGATTTCAAGGGTTTAAGATGTCAACATTTTTTTCCTGATTTTTTTTGTTATTGTTATTATAATTTTAAAAGTAACACAGTCTCATGTTGAAAATATAGAGAAGTATGTATGGTGAAAAGTGTGAAGCAAGATCCAAATTAGGTCTTTTCATTACGGTTGATTGATGTATGTCTCAAGGCTCTTTTACTCATAGTTTTCCCTCTCCCGTTTTCCTCTTTGCAATTTATTTGTTGAAGAAACAAGACTGTCTTATGGGAGTTTGCCAGTCTTGTAATGTTGATTACATCCCCGCCATATCATTTAACATGTTTCTCTGCCTCTTGTATTTCCTTTAAATTGGTATTTAGATACGGGCACCTTAGTAAGATTTTCTTTCTTTCTTCTTCTTTTTTTTTTTTTGGTTGGCAAGAATCTTTCATAGGTGGTATTATGTTCTTCCATCAAGAAGCTCATAATACCTGATTTTTTATTGTGAGCAGTCATTAATAACTCTTTGCTAGACCCACCAATTCTTTAAGAATTTGCAAAGTGTAGCCTATAATGATTTTAAGGAAATTCTCATGAAATCTTTGCCCTATCGCATGGGTTAGAACTTCATACTGATTTTGATTGAACAGGAGCCGCAAAAGTGTTTTCCCTTCTCTCACCCTTGAGTCTCATTGAGAAATCTGTGGTGTCCTTTGACCTCTCAGGGAGAAGCTGACCTTTAGGGGCCTCAATTCATCCAGCACACACCATAAACCGTAGGGACCAGGGACAGGGTCCTTGCAGGGTCCCTGCTCTAGCTGGAAGCCTAGCCCTCAGCCTATCCTCGGTTCCAGCCCAGGGGTGTCTACAGAACCCACAGGGTCTTCCTTCCTCCCTTCCCAGTTAGGCCTGGACCTTTCCTCAGCCCCTTGTCACTCTCCCTGGAGCCTGTAATTCTGATTCTCATCTCCACAGGGCAGACCAAGACTGAAGACTTGCTGGCAATGGTGGAAAAGCTACAGAAAGGCCATGTGTCTCCTTGTATCTGAGGCTCCCTGGGGTGTGAGTCAGGCATGGGGCTCACACCCAGCCCCCTCAACTCTCAACCTTGGGAAGTTATCCATGGCACTTCTTCCTCCTAATACAATTTATTCTTTGAATGAAAAATACAGCTTTAAAATTCAAGAAGTATACGGGGATGGAAAACCCAATGTGTGTGTACGTGCACACACATGCGCACGCACACGCACACCATTTCCTTCCCTGACCAACAGGCCAGCAGCAACTGTTTTTTGATTTTTAGTGATTTTTCCAGAGATTAAAAAAATACATTTTTGCATGTGTGTTCTTTGTCTACCCTTTCTATATACAAATGACAATACAAATACCTTTGTCCCCTGCTTTGCTTGTTGAGGTGGGCCTGAGAGCCAGCCTACATCAGGGCTGGGCGGAGGAGTGCCGGCTGGATTTGAAGTTGTATGCACCCTGCTCACAGCATGGCTGCCTGCAGAAGTGCACTGAGGCTCTTACCTAGGTTACAATTAGAGAGATTGCTTTGCTGGAAATGCAGAGTGACCCTGACCACTACTAGTAAAATGAAGACCCAAGCCCACCCCGGGGACTTCTCAGTCATAATTAGCACCTTGGAAGCACCCACTGTCCTAGAAGCCACAGGAGTTGGAGTTGGTGGCCTCAGAAAATCCAGAGAGTTGGGTTTGGCCCCAACTCTGTGCTGCCGGTCTTGAAGCCAATGGGATGAGGAAGAAGGCTTTTCCATACAACGCGCTGGTATTGGGGCTGTGAGAGGGTAGAGGTGACTCCACGAAAGAGACGGCGACCTCCCTGTCACTGGAAACATGAAAGCTGCCACCGCAGAATTAAAGCGGCATTTTTCCCATCTCTCTAACGAGACCGATAACAGAGACCAGATGGACAGAGGTGACAACTGCTCTACCAGTATTTCAACAGGGTGGGGAAGACAGGTGGTCTTCGTGGGCTCCCACCATGCTCAAAGTGACATCTAGAAGCCCCCACCATATCCCAGGAGGCCCTGAGTGATCTGCACCCCCATTTCCCCCCACCTTGCCTCTTGCTACTCTCCACTTGCATATTAGACTCACGCCTGCCACACCAGCCCCTTAGCCATTGCTTTGGGCACCTGCTCTCTCATTCTGTCTGTAGGGACTGTGCACTCATCCTCTGCCTGCCATGGTTCCTCCCTCCGCACTCCCCGCTCCCACAGAACTGCAGGGCTCCCTCTCCTGTCTTCGTTTGGGGTCTTTTCATATCCCAAGAAGCACCTTCTACCTTTTCACTCTTTAATCCCTTGCTTCACTTTATTACCACACTGATGTCATATCTCTTTGGTCCATGTCCACCTCTCCACCCAGAATGCAAGCCCCATCTTACAGAGAACTCAGCAGACAGCAGACAATAAATATGTGTTGATTGATAGCGGCAGGGACACAGTGCCAACACCTGCCCCCGCCCCCCGCCTTGGACAGCTGGGCAACTGTCTTCTCTGATTCAATCTTTCTTTCCTTGTGTAGAGGGAAGCCTGGAGCCATAGATAGAAGACCTGATTAACCAGATTTATGAGCTTCAGCAAGGTAACTGGGGCATAGGCTGGCCAGCTGGCCAGGAAGGACTTTGAGTGGCTCCATTTATAATCTATAAAATTCAGGCTCAGCCCTGGTCAGGTGGCTCAGTGGATAGAGCATTGTTATGGCATGCCCAAAAATGGTTGTGGGTTTGCTCCCCAGCAGGGTACATGAGAAGTAACCAATGAATGCACAACTAAATGAAACAACTATGTGGAACGAGTTGATGCTGCTCTCTCTCTCAGTAATGGAAAAATAAAATCTATAATCCAGGCCCTTCCAGGTTGTTTGAGAATGAGTGTGCAGTGTCAGAACCTGAGAGAGAATAAATAGCAAGGCCTAGATGTTGCATTCACAACGTCTTCTGTGTTTTGGCCCAGAAAAGAAGAAAATTCAGTGAAGAACTGAGTGAAGCCCAAGCTATCTGGGAAGCCCTGCACAAAGAACTGGACTTCTATAAGTGAGACCAAGAGAGAGGGACTCACAGATCCTGTGTCAACTGCTGGTGCCCCTGGACACACCACAGGGTCTCTGCATGGTGGTCCTTCTCCCTGCAGTGCTCTTATGCGCTGTAATCCTGACTGCCTCTCGCTATCTCAAGTCCTCTTTCGACCCTTAGCTCCAACCTCCCCCAACAAGTCTACTTGATGGCCCCATGTGAAAATGGAGTACCACCTTCTCTCTGGCACTCTCATTCTCCTGCTTGATGTGTTTCTTCATAGCCTTTATTTTCATCTGACTCAGTACATTTATTTATTTCCAGTCATCTCCTTTCTCAGTATAAACCTTGTGTATTCTGCAGTCTTTGCTTCTTGGCATCTACAGGGAATATGGGCACCGAGGGTCAGGATGGTCTACAGAGGGTGCAGGGTGGCGGGAACCTACCTCCCCTCCCCTGGGGTCATACCAGACCTTCTGTGCAACCTTGGCCATGCCCTCGGCATGACCTTGTGTGGGCGCACAGGATATAGCCCAACCCTTGGAAGTTCAAAGTGTAGCTGTGTTTTCCAGTGAATGGAGAGAAAGGTACCTAGAGGAGGTCTTGAGAAAAAAAGCAAGGTACTTAGCAGCTGCTCTGTTTTCATTATCCTACCCCATCACCCCGCAGAAGCCCACGGTCCCTACAGCAGCCAGAGGGGTCTCCGCTAGGCCTGAGCCAGCATGCTTCCCTCTCACTCAGATCTCTCCCTGGACTGCCACCTGACTGCCCTTCACTGCCCATCACCCCCACCCCAGCCTGACTCCCCGAGAGCTCTCACCTGGCCTCCTGGTTCTCTCTCTGCAGAGGCCCTGAGAACCCTCCAGCTGCACTGCCAAGAGACAGAAAGGGGAGCGCAGAGGTAAGAGGTCCTGCCCAGCTCTTCCCCACCTTGTTCCCCAGCTCAAAGGAAGGGGGGAGCAAGAGCTAGGGAAAATAAATAGTGTGCACACTCCTTATTTCCCCTTTTTATAGCATAGACTCGCTAGACAAAAGACTTCTATGCTCATCTCTGGTATTAGTGGTGTTAAGATGAACTCATTCATTTAATCATTTTTTGCTAGTTTCTTTATGCATTTCATCCACTGGTGTCATTGTAAGCCTCCCCCTATTAACATCCAGCCTTTCTGCCATCCATTCATTCATTTATTTGTCTGCTCATTTAGGACCCCCAGTCATCCATTTACCCACCCACTCATCTACTCATTCACCCACCCACTCACCCATTTCTCCATTCACCCATCAATACATCTGTCTTACTTTCCAACCCTCAATCCAGCCAGCCAGCCAGCCAGACATTGTCTCTCCAGCCTTCCATATAATCATCTATCCATTTCATCATTCATTCATTTTCTCTCGATTTCTCCAATCATCTATTCATTTAGCTATTCATTTCTTCACCCAACCATCCACCCAGACATCTATCCATTCTTCCAGCAATCCTTTTATTTCTCCACGCAACCTTCTCCTCCATTCATCATTTCTCTAACCAGGCACCATCTCTTCAGCCAGCCATTCACCCATCCTATTAACTGTCCATTCAATCATCCACTTCTGCATAATTTGCTCCTTTACTTAACATGCTCTGCTGACCAGAGGTGTCACACACTGGTACACCATGATTTTAATTATGCAGGAAAACATGATGATAGATAGTTAAAGTGTATATGTGCTTAACTACACCACACACACAGCCTGTTAAGCAGTTTATGGTCATTTATCAACATAATCCTCACAATGACAATGGAGGTAAAGGCTAATGTCATCCTCTGATCATTACCACCATTTTACATATGATTAAACTGAGACCCAGAGAGGTTATGTAACTTGCCCAGGATCACAGTACAATAGCAGATTCAGGCTTTAAGCCAGGACTTTAAAATCTATGAAAGTCAACTACTGTTACCCTCACAAAGTTTTCTTCCAACCAAAGCCCCTTCTTACTGGCTTCAGTGTCTCCACTTCCTGCTCAGGTTTACCTACTGCGCAGGCTCAACTTCATGATTTGGTGGGGGACAGATGGGACAGGGTCATGGTCTCGACAGAGGCCCATAAAGTTTTACATTCAGTCAACAGAAGAAAGGGTAATTATGAAGGTTAAGAACAGACCTACCTCCTGTCCCCACTCCTGCAGGAGGGAGTGGGCAGTGCCATTCAAAGAACATGATTGAAGTTGTCTTTCTCTTCCCTGGGAGCACAGGTTGCGGGAGATCATTGACCACATTTCCATCCATGACTCTCAGATTGAAGAGAGTTGTAAACAGAGGAAGCTGGGCAACCACTGGGGTCAGCTCAGGTCTAGAGCCTGGTGTGGCACTGGGTGGGGAGTGGGAATAAGGCTTGCATCAGGGGGACTTTGCTGGAAGAGGAGCTACCGGAACCAAGGCTTGGAGGATAAAGCCCAGAAACGGGCTCCTAGCAGAGAAAGCACCAGGCAAAGATCTAAAGGCTAGAGAATGAGGAACCCCCAGACTGGGCCAGGCTGTGTGTTGGTCTGGGTGTTCTCTCAGTCCTTGGTGTTGGCCCCTAAGTTGTACTTGGAAGGACAACTGGAGAATTTGATGGACCAGCACAAGGACCTCTGGGAATTCCAGGTGAGCCGTCATCATTGCCTCCAATCAAAGCCCCTCTCCTGGCTTCAGTGCCTCCACCAGCTACTCAGGCCCACCTACTGCTCAGGCCCAGTTTCATGGAATGATCCTTGACTCTGTTCTTTTTGCCCATCCACCCAATCCTTCAGCTTTTACCTTAAATCTAGCCACTTCTCACCATGCCTACTGCCACATGGTTGCCCAGACTGTCACAGTAACCACTGCTGGCCCTGCTTCCCTCCTGCTCACCTAGAGCATGCTTCCCTTGCAGCGGCGAATGGAAACCCTGAAAAAGCCATGCTCAGGTCATTCCTTCATTCAGCAGAGGTTGCTGGATGCATCTCACAGCATTCCAGGCAGGAGGGGACAGTAGGGAACCCAAGGGGCCAAGTATTTGCCTGTCCCAGGATGGTTGGAATAGGGGGAGGCATACCCAGACTCTAAATAAGAAAATAAGTGACCTGGCCAGATAGCTCGGTTGGTGAGAATGTTGTCCTCAAGCTAAAAGCTTGCAGGTTTGATCCCTGGTCAGGGCACATATAGGAATAGCTTGATGTTCTTTTCTCTTTCTTGTTCTCTCTCTTTCCCTCTCTCACTAAAACCAATAAATAAAAAAACGAATTGTTAAGAAAAGAAGTAAGATAGATCATGTAATATCAGTTGGGAATGCCTCAGCAAGTGACATCTGGATACAGACACAAAGGAAGTGAGGGAGAAAGCCATGCAGGTATCTGGGTGTAAATGTTCCTGGAAGAAGGAAATGCCAGTGCAAAGGCCCTGAGGCTGACCTGTGCCTGAAGCATTTTAAGAAGAGCAAACCGGAAGATAGGCAGGGAGGATGAGGAGAGTGGCAAGACATGAGGTTTGAGAAGTATACGCGGACATGGGGAGCGATGGGGAAGAAACGTGTCTCCACCAGCACTCAGCCACAACAGAACTGCACATCGAGTTAATAAACAGTTGGACAAATGAATGACCTAATTCCAGTGAGGATTCTCTGAGAGGCCCGAAGACGAAGGGGGCCAGGAGTACAGATGGACGGACAGGTCTTTCTCCCTCCTGGCAGGTGCTGGAGCGGCGACTGGCCAAGATGATCAGTGCCCTGTAGAGCAGCAAGGAGGAGCTGCTCACTGAAGGTGGGACTTCGGCGAGGGGTAGAGGACGAGGGGGCGGGGCCGGCTCTTCGAGCCCCAGGCCACACCCATGACGCTCCGCCCCCCTGCAGAGAACTCGGCGCGAACCAAGCTGGAGCGGGTTGAGCCGAGACTCCTCTCGCAGACTGTGGTCGAGGGCGCCCCGGCAATGAACAGAGGGTGAGAGGGTAAAGGCCTGGCGAGGGGGAAGGAGAAGGAGGAAGGGAATGGGCGGATGCCTTCCCAGCCCCAGTAGCAGCGCTTCCAGAAGGGCTGGCTCTGGGTCTGGAGCGGGCGCGGGTCTGCGGGGCCTCAGCGTGTGGGCGCTACATCTGCCCCTGTCTTGCTCTGTTCTTCCTCCTCTACTCTCCTCTGTCCCTTCTCCGCAGGCTGAACGTGGATTTGGAGAACTTCGGGGTGCGAGTCTCCACCCAGACCCAGAGCACCTCAGAGACTAGACCGACGCGGGAAAGGTGGGGAGCCAGGGATGGAGGAGAGGCGGGCAGAGAGGAAGACAGATGGGCGGGAATGTCCCCAGTGCCCCTCGGAGAGAGGGGTTATGGGGAGCAGGGCACCCCCGGGTGATGACGGTGACAGGGCTAAGGCAGCCGCGGGCCCGGCAGCCTGACTCTGTTCCCGCAGGCCGGCCCAGGGCGCCTGGGCGCCCGCCACGAGGAGGACCTGGAGCTGTGGGTGGAACTGGCCCTGACGCCCCGCTAGGCCAATAGTATATCCATCCAGCCCCCACTCAACTTTAGGAAATAAAGGCAATGATTTCAGATGGTCCTCCCTTGGCTTAGTCTGTGGTCCGGTAGTCACCGGGGGTGGTGGAGAGGATCCGGCAGCCGCAGGGGGGCGGGTCTCCAGGCACTCTGGGCGGGGCCTCAGAATGACTCCGCCCCCAGGCTCGCAGCCGCTCTCGCAGAAGCTCAGTACTGTACTGTAAATGTTCCTGAGTATCTATCTCAGTGAACAAGTGGGTGTCAAGTCCACCCCAACTACACTGAGTTCCTGAAGCGTCTGTTTTGGCAACCAGAGCAAGAGGGAACGTGTTAGAAACCCACATCAGGTCCTGTGGGACTCCTGCGGTTGAGTGGAATCCCAGAGTCCCTGCATTCCCAGACCACTGCTGTCTGACCTCTTGGACCTATCAGAACTATGTGCCTACCTGAGCTCTCCCTCACAAGTTCGGTTCTAGCTTTCCACCCTTCTCCAAGCACATTGTCATCTTAGAGCTTGTACGTTTAAGGTGCTGTGCCCTCATCTGGGGTGCTTTCCCTCATGTCTCCTTGGGGTTTTTGCAGGCCTGTGTAAGTATGTCAAATAACTGCTCAGGAGGCTGGCCTGGGAACTCAGTTTCAAAAAGCACCTTGCACCGGCCACTGCCACTTAGTAAGCATATACTGTATTGCTTAAGCAAATATTTGCTGGATGTCAGTTTCATAGCAGACACTGTTGTAGGCCCTGGATTTTAAATAGCATGCTCAGGGAAGGTCTCCCTGAGGAAGAGGTGTCTGAGTAGGGAGGTGAAGGGGGCGGGTGAGGGAGTGTCACGTGGGCATCTAGGGAACAGTGCATGTGGCAGAGGGAATGGGGCGCACAAAGGCTGTGAGGGGCGAGCTTAGCTGTGATTGCAGAGCTTCTGGTGGAGGCCAGCACTGTGGAGCACAATGAGGTTAAGAGGGAGGGGAAATAATGTGGAAGACTGGCTGGACACCCAGTCAAGGCGGGCCTTGTCCATGTAGTTTAGCGTGTTCTGAGAACAGGACTGGAACGCAGCAAACAGTAGCAATCACGTTATGGTGATAGTTCATTATCATTCCCAATCCATCAGTAAAGGGAACTGATGTGTGTGGGTCACTTAGAACAGGGGCTTATAATCCATTAAGAGTTCAATAAATAGTTCATATAATTTATTATTATTATTTCTAGGCTATAGATGAGGAGCACCAAGGTGTGTATTTTTCTTAGAACAGAGATTATGCAATAAATGCTCCATATACGATACTTAGTGTTTATTATTCTCACTACTGTTCTTGTTATTCCCAATTTAGAAATGAGAAAAGTTCTGGCAGTGAATGTATACAGTAAGCCCACAATAAATGTTGGGTCTCACCATTGTTGCTATCGTTATCGCAGGTGCGCGGATGAGGTCCCAGAAGCTTTAATACCATGGATCACAAAAGGCCTAGCCGACCCCAGGCCTGGGTTCCAATCGCCTGCCCTACTGACACTGCCCACCTGCCTTTGGCCATCCTCCAGGAAATTTTAGTCTTCATCATCCTCTGTGTCACACAAATGAGGACAGCCTGGGCATTCCACCGACTTACCACTTTCCCCCTAGGATTCAAATCCTGCCTTCTCTGCGCACTGGCTAAACCCGACCTCGGGCAATTTGTTTAATGTCCTGAAAACTCAATTACCAAATTTGTTAAAAGGTCATACCAGCTCACAGAACTTACACACCTGACCAACTCCCCACTTCTGAAAGCTTCTCAGAGGATAAGCTAAACCAGTCCTCCTGTGGGTGCGATGTGGTGCCGGAGAGGGTCCTTGCATGGGGTAGTCTCTCCCAGACTGAACTCTCCGAGAAGAGACCAATTGTACCCACTCTGTCTCCCTGGGTTCTAGTCATAGTTTTGAAAACATAGACACCTCAACACCCTGTTCAGTTATTGCCTGTGTATTTCTGTGTGTGAAATGGCACTGAAAGGTTCAAGATCTGAAGGCTACTTACTGAGTAATTGTTCATTGCTTCCCTTTGCTGTTGGTTCCTATTAGCCATTTCCCCTCTCCCATCTGAAATTGGTTTATTATTCCCGGAGTTTCCTAAATGCTTATACTTTGGGTGGTTGCTTCTTTACTCTCATACTTCTCCTTTTCTCGTCTGCTTTTTAGTTAAGAGCAGTTATCAGATATATTCCCCAAACAGGAAAGATCTTCCTAATAGATCACTGTCATCCCCTAAAGGAAGGAGACTTGCAGTAACCAACCAGCTGTAAGTTATGGATATAACTTCCTGTTCTGCTCTATTTTTGCCATAAAGGAAACTGATGGTGACTCAACTAAAGCCAGAGAGAACAAGAGTTTGAGCCCAGGTCTTCCTACCTTAAGTCCAGATTCTAACTGTTCTTCATGTCAGAGCACAATTCATTCTTTTCCATTCCTTCCAGGGTTTTGTTTTTAATTTTCTTTTTCTCTCTTTTTGCCCATCTTGTTAAAAGAACAAAGTTCAACTGAATAAATTTGGAAGATCTCATTTTAGGTCAGGGGAATTTTTTTTTAGCCTTTTCATCTTTATTTTATGTTAGGAATGTGGGTTTGGCCGGAAAAATAAAAGGACAGGAGACTGATATTTGGGCATGTTGCAGAATGTGAGAATTGCCCCTTTTTTTCTTTTCCACGTGAGCAGAGGAGAGATAGCCAGACAGACTCCCGCATGCTCCCCAACGGGGATCCACTTAGCAATCCCCATCTGGGGCCGATGCTCTGCCCATCTGGGGTCATGCTCGCAACCAAGTTATTTTAGCACCTGAGGCAAGGCCATGGAGCCTTCCCTAGCACCTGGGGCCAACTTGGCTAGAACTATTTGAACCAATGCTTCGAGAAAGAGAGAGAGAGAGAGAGAAAAGGTGGGAAGTGGTGGAGAAGCATATGGTCACCTTTCCTGTGTGCCCTGACTGGGAATTGTACCCAGGACATCCACATGCTGTCTACCACTTAGCAAACCAGCCAGGGCTGAGAATTGCATTTTAGAAGACTGAGTCGTAGATTAGCACTGTGCTGTCCAATATGACAGTTGCTAGCCACATGTAGCTACTGAACACGTGCGATATGGCTGATCCAAATTGAGGCATGCCCAACATGCAGAATACATACTGGATTTCAAAAACTTGGCACAAGAAAGTGAAAAATGTATCTAATAATTTCTATATTGATTACATGTTCAAATGATAACATTTTGTGCATAGTTGTGTTCATAATACTTCATGAATATATGGGCCTAAATACGATTTAGTTTTGTCTTGTTTTTCCCTAATTGTTTCAATGTGGCTAGTAGAAAATTTAAAATTACATGTGTAATTCACATGGTATTTCTTTTGGACAACATTGTTTTATTAGAGGGTGTTGAAGGCAATCGGACCACCTTCTGTGCTTCTGGCCCCTTTGGAGCCATTGTTGACAGGCCACATGATTCCTGGACCATCTAATGTCCCGATCTCGGTGGATCCCCTTGGTGCCATGAACTCAGCATTAAAGAATGAAGCAGCAGTTTCTAAAACTGACTCTGAGCTGAATGGACATGCCCACAGGGTACACACAAGAATCTGCAGCCCAATCTCTTCTCTGTGTACGTATCTCAATTTGTGCAGGAACAGATCACAGTCTCGCCTTTTAGCAAATGTTTGAAAAAGTGGATTTGTAAGATAATGGAAATTCTCAGTGAAACCAGATTTCCTCAATAGCTCAAGAAAAGCGCTGATTTTATCCCCTGAACAACTAGATTAGATTACAAAGTTTCTTCTAATGCCATTAGCAAGAGGCTCAAAATGTGTAGACTGCAAAATGGCCAGGCTTCTATAATGCATTTTACATTACTGTCATGGCACCAAAACTGTTGAGTGGCTGTTGAGGAGCAGGATGATCTCATATTCTTAAAGTTACAACCTACAGTTTATTCATTCATAGTGAAGAAGGATAGGCCTTAACCAGAGCCAAGTTTAGCATTACCAGATGCGGGACAGTTTGACCTTATCTTCCTCTAGGTTTGAGGAGTGGAAGGCACACATCATCACCCATGTAGGGCTCTTGATGAAAATGCTTAACTTTAATCAGTA
The DNA here is from genome assembly GCA_037038555.1 of Rhynchonycteris naso. Classification (NCBI taxonomy): domain Eukaryota; kingdom Metazoa; phylum Chordata; class Mammalia; order Chiroptera; family Emballonuridae; genus Rhynchonycteris; species Rhynchonycteris naso. The sequence continues at coordinate 25,327,542 of CM073001.1, forward strand.
GGAAACTGACACAGTGAGAAGTTCTGTGGGACAGTTGCCTTGGACACCTGAAAGGAGTCACGGTCGTAAAGAATGAAGGAGGCTCTGATGTACATAAACTTGGTGGTTAACCAATACAGACTTATTACTTTACAGTTTGGAAGTCAGATGTCTCAGTTCTGGGGGACTTCCCTTACAGTTCTGGAGGACTAAAATCAGGGTATCAACAGGGCTGTGTTCCTTCCAGATGCTCTCAGGAAGAATCCATTCCTTAGCTTTCCAAGGCTGCCTGAAATCCTTGGCTCATGTCACTCTGACTTCTGCTTCCATCATCATGTCTCCTCTGACTCTGACACTCCTGCTTCCCTCTTATAGGACCCTTGTGATGATATTAGACAATCCTAGAAAATCCAGCTCAAGCTGTCTCACTTCCTGTATTCAGTTCCCATAATTTGTTCTCAGAACTTTGCTTCTTTGTTTGTCTTTCAGGTTCAAATGTGAATGGACCTGGGGAGTTCAGTGTCACCAAAAGACTGAAGGGCACACCTGAGAGAATTGAGCTAGAAAGAAACCAACTGTAAAAACAGAAGCCAGAGGAGGGACGTGAGGAGGCCCACACAGAACACAGCCTGCAGAGGAGAGAGCATGGCCAAGAGACGTCATTAGACTCTCCGGGTAGATAATAATTCCTCCTCTGGGCAGGCAGTGGACCCCCTTGGGCCAGAGTGCCTCCCTTAGAATCCCTGCTCTGCTCTGCACTGGCTGTGTGACTTCAGGCAAATTACTTAGTTTATCTATGCCTCAGTAAAGTAGAGGGTTGTTGTGAGGGTTAAATAAACTGATAACATATAGAAAATGTTTATAAAAGGGGACTTGGTACATCATAAACACTATATTGGTGGTAGCCATCATTAATGTTACTAAGCATTTTTATATCCTCATCATTTAATCGTCACCCCAGTAAACCTGCACAATCAACAGCCTCTATTTTTGCCGTAAAGGAAACTGATGGTGACTCAACTAAAGCCAGAGAGAACAAGAGTTTGAGCCCAGGTCTTCCTACCTTAAGTCCAGATGCTAACTGTTCTTCATGTCAGAGCACAATTCATTCTTTTCCATTCCTTCCAGGGTTTTGTTTTTAATTTTCTTTTTCTCTCTTTTTGCCCATCTTGTTAAAAGAACAAAGTTCAACTGAATAAATTTGAAAGATCTCATTGGTTTGATTCAGCAATTCATGAATGTGGCAGCATCCAATTCAGCAGGTAGAAAGGAGTTCTGAGTATCTGTACAAGTGAAAGACTTTTATGGGCAGAAAGGAGCAGAACAGGAAGTTATATCCATAACTTACAGCTGGTTGGTTACTGCAAGTCTCCTTCCTTTAGGGGATGACAGTGATCTATTAGGAAGATGACTGAATGACATGGAGGCTGGCCCACCCATCCAAATCCATTATCCTCAGTTTGATTCTTTATATTAAGGAGAAGATTGTCAACTAAAAATGGAAATCAAAAAATTCCTACATTCTGGATTTAAAGTCCAGTGTCTTTGGAATGTTTCAGTAAACCCTTCCACAGAGGCTTCAGAATGTTTTTCTTTTCCTCTGGGAGCAGAGTTTTAGTCTAGCTTAGGGGAGAAAGCGTAAGAACGAAAGTTTCTGTTGGGCTCTCAACAACTGCTTCCAGTTTGCCCAATTTCTGACCACTGGGCTACTTTAAAAAATAACCCTTTCAAATATTTCATCAGGTTTTAGCTGGAACAAACAGTCAACATTCCTGGTTACATAATAACTTGAACACAAGAGATGTCCCCAAAGAGGGCACATAAGATACTAGCCTACTAAGATCCCGAGCCACTCCCAAAGACTTAGCTCCCCTGAGAGCTGGCTGCAGTCAGCAGAACCCCAGCTGCAAAAAGCAGTGCATTTCTGTCTGTCCATGTTTTGGGGGGCCTTTCACCTGAAGATTGCCAAGCCCTGCTCACAGGACCCAAAACGAGACAAGTGAGGAAGCAATAATATGACACCAAAACACAAGCAACACAATCAAAACTGAACAAGTGGGACTAAACTGAAAAGCTTCTGCACAGCAAAAGAAATAACCAAGAGAACAGACAGCCCTCAGAATGGGAAAATATTCTTGCAAACCATATATCTGACAAGAGGTAAATACATAAAAAATATATTTAGAACTCATACAACTCAATAGCTAAATAAATAAATAAATAAGAACCCAATTTAAAAATGGACAAAGAACCCAAATAGAGATTTCTTCAAGGAAGATATACGAAAGGCCAACAGGTGCATGAAAAGATGCTCCGTATCACTAATCATTAGGGAAATGCATATGAGAGACAATGAGATTTCACCTCATGCTTGTTAGAATGGCCACTGTCAAAAATACAAGAGCTAACAAATGCTGGTGATGTGGAGAAAAGGAAAGCCTTGTGCACTGTTGGTAGGATTGTAAATCAGTGCACCCACTATGGAAAACAGTATGGAGGTTTCTCAAAAAATTACAAATGTAACTGCCATATGATCCCACTTTGGGGAATATACCCAAAAGAAACCAAAACACTAACTCAAAAAGATATCTTCATCCGCATGTTCATAGTAGCATTATTTACAATAGCCAAGGTGTGGAAACAACCTAAGTATTCATAAGTGGATGAATGAATGAATAAAGAAGTTGGGCACATATGTATGTGTGTGTGCATACACTACATTGAAATATTCAATCATAAAAGAGAAACAAGAAAATCCTACTATTTGGGGGACAATATAGATGAGCCTTGAAGGTTTGCTAACTGAAATAAGTCAGACAAATATTGTGTGATTTCACTTATATGTGGACTCTAAAAATCAAAACAAACAAACAAAAACTCCTTAGAAAAGAGATCAGACTTGATTACTGGAGGCAGGGGCGAGGGCAGGAGGAATTGGAAGAAGGTAGTCAAAAGAGAACAAGCTACCAGTTAGAAGATAAATAAATACTAGGAATGTAATGTACAACATGATGGCTGTAATTACTACTGTGTTGTGATAAGAAAGTTAAGAGAGTAAATCCTAAGAGTTCTCATTACAAGAAGATTTTCTCTTCTGCTTTCCTTTCTTTTTATTGTATTTATATGAGAAGACGGACGTTAGCTGAACCTAGTGTGGTGATCATTTCACAATATATGTAAATAAAACCATAAAAAAGGAAATTAACTCACATTTGGGATAAAGTTAACCTATTTTGCAAGCCTCTGGGAACCATTTAACAGAAGTGGCATAATCGTGCATAATAGCAGATCGACCAAATACCCTAGAAGTTTGCTGATTTAGCATTTAATTCTCGCAGAGCAATTATTGGGAAAACAAGTTCCATCAAGATAATAAAATTAATATTGCTGCAGTATTTATATTTTAGAAACCGCTTCTGAGAGGGTAGATTTGGTGGAGATAGTATGAAATATGTGTGTGCTATGTATGCATACAACATATGCATGTGCACACACACAGGCACACACACATCCTCTCATGGTATAAAAGAGCCTTTTTTCTCTAAATATATAAAAACAGAAAGCAATAGCTGTCCTGGGTGAGAAAGATTCAACAACCAATGGGTACCCCAAAGTCAAATTCCTAAGAGTCTGAATTTAGAAAAAGCTAAGTAAAATCTTATTTTTCTGTTTTTAAGACACTGGTTAATAACATTACACAAGTTTCAGGTGCACAGTTCTACAACACATTATCTGTACACTGTATTGTGTGTTTACCGCCCCCAATTCAAGTCCCTATCCATCACACCATTTATCGCCCCATCCTCTCCTCCACCTTCCCTCACTCCGCTCCACGCCCCCCCCCCCCGGAATCACCACAGTTTTCCTTGTCCAGGAGTTTTTTCTTTATCTTTTTCTTTTTTGTAACCCTCTCTCAGTGACCCTGGCTGCCCTCCTTGGCCCCCTGACAGCTGTCAGCCTGCTCTGTATCTGTGAGTCGATCTCTGTTTTTTTTGTTCGTTCTATTCCACTCTAATTCATATGAGTGAGTCATATGGTTCTTGTCTTTCTCTCCTTGGCTATTTCACTGAACATAATAATCTCCAGGTCCATCCATGCTGTTGCAAAGGGTAATAGTCCCTTCTTTTTCACAGCTGAGTAGTATTCTATAGTGTAAATGTCCCACAGCTTTCTCATCTACTCATCTACTGATGAGCGCTTGGGCTGCTTCCAGATCTTGGCAATTCCACCTGGAATTTATCTGAAGGAACCCAAACCACTAATTCAAAAAATGTCTGTTCCTCTTTGTTTATTGCAGCATCACTTGCTTTTCTCTCTTGACCAGACACCACAGAGAGAAAGCTGGGTGAGCTGACTTTAGTAAGAATTCTCCCCCTTTGTTTGCTTCTGCGTTTTCCCAGGGTCCCTTCTGCAGATTCTGGGGTGAGGGGCTGTCCATGCAGGTCTCAAGCAGTCACCTGGAACTGTCAAGGCGGAAAAATAATTTTCCCTTTACCCTTTATGGTGAGTCCCTGGCTGAGAGCCCTTTTTTTCCTGGGCATTTTGTAAGTGGATAAGCTTATCGAGGTTAGAAGTTCTCCACTGTGGCCACTTTAAATTTTATTATCTTTGACAAGTTAAACCTGCTTGTTTATCCTTAAATTTTTATTCACCTGAGGCTTCACCCTGGCGCCGCACCAGCTTTAAAAACACCTGCCCTTGAACACGAAGATTTCTAAGTCAGCCCCAGTCCAGAAGGACAAGGGCTCAAACAGCCTGAAAGCCCCTGTTACAAGGGCGGCAGAGCACGGACTGGAGCCCAGAGCGCCCTGCCCAGCGCCTCCAGAGGCAGCGAGAGCGAGAGCGTGGTGAACTCGGGCTCGGCAGGTATCCTCTCTCGCTCTCCAGGTGGCTTGTTGCTCCTGGGGGCCGTGGGGTGTCGCCCTTGGTCCCTCTTCAGAGGCCATAACTGTTTAAATAGAAACTGGGGCACATTAAATGTTTGGGACTTCATTTGAGCAAAATCGATTTGAATTGGGCTGCGTCCCATCTTGCAGCTAGAAGGGCGCACACGGGGGAGCTAGCTGTTTATCATGAAAGGCTTCAACAGGCAGAAGGGAGCGGAAACAGGGTTTCACTGGGCGAAGAAGCCGGTTGGTTCTCGCAGGTTCCCTTCCCATAGGAGATGGCGCTGGTCGGTCAAGCAGATGACCCGACTCCTGCTGCTCAGGGGACTCCTAGTTCACTGGTTTAAGATTTCATTTTTTGTAACCAAAGTTCATGATTTAGTTCCTATGTTTTCTTCTATGTACTTTATTGTTTCAGCTCTTATATTTAGGTTTTTGATCCATTTTGAATTAATTTTAGTATAAGGCGACAAACTGCAGTCGTTTCATTCTTTTGCATGTGGCTTTCCAGTTTTCCCAGATTCCATACATAGGCGGGACATAAAAAGAGACTAAGAGACATGGACATGAGTGTGGTGGTTGGGGGGGAGGGAGGGAGATGGGGGCAGGAGGGGGCACAAAGAAAACCAGATAGAAGGTGACAGAGGACAGTTTGACTTTGAGCGATGGGTATGCTACATAACTGAATGACAAGATAACCTGGAGATGTTTTCTTTGAACATATGTACCCTGATTTATTAATGTCACCCCATTAAAATTAATAAAATTTTTAAAAAAGATTTCATTTTTGAAAGAGCTGAGAGTGTGATTCAGTTAAATCTTGGTTTGGTGAGATGGGCTTAGCGTAAGCCGCATTTTGGGCCTGTTGTCTTGTTTTTAACAAAGGCTAGGGGCATTATCCTTGTTAAAAAGATACGTTGGAGGTGACATCCTGGGCATTTGAGGTGGCAGAGGGGAAGTTTTCTTTACGTATCATCTATATGCATGTGGGTCCCAAGTGTTTTTGCAGATGTTGAGAAAAACACAGCTTTTTGGTTATTGTTCTATTTCTGTACCTGAAGTAAGTTTTTATTAACCACGTGTTTCTGTGGACCTCGTGACAAATACAGCTGGTTGGTTATTGCTTTATTTCTGCACCTCACATAAATTCTTGTGAACTATCAATCTTAAAATACTGCTTTCACTTAAAAAGAAGCTCAAATCAGATGCTGTAATTTTTGTTGAAAGAAACATCAATGATTCTGAATATATATATATATATATATATATATATATATATATATATATATATATATATATATACACACACACACACACACATATAATCACTGATTCTGATATACAGATAATACATTATATATCCATGTTCTCATCAAATTCTCAAAATAATAATGTAAATGAGAGGTAGCTATGACAGAAACGATGAGGTTCCTCTTGTAGCAGGAGGAATTCTAGAACCCCAACGGTCCAGAGCCACGTGTAACTAACTCATCCTCTTGATTGGGGTCAGGAGCAACAAACGCTGTGGGCCGTCACCCTGTGATTAGCGCGCTGTGTGGCACAGCTGACCTAAGGGGGATGAGCCTCAGGGGGCCTGACTCCTCAGGTGAGCCCTCAACAGGCAGGTGCTCCTTGGCCAGAGACATTCAAGGCCTGAGGAGGAGTCAGCACAGGCTGTTCTCCTTTTCTGGCTTTGAAGCTCGAGGAGCGGGGGCCCCATGACAAGGAGTGAGGCTGCGTCTCTAAGCTGAGGGTGACATCCGGCTGACAGCCAGCAAGGAAGCTTTTCAGTTTCATTGAATTCTTAAAATTTCCCCATCAGGTTTGTGAAACATTTATCCTCACGGCCCGCTCGTGAACATTTCAGGCTCCGCCGCCACGTGCAGTCTGTCTCCGACCCGTATTTTCTTCCTCCCCCTCGCCTCCCCTTTCCTTCTTCAATATTTAAAATAGAAACAAAAACTCTTAGTTTTAGGACTGAACCAGAACAGGTTGTGGCTAGTTTGCCACATTCTGGTCTAGATAATCAATTAAGCAAAATAAATTAAGGCCTGGATTGTAGTGTTTGCCAATTTCTGCAGTAATCCACAGTGGATTTCAGGCTACCAGCATGAAGTGTCTTTGCTGTTAAAGATATGCAGTAGCATACCATCGTATAGTGTTTCTATGCCTAACCGGTAGGAGTAAATAACCGTGAGGTTTCCCTGGCCAGACGAGGCCAGCTTATCCTCATTACCTTCACCCTCCTCAGCCTCCTCCAAGGCTTCCAGTGACTGTCCTTTCAGAGGCTCAAACTCCCCCAACATTTTCCAATGCAGACACTTGGTGCATGCGCCTTGGAAAATTGTTTAAAAACCCCACGCGAAGGCAGAAAAGCTCTGCAGCGCGCATGCGTGGAGTGCGCCACTGCTCATCAGTTGGCCAAGACCAGAGCAATGGGGTTTTAGCTTGCCTCTGATGCAGTTCGCAGCACACACCTCCAACTCGACGAGAAAACAGGTACAGATGTTAGGCCTTAGCGTACTGGGAGTAAGTGCTGTGAATCCATATACAAACTCGAGCGAGGTCTCTCTTTCTCCAGGTTGCTCGTGTAGTGCAGGGTGTAAGAAAGTCTGGGACAAATGCACATGTGTTATGTGGTGGCACGTTTTTAGGAAAGTATCATTAATCTTTTCATTTGTGTTGACAGTATTGTAAATGCAGGGATATGCTAAAGCACTTATATTTGTTACTTTTAATTTATTTTTTTATCTTTCAATTCTAGTTGAAATACAATATTATATTAGTTGCCAACCCCAGGATACATATACTATTTCTTCATCCATTCATCTATCAATGGACACAAGATACTTTCATATCTTGGCTATTGTAAATAATGCTGCAGTGAACGTCAGGGTGCATATATATCTGTTCAAATTAGAGTTTGAATTTATTCTGTTAAATATGCACAAATGGAATTACTGGGTCATATGCTAGTTCTAGTGTGAATTTTTTGAGGACCCTCCAAACTATTTTCCATAGTGGCTATACCAGTTTACACATTTACCAGTCAGGCACACGTGTCCCCTTTTCTCTATCTCCTTGCCAACACTTCTTTGTTGAATTGTTTATGATAGCCATTTGACAGTGCTACAATTTTTACAAAGAAATACTAGGTCACTCAGAAAAACAATTACAGCTGACTGTTGCATAACGTGGCTTTTAACTGTGCTGGTCCACTTATATGTGAATTTTTTCATTATATACATATAGTACTGTAAATGTATTTTCTCTTCCTTATGATTATTTTACTAATTTTTTTTACCCTCTAGCTTACTTTATTGTAAGAATACAGTATATAATACATATAACATAAACAATATGTAGTAATCAACTGTTTGTTATTGGTAAGGCTTCCAGCCAACAGGAGGCTATTAGTAAAGTAGTTAAGTTTTGGGGAATCAAAAGTTACACATAGGTTTTTGTCTGCATCAGGTAGACAACTGCTGCATTCTTGAAAGGTCAACTGTACTAAGAATGAAATCTAAAATACCTAACATGGCCTCAAGATCCTAAAACGTCCGGTCCCTTTCTACCTCTTTGACTCATTTTTCAAATTTGCTTCCTCTATCCGCTCAGTTCAGTTACATCCATGAGGCTGACAATTCTCCTGCCTCAGAGCCTTTGCACTTACTCTTCCTATTTTTTTCCTAATGATATTTGAGTCAGTTTTATTTCTGTTACATATTTTATGTTATAAATGATACCGTTTTAAATTTTAATTTAATGTTAAATTGTTAGTTTCTGGAACATAGAAATAAGATTTTATTTTTGTATATTGATTTTGTATCAATTTTTCTAAACTTAGAATTTTAAGAGTTTTTTCATGGATGTCATAGTGTTCTCTATATAGACACATGCATTTCAGATTATGTGAACTATGCTATTTATGATGCAATGTTCTGTTAAGTCAATTTGGCAATCCTTTTGGTAAATAATGTTATTCAAGTCTTTTATATCTTTCTTGATTTTTGTGTACTTTAAAAAAATCAGTTATTAAGAGAGGAGTGTTTAAGTATGAGATTACAGTTGTGGGTTTGTCTATTTTCTTTGCAGTTCTATTCAATTTTTCTTCATGTATTTTAAACCTCTGTTATTCGTAGGATAAAGATTTAGGGTTGTGTACTCTTGGTGGATTTTTCTTTATGACTGATTTATCATTATGAATGAACCTCTTTGTCCTGGCATATTCTTTGCTCTATGGTACCTCTTTTTTGATATTTTTAATTCTAAATTATTTGTATTTTTATATTTAATTTGTTTCTTATAGGCATCTTAAAATTGGCCATTACTTTTTTGTCCAATCTGACAGTCTCTGTCTTTAATAGCATGTGCAGACAGTTTACATTTCATGTGATCAGTTTAGGTTGGATTTAAATTCACCATCGTACTCTTTGCTATTTTTATTACTCTTATCTGGCATTTGCTTATTGTTTTTCTCTTTTGTTAACTTTTTTGTATTTATACATCTTTTCTTTTGTGTGTGTTCAACTTTTTTTATTTTAGTAAAATCAGAATGAACACAGTATATGCAGTTCTAGCATCTAAGACTAATACAATAAGCAACTACTAAACCTATAGTGACTTGAGGGTTCAATGACTAAACTCAGCAAGTTTAATTATGTATTTCTTGATTTTCAGTTTTCCCATTGCTGGTTTATTAGTTACAATGATTTGTAATTTTAGGGCTTCTTTAGGATAAATAATATAAGTCTTTAGGTCAGGGGTCCCCAAACTTTTTACACAGGGGGCCAGTTCACTGTCCCTCAGACCGTTGGAGGACTGCCACATACAGTACTCCATACACTAACCACCAATGAAAGAGGTGCCCCTTCCGGAAGTGTGGCGGGGCGGATAAATGGCATCAGGTGGCCGCATGCAGCCTGCGGGCCGTAGTTTGGCGACCTCTGCTTTAGGTTATCTCAATTCAAGTGATACTATACTTCTTGGCGTATAGTATAGACATATTTTAGCTATACCATTTTAGAGATAAAGAAAGACAAAACTCAGGTGATGTAACTTGCCTTTGGCCAGAAACCTTGGTTAGGGGTTAAAATAAGAGTTCTAGACTATGAACTTCAGACTCAGTGCTTTTTCCACAGTGTAGTGCTCGAATGAGTGTCACTGTGCTTGCTTTGGAGGATAACAACTCACCACAATTAGAAATTATAAGAACTGATGGGGAAAAAGTTGAATTTTTTTCTTGTTTAGGAAAATGTAAGTTTGGAACATGTAGTACAAAAGCCCTAAAATTTCCCTGCAGACCACTGAGTAGGCATCGCACATGGGCATCAGGTGAACAATTAGAGATAAAGCTATGAGCCGGTATTACAGCTGAGACCCTGGAGAACTAGGATTTGTTGGAATTTCCACATTAATCACTGCAGGAGAGCAGTTCACGTCCCATAAATCACATCTGGACTGTGATGTGTAGGGTTGCCTGAAATTGTATTTATTCATCTTATTCTATGTGCTCGAATTAAAGAATATCTGAAACTCTCAGCATGAGAGGTACCTGTACCTCGGGCTTGTTAGGTAGAAATTGAATGCAAGGTGCATGTTTACTTCTTGCATTTGTAATGTTAGGATTGCAATTTGATCTGTTAATATACCCATTAGGAAAAATTAGAATTTTATATACTCCGGGTCATCATAGTAACAAAGAAAAGAGTCTATTAATACTAGAGATCAATTTGTCTATTACTTTTTAACGCAAGTGTAACATAAAGAGGAACTAATGTATGTTAAATTAAAAATGTTTGAATTCCCATAATTCTCTTAAATATATTTTCCTTAGTATAATGGCATTTATGTCCAGCTTTACTCCAAGTATTTTATATTATACAAGATTAAAATGAAATGCCCTCTGGGTATTTACACACCGTCTTTTTTGTTTGTTTTTTTGTGACAAAGACAGAGGGACAGATAGGGACAGACAGACAGAAAGGGAGAGAGATGAGAAGCATCAACTCTTCGTTGAGGCACCTTAGTTGTTCATTGATTGCTTTCTCATATGTGCCTTGACCAGGGGGTTACAGCAGACCAAGTGACCCCTTGCTTGAGCCAGTGACAAGCTGGTGAGCCTTGCTCAAACCAAATGAGCCCGCACTCAAGCTGGCTACCTTGGGACCTCGAACCTGGATCTTCTGCGTCCCAGTCAGACCCTCTATCCACTGCACCACTGCCTGGTCAGGCTACACCGTCATTTTTTTTTTTTCCGTCATTCTTACTCATGAGATCTAAATAGCAAATACTTAGTCTCTGAAGCTAGCAGACAGGTCATAAATGTAGTCAGTTGTGTTATTACTAGTCTGATGTCTGCTTTTCTCTGGTTGAAGAAAAAGAGTAGAATTTTTATGTTGAGACAAAGTTTGTCAGACAAGGAATGTATGTATACATATGCATATGTATGTGGTTTTTCAGAAGTTTTTTTTTTTTTCATTATTGGCTGATTTATTTGAGAGAGAGAAGCATTCATTTGTTGTTTCACTTAGTTACGCATTCATTGGTCGCTTCCCATGTGTGACCTGACCAGGGATCAAACCTGCAACCTTAGTGTTTGGGGAGGACACTCTAACCGACTGAGCTTACCAGCCAGGGCCTTCAGAACTTCGATTTTTAAAGAATATCAATGATGACAGAGTGCCTGGATTTTTTTCTTATATTTATAAGAATACTATATAGAAATAGCCTCAAAATATAACTTTAAAAATAAGTAACTTTTGGACTTAGTTGTTAAGGCTCTTGATAGTTTCTGTTGCTAGCAGTTTGCACTGTGAACGCACAGGAACAGCTGTGTGCGTGTGCAGGGAGCCGAGCATCACAACCTCAGGCCACTAGAGCCCACGGGCGAGGCGAGTTTCTGGGCTGGGGACATGACGAGGGAGAGTTGGAAGTGAAACAGTGGAGACGCGGCCACTCCACCCGGTCTAGTCCCTCTTGCTCTGCAGCTGCGCAGCTCTTAGACTGTCGGCAGTGCTTTACGGCCGTGTCCAGGCGGTGCTTTACGGCCGTGTCTATGTGGTTTAATAAAAACAAATGTCTGCAGCATTCCGCATGCAATTGTCTATTGGAATAGATGGTTAGCTGGCAGTTTCACACTCCAATTTCTTTAAAAGAGAAACATTGTTGGTGTTCTTTGTACTTCAGTTTCAAGAAGTGGCTTTATTTCATGTGGGGGCTGTCTACCTTTCTGGACCAGGTGACAGAGTGCGGTCAACTGAAGGGAACTGTGATGAGTTCCAGCCTGGGGAAGGTTTTGCCTTCCTTTCCTAAAATGTGCCTTAGACAGGCTGACCATCTGGTCTGGAGGAATGATAACACAAAAACCCCATGAAACTAAATGAAAATGTTTGCTCAGGAAAAGCAAGAATGCAGAGTGAAATCATATAAAGGATTAGTAGTAAAAGATAGGATTTGAATGATGAGAGGTGTTTCATTCAAAAATATTTCTGGCCTGACTAGGCAGTGGCCCAGTGGATAGAACATTGGACTGGGATGCGGAGGATCCAAGTTTGAGACCCTGAGGTCTCCAGCTTGAGTGCGGGCCCATCTGGCTTGAGCAAAAGCTAGCCAGCTTGGACCCAAGGTCGCTGGCTCCAGCAAAGGGTGGCTCGGTCTGCTGAAGGCCCGCGGTCAAGGCACATGTGAGAAAGCAATCAATGAATAACTAAGGTGTCATAATGGCAATGAAAAACTAATGATTGATGCTTTTCATCTCTCTCCATTCCTGTCTATCTATCCCTCTCTCTGACTCTCTCTCTCTCTCTGTCCCTAAAAAAACAAAACAAAACAAAAAAAAAGAATAAAAAAATGGCTTCTCCAAAATATTTCTGAATGACCTCCATGTTCTAGACACTGTATTATGCCTGGTTGTCCATAGGTTAAAAAAAAAGGCGGGGGGGGGGGCATGTTCATTGCCCTAGGAACTCCATCTGGGATTCAATCACTAAGAACTGGACAAATTTTAACTTTATCATAGAATTCATAAGTTGTATGTATTTTAATATAGAGAGTAATTTAGTTGGACCCATTTTCAGAAAATGTTATTGTAAGTCCCTCAAGGAACTAATGTCTAAACCACACTCAGTGAGTGAAATGACTAGTCCATCATGTGAAAAATTGGCAATATCACTCCAGGAAAGGGATTGTCATTAGCAAAGGCTGTAGCCTTAGCAGTTTGGGGAACTGGAAAGGGACCAGTGTGTTGAGAGGCAAACATAGTCAGGGACTATGTCATTTGGATTATATGGGGTCTTGTAAGTCATCGTAAGATGTTTGAAACAGATACCAAAAAAAAAAGTCAATATGGTAATTCCATTTCTTCCTTACTAATTGATATTGTGTTATTCAATAAAAATTATTGAATAAGTACAAATTATTGAATAAAATATTAACTTTTATTATTCTATATACATAAATAGGCATCTACTTGCCACCAAATGACTACTGGTTCTTATGAGAAATAAAACTCACCTGCAAGATAAAAATATTTATTCTGATATGTTTCGTTTATGTTTATTTTACTATGGGATCCAGGTTCCCAGTGATTTACACCCTTGCGTAGTGCACTCCCTAATAACCTTATATCTTAGATAGTATTATCTCCAGTCTACAGATGAGGAAACTGAAGCTTAACAGAGTAAATGTTTGAAGCACATGGCATTGGAAAGTCACTTGGAAATGTTTTTGAAGGATAAAAAGAGAAATAAAAGATCAGTTATTTTAAAAAAGAAAATAGAGATGGCCAGTTGGCTCTGTGGATAGAATCTCTCCCTGGCATATAGATGTCTGGAGTTTGATTCCCAGTCAGGGCAAACAAGAGAAGCAATCATCTGCTTCTCACCCCCTCCCCATACTTCTCCCCCTACTCCTCTTCTTCCCCTCATGCAGCCAGTGGCTCGATTAGTTCAAGCATCAGCCCTGGGCACTTAGGATAGCTGGGTTGGTCCAAGCACATCAGCCTCAGGCACTAAAAATAGCTCAATTGATTGGCCCCAGATAGGGGTTGCTGGGTGGATCCTGGTCAGGGTGCATATGGGAATCTCTCACTTAAAATAATAATAATTATTATTATTATTATATATATACACATATAAAATAGAAAATAATATGACAGAAGAATTTTGAGGGGAAAATATTTATTGATCAACAAATTTTTAGGGACCTGATATAGGCTCTGACAAGATTGCAGGTATATTAGCCATTATCTGATTATGGAAGAAACACATTGCTTCCCAAAATACCCCATAATTATAGAAGGGTGGACTGAGGGAACAGTGAGAGCAATTGGACTTCACAGAACGAAATGATCATTTTACAATGAGATGGGCTACATGCTGAGCTTTGATAGATTAGCTTAGTATATTATATATTTTGAGTAGACAGAAAGTGAGAATTTTTCTAGAACAGGAAAACTGGGCGACCAATAGTAAGAAAGTGACAAAATATATTGGAGGAAATTTTGAAGAAATAAAATAAATGCAGAAATGAAGGCAGAATGGTGGGGGAAAAATGATGTGCATTCCTCTCCTAAAGGTCAACATCACGACCCTACTCTTCTCCAGTCTGACCCCTAGTCCCTTTTCTCCACCAGCCATGTTGGTTTACTTCAATTGTTAAGACAGCTGAGCTGAATACACACTTCCTACCTGCACTCGGTAACATCTCCAAAGGTCTCATTCTTCTGGGTTATTTAATTTCAGCTGGGTGTGTGCATGGGTCATCTGACTGCCAAATATCTGTGACTTGGAGGCAGAATCCACATTGAGTTTATATCTGCATTTATCAAAGTGCCTGTCACAGACCACTAAACTCAGCAAGATCTTAATGAGTATTTGTGGAAGAGGCCTGGGTTGAGGTGGGAGGGAACTGCGGGGAAGTGGTGGACTTGGTGCTTACCTCTTGGTGGGAGCAGGAGGAGAAGGGCTGAGCACAGCTGGGGACTGGAACGCGAGAAGTCCAGGTGGCATGTATTCGATCGTGTGGTCACGAGCGGCCACTGAAAGGTTCCCTGAGCAGCAGTGTGCCGTGAGCTGAACCATTCTTTGAAAACTTTGAGCAGGAGACTGAAGGAGGAAAGATGATACTGGAATTAAATATAACATTTTAGGAGGAGGCAATAGGGGCCTAGCCGAGGCAGTAGGAATAGATGATAATATTGAGACCTAAAGAACAAGAGACTAGAAATTCAATTCTAATCCCTTCTTTGAGCAGCTCTGAAGTATGAAAGGCAAGCGAGTTATTTCATTATTTTTATTGTTGACATCAAGAAGGACATCATGCTACTTTCTTTTGGTGGAACATGTGATGAGTCGTGGTATATTGGCATAATGCCACTGACCTTGTCCAGCCTTTCACAGTGCTTGGTAATACCTGATATTTGGGTAGAGTACAGGAAATATACAGGGAAGTACTCGTGTTCGGATCAGACTACCGGGTTCAAATCCATGTCTCCCCTCTTGTGTGACTAAGACTTAATCAGTGACCTGCCCTAATCTTACTGATTCAAGTGCACATGAGGTCAGGGTTGTGAGTGTGGTGTGGCCATTGTGTGACAGGGGCTTTTCATGAAGCACCGAGCACAGTTCCTGTCCCAGATTAAGGGTCATGCTCACTGACTAACATGCAAACTGTTATCAAGGCACAAGTCTTACCAAAATTCAGATCACCACATTCAATAAACAAACCAAGGGGCGTATTGTCCCAGTTGATATGGTCTGCTTGTGTGTACCTGTTCTTCAATCCTGGCTTTGCTATGGTTTTTACAATGGGGCCTATTATGCTTATTTTCTTAAGAACAAAATTGCTAAGCAGTGCTCCTTTTCAGTGAACAAAATAAAAGATTCACTTTCAAACTTTCTTTTGAATAAGAGAGAAATTTCCACACAATGGAGCTATAAATTTAAGCGAAAGAACACACTTTGGAATTTACAATAGACGGCAGGCTGTGTTCTTAGTCTTCTTTAAGGTGTGAAGTTGTAGTTATTTGTTCTCCATTTTAAAGAGCAAAGAGTTCATAAATAATAAGATCAAGTAGCAGTCTGCCAAGGCTTGAAAACCTCTCAATGAATTTTTCATTGTCAAATATGTAATTCTTCTGAGTGTTGATTATTCCTGTGAATATTAAAGTACCCTACAGAGACCAAACAGATGAAATTCTCTCTCTGTCCCCTTTGAGTAGCAGAGTGGTATGTGTCAATGAGAAGCCTATTGCCTTTGGTTTCTTATGACACATGCCTCCTTTACTGAGATATGTCTTTAAAAAACTAACGTAGGGTTCTACAATGAAATGTAAATAATGAAATTACTACTTCCTAACTGGGTAATGATAGTAAGTTTTCAAAAATTTTGAGTGACACACGTGTGCGTGTGTGTGTGTGTATGTGTAGAGAGAGAGAGAGAATTTTCTTCATAGCTGGCAGCTATTTGTTCACTGGAGAGATCAGTCATTGAATGACAGTGACGCTGGCGGAAATGAGGCACTTTCACCGAGTCCTGAGGAAAGCATTCCAGAGACCCACATATGGAGGGAAGGGCTTTGTGATAAGAGTTACTTGGGATTGAAATGGAAGGCTGCCCACAGCTTCCCAGTGTCTCATCTCTGGCCGTCCGGCCATGGAAATAGTCCAGCCTAGTCTTCATTGGGCCCAATACAAAGACCAGTATTCAGATTTTCTGTCATGATTCAGTCCAGGTTGTCGTTGTCTGGCTAGCGTGGTTTGTGTCCCCACCACTCTCTGGCTGGTACTGTGCTCGGGCCCCCTACCCCCTTGGAGCCTGCACTTGGGAGTCTGCACGGCTGCTGGTCCCGTAGGCCACTGCTGGCCCCTGGATTTGAGGGCTGCATGGCCACTTAGGGAACCAACAGGGTGAGCGCTTGTTACCAAATGAGAGAAGAGAGAAAAGAGACAACGTTCATTTGTTAGGTTTGAGTTATATCATCTCGACTAGGAGGCTCTTTTCAAATAACCAGTCCATTTAGCAATTATTCCCAGTGCTTGTGTTGGTTCCTCCCCTACCAATTCAGTCCTTTTCTCAGGCTAGACTGACAGGCCTCTATGGCTGCCATCTTGGTTCCTGTTGTGCATGTGCCCAGCAGAGGAATGTCTCCCGCTATTAGTCCTCCTTCCTCATAGTCTGAAGATGGACCGTGGGGAGGTTGAAAAACTGGTCCTTCCTGCCTGCATGGAGGAGGAGGGAGTGTTAATCCTTTGGCAGGCAATGCTGAGATTTCCAGGGGGTGTCTGAAGCTGTAGCTTCCTAGTGAAGCAAGCAGGTTTTTAAATGTCTGATTCCCCTTCCTCCTTTCCCTTAGTTACCTATGCTAACAACAAACAGCATGTTCTACTAAATACTAAAGATCCTGAAAAACTTACGTATATGTTCAGAACTGTACTGTCCTTAAAATAAAGGCAATAAATATGTATCATATTTAGCTATTTTTTTCCACCCAAAACCAACACAAATGAATAACCTCATGAAAACTACACCCCTTGGGACACCTCAGAACAATTAAATTAATTTAAACTTCCAAGGCACTAACTCTGCCTGGTCATATTTTATCATCACTTTTTTTCCAGGCAGTGTTTTTTTTTTACATGAAGAACTTCCATATGTAACAACGCAATCTGAATCCTCTTTTTAGTGACCACATGCTCAGCAGATAATAATAACAGCAATTTAAATACATAAGCAAAGTGACCACACCAAGGCATGAATGGAACAGTTGTTATACTAACTTAACCCCCTGCCCTGGGAGTCCATAGGAAGATATTAAGGTTTATTACACTTAAGTTACTAATCATTTTCCTCTGGGTTCCTCAAATCCTACAATTTCCCACACTCACAATTGGAAATAAGAGCTGCAAGCACAATTTAGCGAGAAGGAACAATAAATCACTTAACATGCTTGTGAAGTTTAATATAATTTAAGCTTATGCTTTGTGTTTGGGTAATTACAGCAGGGTAAAATTTATTTTAGGTGACATTAAACATTGCAGTGTTTCTACCATGAAAACCAGGATTTTGTACTGGAAAGTAGCCAGTATTTGGGTTCTGAACACGGCATGTGAGTTTCAAGTTGACCACTAAGGAAAATACCTTGTTGGGCCGCACCGTCTTATTTTAATTCAGTTTGAATGAAATGCTTGAGAAAATGATTCATACATCTAAAATGCTATGCAAAGATTAATCACTATTACTTTTTCTTCTACTTCCAATTTCGAACTCTTTGAGGAGCTATTTTGTAAGCTCAACCTGAGTGCAATCCAACTGTTCATGATATAAGTATCGCTGTCAATACTAGAATTATTAATAATTTGGCATCCATGTAAAAAAGAATACTTCCATCAAAGAGCAGGCACGTCTGAAAGCACAGGCATGAGTCTTCACTGTTTGATTAGCTCCTTTTAGCAGCTAGGCTTAGAATCTGCAGGCTTCCTTTTCACTCCGTCATTAAGTAAAAGACTTACAGGCAGAAGGGAGTAGAACGAGGAAGCTGCACTAGACAAAAAGGCTGATTGATTATTGCAGGGTCAGTTTCCTTTCGGGGACGGCAGGGGTCTGTCAGGCAGATTACGTAACTAGAGATCATTAGTCAATTCCTGAAGGACTGATTTAAAATTCCATTTCAGGGAAGGCTGAAACTGTCATTAAATTTCTCTTTGGTGACATGGGGCTTAGCATATGCATCTCTATTTGGGGGCCTGTTGTCTTGTTTTTAACAGCCTTATAGCACATACAGATTGCAATCCATTGGCCTTCATTCTTCTAAGTTCAGTGATTCGGCTTGAATTTATTAAGCATTTGCCATGTCTCTGGCATTCTGGTAGTCATCAAGGAGCTGTCAGGAAATGTAGAGTCACAGGCTCTGCGCACAGCTCACTGGAGGAAGAAAAACCTCACATAGTGTCAGAGAGGAATAAACTTTCCTCCACCCTTTAAGGTCGTGTTGGTGGTCTAATAATTAAACCTACATGGGACAGATTCTAACAAGAGAAAATAACCAAATGTAATTATACGTGTACATATGGGAATGCCACATCCATGAGGGAGTCAGACAGAAAGGGAAAATGAGGTATATATGACATTCTGAGCTAAGGATGAGGTAAGGCAATGTTTTTCAACTGTTGGTCCATGGACGGGTGCTGGCCCACCAGAACTTTCCTGCTGGTCCACAAAAGAGTTATCCTGATAGTTGAAAACCCCTGAGGTAAGGCACCTGCCAAGTCAGGCTGCTGTCCTCCGACAGAAACTGGGTGACAGGGACACTCAATTCCTTGATGGTTCCATTTTCAAGAGACTGGTCCCAGATCTTTGAGGCAGAAATTCTTGGGTCATAAAGGTGGTAAGAAGTTTACTAGCTTTGTAGGGAATTAGTTTGAGTATAAGCCAAAACAGATAACATTTGCGGGAAAGCAAATCTCAAATGCTCTGAAGAGTAACAGTTTTGCAGTTTCTTTTATGCGTTTGAAATTAAGGAGGGGACCTAAAATGATTAGATGGAGGTAGGAGAAAGCAAGGTAGGGATTGGATTACAGGATGTTAACAAGATCCTGCTGTCTTGAGGGGTGATTATGCCTTCAAAGGGTATCACTTCTGACATTTCAAAGGTGCATTAACCTAGATGCACAAAAACAATGGTTAGGGCTGGCTTACAAGCCTTTCATTAAAGAAGTTAAAGGCCTGGGGCTTTACGACCCACTGTGACCTGCCCAGTCAGGAGTTTGTGATCAGCTCACACTGTGAAGTTATTTTCTGTAGAACTCCTTTTTTGTCCACAGCTTTTTGAAAGATTTATGTATGTTTCAAAGACACAGGAAGAGCTGATAAGTTTTGTAAAGTAGATGCTCTAAGAAAAGATAAGGAAAGTCTCTTCCCTTATTTTCAACAGGAAGAATTAAGTCAGTCTCTCTTTCAAACTTTATTTGCTCTTCCAGCCTGGCAGAAAGACTTCCTCTTTCTCTTCATATGTACACAGAAAGGGCAGGGAGATCTGGGTTGGTATTCACATGAACTGCCACAAGGAAGAGCTTCGGAATTCTTCTACCTTTTCATGTCTATCTATTCTTGTGGTGGAATAATACCCTCCCACCCTCAAAAACAGCCTTTGAAAGCAGATAATGTCAGGGTCAAGCCT
This sequence comes from Rhynchonycteris naso, assembly GCA_037038555.1. NCBI lineage: Eukaryota > Metazoa > Chordata > Mammalia > Chiroptera > Emballonuridae > Rhynchonycteris > Rhynchonycteris naso. The sequence goes on from CM073001.1 coordinate 25,347,585, forward strand.
GGAATCCTCACAACTAAAAATGTGACCCAGGACAAATTGTCTTCCTCTCTAATCTCCAGTTACCTAGTTGTGTGACCAGTTCTGTGCTGGTGGCTGGCTCTGCCCTGGCATGACCCGGGGACCCCAGGTTCTGGACTTGTGCCAGAGAGGTTTCAAGTAGAGACAGAGTGATGAGAACAAAAGCAAGTTTATTCCGGTAGAGAAATGGAGGCAGGGCACATGGGTGCCACTGTAAGAGAAGTGAAAGCACACGTACGCATGAACACGGGCCAACTCACGAGTGAGCTGTGCACTGGGTCAGTCAGTTCTCGGGGCTTTGTGTGTTTCCAGGTGTAAAGCCAGTAGCCACGGCCACCATCACAGCCACCTGGCCCATGCAGGTTTGCATTAGATTCAGACAGATGGTAATGAAACAATGGAGCCAAGAACTGGTGAGCCATAACCTTTAATCCTAGCTTGCACCCGGCGGGCAAGAAATACACACTGGGCTCCAAAACCCATTCATTCAGTGCTCCCAAAGCTACTGATTTTTCTCAGTTTCCTAGAATCAAAGGTTTCTAGCTCACTAGCCTTATTCACCTCTGTTCCCCATCTCCTTCTCCAGCACAAACTCTGCACAAACTGGCTTCTCCTTCAGCATTCTGCCATCTTGACTGCTTCTCCTGGCCTCCTCCACGTGGCCTTTCTCTGCTCTCCTCTCTAATGCTAATCTCAGGAACCAAGAAAGAAAGCTTCTGGTCTGCCCCATTTCACAGTGTAGATTCAAAACCTTTAATCCAATATACAAACAAGAAAGTCTCTGATACAAAGTCACTTATCTGAGGCATAATGGGATTCCTCATGAGAGTGCACCACCCTACATCAAAAAGAGTGGGAAAGGTTCAGTCCTAAAACCAAGCCCCAGGCTACAAGGATCCTGCCTGTCCACAGCCCGCCCCCAACACACATTAATACAATCACGCCTATCCCAAGCAAGAAGGGCAACCAACATTATCACCTGGGCGAGGGGTCTCTGCGTGGGCAGCGCCATCTTCAACAAAGTGAACATAATATATTTTACCTGCACAACACCAGGTGTAGGCTGTTTCTGAACTTTGGGGCACCAGATTCTGACTTCACCTTCTGGTTGGTGGGAGCAGGGTCTTGTTCCTAATATGGTCCGTCCTGGAAGTGCCCTGGTGTGTGTTCCCCACAGTCCCCCTTCTACTTGTGGTGTCGGTTTTTGTTACAATGATGGTACAGTGAGCTTTGGGGTTGGTCTCTGGTCAATTCTTCCTCCATTTTGGAATGCTCTGGTTTTAGCCAGTCCTTGTTGTTGACTTCTGTAACCACCGCAGGGGTTCCCTGTCATGAACTGTTTCCTTTGATCATGTGTTGAGGTGGGCACTCTGATGAGGGGACCTAGCCGCTTGTTGTCCTGTGATGCTGGCTCCTATGTCCCCTTCCCACCTGTTGAGACTTTTCCCTAACTTCTTTCTCTCCTGCTTTCACCTCCTGAAAATAGAAATTGAGATAATGGTTCCACTAATTTTACTATAAAGATGAAATAAGATGTCAAGTTCCCTCACTTCCTTTTTCAAGTGATCACTATTTGATAATATCCAGTCTATGCATTAATGGGAATGATAAGCCTATTCATATGTCCGCTCTCAATCCCAGCTTTGGATGCTACATATATCTGTCAAAATGCAATAAAGACTCCTTATCAGTGGCTTAGGGCTGCATTTGTCCAAGGTATGGGGCTCATGTCACTTTTGATCCATGTGGTCCAGGGGGCTCATTTCATAACATTGAATCACATGGTGCAGATGTTACACCCCTTTCAAAATTTCCAAAATGGTTAACTGTGTTTAAAGAAACACACTTTTTTTTTTTTGGAAGTTTTGTTTTTATTTTGTATTTTTCTGAAGTGAGAAGCGAGGGAGAGGCAGACTCCCCGCCTGCGCCCAGCCGGGATCTACCCAGCATGTTCACCAGGAGGTGATGCTCGACCCATCTGGGGTGTTGCTCCGCTGCAATTGGAACCATTCTAGCACCTGAGGTGGAGGCCATGGAGCCGTCCTCAGCACCCAGGTCAACTTTGCTCCAATGGAGCCTTGGCTGCATGAGGGAAAGAAGGAGATAGAAAAAAGAGGGGGAAGGGTGGAGAAGCAGAGGATCACTTCTGTGTGCCCTGATTGGGAATCAAACCTGGGATTTCCACATGCCAGGCCAATGCTCTAGTGCTAAGCCACTGGCCAGGGCTTTGAAATATTTTTTAGTAAAATATATATAATGTAAAATTTACCATTTTAACCATTTTAAGTGTACTGTTCAGTGGTATTAATTACATTCACAATGAGGTGTGACCACCATTACTATCTATTTTCAAACTTTTTTTATCACCATAGAAATTCTACCCAGTAAGCAATAACTCTCCTGTTTCCCCTGAGAAAACTCTTATTTTGGTTCAAAATGCCTAAATTAATCCCCAAAACTTCTAATGTCCCCCTTTTTGATAAAACCTCTGGCAAGCAACTATATTTTTTGAGAAGTAAACATATTTGTTTAGTTTTCCTTCTATTTCCCTTTGCATTTTCCTTCTATGTGGACTAGACTTTTATATATTATAGCAATAAAAAAAGATATTTTAAATAAGTTTAAGTAAAATAGAGCTTATTAAAGAAAACATTTGGATAAAACGAGTCACTGTTTTGACCACTGAGGTTGTGTGCTCCAGCCAGTATTTCCCAAACTTCAATGACAGTAAACAGAAACCACAGCCTTAAGTTGTCATAACCAGAGAGAGAGGGCGAGTTGATAGGGAGTCTGAAAACAGGCTAGAACCAACCCTGCCATGGTGTAAATGTGAACAACTTATATATGCTAAGTAGGGTCAGTAGATAGAAAATTGAGCAGATGTTCCTGTGAAAAAGATTTACGTGCCATTGTGCAAGCATGATTATTACCCCTTTAAAACCAGCTCTATGCATCTTTAAACACATTGATACAACTTTATTCCTCAAAATAGGAGATCATGGATTCTGCTGATCTAGTTAGTACTCAAGGCATTTTATAAAACTGATAAACTCAGTTTGAGGTGGCTGTTACAAAACAAAAGCACATCTAAACAAGAAGGGGAAGTAGGATAAGCACTTTGCAATCTATGTCATGAGTGCTCAGCCTGAAGAACCCAAGGCTGTTGACTCTGATGAAGAGAGACCCGGACACTAAAATTCCTCCTTGCACATCTGAGCAGACATCGTGTGAAACACGATGAACCAGGGAGACCAATGAGGACTTGCTAACAAAGACTGTTGTTGTCCAACAGAAGAACCAGCAGCCACACTGGGTCATGAGAGCTCCATCAGCAGAGGTAATCAAACAGGTTAGGCAGCAGCTGATGATTGTGCAGCCACAGATGTGTGCAATGGTTGGGACGTAACCATAAAAGGCTTGCTTGGGGTATGCTGTGCTGGGGTGCAGTTAGAAAGGGAGTTAATACGTGAAAAATACCTGCTATGTTGAAGGCTGTTTGCCATACTTTGGGTCACCTGTTTCAGTGTAGGAAGAACTTTAAAAAATTTCTTTCCAGTAAAGTTGCTTAATTCTCAACAACAACAACAACAACAGAATCTTTATATAACATTGATGCTTCATATTGGGAATTTGAAGACCAGAAAGAAAACTACCAGCACAGGCCAGTTTTTATTTTTATTTATTTATTTATTTATTTTTTAATTTTTATTTTTTTATATATATATTTTATTATTATTAATTCTAATGGGGTGACACCAATAAATCAGGGTATATATGTACAATGAAAACATCTCCAGATTATCTTATCATTCAATTATGTTGCATACCCGTCACCAAAAGTCAAATTGTCCTCTGTCACCTTCTATTTGGTTTTCCCTGTGTCCCTCCCCTCCTCCCTATCCCACTCTTCCCCCCCTCCCCCCATCCCATAACCGCCACTCTCTTGTCCATGTCTCATATTCTCACTTTTATGTCCCACCTATGTATGAAATCATGCTGTTCTCAGTTTTTCTTTTTTTTCTGATTTACTTATTTCACTCCGTATAATGTTGTCAAGGTACATCCATTTTGTTATAAATGATCCGATGTCATCGTTTCTTATGGCTGAGTAGTATTCCATAGTATATATGTACCAAAGCTTTTTAATCCACTCGTCTTCTGACGGACACTTGGGCTGTTTCCAGATCTTCGCTATTGTGAACAATGCTGCCACGAACATGGGGGCGCATTTCTTCTTTTCGAACAGTGCTATGGTGTTCTTAGGGTATATTCCTAAAAGTGGGATAGCTGGGTCAAAAGGCAGTTCGACTTTTAATTTTTTGAGGAATCTCCAAACTGTTTTCCACAGTGGCTGCACCAGTCTGCATTCCCACCAGCAGTGCAGAAGGGTTCCCTTTTCTCCACATCCTCGCCAGCACTTATTCTGTGTTGTTTTGCTGATGAGTGACAGGCCAGTTTTTGAAAAACACGATGACAAAGATTTGTGTAGGGGATGATGGGCCCAGAGTACAGTATGTCTTAAGGGAATTATGGGCTCCACTAACAGTTAGTTAGCTTGTGTTTCCTTAATATTTTCATGCCTTCCAAAAGTCGACTGTGACTCTAGGGCAGGGCTAGTCAACCGTTTTATACTTACCGCCCACTTTTGTATCTCTGTTAGTAGTAAAGTTTTCTAACTGCCCACCCGTTCCACAGTAATGGTGATTTATAAAGTAAGGAAGTTAGTTTATAAAATTTATAAATCAGAGTTACAGCAAGTTAAAGCATATAATAATAATTACTTACCAAGTACTTTATGTCGGATTTTTGCTACGTTTGGCAGAATAAATCTTTATAAAACAACTTACTATAGTTAAATCTATCCTTTTATTTATAATTTGCATAAATAGAAATTACATTAGTTAATTGAATTATTAGCGGGATCCCTGAGGCTGATGCTGGGAAACTAAATATTGAATATCCAGTTCAATTTTTGTGAGGAACAAACAAAGGTCTCCCCTTTTGGAAATATTCAGGCGGTTTCTTTCTTTCATCATAATATGATTAATAGCATTAAATCCTGATTCCACAAGATATGAGGTAAGGAAAGGTATCAATAAACTGAATGCCATTTTCCACATATTTGGATATAAGACCGGCATTATTTTATTTTATTTTGCTATAGGTTTTCATTCGACCACTGTCGAATATATGTTTACTTTCTTCATCATATCTAATTTCTAACAGTTCTTCTTGGCAAGTTGTATCAGCTTCTTCAATATTTGCAATAAAAGGATTTTTCATCCAGTCATATACCTTCAATTTCAAAATATCTTCAAATCGTTTTTCCATGTCCAATTTAAGTTCGTTGAGGTGGCTACTGAATCTGTCAATATCCTTTGGAGTTACATCATCTTTTATAGATGATAATTGAGGAAACTGATGAAATTCTCTCTTCAATAGATTATGATGAAGTAGTTCAAGTTTGTCAATAAATAATAGCAGAATACTTTGGCAACCTGTAAGAGTTTTATTAGCTCCTTGAAGCTGCAAATTGACATCGTTAAATCTCTTGAAAATATCTGCCAAGTAGAAGGCATTATTCTTTACTGTTTTACCTGTTGACACAGGTTGGTCTCATTATTACTTTCAAAAAATTGTATGACACTATCATATAATGCTCTAAATCTAGCCAAAGATGTACCCGTTGACAGCCACCGAACTTCTGTGTGCAAAAAGTAACTTAATAAAATCTTTGTTATTGTCCTGGCATAGCTGCTGAAACATTCTATCATTCTTTGCATTAGATTTGATCTTGTTTTAAGGCTCGAATTATTATAGTTAATGATGAATGGAGACTTGTACTTAGATGTTTTCCTGCAACATGTTGTCTGAGCACCACACAATGAATACATAAAACATTTGGCACTTCCTGCTTCAAATAAGCAACAAATCCACGATAGCAACCTACCATTGATGGTGCTCCTTCAGTAGCCCATGCAACAATATTATTTAAAGGAATATTATTTTTTGTAAAGTATGTTCTCACAGTATTAAATATAGACAATCCTTTTGTATCTGTGATGAGATTTATTGAGAATAGCATTTCTTCTCGTAATATATTGTTTTCATCAAAATAGTGTACATAAGCCATCAATAAAGCATCATTATCTGCAATGGTAGATTCGTCCAATTGCATGGAAAATGAAGAGTTTTGGAGAATACTTATAAGTTTGTTTTCAACATTAACTGCCATTTCATCGATTCATCGCTTTACTGTGCTATCACTTAGGGGCAATGTTTTTAAAATTTGATGTATATCCTGATGCATTACTGTTGAGATAAATTCTTTTATAGAGGGTATTATTACAGTTTCTCCAATATTATACCTTTTACCACTTTTTGCAATTATTTGTGAAATGTGATAAGTGGCAATTAATCCATCTTCGTTCGTTGTATGTTGTTTCTTAAAGGATGCAACGATAGTTGAATGATTTTGAAATTTTTTATATATTTCCTGAAAATATTCAATGGGCTTTTCCTTGTAATTTGGATGCTTTGTAGAAAGATGTTCTCGCAATCGACTTGGCTTCATTGCCTCATTGGATAATGTTTTATGGCACAATAAACACATTGGATGTTGTTTATTTGCAACAGATTCTGTGAGACCCATCTTCAGATACTCTGGCGAATAGCCGCGTGCGTTTTTTGGGGTTTTTTGAGGCATGGGCTCACAATATTTTGCAATATTTTGTTTGAAGCTGTAAGCACGTGCTTGCTCTCAGAAATCTAACTATATACTGACTTTAGTTTCCATTAGATAACGATTTAGCTTCACTTACGTAACGTGAACAAAACTTATGTGCCTTAAGTCTGTTGCGTGGTCGTGAAGTTACAAGTGTCGTGGTTGAGCGAGAGTCTGTCGAGACGAGACTAAGTTAGTGAGTATCCATGGTTGTGCATTTTATAAAATTTTATGTAGCGGGTGTTGGCCAATGGCATCACTTCTTTGCGATCAGGGTTAAGTAGCGAGACATCGGCTAGTTTTGGCAGTCCAAGGGGGGGTTCCTAGGATGTCACCCTATTACCCTAAAATCCGGGAATCGAGATGAAAATATGAGTTAATTGGTGTCTCCATTGTCCAGCAGTTTCTGTCATAGAAGCGTCGAACCATAGAGTTCTTTGTCTACGGGGTAATAAAACAATGAACTGCTAGTTTTTGGGCAACAATAATGGTCATAAACTGCCCACCGGGTCGGGAGGCCAGTGTGGACCCAGGGTCAGGTACCTGGCCACTTGTGCATGCGGGCCAGGTGGTCGCGAAAGAGGTCGGATGCGGTCCCAATACAAATGCCCTGTAACAGTCTGACCGCTGTCCTGATCTTAACTGGTCAACAGTTAGTCGATTAGTATGTAATCACGGCGCCGTGTGGTTGCTTTGCTACCGCCCACCATGAAAGCTGGAACGCCCATTAGTGGGCAGTAGGGACCAGGCTGACTACCACAGCTCTAGGGATTCAGGTGAAAGAGGCCCAGTCTTTGCAGCTTCCAGCCTAAAACAGTGACCATTCTGGAATTTGCTAAGTGTGACTCTAACCAGGAGATGGCAGCCTCTGCCTAGAGATGCACCAACCAGCCAGTTTATCACCTCACAGCACCATGCAGTATGCTTAAAGGCCACTAGGAGGCTCTAAGTTCTCACGGCTGGTCACAGAGTGGGCTGATTCAGAGGACCTGGTAGGAACCAGTCCTCTGTGTCTCCACCCTACCCCCTCCTACACACACACACACACACACACACACACACACACACACACACAGCCCTACACCTATTCACAAAGAGAGTCCTATGGCTGTCCACAAAGCTGTGGCTATTACACACACGCACACAGATTTGAAATCTGAGATGGCCAATGAGCCCTCAAATCTCAGGGTTCAGAGGGAGCGGCGAACTTTCTTTATATACTTTTTTATACCTTGGCGATCACAGGAAGTGTTCTACATTAAATACATGTTTCAGTGGCAGGACTTGTTAGACTCCAAGGTCAACCAGGGTACCAGGTGGACAGGTTGTATCTGGATAAGTAGAAACAACAGGAAATCAAGAACCAGGACCAATGTTGTGCTTCTCTGTGCCTGGTGCGGTAACTGTGGAAGTTTGTATCCAGTGAGGTTTGGACATGTGTATAGTGTACTTTTGTGAGAGTAGTAACTTTATACCCTCTTTACACTTGAGGCAACTGTCTCTCAGTGTCACTTCTTAGTTACTTCTCCATTGTCATAAACTGCCTAGTGACAGAAAAGAGATTCAATCCCAAATGTGGGCTGATTCCAAATACTGTGTTCCTTTAGCAACCTTTTCCTGCTGCTTCCCCTACAACACGGGAACCTTCGAATCTCTGAAGAAATATTAAATTCTCTGAATTAAATTTAGTGTCACGAGCAATTGCTTTTCCTTTTCCAAGTAGAATACAGTTGCATTAAACAAAGACATTTGCCAAGTGCTAATAGGAACTTTCCTGTGAAGGCAGGTTCTCGTGAAGGGGAATGTAGTGTGGAATTCTGGCTTACTGTGAATTCACAGGAGCATTGCCTAATACACCATGTTCTGTAATCACAGTAACACCTTTAAAAGTTCAATGATTGTATAAATTTTAAAGCAAAGCTACATAAAAATGGCCGTGCTTGTTCTCTGACATGTTAATAACGTGAGATCACCTGCACTCTCTCAGGTTGGGGTGAGATGCAAATGAATGCCGACCCAGAGGTCTTTTTCACACAGGCTGCTGGGGGCTGCATTGTAATCTGCACAGTGAGTCTGTCCCGTAAATCTAGATGAGTTTCAGTGGCAGCAATAAAGGAACAAACGTCCTAAATAATGAATGTGATTATTTTCCTCTACCCTAGCTTGGTCAGATCATTCCTGGAGGTGCTAAAATCTTATTGCCACATTTTGGCAAGGGGACTAGGTGGCTTGGTGAGGGGATCAATAAACACTTGATGAACTGCTGAGATATATAAGTGGAAAATCCTTCCCACACATGGCAGGTGCTAAACTAAATTTGGGCACACAATAATGACTGGGGCAAGCTCTGCCCTTGCCTTGTTTAACCTTCAGTCTGATGGGGAAACAGGCATTACAATCATGGGCTGTAAAATGTATTATAACAGGGAAAAGACCTGGGTGGGTGGTCCAAAACCCATTAGGGAAGCACCTACCCCCATCCCAGAGAAGACTTCTCAGAGAGAGGTTGTCTAATTTGAGACTTGAATAGTGAATAGGAATTGGTTAGATAAAGAGGGTGGAAGAAAGTGGCGATTTTCCCTGGAAATAATCTACTTCCCAACAAACACAGGTTCTTGTGACTTTCTATATGTAAATGATCTTTCTGAAATACCAAGGAAAATGTCTTGTGCATTTGTTATCTATTACTGCCTAACAAATCAGCTCAAAGTCTTGTGTCTCAAAACCAGACCTTGTATTTTCTCCTGATTCTGCAGTTTGGACTGGGCTCAGCTGTGTGGTTCTTCTCGTGGCTCATCTGGGAGTCATGCAGGGGCTTCTGCTGTCATCTTTTAGCCTTACTGGGGTGGATAGTCCAGATGGCTTCAGATTTCTGGCAGTTGGTGCTAGCATTCTTTGGGGGTACTTTGTTTCTTCTCCACTTGGCTTTGCATCTTTCAGTAGGATAGACAGATTTCTCATGACAGCATTTCAAGAGGATGAAGAGGGACATTTCAAGGCACCATGGGGACTGGACTGTAGAACTCACATAGTATCATTTCCACCACATTCCACTGATCAAAGTAAATAAGGAAACAGATTCCTACTGTTGGTAGGAGGCACCACAAAATACTCTGGCTATGTTTTTCAGTCTATTTCAGTCATGCTGAGAAAACCCAAACTAGTCTTAATCAACATGACTCCAAAGAGGCAAAGCTTGAAATCAGTCTTTAAGGATGAATAAGATTCCTTAAGGAGAGCAGAGGAGGGCACAGTATGCCAGGAAGAGATAGGAGAGCATGGCAGAATTGTTTGGAGAACTTTGCCGGGTTTGGTGTCAAAGAATGAGGAGCAGTGGTGAGAAGACACAGCAGCAGGAGTAGACCATCATTCCATCTAGCACTGTACCGATGCACTGAGCTGCCTGTGAAATGATCAATAAGTATTGATCCTATCTGGAGAAGCATGGGATCATGAAGGGCCGCATATGATCACTATAGGAGTTCTGCAAGAGAATATTGACATCAGGGGATTGAGACAGTGAGTTTTGTTTCTGTAAACCTGACATGTCACTTCACAGACCCTGCATAAAGAAACCTCAATTATTTCATTCCTATGGATTGGATCAGGTCCTGAATTATTGGTCCTTGCGATGTCTCCTGGTTGGAGCATCGCTGTGAGTCCTGCTTCGTTTCGGTCATGTTTCTTCACTGGGAGTGGTGGAGAGTTCTGTGCTTTAGCTGGCTGCAAACACTCCTCCTGACTTCATTGCAGACTCTGAAACCAGCTACTCTGAGGACAATTATGAAAGCACGTGGACTTCAGCACATGAGGGTAGAAGCCACCGAAGCCAACACATATCTACTGCCAGTTGGATTTCCACGAATCCCCCCCCCCATCTATCTTCAATCAGTAGGGAGAAGACATGTTATTGCTGAACGACCTTTGAGAGGAAGAATTGAACAGCAATCAACTTTTTAACAAGGCCAGGACAGAGGTGACTTAGATCACCAAAGGTCATATGATAGCCAAATGATCTAAGCCACTGGGGATGGAGCAAACATTTCCCCACATTTTTGGTTGTTCTGTGGGCAGGAACAAAGCATGATTGCAAATTAAAGTGCAAGCTCTCTCTTTTGAGCAAACCCTTCTGTCATTTTTGAAGCGGGCTGGCAACGACCTAGCCTTTATGTTCAGAAAGTCTTTTGAAAATCAAGTAGAGGCATGTCCTAGAAGCCATAGCAAGCATAACAAGTGTCTTCCGCTTCCTAAGTATACCCCTTTGTTCCTTTAAGCCCAGAGGAGCATCTGTAGAAATACAAACCAAGAATCCAGCCATTCTTAATAATTGGCAGTTGGGGTTTACGTTGTTCAATCAACCTTAATGCTGGCAAAATGACTCCTTTGTTTTGCTTTGGGGAGAAATAGTCTCTCAGAGGTGGTGGGAATAAAGACCTGTTGATTCAACACATTTTGTGTTAGATTAGCTAGACTCTATAGAGGGACATACCCCTGTGCCTCTGGTTGCCTATGTTTTGCTAAGATAGGAAGGACTCCCTCAGGGACCGACAGGCCTGGGGCTAATTATGTTGTAGGGTAAATTCATCACTAAATCTTTTTCACTAACAAAGACAAATTACCTCATACATTGTAAAAGGCCCTAAAAAATTAGGTGAGTGATTCTAACTTACAGCCAACACATGAACCCAAAGTCAGCAGATGGCAGCCTGCCAGAGAGGCTCCTCATTGTTGGTTTGCATAGACAAGGACGAAGAAATAGGCCACCATCATGGGGCATGGAGCTTAGGAGATCTTTCAGGTACCCTGATCTTCACTACAGTCATCAGGAGGGAGCCATTGCTATTCCCTTCATGTGCAAATGAGGAAATCGTGGTTCAGAAACTTCAGAATCACAGACTTCAAAGAGCTTGTATTTTGCAGACATAAAGCTCTTAGCTCCAATTCTGCCTCAACCACTCAATTGCTTATAGAGTGATATGTAACAGATTTTTAAATCTCTTTGAGACTCAGTCTCCTCATCTATATAATGGGGATGATAATACCTACCTCATAGGCTTGTGACAACAGAAGAGAATTCATTCACAGTTACACATAAAATACATGCACCTCAAAGCATTTAGGAATCAAAGGACTAGTTTAGCTTCTCTGTGTTCACATTTTATTTTATAAAATGTGGACAACAATAACAGCTGCTCCGATGTTTGGTTGTGGCGTTTAAAGTTGATAATGATAGGAAAAGCCAACCAATAAGCACTTTGATTGTAATAGTAGTGATTCTCCTGTCCCTCGAATGATTTGTCCATCACGTAAGGTCCGCAGCCCGGGTCCAGCCCCAGAAGTTCTAATGTTAAGTTTGAAGGTTTTTCTATTGTGAGAACAGAACACAGAATTAAGGGCAAGGATGGGAAACAATGTGAAATCGTAAGAGATGACATTTCCTGATGGCAGAAAAGACTTGAGCAACTTTCAAGAGACAATGGAAGTGTGGGAGGGCTAGGCAAATGCCTTCCTGTTGGCCAGGATGCGGCCTTTCAGGATTTCATCCGGGAGGCTCAGAATGACATTATGTTGCAAGACTTGTATCACCTGTGTTGGTCATGGGACGGAGTTCAAGAGCTATCAGGTATGGAGTGGGGTCTTCAGCTTATGTCTGAGGGAGGGATCTCTGCTGTGAGCAAAGGGGAACCATATCCTTATGATATCTCCCTTTTATAGCTTCCTCTTTGGGGGTAAGAATTTGGGGAGCCATTATTTCTATCTGTCTTTAAAAGTGTCTTATCCTCTTTATTATCTATTTCCTCATTTCCCATGTACTTACCTCTTGCTCAAGGTCAAATTGCTGGTCTGGAGAGTTTCTATTTCCTTAACTATAAAACTGGTAATAAGAGTAACTATTCTTTAGGTTTTTAATTAAGATGTAAGCGAATGCAGGTAAAACACTGGGCTATTATTTATTAGTCACTGCCTTACTAGTTATTGATAACTCTATTAAATACCCATTAGGGCTATAATAGAAAGAAAGGATTTGGTGCTTTGGTTACCATCTAAAGGTCTAGGTTGGAGTCCTGGTTCAGATGACTAGTGTGACCCAAGGAAAGTCACCTTTTCTCGTAGATGTGTATTTTTTTTCTCATCTGTAAAACTAGGATATTGGAAAAGGCCAACCTTTAAAGGTATTTTCCAAGAAGCATTCGTCATCATGAGATGGTCCTTAGAATGGAAAGGTGTTCAGGGGACATTCAAGTCTGGGAAAATTTGTATCTTATGTTTCTTTCCTAGAAATTGTTAATGCACACGAGCCTAGTAAAGACCCTGCAGTAAAGGAGTCTTCTAGTAACAAACCCTGTTTGATTGGTATTCAAGTGTCCCAAGGTCAAATGACCTTGGGACCCATTTTTCTCATAGCAGCAGACTCCTTTCCCACGGATTATTTTTTGAGACATGTTGAGCTAAGTGTTTTCCTAAGAGCTTTTTCAACTCAGATAATCTTTTCTCTCTACCAACACACCTACATCTGATGTTTCTATGGTTTCAGCAGCAGGTACACATGGGGATATTCTTGTTGGTAAGGACCATATCTGTTGATCCCAAACCATGGGCATAGGCAACTGGCAGGTCAGTTAGTTAGAGCCAGCTGGATAAAGTACACATAATCAGTGGGTGCACAAAGATGATAATATGCAAAATCTAAAATGCATTTTGCAGCATTCTTATTGCTCCTAAAACTATTTGAGTTCCCTCCCCGACCCCCATTCCCTGGGCAGCTTTTTCTTTCAGAACTGTATCCCATTTTTCTCACCCAAATGGAAAGAAAAACTTGGAACCAGATGTCTTTCATTGCTCTCTTGAGTAGCCGAGCCAAATCAGAGCGATGGTCTGGAAACCAGGAAGTTTAGATTCTAGTTCTGCCTGTGCCATGGACTTGACCTCGATGAGGAGCAAGTCATCTGTCCGATTGCATCTGCATTTCTCAGTCTAGAAGGTGAGAAGTTGAGTGCGATTAGCCTCTGTGTTCTCACCCAGCATGAGAAGTGGTTTCTTCTGGATAATTGGCATCCGAAGCCTGCTTTGGATCCAGCGCTCCCACAGTGTGCCCCTGCAGCCTCCTGTAGTAGCCATTGCGTTCTATATGGTTTACATTAGCCTCTCGGCACCAACACGCAACAGCAGGGGATGGGAACGGCTCGAGCCCATCTGGCTCTTTTAAAAGGGGCTGCACTTCACAGCCCACATGCCACACCCACATTGATGTATGTCATCCTCATTCTTGGGGAAGATGCTGTCTCCATCTGTTGGGAGAACCTGTGTCCACTAGATCAGTGGCCTGGATTTTAGGAATTTGGGTGTTTTTCTTTCCCCTCCCCATATTGTAACAAAAGAAAATACAAAGACAAAACCTAATTTAAGTTATGGGAAGGATTTCACTTAAATCCACAAAAGCAATGAGAACCAGACCTAGACCTGCAAGTAGGGCCAGACACAATGGATCCAATTAAGGCACAAGGATCCGCTTCAGTTTGGAGGTTGGAGATTATTCTTCCTTTTGTGGCTCTATCCGGCCTTAACACCACTTAAACATAATTGATTTGGGGGAGCCGAATGCTGTGAATGTGTACATTGGCTTCTGTTTCTCTGAAATGGTGCTTTAAAGGAGCTCACATTCCCCGAATTGTTGAGCACGATCTTCTCTTCAGAAAAAGCCTCCAGTGTTGACGGTCAGGTTGTTTTCAGTGTTTCTTTCCCTGCTCCATGGGTGATCAGCTAATTAAGACATGCTGGGGGCTTGTCTGGATCACTCACTAACCTCCCGCCGCCTCTAGGAAGGGGGTCGTCTCTATAGAGCTGCAGGTAGAGGAGCATCAAAAACCTGGGATATGTCTCTGGGGGCTTAGTGACTTTATCACTCTGTGACGCTGGGCCAGGTATTTAACCCCTGTGGACTCTGCTCAGCTTCCCTTTCTGTACAATAGAGCAGATAATCCCTGCCATGACCCCTCACAGGAGGCTCTACCAGGACACCTCTTCCTTCCCACATCCCCAGTTTTCTGTACAATATGTGTAGACATTCTTGACTGGGTCTCACTCTACCTCATTCTTAGTGTCTTTGATGCTTGGCAGGGGCTGTCCCCCCTTCTGGCAACAACCTTCCTCTTCTGTTTGGTGACCATGCATTTATTCTTCCAGACCCAAACCGAGTGTCTTCTGTCCAAGTACTATTTTTGTGACAGTCCAGATTAGACTTCCCTGGTCTGGGCCCCTCCCTGTATTTACCTATGTCAGAGCACTTAGGAAACCTGAGATCCACCCTCAAGATGCTCACATACTTGCTAGAGATGGGTCACACTCGTCTGCAATAGTATGTTTCCAGCATCCATCTCCCAGGTGGTGGTTCAGTGCTGTTCTAGGCATATCATAGTTGATGAAGACACATGAAGAATGTAACTTGTTTTTACACACCAGTGATGAGAAAGATCCTACTAGTGAGCTGAGTGAAGGGGAAAAAAAATCTTGGTGACAGACTCCTATGAACCAGGGAACATTATGTATTCCACCTCATTTCACCTCTTCAGATTCTGATGATGGATGTGGTAGCTATGGGATTTGAGAGGGCAAAAACATTGAATCTCAGAGAGTTTAAGTCATTTACTCTGTCAGTTAGATCCTTTGGGAGTAGACACTGAAATGGAATCAACAGTTCAAGTGGTTGTGTGTGTGTGTGTGTGTGTGTGTGTGTTTGAGGAGTGAGCTTTGACAAAGTATAGACCGATTCAGCAGGGAACTTCAAGGCAAAATTGCCCATTAGGGTTGCCCCATGTTGAGCAGAAATGGTAATAAAGGTACTGTAGCTAGAAGGTCTCGGCTAACTGTGTTCCTTGCCATATGGAATCTGAATGTCTCAACAAAGCAGTGTTTTGAAAAAGTGGGTCAGTCTAACTTTTAAATTTAGTATTTTGTTTTGTTTTGTTTACCACACTATACTTCTCAGAATTAAAGGGCCTCCTAGTTCATATCCTGACATAGTTTTAAAGATCAGGTGAATGACCAAGATTAGTACAATACCAACATAAATATGACACCAGTGTTTGAGTCCCCCCTGAAAAACAAGATAGAAGGTGACCTTCTCATTCACAATCTTGCTTCCATTGCTCTGTTTCCTCTCTTTCAAAACTGTGTCTTGGCAGAACCTACGGGGATCATATAATACACTCAATGATTAAAAGTTATTAAAACCCCAGATGATTAAACCTACTGATTAAGCAACTGTATGGACATCCAAATCCTTTAACAGGGCTCTGCTGGTCGCCAAGTGTTGTAACCCTGGACTGGAAAGGCAGGGGATTTATACAAGCTGGAATGCTTCTGATGCTTCCTCTACCAGAGCTTGAGCCGAGCCAAGTCTTGATTAACCATGACCTCATGTTCATTATAGACATCCTGGGACTGTAGCCTTTCAACCACCTCCATCTATGGCCACTTGAGGGCCATCAGAGTGGGATGGCATGGGATCTATTATAGTATGCACTCAACGAAGTATTCAGAAAACTACAAATCAATACAAAGCTTTAAATACAAATCCAATGCTTTAAAATAGTTGCAAAATAGGTTGTCAAGCAGAGAGATGGAGATGAGTTCAGCCTTTCCTCACATGATGCTGTGGCTCCATTTGGTAAAGCCAGGTCTATGAATGGTAGTAAGGGTGAAGTCTCAGTCACTGTAACTTTGTAGACTCCCAACCTGGAGTTAATAAGTATCTCCAGGGTTGGAGCTCAGAATCATAGCTTTATTTTACTGATGTATGTGAGTTCGTCTTACAAGAGTGAGCAGACTGGGAGGAGGCCCTAGAATCCTGAACCCCATCCAAGTTCATACTGATCACAAAAGTTCTAGTTTCAAGGTTTCCAGTTCTTCCGTGGGAGAAACAAGCCTACAACCCAGTCCAGTAGACTGTCAGAATTATACGGAGTCATACAGATCTTCAACATGTTGATGGCTGGCTCAACTGGTGCTGCGCTTTCCAACCCTGGAGATGTTCAAGCAAGAGGCAGAAAGGTCATCTGTCAAGTAGGCTGTGGATAACAGTCTTGAAGAGGGAAGGAAGGTGTAATCCATAAATTCTCTTGCAACTCTGAGTGACAGCCTCTAATAAAGGGAGACGTAGACAATCCAGTAGAAAAAGAGTTCACTGTAATTCATGCCTGATATCATCTGCCCACACCTTTCATGATCTAGTGTCCAGACATTTACTTTCTAGCTCACAAATCCAATGCCAGCGCTTCATTGCAAATATCAACAATAATCTCTTTTATAATTCTCTGTGGTTCACCCTGAATACAAAACCTTTCCAGTTAGATATCTCCCTTTCCCTCTGTACTCCTATCTCTTACTGTTTTCCTTCTTATATCAGAGCATAACATAAACATAAATGCCACCTATACTGGCTGTCTATTAGAGTGTACTGAATTACCCGCAAACTTAGTGGCTTGCAGCAGTCACAGGCGTTCAGGAGCAATTAGCTGTAGGGTTCTGGTTGGAGGTCTCTCACGAGGTTGCAGGACAGATGCCGTGCAGGTCTCAGCTCTCTGAACACTTGGCTGGGGAATCTGCTTCCAAGATGGCGCTCTCACCTGGTTCTGGCTGTTGCAAGGAGGCTTGAGTCTTTCTTCCTGGGCACTTATTCCTGGGCTTCCTGAGCATCACCAGCACCAGGTGACTGACTTCCACCAAGTGTGAAATCCAAGAGGGCCCAAGACAGACAACACAATATTTTTTATGGCCTGGCCTTGGAAATCATGCACAATTATGCTGGCAGTGTTTTGTAGGTTACACAGGTACGCCTTTGTCAGTATGAGAGGAGACTACAGAAGGTCATGAACACCAGAAGGCCGTGATCACTGGGAGTTTTCTTAGCAGCTGACCGCTGCACTAAAAACTCTGAACATGCTGTGGCTTCTGCCTGGATCACCCTGGCCTCATCTTTACTTAGGACTCTCCTATGCCTGCTTCTAGAACCATCTAAAATGCTACCACCTTTGTGAAGTCTTCTCTGAACCCATTAAACAGAACAAATATTCTTTTCTGTTTTCCCCTAGAACTTTGCACACATTTATATTAGGCTATTTCTTATAAAAAAGATACATTTTATTTCAAAGTACATTTTTATCTCTTCACCAATAGACATCTAAAAGTGCCAGTAGGCATGTAAAAGAAAGGGCCATATGTTATCTAATGTTTCTAATATCAAGTTAGATTTTGGCAAATAATGGGTACTCAGGAAATATGTCAATGAATTAACGTCATTCCCTTCCCTCATCTGATCATCCCTCATCTACTCTCAGGTTTCAAAGTTTATGCTAAAGAATCAGAAATACACAACAGCGCCTAAGATAGAGTAAAAGGCACCACGTGTTATTTCTCATTTAAACCCCAAACATTATCATTTTAATGAGAAACAATCTTCTATGAGGAAATGTTGAGCTAAAACAGAAATCACAACTGTGAAAGCAGAAAAAAGCCGTAAAAATTATGTTGCCCACATTTCTCCTTTTGGAAATGGGGAAAATTGAGGTCTGATTTTAACAAAAATTTTTCTGGCAGAAACTAGAAAAGAGGGTTAACTAACCTTGTTAGAAAGAAGAGAATTAAATGACTTGGTTAGATATTTTTTTCTGTTTTATCCCTTTCATAATCCAACATCTCTAATTTCATCTCCATGAGTCTTCCTTGAATAAAAGCAATTAATGGAATGAGTCACAGGGGACAAGGAAAGCAGATGTTAACTCCAAAACATTAAGCGAAGACCGGGCCATCTAGTCCCAGGCACAGGTAGAGAAGGGTTCTTTAAAGAGAGAGCGAGAACTTGCAGGAGGCCCATCCACCTCTCCTTGAGCTCCTGTGTTCTCTAATCTTGGTGGAGAATCCTAACTTCCTGAGCGGGGTGGATTTTCTCTGGAGAAGGAAAATAAACACCACAGTAAAGGCTTTCCAGGCAAGTCCTGGAGATTACCATTCAGCAATAAAACTCCTTTTCTTGTGGGAGTGGGGTATCGAGGACACTGGAAAGGGGACAGAGAGAGAACACTGCCTTTTCCAAATCAATCTTGAGTGTAAGTCTTATTTTTTTCCTCAGGGGAGATCAGGGCTCAGTGATGCCCCTATGTCATTCCTCTGTGACCTCCACCATCCAAAAGGGATACAAGTCTTTTCTTCTTGTCAGGTTTATACCAATATCCATGTGAATTTTCAGATGTTCCTGAGCGAGGAGAAAGAGAATAAGGTATCTGAGAACCAGAGATCTCCAGTGGCTGCTGCACCAAACTCACCAATAAGGTGTAGGCAGGGCATCGGCTGCTTGCACCATAGCAACAGGGACATACATCTGCACAGGTTTGCGTTTGAGTTTTCCAACAACAAGCCCCCTGAGAACCACTTCCCCCATTCTCCTTGTGTCCCATGACACCACAGCAAGTAGGATTCGGCACAAATGTTTTTAATTTTTGTTTGTTGAACCCACCCAGGGAAGATAAATAAATTGCTTTAGCAATTGCACTTTCAGGCCACTTACACAATAGGCTGAAGTCATTCTTAGATTTTCAGTGAGAATAGAAACCATCGTAAAATTATGGAAGATTCAAGGGCTTGGAAGAGCCTTTAAATGACTCATCTACAGTGTTGCTGGAGTGGGACCAAGGGTCCCCAGCCCTGCTGAATGAGAATAACCCGGGGAGCTTGCAGCTCTGTGTCAAATCAGTGTCATTGGTATTTCTGGAGGTGAGGCATGGGCATAATGTTTTTACATTTTCTCTGGGTTATTATACATTCAGGGTTGAGCATCGCAAGTTCTAATCATATCCTGGATACCAGGAGGATAGAAGAATAAAACAAGTTCATCCAGAGGGTCACCTCAGAGCAAAGTTTAAACTCCATATTTTCTGTCTTCCTTCTTTTAAAGGCACCATAGTGATGCACTTAGCAATTAATGTGCCTAGTAATGCTACTTCATTCAGGGAACAAAGACAGTAAATCTTAAGATATCTAAGTAATAAAGCTCAGGCATCCAAGATCCTCGGTCACCAGGATATCGGGCTCTAATATGTGTTGATAATTGGGCTGAGTGTATTATTTCTGAGAGGCAGCAGAGTGCAGAGAAAGCACGTTGGGCTGCAAGTCAGGTAGAGCTGGGTGCGGGTCTCAGCTCTGCCGGAGGCTAACCATGTCGGTTGGATGCATTCAGTCTAGGGCTGTGGTTCTCTATCCAGGCTGCATACCAGAATCACCTTTGGAAGCTTAAAGAATATAGAAATTCTGACTCTCAGCTATTCTCATTTAGACAATCTACAGGGGCTCAGGAATATGTATGTTAGAAGATCCTCCAGTGATCCTGATGTCCATCCTTAGTCAAAAGTCCCTAGACTAATGATGTCCAGAGAACTTTTTTTTCAGTTCTGATATTCTGTGGTGAAAAGATTTCTATGGTTCTGGTGCATGCTACGCTACTTAAGCTTTTTTTTTCCCCCCTTTTTTTACAGCTTTATTGGGATATAATTTGCATAGCACACAGTTTATCTATTTAAAGTGTACTGTGCAATGGTTTTGATATGTTCAAAGATATGTGCAATCATCACGATAGCCAATTTTAGAACATTTTCAAAATCCCACATGCTGTAGCAGTCACCTCCCAGACTCCGGGCTTCCCTCTAGCCCTAGGCAACCACTAATGTGTTTCTGAATCGATGGATTTCCCTGTTCTGGACACTTCCCATAAATGGAGTCATATATAACCTTCTATGAATTACTTCTTCATTTAGCATAGTGTTTTCAAAATTCACGTTGCAGCATGTGTCAGTACTTCATTCCTTTTTATGGCTGAATAATATTCTGCATAAAGGTGAAACTATACTTTTGTTAACCCTTCTTCCATTGATGGACATTTGGGTTGTTTTCAACTTTTGACCATTAGGAATACAACCTGCCAATACTAAATAACAAAGATCAGGAAGCCTAAACAGAAAAATAAGAAGCAAGAAGATTGAAGCTTTAGTTACAAACCTCCCAACAAAGAAAATTCCAGGACAGATGGCTTCATGGATGAATTCTTCCAAACATTTGACAAAGAAGTAATGCCAAACCTTGTCAAACTCTTTCAGAAGTTGAAGAGGAGGGAACACATCCAAGCTCATTTTACAAGGCCAGCATTACCCTCATACCAAAGCCAGATAAGGACACTATAAGAAAAGAAAATTACAGGCTATGTCCTTGATGAATATGGATGAAAAAAATCCCGAACAAAATGCTAGCAAACTGAATTAAACAGTGCATTAAAAGGATCATGCACCATGATTAAGTGGGATTAATCCCTGAAATGTAAGGATGGTTCAACACATACAAATCAACAAATGTGAAACACACATTAACAGAATGAAGCCTAAAGATTATATCATCCCAATAGATGCAGAAGCATTTGACAAACTCCAATATCCTTTCATGATTAAACAAAACAAAACTATCAGCATATTAGTCATACAGGGAATAGACCTCCACATAATAAAGGTTATATGTGACAAACCGAACAGCTAACATCATACTCAATGGTAAAAAATATACTTCGAAGATCAAGAACAAGGATGCCCACTCACACCACATCTGTTCAACATAGTACAGTACTGGAAGTCCTAGCCAGAGCAATTAAGCAAGAGAAAGAAATAAAAGGCATCCAAATTAGAAAGAAAAGAGGTGAAATTGTCTCTCTTTGCATGTGACATATTATAGGAAGCCCTAAAGATCCCATCAAAAACTTTCAGAACTACTCTTCAAGGTCAGTAAAATTGCACATACAACATACAAAAATCAGTTGTGTTTCTATACTAATAAACTATCTGAAAAATAATTTTTTAAAAATCCCATTTACAACAGCATCAAAGCAACTCAATAATTAGGGATCACATTTAACAAAGGGGGTGAAAAAATCTATACACTGAAAACTCTTAAGACATTGATAAAAGAAGTTGAAAATAACACAAATGGGAAGATATCCTGTGTTTATGTATTCAAAGAATTAATATTATGAAAATGTCACTACCCAGAGTGATCTATAGAATCAGTGTGACCACTATTAAAATGCCAATGACATTTTCACCTAAATAGAAAAAAAAACCAACCCTAAATTCATAAGGAACCATAAAAGACCCAAATAGCCAAATCTGAGGAATAAAGAATATAGCCCGAGTCACCACACTTTCTCATTTTAAATTATATTATAGAACTATAGTAATCTCAACTGCCCTGTGTCAAAATTTGTCGATTCTTTTGCCTGCTCGAATCTACTACTTATCCCTGCTTATAATTTTTTTTCTTCATTTCAGTTATTGAACTTCTTAAGCTCCTGAATTTTTACTTGTTTCTTATTTCCATCTTTTTATTGACATTCTCTACTTGGGGCATCCTTCTCATGCTTTACCATCACTCCTAGTTACTTTATTTTGTTATACATGATTTCCTCCCCCTATTTTCAGAGTCTTTGAAATAGCAGATTTGAAACCTTTGTTTACTAAGTCTGACATCTGGGTTTCCTCATAGAAAGGAAATGAAAGGAAAAGAAACTCACCCCTTTGCCATGTGCTTCTCCGCACTCAGCTCCCCTCTACAATGCGCTGCTCGGGTTTTCTCTCCAGATCTTTTGGCAGGTGTTTTTCATATTTTGTCCAAAGTTTGTCAGTCCCAGAGTTGGTCCTTAGGAGGCTTATACCATGATCCTATAAATGGAAGCCACATGGCAATTTTTAAACATACTTATTATTGGCTTTTTATTTTTTAAGTGGGCTCTTCTTTTTTCTAAGTGGAAAGATTTTTATAACCTGAAACAGACCTGTGTTCTAAGCCCTGTAATGTCATATTTTACTGTTTGACGGTAGGTGAATTACTTACCTCTACCGCACCTCAGTTTTCTTGTCCTGTAAAGGGAGGAAATAGTAATAAGGTATTTGAAGTGAGAATTAAAGGAGAGAGGGCTGGTGGAGTGCCCAGGGCAGGATCTGGCACGTGATCGGGGCTTTGTAAATGTCAGCCTGCTTTCCTCTGCGCAGCAGGGAAGGCTTTGGGAAGGAACTGAACCAGCTGCTGATTCTCTGGCTACTTCATTTAAAGGCAGTCCAACGGACATCTGAATTATCCGGGTTGATAAGATTATCTTGATCACCACTAAATCTCCCTGCCACTTTGTAGTGGGGATACTAAGACACCTAACTCCCAAACGTTGTCTTCGAAAAGTAATCCTTACTGAGGAGCCCTGAAAGCCTCTTTGTGCTAGCACACAATACCCAGAGTGTGCCTCCCAGATAGACAATATGGTAAGGCAGCGCATTAATCTCCCCAAATCCTATTTCATGTCTTCCGGGCCTTGCAGCAGGGAGATGGGTGGAAACAATCGATCCATTGAGAATCACAGGCTGACCCCCAACTCAGACCTCTACCTGGGTGAGTAAATTTGAATGGAGAACAAGTGCTTTGGCCCCAGCCAAAGGCTCTTTCCTGTTCCCCGACTGCGGCTGGCTGCAGTTCAGTTATGAACTCTGCTTGTGAGACTGCCGCTGGAAAAGACGTTAAAGGTGCCCACCCAGTTAGGATTTAATTGTCACCCAGGAACCAGCTTTCTCCCACTCTGGGGAGAGGAGGAGTTTGGCAGCTGGCCATTCCCAGGCTGCCAGCTCCCGGTCCTTTGAGGACCTCAGCCTTGTACCTGTGCCAGGGGGCTGGCAGCGGGTGGTCAGATCCAGCACCTCAGGCAATCTTGGCCACAAACGGACTCGCTTCTCACTGTGTTCTGAAAAGCTTCAAAATTGTCAAACTCTTCTTTTATGCTTCCGATCTCCTTCGCAGTTGCAAGAACATTCTGTGGCCTTCTCCACTATTCTTTCTCGTTTCTTCCCTTGATTGTCCTTGTTTGTAGTTACCACCTGTTGAGGATTAGTGAGTGCCACGTCTTCCCACTCAGTGCAGCATGCCTTATTGAACACTCGGACAGTTCTGGTTATTTTAGTTACTCCTGACTAGGTCAATCACTAATAAATGAATGACACTTTGGTTGAGGGTCTTCCCATGACGGAGGGGGCAGTACATTTCCAGGCACCTGTGGTTTTTTCTGTGTTGGCAGCAAAGTGGGTGCCGGCAGCAAGAGCCTGACCTTGGAGGAGGACGTGCAGTTGATGGGTCTGGGAGTGAAATCACACCAAAGACTGGCGTGCAAGAAAATGAGTGAGGGTTCCAACGACCATGTAGCTCTGCTACAACCATTCACCTTTCTGCTTAGGCCTTGTTTTGTGTTTTTCAATGAGGAATCTTGGTTAGTGGCTGGCCTCATCCATGAAGCACAGGCCCAGTGAGGGCAGAATCCTCATTCTCCTCATCCTTGTCCCTACGCAGCACCAGTGGCGCAAACGCTGCTGGGTAAACGATTAAATGCTGTTCCTAGATTAAGAAATTAAGGCTCAAAGGAATGAGGTGACATCATCCCTGACCAGATGAGTCTTTTGGGGAAACTCAGGATATGACTTTGAGGTTTGCGTGGATGGAACCTTGCTCTTAGTCAACATCATCGTGTCTCCAGGAATCCAGTGACACCGCAGGAAATGTCTGTGAGCTGCGGTTCCTATGCAAAACTGGGGGAGTTAATAATTTTACATGTTGTGTTAAGATTCAGACAACTACAGAAATTCAGATTAATGTATGGGAAATACAAAATATCTCCTTGTGCACAGCAGGCTTGCATTCATGTTATTATACCATCATCATCTTGTCCCACTCCTATTGCTAGTCTTTGGGAACCTGAGCATCTTATTACATTATTATTCTTGATTTTTCCAGCTGAGTTCTAGGAAAATTTTTATGAAAATAAAACATTTCAATTCATCAGCTAACTCTTAAAACATAGATTTAAAGATCGATTTATAGAATCCACAAGATATTAAAGAACACCACCCAAATAACTTCCCCCAGGTATATTTCTTTTTCCCTATTAATGCATGGTGTAGAGCAGGAGTAGTCAACCTTTTTATACCTACCGCCCACTTCTGTATCTCTGTTAGTAGTAAAATTTTCTAACCGCCCACCAGTTCCACAGTAATGGTGATTTATAAAGTAGGGAAGTAACTTTACTTTATAAAATGTATAAAGCAGACTTACAGCAAGTTAAAGAATTTAATAATAATTACTTACCAAGTACTTTATGTTGAATTTTCACTAAGTTTGGCAGAAAAAATCTTTATAAAACAACTTACTATAGTTAAATCTTTTTATTTATACTTTTGTTGCTCTGCTACTGCCCACCATGAAAGCTGAAGCACCCACTAGTGGGCGGTAGGGACCAGGTTGACTGCTACTGGCTGTAGAGAAACGGGAATAAGATCAAATTAGTTTTTCCTTGCCTCCATCCTTTCTAACTTCAATCTTGTTACACACACACACACACATATATAATGTGTATGTGTGCATATATATATTAATATGTCATATATATATATATATATATATATATATATATATATTTTCCCTCTTAGGATGTAAGTGGCTACAAATACAGATGTAGCCATATATATATACACTATGTTTATATATATATATATGTGAATATGTCATATATATATATATATATTTCTCCTCTTAGGATGCAAGTGGCTACAAATACAGACGTAGCTGCTCCTGTCAAACTCTTAGAGTAATGCTAACCGAGTAATGCATAATGTTCCCATTCTCTAAATTGTTTTCTGTAACCAGAGCTCAGAACTTTGACAACACTTCCCTCTCGATTCTTATCCAGTATATATAGTCTTGTTTCTGACAGATCCTTATCCTTCAATGACATCACAATAAAAATGAAGGGCTTATTTCCAACCTGGTCTCTTTCTTCATATGACCCAGTCAGGGGCAGAAGGATTTGATTATCACTGTCTCAATTGTTCTGTTGTTCTATGTGTGGGGTGGCTAATGGGGGACAGTCACGTGAGGAACTCAGACCCCGGGAACTTTGGCTAGGACCGCCCACACAACTAAGCGCACCAAAGATAAACTTTCCCAGAGGTCTTTGGGAGAGGAGCAACTGTCCGTCAGCCAGTAAGATTTTACTACGTCAATTTAGCTGGAAGACCCCAAAGAACCCTAGAAGGTCCCCTAGGGCCCCTTTAAAGATCTGGCTCCACGTGGTCCCAGTGCGAGATTCCTGGCATCCATCTTCCGTGCCAGTGAGTCTCCTCGGAGAAGCACTCTGTACCAAATAAAGCTTACTGGCTACACTGATATTCCTCCTTCCTTGGCGGGGAAAATACCTTAGACTTGTTTAGTTTTCTTTTATAACACAATAAGCATAGTAAATCAAATGACTCTTCACTGGGCATATATGGCCATTTTAAACTTATTGATTCATGATTTGATTTGGGTCAAAATATGTTTACTGTCTGTATTCTTAACAGTAATACTGTTAGTGTTTCTCCTTTTTGAAAGGGTTTAGGAGATCAAAATGTTTTAAACAAATGCTAACATTAAATATATCTTTTTCTTCTCAATGATCAGGTTAAATAATCACAGAAGGGAACTTGAGAAGCAGCCTCATGTACTGTAGTGTGTTTTACATGCCTCTACAGGGCTCTCTTTCATAAGTAATTCTGTATATAAAATACGATTTGATTTTCTGAATCTCTAACTAGATTATAAGCTTGAAGAGGCAGAGGTTGTGTCTATTTAGTTCCCCTGTTTATTATCAATTTAAGAAATGGTAGGTAATGGTGATACTGTATTAAATAAGAAAGAATCCCACCTTAATTCTAACTCTATCTTTGGTACCAAGCACAAGGTCAAAGTTACCATTCTGTAGTTACTCGTTGTGTGAAATAGCAAATGAATAGTTGCCCCTTTCATAATCCAGGTTTGTATGGGATCCTGTATTGTACCAAGTAAATATCTCCAAGGGGGTGTGAACCGTACAGGAAGAATCAGCGCTACACTGAAAAATTCCTGTGTGACCCTAGGTGTGACCACAGACAGCCCTCATTTCAAGCATATTCCTTTTATTTAAAGAGCTTTATTGAGATGTAATTTACATGTCATAAAATCCACCCACTTAAAGTGTAAGGTGACCAGATTTTAAAATTGGTAAAGTGGGACACTATTGACGGGGGGGTGGGGGTTCTTGATTAAAAATTTGGTCTATATGGAGCAAAAAAATTTTCATAGAATGCAAAAATAGTATTGTAATATATTTTAAATTTCAACATAAGTATAATTTACAAATATAATACATTAAAAATTATGTATAGTATTATTTTATTCTTTGGCATATTTCTCATTTGAGAAATATGGACTCATCCTTGGGGTTGCTGCCCTCCCCGCGTCCAGCCCCGCTGCCCGCTAGAGACCAAGCGGCTTGTGCCCCGTGGAGTCTGGAGCCACACATCGGCGTCCAGGACGCGGGCCTATGGGTACTTAGGGGGCTTGACAGCCGGCACCCTAGCAGGTACGTCCCGCCAGAAGTTCTTTGTTTTGGGGCCCTGCAAGGGGCAGCCAGCTCTTGCAGCAGTGCAGGCGCTTCCAGGTCGAGGCAGGGTCTCCCCGCTGAAAGTCGTATATTCCCTTCCCGTTCTACCGCCGTTCCCTAGCTTTTCGTGCATTCTTTCCAAAAATCGGGACTTTTGTAAAACACCGTGGGATGTGGGACAAATTGTTAAAAATCAGGACTGTCCCGCCAAAAGTGGGATGTCTGGTCACCTTATTAAAGTGTCCAATTCAATGATTTTTAGCCTACCGTATTTACAGAGTTTTCCAAATTTCAATAGCCTTCTTAATTCATGGCTCAGGGCAAAGCAATAGTTCAGTTTCCTGAAGAAGAATACCAGACTTTTGGGAAAGGGAGGGTTTGGGCAGTTTTAAAAATGTTTACTTTCATGAGGTCAACTTTGCCCTACACCAGTGATGGGCAATCTTTTGAGCTTGGTGTGTCAAAATTCACCAAAAAACCGAGCATAACTCGGGTGGTGTGTCACTTTGAGAAAAACGGTCTAATCTGAAGTCCCAGAACTAGATGCTCTGTGCCGGAGTTCTGTTGTTTTGGCCTTCAGACCTCCGGCACAGAGTGTCTACACTATAGCAAATGTTTTATCCTCGGCTACTGCACCTGGCCATGAAGGAGCTGAGGATGAAACGTCCTTCTCAGCGTGCAGCCCCATGTCATTGAAAATGGCTACGCATGTCAGTGCTGACACACGTGTCATAGGTTTACCATCACAGCCCTACACAGAGGAAGTATGAGAACATTTTTATGCTTCTTAGGGTGCTAGCACATTTCTTCTAGGGGAGGGGAACTTAAGTTAATATTATAGATATCATACGAGCTTAGTAATGTTTCTTATTCAAACTCACTACTCATTAAAATTGTCTTTAAACTCAGTGAAAGTGAAAAATTAGTATTTTATGAGACAGTGAAAGTATATTTACATGAAAATCATTACAACTGGCTTTATAACTGGACTTACCATGAACTCAATAAGTAATTTTAGGAAAGCTTCTCACATGTTTGGGTCTGTTTCCAGTTCATTAATTTGCAAGTGGACCACTTGCTCCTTAATGTGATTTTTATTTTTAACTTGAGAAGGGGAAGAAAAGCCCATCTGCAGTCTGCATGACCTTGATTAGCATATGTGATATTGAAAATAATAAAGACTAAAAGACGAGCGTTATCTAATATTGACTGGAGTGAATGTAAAAGTGAGGAATTAAAAAACAAAACTCAGGAGTATATGCCCATGGACCAATACCCGATTGTTGTGTGGATAATCATCTGTGTCGTCACGTATCAGGTCCTTCGGGTCAGGTCTGTTTCTATGGTTTCTATGCTTGGATTTCACCTGGGAGTTGTTGCTCAGTAAATGTTTGTTGAAAGAACAAATATAGCATATTTGTGATAGAAAAAAATGTAGAAAATGTTATTTAAGCAGTTCAAACTACAAAAGGATGAGTGTGACTCTGGATGTCAGAGATTTTTAGCATGAAAATAAATACTAACCTCTAAGAAAGTGGGAAACCCTAAGCAGACCTATTTGCAAGTAATAAAAGCCCTGACATCATAAGAAAGGAAGAAATGTGTTGAATAGAATAATTCTTGTATTGGCTTAGAACTATGCAGATATATAAATAGACATGTTCATTTTATTTATTTTCAATTAAAATTTTTTTCAATTCAAGTTGACATATAATATTAGTTTCAGATGTACAAAATAGTGACTTGACATTTATATACCTTATGAAGTGATCATACCAATAAGTCTAGTAGCCATCTCTCACCATACATAGTTATTACAATATTATTAGCTAGATTTCCTATGCTGTGCTTTACGTTCCTGTAACTAATTTTTTATTTTTTTACAGGGACAGAGAGAGAGAGGGATAGATAGGGACAGACAGACAGATGAACAGAGAGAGGTGAGAAGCATCAATCATTAGTTTTTCGTTGCCGTCGCAACACCTTAGTTGTTCATTGATTGCTTTCTCACATGTGCCTTGACCGTGGGCCTTTAGCAGACCGAGCCACCCCTTGCTAGAGCCAGCGACCTTGGGGTCCAAGCTGGCGAGCTTTTGCTCAATCAAGCCAGATGGGCCCGTGCTCAAGCTGGCAAGCTCGGGGTCTCAAACCTGGGTCTTCCGCATCTCAGTCAAACGCCCTATCCACTGCACCACCGCCTGGTCAGGCTCCTGTAACTATTTTTATAACCCATTCTCACAACCTCCCTTCCATCAGGCACCCAACAAACTGTTCTCTGTATCTGAGTTTGTTCCTGTTTTATTTGTATATTTAGTTTGTTTTTTTAGAGTCCATATAAGCAAAATCACATGGTATTTGTTTTTCTCTGACTTATTTCACTTAGTTAATGCCTTCTAGGTCCATCCATGTTGTCACAAATGGTAAGATTTTATTCTTTTTTTATGACTAATATTTTATTGTATATGTGTACCACTTCTTTATACATTTGTCTGTTGATGGACACATGTTATTTTCATCTCTTGTCTATTATATGTAATGCTGTAATAAACATAGCAGTGCATATGTCTTTTTCAATTAGTATTTTGGATTTCTTCAGATAAATACCCACAAATGGAAGTGCTATATCATAGAGTAGTTCTAGTTTTAATTTCTTGAGGAACCTCCATACTGTTTTCCATAGTGGCTGCTCCAATTTACAAACCTGCCAACAGTGCATGAGGGTTCCCTTTTCTCCACATCCTCACCAACGCTTGTTGTTTGTTGATTTATTGATGAGAGCCATTTTGACAGGTGTGAGGTAATATCCTATTGTGGTTTTAGTTAGCATTTCCTTAATCATTGGTGATGTTGAGCATCGTGTGTGTGTGTGTGTGTGTGTGTGTGTGTGTGTGTGTGTGTGTGTCTGACAGAGAGAGACAGAGAGGGGGACAGATAGGCACAGACAGCAGACAGGAAGGGAGAGAGATGAGATGCATCAATTCTTCATTGTGCCACGTTAGTTGTTCATTGATTGCTTTCTCATATGGGCTTTGACCCCGGGGCTACCACAGATTGAGTGACCCCTTGCTCAAGCCAGTGACCTTGGGCTCAAGCTGGCAAGCCTTGCTCAAACCAGATGAGCCTCTGCTCAAGCTGGTGACCTTGAGGTTTTGAACCTTGTTCCTCCACATCCTAGTCCAGTGCTCTATCCAGTGCACCACCGTCTGGTCAGCCGAGCATCTTTTTATATAACCAGCTCTATGTCCTCTTTAGAGAAGTGTCTCTATTCAGGCTTTCTATCCATTTTTTTAAATTGGATTTTTTTATGTTAAGTTGTATGAGTGTCATATATTTTGGATATTAACTTCTTAGTCAATGCATCATTGGCAATTGGCTAAGTAGGTCACCTTCTCACTTTTGGCTTTACTTGTTCTTCTTTATCTAGTTCCTTTATGTGTAAATTTAGATTGTTTGGTATTTTTCTTGTGTCTTGAGGTAGGTCTGTATTGCTATGCATTTGTGTCTTAGAACTGCTTTTGCTGTATCCCATAGATTTGGGGTCATTGTGTTTTCTTTTTCTTTTTTGTCTCAAGATGTATTTTTTCTTTCCTTAATCTTGTTAACCTGTTTACTGTTTAGTAGCATGGTGGTTAGCCTCCATGTGTTTGTATGTTTTTCAGTGTTCTTGTAATTGATTTCTAGTTTCATAGCATTATTATTGGTAAAGATGCTTGATATGATTTCAGTCCATTTAAATTTATTGGGACTTGTTTTGTGGCCTAATATGGTCTATCATGGAAAATGTTCCATGTGCACTTGAAAAGAATGTGTATTCCACTGCTTTGGGGTGGAATGCCCTAAAAATATCAGTTAAGTTCATCTGGTCTAATGTGTCATTTAAATCTACTGTTTTCTTATTGATTTTCTGTCTGGATGATATATCCAGCCAGATAAATCATGTCATTGGGGTATTTAATATCCCCTACTATGACTGTATTACTGTCAATCTCTCCATGGTATCAGTATTTGCTTAATGTATTTAGATGCCCCTACATTTGTGCATAGATGTTTACAAATATTATAGCCTCTTGTTGGATTGATCTGTCATTATGAAATGCCCTCCTATGTCTCTTATTATAGCCTTTGATGTCAAGTTTATTTGGTCTGATATAAGTATTGTTTCCCCATCCCTTTACTTTCAGTTTTTGTTTGTCTTCCAATATGATGTGGGTCTGTTGTAGCAGCATATGTATGGGTCCTGTTTGTTTTATCTGTTCAGCCATTTTATGTCTTTTGATTTGAGCATTCAGTCCATTTATATTTAAAGTAATTATTGATAGGTATTATTTGTTTTCTGATTCCTTTTGTAGTTCTCTGTTTCTATCTTCCCTTGCTCTTTTCTCTCATATGTTAATGACTTTCTATAGTGAATTCTTTTCTCTTTATTTCTTGTCCGTCTATAAGAAATTTTTAGTTTGTGGTTACCATGTGCTTCCTATATACTAAACTTATGTTTATAGTTGTCTAGTATTTTAAATTGATGGTGCTTATGTTCAAGCACATTCTTTTTTTTTTCTTTTAAGTGAGAGGAGGGGAGATAGAGAGACAGACTCCTGCATGTGCCCTAATCAAGATCCACCCAGCAACACCCATCTGGGGCCGATGCTTGAATAAACCAAGCTATCCTCAGCACCTGGGCCAATGCTCGAAACAATTGAGTCACTGGCTGTGAGAGGGGAAGAGGGAAAGAAAAGGGAGAAGGAGGGGAAGAGAAGCAGATGGTTACTTCTCATGTGTGTCCTGGCCAGGAATTCGAATCTGAGATGTCCATACACTGGGCCAATGCTTTATCCACTGAGCCAGACAGCAGGATAATTCTTTTTCCTTTTTGCTGTTCAGATTGGGTGTTTTCTGCTCCCTTGACTTTCAGAGTGATGATTTTGTCTTTTGTTTCATCTAATCTCTTATTGATTCTCTTTAATTTATTCTTTATTTCAGTTACAATATTCTTCATTTCTGACTAGTTTTTTTTATAAAATATTTTCTATTTGTGTAGCTTCTCACTGAGTTCACCTGTTCTTACCCTAAGTTTATCGAGCATCTTTATAAGCAGTGCTTTGAACTCTGTTTCTAGTAGATTGCTTGTGTTGATTTCATTTAGTTCCTTTTTTGAATTTTGACCTGTTCTTTCATTTAGAACATGTTTGTCTCTTCATTTTGACTGAATCCCTGTGTTTGTTTCTATATATTAGTAGATCTGCTGTGTCTCCCAGTTTTGACAGAGTGGCCTTTTGTAGAAGGTGTCCTATAGGTCCCAGGGGCACAGTCTCTCTGTTCACCTGAGCTGGGTGCTCCATGCATGTCCCCTGTGTGGGTTGTATAGCCCTCTTTGGTAGTTGAGTCTTGATCAGTCTGATCAGTGTACATAAGTGGGTGAGGTTGACTCTCAGCTGATTGGCTGTGATGTTGTTGTGACTATATATAGTGGATGAGTTGTTGTGTAGGGGCTGAGCCCATAGAATAAGAGTTATTTATGCAGGACTCTGGTGCTAGCTGATTCCATCCTTCAGGCGTGTCATTTGTAGTGCTTACTGGGTGGTGCTCTGGTGTGGTCTGAAGCTGGCCATTGAGTTCCTGAGGGGCTCCAGTGCAGGACAAGGTCAGCTAATGCTTGTGCTGGGCTTGGGGTCTCTTGGAGCTACAAAGTGATCTGCAATGAGTTGCTTCTTCTCTGGGCTTAGTGGTGTGTGGGAAAGGCTATGCTGTGAGCTGAGGCTAGCTGCTGCATGTGCTCAGCTTGTGGTCGCTTAGTTGAAGCTATGTCCAGACCAGACTGGCTGCTCTTATGCCGGGCTTGAAGCCACCTGACGATGTGTAATGCAAACTGAGTCTGATTGCCATTTGTGCCGGGCTGGGGGTCACTTAGCAAGAGCTGCAGGGCACTCAGAGGCTGGCTACTGCTTGTTTGGAGTTTGTGGACCTTTAAGAGATTTTGGGAAAGTTTGCAACGCAAGCCGAGGCAAGCTGCTTATATGGAGGAATTGCTGGAAGAGACGGAGGCTGGACTGGCTAGTTGGGTGGGGTGGGATCTCAGGGAATCACCAGGGTGGGGGTAAACAGCATTATCCAGGTTAATGGAGAGCTCAGATTCGATTCCCCTATGCACTGGGCTGGCTGGATGGGAAGAGAGTTCAACAAAGGAACAAATGGCACCTAGTAGTTCTTCCATCCCCAGAAAGAGTTGCCCCCCAGCCTCACCCTGGAGATAAGTCAATTGAGTTCCTCTCAATTGGAACTTCCCTGGCACTTTTTGAGCTGCTGCGCCTGTGCTGGAGCTATAGAGAGTGAGTTTGTGAGCAAGTCTTTGACGGTCCCTTTAAGAGAAGCGCCTTAGTCTCTAGCATCCCTGTGTCTTTCCAGACACAGTCCCTGCTGGTTTTCACAGCCATATGCTCTGGGGTCTCCTCTTCTGGCCCTGGGTTGTGAGGCCCAGGGTGAAGCTATGACCCCTCGCTTCTCCAGGGGGACCTTCCCAGCTGAGATATCCCTCCTGGTTCTTAATCACCACACCATAGATGTCGGACCTGCCTGTTCTACAACTCTGCCCCTTCTGCCAGTCTCATTGTGGCTTCTTCTTTATCTCCTTAGTTATAAGACTTCTGTTCAGCCAGTCTTCAGGTGCTTCTCAGTGATGGTTGTTCTACAATTTAGTTGTGATTTTGATGTGGTCATGGAAGAAAGCGAGCACCGAGTTTACCTGTTCTGCCATCATATCCAGAAATCCAGACATGTTCATTTTAAATACCTTGAACCAATCCTTAAAAGAATCCTGTAAATGAATGAAATTAACCATTAAACAAGGACAATCAAAGACCCATAACAGCAGCACAAACCATGAAATAAACTTTTTATTTTAGCCTGGCCAAAAGGCACCAGCCTAGCATCTCTTCCCTACATTAGCAAAGATGTTTCCTTTATCTTTCACAGTACAAAAGCTGACACCACTGTTTTCATTCACTTGAGTCAGGAGTCAGCCAGTGCATTTCTGGCCATTTGTAAGGATGTGAGAGTTGGCCCTGATTCACAAAAATGATTACCTTTTGGCACCTAATCACTGGGCAGGAAATGGGTCAGGAGCCTTCATTCTGCCTTGACTCTGGGTCTCAGAAACACACACACACACACACACACACACACACACACACACACACACACACACACAATCTCTGTTTCTGTCTCTCTCTTGGGTCCTGGGAGTAATTTGCCAGGAGACACTTTCTGATGGGGATTTTGCCAGTTTTCTATTGACTTATTTTTTCCTTTAACACACACACACACACACACACACACACACACACACACACACACACACACACACACACAACACAGAGTACAATAGCTCTTGCATGTGGCTGCTTGACTGAGAGAAATGGCCCATTACCCAACACCACTGATCCACTGTCTTGTAAACCCTGCTGCAGGCTACTGGTGTGCTGGAGAGTGAGAAGAATCAGAGAGAGAGATGACCAGGGATCTGGTTCCACATGTGAGTCCTCCTCTTGACCCGTTATTTCCCAGCCCCGGTGAAACATCCATGCAGAGGGTGAGACCAGGCCATGGCCTCTCTGTTGTTAGCTCAGTTTGACCCAGACTGCCTCAGAGCTGCACTAGAAGGCATGGCACCGAGGAAGTGCCCTGACAACAGGAGGCAGGCAGGCCCAAGGCTTCTTTATTTGCCTGAGACCAGTGGTTCCAACACTCACTGTTTCTTGAGAAACTTGAATGCCTTTTAAAATATAAATTCCCAGGCTCTACCCCAGGCTTAATTAATTAAATTTCTGAAATGGGGCCTGAGAAGTTTTTGTAAAATATTCCTGTAGTTGTAATGTCACTAATTATTTAGAAACTATTGTCTTGAGATTCACTCCAGATCCAACTTGCTTTCAAAGGGGATGGGGCAGGGGAGAGAGGACCCGCTTTCTGAGAAAGGGGAGACACTGAGCCCCACAGTGTATGGGATGAGAATGCAAGGACAGTGGAGCTGCCTAGGCCTTCGTCCAATGTTGCTGCCCTGTGCTTCCTGTGCGCCAGTCACACAAAAGAAGAGAGAGGCGGGAGTCAGAGAGATACATGTCTGGGCCTTGTCTTTAGCAGGAATCGCCTCTGGCCCTGGTTCACCTTCAAAGACCATCTCCTCCAAGGGCTCTGATTGCTAACTTATTCCAACAAAAATGCTTCCTTTCCTATTGCGCACTGGTTTTAGGAAGTCTGTTAGCCATGGGGATAGAGGGTTAAAGAGTGCCAAGTGTTCAGTTAGCGTTTTCCAACATGCGGTCTGGGCGTGGCAGTGCGGCACGTGGTCGTGTCTGGCCATCTCCTGACCTGTGGGGCAGAGGCAGCCCAAGTGGGGTGGCCAAGGCTGTGCAGGGAAGAAGAGAAGAGGGTGGAGGGTAGAAAGAAACAGGGGGGCCTGCAGAGAAATGGCCTACAGAATTTCTTCTCCCTAGACATTGGTTCCTCCTTCTCAACCAGGTTAGGATGCGGGACACACTCCTTGAACCTCATTTGTCCATTAAACAAACCAACAATTCTATAAATTACTTTTTGTTATTGAATGACCTATGGACTCAGCTGTGACCCTCACTAAACACAGTTCAGAAAAACACTTAGAAACACCTTGCAAGTGTCTCTTCATACTATGCAGACAGGATGAGAGTTGTGCGTGGGTAAGGGAATTTGCTATTACTTTGCAGAAACTAACAAATAACTGGACACATTCAGAAAAATATACTCTGGATATTGCTCTTGATGGCTTCTCTACACAAAAATTGGTTGAACAAAAGTCATATCATGATTCTCAGTGTCTACCACTATCAGCAAAGGTACATACAGTTAGTGCATATAATTTGCCTTTTTTTATGTACAAATACAAGTTGGGATTCAAGATAAAAATGATCTTGACAGAAAATTCCATCTTTATTCTAGTCTTAGTGATGCTAAATGGAATATTTTGAGGAACTCTGAACTTAGTTCACTTATCTTCATTGAGGATATTTTTCAGTATGAATTCTGCAAACCAATTATAGTGCCAATGTTTTACTTTTAATAAAATTAACAATTTGAATGTGAATAGTATTTAACAGTATTAATTTAATAGTATTAAGTTAGTAGGCTTATTTATAGCTACTTTCTATTTATGGCAAATACTAAATTTTCCATTTAAATGCGTTATAAAAAGTTTGCTTTTAAAATAATTTATTAGATCAAGCATTTTTTTTTACTTGAATAGATAAATAAGAAATTTAGCAGTGGTGTTTTGTGTTTACAGGGAAACTCAAGATGACAGTAAATGAATGACAGCAGTTTGAGAATCATTTCTCTCTGTGGTCCGCCCTGGAGGGGGAAGACGCAGTGACCCAGATCAAGGGGTGACTGATGCAGAGCTACTTCCGGTGATGACCCTAGCATCACTGGAGGCTTTAGAAGTGTTCAAGGGCTTAAGATCTTCTGGAGGAGATAAGGTAAGGTAGACAAAAACATGACATTCATATATAGTAGGTCCTTCAATAACATTTGTTTTGTTATAATATTGATAAGATGCTGTACGAACCTATCTCTTGTTTATATCTATTAGCCTGTGGTGAAACTGGCTTCATTATGTGTCATTTCACTTAATGTTGCAGAATCTATTGATGATATTAAGTGAGGACTTATGGAATATACTTCTCATTCCTAAAATAATCCCATAAGTAAATGGCCGTTTCTACACTGCATTTGGTAATAAGGGGTTCTATGCTGTTAATTCCCTAAACTGTTTCTTGCATGGTACATGCTGTTGTGAGATCATCCTTCCCCCCAGTTAGAATATAGAATCCGTACCAAGAGTACTGTTCCTCACTCTCTTGCTTACTTGCTCTCTCTGTCCTAATGGACTTGATGTTGTG
This sequence comes from Rhynchonycteris naso, assembly GCA_037038555.1. Classification (NCBI taxonomy): domain Eukaryota; kingdom Metazoa; phylum Chordata; class Mammalia; order Chiroptera; family Emballonuridae; genus Rhynchonycteris; species Rhynchonycteris naso. The sequence goes on from CM073001.1 coordinate 25,384,768, forward strand.
GGCTCCAGACTCTCAGATTCTGTTGCTCAGGAAACACGATCATCCCATAGAGAAGCAGTTATTAGAGGATAAAGACAGTTACGCAACAAGTCTTTTAAGTGTCCTTTATTGAAAAGACAGGCTAAGTGGGAATTCATTACCTCCCATTCCCAATTCCCTATCTTAAATCATCCCAGCTCTGCCCATAATTCTTCCTTGTTAAAGCATTTATCGCCAGATCCTCCGCACAGGCTCGAGTTCTAAGGCCTACGTGTCCTTTTCACTTCATCTCCCCCGGAGTGATGCAGTACAGCAACCAGAGAAGAATAACGCTGGAAGTCCAGTGGACCGGGTTTGAACCCTGACTCATCACTCCACCGCCATGTGCCCTTGGGCCCAATCTCAGTATCCAGAGTCCTCATCTGCAATGGGAAGAGAGGGCTGTCTTCTGAACTGGGTTTTGTGAGGATGAAATGTGAGAACACATATAAGGGCTGGCACCCAGTGAACACTAATGTATGGTTATTTTTACTAATATTTTACTACCAAAAGGTATAAAGATACTTTCTCTTTTCTGCCATCTCTACCATTCTTAATGGAATTTTTATTATGTTTGCCAATTAGCAATATAATTCATATAGAAATCCTCTTAAATATGTTTTAAAGTTATGCATGCATAAATCCACAAACTTTATATATATATAAAATTGTATACGTAGGGAAAAGTACTTTTTATTCGGGTCAATTGGATTCACTTTGCCTGGATAGTTTCTATTCTCGACTGATGATTCAAAATTTGAAAAACCTGAGAAAAAAATGGTTTCTTAGTTTAAAATAATTTGAATGTTTATTAGGGTAGGAAATTGATGATTACACAAGGTTTTAGTGTAGTATTCACTAAAAAGTATTGTCCATAAAGTAAGCATGGCCCAGAAATCCCGAGTTTGGCACAATTATATGCAAATTTCAGAGCCTTATGAATAGGGGATTGTGGAGTACTGAATTCTGGTGAAATAAATTCACTACAAGTAACCTGGAGCGGGGCCCACCTTTTAGAATAAGAATTTAGAAAATGAACCCCTCAGTCCTTGATTCCCTCTTTTGTTTTGAGATTACTGTTTTTGAGGTTGATGTCAGGGCTCTGGGCCTTATCTCCAATTACCGCCAGCCCAAGGCCTTTCCCTCAGGCGCTGATCCAGGGAGACCAGCCAAGGGAACATCTGACATTTTCTTTCTTCTTTCTGGGTTCATGTTCTTCTTTCATTTTTAAAAATACTATTTTTCAATTACAGTTGACAAATATTATACTGCTCACAAAAATTAGGGGATACTTCAAAATAAATATGAGGTAATAAAAGAAAGCATTTGATTTTTTTTAAACAAGATCATCAGAAAAGCAAATGACAGTTCAAAGTTGTTTGATTATGCAAATGAGATGCAAACCCAACTTTTAGTTATTTTTGTTTTTTTCCAACTTTTGTATCATTGGTGAAAATGCACTATACAAAAGGTTGAAAATACAAGTATCTGCATGTTCCCTCACCCTCTAATTTTTGTGAGCAGTGTAGTTTCAAGTGTATGACAGTGACTAGACATTTATGTAACTTATTAAGTGATCAGCCCAATAAGTCTAGTACCCATCTGACACCATATGTAGTTATTACAATATAACTGACCCTATTTGCTATGTTGTTGTACCTTATACCCCTGTGACTATGTAACTGCCAATTTATACTTCTTAGTCCCTTCACCTTATTCACCCATTCTTCCAACTTCCCTCCCATCTGGCATCTATCAATTTGTTCTTTGTATCTATGAGTTTGTTTCTTCATTTATTTTTGCTTTTTAGTTTCCACATATAAGTAAAATTGTATAATATTTGTCTTTGTCTTCTCTCACTTAGCATACTACCCCCTAGGTCCATCCACATTGTTCCAAATGGTAAGACATAGTTTTTAAGGTTGAGTAATAATCCATTGTACCACTTCTTTATCCATTCACCTATTGATGGACACTGAGGTAGCTCCCATATCTTGGCTGTTAATGCTACAGTGAACATATGGGGTGCATATATCTTTTCAAGTTGGTTCTTTGGGTTTCTTCAGGTAAATACCCAGAAGTGGAATTTCTGAATCATATGGTAGTTCTATTAATTTTTTGAGACCCTCCTTACTGTATTCCACAGTGGCTGCACCAGTCTGCATTCCCACCGACAGTGCAGAAGGCTTCCCTTTTCTCCACTGCCTCATTGTCACCTGTTTGTTGACTTATTGATGATTGCCATTCTGACAGATGTGAGGTTATATGTCATTATGGTTTTAATTTGCATTTCTGATGATTCATGATATTGAGCATCTTTTCATATGTCTATTGGCCATCTGTATGTCCTCTTTGGAGAAGTGTCTATTCAGGTCCTGTATTTTTTAATCAAATGTTTTTTTCTTTTTTTGGTGTGAAGGTGTGTGGACTTTTAAAAATATATTTTGGATAGTCTGGATGTATCTCCTCCAAGATAGTAGGTTGTCTTTTCATTTTCTTGATGGCTTCCCTCATATGCAAAATATTTTTAGTTTGACATAGCCCATTTGCTTATTTTTTCTTTATTTGCCTGATGAGACATATCAAAATACATACATACTATAAGGTATTTCCCCGCCGAGAAAGAAAGAAGGGCATAGGCACCAAGTGTGGAATAGCAAAAGCTTTATTTAGTAGAGCACATCCCGGACGAGGTTCTCTGGTCCGGGAGACGGGCCAGAGAAGTCGCCTCGCCTCCCTTGTTTGGGGGGGTAATTTATAGTGTTGGTAGGGTAGTAGCGTTGATATGACGTGGTGAAATTTCATTGGCTGCCAGATGGTCGTTCTTTTTCAAAGGACTCCAGGCCGTTTCTTTTTGGCGGGCATGAGCATGGGCGGTTCCAGCCAAAGGTCCCGGGCCTGGTTCCTTACCTGACCTTCCCCCATTGCCAACCGACCTCATACATACATAAATATATATATACACACATACATATACATACATATATATATATATACATATATATATATATCAATCACTATGAGTGATGTCAAAGAAGTTACTGCTTGTTTTCTTCTAGGAGTTTTATGGTCTTGGGTTTACATATAAGTCTTTAATCCATTCCTGAGTTTACTTTTGTACACGGTATAAAAAAAATTATTTCATTTTATTTTGCATATAGCCGTCCCATTTTCCCAATGCTATTTATTGAAAAGGCTGTCTTTACCCCATTATATAATCTTGCATCCTTTGTCAGAGAGTAATGGACCATCTAGACATGGATTTATTTCTGGGCTCTTATATAGCTTTTTCTTCCTTCCTTCCTCTCTTTTTTCTTTTTGCAAAACCCATTTTACCATAACGACTTTCAACTAGGAGAAAAAAGAAAACCAAGTACATTTATGGTAGATTAGTCTAACTTGGATCATTTCTATAAATGTTTACATGACAGAGTAGAAAAAGTTAATTTAGTATCCTGGTAAATAAGTCTATTCCATCCCAATGTTTGACAGTTTCTGATTTTCTCATACACAAACAGGAAAAATCATTAATTGATCTTTCCCCCCTATTTCTTTTCATTGAGAAATTAATTAACAAACTGCTCACTAATTTATTCAAGAACTTAACAAGTTTCAAAGATAAAGAAACAGAACACTTTATTATAAAACTTATAAAATAATTAAATATTACACATATATTTTGACTTTTTTTCTCTATAACCCATGGTTTTATTCAACACTTTTTCTCAGAATTTAATATTACTCAGAGAAGCAAGTGAGAACATATAACAATAGGCTATTAATAAATTAATTTTTCCATAAAATAATAAAATGATAATTATATAAACAAATAACTTGTAATTTTCCAGAGGGTGGTGATATAAAACTCCATTTTTTTTTTCTGATGATAAAATGACCACTGTTCTAGGCAAAGAGACTAGTCTAATCATTTCTCTGAGATTGGAGACTACATGATTTTAATTAGAACGGGAACAAAGGATGCTCTAAATTTAATAACCACTGTCTAGTTAGTTGTGCTGAGCTGGCAAATCACTGTTTGAGTTGAGAGTTTTTAAAGCAGTAAAACTGGGTTCTATTTGTCAAACATATTGAGGAACAGAGGAGAATTCTATAAATACGTCTTTTATAACCATGTCTCAAAAAATTACAGAAGAACCCAGTCTTGTAAGTTGCTTTGGTTTTGGCAAAGTAGTGTGGTGTTTTTGCAATTGAGAACAATTTTAAGCTCGTTAGTGCCAACCAACAGCTGGCTTTTGAAGACTGAAAATATCATCTGAGAGATTGTAAAATACTCTTATTCATTGAATGGTTTTGGCATATAATGATTTATTAATATTAACATAGAAGGAAGACAGATGGATTTTCCTATTGCCACTATGACTTTTTCTTGTTAACTAAATCCTAGGGCTAATTTAAACATGTCAGTTGGTAGGGAAAAACCACAAGTGGCCTTTAATTTTCCAAGCGGCTATGATAATAAGTAGGGAGCATTACAAATAATGGTCTCCTCTCCTTCAACATACTGCTATTTGGTTATTTAATCCCTCCTAGATTTTTACCAGAAATGAACATTTCACCAATTCTGATTCCCAAAGAGCGGACCCGGGGATCCTGTCTAGCACCGAAAGTTACGAGGTTGATATAATGTGTAGGGCATCAATATTTACCTTTCTTATGAGCTTTCTTTATTTCCAGAGTGTGAATTTCAATTAAATGAAAGTCTTCAATAGTCCATGTTGCCCTGTTTTTAGAATATTCCAAGGAACACTCTTCAAGTTGTGAATTTTAGTCTTGGAGACTCTCTATAAGCAGATTATACTTTAAACAAAATAATAAAAATAACACACGCACACTAAATAAACATAAACATAACATGAAGCTTGCTAGTCCAGCAGCAAGCATTAACATGAGCACCATTTGGCTTCTTGTATAACTTCTGGTTTGGGCTGTCCACAGTTTCAGTCAAACTGTGAACTCTAACTAAACGTTCCGTCCATGTCTGATTCCTCCAACTCTTCAGTCCATGACCCGAAGTCTTAAAGAACCATTTCAAAACAGATGTCTTTGCCACGAAACCCTTTCAGATCCAAAAGGGGATGTGTCCGAAAGTTAACCAGATTCTCATTTGGACAAAATGAAAAGGTGACATATCTCAGTGGGAGTCATCGCTTCTTTTCATGCAACAGTGCAAACTAACGTAGTTTTTATTTTCGTAGGTCAGATTTGTCATCTCTTCCCATTTTCAAGTGCTTCAGAGTACCATGTGCTTTGGGGAACCAAAAAATAAGCCCATCTGTTCTTCAGAGCTGGCCCCCCAACACTGCAAGCCACTGGGGAGCTGTGCAGTCTTCAGCTTTCCATATGAAAGGTGCAGGCTGTCAGCTCTTCCTCGTGCATGACTTACAGCACTGCTTGCCATAAAATTTGTGGTTGCAGACCCCATGCTGAGGAACTAGGTGACACCAGCTGAAGAAATCGACGCAGGTTGGGTCCTCTAAAATGAGAAAACATTTAGCATGTTAGGAAAAGGCTCAGTCTTTTTTCTTAAAGATCAAAGACCTTGGGTCTCCCTGTTCTTCTGAGTGGTTTTTCTTCTTACCCACTAGGACTTTGGTAGGAGGGCAGGGAAAGCAGGATTAACACATCAAAAGGGACGACGATAACCATTAGCGAAGTTTAAACAGGCGGAGGAAAGTAGACGTAAGAGAAAAGTCCTGTCCAGCCAGAGATGATCTGATCCTCCCCGAGGAACCTGGAAGGTACCATTTTGCATCCTAGAGAAGTACCTAGAACAGCACATTCAGAATCGCCTAAGGATCTGGCTAACCCACTGGTTCTGATCCAGAAGGTCTACAGTGAGTGCTGGGACTCTCTTATTTCTAAAAAGCATGCAGGGGAAGGCTGATGGTGGTCCCTGTGGGTTACTTCAGGGAAGGGGCCTACTGGACTGGGAGTTGGGACTCTTGGATCGGAGACCCAGCTGCAACACTGTAGGTTTAAATACAGCTCAGACAATTTGCAGCTAAATGCATATAAGTCAACAACAGTCCTAACTTCTGTAAAGTAGGATGACAGACGCAATTATCAATTGGAAGCAGGATATTGTACATCGGGACTTTTTACCCAGGAGGGCCTTATGAGAGACAGAAGACACAAGGAGTTGTAAATACATGTCTGAGGAGTGAGGGTCCAGTCGTTTCACCGGATTCTCAAGGGCGTTTGAGGTCCACTGTCTACGTGAGTATTCTCACGCATAGCTGGGGTGCTTCCCCCTCCTCTATACAAGCCGTAAGTTGCATTTACCTTCGACTTTCCCAAACCGCCCATGGCCCACCTGCATCTACCGACCTGCTTTCTGAATTCCTCCCTCAGGGGCCCTCCATGGTACCTGTGGTCACAGCATGCAAGGCCCTGCGCTCTCCCACTGCTCCCAATTTGTAGCCTATCTTTCTATGATTCGGAACTCCCTAAAGTTCAAGCCTTGGTTCTTCTAAAATCCCGCTTACACACACACATCCCATCTCATAGTAGCCCCAGGCATCCTTTGAAAAATTGAGCCAGTTCCTGTAATGCCTCTGCCCCAAACTGTCCCCTTTGCTCCCAGCCACTCAGAGTAAAAGGAAATTCTTACACTGGCCTACGAGACCTCAGGACCTGGCTCTCACCATCTTTGTACGGGTGGCTGCGTCTGGCGCCATCTGACTCAGGGTGGAAATAGGGAGTCACTGATAGTGAAGCAAGGAGGAGGTGGTCTGGAAAAGTATGACCACTTGCTCAAAAATGTGTGTCTTTTTCTCCCATAAGCTTTCTGCTGAGAAAGGCTGCAGGTCTGTAGCCTTCCAGCATATCCTAGAGGGAGATCCTGCTCTGAGCTACCACTGTGTCACTAGCTTCCTGGTCTCGAGCAAGCCTCAGACAGGACAGGGGGAGAGCACAGGATGGAAAAGTGATGCCCAGAGCCTGGAGCCAAAGCTCTAGAAGTAGATAAACAACAACATAGAAAGAGGTAGGAAGTGAGGAATCTCCTGAATCTGATTCTCCACACACTGGGAAGTGTAGGGGGAAGAGACCCGAGAGTCTTAGAAAAAGCTGTGATTACATAGAAAGAACCCAGCAGGTACATGATTCTTTATCCCAAGGAAATCTGATTAAGCTGAAAAGATACTTCACGGTGTTTGTCAGATTACTTTGTAATAAGTTGCACACGTGAGGAACAGCATCGTTCATTCCTATAATTGAATCTCCCATTTCTGCATCGGCACTCGCTGCACTGCATTTGGATCTAAGAAAAACGTTTAAGCTTCAGTCCTAGGACAATACATATTCACTGTAATCGACTGTAATTTATCTATATATCTGCTCAAGACGTGAGCTCCCTGCAGGCAATTTTGTCCCACTGATTAATAAAACTCTGGCATACAGTGTTTACTTCTTTATATGTTTGTCCAATTAAAATTTAGTTTAGAAAAATGGACTTGCAAGATTACCATTTCTCCCTTTCGAATAAGAACTAATGACTAAAGTGCCTTTTCATGGAGTTACAGAATTAAATGTTCCCTGCATAGGAGATCATTGAGCAGGAACTGCCTGGGTGTGTGTGCCTTGTACCCTTCCAAGGAGCACAGTTCACAGACTGTGATGTGACTGGCACCCCCAAGTGGGACAGGTGTTTGAAACCTTTGAGGACCAGCAGAAGTAACTGGAGGGTGGGGTCCTTTTACCTCTCTTTTCTGGAGCTGGGCAGAAGTTGGTATTGCAGGCTCGCATCACTGGAGGCTTCTGTCGGAGCAGACAACTGGAGGAAGGCCGGCCCTGCTGAACGCAGTGGACGGATCGGGTCTGGACCCCTCCTCCACAGGTCACCGTGCACTGCGCGAGAGGGGAGGAGGAAGGAGTCAAGACACTCAAGAAAAGGCTGGATGCTAGCCTTTTCACGTTGGTGACAGCAAAGAAAGGCTCTCCTTGCTTTGTGACATTACCAAGATGCCTGCTGATAGCCACAGTCATCCAGAGCCAGCTATGTGTGCTTGTGGCCCCCAGTCTTGTCTATCCTGATTAGGAGGGTCTTGGGCTCATGCTATCTATCTCACCTGTGCGTGTGTCTCCCAGTTAAGTGACTCAGAAAGAAGAGAGCTTCCAGAAATACAGAAGCTGCTGTAAGAATGTGGAAGCAAATGCAGACACATCTAGGCAATTAATCACAGTAGTTCAAGAATTCTAAAAAAATCTCTGCAGATGCCATTGTGGACGGGATCAGTTAAAACCGAGACAGCAAAAAGAAAGCGTACTCAGACAGCTCTGGAATTACGTATGCCCTCGGTGCCCACCCAGAGTCCTAGTTAGCATGGTGAATTTGGTGCTTCCCAGAAATCAGTGCTATCACTGTCCAATTAGAATATTTTTTTAAAAAAATAGATGGATTAACAGGAACTGTTGATGTTCTTAAGTTTTCATGTTGTCTGAACAAGATAACAAATGGTTCATAACAAGAATAAAGATCAGGGAAAAAGACATCTAAATTATTTTTTGCTTTTTCAAATTTGCTATGTTACAGTATCATTTTATTGCAGACAGGTGAAGATTAATGTAGTAATATAAGGTTATGGTAATTAAATATATAGAAATATAAAAATATGAAAAATATATAAAAATAACTAAAAGGATATTAAAATAATTATTAAAATTAAATGAAGTTAATGCCATTTGGATAGGATTTAATATAGTGGCTTGGAGCCGTAACTCTGTAATGTAATAAACAGACTCTGACTTTCAAGCAGGGCCCAGTTAGTATGTGTGTGAAGTTATACCTAGATAAGAAGTGGCCTGGTGTTACAAAGTTAATGTAAATAAGAACATCTTAAAAAATGGTTTGATGCAAACATTTCAGTAGATTGACATAGAGGGGATTCTCTGCAAGGAACTCCCAAAAAGATGGTTTGAGGTGATAAACCTGTAGATTGACACCTGTTAGAAGGCGTTGGCCAGAAAAGATACTAAAGCTGAGGGGCTCCCCATGCTGCAGTAGTCGCCCAGACTCCAACGTTGATGTGGTCTGTCTCCACGCCGCTCTAGCTCTGACCAAAGCCAGCTGAGAGGAGCACACCGACGGGCCCCCCTTAAGCTGTACCCAGGCACATCAGAAGGATTTGTGAGTAATTGCCTGTGTGATTATTGCAACTAATTTGTGTGTCGGTCATGTCTTTCCTCCGGTGGCACTTAACAGTAGCATCCTCATGGCCAACTCATGAGTAGTCTCGAAGAGGCTGCCAACCCTGCTGATAAGCAGGAGGGTCCCACTGCACGGGGAAGTTGAATCAGGGACACCTGTAGAGTTTGGGCTCTACTGGGACAATTTCATATTGGGCAGTAATCACTACCTATACTGGTATTTGGGATGAAAAATTACCGTATTTCCCCATGTATAAGATGCACCCTTTTTTTAAAAAAAAGATTTGGGGTCTAAAAACTGGGTGCATCTTATACAGTGGTTGTAGTTTTTTTTTTTTCCTTGCATTTACCTGCTTGTTTTTGCACTCATTGGTGAAGATAGTGATTCGTCATCAGACACAGATCAGGACAAGCTAACGGATGGTAGTTTTGACAGTGATAAGAAAGTTGTATGAATTTTATGATGAATAAAACTTGAGTTCAATAACTTTATAGAATACATATTTCAAATTTCAGGCCCCAAAATTAAGGTGATCTTATACATGGGGAAATATGGTATGTTCAGGTAGAAAGAATTTGAGTTTGTAATTAGCCCCAAATTCAAATATAGCTGAGTGAGTATACTGCTGTATGGGCCATTATCAAATCGCCTACAGCAGGAGCTGGCAAGCTTTCCCTCTGAAGGGGAAGATATTAAATGTTTTTAGGCTTTCTGGGCCATTTGCAGCAATTACTTCGCTCTGCCTTTGAGGCACAAAAAGGCAGGGCGTGGGGATGGATTTGGCATGCTGGCAGCTCCTTACAGATCTAAATAACCTTGTAAGAATCAACTTCCAAATCTGTTCAATGAGGAAAATAATGATAAAAGTTTAAAAAGCAATCCATAGCAATAGGTACTGCATTCAGTATAGCTCATCCTTTCCTCCATATTTTACTTCCTGGTTCTTCCCAAACACACACACACACACACACACACAGCTGACTCTCCAACAACGCAGGTTGAGGATGATGAGGCCTCAGTTGAAGACCCGCATACAATTCTGACTCCCCCAAAACATAACTACTAATAGCCAACTGTTGACCAGAAGCCTCATCAATAACATAGTCAATTAACACCTACTGCGTGTTATGTGTATGGTATACTATACAGTGTGTCCGTAAAGTCAGCTAGAGAAAAAAATGTTATGAATGAAATCATAAGGAATATAAAACAGTTACTGTATTTTTGAAAAAAAAATCTGCATAACAGTGAACCTGCACAGTTCAAACCCATGTTGTTCAAGGGTCAACTGTGTATACATACATAGATACTTACCAGTCATAGGCATATACACTGCTCACAAAAATTAGGGGATCAGGGAACATGCAGATACTCCTGTACTTTCAGCCTTTTGTATAGTGCATTTTCACCAATAAAAAAAACAACTTGGTTTTGTATCTCATTTGCATAATAGAACAACTTTCTTTGACTTGTTTGCTTTTCTGATGTTCTTGTTTAATAAAAATAATCAAATGCTTTTTTTGTATCGCTTCGTATTCATTTTGAAATATGCCCTAATTTTTGTGAGCAGTATATATATGCAAATATGTGTAAACACAGAACACACACATACAGAGACTTGTTCTCACCACCCCCCATGTTTCATGGTGACGTGTGGCAGCACCTCGCTCACCAGCCAGCTCTAGCCTGCTCCACCTCTTGTTGGAACGCTACAGGCCCCAGAACACAGCTGTGGGTTTCTGATGACATGCTCCTCTCTCAGACTTAGCATCACCTGCTCCTCCCAGGAAGAACCAAATCGATGTGACCCAACTGCACCTAAGTCTTCCGAGAAAAAGGGTGGCACTAACATCGGATGAGCTGAAAAAGCTGGGGCGTCCCAGGCTGGACTGCTTAATTCTGAGCCTTACCCGCCTCCCCGCAAAGTAGGGGTGAGAACACCCACTGAGACCACTGAGAGGACGGGAGAGAACAGCGAATGCATGGAAGTGTTTAGCACAGGGTATGGCAATGGTTTGACAAACATCAGCTGTTATTGTTCAGACGTAAGAACTAAGTGAGTCAAGGCTGTGAGCAGTCGTGATAGAATCTAGACGCCCCTAGAGGTGGGTGTAATAGCAGCGCAACTGCGAACATTAGCACTATGGGACAAGCCAGGTACTGAGGACTTATGTTATTTACTCGCGAAGAGCAACAACAAAGCTTGCAAGATTGTATCCTCTCAGTTTCTGAGATGTGAAAACTGAGCCTCAAACATGATGGAACCTGCCCAGGCCACACGGGAGGTGGAGGTGGCCAAGGGGCCCTGCCGGCATGGCACCCTTTACCCTTGGACAGGTCAGGTCTCTAAGGGCAGGCCTCAATGGACTGCCTTCTTTCTTTGAATCTCAAATACAAACCCCGTAAGTCTGTGTGCACTAACCTGTTGCCACGGCGACGAATACCATCCAGCTGCCACACTGTACACCGGATGGGCTGGGCAGGCCCCTCGGTTGCAGGTTTCTTCCAAGTCCAGGTTTGGCTTCTTAATATTGCGGCATCTTCGCTCTGGGAATGTTATCAGCTTTCCCTGGAAGGGCTTCTCTCCGCATTTCACATCCCTCTTCCTCACACCTGGGCCACAGGTCGCAGAGCACTAGGAGCGGGGAAAGGAGACGTGAGTGTGCAGAGCCCACCGTCAGGTCTGCTCAGCAGATGTGTTCCAACCTAAGGATGCACCGTCCACATGAAATTACAGGGACTGGACGATGGCCAGTCAAGCGCGCGCACGCACGTAAGGAGCCTACAAATGTGGCACCAGGTCCCTCGTGCTACAGGCGAGGAAACCAAAGTCCTAGAGCTCAGCAGCGCCATGAAACAAAACAAGGCACTGTCCACTGTCCCTACAGATGTGAGTGAGGCCACGTCCACACAAAGATGAGGCGGCACAGGGCAGGGGCAGGGCCTCTGGGTGCTGTTTGTTTGAATGTCCCCGTCTAGCTGAGTCCTGAGGAGTTGGGAGTCTGTGCCAAGAAGGCAGGGCACAGTGGTGAGAGTTCGAGGCTCCTGAGTGGGAAGAACGACCCCGTATATATATTTTTTACCCTGCCTCACTCTGAGATCTCTGCCTCTGAGAGAAAACCTGCTGTTGTTACAGCAGGGGAAAAAGGAGGATGGAGACTGATGAACACAGTATGAGGAAACTTGTGTTTAAGTATTTTAAACGCTATTCTGGGATAAAGTGCAGCGCCATCAGTGTTAACAACCATAAACAATAAAGGATGACACTGACTGAAGCCCTGGCTGGATAGCTCGTTGGTTAAGAGCGTCATCCTGAAGCACAGAGGTTGCTGGTTCAAACCCTGGTCAGGGCACATACAGGAACAGATTGATGTTCCTGTCTCTTTCTCTCTGCCTCTGTCACTAAAATCAATCAATCAATCAATCAATCAAAAGAAAACAAAAAGGATGACACCGAGCCTCATACTCACAGCAGCTCCGGGGGGAGGGACGGGTGCTGGCTCTGTTGCAGACGAGGGCAGAGAGGCTTAGCCACGGTCTGCAGCAAGGCCAAGGTCACACCCGCGGTAAATCCTGAAAGCTGCCTTCAAACAGGGTAGGTCTGATTCAAGCCCAAGCACGTAGCCGTTAGGGTTTTAATGTCTCTTAAAGGAGTGAGGACAAGAGAGATGAACGTGCTGCTCTGTCCTTACCACTTAGGCAGGAAAAAGGCACTGACGGGGAAGAGCCAGAGGCGGCTGAGATAGAAACCCCTCCTCTACCGAGCCTCACTGACTGTCCCTACTGCCAGCCTTTCCTCTTTCTCGGCGTCTGTCTTCCTCACCAGGTGTGAACTCCAGAAGTGCAGAGACCGTCTCTCAGGTGACCAAGGTCTACTTCTGGCCTGGCTCTTTTTCTCACGTTTGTCGTGTCTGTGAACTCAACTGAGCTTCCAAGCCAGGAATAGAGGAGGCGTCTTCAAGTCCTGACCACATATTCCTGACGGTACCTACATGGCTGCTCTTGGAACTATCAAAGATATTGCTTCTCTCCATCCCTGAAATACTTCCATCTTTTGTCTTAACTACAGGCAGTCCCTGGGTTACGAATGAGATAGGCACCTGTTCCAACATACATACAAATTGAACTTAAGAACAAACCTATAGAACCTCTCTCATTGTCACCGGGGACTGTCCGAACTGTGATACCCATGCAAGCGCCTTCCCTGCCTCTGGGCTTCTCCGTTTTGCATGGATTCTCCTTCTCTCTAAAATGAAAACCTGTTTGTCCCACTTCTTTAACATTTTAATTGGCTCTCCAATGCTTAAAGCAGTGGTTTTTTAGGTGCCGGTTCACCGGAAATTTCGTGCCCTGATGTTGTATGATTATAGTCTACAATCTTCATACCACATCAGGGTGGTTAACTCTTTCGTGGATATGCAGTTGAGAAACACGGGTTTAAAGAATATATTTCTCATCTGTTACCCGTGGCCCTCATGCTCTGTCCCTGATGACGTTTCCAGCTCCACCGTACCCCGTTCCATCCTGATCAAGTGTGGTCTGTCCCATGTCTGGGGGAACCTCCTGTCTGAAACCCTTTCCCATCTCCACCTCTGCCTGATTCCTGCTCCTCCTTTAGGCTCAGACTCCTCGGAAAGGCTCTTCTGACAAGGATTCCTCCCAGTGGCGGGTTGGGTAGAACTCAAGGTGTCCCATGGAATGACAGACCCCCGTCACAACAGTCCACGCCTTTACCCATGTTCCTATCTATACCAATGGCTTATGGAGTTTTGTACCTCCACCACCCAGGTGCCTCCCAATCAGTGTGATGGGTACTGTATCCATATTTGATAAAGAAATCAGGTGGGAAAGATGAGTAATTAGAAGGTACCTGGTGTGTGCGTGTCGAATTCAAAGAAGCTTTGAGCGCCTGGATACTGGTGGCTGAGCTGAGCCTTAAGAAAATGAAACCCAGAAGCCGCAGAACATCCCAACTCCTACCTCACTCCACGAAGAGATGAGCCACTGCAGCCGGGTGTTTTTGGGGCACCGTCCCAGCACACAGCCCTCCTGCGACTCCGGTCTCGGGACACGGGCACACAGGCTCTCGGGTAGAACCTTGGCCATGGGGGCGCTTTTACACTGCACTTCCCGCCTCCTCACCCCTCGCCCGCAGGTCTTGGAACACTTGAGATTAGAAAAAAAAAATGCCATTAGCAGTTTCACATGATTTTCAAGTTCTCGGATGTACTTGGTTTTAGGAGTAAAAAATAAAAGATTAAAAAAAACACTGTCTCAAAATATTGCCATGTGAAAGTTGGGGTAAACTCTATGAACCATGGCTCCTTTTCATGAAAAACTCCCCCGTTCCCTTTATCCACGCCCGCCATGCATGTTTGGCTGAAACAGTCCTTGGAATTCTCCTTTTGTAAATGATAACTCCTAACTGCAGAGACAGACCGGGCTCAACACCACATACTGCTGAGATTTAACCTCTGTGCTAAATGAACCCATGCCGTCATTCTAGAAGGACTTCTAAGTATGCTCGTATGCTCAAAGACATTCTGCCTGCTCTAGTCCCCTAACAGACGAACAGAACAAAACCTTATTCTGAATTCTGACCTTTGTTGGGGACATGGTAGTACACTGTTCAACTTAATCAGAAATCAACACCCTCCACAACGTAATTGTGTCCTACGGCAGGAATGACAGAAATGCAGTCAGGGGCTGTTACCCGGCTTCATAGTTCAGGCGATAAAACCCCTGAATTTTTATTATTATCCCCTAAGACTGTCTTGCCATTTGTGGCTTAGCAGAGCCTGGGCTATTTCAGAGCCGAGTTCTCACCCTTGGACAATTTGGACCAGATAATTCTTGCATTGGGGAGCTGTCCAATCCCCACTGTAGGATGGTTATCTCACCAGTAGTACTCCCCCCGCACCCCACCATGACAATCAAAAATGTCTCTGGATATTGCCAAATGCACCCCCCCCCCAGTTGAGAACCACTGAGTTGTGAATGACAGGTAATTCAATACTTCTTCCAACTTTAAAACTTTGTACCTTTCACTGGGAGTTTGTAATAATAGCAAAGTTCAGGCCCAACCCCTTTCTGGATTCTTTAACCTCACCTCTTTCATTGAAGCAGGAGTTATAATCCTTTTCCTGCCTCATTCCTTGTCTTTTCCATTGGTTTTGGAGAACTCAGTAGCCAGTTTCACCTGCCAATCCTGTCTGAGTGTGCTCACGAGTCTAGCCTACAAGTCTGCCATGCTCTAATTTCTGGACTTTTAAGGACTCCCAGACTGCAGGTGGCATAAGAACCACTAAAAACATTGATGAAAATGCCCCCTGGCATTCCCTCAGTGTAGTTCTCCGGAAGGTGCAAACAGCTGAGAGCCTCTTGGGAAGCCAAGATACCACCTCTATTTTTGTCACCTTTGTCTTCGGCAGGGAACAGGACCAACGCCCTCAGTCTGTCCAGTTACCTGAGACCAGGCCCCGAGGCTCCACTCTGGTGGGCAGGCATGGCTGTTGCAGACTTGAACTTGAGTGGGTGTGCTCACTGGGCAGAGGGAATGCAACACGGCCACCTCCTTTTGGAAGGGCTTCTTCTGGACACACTGGATCTTGCGGCTCTGCTGGCCCCCCGCACATGGCCGGCTGCACACACTCCACTCCCCGGGCTTCCAGCTGTCAGTGACAAGTGACAAGCACAGTTATTTCCAGTGAATCCCAGACTGGGGCTCATGACTTCCAAAGTCCTTACTGCGAAAGATTAACCACCTGATGAAAGCTGTGGGCTGGTTTTAGACCCAAAGAGGGCAATTCACACTAATCTTTTATGGATGCTGAAGCCTACACAAATGTGATCCAGTCACAGGGAGTCACATTCAGTCACCACAAGGTTCTGGGGAAAAATACATTCCTGCCCTCTGAAGGGGAAGAAGCATGTGCCATTTGGAAAGCTGAGCAATCCATTCATTCAGCCAAATTTCTCGGGATCCTAACTTTGTGCCAGGTACTCCACTAGGCACTGGGTTGGGAAAAGGAATGAGACAATGTTCTTTCCATTAAGGAGCCTATGACGCAGGGAAGAGACAGATGCGTGAGCAAGTCAAGACAACACTTTCTGATAATTGCCACAATGTCAGTTAATATATAAACGATAATGAGATTAATGGAAGTGATCAATAAAAGGTGTGTGTGTATGTGTGTGTGTGTGTGTGAATATGTGTGTGCACGCGCATGTGCAGGAGAGGGGTGCATTCAGAGAAGGTCTCACAGATCCAACTTCCAACTAGGCAATTCCCCCAACTACTTTTCTGGTTAGTTGTAAAATTTACTGATGGGTTAGAGCTATAACCTTGTGTAATGTATTTTAAAATTGCCAGACCACCTTTATTGTAGCAGTCTGAGACTTGGCTTATATTTGAAGGGTAACCAGCTAAAACTATGAATCCTTTTCAACAACTACTTTTTGTTCCTTTAAGTTCTGTGATTTGAAGGCCTAGCATTAGAAAGCTCTGTCAGAGGTGATTGTTAATGTACTTGAATCAGCGCAGCAATGTCTCAAGCTCGGCTTGCTCTACCAATATTCTAAGAAATCATTTTAAAAAATAAAACATCAAAAATGTGTTCTTGTTCTATCTTCACATCCCCCCTGCCCCCCCCCCACCTTTTCCTGCTGGTGTTTCTCTGGTTTCCCCACAAGCCTGACATGTGAAATTAAAGCCCGTTAGTCCAGAGAATTTAGAACATGCTTTCGAGGATTTTATGTATTCTTAACCATTGTATAATTCATATTAATTACAGATTGTATCAAATAAAATAATTTGTTTGTATAATTACTTGTTCTAATAATGAGATGTAAAGAAAACATATTATGAAATCAGTAGTTTTAACCTTTGACTATAAAAATGGGTTCTCTTGGGGGGGTATCTACAAAATTTGAGTTCTTTTCCCTTTATGTGGCCCTTGTAAAAGTACAAGGAAAAAGCATAACACAAATAGACTTCTTGCAGGACAGGCACGATTCTCCAGGCCTGGGCCCTGGGTTCGCTTTCTCCTGGCCTCCTTCCCTACCCACCCCAACCTCAGAGCACCCGTTCCTCCCTTAGTGCTTTCTCTACAGACTTTTTAAATAGCATGTATCTCACTGCATCTCAGTTACTTCTTCACACATCTTCCACGTGGCTGTGGGTTCACTGATGGCAAAAAAGTACAAGTTATTCACTTCCACATCCCGGTCCTCAGCTCAGAGCTGGCTCACATTAAGTGCACATGGTCCCTGACTGCTCGACTCCTCTGTCCTTCTCAAATACCATTGAGTCTAAACTTCATGTCTAGTATATCCCTAGGGAAGAAGAGTCCCTGAGAGTTCCCATTATTAGAACAGAAAGTGAGACATAAATAATAGGATGAAGAAGAAAAGAAGGCAACAAAGGACCCTGGCAGTGACTGAGAAGGGCTCTTCCACTTTTAAATACCCACTGAGCCTGTTATGGCACAGGGTTAGTTAGCACTTCTGCGTGGGTGCATCAGGAAAGTCTGAGGAGTGGGCCGGGACCCAGGCTTTCTCCCTTTTCATGGACGCAGATGTAAATGGGGTCCCTTTCTTTGGTTGGCTGAGATAACCAATGATGTGAAGGAGGCTTAAAGTAAGAAAACATCAGCTTGCCATTCAAAACCTACAAATCCTACACGTACGTACGTACACACACACACACACACACACACACACCTCTAAAGGAGAGATTACTCCACAAGGGTCAATAACACTGTCTGGTAGGGTATTAAAGACATATTTCTTAAAACCAGGTATTTCTTAGCAAAAGAGGAAAATCAATTAAGAGCCCCCCAAATTTCTTTTTCTTTTTTTTTTTGTGTTTAGGATACAGCTGATTTCAGATTCTAAGAGAAAAACTGGGCTGAGAGTTGGGCATATGGGATTGGTAGATAGCTAAAGCCCCACACAATTATGAGAAACACACTATTTATAAGGAAAAAAAATACATGTATGTGTATAAAAGGATTGTGTAATATCACTGCAATACCACAAAGCAAACACTGCTTATTAAGATGATCTGAAACATTAACTAACCCAACATTGCTTCAGAAAGAACTTGGGTCAGTTCTATATAAATACATTTGGCAGAAGATAAATCACACAAGAAAAGACTCCATTTGGCTGGGACGATTACTTAAAATTATTGTGCAAACAAGTGTGGCTAAAATCCATCCAGAAACCAACCCACTGAGCTCCCCATAGGTTAGTATCATCAGAAGCAAATTACCACTTGGCCTTTTACCCCTTTCTTTTTATTTTGTGTCTTGCTACTGTGTAATTTGCATCTGGAGTTTCATGGTTGGCATCGTATTATGATTTTTAAGTTCTTAGACAACTATATAAAAGTTAAGCATCCAGCCACATGTAAATTTAACTAATAGAGGAATCTGTTGAGTATCTGTTTGATTTAGTCTCTATGTAAAAGTTAAAAAAAAAATCCTTTATATCCTAAGGTTAGGTTTGCATAGCCAGAGTTGAATGTCTAAAGCAAATTTGTTTTTCAAGTTATATACTTTAACCTCAACTACCTTCTTTCTTTTATTATATTTTTGGGCCTTCTATCTATCTTAACGTTACTTTTGATCAGAAGCACTGACCAATGGTCTTTAATTATCTCATACCAACAATAAAGGCATATAAAGTCTAAGTGTAACCAGAAGGACATTTCCAGATGACTTACTAGGCAGGGCAGGAGAAAGCATTGCATACTTTGGGTTCAGTTGCTGGCTTGGTTCTTGCATTGCAGAATGAGGAATTGACTTGAGTATTTTGATCTCGTAAGCAAATGGCCTTTACACTTATGTAACCTAAGAAGATATCAAAAATTATAAAGTAAAAATTACAGATAACCAGTTTCGTTTCCATATTTAACTTCTGACTTAACAGGGGTCTGATATTTTATTCAAGATACAGCATCCATATATTGTGTGAGAACTCCTCCTTTTGATAAAATCTGCAACTCATTTGATCCCATTTTCCCCCAAGATAATAGTTTTCATATCTTAATATTTTTAACATGTAGCTTCATTTTCAAGGCAGCTGTGGGTTCTAGAATCACACTGTGATACATAAAGCCTTGTGAAAGCACGGCTGTTGTAAGGGAAACATCCTACCAGCTTGCACTAACATTGCACACATCAAATGGGAAATGTTCTTCAAAGAAATACCATTGGTGAGTTATGTGTGGAAGCACTAAGATTCTGCCTTTTCATGAAGCATCTTTTACTTCCGTAAAGGTCTGATGGATATATAACAAAAAGTGGAACTCACTGAATATGTATGGATTCGTGCCTGTTAGCTAGAACTCTGTTTTGTTTGTTTGTAAGCAGCATCCTAAGCCTTGCTTGCAATGTTCATTTGAGGACCTCTCATCAGAGGAATAAATTTGATGAATAACTATCTGTTAGGTATCTGTTAGTTCCCTAAATAGGAATTCTGCCTCCTCTTTGAATTGTTTGTATTTACATGGTGCTCTTCCTTAAAATGAATCTGAGAAGCAATAAAAAGTCACCCCTGTTATTATGATTAGGTTAGAGAAGGTTTCCAGTTAAACCATATCAGGAATTTCTCAAGTTAAGAGTTTACTTCCAGAGAACATATTCATTTAAACTCTTCTTCTCATATGCTTTGGACACATTATGGCCTGTGGGTCACGTGAAGGGGTTGCTAAGTCAAAGCAAGAGGGAATCCCACAATGCACTTCTCCAGCATCCTCCCATTGGCTGGATTCATTCCCTGTAGATGGAAGAGGGATCGACTCTCTCTCCTTCCCAAGGAACTGTGCTCTCTCTAGAATACCAGGAAGTCATTGCAAATTACCTCAAAGAACACTAGATGTGTGGAAAACTGCTCATACCCCTAAACTAAGTAAAACAGTGTAAAGATATGTCTATAGAAGCAATTTTCAACCAGTGTGCCGGAAGAATTTTTAAAACATGCAGTACTTGACTATTTTGGCAAATGCACTGACCTCTTTTCCCTTAGATTGTCTAATCAAAAAAAAAAAGGACAACAACTAACACAATAGCCATCTGGTGTGAATGAATTAAAATTATACGTATTTGTTTTTGGTCACATCAGCAAAAATATATTTTGGTGTGCTGCAGAATCTTTAGTTATTTATGTGTGCCATGAGATAGAAAAGGTTGAAAATTGCTGGTCTACAGCGTGGTTTTTGTTCTGTAAAAATAGCAAAAGGATACATAGGGCATGTGACTGAGAAGGTCAAACCCACGTGTTTCTAGGTTTGTGTAATGAAAGGAATAGAATGATACAGACCAAAGTATTTAACATTGGCTGTTGATGATTAAGGGATTATGGGAGATTCCTTTTTTCTTTATAGCATATTGACTTAAAATGTTTATCAGTAAAAGCATATTACCTTTTAAATATTTAATATTTTTTAAAAGGGAGTATTTTCTCATGTTTATTAGCACGAGCTCCTGAAGAAGAGGCGTTACAGACATAAGAATGCCTTCATTTTCTATAAGTCTGCTGTCTCTGGTTCCAAGATGCCTCGTTTTGCCAAGTGCAATGGGCAGAGTTAGAAAATCCACTGTCACCAGATGCTCTGAATGTGAGGACATGAGTGACCAACCGCTTTATGGACTTTTATTCCTTTTCCCAAATGTGACAAAAACTGCTTAATAAACAGATGTGGTTTTTTGGATCTCAATAAAATGCCAGGCTTCCAGCTGATGAGAGGGTAAATTGTCTTCCCCTCCTTACAAGGGCTGTTTCTCAGAGCTAATCCATTTCCCTCTGGGAGGCGGTGACCTCACCCATGAGGGGGCAGACTGCTACAATTGTCACATTTCGGAGCACGTCTACAGTCTGCTATGCATGTGTTCTCACTTCTAGAACTCCCAGTGGGGGGTCTTTGCCAACAGAAAAATCATGGTAGGGAGAAACTAAAGTATAAGCTGAAAAATTAAAAATATATACAAGGACATATGCAGATATTCTTATATTTATACATAGATTCCATATATTTCCCTCCTGTGAGTTTATGGTATATAACATTTGAGTCCTGGTTGTGGCTCACTTGAGTTTTCTAAGTATCAGTTCTTTTCTACACAGGAAAGTCCTTAAATAGTACGGTAATACTTGCTTTTTTTTACAGTGGTGGTTCCCATAAGAGACAGTTCTTTTCTTGCTTATTCAACCCATACAATTTAAAGAGGCCTGGAGTGAAAGAACCTGTTTTCAGGAGAGACTTGGAAGATGGGCTTTAGAAATCCCTCACCTCCACCACAGGACATGGAGCAGTCGGACTGCACTGTGCTCCAGGAATAGGCGGGTCTCTGCGTGGCCGGCTGAGTGCCGTTCATGACCTTGGGAAGCGCGTACTTCCAAGCGATGCCCGGATTTTGGCCTTGCATCAGAATCTGGACAGTGTAAGATACAAATCAGAGACCAAGATGCGGGTCAGACCCTGGAATTCCGGAAATCTCACTGAACATTTTAAAGATATTTGTATGACATTTTGACCTTAAACTTGGTTCACATCATTGTTTCCAAGTATGTTTTATGTTGATTTAATGTTTTCCCATGACGCTTTAAAATGTGTACCGCCACACCATCAAAACTGTGATTAAGATAAATGCATAGAGAAACATGACTTGACATTTGCCACAAGCCCACAGCCCTCTACTCTAGGTACAAAATAATTGCATTAATAAACCAAAAGGGTTTTTTTGCATTATATTAAAGGAAAAAAAGATTATGAGGTCTTAACCAAATAGAATGTGTCTGTTAACTGCGTACCAAGATGAGCAGCAGATAAGACAGAAATATGATCAGAAGTAGGGGTTGGTTATATATACATACACATGTGTGTGAATGGGTCTAACCTTAAAAGGGCAAAGACTTAAGATAAATCTGATCTTGTAAGATCTGACTACTAAAATAAAAATCATTTATAGGCACATTCTAGGGACCAGGCACCCTGAATTTTTTCTATGCATTATCTTAAAACATACCTATAACCACTTTATAATGGAGGTGTCTATTTTTTCACTGAAACAAACAAACCTGAGAAGACCTTGTACAAGTCACACGGGTGAGAAGTGAATGAGCTTAAAACAGAACTTAGGACAACAGAATGTGTCTAAATGCTGCAATGGGTCACCTTGTTTTTGGTGGGCAAATATTATTTGCCACCCTTCCCAATTCTCTCTTAACTACCCGTCTCTTTTCTTTCAAGCTCCAAGCATGAATATAAATAGCTGCTTGTCTCTGCCCCATGAGTCTTGTGGAAAATTCTTTACCACCAGCACTGGGTATTTATGTCCATGAAGCAAAGCAGATTTCCAGTTAAAAATAGAAACCTTTGGCTCTATCTGTCTGGTGGGATCCCACCTCAATTAAAGTTGGGTGGGTGGCAGCTGTTCAAGGACCTCCACTAGACCAGACCACTCCTTAGGTTGCTACAATATGGTTTACGCTTTGCTATTAGCTTAAATGTATCCGGGATTATAATGGCTTACTTGAAAGATTCCATGGTGTGAACATCATCTGTTGCACAACAAAACATTTTTCTAGGCGAGAGGAAGGGAGATAGTAAGACTCTGGTGTGTGACCCAGTCAGGATCCACCTGGCAACTCCCATCTGGGGTGATGGTCAAACTAACCAAGCTATTTTTAGCACCTGAGGCCGATGCTCAAACCAATCAAGCCACTGGCTGCAGGAAGGGAAGAGGCAGAGAAGGGGGAGAGGGAGGGAAAGAGAAGCAGATGATTACTTCTCCTGTGTGCCCTGACTGGGGATCGAACCAGGGATGTCAATACACTGGGCTGCACTCTATCCACTGAGCCAGCCGGCCAGGGTCCAAAATACATTTTGATGCTTCCCAGAAACAACCAAAATGTTAATGATGAATCTCTGTTCCCCTCACCCTCATCCAAAAGAAAAGAAACAAAATAACAAACAGGGAGCACCACTAATATAGACAAATGCCAAATTCTCACTAGTCCCCAATGAAAACCTTCTTGGAGCTAAGGTTCTAGGAGCTTTTTAGTTTTGAGGAGCTTTTCAGTCTTTGTTTTTCTTATTTTTACAGCTAAATCTATAACCGTTCTTAGAAACATGTGTTCAGTTGTATTATATAGCATTTCAAACATTTTGAATAAATAGTATGCTTTCCTTATTTGAGATTTTTGCAGTGTTTCTGTAAATGTCTTTGTGTGCTATTAATGAAATAGACACTCCAGTGGCTCCCCCCACACACACACACACAAAATTCAACTAGAATTTTGAGAGTTTTTTTTGTTTTTGTTTTACATTCAGTAGATAATCTTGATGCTCACTGATTTCTCAACTCAATTTCTCCTTTAACTAAAGTAGTATCTCAGATGCAACATTTGGGGTTGCTTTTTTTTTATGCTCCAGGAATGCGGAGATCTTGTAGGGGGGAAGATAGTGCAGGGCACCACATCTACAAGTAGTAAAACACAAGTGAACTGCCTAAGAGTGAGAGGGAGCTAAGGCTCATGGGGCAGGATGATATTACCATACAGTGGAGGAACATCAAGCATGCGTGTATGGAAGGCATATTCAGCTGTAAGTGGGATAAAGAAATCTACTCATTTATCTCCTCTTCTTAGGACCACCCATCTCCCCCATTCACACTAGATCCTGACTTCTACTGCCAAAGGGGAAAGTGACCCCTAATAGAAATGCAAAGAAAATTAAACTTTCGTTCTTGCTCCGGGGATTTTCAAGGACTTATATTCTCGCGATTTAACTAACATATTTTCAAAGGGCATTTAACATATATTCTACTTTCATCTTTCAGACAGCTTGTAGGACTTAAGCCATACATGGCATGTGGTTTTACTGTGAAACATTTTAAAATGTTGCAGTGAACAGCAGAATGCATTTAAGAAAATTAGACTGTGAAGATCAAAGTGTCATCAACTACTGAGCAAACAAAACCAACGGGGATGTCAGGTTTCTCCATGTCTCCAGGAAAGCCAACCATAAAAAATTATCAAAATTATCCTGCTACTAACACGACAACTGAGACAATCTCCCTATCAAACCTGCTTCTGCATCTGTACACACACGCCTCCTCGCCTGTGACCCAGCGTGCCCTGTCCTGACTCTGCTGGGAGTCCAGGTTGTCCCCACGCTCTGGTTTCCACCTCCCTCACCTGTAGCAGGACATCACTACTACAGCTGACCTCTCTTTCTCTAGCCTTACCTAAACTTCCCTATCAGTTGGATCATTCCCATGATGCATGCAAATATGATATTATAGCTCTTAAGAAAAAACTTACCCCCAGCTCTTGTCCCGTTTTTCTTTTTAGAGCAAAAATTCCTCCAAGAGGTGCCTTTAGTCTCTGTGCCCATGTGTGTCCTCATTAGCCTGTGACTCCTTTCTATCACGTGTCCCTCTCACCACATCACTGAAACTGCTCTTTCACGAACACCTTGTTATGTTCAGTAGCTGACAGACCTCATCTTACTCAACCAGTCACCAGCATTGGACATAGTCCATCACTTCCTCTTTTCTTTGCCACCAGACACCCATTTCCTCAGTGCCTTTCCCGACTCACTGACCTTCCTTTCTAGTCTCCTTTGCTAAGTAATCCTCATTTCCTGACTATTCAATACCAAAGTGACCTCCAACCTCTGGACCATTTCTCTTACTTATCTATACTCTCCCTTCTAGGCGACTACATCTAGTACTGTGATTTTAAATACAAACTACATGGTGACCACAACTAAATCCCCTAACACTATATTACTTTCCAATAGCATGTTCTGCAATGATGACAATACTCTATAATCCTGCCTTGTTCCACAGGGTAGGCACAAGCCACATGTGGCTACTGAGCACTAGTATACTAGCGTGATAGAAGAACACTTTACATTTAAACTATGTAAAATGTGAACTTAACCATGTATGCATAGTGCTTGACATATATAGGACAACACCCCTGTCGATAAACCCTGTTTTCTGATTTCCATATTCATATATTCACTGCCTACTTGGCATCCATACTTGAATGTTTGAAAGGAGTATCAACATCTCACACTGAATTCTCAATACTTCTTCCTCTTCTTCCCAATCTCATAAAATGGGAACCCAATTCTTCGAATTGTTCAGACCAACATTAAAAGTTGGAGGCACCTTGATCTATCTTTTTCTCATACGCCATAGCTAATCAGTCAGGAAACAGTGTTATCTTCACGTTCAACATATCTCAGATCCGGCCAGGTCTCCCTTCGTCTATTGTCACTGCTGCTGCCCTAAGCCGCCACCACCCCTTCTGATGTCCCCAGTCACGCCCTC
The DNA here is from genome assembly GCA_037038555.1 of Rhynchonycteris naso. Taxonomy (NCBI): domain Eukaryota; kingdom Metazoa; phylum Chordata; class Mammalia; order Chiroptera; family Emballonuridae; genus Rhynchonycteris; species Rhynchonycteris naso. The sequence goes on from CM073001.1 coordinate 25,410,301, forward strand.
TCTCAATGAGGGGAGGCATAACCTCCAGCAGAGGAAGTGAGGCAGGGCCACACAGAAGTAACACAGCCCCTCGAGAGGTTACAGAGTACCATGAACCCGCAAAGAGAAACCAAACGCTGCTGTGAAATGGGGGTGGGGGAGGGTCACATGACTGAGGAGCATTGCCGCTGTCATTTAATTAATGCAGCATTTTGGTGGATGATTTCATCAAAAAAGCCACAAAAACAACAAAACAGAACTCAAGTTTTGGTTGAGGATTTGTACTCCTCTCAAAAGGACAAATTTCTATATAGTTTCCCATCTGCCTTCCTTCATCGCTTAAACAAAAGTATGTCAAGATCCCTTGAAAAGTAAAATTATTGAGCAAAAACTAAAAAGAGTAGCAAACAGACTATCAGCAAGAAGGCAATTAATCTATTTTGTATATTATCAAGGTAATGAGAAGTTTACTTACGCAGCCAAAGCAGGAGAGAAATAACTTACACAATTTACTGCAGTTGTTCGTGGGATTATGCAACTTTAAATGACTAACCATAAAACACATAGGGCTGGATATCACTGTATTACTATTATAGTTTTATAGCTGATAGCATAAAGGATATATTGTTTATATTTTGTTGAGCATCTTAATGCATTCAATGAATGCATAATTGAATAAAAGATTCTCATTTTAAAAAATCAAATGAGCCAAGGCCTGACCGTAATGTCTGTGCAGCTGTAAGTTCACATATGAAGTTGTATGTGTGCTCACATACACTAAAAAACAACATTTGTATAAACTAGCAGAAAGCTGACATAAGAATTTATTTTAGTAACCCCTCCTAAAAGCCTTTAAAGATAGTAATTATTTAAACAAATACAAACCAAGACCAAATATGTAGAAGACAAGCATTGCCAATTGTCACATATTATTTGCTTTTCGAGGATAAGTAAGATCCATCTCTGTTCTTTTCTTTACCTTGTATTGAACACAATACACAGGAATAGTCTTCTCTCTTAGTTTTTTCTGTTTTTATTATTTCCTTTGGAAACAGACTGTTCATGTGATGAATAAAATAGTTTCAAAAAGACTGGACTTGCCTGACCAGGCAGAGGATAGAATGTCGGACTGGGACATGGAGGACCCAGGTTCAAAACTCTGAGGTCGCCAGCTTGAGTGCGGGCTCATCTGCTTTGAGCAAAGCTCACCAGCTTGAGCCCAAGGTCACTGGCTTGAGCAAGGGGTCACTCAGTCTGCTGTAGCCCCCCTGTCAAGGCACCTATGAGAAAGCAATCAATGAACAAATAAGGTGCTGCACAAAGAATTGATGCTTCTCATCTCTCTCCCTTCCTGTCTGTCTGTCCCTATCTGTCCCTCTCTCTCTGCCTCTGTCACACACACACACACACACACACACACACACATACATACACACAAAGACTGGACTTAAGAAAGAAAACCCAATCCTATTCAGAAATGGCTACATAATTTCTGGGGCTCAGGGCAAAAATTAAAATGAAAAGCTGCTTATTTAAAACAACTAAGAATTTCAAGTTGGTGACAGCACAGCATTAGAGCAAACACAGGGACCTCCTGAGCATGAGGTCCTCTGCGACTCTGCAGGTTCCACATCCACATCCAACCTTAAGGTGAAAGTTTTCTCCACCATAGATTTAGGACACAATTTTAAAATTTCCAAATTCTCAATGGCCCTGTGTTCTAAATATGGCATTGCCTGCTCTTCCCAGATGAAGACCACAGCCCCCAGTTTGCTGGGCTTGTTTATACCTTCATACCTCAGAAATAACTATGGCCATCATCTTGACCTCAGTCGGTCCCCACCAGGATCTGGGAAGGAGCAGGACCAAGGGGCGACGTGTGATAACCGCATAGCTGAGATTTTAACCGCCTGTGAATGCTGAAGAATACCTCTGGGACAATACATAATTTGAAAGTAATTCCCATCGCTCACATCTATTTTACAACATGCTCAGTGACTTTGCCAGGAACAGTCCATAACTTCTCAGAGCATGAGTGGAGGACATAAACGCCCCGCAGGTCACGGGAATGCCACACTGGCCCCTTCCCACCTCCCACAGGCCCAACATCACAACAGCGTGGCTCCTGAACCAGCCCATGCTGCGTGTCAGACAGTACAGCTGTGCTGCTCAATGTACACATTCGGAAAGACCGCCAGCGATTCAGTCTACTTAACTGGTCGTAGACCAGAGAATTTTCCAGCCAACTGGCACTGGGGCTCTAACTTTCAGTTGGCAAGCAACCTCCTTAAATGCTTCCAGGTCCTCGGTAGAACTGTTTAATGTCTACCTTTAACACAGGAACCACCTGACTTCAGACACAACACTCAGCAGCTTTGACCACAGGGTGCAGAGCTATAAAATTTACAGCTTCGTAAGTTGGAACACCACTGACGGGAGCTGGATTCTACCACCCACCCTGGGGGAGGGGGGCTTACAGCTCCTGCTCAAGGGACACAGCGTTCAAACAAAGGACGGGCGAGTCATTTTGGGGAAACGGGCTTCTTTCTTTTGCTCTGTTTAATTTCTAGTGTTAAAACTATAAACAACCAACTAGCTTTGTATTTGGTTCATTATTTAGGCCCTTGGGCGGGGAGAAATTATATATATCTATAGGAATATAGATATAGATAGATATGCGAAGTCCTAATTCTCCTATGGAAATCAAAGGCTGGAAAGACCGACTTTTCATTTAATGTGTGCTAGGAAGCGTGTTTCTTGTCTTCAGTAATGCACTTTATTGCTTACAAAATACTAATAGCAGTACTTGCCGCATGTCCGGCACCATACTGCATATGCAGTATCTCAGTTGAAGTTGATAACATTATGAGGAAGGTAAAGTGCTATTAATGTCCAGATACTGTAGATGAATGAACCAATAAACCAATGCACAGGATCAGGGAGCTGGTAAACAGCAGCACCAGACTAGAGTCTCTAACGTGGCCTGACCCCCAAACTCAGCCTCGTAACTCTCATGACACTGGCCTCCCAGCTATGAAACACAATGCCTGCGATCCTAACTTAAAATGCTGAAAACGGTCTCAACTGTCGAAAAGATTTTGTCACTAGGATTCAAGAGCATGCTAGGTAGGCTACGTGCCTTGTGCTACGGGGTTTGAACCCTGAACATTTTATTCCTTGAACAAACAAACATCTGATTTAAGCATCCCTGACTTTTCATCTCTTAAATCCATTTTCACCTGGGTTTGTTTAGATGTATTACTTAACCACTGGTTTAACAACTGACACACAATGCACTTTATAGATCGGCCCTTCCTGGTAAGTCACGAACTGCACCATGTGTTCTGTGCGCACTCAGGTTCCGGAAGAAAGACTTCGGTGATGTGGGTTCACGTTTGTGTACGTTCCTGGGATTTCTGGAAGCCCTCGTGATGTGAAAAAACAGGCTGTTGTCATTGCCTTCTTGTTTGCGTCAAAGCTTGAAGACAGAGCGGGTGCCCTCCCTGCTATTATGTGTGAGTTAGCTGGACCTGACAAGAGACAGACACGCAGAGATGCGCATGGGGACTGGCAGATGCGTCTGCTAGGCAGTTTCAAAGGTGCGGCTGACACACTGAACCCCGACTCCGGCTCTAATTCAACTCATCGACATTCCTCAGAGTTCAGTGAAGAGGAATGGTGTCCTCCCACCTGTCACAGAAGTATTTGCTGTGAATTCACCGAGGCCGACGTTTCTAATAGAAAATGGCACTCTCCAGACAAACGATGTGGCATCGCCAAAGCACCTCGGAATTGTTCCCTGGAGTCCGAGAGTTTCTTTTTTTAATCATCTGTTCTGAATTAATTCTCCATTATGTCTCTGCCTCTTTTGTGTTCCGTGTCTTCACTCAGCCCATGCTACTCAGCGAATCTTCCCCTTACACTGAGTTTATCTGGAAGCTCATCTTCACTCCCTGAAGCTCCTCTCCCCGGGGGGAGTTCAGACAGCAGGGTCACGGGGAAGGAGTTAAATGAGAAGGTAATGCTCCCTCGCTGGTGCTCACACACTGTCATCTCACTGATCTATGTGCCCGTCCACCTGGTCCCCTGCCCCTCTATCATCTCCGTTTGCCAAAGAGCGGAAGAAGTTGTTTATTATAGTAATTTTCTTTAGATGTCTCTTTCTGTCTTGAAAGTGGCCTGTGGTTAACCTATTTTTCACTTGCTGTCATTACAAAGGCCGCCATCCCGTTCAGCATTAGGAGTCTCCCTTGGAACCCTAGTAATTGGGGAGGGGGTTTCAAAGAGTTCAATGTCCCTTTTGCCACTTTACAGAGAGGGGAAAGAAAACTTCACCTGAAGGAGTGCTTTTAAGGCTTAAAAAAAATAAAAGGAATCCTGTAAAAACACAGGTGATCATATTTCAGTCTTAGAATAGCAACCTGTGTTATCATGTCATTCTGAATCACCGTTAATCAGACAGAGATGAAGTTACTTTATAATGAAACACTCATGATGAATTTCCTCACCTACCCTCCAACTGCATAACAGTTTGATAGAGAATGTGACTCGTTCATTGTTGTGTGTATGAGAGAGAGAGAGAGAGAGAGAGAGAGACAGAAGCAGACAGATGGAGAATGAGGGAGAGAGGGAGAGAGGGAGAGAGGAAGTAGAAGGAGAGAATGAATGTGGGGGGAGAAGAAATGGAATAGGGAGGGGAGAGGTGAGGATGTAGGGAACATAGAGAGGGCATCAGCTAGCAAAACAGCTCATCTTAGACACTTTTGAAGAATGTACCGTCTCTAAGTAGACACCTTAGCTAATCATGAAAATAAATGTTTGTGCTCTTAATTATTGTTGTCAAGGCCCCCTAAAGTTACATATTAAACAGGCATTTTGCATGCTGCCTAATCAAGGGAGAGTCAGTGACCTTATATGACTACAGTAATCTCAAAATAGAAAAAAAAAGTTTTCAGCCACACTCCAAAGGCCAGTGCACATATGTCAACTTCAGATTAAATGATTATTTTCCAACAAGGCATGTGTAAATTTCAACTCTGATCTTCAGTTTCCACATCTCTGCCACTTCAAAATTTAATTCCTTACACTGCACACACATGCACACACATGCAATAGACTATACATGATATCTTAAAGCAGTGATGGGCAATCTTTTGAGCTTGGTGTGTCAAAATTTGCCAAAAAACTGAGCATAACTTGGGTGGTGTGTCACTTCGAGAAAATGGTCTAACCGGAAGTCCCAGAACTAAACACCCTGTGCCGGAGTCCTGTTGTTTTGGCCTACAGACCTCCAGCACAGAGTGTCTACACTACAGCAAATGTTTTATCCTCAGCTACTGCACCTGGCCGTGCAGGAGCCGAGGATGAAACGTCCTTCTCGGCATGCGCCCCCATACTTCTCTGGTATGCGGCCGCATGTGGTCGCATGTCATCGAAAATGGCTACACGTGTCAGTACTGACACGCATGTCATAGGTTTGCCATCACGGTCCTAAAGACTACTGAAATATAAACTAACTCTTTAAATCTTTCAAATGACTGACAAGTGCACTAGTTCAATGAGAAAGTCCTTAGACTTTATTTCAGGATGTTGTGTGGAATGAGTTGACTAAAAGACATATGTGGAAATTATCTAGTTTATAATAACTGTATCCGCAGTGACCGCAGAAAGTGTATGATAGCCAAATCAATACTAACTTCTTTTGGCACTGGGGGCATATGCGTGTGGATGAGGCCTTTCTCTCCAGGCAATGCAGAAATGTAATACAGCGTCATAAAAATTAGCTCCTTTCTCCAACTCACATATATATGTATATTACAAAATAACTTGATTGGTGCACTTAAGTAATGCCTAAACATTGTAAGATCTGACAATCATATAAATCTTCGATTATCCCTGTGAATTTCCCTTGGCTACCGAGGAAACCAGTGGGACCAGCTCTGTTTAAATGATCACACAGCCCTTGCACATGTTGCAACATGCAGAGCCAAGCTTCTGAGGGAAATGGACGTTTGTAAGGAAGGCTGCATGTTAAAACTGGGCGGGCACACGACTCAGTGATAAAACCAAAGGTCTGTTTTCCATTTAAACTGAGCTTCCCTATGAAGACATTCTATAAAGCTTTGACATATAAACACAACCAGAAGCACAAGACCCTTTTATTTGGTGTCAGGCCATGCATTCTTTTTTCCCTTGGAGTTAACTGATAGCAGTCAATCACCCCCCAGGATGGCAGCACAGACTGCCTAGCACTAGAAAACGATCGGACATAAGCACAAAGGGTCTGAAAAACCCACCACCTGGGAAGGCAGACGGAGGGGGAGGGCTACTGTGAACCAGTCAGTGACTTCTTACGTGTACATGATTCACGTGGGGAAAGGCAAGCGTTTTAGCAACCATGTTAATTCCTCAAATGCGATTCAGGAACATCGTATTTCAATACTTTAAATGCTAGTCACTGCACTCAACGAGAAACTCTACCCAGTTCTAAGACTAATCCTAAAACATGACGAAATCCCGTGGTTTTGTAACTGTGGACTTCAGAGGTCTGGGCTTTTCGGAGGACTCCAGATCACAACTGTGGCTTGGGACAGAAGAAAAGAAATGGGTGAGAAGAGGCGGGCCTCTGACTCTGGTCAGAGACACTCTCCTGTCATTCAATTTATGGATCACCTTTACGTATGATTTTTCAATTTGGAAAGAAGATTCTACTTTTTAAATGTACCAGTGAATTTTATCATTGGATGTCCTTCATCCAATAAATGTTACTGGGAGCATCTACCATGTTCTAGGTACTATGGTAGCCCTGGAAGCTACAAAGATGAGTTAAGTCATTCTGCTAATATATGCTGTCAGGTGCTATTAAAGTGCTTAAGGATAGTGCTCTAGGATACAGGGGAAGACATTAGTTTAGCTTTAGTTTGGGAAATCATTTCCCAAATGAGAAAACTGGAACCTGGATAGTTTGACTCATGCAAAGATGCACAGGGTAGAGCACAGAAACCTGCAGTGCCAACTATTTCTATGCATGCTCTCTGCTTGAGCCACATTGCTTCCAAAGAAATGGGATCCAATATCCAAACTCATTCTTTACATCCTCTACAGAGCTGAGACATAATTCATGCCTTAACCACTGGGCATTTCCAACGTCTAGTACACGGCACCCAATACATGTATAATTTTTTTTTTTCAGACATCAAGAGAAAGTAAGCAGAGGAAAATTACTTTGAAGATAGTTACCTAAATCGATACATACCAAGGTGGTTGAAGATGGGAGCTAGTTAAAACATTGAGAGGATTGGGTTAATATACATAAACGAGCCTGACCTGTGGTGGCAGAGTGGATAAAGTGTCCATCTGGAATGCTGAGATCGCAAGTTCGAAACCACAGTCTTGCCTGGTCAAGGCACATATGGGAGTTGATGCTTCCTGCTCCTCCCCTCATATCTCTCTCTCTCTCTCTCTCTCTCTCTCTCTCTCTCTCACTCCTCCCTCCCCTCTCTAAAATGAATAAATTACAAATAAAATAAAATATTGATAAATGAGATAAAAATAGGGACATTATCCTTAAAATGCCACCCTCATGTGTTCTGGCAAACATACCCTTTTGCTGAATTTTACACAATAATAAGAACTCAGTGAACACGTGAATACTTTTTATGTGGCCAAGAGAGTTTTCCTTCACAGACATATACTTTCTGTGGATGGAACAACATCTTTTACTCCGGTCATTCCCACACTTTGTCAGCATTCCACAGGATTGTAAAACACATTCAACATTTTTATATTGGCGTGAACATATTTTTGGCTCCCCAAGTATTCATTTTGGTTCAATTCATAGTTGTATGAAAAGGCATATGAACTTGAACTTCCTTTAAAAATGCAGCCACCGACTACCTAGATATGGATATATATATACTCTAGTTTTGGGAAAATGTAATTTATTGCTTACTCTGATTTTCACTTTTTCTTAAAATCACTGCGTTATATTGATTTAGGAGAGGTCTGAACACATGATAAAAAACTGGCCTGAAATGTGATGTTCTCCTGAGAGGAATAAAGTAATTTAAATATTAAAGTCATTAACCCCACTATTTTTAAAAGATAAAACAGACATAATACTAGGTCACTGGATTTGATTTTTTTTAAAGCTCCTAACATATTTGTAAGTTCTGCATGAAACCATAACGCCTTTAAAAATACAAGCAATTCATGTCCAATTAATCACTTAAGTTTCCCTCTAGATTGCTCTCAAGACAGGTCACATTCCTGGAACATTAATTCAAGCTTTCATTGAATCTGTAAGTAGAATGAGTACAGAAAATGTGGCTTCGTAAAGCAATAGCTAAGCAAACATGACCTTACTCCACTGCAGTGAAACTATGATTTTGTATTGATAGTGATATTACTGTAGTTCTTATTTCTAGTAATAGAGTAGTCAAAATTATTTTTTTAAATATATTATACATATCCAATTGAACCTGGGAAAGATTTTATGATTTTAGCATTTTATTTAGATCGATCTAATATTTCCCCTTATGTTTTAATGGTTCTCTTTCTCCAAAGGTAGGTGCTGCCTGTATTTGCAGTGGATAGGTGATAAACTTGCCCAGTTTGGGAGAAGAACTCCTTCACCAACCAAGGCCATCCTTCTATGTCTCAAAAATAGCTCCTAAACATCAGGAAAAAATGCTGGACCTTGTGAACAGCCTAAAGAGTTCATTTTCGCCAGAACTAAAGGGTATTAGATGCATAAGCTACAGAGCTATGCTTAGATTAAGCAAAGCCCAGATGAAAATTCTCAGCTGGAAGCTGGTACAATGCTCAGGAGCGATGTGTCGATTATCCGGTTCATTCGGTCAGCACTGATGGTGCCAGGGGACGTTTCAGGCGCTGAGGATGAAAGCCAGGAGGGGCTCCGTGGTTCTGCTGTGCCCTTGTTGCCACTCTCGCCGCACTCTTTGTCGTGGTTTCCCTACGGATGATGTATGTTTAACGGCAAACCTTAAATTACCAACGGGACTGTCAACACCTACTGGAATGGCTTTGTGTTTATGCACAATACTGCAGAAACAACAACAACAAAGAATGGCTGCTTGTCACGAAGGAGTAAAACACACATTTCTCATGAGGAATGAGTTGCAGGTGGCTCGGATGGCTCGCAGCTGTGAGGGGCACTTCGCCCCGCTTCCTGGTGGATCTTATTTTTCAGCCACCAAACCTGGTGTGCGTCCACATGCTCAGAGATGGACCAGAGGTCTCAGCAAAACTAAAGAAGCCATATGGCTCTAAAACACATGCCGTGCAAGCTGAATATATATACCTCCCTATAGAAAGTACAACTTTCTAAAGGATAAAAGAACATGTTTGTGGCTTAGATGCTGGATAGAAAAGAAACAGAACAAACAGACACATCTAAAAAAAATAGTCTGAAAAAAAGTCTAGAAATCCTTACTCAGAGAGATCAATTCTTGGGCCTCAGGTGTAATGAAGGTGCACGTCCGGGGCTGAATTCTCCGTAGAGTTCCAACCAGCCTAAACTCAGTCCAGTTGGATCAGAGGTCCTAAGCTCATCCTCTGAAAGGCCTGAGTGAGCTGGAAGAAGCTGGAAGACTGTTTTAAGCTGACAGCTCATTTCAGGGATAGCATTGTGAAATCTCTGGGGGCCCTTTGGTCACCCAGACAGAGGTGATAGGACCCAGCATCTCAAGTTTATAAGATAATGGAAAGTTCACTCACGGACAGGATCTAGGGCCTGGTTTACAAACTCAAACACTGTACTTACTGGGGCCAGAAGTTACTTTTTCTTAAGGGATAGCAAAAAGCTATATTTTTTAAAAAATAAGAAATCACCTTACATTAAAGCACTGATCCATCTTGTTTTAATATGCAGATCGGGGAGCTGGGTGTAGCTTATGGTCAGCAGTTTGCTAACCGTGGTCTAAGGTTCAGAGTTACAAAATATATATCTGAGGTGCTCAGAAGGCAAAACAATAATCGTGCTCGCAAACATTAAGTGCCAAGTACTCTGTAAACACTGAACTTCTCTTAAATTATCCTTCTAATAGCCCTAATAGTTAGCGAGCATTGTTGGCCCATTTTACAAATGTGGGTATTAAGTGACACATAGCTTAAGGAACTTGGCTGAGTGTACAGCTAGTTAAGAGTCCGCTTTCTCAGCCATACTATGTGTACAGTATCTGACTCAGAATCCAAAATTACAGGTGGTCATATTTTTTTAACTTTGTACTCATTTTCCTCAGTAAATGATTAAGGCTAACCCTTTTAATAATTATTATTATAATAAAAGTTATTATTATTATTGAATTAAGCTAATGTTGGCTTGAATTGAGAAGAGCAGTATGACTGGACTGAGCGTAGCTATCACACCCCTTAGATGGAGAAGACCTAGGCTACAGTTCCCCCGGCCTTTCCCCTCACTGTGTGAGTTAGGCAAAGCTCTTACGCTTTCTTCACACTTCATTGCTTATTTTTCTGGTGCATCAGAGAGGAAGGTTTTCTATCCCAATTCTGTGGGTGAGAAACTGCAGCTCAAAACAACGAACGTGAGTGTCTGGCTACGTCAGCCCTCAGCAAGTGGGAGCCAGTGGGAACCGCACAACCTGAAGCCCCGCACTTGCCCCTGAAAGTGAATGATCCGCCCCATCGTGTAAAGTAAACATCACGAGGACCAAAGAAAACGCACACGTGATCATCTGCAAAGTCGTCGCATATATGTTGGCTATTTTGATATAATTATTACTCATTAATTATTTTTCTTACCTCTAAGAAATTGACAACCTACCAAAGTGAGGTGGTTTGCTGTAAAACAAAATAAGACAAATAAACTACCCACAAAAGTCAGGTGGTTTGCTGTGGTTCCAACTTGCTTTGCACTCAAGTAAGTGTCCTTTCTACTCTATCACTCTGCCTCCCGGGACAGTGCACCTATGTGGTGAGTTGATACAATGGACGACCCAAATGGCAGACACAGAGAAATTAGAACAATGTAAAAAGTATTTCTATTAGCCTGGCCAGGGGTGGTGTAATGGATAAAGCCTTGACTTGGGACGCTGAGGTTGATGGTTCGAAACCTTAGGCTTGTCCAGTCAAGGCACAGACAATCAATGAATAAGTATAGTGACGCAACTATGAGTTAATACCTCTCGCTCCCCCAACCTATCCCTCTGTAAAATCAATCAATAAAAATCTTTTAAAAACATACTCCTACTCTATATACTCCTTAGCATTCAGGACAGCCTAGTGTAACAGGGAAAGGTTGGCATCTAACTATGAAAACCATACATTTTCTTGGAGCCCCTTTGCCCCAAAATGGCATTGCAGTATTTTCCCCTTTGCACTCTGACATTTAACCTGTTAGGAAACGTGAACTAGAAGGGCCGGAGTTCAGCCAGTTCAAGTTGGGATCATCATTACACGCTGAGCAAGAGGCACTGAGAACTGAAGGAACAGGAGGGGCTTACTTCAAAGACCAGCGTCTCATTAGTGGGTCCTGGTGCGTACAGACGTTCTGGGCGGTTGAAGGTGCGCTGGTATTCAAACACGGTCCCAGCGAAGGGGAAGTCCCCGGGCCAGTCGATGCTCCAGCCCCCTGTTAGGTAATACTTTTGATGGAGACTTCGGACTGCGAGGTAACTGGAGGATATTTGCAGTTCCTGGATCTCAATGCTGCGAGCCCCCGCCGGAATGACGACTACTGGGTAATATTCTAGGTGGAAAGAACAGGACATTTCTGTTTTCCGTTGAAGGTGACCAGAAACGCTCAGAGACATGTAGTGGCCTTTTTTTTTTTTTATAAAGTGGGGTTTTTGAATCATTCACTGACATTCATTTCTACTCTTATGAAGTGCAAATGATTAATCATTTCATTTTCCAAGTGCTAGGAGCACCAGAGAGAGAAATATATGTGACTTCCCCAAGCAGCTGTGTGTGGATAGAAGCTACTCATGAGACTCAAGAATGCTTCTTATTTTTCATCTACCTGCAAGAAAATTAGAGCCATCTAATCACAGTGATATTCAAAAAGCAGGGCTCAAGGTTTAATCTTACTAAAGATGTTTAGATAATTGCTTCAAACATTACGAGGGTATATTATCTAAGTTTCATAATAAGTTCTTTGTTTAACAAATGAATGTGGGGCATATGATAGCCTGGTGAGCACATTAAAACTGCCAAGTAGAAGAGCATTTGTTTAACACGTCTAGATGTGTGTATTGATAAAAACACTCTTTACATTGAAAACCCATCTGTCCTCCCTAGCTCTTGCAGAACTGTCAAAAGCCATGTGTCAGGTAGCCAGGTAGAGGCTCAGCCACATTTAGCATCACTTGAACTTGAACTTGCTCAGTCACAAAAAATGTGTCCCATCAGGAACAGCAACGACACAGCAGCTTCTCTTACCATTTGCTTTATGCTGGTTGAGGTACAGGCCTTTATAAAACTTGCAGGTCGAATTATCACCTTTGCAAATACCACATGCATCAGAAACTGCTTTAGAGCCAAGTTCATGATCACATCCCACTGGCTGTGACAAGAAGGAAAAAAAGTGAAAGAAATCCAAGGTCAGAGAAGCCAGTGGCTGAGAATTTTCCTATATTTACAGAACATTAGGAAAGAGGGTCAGCTGTACGGTTAAAAGTACAGGGTCAAGTCAAGTGTGACTGACTCAGGGCTCAGAGGCTCAGATCCTTCTTCTGCCATTACTAGATGGATGCCTAGAAGTTATATAACTTATCTAGGCTTCGACTCTTCATCCATAAAACCGGAATAAAAAGTCACCATTGCTACCAATGGCAGGTGAGCTTACTTGGGCCAGCTCTACTAGTGAAATGTAAAAATGCTGAACACACACACACACACACACACACACACACCCTTAAGAGATCAAAGATCTCGCAATCAAATTAAAAAAGTAGATACCCAAACAGAAAACAGAAATAAAAAGTAGTAGTATTTCAATTTGTGAGTTTCTAATCACATAATGTACTTAGTGAATACGCAATAAAAGCTCACTATTATATACATTCTTATCTAATTTTTACAACTACTAGGTGAAGTGGTATGTATTATCTCCATTCTATATAGATATAAAAGGAGTAAAAAAGGAAACTACAAAATCAGATGGCGGCCATGCAGCAAGGAAGTGGGGAATTGGTAGACAGTCCTCACATTCAATTTGAAAAGGCTGACCTTGAACCCTCTGCCACCCGCTTTTCTGCAGACAAGAGTCTCTGGCCACACGCCTCACACATCTCACATTTACACTTGATAGGAGGAAACACAAGCATTATCAGACATCCCAAAGCAGAAAGTTTCTCTTACTTCACAAATCCCATCAATACAAACATCATTTTTGTTTGAGGAGCAAGGCGTTCCGTCCTTCACCTTGCTGGACATTGCGAAAAAAAATTCGAAGTTCTCAGCCTTGCAATAGAGTCTGCAGCGGTCCTCCTCTACAAGCAAGGAGAGCAAGACAGGACACGGTCAGGGGAGATCAGGGAGAATGACATGGCCACCAAAAGGATGAATTAAATTTATTTAGAAAGCTAGCATGATCAAAATGGAAAATGTCATTTACAGTTTGTGTGTGCTTATGCATGTGGCTTTAAAAATTATGAATGCCATTTAGTAATCCATATAAAACTGCTTTAACATTAACACTATTTTTCTTTCTTTTGTTTGCAATCCTTAATACTAGCGCCAATACACAGGTGGAGATATCTCCTTGGGTAGCAAATATTTGAGGTTTCACAGACCCTATGGCCTGCCATTGACAATATATAAATTAAGGGGTGTTTAAAGTTCCAATAAAACTTTATTTTTATATTTATTTTTTAATCTATTTTTCAATTACAGTTGACATTCAATATTAGTATAATACTTCCAAGTATATTGAACAATAGTTAGATAATTATATAATTTACAGTGACCCCCTGATAATTCAGGTACCTACCTGGAAACATACGTAGTTATTACAATATGATTGACTGCATTCCCTATGCTGACTTTACATCCATGTGACTATTTTGTAAGTACCAGTTTGTACTTTAAATCCCTTCACCATTTTCACCCAGTCCCTAGCCCCCCTCACCTCTGGTACCCAACAGTCTGTTCACTGTGCCTATGGGTCTATGTTTGTTCATTTATTTTGTTCTTTTAGATTCCACATATAAGAGAAATCATATGGTATTTGTCTTTTTCCAATAAAACTTTGTTGTTGTTGTTATTTTTTAAAAAGCAGGTCTGATTTGGCCCACAGGCCTTAGTTTACTGACCTATGATTTAGAACATGGCTTATTTCAGATATTTATTCAGTCAATTAAGAGAAAAAACTTTAGGCATTTTAGAGAAATGGCATTTGGTCAACAGTGTTTGTAAAACAGAGCTGAATCATGTCAAGGAAGAGGAGGCAAAGAAACTGAACCTACAGGCTACAACTATGTGACTATATTGACCACTACGTGTCTGAGAAGTTTCTGGTATCGAAAGCAAAGAGAAAAAGTATTATATTTATAGAGCTCTTGTTATTGGAAAGAAGCTCTTAGGCTAATTTCTCAAATACAAAGCATTCCTTTAGGCCAGGAACCCCAGATGACATATCTCAGGAGACCTGAAGCAGGCAACACTGTGTGATATCCCAGACAACAGTCTTACAACAAACATGTAAACAGTCTACAAACAGTTGTGCTTCAGAAAGCCTCTCAATAAAGGACAAGGCCAAAACTGAGAAAGAAGTTCAATTATTACGTTCCAAATATGCAGATGTCTGGGTGGCTTAAATTTTTTCTCTCACCTAGGAATTTTTTTTAATAGCAGCTTTATTTAACATCTGCTAATTTGCTAATTTCTGCATGTGAGATGAGAGAGCCGGAATTAACAAATTCTAGAAATCTGGGGGTGTTTCTGGTTTTTTGTTTGTCTTTTTTAGCACAGGATCCTGAGCAAGTTATAAATTAGTTCATGAGGAACACACAAGAAAAAAAGCTTACTACCGTAAGACAAAGATGGCCTACATTTATGAATGTCATCCCTTATTTTTCCCAAACTCATGAAAGTCACAAGACCTTCAAATCATGATCAGTCTTTTCTGATCTAAGTAAGTGTCAAAAGAAGGGAGAGGAACAAGGCCTTCATTTTCTGTCTCCTTCCACAAGGATTTGGGTTCCCAAGGCCAGGGTCTCTGTTTTGCCCAATGTAGTTTCCTCTGCATCAGGCAGGGTATCTGCCATGCAGTAAACGCTCAGTGAACAGCTGTTGAGGGAATGAATGAAATGGCATGCTCCTTACTTAATAAAAACTCCAATAAATTTAGTCAAAGAACTTTGAGACCAGAAAACATCTTATAAGTTACAAAGTTCATTTGCTTAACTTCCTCTCTATATATTCAAGATAGAGCCCATTTAAAGGATGATGATAATAATCTACTCACAAATTCCATAGACACAATATTTGAATGAAAGATGTAATGTGGAAAAGGTCAAGGAATGTCCAAGATGGTGGCAAAGCAAAGAGCAGAAGGGGAAATGAAAGGAAGGACAACAAAGTCTCGGAGAAAGAACCACAGATAGGAAACATGGAATTATGGGAAAGTACAACCAAGAGAAAATAAATCTTCAAGTATTAGATTTGAAAGCAACTGTTGCTATTCTATCTAATTGTCCACTAAGACCTGTTGTAGCCTTCCTAGGTAATTACTCAGTTGATGATAGAATGCCTCTGGTGACAAAGAGCTTACAGCTCATAAAAGGGACATACAGTATTTCCAGTGTGGACAGTTAATATTTATCTAGTCATTCATTCCAAAAGTTATAAATCAGTACAAAGTGCTGCTCTTACATGCTGGAGATATAAGCATGCTCAAAACAGACAAAAGTTCCATTCCTGTAGAACCTAAATTCTAATAGAGAAAGAAATAAATAAATGACTGTACAATTACAAATGCATGCACTGATAAGAGATAATGAAGAATAAAGCAGATTAAAGGCTCGAGGAATGACACAAAGAAAGGGTATTTTGGAAAAGCCAGCAAGTCAAGTCTCTCTGAAGAGGTGATACAGTTAAACAATTCTTAGCCCTTAAATTCATTCTACATGCTGAAACAATTTTAAATAAATCTAAATCCCCTTCTATTCCATAACTCTTTGAATTTTTGAAGGCAACCAATTTCTTTTCTACCAGAAATATCTATGTAGAGTCCTCACTGCTTCCTCCTAAGAGCCAGATTGCATAACATTCCTGTCTGTCTTTGTGATTCGAACACTCCTGACCCAGAAATAGATCACTGCTCCTACATGGGCTAGTGTGGTGTTGAGCCGAGGTGCACTACCATCTTTTTTGTTATAACGATGTCTCTAGTTACATTGGCTGCTTTATGGTCATTGATAATCCAGGTTCATTTTGAGCTCTGGCACAGGAACGGCCCTCAGTCTTATTTTCCATGAGTTGTCCTTAACTTTAGTCTCCTTCCATCTTACACATGTGCAGCTGGCTTCCCTTTTATCCTTTCTCAAGGGAGCATGGGTGAGGTCTGATGAACCAAATGAGTAGACATAATGGAGAGGAAATAGCTAGAACTGTGACAGCTTCTTCTGCACATTCCATTTGCATTTTTAATTAAAATGAATGTTTTGATACTTAACCAAAATAAAAACAAATTAATTTGAAATTAAAATACAAGCCATTACTTTAAGTTATAACAAGTACTAAGACCCTAGTACAAAGACATTTTTTTTATTCGTGTGTGTGTGTATGCATGCATACTCTGAAAACAGCCTTTCCATGCCTGTAATCATCTAACATGTCAGTTACTGAGTATGGTGTCTCAGTGGGGCATATATGGTTTCACGAGTTTTGGTCTGGATAATTCATACCAATTTCAATTAACATCCCTGGGAGACTTCATTGCTGAAATGTCAAAGGTAAGTTTAGAAATATAAGTGCATTCCAAACACATGAATACTTTGCCTTTCAGATGTGGGAGACAAGGGGTGTCTTGTGAAAAAAAATAAGTGTGTAAAAATAAACAAAACCTATGGAACTGAATTTAAAGCTGGGCCAGGATGGGTCTGGGGGGAACAAAAGATAAAAATGGAAACTCTTTCATACAGGCAGCAAGTTATTCTGTACAGTTCAGTCACTTTACCATCCACATAGAGACACATTTATTGGAAAGGCACAGAGAACAAATTACCTTCCACTTTTGTGTAGGGTTTCCACTGGTAGAACCATCCACGAAAAGGTTTACTGTTATACTCTGCACACTGCTGGGCTCGAAAATCCAAGCTATTTTCATTACAAGGGTTAATATTGCACAGCTGATAAATGCGGCTAGAACCTGGACAGAACTTGCCACCATACTGAGGCCTAAAAATAAAATAAAAGAACTTTAATGCTAGCAGTCAAAGGGCTCACAGTCACACAGGATAATAAAAGGAGGAACAATCCAAATGAGTGTTGTCACAGGGTACACAGTCTATTATGAGAATGAAAGCACGTAGCATACAACTTATCACATCCCCTCTTGGATCCGTGGCAGACATAACTAATCAATCAGAGCTTTTGCTTCATTTTATTTTTTGGCGGAGCCTGACATGTCCTCAAAATCCCTCTCAATGTAGCCCTCAGGTAGCCACTACCACTGCTCAGCCACTGATATTGAAGGGTTAAATGAAACTTATTTGTCATCTCTGATCCAATGTCTACATTTTGGCAATTTCCTTAAAAACTGACGACAGCATATTCTTAACACTCATTCTATCACCTTATGTGTTAGGAAATCTGTCAACACATCTCAACGTTCTTATGTGAACTGAAATGACTGTCCAGCTTTTGTCTCATTTCTAAGCACTCACCGTCCTACAGGTCTCCCTGTACCTACTGCTATACAGAAATTCAGGACACTGGGGAGAAAGCAGAAATCTCATCTGCCATGTTTTTCCAACTGAGCTTTGTCAGTCTGAGCTGATATTTTGATTACTGTCTGACTTTTGTGTGTTCTATTCTAATTGCTCCTAAACTCCAAGGCAAAACATTCCCTTGTTTTCATCTGCACAATTGCTTTTTAACTTTGCAGGTGGCCTACTCTTTTCCTGCCAAGCACGATGGGAAATGGATTTCAAGAGTAGGGAATCCCATTAGAACATAAATAATTAGGATCTAATGGCAAGCTCTTTCAGATCTTGGTAGGCAGGCTGCAAAAAGCCAGAAAGCAAAATAAAGAATAAAGGAGCACAAACCACATTGAAAAATCACCAGTCGCATCTTATCCAACTTAATCCGGGCACAAAGCAATTGCTTCCCTTTCTTTTCCACTTTTTTTGTAGTTTTCTCCAAAGGCTAAAACCCAACGATGGAACAACTCACACCAGAGCTCAATGCAAACATGTAACATGAAAGAAGGCTCCAGGTTAATAAATTTACATGATTAAAATTCCTTGTCTCTTTAGGAAGCACAAGAATGCTATAAAACACCCCTGAAGTTGCTTCAGCATATTTGATCAAATCCTCCTATAACTGCATGCGAAAATGGATTCAACAGAAACGGGAAGAGTCATGCTGCCAGATTCAGATTTTTCTGCTATTCAAAACATTCTGTTGTAACTACTTAAACATCCAGCAGTCGTTGTTCGAGATCAAATCCCTGAGGACTTCTTAAATCATCATCTACAGAGCATTTAGAAAAACTTTCAAGTGGCCTCTGCCAGTCTTCCTGTTCCCGGTCACCTCTGTAAGGCACATCTCAAACTTTCTCAGTGGAAGACCCTCTATCTGCGACTTTACAAATAGCTTTCATGTTAGATGCCTTAAATGCAATAAAGAGAAAGAAGACCACATGTGTTGCTTTTCAACTCAAGAGATTGTCACATGGGAAAGACTTCAAAACTCATAGAATGGTCTCCTCATTCAATAGAGGAAGAGAAACATGGCTGACAGAGCTCATCAACATTGCGCATGAAGGTCACATGGCCAGAGGAGAGCAGAGTCTCGGACTCTGCATGATCCCCTGCCCGCTCCCTCCACCCACACTTCACTGAGTTGGGCCTCGGGACCAGGCGTGGAGTAGGAAGGGAGTGACACACAGTGGTTGCCTGTAGGCAGTTTTATTTAACTTTTTGATCTGTAAAGTGGGGGCCACTGTGACAATTAATCAAGACAACATTTGTACAGAATTTAGAACAGAGTCTAGGGCCCAGTTAACACAAAGAAATCATAGCTATTTTCAGATGCTTTCTACTTGTAATGTTTGGAGAGAATTTAGACTTTTCCATCAAATCTACAAAGATGGGTACATTTTTCTGCAGCTATGAACATAAGCATTAGGATAAATTAACAGAAAAATTTATGATGACATCCCTTGGTAGAATAAGTTCTTTAAGATAAAAAACAAAAATATAAACAGTCAGAAAAAAATGTCTAGGTACATGATTTTGTATTTGTATTTGTCTATTATGAAGTTTGTGTTTGTATTAGACTATTATAAAATAGAACTATAATTTTCTTTTTTGAGAGAAAGAGAAGGGGTGAAGGGATGGAGAGAGAGAGAGAGAGAAAAGGGGAGAGAGAGAGGGAGGAAGGGAGAGAGAGGGAGGAAGGGAGAGAGAGGGAGGAAGGGAGAGAGAGGGAGGAAGGGAGAGAGAGGGAGGAAGGGAGAGAGAGGGAGGAAGGGAGAGAGAGGGAGGAAGGGAGAGAGAGGGAGGAAGGGAGAGAGAGAAGCATCAACTTGTTCTACTTAGCTGTGCACCGTTGATTGCTTCTCATATGTGCCCTCGGGATCAAACCAGTGACCCTGGGATTGAGCCAGCAACCTCCATACTCCGGGATGACACTCTATCCACTGTGCCACCAGCCAGGGTCAAATACGTATACCCATAATTTTGCTTCTGCATAATTTACCAGGTCCTCCCTATAAATAGTTATAATATTGGCTGGCTGGCTGATATTAGAATCATTTGGAGAGCTCTGCTAAGTATACATATACACTTTTAGGCCCCTCCCATACATTTTTCATAAGAACATATGATGGAGAAAGATCTGGAAATCAGTTTTTTAAAGCACACTTGGTGATTCTGATAATCAGCCGAGCCTGGAAATTACTGGTTGGGAAAAGAGCCAGAGATTTGATTCAGTTATTATTCTGGAACTATGTCCCTGGTGCCTCATTATTCTTTCTCAAACAGACTCACACTTTAGGAAAGTTCTAGAATATCTTAACATGTCTAATTTCCACTATTTTAATTTCTTTGTTTTCTTAAACAGGGTTTATAGGCATTTTACTAGGCTCCCTTAAGTGTAATAATTAAATAGTCAGGGAACTAGGAGAAATGTCAAAGGATTAAGACTGACTATGGGCCCATGGTCTGACTCTAACATAACCAGCTTGGTGATGCGGGCAAGAATTGTCGCTGTGAATGGTGCCTGCCACCCGTTACCCTGTAAAATAACTGAGTTAGACAACAGGTTACAACTCACATATCTGTTCTAACCTGGTTGGGAGTAAAAGCCTGGAGAAGTGTTTGGAGAAGGTTCCTGAGGGCTCAGTAGAAAATAGGACTTCGAGCAATTAAAAATGTCTGCCACGGACATGGGAAAAGTAAGCCAAGGCCATCAGTACCTGGGACTGGCCATTCCAGAACCAGATAACCTATAAACTCCTGCAAAGAGGGAGAGCTTGATACAAACACATGAATCAGCCAGGAATAATTTCAGTATGTAGGAAACAAAAATATGTCCTGGGAAAACCATCACTGTGTGAAATAAAAAGCTCACACTGCTTTCACATGAAAAAAAGAAAGAAAAATGGCTAGGCTGAGTGATGTGAACAGACCAAATATCTAAACCGAAGGAAGAAAGAAATCAAGAACTCGAACTGGGGCGGGGGGAAGCCCCTCGACTACAACGAAGTAAAATAAGAGAGAACAGCTAATTCCATTGTCCTGGGATAGCTGATCACTTACTTGTTTTCTTTGTGACTTCAAGCTTAATTCCAGCAAAGGGTACCCTGATTAGCCTTAATCTTATTTAAAATTAAAAACTGCACCAAGTGGAACTACTTTAGTGATGAACTCTCCTATTAGGCATCTCTAAAATTACAGTATAATATTTCCACAAACAATGCCCTTATACAATGAGAGCACTCGATCCCGCAGATATGGGAGAGATTTTCATTTAAATCTCGGGGGCGTCATTTGTGCACTCTACCAGCTATTAAATTAGGCAATCTATTTCTTTCTTGGGAAAATATCGAGATTGTAAAATGCTGTGATGTATGAAAACCAGATCCATGAAACACGCTGCAAAAATAAAGAGTAATATAATGAATTTTAACAATTCTATCCAAGACATGGGTTATGCTCAAAGTAGAGGAGGGTGGTTTTAATAATCTCATAGAAATTGTCCACGTATCTACCACAAACCTCCATACCATTATACATAGTTGCTGGGTCTGGTGAGTAGTCAGTCCCAACTGGGGATGACTCTGTCCCCTCTAGGACATTTGGCAAGGTCTGGAGATATTTTTGGCTGTCACAACTTGGAGGCTGGGGGCAGGGAGATTGATCCTATTGCCATCTAACGGGTTGAGGGGAGGGATAACTGCTAAACATACTGCTATGTCCAAGACCAGCCCCCACACCAAAAAATTTTTCCAGCTTAAAATGTCAATAGTGCCAAAGTTGAGAAATCCTACATTAGCCCAAGATACCCCAAAGAGTGCCTAACCAACCACCGTCAGTGTATCTCCTACCCTCTCTTGTATTTTGGAACAAATCAGCCTGCTCACTTACACAAAGTGTCATTTGTCTCTTTAAAAAATTGCTTGGGCTCTAATTTCATTACTTATTTCCATTCTCAATCTACCAAACGTTTATGCAATGTTTACAATCTGCCATGCACTTTATAAAGATGAACTCAGTTGATGAAGGTACCATCTTTCTCCCAGTTTTACAAACAAGGAATCTAGAGCAGGAGAGTACATTGCCTATGGCCACAGAGCTGGGAAGCGGCAGGCCAGGAGGCAAACCCAGGTTATTGGGATTAAGTCTGTGTTCTTATCCCCCATGCTATGGCAGCACTCAAATCACGCTGTAAAATTAACTCCACTATTTTCCAACGTCCCATCACATTCTCCCTGCTCCATAGCATCCTCCACAATCCAGTTTCATTAGTAACTGTTACCCTGTGTTCTTAATGAGTTTTAAGATGAAATGATGAAAACCACATGGACTCTGGAACCTTTGTGGCATGCCCAGTGGATGCTCCTCAGTGTGTTAGACATTCTACAGATGCAATTTTTAATCCTCCCCAAACCTTCAGAGGTGAGTATTATTATCTCCATTCTATATACAGAAACCCAAGCTCAGAGTTCATGCAATCTTCCCAAAGCCACACAGTTAATAAGTGGCAGGCCGGATGTTTAGAGTCAGATCATTCTGTCTCCTGAGCCTGGGCTCCTTCTACATAACCATGCCAGTCAGGAGATATACCAGTGTTTTCTGTGGGAACTGGAGCCGATGAAAGTAACATCAAACACCTCCTTTACACAGCACAACCTGTAGTTCAGAACCCCAGAACTACACAGAGAGTGTCCATAGGTGATCACGGGCCAATTTCAATCCACAGATGTTTTGCTCAATCCTAACATTTTTTTTTTTTTTATTTTAAGGAAAATTAAATTTGTGTCGATGTTTTAGAATTTGGGAAATTTCACACACAACATTTTTTTAGAGTGCTGGTTTCTCTTGAAAAGTCAGGCAGATCTGTCAACACGACTTGATGTGTACATTCCTGCAACGCAAAAATCAGCATACTCTCTCCAGTTCATCAGTTTGAGAGAGAGACACGCTCCACCAGCCAAGCCTGTCTGTCCCACAGCCTCACAGGCATGTGGCTGTGTGACTGTGTAGCCCTAAGTTACCTTCAGCAAGCGGCTCGAACCATTACTTCCCCCAGTGCACACAACCTCTAGACACAACAGTGGAACCCTGGTTGACGGCTATGAACTATGACCCAGAGAGAAGCAAGCTCTGCCCGTAAGAACAAAACAGGACCAGCAGTTACTGGCTGCAGGTGAATGCCTTACGGGCACCAGCTTCCCAGGGAGCCTTACTTGGGGTTACTGCAGTGTCTCTCTTGGTACTTGACTCCTCCACCGCACGTTCGGGAACACTCTGACCACTTGGACCAGGAGGACCACTGGCCGTGGATGGGCCGGGGCCCATGCTCCCCGAACTTTACACACTGGCCTTGCCGACACCACTGTGAAAAGAATAGAAGACATGTGTCCTGTCAGAAACCACCTGGGAATGGGCAAGGGGACGTAGACAGCTGCACATGAACAGGAAAAACGAGTCTGCCGGCAAGCAGGGGTGAGGGGTAGGGGTGGGGGGTTGACACCCTGACAGAATTCCTTCGCTGGCTGCACTGTGCAAACAGTGGTTCACCAAGGGCGTTTGGAAAGGCTGACATCTAGAGAAAAAGGGCGTCTGTCACTGACAGATGCTCTGTGAGCTGTGGGGCTGCAATGCTCAGACAGGGTCCCACCCCACAGCGGAGGGAGTCAGGGCAAAAAAAGGACAAGAGAGGCCCCGGTACATTTAGGAACGACACTGCGTGGAGAGCAATTTGGATCATGCACTCAAGGAAAACCAGTTTTCAGATTTCACAGAATTCCTCATTCTGAACGGATATCTCATAAGATACAACTACCTGTGTAGTATTTTTGTTTATTCCACCTACAGAACATTTCTTATAAAACAGGATAGCTTTCGGTCTACTCACGCTGTGCTTTTTTAGAAAACGCCTGTTCGTGTATATAAAAAGGTCCCTACTTGAGACCCTTGGATGACTCGGAACTCTGAGTATCTTTTATAAACTAGCTTTGGGTCTCCCGTTTGTCAGTGATCAGCTCCAGCCTGGGTGAGAATGGTTTTCAAATGCTAACCTCTTTGTTTTCGTTTTCTTCTAGGATGCATTCCAGGCTTTGCTGGTCATCTCTGCCCTGGGGGCTGCATTAACCTCTGGTAGTGGTTCCTCTCCTGTGGTGCTTTTATTATGAGCACATTCTGCATGGCTTACCATACTGCACACTTTTCTCAAAGCCTCTGCAATCAGGTCCAAAGGGTTGGGGTTTGGGCCGCGCTTGGTTCTGCCGAGGAGTGGGGGTTCGGTTACAGAATTGTGGGGAGTTTGACTTTCACGATGCATTTGGCTTGTGGCTGTTTGTTGTGCTGCCAGTGCACTTTGTCTAGGTCAAGATCTTGCTTTCTGCCTTCAAAATCTTCATGGACTGATTAACTCTTCTGTTTATAATTCTTCTTTCCCTTGGATTAATTGCCGTTTCAAAGTTTACATGAAATCATATAACACTGTTGAGGACTTTGAGAGGGAAGCAATCTGTCATTTGAGGATCTTGTCTACCATAAGCACGAATTTGAATCTCCTTGACCAGGAGTCCCCGGGACTGACCTGGACAGACCTCAGTGGCTGAGACAAAACAGCCACAACAGCCAACAACAGCAGCAGCTACAGTTTATGAAGTTGCTTCTATATGCTCCAAATGGTGCAGACAGGGGAAGGAGGAAGGACTTCCTTTGCAGTATCTAATGTAATCCTTACAAAGCACTCAGGGGTCAAAAACTACAGTGTGTCCGTAAAGTATGGTGCACTTTTGACCGGGCCCAGGAAAAAAGTGTACCATGACTTTACGGACACACTGTATTTTCTGGATGAGAGAAATCTAGCAAAGAGATACTAACTTGCCCATAGTCACATATCTAGCCAAGGGGCTACACAACTAGCTGAGGCTGGATTTAAACTTAGCAGCCAAAACTCCTAAACAGGACACATAGACATCTCACCTCAGTGGCAAATTGCTGACCAAGGTATCTGAGCTCTGATCTAATTTCTTTTTTAGAAATGTGGTTTTTAGATCTATTCCAACCCTTTAATTACTTTGACTTCCTTTTATTCCAGTACTCATCCTAGTATTGATAGTCTCCTCTGGGTTTTTCAATTAACATAAGGATCAGGAACATACAAGAATATATACTTATACACACACAATCCACATATAGCTATAAAATTGTACATATAACATGTAAATATGAAATAGATACACATATAACTTTATTTATTCGTATCGCTGTATTTCTAGCACTGCTTCTAATTTCAAGTGGAATGGCCACGACTGGCCAAATGTCTTTTATGATCGACAGCAAGCACAAACTTTTCCTTGCACACATCATTTGGACAAAAGAATGTGGCTTTCACATCCTCACATACTACTGAACATTCATGGTACAACTATCACTGAGGGACCAGGGAGGGATGGGAGAAAGATGGGGAAGTATTCAGTTGGGTTCTAATCATGTAGAAATAAACAAAACATGCAGTAGCTCCTATCCTGCAAGACACTTGAGAGAAAGCATGAATAAGATATAACCTTGGGCTCATGATGTTTACCATCTAATAAATAGCCAGTTACATCCCCCTGTGAGGGGAGACTCAGAGAACCATTGATATGAATGAGGAATAGTGATGATGGATGAAATTTATCAGAATGCTTCCTGCTGAGGTTGGTCTACAATTAAGGTCTTTCCCCCAGTAAATATATATACCCATGGTCTGGTCTTTCAAAGTAATGGGGCGGGGAAAGTGGTATTAGGACATCTGTTTTCTAAACCCTGGCTTGATTTGTCTCATGTTTTATTAGCTGAAGTCTAATCCAGGGGCGTTTTCCTCCCACTGGAACTAGACCTCGGGTGTATTTATGTAATAAACCTTAGACCTATGCCATTGTGTACTTATTTTTCCTCATTCATTGTATCACTTTTTTCTTATACATTCCTTTTATAGTTAATGCTGTTGATTTCTTAGTGACAAAAATTCCTATAAATTCACAAGTTGCAAGTTCTGAATTTTGATGCTTTAAAAATACAAATGACCAGAGCAGTACTTGTATTTCCAGTCATTCAATTAATTCCTTGTTTTGTGCCATCACAAATAAAACACATCTATGCATGGTTTCAATGCCAATCCTTATTGGGATTTCCCAAGACAGGTGCCTCCGATTACAAATTGCATGTAATGCCTCAACTTTTGTGTATGTGTGTGTGACAGAGACAGACAGAGAGAGGGACAGATAGGGACAGACAGAAAGGGAGAGAGATGAGAAGCACCAATTATTTATTGAGGCACCTTAGTTGTTCATTGATTGCTTTCTCATATGTGACTTTACTGGGGGGGGGCCTGCAGCAGACTGAGTGACTCCTTGCTCAAGCCAGTGACCCCACACTCAAGCTGGTGAGCCCACGCTCAAGCCGGCAACCTTGTTGAACTAAGGTGCTGCAACGAAGAATTGATGCTTTACATCTCTCTCCCTTCTCGTCCCTCTCCCTGACTCTCTCTCTGTCTCTGTCAAAAAAAGAAAATGCAAATCTTTTAAGAGGTGCTACATAAATGACTTAACATATATCAGAAAGCAAATTCTGACACATTTATTTTTGTGTGTGTCTAACCTTGCCTTTATTGTCCTGTCACTCTGTCACTGAGAGTCTCCTGCTTATCCAACTGAAGAACTTCAGTTCAAATTCTAACATCTGCCTTGGTGCACCCACTCATTGTAGTTATTCTAAGTGCACGCCCGATACCGAGCAAGATTCACTTCTCATTCATTTGGGGCCTTGATAGTTATTCTGTGCTTAAAGACCAGGTGTTTATAAAGAAAGTTGGAATTTTGGTTTCCCTATTAGACTGTGAGTTCTTGAAGGGCTAAAACTGAGTTTTCCTCATCTGTGTATCCCCAGAGCTTCTGGTCTCTGATATCTAGTAGTCAGGAAATTACTGTGGAATTAAATTCACTTTCAACGACCGATTCTTCTATACAGGCTTTTGCTGCCTCGAGAGAGAGCCAAAGGCAGAGATCAAACGTCTGTAATATCATGTGCTCTTGCATCAGTCATTGCTCTCCTATCTTGGACTTTCAAAGAAACACCCCAACTCTGGATCACTTCCTGGACTTCAAATGTACCTTTCCCTCTGGATTCTATGGGGAAAGGGAAAGAAAGAGAAGCTAATATGGGAGGGTTCTTCATTCACAACACAAAAATCTCCCATAACCTCCCATAAAGGAAGTGGTTCTGAGGGTTGAAGACACTGGCCAGCCAAAGAGATCTTCTGGTACAATGTAGATGGAGACGCGGCTTTCCTTTCAACAAGCGTCACTGTATGTGATGGGTCTCTATCAGGCATATCATAAGCAGTATGACCGGTCCCTTAGATGGAGGGACAGGCTTTTCTTTGCTACTCCAGGGGCCCTCTGTCCCTGAGGCCTTTCTATGCTGAATAAGTTTAAAAGGAAAACAGTATATAATGAAACCTACCAGCTCATTGAAAAAGAAAATTTTTTTGACCCATACCTCCATCTAAAAATGGAAAATAAAGGCCAAAAGTAAAAAACAAACAAACAAAAAAATCTCCTTAAACAATTGAGCCAACTGAGTTATGCTAGCATTGAGGTTAATAACAGCTATTGGGTAATGCTGGTTAATTTAAAGAGAGGTCAGAAAACATATGCAGCCAAAGCTGAGAGGGTTTGGGTTCTACACTTCATCACATTTCTAGAACTAAAAAGCTAACAAGTATGCAGTTTACCATACTCAAGCCACAAGCGGTCCCTTCCGCGGCAGGCATAAACTTGGTCTCACACCTATGGCCCACTCGATGGCACCAAAGTGACTTGCAAATGTCCTGAAAGAAAAGAAGGTGCTGGTAAGGGTGACAATACAATACAAACACAGAAATATCCAAAGCTTTGTACACATATGATATATTAAAGTGGCTGAAATGAGACATGGACCGGAACATGAAGGCGAGTGAAGTTGGTAGTAGTGAGGTAACCAGCAGTATGTTCTAACCCAGTGGTTCTTAACCTGGGTTCTATCGAACCCTAGGGGTTCGATGAGTCAGTCATAGGGGTTCAGAGAAGCCTCTGCCGTGGAGGCCAGAATAAAGTAATACCGTAATTTGTTGTGAGTTCATGTACTTTGTTGGTTTTGTTCTTTGAGCAAGGTGATGTTCATGCACGGCTCATTTTGTGCACCAGTAAAAAAACATATACCTATGTCTTGAATTTAGAAAAAAAAATCATATTTTTTTTATCACTAAAAAAGGGTTCGGTGAATGCGCATATGAAACTGGTGGGTTCAGTACCTCAAAAAAGGTTAAGAACCACTGTTCTAACCAATGACGTTTCTATGCTACCCACGTACCAGTGTATGTTTAGGAATGACTGGGAAATATCAACAGTTAATTTAGAGATCAGTTGGCTTAAAACAAAGATATCTGGTTTCTAATAACAACAAAAACAATATAAAAACCAGTGAAGCAGAATCGACCAGACTATAATAGAGCCTGATTCAGACCCTTTTCCTGGAATGCCAGATTGCACAACCTGTGGGCATGTCATAGCAGCCTTTAAACGCCATTTCTTCCTCTGTGAAATAGTGATAAATTTAGCACTGCCCCTGATAGGGTTCTTTTAGAAGATAAATGATGCAAACAATCACTGTCATTCCCTTCTTTATCTGTACAGTAATTTTCAGGCATTCAGACAATTTAGTTCCCACACTAGACTTACAAAATAATTAAACTCCCATGCTGGAGGGTGGGAAGTAGAATATGCCCCCTGCCAACGATCGTGCCCTCCTAATCCCTGGAAACTCACTACATGAGGTTATACAGGAAAGAAGAATTAGAGTTATAGACAGAATGATGGTTGCTAATCAGTTGCCTTTGAGATAGGGAGACTATCTTAAGTTTTCCAGGGGGACCCAAGATAATCACGGGGTCCTTCAATGGGGAAGGCGAAGACAAAAGAGATACGGGGAGATGACGGTGGGTGGAAGAATTGCGAATGTTGCTGGCTTTGAAGATGGAGAAAGGGGCCATGAGCCAAGAAATGCACGAGGCCTCTAGAAGCTAGAGAAGGCAAAAAAATGCCTTTTCTTCTAGAACCTCCAGAAGAAACACAATACTGCCAACATCTGACTCATGTCAGATGTCTGCCTCCAGATCTCTAAGAAAATAAATGTGTGTTGTTCTAATTCACAAAGATGGTGGAAATGTATGATATCAGCCACAGGAAACTAACATGGTTACTTATGCCAGTTAGTGGTGGACACCAAACCAATTCCTCATAAAAACTCATTTGCATGAGGAAACCGAGAAAGCTACTGAGGCTTTCAAAGCCGCGAAGTCATCATGTAGCTGGTAGGCAGCAAAGGCAGGGCTCAAAACGGCCTGATTCCAGAGTGCAGGTCTTTGACCACTGCTCTGGACCTGGATTTGCCATCAGTAGGTGTTAGAGAGCTCTCAACTCCTCCATGCCTGAGCTGCCCATCTATAAACTAAGGGGACTGAACCACACTCCTTCCAGCTCAAACAGTTTAAGCTGCTCTTCAGAAACACGTCGCTCATGGAACATCAAAATCACGAAACGTCCAAGTGATTCCATCTGGTTTGCTACCTTCTACTGACTAAGGTAGAAGGGTGAACACATACATTTTGGGGAAAATATTAACCACCAAGGAGGAAACAAAATGATTTGCATGGTCACTTGTTGGAACTCTGAAAATTCAATGAACTAGGCACCCAAGTCCCCAAGCAATCCAGTTCCTATAGATTTCAAGGTTAGAAAACATAGCAAAGACGTGTTCAGAAACATCTCACAAAAAAGTTTCCCACATGTCTGAGAAAAGAAAGCACCAGGAAACTAGAGACATGATCAGTGAGTCTGCTCTTGTAGACCATAAAATCCTTCACCACCACCCCCCAACACCTTGCCCCCAAAGAGACTGGAAGGATATTCAGGACACTGCTTGGAGACACCACTGCCACCAGACAGGCACCACCCAATTTGGAGATTTTCAAATCTCCAAACAACTCAGGAGACACAATATGTAAAAGTTTCCCATGGGAATGAACGTGCCAACATGAGCAGAACGCATAAGACAGCCTCCAACAATGTTGAGTCCAGTTCCTCATCTCTGTGTGCCACCATATTATGTCACCTTGGGTCTCAACGGGACGAGTGAAAGTGGGAAAAGAACAGTTTTCACCAAAATGGAGGTCTGGGATGTAAGCATTGCAGTGAGGAAAGCCACAGTGAGAAAGTCTTTCCGAATTAAATTGTTTTCCTTCTCACACCCAGGAGGAAGCCATAATGCACACCCAACGCCAATGTGACAGCCACCAAAATGACCTGTGGGCATACCGAAGCACAGCGGCCCAGAGTCTGTGGCCAGCGCCAAGACCAGGAAAATACAGCAAAACACAAAAACACAAGATCCCAGAGTGAAAGCAGGCAGGCTGTCCGAACACGCTCTTCCTTTTGTGGCGAAGTACAGAAGTCAAGCGTAATTACAGCCAACTGCATGCTCCGAAGACCACAAGAGCCCTCGGAGAAAGCTCCCTTTCAAAGTAAGCAGAAATGAGGGTTGGCACCTTTTTATTTTGCTTGTTCTTCACTTTCCCCCCTCTCCACCCCCCAGGATATTCCCCTAACTTTTCCTTATCTATAACTCCCTAGACTTAAATCATAATTGGAGGGAAAGAGAAATAACCACCGAGACTTCGAGGACTCTTGTTGGCTGGATATGATTTCTAAGAAAAGAGTCTCAGTGCCATGCATTACTCTGTCTTGTCATTCCTTGGCCATCTTCTCCAGTTGTGGTCCAAAGGACAGCTGTCTCTTCGAGGAAAATGTGACGTGCTAAAAACATTCATGGTCTTTGCAAAAAATTTTATAAAGCATCTCAAACTCAGCACATCTAAACCAGAGCTCCCCGTCTGTCCCCCAAAACCTCCACCACGTTCAGCCTTCCCCGGATCACTTTAAGACACTGCCATCCTGGCAGCGGCTCACCCAAGAAATCCCACACTCATCTCTGACTCCTCTCTTTCTCCCCAGTAAGTAACTCCTGTTTCCTTGAGGCGAGAGGAGAAGGGGACAGGGGCAAAATCCTCCACTTTATGAAAATGGGATCCCTAAAGACTGTTTCTCTGCTTAGCATTGAAAATCCAATAAATAGCTACTGAGTATTTGCTAATATGCCAGCTGTATGCTTGGCATTGCAGATATCTACTGGGACAAGAGACCTACACAGACAGTTATAATTCAGTGTCACAAGGTTATGACAGTGACATACAGGGTGGAGATCAAGCCCAAAGAAAGGAATGTTTAAATCTCCTTGGGGAATAAAAGAGGTAACACTTGAACTGAATCTGGAACGGCAATAAAAATTGATTAGACACTTGTCACATGGATGACCGTGCAGCTTTCTAGGATGGGAAGCATAAATGCAAAAACTCATAGACATGAGAGCAGTAAATGTTTGAAAATCATACCAGGAACCAATATAGTTGGAACATAAGTCTCTGGGGAAAGTTAACAGAAATTGAAATGTGATGTAAATTTAGTAGATTACAAAGTAAGTGTGATTTAGATACTTGGAAGTTCATCTTTCTTCTCCATTCTTTGATGCCGATGTCTGGTTTTTTTGTTTGTTTGTTTTTGTGGGAGTGACACAGAGAGACAGAAAGAGGGTCAGATAGGGACAGACAGACAGGAAGAAAGATAGATGAGAAGTATCAATTCTTCATTGTGACACCTTAGTTGTTCATTGATTGCTTTCTCATATGTGCCTTGACGGGGGGGAGGGTTTGAGGTGGGGGGGGAGGCTACAACTGAGCCAGTGATCTGTTGCTCAAGCCACTGACTCTGGACTCAAGCCAGTGACCCTGGGACTCAAGATGGTGACCTCAGGGCTTTGAACCTGAATCCTCTGTGTACCAGGCCAACACTCTATCCACTGCACCACTGCCTGGTCAGACGGATGTCAAATCCTTAAAAGAATAAAGACATGCCTATCCTGGTGTATTTGGCATGCCTTTTCCTTCAAAGAGAATGCTCTCTAAGGTGATGTACCTGAAAATATTCAGGAGAATGCAAATACCTTTGCCATAATTCCTATCATGCTTCAAACACTTTTGTTGTGTCTATAATGAACATTCACTGAGCTCCTACTATGTGACAGTAACCATGCTGGCTACTGAAGCACAGCATATGGGGCTGGTTATTTCTGACACAGTATAATAACCAGCATGGAAGCATTGGTCAGTCTTTTACACAGCTCGGGGCATTCTGAAAAAAAGCACCAACTCATTCACTGAGTCAGTAAGCACTGAATAAGCACATAATAACCAAATGCAACTCCCCCTCCTGAGATCTGTCCAAAAAAATGTGCAACCATTAGCCAGACTAACTCATTTTCTTGAACATGTTGAAAGGGAGTAAATATCCAGCTTGATATGCTAAAGAGACCCAATGGGAGGCTGGGAGAGGTGGGAAGACAGGACATGTGATAAAAAGGGCCAGCCCCAGGCCCTCTGACAAGGACACCACTGGGACGTGATGGTGATGATGTTCCTGGAGATATAAGGAGAGCAAGAAGAAAAGCCTTATTGTTTATTGAGTATTGAAACTGTCACAAAGGATGAATGCTTCCAACAGGGAAGAATTATTACCTTCTCCTTACAAATGCGGACATGAAAGCTGAGAGGAGTCTTTTGTCCAGGGTTCTAGAAAGGGGTGACATCAACTTATAGTTGCTTCATTACTGTTGTTCATTGATTGCTTTCTCATTTGTGCCTTGACCGGAGGGCTCCACCTGAGCCAGTGACCCCTTGCTCAAGCCAATGATCTTGGGCTCAAACCAGAGACCTTGTGATCATGTCGATGATCCTGCATTCAAGGTGGCAACCCCACGCTCTAACTGGTGACCTTGGGATTTCAAACTGAGGACCTCAGCATCCCAGGCCAATGTGCAATCTACTGCACCACCACAGGTCAGGCATCAAACTCAGGGCTACCTAACTCCAAAGAGCCAGATGTATGTATGTATGTTTAAAATTTAAGATTGCCTACTTCACTGGCTCTCCACCTGGAGCATGCATCAGACTCACTTAGAGCCCATGTTCAAACACAGATCGCCAGGCCCTACACCAGTATCTTATTCTCTAGGGGTGAGGCCTGAGTATCTGCATTTCTACTACATTCTAGGTGATGCTGATATATTGCATCTGTGGGTTTGAGAGGACACTTTGAAATTTTTCTTTTCTTCCCCCCCCCTTTTGTTGCTTCCAAGCACTATGCAAAACTATCTTTCTAGTAGAAATAGAAAAAAGAAAAAGGCAGTAAGGAGAAAAGGTCAGAAAAGGAACATAATGATAGGACAATGAAAACCCTGAATAGAAACGTCATCATTTTCTTGTGTTGCTGGGCTCATCTAACCTGTTGAGACCAATAGGACAACAGATTTTGTTGTTTTGAAAACCCCTCCTACTGGCAGGGATGTATTTATGGTCCTCCGAGATGTAGCCATGGTTTAATCTCTAAGTAGGTTTGGGAATAACACCAAAAAGTTGGCTGGGGGCGGGGCTGGATTTTCCGCATTCAGGATCCACGGACCAGCCCTACCTTCTCTAATTTACCTTACAGTCACCTTCAGTGGCCTCGCCTTAATCCAATCTCCCCACCCCTCCACGCAGCCCCATTTCTATGTCTCTCCCTATTTTATTCACCCCTTTAGTCTGCGCTTCCCATTTCCCTTTGCTGCTTCCCAGGGAAGACCATCACACTGAGACGCTGTCTTTCAAAAGCACGGTGTGTTTTGAGAAAAAAGATGTATATAATTTAAGAGTGGCTGTTTAAGCCCAGCACACAGTCTGACACAGAACAGGCACCCACGAATGTTTCTCAAATGTATGGTCCTGAAGGAATGAGAGTAATTTTAGAAACTTCCTTTGTATGTCTAAAGAAAATCAGAGTCATTACCAATTACGCATTTACTGCATAGTAAGTGCTTTATAAATATTTGACTAATGAATAAGCTAGTGAATCCTTTAAGAATGAAATGACCAGGCAGGAGACATAGATTGCAAACATTTTCAACAGTGAATGGCTACTTACTTCTGCCAAATCCATCAACTTAATAGGCAATTTGAAATAGTTATAAATTTGTTAGTTCATACATATCATACAGGTCCATGTACCATGGAGAAACACACACAAAAAACAAAACAAAAAAACTGTTAACTTTTCTAATAGTTATATATTTAACTTGTATTAGAAAAATATGTCATATATCAAACCTGTGATTTAATGGTTATTTTTCCCTAGGACTGAAATTACTTGTTTTTTAAATGAGTTGATTTAAAGAAAAGCAACAATAATAAAAAAGAGATACGACACAACTAATGAAGGTAACTGTGAATGACTGAATGTTAATGACTGAAGTGTAGGAAACACTGGTGTTAACTAACGGGTGAGGGGGGAAGCCTGACATCAGTGTGGACGATGCATTTTATTTAGGTTTCACCATTTAAGTTTTGTGGCTTTAGGGAAATTAAATATTTACTCTAAACTCCAGGTATAAAGGGGTGCTAATTCTCACTTCTAAGGTTTTTGTGAAGATTGAAGGAAAATAATAGAAGTCTAGGTAAAATGCCTTATGTGGAATAGAGGCTCACTTAGCAACTGCTCTAGATGATAGTAGATGGTGGTAAATGAGGAGAAGGTAGTGATGGTGGCAATGATGGTGGCGGTGACAGCAGTCACAATGGTAGTAATGATGATGTCGACGGTGGTTGTGGTGCTGTTGGTAATGATGGAGGTGGTGGTAGTAAGAATGGTTGTGGTGGCTGTGGGTGGTGGGTCAAGAAAGAGGAAGAGTAGGAACAGAGGAGGGAAAATAAGCCAGAGAAACTCCATGATTTCCTTGCCTCCAGACGTAGGATTTCCATGTTTCTCTTGGGTACTAAGAATAAACCTGCTAAAGATAAATGGACTTTTTAGTATTGTTGAGACTATCAGCGATGAAATTTTTGATCAGCTGGAACAATGCTTCTCCCATTTCTACATCCTTGACTTTTGCTTTTTCCCATCTGTCTTCCTCGAAATAGTGAACAAAAGACTTGGCACAAATATCTTAAGAGTGCTCAAGATACACTTGGAATTTTTACATATCAATAAAAGTTGACTGCCATCAAGAGTTTTTATACAATCTAAAAGGCACATGCATGTATTTGAGGTGGTGGCTATTTCCAATACATCACATTAAAAGGGACTATGAACAAACACAATGATACTGAAAAAAGAGATGAGTAGTAGGGAAAGGCTATTGTACCCAGATTTACTACTTGTGATAAAAATCTCTGTCTACAGCAGAGGAATGTTCATTCAAGGAGGCAGTCAGATGGTATTAAAACCGGGCCTGCTCTATAGGGAATAAGACTGAATAATTCATTGATGGTAAATTGCCACTCAATTATGCCAAACAACTGACATTTTCGAGATAACCCAGATGCTAACCCTTGGCCTTAGCAAACTAAATGTTTATACATCGGTTAGGTATACAGACACATCCCAGGAGCTTAATGTAAGTTTCAAACCACAAGCAAACATACCTTCACAAAACCAAGGCTGCACAACTTGGCTTTTGCTCCAAACTGCCACTTGCACTGTGTGTCAGCATCATAAATCTGTCCTGGTAGTTTGTCCGGATATTTGTACTGTCCTGTTTGCTTGGGTTCATCCACCAAGCACCCAGCCTGAGGTGTGCTGCAGTGATAACACAGCCTTGTTAATGACCTTGTTTATCTGGAATCGACCACTTAAAGAAACACACCTCGGGATGCAGTCATGCAAAGGAAAATATAACGTGGCTAAAGAAACGGGTATATGCTTCAAGTTAAAATGGATATTCATTGCAAATAGTGAGTCCTGTCCTGTCGAAGATGAAACTGACCCAGCCATAAAGGGTTTCACATAGTACTGAAGTTACAGCCATCTGAGTGCTGAGAGATGGGAAAGGTCAATATATTAGACAACTTTCCCCAACAGTCCTGTTCAACAAGTGTCAATGAATTTTTATTGCGTGCCTACTCTGTGGACAGCATGAGGCAGGCAGTACAGGTACGGAGTGAACCAGACAGAGACAGGGCCTGTCTTCAAGGAGTTGAAAGTCATGCTGTACTACGTACAGATAACAGGGCAGTAGTCAAAGGTGTGCTCTACCTCAAATGAGCTTTACAAGTAAAAAATGAGTAAGGTTTTTGAAAGAAATCAAGAGGAAGGTCTCAGAGGGGTAGGCATAAGGCAGAACAACTACCCTGAGGTGTGTTTCACTGGGACATGCTGAGAAAATAAATCAGTCTTGATAGCATGGATATTCATAGAAAGTACCTTATCTTGACTGACTTAATTAAGCTATGATATCAATGAAGTTAAAAGAGCATGCGGTTTATATGGAGTGAAATAAGTAAATCAGAAAAAAACTGAGCACAGCATGATTTCATACATAGGTGGGACATAAAAGTGAGACTATGAGACATGGACAAGAGAGTGGAGGTTATGGGGTGGGGGGAGGGAAGAAAGGATAGGAGAGGGGGAGGGGAGGGGCACAGGGAAAACCAGATAGAAGGTGACAGAGGACAATTTGACTTTGGGTGACGGGTATGCAACATAATTGAATGATAAGATAACCTGGAGATGTTTTCGTTGTACATATGTACCCTGATTTATTGGTGTCACCCCATTAAAGTTAATAATAAAAAAAAGAGCATGCGGTTACGTGGGACTTTGGAGTCAGACAGATGGGGGTCGTAGTCAACCATGCAACTCTTACACATATCTCCTAAGCATCTCATTTCTGACAACAATGCCCACGAAAGAGCTTGTTATTCAGATCAAACAAGAAAATGGAAAGCACTTAACACAGCAGAGTAAGCATTCCAAGTTAGCTGCTGCTGCTGCTCTCATCATCCCAAAGCATTTAACTATATCATAGAAATGACGCAACTTCACTAACAGGGTGGGGCCAGTGTAGGTTTATAGTTGTGAGTAGGTGACACAGAGTTGATTCTTGTACTGTTATTTATTAATTACTGTATTATATTTCATACAAACAACTGTAAACCGACTTTGGCCTCACTTTGTATATTGTTGATCTTGATGGATATAATACTTATTGTCACATGGGATAGAAAAGTTCATTTCAGGACCCAAATCATACATTTAAAACTGAAACGAAAATCTTCTCTGTAACAAAGCTGATTATTAGCAAAAGGTTTGTCAATTTGTCACTGTCTTTCAGGACATTTGTTAGCTATCACAACATATAATCGGCTTTGCCTGTGCTGTATATATTGCTAATTCTGTAAATGTTTTAAAAATGTAATGAATTAAAAAAATAATAATATGCAGTGGTACAGGTGAAAACAAAAAGTAGTCTCCCGTAATCTGTGGGAGATATATATTCCAAGACCCTCTGTAGAGGCCTGAAAGCTCAAATAGCACTGAGCCTTGTGTAGATTATGCTTTTCCCCAGTGGTTCTTAACCTGGGTTCTATCGAGCCCTAGGGGTTCGATGAGTCGGTCTCAGGGGTTCGGAGAAGCCTCTGCCGCGGAGGCCAGAATAAAGTAATACCGTAATTTGTTGTGAGTTCATGCACTTTGTTGGTTTTGTTCTTTGAGCAAGGTGATGTTCATGCACGGCTCATTTTGTGCACCAGTAAAAAAACATATACCTATGTCTTGAATTTGGAAAAAAAATCATAGTTTATTTATCACTAAAGAAGGGTTTGGTGAATGCGCATATGAAACTGGTGGGTTCGGTACCTCAAAAAAGGTTAAGAACCACTGATTTTCCCTATGCACACATGCATAAAGTTTATAAATTAGGCACGGTAAGAGATTAACAATAGTAACTTGTAGTAAAATAGAACAATTATAATACATTGCAGTAAAAGTTACGTGAATGTGGTCTTTCTCTCTCAGATAACCAGTATAACTAAGACAGCTACTAAATGGCTAATGGGAGGGTAGCATAGACAGAGTGAATACCCTGGACAAAGGGGTGGTTCCCATCCTGAGCGGAATGGAGTGCATTTCATCACACTGCTCAGAGTGATGAGCAATTTGAAACTTATAAATTATTTATTTCTGGAATTTTCCGTTTAATATTTTTGGATGATGGTTGACCACAGGTATCAGAAACCACAAAGAAGGGGAGACTCCTGTATCCATATCAATTCCCAAAGGAACTTTGTTAGTTTCCCTAACAGGAGGTTAAAGAGACGGGATTAGAACCAGAGAGTTCTTATGAGGCAACATAGATTAATAGGACACAGGTACATGTATATAAAATTATATATATTTATAGATACATAATTATATAAATAATTATATATATATATATATGTAACAACCATAGTGCTGTTACAATGGTCAAATAGTCAAATATATATTATAGCTAAATAAAATTAAAGGAAATTTTAAAGAGTTTTAACTTTGGGTTCATCCTTTAATATGAATCAAGTAGTGCAACCTTGCTAAAATTATTAGCATTTTACTAATGTAATCTAGGAGTTTTTAGTTATCGAAATATTTTACATAGCTGTCATCCCCTTTGGGTATCATCTGGACACATAGCTAGCTCTCGGCCATTCCAAACAAAATAGCCAATCAAGACAATCTCCATTCATTAAAATCATGCATACCATTTTAGCATTTTGAATACTCTTACAACCAAACTGATAAAGCAGATTAAAATAATTAGTCATGGTAAAAAGACAATATATCTAGCAGTATCTGGAGATCAAAGAGGAGAAGTAGTTACAAGAACAGATCTTGGGGTCACAAAGACCTAAGTGTGAGTCTTATGTTCGTAACTTACCAGCTGCAGGAACTTAAACAACAAAACTATCCTAAGATTACATTTCCTCAACTCTAGAATGAGAAAACACTAGGATTGCTGTGAGGGCTGAATGAGGCATCACGTGGAGAGCATCTAGCACACCATTAGGGCTTTGATCTGTTTCTTCAACCAGGACAATATCATTACCATCATCGGAATGTGTCAGCCCTGCTGTTCACTGGGAGGTCAAGAGATATTTCTATGGCATATCTGTTTTCATATCTACTGAACACAGTTCGTTGGCCACACTCTGCACCTGGCAGCAGCCCTGGCTTTGGCTTGCCTTACCTAAGGAATTTCTTGAGATACTGCCGGCTACATGAAGACCATGAAAATATCCCATTGTTGCCAGTCAGCGTGGGAGACATGATGTTGCCTTCGGCCTTCCTGCAGGGATTGCCTTCTCCATCGTGAATCATGCCGAAGCTGAAAACAACGACAGAGCCTCTGAGAATCACCATGTCCCCGATCATGACCAGAGGAGGAAAATGCCACACTGACCCTCAACAAGTGCCAGTGAGGGAGCTATCAAGGTTGTAAGAAAAGGAAGAGATGAAAACGAACAACTACAGAAAGTGCTGTGAAATTCATAGAGAGAATTTCAAAGAAGGCTGAGTGAGAGCTTTGCTATCAGTATGTCTTGGCTGCAAAAATCAAAGCATGGTACACCTGTGGCATATTTTAAGGGTGAGAACATTTGGGTCAAGATTTTTAAGCTAAACTGAAGTGATGAGAGTCAAATTCTTTAGTTTCGAACGGTAACATTTTTTTCTCGCCACCAATTGTGAAGGAAGTTCAGAGTAAGTAGGAGGTAGGCACAGAGAGAAGCTGATCAGAAGTGGCTTTTGGACTGTTCGTGCATAAAGTAATGTGACAAAATTCTCATGATCATCTAGTTATTAAATGAAATCACAAACTCTGATCACAAGTAAACTCCCTTTAATCATAAACATGTTTAAAGATTATTGGTTGTACCCGTCTATTTAGAAAAATTTTTGAACCCATCTATTGAAAGCAAATAAAGAACTTATTCTGAATACATTTTGTTATTTTATTTTTCCATTGATTTGGGAGACAGAGGGGAAGGGAGAGGGAAGGAAGGGAGATGGAGGAAGGGAGAGGGGGGAAAAGGAGAGAGAGAGAGAAGCATCAACTCATTGTTCCACTTAGCTGTTACATTTAGTTGTGCACTCATTGGTTGTCTCTCGGCTGTACCCTGACTGAGGATTGACTTGTGACCTCAGCATGCCAGGACAATGCTCTATCCACTGAGCAACCCAGCCAGGACCTTGAATGCATTTTATGAGAAAAGTTTGAGTTGTCTCATTTCTAACAATTACAGAGTAAAAATAATTTCAGGTGGTTCACTCCCTAGAAATCATATCCATTACACCTAAATTGTTCCCAAATCTCCTGATTGACAGAATAACTAGACAGGAATGTATATACCTGCATGTGCTACACCACTAAGACCCCTGAATTCTGGCCATATTAAAGTGGCGAAGAAGAGGAGAATAACCATCTTTGGTCAACTCCAAAAAATTCAGTACACAATAAACTTTTTGTGGTTCTCTCTCAGGGAGGCTAAGGATAAACAGACATCAATTTTATCATTAATTTAGATTGTTCTTAATGTAATTATTAAAAAGAATGTAATTTGCCTCTGAAGAACATATTTTATGAGATAGATATGACTCCTGTGGAAATAAATATTTTATTCTGATACAATCTTATTAACATAATTATCTTCTGAAGGTAGCCTATACCAAATAATATAATAAATGCAAATTATGTTATAGCCATAGATAGCATTCTATTGTGACTCATGTCTAAAACTATCCATTTTCCTAGCATTCCTCTCAATACATCAGGCAGGCAACAGCAGATGGCTGTATTCTGTGACAGTATCAGTGAGCACCCCCACTAATTAGAGGTGGGAGATTCACAAATAGGTCTTTATTAACATCAACGTGTACTCAGGGGAGGCATGTTACCCTCTTCAGCTTTGCCAATTCAATTCTTTTTTATACCAAAGCAGGAAACAAAAGCAAATTTATATATGAAGGACCAGAGGAAAGAGTAAGAATCAGAGGGATGGGAGATGGATGAGAGGTGGGGTTGGGGTGTGGGGCGTTGAGGACGGGAGATGGGGGATGGGGTGGGGAGATTTTAAAACCTTTACTCAGAGAAGAACTGGTAAGTAAATTAGCATTTCACTGGAGTTTAATGGACATAAGAAAAACAATTATAAATTGAATTTTGGACTTAAAAATGTTAAATTTTCTCATTTATTTTAACAGCATTTTAGGAAATAGTATACATTTACTTTAGCGCATGTGAAAAGTCATATCAAAATCCGATCAATAAAATGTCTGTTTCAAAATTTACCCTAGAAGGCTATGTTATTTAGGAGGTGAGCATGTATATGTAATATCTGTTCTTCTAATTCTGGCCATCCTCTTCTCACCCCCACCTGGAGAATGTCCTTTTCTTTACTAAAATGCTGGATTTCAATTTTGGTAACTTTAACGCAAACTAAGGACAATTAAGTTTTTTAATGGCCAGTATTTTGGACTTCATGCTGGTGAAACAAATTTAGACATACGTTTGACAGTCATGGATATTTTAATTCCTGCTCTGTAAAAAGGGGTCTTGTGCCTAATGGGCATTTTTGCACCACCACCATTCATAGTAAAATTGGTTTATTCATGTCTAAGAAAGCAGTTGTGTTTATACATACAATTCGAGAAACTGTTAGATAACAGTAATGGTTAAGATTCAAATTTGCTAGAGATAATAAATTTAGCTCATGAGACACTAACACCAAAATATCAAACATAAATTATAACAGTGAAATAAATGGCATTTATTTTTAGTTTTAAGTCAGGAATTAATTGGATGCTCTGAACATGAGCACTCAACATAAATACAGGATACAAAGCACCCACACAAACAATACTGAACTCATACAGCCAAAGAGCTTGCCCTTGAATTAGTCATTTGGCAAAGCAGAATGCTTATTCCCATGTAGATGCTGTTTCTCAAATAATACTTGAAAATTCTCTGTGGAATTGAATTCGTACCCCATAAGATTGAATTCATCTCATTTCTCTTAGGTTTCTGATTCCTCATTTCCAAATATATTCTCACAAAATAACGATTTACTCACCGCAGTGAGAAGACTATTAAGGGCATGCAATGATGCTAATTAAAAGACTCTCTAGAATAAGCTCAAAAGTTTGTAAACAATTAACATGCCATTGCATTCTGGGAATTTATATGTCTCCATGATTATTTCCTTAGCATAATAAACTAAAAGTACATTGAGTAGAACATGGAAGAAAATAAACGAATGCCCAAGTTACCAGAGGATCCGTTAGACAATTTGCAGTCCTTTTATGCACAATGTAATACTGCGTGGCTACTAAGTGTTGTTTAAAAAGAGCAATGTCAAGCCGTCTGACCGGTGGTGGCGCAGTGGATAAAACATCGACCTGGAAGGCTGAGGTCACCGGCTAGAAACCCTGGGTTTGCTCCGTCAAGGAGCATATGAGAGG
Organism: Rhynchonycteris naso; assembly: GCA_037038555.1. Lineage (NCBI taxonomy): Eukaryota > Metazoa > Chordata > Mammalia > Chiroptera > Emballonuridae > Rhynchonycteris > Rhynchonycteris naso. The sequence goes on from CM073001.1 coordinate 25,452,665, forward strand.
CACTTGTGTTGATATTTCCTGATCTCCCCTCTTTCTCTCTTTTCCCCGCTTCCTCTCTCTGTCTCACTCTCTGAAAATCAATGAATAAAATCTTTAAAAAATGAGTAATTTCAACAATTACCTTTATTGAGCCCTTCTAATAGTCAAGTATTAGTCTAAGTTCCACAGATTTATCCTAATTATTCTACTTAGATCAATAATAATCACTTGAAGAATGCCAGTGAATCACCCAACCAGTTTTCATATAAAATCACTTACTTATGCCCTGACTCGTGAGCAATGGTGAAGGCCAGGCCGAGCCCCGTGTCCTCATTGATGGTACAGCTTCGGTACTTACTGCACATTCCACTGATGGGGGCAAATCCTATTGAAAGATCAATTGCAAATGTGAGTCCAAATGTAACACACACAGATAAGCTCATCATTTCTAATGTCCTCAAAATATTCTGCACAGTTTTAGTTTAATGAATTCATGAAATTTTTTTGTAAGAAGACACAAAAGGTATAAGGTTCTTTCCCCTGTTCAAATAGATAAATGCAGTATTTACTATTTTATTTCTTCTTAAGATATTACCATCAGTTGATCCTCCTAACAGCCCTAACAGTGAAGTCGGTCTGAACATTGTGATTTCTCATTTTACCTATAGGACAGTAAGTAACAGAACATTTATATGCCTTGTTTAAGCTCATTATTTGGGTCAGAGCAGCTGCTGAAATAATAGCTAACCCAATGCAAAATGTTCACTTAACAGTAGTATCAGCATCAAAGCTCAACGTTTATTTTCTCAGAGAACACACACTCTGGTCAATTTCTAAAGCATATAACATGAAAATGCCTAAACAATATGAGTAGATTAAATTCATTTTTTTCCTACTCAATTAACGTGATAAATACTTCTTTTTCCAAAAACTATTTTCTTCCAAGAGCAGTTGTAAAGTCATTCCAGTCAGTCCTTGACTGTATTTTGAACTACACAATAATGGTAAATGTCTTTTTTCCCAGTTCTGAGTCCTCCTAACGGGTAGAACAAGGCTACGCACTCAGTTAGAATTAAACACACACTTGTGAACTGACTGCACCCACCTTGCAGTCATGATGTCAGGTCACCCAGGGAACCCAATGCATAGGCACATATTAGGGTTGGCCCCATCACCATCACTACTGATCTAAATGACCATCAATTCATTAAAATATTGAACTCCTACTATAGGCATTTGAATGCATTAGAAAATATAGTATAGATGTAAAATATCTAGTGCTTACTTGCCATCTTATACAAATACAGAAGACCTGAGCCCTTCAAAGGTCAAGTAACTGTCTAAAGGGCCAGTGCTACCCAAAAAGCTCATTTAAGTGCCATGGAGACCAATGAAATTTTCTTCAGCTACCCAGTTCTGCAATCATGATGCTTATGGAATAAACCACAGCTTGCCTAGTTTAATAATTTATTTCAAGCCTCAATAGCATCAGTAGAATCCCCAGCCCAAAAGCTCAGTTGGTTAGAGCATCATTCCAGTATGACAAGTTGTGGGTTCAATCCCCAATCAGGGAACATACAAGAATCAACCAATGAATGCATAAACAAGTGAAATAGCAAATTAGCATTTTGCTCTCTCTCCCTTCCTCTCTTTCTTAAAAATCAATAAAATAAATAACTAAATTTTAGGTCTCATTATTAATGATCATAAGGGCCACCCACCCAACAGAAAGATTCTATACTGAGTTTTTAGCTAACAGGGGTGTGTGTAAAGCATTTGTTCATACCATACCTAAAGTGTCACATGGTTCATTCTTCCAGGAACAGATATCAAATCCTGTGAGTAAAATGGCATGGTCATGCCTCTTGCCGTTCTTTCCAATGAGGGCTGACTGCCACTGACAAAAACTGTTCAAAGACTGGTCTGCATGATGGTTGATCGATAGTCCTCCCTATGGGAAACCCACACAAACCAGAGTGTGAATTTGTCAGAGAGATGAGAATGCTGAATCATTCCATTTCTACAGGCCAACACAGAAACAGCATGTTTCTAGGGAGAAAGGTCAGTAGAGGAAAAATTTTGAGCTAAGGTTGATGAAAATTAGAGGAAAAAAACCCTAAAAACAATTTCAGGCAAATGCTCATGATATTTAAAATAACTACAGTGTTTCAGTAGTGTAGTTTATTACCAATTATATTTCTACAACAGATGACGTGACATTGGTTAGGGATATCTTTGTTCATCTCTTGCTGGTATCACCTTTACAAAAGCATTATAACTTTTAGAACATAATTATAAATTAATTGTGATAAAATTCAATGCCTCTTCAATAGAGCATGAGAAAGGTAGTGAGTACAACTTAGTTACCCCTATATTAAAATTTAAAGCAAAGGACTTGGCATACCATAGGTTAGAATCAATCAACGAACCACCCAAATGAAAGCTCACTGAATGGATGAAGAAACAGAGTCATAAGATTCTAAAGGGTAAAGAGAACCTACTCTTAAAATATTTATGAAAATGTTTGCTTAGAACTGACTTGGGTCAAGTTGAGAGTTTATAGAGAACATCTTCAATTATGATTGAATTAGGATGCCGCCAGCTTCAACGTTCTTGAGCAAAGCCTAAGTGGTAGGCTAAAGACAAAAGTGTCTCCCAAACAGCACACACCCTTTCTAGAAGTCCAGGAACTATCTGACAAGTTGTAACCTCTGTAGCTCCACACACCTGGGCAATTTGATTAATTTTCACCTCATTTCTGACTCCCTGCTTTATATGGTCATTAATGGGGTTGTAGATGAAGATTTTTAAAAAGCCACCACTGGGACTTCAAAAATGGTCTGTTTAATTGGTAATCTCCACCTCAAAAAAAATAGTTTTAACATCAAACATTACAAAGCCGTAAGTGTCATGCAATTTATCACTTTGTTATATGTTCTGATTTTATAATGTGCCCATGCCTTTGTCCTGCACCCCACTGTAGTCAATTCAGGGCATTTAACTATTCCTTGTTTATTCTCTTTAACACCCAAGATGACGCTGGGGAGACAGTATGTTTACCACAAGAATTTTCTGATGACTTATTTTCAAAATATCCTTTCGTGTCCAGCTTGCAAAATCTAATTAATCCTTAGATCTATTACCAAATTAATGTTTCCTTATGAAGCCTACATAATATTTATATTTTATATATAATACAAAATTTATATTTTACATTTTTGTTTATATTATAAATACATATTTAATATTTTATCTGTCACTGTATATCTATGCATATATATTATATACATTTCTATATAAATAATGATGATTTGGTTATTTGAATATACAACCCTATTAGACTGCACGTTCCTTGAGGGGAGGGTCAGTATATTTTCAAATTTGAATGTCTAATGACCAGTAAGTACAGGAATGGCACATACTAGGTGTTTAATAAGCATATCCTGAATGAAGAAATAAATGAAGTTTGCCACTTACAGGTTCTTGCTCCAGAAGAATGAGACTCACCACAACAATGTTTATATCACTTCCAATGGTCCCATCTTTAAATAGGCTGGAAACCTATTGTTGGAACAATTGAAACAAAATATAAATCTAGACATTTCCAATACTGGGAAGGGTAGAACCAATGAGAAATATTTGTATGCATATCAGCTTTAATTTTATCATATACATCTGCTGTTCAATCCACACAGGGCATTCCATGCTTCCCAGCTGCTTTGGAGAGCCAGGAGGATGGATTCTTGACAGTCCCTTACCATGTTCATGACCGTGAGGATGTACGTGGTGACGTTCGCCTTGCTGTGCTTTTCCACCATTTTCTTGTCTGCTACCACAAGGGTTTCCACATTGAGGCCCTTTTGTGATTTTCCAGCTGACCTTCTGGGCCGCCCTGTGCTCCCGTATTCATCAAGACTGAGATAGGTGTCCTCTGTGGGGGGTTTGGGGGCATCTACAATGAACGTAACAGCATTTGGAAGGGATATCAGAACAGAACATTTGGGTGAGAGACAGAAATCTCAACAAGCGGAAGAGAAAGACTATGTCACCAACACTTCATTAATCTACCTATAAGCGATGCCATCAGTTCGTTTGAATGGATGGATGGATGGGTGAATCAATAACTCAAATATGCTCTAATGAGCAAAAGAGAAGCTACAAAAACCAATTTTGTGGGACTAGTCTTTAAAAGCAGAAAACGCTTTTATTTTATGGCTAAAAAACACTGCAGACATGAATATCATTCTTTGCATCTGAATTCATAACACTTTATATATTATTTCCAAAATAAAATGTAGAAATACATATCCTGTAGAACACTGCCTGTGTCTTATATTCTTATTTCATCAACACAAACTTTAACATAGCACAAAATAAGTAGTCAATCAGGTCTTCAGCCTAATGTTGACTTAGTTATAGAGGAAACAGCACAGTCAAGTTGATATTTAGAAGTATAAATACTACAGCAAAGGTGAGGGCACCACCTGAACAAAATTGGAATACTGGCCATAACCTTTGAGCAAAGTCCTACACATGCTTGTCGGCTAGGCACGGTCCCTTTAGTGAGTGGACAGTGCCAAGTCCAGGGGGTGCTGGGACAAAGAAGGGCATTTAGAAAGCCCAGGACAATACTTATGTAAACTAATACAGAACGACTTTAGTATTTAACAACTGGAACGGTTATAATAGTGATAACTGTTCTCCACAGAATGAAATTTAAACAAGCAAATCATTTAGACGTAGAGTCAAAAACCTCAGGTTGGCCACATTGATGAATGACCTTGAGTTTAGCTTTCATACCTCATTGCCACCGTGCATAACTCCATGCCAAAGATAGATGCTCTACCAGAGGGTGTTTCAATAACATCTCAAATGCAAACATCAGTTAAAAAGGTAAAGACACTGTCTTTCATTATTGCTCCCAACCAACATCTCAGTGCTGGAAGTCTCCCTTCTCCAGGGGCGGATCCGTCACCTGGCTGCCTGTCTGACTCATGTGCCACTCCTGGCTACTGAGCCTTTGAAATGTGGCTGGTGGCAATGGAGGGAGTTAATTTTACATTTCGTTTTCATTTTCATTTAAAAAGCAATACTTGAGTCAGTTGTTTAAAAACGTAGGCATATTTGGAACAACTTGACTATGTAAACCTATTTTTTTCAACCTTCAATTTTATGAAGTCTAAATACAGATTAAGTATTTCTGGTGAGAGTTTATCATCTGAGTTGAAACTGTGCTCTAAATGCAAAATAAATACTAGATTTCCAAAACAATGTAAAAAAATAATAATTTGTTACACTGATGACATGTTAGCATGCCTGGGGGTCCAGCTAATTCACTGCCACTCCATTCTGGTGCCAATGTCCTTGTTTTCTGGAAAATTGCTTCTTAAATCCTCAAAAGAAACACCCAATCACACCTGAGGACTCACCTCTGATGTTTTTTTATTATTGGAAGACTGGATACTTTTCTCATGAGCACAGAGACAATATTAAAACCTGTGACTAAAATGCAAGAGATGCTAAAAGAACAACCAAAGAAAGCATATAAAAGTCTTTTCTAATGTATCCAAGAAAAACTGAGACTCGATCACCTAGTGTTTGCATGACAGAGATGATGTCTGGACCATCTCCATGACTAATTTCTGGGGGGTGCTCAGTGTAGCCCCATCTTAATCTGCAAAGTCAGCACACCCAATATCAAGCAGAAAAACCTATGGAGGGCCCAAATAAGAACAGAGTAAGAAAAAGTTTCCTTACATACATTTCTTGCGTCGTCCACAAAAATGCTGCTTTTGCAACCTTCGATGGTGATTCTCTCTTTCTTGACTCCGATACGTGTGGGGAGCGTGACCTGGGGCATGACCAGGATAATTCTGGCTAGAGCTCATGTAGCCATGGTAACGCCGGACCGTCTCCTCAGCGGTCCTTTTGTACAGTACGTGAGGATGGTGGCCTGCAGGCGAGCTGTAGTTGTGTTCCTGGGCCAGTAGCTGAGGTAATGGCGAGATGAGGAATTCATTTTTTCGTGTCCTTATTAGACCCGACTAAAAAGCCAAACACAAAGCAAATGTTAATGATTCCCGGCAGGCCTTTTTTATGGGTTGATTTTCAGCAACTGTTTATTGGCTACTTCCTGTGCTGTGTGCTTGCACGCATCACTTTTTCTGCACCATTAGCAGCTGCAACTCTTATTCCCCTTCTACAGATGAGGAAACCAAGGCTAAGATAGTGAGTGGGAAAGTGAATATTCAAACTGTGCGAAAGGAAAGCTAATTTTCCCTCTATCCTTCTAGGTTCTTGGCTGAGAACCTTCCTGTAATAAACTTGACACATTCCCAGGAGAAAAATGAACAGATGTTTACTAACATATATGCCTCCTGCCTACATGGGAGATACACAGGAAAACTGTGTAACTCCTAGAAATGGCCCAAGCCACCACCTTAAATCTGTTTTATTGGAGGGGTGTCTCGGCCAAGAACCTAGGTGTGAGAAGTTGGCACAACATAGCCAGAGAAGGCATTCCAGAGGAGCTGCTGGCACGTCTTGCTCTTTGAACCTTTGAGAAGAACCGTTGAGGCAGTATAACCTTTGGACTGAGCCAAAGCAACATTGTCTTCTAAATAGTTTTTTGTAAAACTAACAGGAAAGCAGACATCCTGACCACAGCAACTGCTCATTTCAGACTTTGAAGATAGAAATCAGTAATCAGCTGCGTTAGCTAAAGAATACCTCCACTTGCGAGCACCAACAGAAATTTCTGTCCTTTCTTTGTGCCGTCACTTCCCTCCCTTCTCTCACAAATACCCTTTGCCTTCACCCTGTAATCAGGATGCAACTTGGGTTTCTGCCCGAATCCGTGCTCCAGGATTGCAATTCTGTGACCTTAAACAAACACTTACGGCCTCTCACTTTGGCTTTTTATTTTTAGGTTACTAAGGAATAAAGAGAGAATGACTTCTCCCCGACACACGACACACGCTGAAGGGAGTTTGCACACACTTCTTTCACCACAATCATCTTCTTTAAACTGGCGTGGCGTCCTGGTGCTCACTGCTGTGTCAGCCTAAATCCATCTCCTCGGAGAAGCTGCACTCATGACACTGTTTAAAACCGCCCTCCCCACTTCCATATTATCTCAGGCCGCAGACTATTTGCTTTAGTCTCTCTTCAGGGGAAAAACAAAACAAAACACCAAAATGCAGCTTCTCCACACCACCTTTGACACACGATTTGAACGTACACTCTACAACGGCAGGAGCCTCACAGGCATCCGGGTGTGCACCACACATTAGCTGCCAATCAACACTGATTAGTCAGCAAACGCTTATTGAATAAGTGGGTTAAAGGAACTCAGAGTGGAGGGAATGCCAAGGGCATGCCAGCATCCCTCACCCCGTCCCTTTGCAGACGGGAAACCAGAGCTGGGAAGTGATGTGTTCAAATTCATAAGAACCGGGAACTCTCCCCACAGTGCAGGTGGGAAGCCCAGAGAGCTCCTCCGTGCAGCCCCTTGTCTAAACCTCACAGCTACCCTGCATCCATCTCGGCAGGAAGCACAGGTGGAAACCAGGCCCCGTGTTCTCTCACCAGGGCCCTCACATCTTCCAAGCAGCATGAAGACAAGAAACGCTACTTATGGTTCCCAACAGTGAACAGATATAATTGTTCTTGGGGAAAAAAAAAGTGAATTATCTTTGAAAGCCCTCCAGCCTTAGTAATAACTTCCTAACTCGGTTAAACTTACATCAAAAGCGTAAGCCACTTGGTGCCTTAACTGGACTGACCAGTTTGGAAGCTTTCCTTTCTCTCTTTCAGAAGTGTAGGCGGCTCAAGTGCAGAGAGAAAGCTTCCGTTCTGAGAAAGCAATACAAAATAAATGGTCACCCAATACTGAGGCGAATGCTCTGGGCCTAAACAGCCTTCTATGTTTCAGTTCAGAGTGACGACAAAAGTCTAGAACAATTTCTTTATCACAAAACTAGGATTTTACAATGCTGGAAGTTAAAAAAGAAAAACATTCTTGGGGGGTTTAGTTTGATAGAAAACAAAATCTAAACCAAATAAATACATTGTAGAGTTTAACAATATAACCCGCTGCATCCAGAAGGAGCGCCTGTTTATCCGCAGAATGGGTGAAGCCTTTTGAGTTAGTGAGCACAGGAGATATTCTGACGGGCTCTGTGCGTGCTCTCGAAGGATTCTGATTAAATGGGGGAAGCAGGGATTAAACAAGTAAAAAGATCACAAATGGGTATGAAATATTCCTTTGTGTCATGTATGAAGAAAAAAGCCAGCTTCTATAAGAGAAAATCCCAGAAAGAGAGAAGAGAATGGAAAACCAGTTTGAGAGTGGGAGGCAACAGGACACTTTGCTGAGAACGGGCATTGGATGGAGACCGGAAGCCCTTCCCTGGTTCAGGCAGGGAAGCCCCTATAGCATTAAGAGACTGACAACTCAGAAGTAAGGAGCTGGTAAGAGAGGGGAGGAAACCAGAGGCTCAGGGGGCTGCTAAGCAGGGGAATGAGCGTGAGGACATGCTTAGACTTCCCCTAGGCTGGAGAAGAAAAGGAAAGGGTCCAAGTCCATGGAGATGTGGGTGCCATTAGCTGAGAGCTGCCCCAATTCCCCACCCAAGGGGATGGATGCCTTTCCCTCCCAAGACCAAGCAAGCCAGAGAGAAAGAACTGGCTGTGTCCCCTTCTGGACCAAAAGGGCTGCTCACAATCTTGTTCACCCCTTAAGTGCTCTAACTTTCCTTGTTTTAAAGATGTAGGTAGAGACGCAGTCAAATAACTTAGTCGCTAAGTTTAAAAACTGAATGGATACTGACCAAGAGTCAGTATCTAGTCAGATCCTATTTTACCATTTTATACTTTTACAAATAAGATACTATATGTTAATATGTTTTATTTGTTAGTAGTTGTTTCTTCTTTTAGATTTAAGTGGCCAGAATAATTCACAAAGGACTCATGTCAGGTGCAAATCACACTTCAGGAAACTCCGCTTAATTTATTTTTAAATAGGTCATATTTAAACTCTACCAAAGGCTTTCGAAATAACAGAAAAAAAGAAATGAATTCCAGAAACAGATAAATTAAGTGCTAGTATGACTGCACAACTATTTTTTTTGAAGTTCAGAGTGAATAGCCTTAATGAAATATATGTAGGAAGCTATAAGCTCCCCAAAGCCAGGGTCTATGTGTGAAGGAACTTGTAGCCAAGCACTTGTACCTGTTACATAATGAAGAACTAAAAGACTCAATGAATTAATAACATTTGCTGAAAATGAACCAGAACTTCAAGTGAGATAATATATCTTGAAGCAATATCTTGAAATACTACTAAAAAGATCCCTATGGGCTCCATCATTATTTTATTTCTAATCTTTTTAAAGACTAACCGACCAAATAACAAAGTAGCCCCATGAGGCTGGCTGGAGAAATATTGACAAAGACTTGTATTTGTGGTTATCAATAAGTTTAAAACATTATCATTGAATAATGTCAATTATTTTTCACTTTAAAATTTTGACCTGATCTGTGAT